>OZ005665.1:6564762-7884308 GCA_963930725.1 Candelabrum cocksii
ATGTCTGTACAACGCAGAAATGTGGCTTTTTTTCTTCAACCAGTTTCTTTGTCGTTTAGTATTTTTTCTTCCATCGTATACAGCATAGTTCTTCTGCATTTGTTTGTCTCTATGTTGAATGGAACTTTTAAACAACCTGTATCATCGCGTGTAAACTTGTCTGTTGGTTTTCTTTGAAATTCTTCATCCTTTGTTTACGTTAGGTAACATTTATAATTATCGCACGCCTTCACACGCCTAGACATGTTCAGGCCTAATTTGTTCTTATGAGAAAGCCTGCTTGTTATTCACTTTCATGCACGTAAATTCACAATAATATTAGATTCTAAATCAGGCTACCGTAATCTAAAGCAATACAGGCATATAATGCACAAGAAAGAAAAGACTTGCAAATGTAAAGAAAAATATATATATTGGCGATCATATGCTCGCCTAGAGCTATGGCGAGGCGAGCCTAGTTTTGGGCTCGCCATGACTCTGGAGGCGATACTTCTGGTTATCGCCTGCCCATGGCCTACTAAAAATACGGCCATATATGTCACATTTTAGAGGCCAAAATTAAGAGGCCTAGCTTCAAATAGGTACTAAAACTAAACTATCACTATAAAACACAGGTAATTAAGAAAAATCTCTCTGAGGGGTAATATTGTCTTCGAAGTGATATCAGAGCCTTCCAAAATTTCTTCTATATACATGGTGCACCAATATAATAGCCTAAAACATTGTCTATGAAATGTTATAAATATATGGTTATTTATCATTACTTTTAGGCAATAAACACAAGTCAGTCAGTTTGTACAAAATCTTCATAATTAAGAATAACTAGATTCTTTTCGAATTAGTTTCATTTATCAAATACGTTTCAAGGTTTTCTCTCCAGGTTGTCTGAAAAAGTCTGAAAAGCATGTAGTGGTGGACAAAAATATGTTCTCTTTACCAATGTTTACACGTCTAAAAGCTGATTTATATACACAATAACAATATACATGACGTCTCAAAATTCAATTTTCAAAGAAACAAAAGAAATTTTGGACCAAAAACGTAACATAATGGACAAATCTACAACTGTAAAATTTTATTTACTACGTTGACGTAATTTAAATGAGGAAACAGCATCTTTGCAAATAATGTCTTGATTGCTTTTGTTTGAATCTGAATTAAACAGTGTTTTAAGTGATGTGAACGCATTTACATTGGAAGAATGGTTATCAGCAACTAACCCACGAACACAAAAGCCAGCATACGCTAAATTTTCAATGACATTGTCAATTTTATTACATAACCATCAACCGTTAAATGTAACCTCTGGTATAGCTTGGGCAACAAATGGTACTGGTTCCTTTAAACCTACAACCATAAAAGCCATTATTCCTTTGAATAGATTTCCTTCTTCGCCGGCACCTACGTATTCTCCAGATTGGTATTGATCAGCTTTCTGCAAATACATCTCGTCAATCATAAGAATTAGATCAGAAGACACTTCTTTTTTCCTTGAGCATTTTTAAAGCTTTTAATGAATCAACTCCTCCCTGTTGTGAAACTGATGGTAGTGGAAATTTTTTTAATAACAGTTTGTACGCCTGAAAAGATGTATATCTTAAATGAAGGGCAAATCGAATCATGGATGCTGAGAAAGGAGGTCTACCCATTGGTTTGTAAAGTTCCCGTTGCCTCAATTCCTCTCATAGTGGTTGGTGATTTTCAATTGCTGTAGACCTGATGTAGGGAAGGAAATTTTCAAGCATGCTTAGTCTATCCAATTTTGCATTATGACCTTTAACAAACCATGGTGGAAGTGGGAGTGGTAAACCATTATATTGTAACTGGACATGCAAGTCCTCATCAATTCTGATAGACTCCAAGACGGTTGGAAATTGTGAAGCTTCATTAAATTTCAGTCTATAAATCATGACACTTTTTTCGAACTTTCGAAATTCAAATTCTGGAGGACAATGAAGCTCATTAAAATCATTGATTGAACTTATGTTGTCCTGTTTCTGGAAAGAGTCCAGTTGATCTTCTTGAAAAATTATTTTACGTGTAGGCTCCCTGCATGTCTGATTTGTAGGTAGAACAGAAGGGGTATTGCTACTAAACTCTGCAGAATGTAATGTAGGAACAGGTTTCATAGACCAATTCAAAGTTATTTGTTTTTCTTTGTTTAAAAATCTTCTTTCGAAATGCAATTCACACAATACAGAATTTTTCGAACGAGTCCAATCTTATCTATTTACAAAGCGAATCCATTTTTGATTTAGCTCCTCATCTTTTGTTAAAGGAAAGTGGAAAGATGAAAGTTTTTCACTCGATGAACTATAGCCTGTTTGACACTTAGGTGCGGAATATATATATATATATATATATATATATATATATATATATATATATATATATATATATATATATATATATATATATATATATATATATATATATATATATATATATATATATATATATATAGTATTCATCATTCATACACCCTATCCCTGTTTTTATTTTCTTAATTGATAGTATATCCTCAATTTATGCTTACTTTGAGTTGCAACAAACACAGTATATATATATATAATTTATACATGGGCTACTTGATATTATCGATTTTTTAATAATTTGGGTCTTATGTAAAAGATTACATAACTAGAAAGCAACAAAAAAATGCCGACTAAAGAAGCCTATCATTATGTCAAAAATAAAATAAGAATGAAAATGATAATAAAAATGTTTTGAAATATCAACAATATTCATGAAAACCATTCCACACAACCATCCACCATTTTCGATTCGAAAAATTGGCCTCTTATATTTTTTGAGAAAAGGTGACATATACGGCTGTATTTTTAGTAGGCCATGACATCCGCTATCTCTAACCCCAATGTGATCGGTGGTCGACATCCGCTATCTCCAACCCCAATGTGATCGGTGGTCGACATCCGCTAATGGATCACCATTGGGATTGGTGAGAATGTTTGCCATAATACATACTCGAAAAATAATAAACTATTCATTGCTCTGAGAAGGAAAACTGAAATAAAGGTAATGTGTATAAAAGGGTTCGTTTTTGTTTAAATGCTAGATTGTTAATAAACCGCGGACATGCAATGATTCAAATCACTGTAAAAGAACGTGCATTTCATCCCCTTTCTGATTCCCAAGTTATGTAACGTGTTCAATGCATTTCCAACTTTGATAGATTCGTTGGTTGTTATAAGAGATGAATCAGTGTCAACAACTTCCATAGCAGTTAATTCCTCAGCAACTAAGTATTACTTTCACTTTGCCACAGCCCAATAATCCATTTGGCTCATTTCTCACCTAACGTTTGTTTGTTGTGCCAACACACCAAAAAAGCACTTTTTTATAATTATAAATTGAACACAAAGATAAGCATTGGAAGTTAATAATCTCAAAGTTTTCGTACTATTTTCTTTGAAAATCAAACTTAGAAATGGAGAGAGAGGTGAAGGGACCGAACATTTCTTCGGCATAGTGTATGTTTGAGATAGTGGTGTTAAAGATACAGGCATGGAATTATGAGAAAAGTTACCGGGAAGGGACCAAATAAATAGTTTGAAATAGCGAGTATTCGAGATAGAGGATGTCGAGTGTAGTTTTATGACTAGATATAGTTTCTTCCGTGGCTCTTTTTACCTGCTGTTTGAGAAAGAAACTAATCTTCTAGTTAATGTTCAAATGCCTTTCCTTTACTTTCGATTCCTTTTATTAGCAATAAATTTCTGTACATAAAAATCAGTCTGAGAAATAATCTTGGCATATTAAATTTCACAAAATTGCCAGCATGTAGATTACAATGAGGTCTGCCGAATCTTTAGATAACTTTTCTGTTTAAGTCCAGAATTTTCTGAGAAACATGTCTTTGAGTAATGCTTTGTACTTATTAATCCGTGCCCGTCAGCTGTTTGTTGGTTTTTCAAGTTTCATCGAATAAATTTCTTAAGGTGAATTGGTTGTTATGTATGTCTACCATTTCATGCCGGTCGAAATCAGTGAAGGTATTTTACCGGTATTTATTTGATTCAATGTCGCTTGATCGGAACCGAATAACGTATTGCAAATAAGAGCTTGTTCTAGAAGGATTTAAATGAGACATTTCTAGGTTTTAAAAATTTTGTAAGGTCGAAATTTTACCGACTGCTTCATTTGTAAAAATGGTTGTTATATATATATTTGAATTATGGAAAGGGAAGATGAATTTTCTTGTTTATTTTCAAGTTACTCATCTGAGTTGAATTCATGAGCAAATGGAGAGATACACCTGGAAGCATCACAGTTAAACAAAGGGATTCCAATGACATCGAAAATAGCACAACACGTTTACATCGGATAGATTTTACAACCTCTACTTTCCTTCTGATCAGGAGAATGATGTATACTTGGTATGTATTGAAATACTTTGGGAGAATATTGTCTTGGAAATTATTAAATTTAATAGTTAAGGCTACGAAACATGATGGTGTGATTTCAAGAGGCTGCGAAACATGAATAGCGACAACAGTTGCCATCCAACTCGATTATTACTAGAAGAATGAATTTTTGTCTATTTTAAACTTTTATGTCATATATATATTTATATATTATATATTTATATATATATCACCCTAAATTTGCTTAATTACATTTTTTCCTGAATTTTTTTATTCAAGACAAAACCTTTTTTGTTAAGGATTGGAACTATAAGAAATATCAATTAGAAATCATATCAGAAACCTTAGCATTTATTTGCATTAATAATGTTTTACTCGTTAATCGCTCACCTTTGGTTACTTTAACTTGTGATATACCAGACAACGCTATTGATTCTTTTTACACCAGCCAAATATTTGTTTCGTTAAAAGATTCTGTCTTTGATGGATCAGATGCCCTTCGCCACTCTGTAGAACTTATGAAAGTGTTGGATCTAATGGAAGGAGAAAAGAAGCTATTCCTATCAATATTTACCAACGACTGTGCCGACCACAACATCACACACATTTTTGTGCAGTGTTGTTTGCTGGCCTTATTTCGGATAGCTGATCTGGATATTTTGAATGTGGGAAGATGTGCACCATATCACAGCTATACCAATCCAGCAGAGAGATGCACGGCCCTTCTCAATCTTGAAGGTGTGTCGCTTGAAAGAGATGATGCAGGATGTTTCGAAATACAAATCAGTTCTTACAAATCAATGAATGGTATTCGCCAAGCAGCCCCAAAAGTTCTTGGTTTGAAGGAAGCATTTCAAGCGTCTGTTGTTGAGGCACCAAGGAACACGCTTGAAAACGTCTTCAGTTGCCTTGAACTGAAAGGAAAACAGGTTTTCTTTCAAATTTATTATTTTAAATTTCTTGTCTCATCTTAGTTTTTTATCTTATACTTTTCCAACTATAATATTTAAAAAGTGTCCAATGTATCTATCTATTTATACGCTAAGAACATTACTTTTTATTACTATATATATGGTTTATTATAATTTACTTTATTCACGTTTTATTTTTTTTGATATTGTAATCAAATAATTGTGCTTCGGGGCAAATACAATATGGTTGTATTTATTAAACTTGTACATATGTTTATTTAGAGAGCAGCCAGAGATCCTGATTTGATTGTTAACGCACGATCGAACCATTAATTCAAGACCGCTTGACGAAGCTGCCGAATTATCCTGCCCTTTAGATGTGTTTGTAGTTGCACATGTAGGACGTATGTACTTGCTGCAATTCAGAAAATGTGAAGATTTGGACTGCTGCATTCGAACCATCTAAAACCTTCCAACATACGTAGCAGCTCCTTTGCTAGATCCAACTAATGATGATCACTATATGAAAATCTTTATGGGAAATTGGAGACAAGTGAGAAGGATTGCCCGTCCCTTAATGGCACAAAAGCGAAATTCCGTCACAAAGTCTTTACACATGGAATTTAACATGCCAGTCCTTCATCGAGCACTCGTATTACGTAATAAAGTTGGCGTGTATTCACTGTGGTGCTGACGATATCCGGGAAGCGTCGTACAGGAAAACGCTCCCGGTGTACAAAACGATATTCCCATCATGTGCAGTATGTTTGGAAAATCGTGGTTGAATCTTCGAGACGAACCACGGCCAAAAGAACACGTCAATGCTGTTACGTCTTCTACTGCTGACACCAACGTTCATACTGACGTAGAGGTAGACTTCTCACTTGAACAACCGCCAGCTAAAAAAACAAGCTAAAATTGTTTTTCAACCACTTACGTAAACCGAGGTCACGACAACGAAGCGTGCACAATTTGCCACAAAGAAGATGACGACACTAACACGCACAAGGTTATTTGGGTCGAGATTGCGACACGTGCAAAGCGCGCGCTCACACATCGTGTGCGACCGAACATGACTGGATGATTGTACGACGTCGCAGCTTTTTTAAACTCTTTTTCTCTATATTTCTGTTTGGAAGGCAAGATCATTCTTAAAATATCACTGTTTTAGCCTAATTACTTTTCTTCTTATTATTATTATTTAAGCTTTTTTCTTTCGAATATAAAATAAGAAATAAACCTACCTAAAAACACTAAATGTCTTTTAGAAGCACATCCAAAATGACAAGACGCGTTAAATTAGACTTCACTAGTAGTCTAGTAGTAAAACCCCAAAAAATGGGTCAACCTAGAATAAATTAGAAACGTTTCATGTTTGGTACCGTTTAGAACCGCAATTTTATGTAGAATAACATACTAAAAGTCCATGATAAACGGAGTTGGGCAAAAACAGTGACATTTTACTTAACGTACAGGTCATCATTTTTTCGTATTTTTTTATTATTACGGAAAACTACGGTTTCAAAACGTTAGTGTTCAGTCCTTTATTACAAGATTATTTTCCAAAGCAGAGGGTGGCATGAACAAGGCGGGTATAGTTAAATTATTAGTATTATGAAACAATTAGAATGATCTGTCAAAGATATTTCCATCGTATATATATCATCGTTAATTTCATCATCAACTTCTTAATCTCGACAGCTAGCACCCAACTATACCCATTACAACCACCGCATGCTGACACACAGGAGAGTCCGTACTTGCGATAGGAACAGTTGTTTGAACCACATTGATTTTTACTTTCACGTTTGCAGTTGCATCGGATGACATTGAGAATGTCTTCTGGAGCAGGACTCTACAAATAATTCCAAAATACAACATAAGTACTATGACTACCTTAAGGGAAGAAATTTTTGCGGGGAGAAATGCGATTTTGCCCTTTTTCGCAAAAAAACGAAAAAAATTCGTTCATCCGCAAAAATAAATTCTGCAAAATTGTAAAAAAAAATTTGATTTGCAAAAATAAATTCCGCAAAAATCGGTAAAAAAATCGGTGATCCGTAAAAATAAATTTCTTAAAATTGTAAACAAATAAATAAACTGTTTATTACGGAAACTACAATCTTAGAGCCAGTTGATCAAACACCATCTAAATTGGCACCTGTCTCGAGCAGAACTATGGCAGAGAAAAATACAAAACAGGTTTCCATAGCAGGATCTACGGACAAGAAGGCAATTACCGCTACATTTGCAATCAAACGATTTTTTACCCATGCAGCTTATCTACGGTGGAAAAACACAACAAAGTTTTCCCCGGTTCAAGTTCCCTGCCTCCTTTTCTTTAAGCGCAAATCTGAAACATATCAGTAATACAACCGAGTCTTTAAAACTTCTTGATGAAATTATTATACCTAATGTTGTCAACGAATGCAAAGAACATAATCTTGCAGAAACACAATATGCACTGTTAATCATGGACGTTTTTAGGGGGCAGATAACTGACGCTGCCATAAACAAGCTTCAAGAGAACTACATATTAACCGTCCGAGTACCAGCAAACATGACAAACATATTTCAACCATTAGATCTCACTGTTAATGGGTCAATAAAGTCTTTTATGAAACGTAAGTTTACGGAATGGTACAGTGCTGAAATTGGAATAGCTCTTGATCAAGGTATCCCTCTTGATGACATCAAAATCAAGTTAAAAGTACCAGTCCTCAAACTTCTTTATGCTAGTTGGCTCGTCCAGCTTTTTAATTATATGACTTCGGATAAAGGAAGACAAGTGATCGAGAATGGATGGAAGGCTGCTGGCATTGTTGAAGCACTTAAAGAAGGTGCTGATGGCCTCGAACCACTAGATCCCTTCGCTTCGATTGATCCATTGGATACATCAACCATCCGTGAGCTTTTTAACCAAAACCTATCTACCAGTGACCCAGTTGAAAACTTCGTAACACCTAGACAAGATGACGATGATTTTGATGATGATTTAGAGGACATAGATGACTCTGATGGTCAACCAGTGAGAAATATCTTTGAAGTTTTAAACGATGAATTATAACACATATATGTATCGAAGAATATTGCAAATTCAAAAATTCATTGTTTTTTCATTTGTCTTCCATATCTCTTTCAATTACTGAACCAAATGTAGGATCCGCAAAAATGTCTCCCCGTAAAAATTTATTCCCTTAAGGTAAGTAGCAACTTTAAGCATACACAACATTTCATTTTTTCAGACTTGTATAAATTCTTTTCTTGAATACTTGAAAACATTGTTACTAGAGGGCTTAGCGTACCTTATTCTAGTAGTCATCATCAATATTTCCAGGGCTTTTGGGATGGGGGGATATGTCTTGAAAAAGTAAAGAATCTCATCAAATTTGCTAACCTGTAACATCGCAGTTGGCTCCAGTTCATTACTTTTTATATCGTCCATTGTATTATATTGTGTGATAGCTAGTAACAATTTCAAGAACACTACAAAACATCAAAGCCATCAATTTTTGGCCAGAGTTTATATTCCCTTAAGTGGATTGTAGTTAAAGCCAAACTATACAGAAACTAGAAATTTACTCTTAAAATGCAAGGGGATGAGTTGCACTCTCTAACCCAATGTAAAATTACCTGAGTCAAACTGGAATTCCTTGCGCCATTCGATTTCTTCGCATCAAATGCGTCAAAAGCAGTTGATTATCTTTTAGTCGACAATATTTTCGTAGTGTGTTCTGTCCTTTTTCTGTAACCTTCACTACCGTAAATGATCGATTAAACGCCCTGGGCGTTTATTTAAAAATTGAAAATTTTAGGGGAGCGTTTATTCAAAAGGGGCGTTTAACTAAGAAGGGCGTTTATTTCAAAATGCAAAAATTTGGATAACACCACTTTTTTTCTGAAATGATATTACGAGTCACATGCAAGCAGACGACGGTTAAATGATATTACAACTGTTAAAACTCAAATTTCAATGACAGTATCATCATCATCTATTTTGTTGAAGTCTTGCGTAACATCTTCTTTGTCGGAACTCGTGATAAAAGGATTACTGAGTCTGCTTCGCCTGATAACAAAGACATTTCGATAAACACGCTGTTGGTGTTTACAAAAATGAATTTTTAGTGGGACATGCTCCAATAGAATTATCGCGGCTAATTTTTCAATTCCTTGAAGCTGCCAAAACAAACGTTGTCAACGTTGAAGTAAGTGGAAAAGGAAAACGGGAAATTGGCTTGGTGGTATCTGGAAAATAAGTCGCTCGGTGCGATTATGGAAAAATAGCGAGAGTGTTATGCGACAAGCTGCAAGAAATCAAAGAGAAATTTTGAATGGAGTTTTGAAAAAAAACGAAGCTCAAAATTGTATGTTTCCAGTGGAAATAAATATAGCATTTTCCTAACAATAAACATTACTTCTTTCTCCATCTTTGCATGGCTATTACGGGAGGAGCGTTTATTCGGAATCTCGCCATTAAAATTCACTCTTTAATTCACTCAATTTTTCTTAAAATTTTTAGAAAAGAGGGGCGCTTATTACCAAATCAATTTTCACACGGGGGCGTTTAATTGGAAGAGGGCGTTTAATCGATCATTTACGGTAAATGAGTTTATTCTCCATCTTGACATAAAACACATAAATTACTGTCCAAAGGCTTTTCCATTATAAATCAATATATTTATTATATCTAAGAATAATAAATATTATTACACAACCTCGTTCCCAGAGTCGTTTATCGAGACAAACTTTCGAAACATGGTTTAAAATATACACGCACTTAGAAATTGTCTCATAACTTTTTTTGCCCAACTCCGATTATCATGGACTTTTAGTATGTTATTTTACATAATATTGCGGTTCTAATGGTACCAATCATGAAACGTTTCTAATTTATTCTAGGTTTAACAGAGATTCTACCGGACTCGTCTAGTCTAGTTTTAATTGATGAAAACTTAACTTGGAAACCTCACTTAAGCCAACTTTGTAAAAAATTGAGTCGATCAAATAGCATGCTTTCAAAAATTAGATACCACGTTAATACAAAAATTTTGAAAGGTTTGTATTTTTCAATTTTTTCGTCACATTTAACTTATTGTTGTCAAATTTGGGGACAAAAAAGAAGCATTAATCTAAATAAATTATGTTCTATTCAACGATCAGCTCTAAGAATTATAAATTTTCAACCTTTTAGATCAAATGTAACAGCTGCTTTTACTAAATTTAATATCTTTCCATTTTCGTCTACTATTAAACTCCTCAACATTATGTTTGTTTTTGATTATTAAAACCAAAATACCCCCCCCCCCTTCGATTGGCAATTTCTTCATTAAACTTTGTCATTTTCATCTTTATCCATCTCGCAATGCCTTAGCTAATGAACTTAAAATTTGTTCATATAATAAAATTTTTTATGGAAAATACTCAATTAAACACCAAAGCATCATTGAATGGAACAAATCAATTAGAGACATTAGAAATATTTTTGATATAAAATATAAAAACATGCATTGGTTAAATTCTATTTTGAATTTAAACAGTAAACAATTTTCTAATTTAGTCAAACTTAGCATCAGGGGTAAACCTTGTTTAGCTTAGTGTCATTAAACAAATATATGTTTTGCTTGGTGGTTTGTATTTTATGTTGTGTGTATCTTTGCCAATTATATATATATATTTTTCTAGATATTTTCTTTACGTATATTTCTACTGTGGTGTCACTACATTGTTCAGCTTTATGCTATCGAGTGACACCAACCATATATTTTTGTAATTTGTTTTTCTATGTATTTTTTGTATTTTTTATTATATGGTGAATAAAAAAACAATTTGATTTTGAAAATTTGATTCTTGGAAGGAGCTGCCAGCTGAATTAATACGTAAATCGTTCAAAATGTGTGCCCTAACATCGGCTACTGATGGGAGCGAGGATAAAGAGATCAATTGTTTTAAAGAGCATCACAGCCCTGTCAGGCTGGTCTTGCAATGCTCAATGAGCAAATACAACTGGTAAACGAGACGGAAGACAACCCATTTATCCCAGATGCCAAAAAAATTGCGATCATTGGAAAAATAAAAAAGTCACGGTTTCTTTGCAAAATGAAGAGACACTGTTTTCACGTATTTACAAACTCTAAAGAACACAAGCATAAGTATTAAATAACTAAAAGAAAGGTCTTACGAGAAAAACATCTAAAGACTAATCGAATGAGAAAAATCTTTTTTCTTTTGTTTACTAAACACAACACTAGACTAACGTTCGGGGGGAAAAGATAAAATCTTTTAAAGTGATATAATGACACTTATAATTAAATTAACTTATTTGGCACACAAGAGTAAATTTAGTCAATCATTTACTCTTCGTAAATCATAATTTACTTTTTTACATATGGTTTTTATTGACTTGTTGATGTATAACAAATTAGTGTCATCTGCAAAATGATGCACTGTTGAAAACTTTATACAATTATGAAAATCATTAATATAAACTAAAAATAACAGTGGACCCAACACAGAACCTTGAGGAACCAGGGTTGCCGGAAACACACTGAACATAAATATGCGATGTTCGATTAAACTTTCATTGCCAGAGATGTAAATCTTTAAAATGAAGATAAATAAAAAAGAATAATTATATCATTAAATGTGTTTGCTCAAACAGAAATTAACTATTAAAATAGGCGCAAGTATTTAAGAATAGTAGTAGTAACAAAGCAATTAACGATACTTTATTAATTTATATTGTTTGACAAATTTCTCTAAAAAAAGAGGATAAAATTTCCGGAATGAAATAATAATTTTCCTTTCGTGTTATTTTTAATGAACACCTTAACCTTTTATAAGGAACAACTTGAAGCTGAGATTCTGGTTTATATAATTTACATTATTTTGCATCACCATTTTCAAAATAAGAACAGACTGTTTTTACACTATAAAGATAGGGTAAAACGACAAAAATAAGCATTACTCGATATTGATATTGATAGTGGCACCTCTGCTACCAATGCCATTAGTGAAAGGTCATTTTCAGCATTGAAACGAGTTAAGAGCTACTTGAGGTCAACCATGGGACAAAACCACTTGATGATTCTACATGTTCACTCCGAATTGACAGACAAAATTGACCTTATTGAAGCAGACAATAGATTTGTTGGAAACAACGACGCTCACAAAAAAATGTTTGGGATATTTTCTGAAAAAGATAGGCCTAGCAACAGCAACTAAGCTTTATTCACCTCAGAGTTGTGAGTTGTATATATGTCTTATGGAATGTATAAAAACATTATTAATCTGAACTAGCAGAACAAAAATCTCCTTGTAATACTACTCTATCTCTTCGAAGATGTTTTGCAATTCATTTTTATAAATATTTGATGCCCCAAGTGCTAATATATCAGCGTTTCAGAGATTCTAGGTGTCAAAATTTTCTTCGCCGCACAACCATGGCGGGCGGCACATTTTAGGCAATTGCAAGAAATTTTTAGCCCCTCCAAACATTTGTAGCTAGATACGGCACTGAATATTAACATTAGTGTGGGCTTTCATTAAACTTCAGGAATAGAAAATATTCAGTATTTTGTATTTTCCTCTGTGATATAATATTTGAAGAATAGATATAACAAAATATGAACTAAACTATGAATAACTACATATTGAAAACGTGTTAGAATCGGACATTCATCTTTAGAAACTTTGATAATCTTTGTTCAAGATAATAATAATGACAATGTGAAAGCATGTCTCTTCCACCATCAAAACATTGAATATAAAGCCATGCATTCAAAAATAGATCCTAGTAAGAGGCAGGAATTCAATGCATGAATGAACGAAAGTGACTATACACGTTGTTTTTTTTATAAGAAACTAAGCTTTTGGGTCTCTAGGCAGTTTCTTACAGATTTAATCTAAATTTACTAAAAAGGTTTCTTAAGGGTTTCTTATTCTATGAGAATTTTTGCCATATTGAGGAATGTCACAGAAAACAAACATTTTGTGGGTTTTGCTTATCTTTTAGTTTTATAGCGCTTTTTCTTTTCTTTTGCTTTAAAAAGACACAAATGTCTCGAGCGAAAAAATTGAGCTCACGAAATTTCTCAGTTTCTTAGAATAGAGCGAGCTTAACTGTAGTAGTTTCTTAGGTTTGCGAGCTCAAGTGACTAACGTAGAGTTTCTTATAAACCGGTTTCTTATAAAAAAAAACAACAACAACGTGTAGCGTAAAAGCACGCTTTTGATCGTAAATGTGGGCGTTTTTAAGTCGATTTCGATAATTTTTATATGTTCTTTTAATTAAGGTCGATTGCGCAAGTTTTCAGAAGTTTTGGGCAAAATCGTACGGCCAGTGTTTTTACTCGCGAAAAACGTGTTTTTATAACAAACAAACATATTTTTTGGCTTTTATGACGTCATCTGACCAATATTTTCACCTTAAATACATTAAAATATTGCAAAATAATCGTCTGACGAGCCGACTCGTTCAATTCCTCGTTCTCCCGTGCATGAGTCAATTGCGAGGCCAGGGGCCGAGGTAACAAATGGAGTCTTTATTGACTAGTTGATTATGACTCCCCTATAACTCAGGAACCTCTTTAGGGGAGTTAATATAAACTAAAGGGAGTCGTTATTTTCTAGTTCATTCCAACTCTAGGGGAGTTACTTTTCTCTGGTTTATTTGAACTGGGGCAGTCATTTTTCTAGGGAGTCAAAATTTTCATACTTTATTCTACAAGCAACAACCCTCTGAGTGTTCGTTACAAGTATTGAATGGTCTTTAAATGATAAACCAACCTGTTGTACATAATACATAAATTCAAACGCCACCACCACCACCACGCTGTTTACTCGTTCGCGTTTTGCTAATGAGTTTGTAACATGGCAAC
Source organism: Candelabrum cocksii (assembly GCA_963930725.1). Classification (NCBI taxonomy): domain Eukaryota; kingdom Metazoa; phylum Cnidaria; class Hydrozoa; order Anthoathecata; family Candelabridae; genus Candelabrum; species Candelabrum cocksii. Next base: position 6,578,935 of record OZ005665.1, read on the forward strand.
TTATAACGAAGGTTATTCACAAAGGAGAGGCAGCTGTCTCCCACGATTCTGATAAACATATATGTCAAATGAATGTTTTAGGTCGCCACGCCAGCGTCAGAAAATCTTGAAATTGTGTTGACAATACTACAAATATTGACATGCAAAACAGAAAAAGTATGAGACAAATATTTTGATTCAGATGATTTAAAATCCTCAAAAAGTTTCATAAATCATATCATAAACGAAGCTGAATTTATCACATCATCTTAATCTTAATTAATTACATCGATAACTTTTATTTCATAAATTCGTTTTTGTAAAATGGTGCGGCTATACTGTGACCACCCTGATCAACAGAGAAGGAAATGTATTTGACGGGGAAATTAATCGCGAACAATAACAAAAAACGATGATGGTTATGATATGCCAGATAACATTACATACTTGAAATGTGTGATAAGTGTTTTCCACTCACAAAGACATTTTAGTTTAACGGCCAATCTGAATTTATAATTCACTATAAAGAAATCTGTCAATAAACTTGAGCGAGTATCTAGTATTGAGCTTACATTTGACACAAAATGGGCGTTGTTCTCTATTTTACGTCGGTTTCTAGCAATGTTGAGGTATTACTTTATTTAAATTTCCATTTTCCATAATAATTCTAACACTAATCGAATATTACTTTCATCGAATATTCAGATTATTTTTGTTTTCAGGTAAAAAAGCAGCAGCAAAAGATAAAGATGGTTTTAGACAGCAAAAAGATAGAATACGAAGAAAAAGATATTTCTGCATCGGAGGATGATAAAGTTAAAATGAGAGCAATAGTTGGCGATGACAAATCGCTTCCTCCTCAAATCACCAATGGGGATCAATATTGCGGGGTATGTTTTTACTTCTTATTTAAACCATTCTTATTTCAATTCTCACAAAATAGTTTTAAATGTAAATGTATATATGCAACTTCTCTTTCTCCTCCATGTTCAAAATTATACTTTTTCACTCATTCTTTTTTCTCTTAATTTACTTCTTTTGAACCAAAGTATAAATAGCGTCAAGTTGATGTTATTGAGCCAAAAGCTGAAATATTTTGCTACCATAAGAGTGCTATCTAAATTCTAAGAAATTATTAAAAATGGACAGCGATGTTAAATCTTGAATGGGAACCATTTCATCGTGAAAGCCAAGTTATGTTCTTTCACATTAACTATACATAACATTTAAAAAGGTGTCACTTTAAAGCTTTATATCCTTGTGTCACCTTAACAATATCATGCTTCACTGTTGCCACATACCACCAGAAATACTGTTGAAAATGAAATCCTTGAATATTGAAGTCAGTACATCCACAAAAATAAGGGATACAAAAGTGAAATTGTTTTCTTCGTAGCTCCTCAATGGAGACACTTCATTGGCAAGCAAACACAAATGGAAACTTCATTCACAGTGGTAGAATTTCATAAGATTCTCTTCAAAAATATCCTAATAATATGAATGCTAAGGTGATGTGGAAATGAGTCACGTTCTTTGACAAATCGTTGTCGCCTTCACAAAGATCCAATATATGTATGAATTTGTAAAAAATATACTTATTTTTAACAGGACTATGCCGCATTTGATGAAGCTGTAGAAGTGGAAGAATTGGATGCATTTTTAAAGCTTTTGCCTTGAAGAGGAAACACTGTTCCTTCAAGCTGATATAATTATTATTACAATTATTATATACGTATTTAGACAGTTTTTTTATTTATTTGCTTTACTTTTGGAAATGTTTGTTTTATTTCTAAGTGTTATTGTCATTTTTTAAACTAGTTGAAAAATTAAAAAACATTTATTTGATAAACATCTATTTTCAAAATGTAGTCAGTGGCATGTTATTGACAAATCCTGCTACTACCTTTGTATACGGGATTAATACTTAATCGGAAAATCATCTTTGCTTGAGCTGTTGTGTTTACTATAAGTGCTATCCAGTTAGTGATAACAAGGACGTCTTTACTCCTGTGCAAAAGCAGGTTAAACTGGATTAGTTGTTATGCCTTTTAAAAGACAATGTAGAGTAGACAACTTTTGCAAGGTAACATATACTCATCATTTAAAGCCAGGTGTTCTCTTTGTTAGGTGTAATCCTCACGGTGTTAAAAACAATTCCTGCTTACTGATCATGCAATGAAAATAATTCTTTTACGGCTTTTGCTCAGAAGTGATTGGTTTTTAAACGAACTTATAATGGTAACATCTACCTGGATGGCCGCAAAATATCCTAAAAAACCTTTTAAAAGCACCAAATTTGTCTCACTACTTTAGTGTGATAAATTTTCTATTGGCCAATATCCGCGAAAATGTGGAAGTAGCCATCCGCGAAATTTTTGAATGTCTGATCCGCAAAATTTTTCCAGTCAAAATTTCCACTACTTCATACTCAACTTCCCTGTTTTTACTTGATGCTTTGCCCTTCAGAGTCCTGCTCTTGAAGAGGTAATTTTACCTCCTAAATGACCACTTGTGAGTCATAAATTAACAATTTTTTGTATCTGAGGATAAGAGCTTTCCAACGATACTAAAGGCGACACCATAAGAGTGTTTCCTTGGCCAGAATTTGCCTATAAAAGTTCATCTTTTGGAGATTTTTCGACTAATTTTGCCGGTTTAAGAAAATATTCAAAAACGTCGAAAGCGAAATTAAGTCCCCGCGAAATATTTGGAAATGGCTCATCCGCGAAATGTTTAAATGAAATGATGAGCTCTTTTTAGCATATCGATGTGTTGTTTCAACATTAAGCAGTCGTTTAGAAATTATTTTTTAAGAGAATAAAAAACAGATACAAATAGTAAAAAATACACCTTACAAAAATATAATCCACAACTAGAAACACGCCTTCTATAAAATACAACTGAAAACTATTATCTACATCCAATTAGTGTATATACAAAGCGGAGTGCGATCACGTGTCACACAAGTAGGTGAGATACAAAAACATGACAAACATTTCAATATACATGGTTTACCACAACAATGTCTGGTTATTAAACATAACATGTCTAAAAAATGGCTTCAAAACCGGAGCACTTCTGCCCCTCGGTCAGCACCGTTACAGGAACAAAAGGATTTGGTTGATCGTCCAAAAACGTGTGCGCGTGAGCCATTGCTTGGGAACGCTCATCGACAGATGCACCTATACAGATAAACAACAGGTGAGAAACTTTAAGCACACAGGCTTATAATGATCGGATAACGAGGATGTAACCATATTTAGACATAACTATCTTATCAACACAGCCGCTAATAATATAAATCATTGTTGTACATCGATTGCACTATTGACGAAAACAACAAGACACGGTTTCAAAACAAAAAGAAATATAATATCAGTAAGTGAGAAGATTAGTTAAAAGTTAATAGTGAAGACTGACAACTCCCAATCCACAAGAAAAGAGCCTTTGGTGCGTTGCAAATAAATACGTCGTTGGAATCGAGCTTTCCACGATCTAATCCCGTGGAGACTTGTTTCATTTCCACTTTTCCCATTGAGTCTGAAATGCGGTACATTCCTTCAGAGTTTTCCGGTGGCTCACTTTTCTGAATGAAATCAAAGAGTATTAGGTATTTCCAAGTCACATCCTGCATCATACATACTTCTTTGCTTTGACCAGGAGGCAGCAATTTGTAAAATCGGTGACTAGGGCTAATACCCTTCTCTTCTAAGATATCCAATCGTGGTTTGCCCATTCTTTCGGCCTTCAACTGCTGAACGTACTGAGTGGTACGGAACTTTTCATCCTTGTTGGCAGTATCACCATTAAACTAAATCATCCAAAATATTATAGAATCACCACTGACTCCATTATTAAGCGTACTTGATAAATGCGTAGCCCAGTATCAATGAGGAAACAATCTTCACTGTTTATATTTCCCTTCTTTATTGGAATCTCAGTGACACTGATTTGCTTTTTTTCCCCAACAATATGAAACAATCGGTTTCGATAACTTGAGGGCGTTACTCGACGGAATCCTGTATCACAACCTCCTTTCATCAAGGTGAAGAAATCTATAAAAAAAATAATAACAAAATCTTGTTGAATAACGTAATTTTTTTTAAAATCTACTAACCAAAGTATGATTTAAACAACATTGACTCATTTCCTTGAACCTCACGATGTTGAATTGGTTTGTCATCTAATAAAGTATCTAATTCCACAGTTTTGTAGGCAGCAGTTCCATATTCATCTTGGGTGGAATATTTCCCAATCCAAAAGTGAACATCATACTTCAGCTCCTAAATTAATAACATTTATATTAAAATTGAAGTTGAGCATTTAAATAAATAACTGTATTCATATTTTACTAATTATTACCTCTTCCTCTTTGTAAGTATGTAATACAACATAAGAATCACCCGAGAAAAATTTGCCGTAATCTTCTTTGGGCCATTTTTCCACCTAGAGACAGGATGACTTATACCCTTGTCATTACCCTGCTTACTTTATGCATAATAACAAATACCAATATTACCTTAAATTTATTTATTCTAAAAATTTCAGTTCCACATTTAGTTCCCACATTTTTCCATGCAGGTTCAGTCAAAGCAGCCTCCTTTCTTGTCTAAAAATACAGCAAAACTAACATAGCAAACTCTGTGTTCAAGTTTCCAGTTACATCGTTTAAAAGATCACTTGTACACAAAACCCTCCTATTTTATAATCAAAATATCACTTCAAAGCACTTGTTATTCAGATTAAAATGCTTAAGAAAGATCTAAATGATTTATTTTAGTAGATAAAAGAGAATCTATTAAGCAACGGATATCTTTTAATGTGAAAAATTGTCAACATATAAACATGTTTATTGGACATTAGACAGTCAATAATGAAACTGATACAAAATGGGGTCGCATTTCTATAATTTTCGATATAGAGTTCATTCAATATAAAATTATATTAAAAGTGCGTAATTTTAAAGCAAGAAAAAACGTTATAACTTTTCCGGAACCTTCACGACATTGTAAACAATAAAATGTGATGTTTACTCAAAAGCATGTCATGTATAATCGCAAATAAAGATTTAGATATACACACAATAACAAATACACGAACAATTTCAGAAATTGATTATAAAGTTTTCATTACGTTTCGATCTTTAGTACCACCAATTTCTGAAACATTCGTGTTTTTCCAAGTAAACGGTTCTCCTTTCGGCATTTTAAAGAAACTACAAATTGAAATCAGTGATCAATTCTTTGCACAGCTGCAGCGGAAAGCCAGCCCCTTTCAGAATGTATTTTGTCGTAATCGGAGAAATAATTATACCTCTGAACTCTGAGGTAATAAGTTGTCAACTAAACTAAAATATATAGAATAAAAATCATTCAGTTTCAACCGTAGGTTGATAAAAGTCGTAAATACATTATTAACAGCTTAGCTCCATTTCAACAGATAAAAATAGTTTGTAAAATCTAGTAATTTTTTATCGAACATGAAGAACAGACAACCAGAAATTATTTGCTTGGATTAAATTGCAAGCTTGGTGTGGTTTCGGGCGTGTCAAACGAGCCATTCTGTAAAATAAGCACATGGCATGATGTCTGTAAACAAAGTTTATTGAGGGGATAAGTTATAAACAATGTATGTTACATATGTAGAGTAGAAGTGTGTTAGCTGACATGTAGATGTTCATGAGACTTGTCCAACAATTCATCTCATGCAATATTCATTTAAATACATTGTATATTTATGTTTGAAACCCAACCTCTCAAATATAGAACTATTTATTAGTTGTTTTCAAATACCTGAAGAATATAGCTCACCCTTTTCTAAATCAAAGTAGGTACACGGAAGGGGGTTACAACGAAAAGTACATACACAAAGGGAAGGGTGGTCAGTAAAAATCAATAGACTTTACCTGACAATCCATCCTTACCAAATTCAATTGTTTTGACCATTCCATATTGATAAGGGGTTGTTCACACGGTACGTATGCATTAAAATGTAAAAAATTAAAAACCCTCTAGATATAGAAATTGTGGCAGGAATACAAAATTTGGTTAATACAAAAGCTCAATTGCAAGTGACACACTATTAAAACTTTAATGTACTGACTAAAGACAATTCATTTCAATCCTTAAAGTTTACTTCTTCCTGTTGCGGAGTGTAAAGTATATATTCATCATCATTATCAGATTGAGTCAGACAGAAGTGTTTATCATACCACTTGTCTCGCTCTTACATTTGTGTTGGTAGATCTTCAAGTAGGTACCTAGCATATCTGCAAAGTTAGTTAATGTAAGTCAAATTTGGTTTATGTAAGTGTAAGCTGGGCTCCCAACCTGTATTTTGTAACGTAGAGGAAACCAAAACAATTTCACTGGCGAGTTCTTGCTTTGATCTCCAGCAATTATTATATTATATATGTTAAGGTTTTACAAAGGAGTAATAGGCATAAATATTGCCTGTAAACCTATCGTAACCACCAATAAAATCATTGTTATAGACACAAAACGAACTAAAGAGCGAGGAATACTCGATTTCAACAATTCGTGAAGATATAAAAACAGAAAAGATTGAAACAGAATAAGATCGATAAGATAAAAAAAAAAAAATCCTTAAAGATTGCGACATATTTAAAAACACAAAAGTTATGTGACAAATATATTGTGATTTTTTATTTAATTATATTCATTATTAAACAATTAAAAAGTTAAAAAGAACTAGTCGTATAAAAACATCTCATTTTTCAGAAATACATCTAAGCGATTTTTAAAAACGTTTAGTGACGACGCATTCACAACTTCTCGCGGTAGGGAGTTCCATTTGTTGATCGCCCTCATCGTGAAAAACAATTTTCGCATTTCTAATCGACAGTACTGTTTCGTCAACTTGTACTTGTGACCGCGTGTGTACATTCGACTCCCTATCTTGAACATCGACGCACATTTGTATTTACCATGTAACCATTTATAGACCTCTATTAGATCACCACGTTGTAATCTATATCTCATGCTTGGCATATTGAGTTTAATAAGACGTTCGTGGTATGGAAGGTTACGAAGAGTGAGGATCATTTTCGACCCACGTCTCAAAGTATTTTCCAACTGGTGCTTGTCGCGGAGGAGTCCGGGGTTAGTTATCGAGGCGCAATACTCTAAATGAGGACGGACTAACGTGCAGAAGAGTCGCTTGAAGGAGGGCTGTCAAATCAAGGCTGACAAATGTTTGTCGAATCAGCCCGACTAACCGGTTCGCTTTGTTTACTTGCGTCGTCGTATGCTCCGAGAATTTTAGCTCCTTGTCCACTCGTACTCTGAGGTCGCGTTCACACGTTGATGCTTTGATACGAATATCGTTCGATGTAGAAGGATCGTGCATTGTGTAGTGATGTTGCTTGTTATTATACCAAAATGTAGTACTGTGCACTTTTTGATGTTAAACGACATTTCCCAAGTTTTTGCCCATTTTACTAAGTTGTCGATGTCAGCTTGAAGTTCAAAATGCGAGATCGGAGAAGATAACAAACAATATATTTTAGTATCATCAGCGAAAAGAGCGGTGGTCAGCACTTGCGCAGAATAGATGATATGGGAGGAGTTGACCCATAGAGTTGTTCTTTACTAGAATGCTGTCTCCAAGATAAATTTAAGACAGCTCTTAACATTTGTAGGTAAGTATACCATTTAACCTAGACTCAAGGAACTCCATGTTTTGGTCTTGTACATCAATATACATTCATATATAACTTAAAAAATGTATTTATGTTTTATTGACGGGTTTGTAGCTTATTCAGGGTACAGTACTACAGTGAAAGCTTTAGCTATGCGAGTTTGCATGTCATTTACTGTTGAGTTGATTTGACCGCGTTTATCATAAGACGTCCTATTGAACCTTTTTGGTTGTCTGCATATGTTTGGTCAGTGGTGTATATTTGCAGTCGCCCGACGGTACGGGACGAGCGATTTTTCTTGCGGACGACTGGAAAATTGATTCTGTAACATCCCAGCTGTCCGACGGGACAGTCAGTAATTTTTCAAATAATATTTATAAATGTGCATTTTTCCCCTGACTATTTAAATACGGTGAAAAAGTAAAGTTGTGAATAGACTGTTTCCAACAATATATGAAATGGTGATCGCAACAAGAATAGGACATTAGTACTTCATCATAATAACTGATTGAAAATTATAAAAACAACCCCATAAGTCATAAATTTGTTTATTAATTATTAATAAATATGTAAATAGGCCACCTTTAATAAAAAGATTCAGTGAAAGAAGTTAGCGAAAGGATAATAAGAGATGTATATAAAATAGAGTAATTATAATTGAAAATCAATTTTTTTAAACCTCGTAAATGGTGAAAGCATTAACTGAATATTGCGTTAAAATTTTGAAAAATTGTTAGTACCATTTTGTCGCGTCGGACAGACAGGCAAAACTTAATAGACATTTTACGAACTGTCCGACGGGACGAGTGAAGAAAAACCATCCACCACTGTTGGTCTTAGAGGCGTTGATAGTCCAACATCTTTGGCTGTAGATTCTAGATGATGTAGAAGAGAGATGTCGCATTTGCAATTGTATCAGCAGTCAGAGCCAAATCATCTCCGTCGGCAGCGGGTATGCGGGTCATGTAACATCTTTGACCTCATGCCCTTTATGCACTGCTGCCACGGAGTTTAAAATGCAAAGTTGGTATCTTGCGTGGGTTAACTCACCACTGTTTTTCCTCTTCCTGAGGTTGGCGTTAGGAAGGGCATCCAGCTGTAAAAAACATCTGCTCCATTGAATCATCAAATGATTAAACCTACAAAATTGTGGGGAATATCATCTGTTGAAACCTCGTCTAACCCATGCTAGCATGGAAAATAGACGTGAAAAATGTAAATGATGATGATGATGATGAGTCAACATCAGTTATTTTGTTGGTTGGATATCTCCTTGACATTCTTTCAGATAGGGTGAAATCTAGGTCCTGTTTATCAATAGATGTTCTAAGAACATAGTCCAGGATGATAATAAAAAAGAAAGGTTTAAGTGTTCCTGTTTGTCACCTTGTAATACTCCAGCTTTATATCCAAAAGTTGGTAACACAATTTAAAGATCTTGTCAGTGATTTAGTGTTTTATGTATTTTAATGTTACAGTTACTGCTTGAATACCAATACGCCTGAAGAACATTTTTGATTTTACCCCTATGAATAGAATTAAAAGTTTTAGAGTTTTCAAAGAGAAGACATGCTTGTAGATCTTCAGCATTGACACCTATTAGTCTAATGGCTATTATAATTTGGGCAATAGTTAATCTTTTTTCCTAAATTGTTTTTTTCTCTGGTTGTATTCAATATAGAAGGAGCGAGTTATTAATTCTTGCTGTGATTGGAGTAAGTGCACCTCTTTTTCACCGTAATTCTTTGCAAGGCACAGTGTGTGATTTTCTTTTTGTTATATTCAGGGTTGCATAGAGTAAACGTAGTATTGTTGAAAGCGCACATTTTCATGTTTCAGGAGTTATGTTATCTAGGCCTGCCGCTTTTCTACTGTTGGCATTTTTTAGAACTTCATCAAGTTCATCATGCATAAAGTTATCTAGTTAAATACTGCATTGACTAAGACACAATAAAATTTTTACCAGTAATGATTACTTGTTGTTGCTTTATTGGGCTCTTGTTCATAAGATCATGAGTATTAACCTTTTGTAAATATGATGGCTAAGAATACAAAGAGCACTCGTGTTCAATTCAGTTACTACTTTGTTCTTATTACCATTTGAAAAGTATAAAAATTAACGGTTTATTCGCTGACGAATAAGCCAAAAGAAGATTTTTTTCGGTGATTTAGAATGGATAAACTTTTGTGAATGCAAAATATTGGATAACTTCGCGAGGATAAACTTTCACGAATGCTTGAAATTGTAAAATGACAAAAATTTGCGAAAGTTTCTTCCCTTAAAGTAGTCAAACAAGAAAATGGATTACATAAGAAGAATGCATTGTTATTCATATAGAAATAAAGTGAAAAATAAAAAGATAAGAAATTATCTAGATATAAACTACACAATAACATTATTATATTCCATATCACCCTTCCCAAAAATCGATAAAAAATCTTCATTTGTGCGTCAAAACCAACCATTTATACCATACTGTTAAATTCTTTTGAATTTTTGGCTTGTTTTTCTCCTAAGCATGTGACTGGGCAAAATGGATTTTGTTTGTCCTTCAAGAAATTATGCGCATATGTCATTGCGTTGTGGCGTTCATCAATGGAGGCACCTGAAGTTAAATGAAATTAATTCCTTTAATAAACATAACAATATTATTTTACCTTTTCCAATCCAAACAAATAAGTGCGTTCCAACATCAACAAGGAAAACATCTTGACTTTCAAGTTTGCTTTTGTCTACACTTCCATCTAGTATTTGTGTTATTTTTAGCTGCCCACCCTCATCACTGATTCGGTACATGCCCTTTTTGTTGATTGGAGGTTCTGGGGCACGCTAAAAGTTTTGTAATATACAATGCGTAAATGTTTAAAGTGATGTTATCACTATATTTTATACAGATTTTACTTGCTATATATATATATATTATAACCAAATATTCTCACTCGCTTTTTAGAGGTGCCATCTTTCAGATTCTTAAACACAGGATGGTCATCCGTATCTTCTTGATTCTGATCAAGAATCTCCAATCTTGCTTTTCCTCCTCTCTCTGCCATCAAATTTTGAACATACCTACCGGCTTTATACAGTTCGTCTTTGTTTGCACCTTTTCCATTGAACTATATAAATCAAAAGATTTTGATATCAATATTATCAATATATAACTTTTCAATATATTTTCAATGGGCTTGAACTTTTTAGAATTTTTACTATTTAGATTTTTACTCGAATGTTACCCGAATAATTTCCAAACCCAAATCGAAAATGAAAACATCGCTGTTGTTGATGTTACATTTTTTCATTGGAATTTCTTTTACTAAGATTTTCTTTCTCTCGCCCACCACTTGAAACAAACGCTTCTTGTATTCTGTCGGTTTCACTCTTCGAAAACCTGATTCAGCACCACCCTTCATCAAAGTAATTGCATCTAAATAAGAATCATCACTGAAAATGGTAATTTATTGATGGTTTTAAAAAATGGTTTTATCTATTTTATACGGCTCATTCATCTTGTTTCTTATGTATTTTTCTGAATTGTTTTCACTTACCAAAATAGGATTTGTAGAGCTCTGACTCATGTCCTTGTACTTCTCGATGCTGTATTGGTTTATCATCATGGTAAGTGTCCAACTCCACAGTTTTGTAGGCAGCTGTTCCATATTCATCCTGCGTTGAGTATTTACCAATCCAAAAATGAACGTCCATCAAAAGTTCCTTCAAGAAAGGATGTTGGTTTTTCAAATTGAAGTTCATTATTTAACTGACCTACATCTGATTCACCATCTTTGTATGTGTTTAAGATGATGTAGGAATCTCCATTGAAAAACCTCCCATAGTCTTCTTTCGGCCAACGCTCGATCTGAATCAAGAAATTGCTTGAACAGAAAGATTTGTACCAATCAATTTGCTTTTCACTTTTTAATGCACAATTTTCAAAAATATAAAATTTTAAATGACTCTTGGATCTACCTTGAACTTATTAACTCTCCATATTTCCAAACCAACTTTCTGGCCAGACCCCTTCCATGCTCCCTCTGTCTCCGCAGATTTTTTCTTTACCTGCATGAAATGTGAAATCGATAGATAGCAGTCTGTATTACTAAAATGATCACTTACATCCCTCTCTTGTTTTGTGCCAAAGTTTGACATGTTGCTGTCTTTCCAATCATATTTCTTCTCTTTTTGCATTTTGAAATCTGAAAGAATGATAGAAGACATTGAATTTAGTAAATAATATTTTCTTAGTTTGAAACTAATTTCTGTCTCTAATTCCATTTTTAGGAATATGTTGTTTTCTTTTGGTGCTATCATCTCATGATTTCTTCTGTTCATATGTTGAAACCCAATTGCTTTGCAATCCCAACACATATTAGGGAAAAGTGATCATAAATTATTCAGAAATGCTTTATGGCTTTTATCTGTCATTTGATATATAATTGACCTACTTCCTTTGTGTGGATCTTAATATTCTTGAATGTATGAATTGTTTGCTCTCTCCATCTTAGATGTTAACACATTGTTTGAATAACTGTTAATAGATATATTCTGTTTGAATAAGACTTTGTGTACCCATGCTTATCCTCATTTAAAATAATCCATGACAGATCACCAAGTAAAAGCATTAAGATTATTTATATGTTGCGCTAAAAACCTCCAAAAATTTATGATTTAAAATCTTTTTTACTGACTATATTCAACTATTTTTATTGTATAGATACAAAACATTCAAGAGCCACTTTGAGTAAAATACCTTACTTTAAAAGTGAGTTATATATAAAGTATGCTATCATAGTAAGAGAAGTTAGATTAGAAATATTCAACTCAAGTCAGGAAAACCTTCCTTTTCTTCTGTCTATACTCTTAGGTTCCTAATAAACGTCCCGGGACGCTTATTAATTTTTCGTTTTTTCCCCGACCCCCCGGACCTTATCTGGACCCCCCCCCTTCCCCCGTTTATTAATTTTCAAAGATTTGACAGATGAGGTTGTTCTTTTTTTTTCAACTTTTACAAATTGTTTGTCTTTGTGTGCTCCGCTAATATATCGGAGATAATTTGCTTCTTTTTTTCTTCTTTTCAGACAGTTGTATATCTTTCTTTTTACTAGACAGAAATACTGTTTCTTTGCTTTTGAGACAGCTGTCTCTCTTTTTTGACTAGACAGACAACAATAAAGAATATTTGCGCTATAAAGGTTTCCACACTCAGCACTAACGAGCGGTAACTTTCTATTGTTTTCATTCATTGCTTGTTATTGTTTCCGCTGTACTTCAAAGATTGCTGAAAGTTAAGTAGCGATCGTTAGCGCCAAGTGAAAACTAGCCTTAAGAAACTTACATGACTATGGAATTGTGTTTTTTAGAGATTTTGCCAATTTTTCAAAATTCTGACCCCCCCCCCCCCCACGGTTTAATAAGATCCCCCCGTTTATTAAATTTTTGAAAATTTTCTGACCCCCCCTACTATTATGACCCCCCCCACCCTGTTTATTAGGAACCTAAGAGTACTTATATATCTCAGAAAATACATATACATTTTTGAGTGCAGTTGTGTCCCATGTAGGGATCCCTGTAGGGATGTGAATGGTACTAAATATTATTAATAGCAAGTTTGAAGTTGTTTCTTTTGCATTCGAATGGTGAAAATACCTTATTATTAAAATCATAATAAAATTTTATATACTTATATACTAGGGTAGTTTAAAAATGAGCATAAATTTAACAGTGAAATGGAGTGGGAAGGAGTTTGCGCTTGAAGACGTTCAAGACCACATCACAGTTCTGCAGTTTAAGGAGATTATTTACGAGAGGACAAATGTCAAACCAGAGCGTCAAAAGTTGCTTGGTCTCAAGCACAAAGGTAAAAATACATTTCATTGTTTTACGTGCTTTGAAATAAGTAACTGATGTGATTTGCAAGGGAAACCCGCAACAGACGAAATGAAGTTAGGCTTGTTGAACGTGAAACGTGGAATGAAAATCATGATGATGGGAACGCAAGAAGAGGCTCTAGTGAGTAAAGTTATGATTATAATGATTATATATTGTTATAATGATATATAATCTATCTACCTATAATGATTGCTAATTGCTGACAGTAGTTGTGTTTTGAGAAGCTCTTCAAAATTTTGCTGTTTCTTTGCTGTTGGCCGTTGCTTTGGATTTGGATTTCCGTTCTAATTGGAGTGTATTAATTGATTACTGTGGAGTCGGTTTGGTGTAGAGGGGAAAGTTATTTGTTGTAAAATTCCTTGAAACATGGATTAAAACAGTTCGTATTTTCTGACTTTGCTGATCAAAGTTTACATTCTTCCAACTGTTCTCAAGTCTTAAGTACTTTTAGTTCCTGTGTTTCACCCAGAAATCCTATAAACATAATTGCCCCATTTGCAACATAATTACTAACAATTGTTAGTACAAAAAATTTTAATTGATTGTTTTAATTGTTTATTAACTTATCCTTACACCCCTGTTGAGTCAATCAAATTGCTTAACAATCATTTTTTTTTATTTTAAATTATTAAATTACATTTTTTTTTAAATTACTGTATATAAAAATTTTATCTTTGTCTTAAACTGTACTCCATTTATTTCATTTATCATGTCATCTAACAAGTCATCTTTCGGTCGAATTTTGAAAAAACCTGACAGATTCAATAAAAATTGGTCCAATCTGAGTGGCCATTGTTTCAACGAAAATTGCACCAGTAAGGACAGCATTATTTATTTTAGGCACTGCACACGTTGTTCCAAATACTATTGCAGTGAGTGTTGTGAGTTCAGTAGGGACATCATTGAGCTTCTCAATGAGAAAGTTGATAACTTTTGGTTCTGTCCGGACTGCACTAAACCTGCTCTAAATGCAATCTTCGTAGAAAAAGATATTGAATCCAGATGCGCAGCCTACTTTGAAAAAATTGAATCTCACCTTTTTCTCTCGAAGCGTCTCATTCTTTAAATAAATCTTCATTGTCCAGCATCAAAGAAAGCATTGAGACAAACGCCTCATTAATTCAAACATTAGTTGATGACAACTTGAATTTAAACAATCTAATTTCCAATTTAAAAAATAATGTCAAGGTTGATTGTTTAGACTCCAAACATACTCTAACTAAAGAAATTTTTAAAAATATTGAAGATCACAACTGGCGCAAAAATAATTTGATAATCTATGGTTTGAAAGAGACTGAATCGGTTAGTAACTCATTGCAGGTATTGGGTCACATAAAAAATCAGCTTAGACTTAATATTCGCATTGACGATATTAAAATTTGTTAAAGACTCGGTCCTTTGCAATCCGCTAAAATTCGACCGTCACGAGTTACTCTGCGTGATTATGACACAAAAATCTCCATCTTAAATCACAAATGGATTTTGAAAGAAGCTGATGGAAATATCTTTATTAATCCAGACAGGAGCAAGGAGGAAAAGGATATATTCAACAAACTTCGAGTTGAAGCTAAACAGAGGGAGGCTGGTGATAGTTTGGGGGAATGGGTCTACCGAGTAAGAGGTCCGCCGTGGAATTTGTTTGTAAAACAAATAAAGAAAAACCCCTCTTTGAATTAAAACGCAACAACAAAGCCAAAAAAAGTTGAATACTCATCCTCCTTTCTCTTTAGCATTTAGCAACATTCGTGGTTTTTGTACCAATTATTTGGATGTGGAGGCTTTTTTAATTAAAAATAATCCGGATTTATTAGCACTTTGCGATTCTAACCTAAATGCTGGTATATCTTCTAATGATTTCCTTGTTCCTAGATACCTACCTTTGTATAGATTGGACTCCTCTATTCATATGCATGGTCTAGCAGTTTATGTCAAGAAAACTTTACCAATATCTCGTGAAATTGACCTGGAAGACCCCAATCATCCTTTCATGTGTTTTCGTTTGTCTCTTCTTCATTCAACTAGTTTTTTGTTCTTTCTCTATTGCTCTCCATCTTCTCAAGACTGTTCTGTTATCAAATCAGTTTCAAAGTCCGCTGACTTAGCTCTTCTTAATCATCGCTCAACCAACATCTTTGTATTTGGTGACTTTAACATTCACCATAAACAATGGCTAAGATTCTCTAATGGAACAAGTAGCTCTGGTGTCAAAACCTGTAACTTTGCAATATCTCAGTCTCTCTTGCAATTGGTTGATTTTCCAACCCGCATTCCTGATCACTCAAGTCAATCGCCTTCCTTGTTGGATTTATTTTTAACCTCTAACCCTGACATTTGTAAGATATCTCATAGTGCTCCTTTGGGTCGTTCTGACCATGTTGTTTTGGAGGTCAAAATTAATTTCAATAGGCAAGTTTCCCATGAACATCCCATGCATAGATCCTTTTTTAGATATAATCTTGCGGATTGGCTAAAATTTCAAGCACACATTCAGTCTGTCCCTGAAAGAAAAAATTCTTTCCAACTCAGCTGATGATTGTGTTAATGTAACTACTTCAATAATATCTGAAGCAATACGATTATTTGTTCCATTAGGGAAATATTAGTTAAAACTTCATTCTTTGTCATGGTTTTCTCCAGCTTGTGCTGCAGCCATAGCTCATCGCAATCATTTCTTTCATCGCTACCGTCGTGATGCGACTGATCATAACAGACAACTGTTTATTGACTTGCGCAATAATTGTAAATATGTTGTTCGTAAAGCTAAAACTGTTTTTGATGAAAGGACTAAAGATCTTATCAAATCCAAAGAAATAGGTTCTTGCAAATTTCGGTGTATTATCAAAAACGTCCGGGGTAGTTCTAAAACATCTGTACCTCCACTTTTCAATGGTCCTGAAGTCATTAGTTTATCTAAGGATAAAGTTGAACTATTCGCTAAACTCTTCAGTTCTCATTCCACCCTCGATGATTCTGGTCATGATCTCCCTTATTTTTCCTCCAAAACTGTTCAGACTTTACATGATTGCTTTATATCTCCTGATAAGGTTTCTAAGATTATTAACAAAATGGATTCTAATAAGGCTACTGGACCGGATGGCATTTCTGTAATTGTACTTCAAAGGTGTTCTACTGAGTTATCTCCCGTTTTGTGTGCTCTTTTCAAAAAGTGTTTGGATGAATCCTGTTTTCCTTCATCTTGGAAGTTTGCCTCTGTTATTCCAATTTTTAAAAATTGTGGTGAGCGATCTAATCCTTCTAATTATAGACCAATCTGTCTTATTTCCATTTTAAGCAAAGTTTTCGAGACTTTAATTGACCTGAGCTTAGTTGAATTTATTGAAAAAAATAATTTGTTTTACGACTCCCAGTGTGGGTTTTCGTTCTGGGCGTTCCACTGCTGACGTTTTGTCAGTTATAAGTGAACGTTTTTATCGTGCCCTTGATGTCTCTGGTGAAGCGCGAGCAGTTGCCCTTGATATCTCCAAGGCATTTGATAAAGTCTGACATCGGGGCTACTGCACAAACTTAAGGCATATGGTTTAAAAGGTCCGTTTTTAAATATTATCTCCTCCTTCCTTTCCAATCGTAAACTCAAGGTGGTCCTTAGCGGTCATTCATCTTCCATTTTTTCCATCAATGCTGGTGTTCCTCAAGGTTCAGTTCTCGGTCTGACTCTGTTCCTACTGTACATTAACGATCTCCCAGACAATTTATCATCCAAAACCATTATTTATGCTGATGATTCAACATTGTATTCCTGCCTTAATAAATCAGATGATTGTGATAAGGTTAGAATGGCTTCTGATCTGGAAAAAGATCTCAATACAGTAGTTGAATGGGGTAAGAATTGGCTTGTTAATTTTAATCCATCTAAAACTAATCTTCTTTTCATTATTCATCTCAATCAAGCTTATTTACCTCGAATTTTGATGAAAGGTTCTCATTTGCCTGAAAGCAATTCATTTTGCCTTCTTGGTCTTATATTTACCAGCGACCTCTCATGGCGATCTTATATTGAAAATATAGCTAAATCAACTGCCATGAAGGTTGGTTCTCTTTTACGAGAAATGAATTACCTCACTCCTGAATGTGTCCTTTACCTATACAAATCATCAATTCATCCATGTATGGAATACTGTTGCCACATATGGGCAGGTGCACCAAAAAATTGCCTGAATTTGTTAGACCATGTTCAACGGCGTGTTTGCAACGCAATTGGCGAAAACCTTTCTTTGAAATTGGACTTGCTCCCTTTCACACCGGCGGAACGTAGCGTCTCTTTGTCTTTTCTACAAGTTTTTTATGGTTGTTGTTCAAGCGAACTATCATCTCTTACACCTTCTCTCAAATTTTTCTCCGTTCAACTAGGTTGTCTTCTTCGTCTCACCAATGGACTGTTTGTGTTCCAAATTGTTGTAGGAATTTTTATAAAAACAGTTTTTTTCCGCGAACGTCCAGACTTTGGAACTCCCTTCCATCTACATGCTTTCCTCCTGAATTTAACCTTCAACTGTTAAAATCTAATGTTCATCACTACCTTCAATCTGCTTAACTTCTCCTGTAGCTCTTTACTCGCAAGTGGCCTTTTGGGCCTTGTTTTGAGCAATCTTCAATAAAAAAAAAAAGTTTGTTTGGAGTTTCATATTAATTTGCCCATTTATTTTCCGAATGTCTATTATACTTAAATCAAGAGTAACACTGCTCCTTTTCGTTGTGTGTTTGTGTATAAATACAGTTGGACCTCAATTTTTCGAACTCTTGAGGTAGTTACAATCAATTACACACTTTTCAACCTATTTTTGACGAATTTGATTGCTTGCAAACAGGTAGAATAGTCCGGTAGATTGCCTTTTGATTGATTCCCTTAGTATTGTCGATGTAATCAATTCATTCTGGCAGTGCATCTCCTCGTCTGATTACCAATATCCTCATTTTGATTGAAGGTGTAAATCTTAACCAATTCCATTGGTTCAAATAAAGGTTTTTACTTTGTTGCACCATTTGTTCACTGTCATCTTTAATAATATCAATGTGTACAAAATCTCCTTCAATGATATGTCTTCAATCCGATACATGGTGTGTTTTTTATTGCTATAAGAAATCTAGTATAAATATATGATAATGTGCACGTGTTGAAGCTGTTACCCTTTTAACCATCTTTCCTGGTGTTACATAAGAGGTTGGATTGTGTAAGACCAGTTATTTGGTGGCAAAACCAGCCAAGCAACATTGACAACAATGGCCTAAATCTTTGTTGTTTGTGTTGGACCTGGATAACAGTGTCTCAGGGACAGACAATCTTCTTGTAGATAGAGAGATTATGTCAATCACAAAATTTGGGGTCTTTTATCAACTGCTGTTCCATCTGTAAAACATAAAAAATTGCTCACTTGGCTGTTGTCCTTGTCGTACAAAAATCATCAAACAAAACTAATTCCTCCTTGTACCTTTCCTGCTGCCTAATGAGTTCCATCCTTTTATTGTTACAACAAACTGCTGCAAAGCATATACCACAGACGTTAATCCAAGTAAACATCCTATTCCATGTCTATTCTTGACACCTGTTTTCAGTTTTCCTTGTATTGTCTTAGCCTGGAACATGCATGCATCTGTATTTTTTCGCGCAGTTGTTGTCACTGAAACTTCACCTCACTATATCTTCTTCTCATTTTTTTTTACTATTATAACTATAAACACAGTGATCTTACACATGTTTGTGACAGAATCCCCTTCCACTAGCTTCCGATTTGTGTATTAATCAAGAATTTTTGTTGTACCAACAGAGCAGAACACAAAGACAGAGATATGATATAAAGAACTTGATGTTTGCCCATTGTCAAACTGCATATAATGGGAGGATGATAGACCATTGTGATTACTGATAAAACTGTGTCTGTGTCTGTCCTTCTAACAAACTGAAAATGAAATGAAAGTGCATTTTTAATATCAATGAAAATCAATCGCATTTGTTCAAAATGTTTGTTCTCTCTCACAGGCCGAAGTTATTTCACCTCCAAAGGAAATCACGGAAACAAATGTTGTTGACGACTTTGACGTCGAAGAGGAAGAGATTGCTATTCAAAACAGGTATGTCTTTTGTCGTCCAATAATATTGTGGCAAAAAGTAAGATAAAAAGATATTTAACATTTCTATTTCATTCTTCTTGCAAGAAACTCAAAAATTTTTGAATAATCTTGAGTAATACCTTCTAAAGCTGAATCAAGGTTTTTGTTTAATTTTTTTCTGTTCCTTTTTTGTATCTTCATATTTATTACAACTTTACAGAGAAGAATATTTAGCGAAAATACAAAAACGAGTGGACATTTACGATATCAAAGAGTTAAATCCGCCACGAGAAAACAAGAAATTGTTAGTGCTTGATGTTGACTACACTTTGTTTGGTAAGTGTTCCTTGGATGGCATTTGCCTGTCTGTCTGCTGGACTTTATTCAATTGTTTTTCTTTGTTTTCATATTGTCTTTGATTTTATAACAGGGCGAAATTTATTTGTTGTTTCCCATCTGCCACTTGCAGGGTTCATACGGTCTGGGAAAGTCAGGATGAAAATGTTATTTTCTGAGAAAGTCAGGGAAATCTTTTTGAAAATGGTCAGGGAAGAAATTTTCAATATAACTCATACAATATTCTACCTTTATAATTATTATTCTTATATTTTTATTAGTTTAGCTATATAGTAATATTTAACCTTTTAGTTTATTTATCTTATGATGTTTATATTTTGTATATAATTAGCATAGGTTTTAGTTTTTTGATTTTAAAACAAACGGCTGACTTATAGAAATAAGTGTGATGTATTCTTGTAATAAACTCAGGGAGAGTAGTGGTTTTTGATAGTCAATATATAGTCAGGAAGATTTGGGATGTTTTTCAATGCTGAGGTCAGGAAGAACAATATATATTTAAAGAAGTAAAAAGATTTGAATTTCCAATCTGTATTTCCTGGGTGTCCTAAGTTTTTTTTCTAAAGCTAAAAAGTCTAAGGCTAAAAAGTTTTCTAATTGGCCTGATCACTTCACGCAATGTGAAATGCACAAATTTTGTAAAATCTACAAGTCGTTATTCTGCAGTAGGGCTGCTGTCTAAGTTGCATTCCTATAAAAAAGAATGTATATGATAATCACGTATGGTACTCTATGAATGATTTTTTATGCATTGGTTGTTGTTTGTTGGTAAAACATTGGTAAAACATTTCAATTTATTTGCAGTTTGCAAATTTTAACGTTTCCTTGTTTTATTACTCATATCCTTATTTTTTTATATATATATTTTGAATCTTTAATACATATTCTTTGCTGAATTACTTGCCTTTCTCCAATGTGTGAATATGTTTCAGCGTAAACTTTTTCAGAATCGTTTTTCCCTAAAAAGAATTCTTTATACAACTCCTTGTTGCTGTCAATCAAACCCAACCAAAAACCTTTTCACTTTTACTGCCATTAGGTTGTATTTCCAGCTTTCTGTTATTGATGCTAATGTTATTAAGATACTGCCAACTCCATCTGAGCAATTATGAAATTTGTACACTTCCTTTGAAATGTCTTTTTTTAGACCATCGGTCATCGGGTGAGAATGGGTACCAGTTAATGCGACCATATTTGCACGAATTCCTAACGGACGTTTATCCCCACTATGACATTGTAATATGGTGTAAGTCCGTAGATCTTCTATATTCCGTTCTTTAAAAGGACGGTGTGATATCTTTTAAACAATATGAAATTAGAAAATTTAAACTGGATTTTAAATGTTATTAGTGACTTTGTTGTGGAAATTGATATTTGTTGAGTTGCAACTTTTATAAATTTGGTATTCTTTTAGCTGCGACCGGAATGAAGTGGATCACAGCTAAAATGGAGGTTGGTAAATGAGTTGCAATGAGCTACTTATATTATATTGTTTGTTTTTTTTGTTCAAATTTTCTTATTAATGTATTATTGTTTTTGCAATTTAAAAAACCACGCACAACTTAATTTGTTAATGTCAGTTTCTCTACATTTGGTTGTGAAATAGGCAAAAAGTGAAGGTTTTTCCTTATTTTTATTTAACTGAACTTTTAACTGAACTTTTCTTCTTTTTCAATGTTTATGAGTATTTTTCGGGAAAATTTCTGTGTAACCAATTTAAAAATGACACACATATATATATTACATACAAACGCACAACAAACGTGGCATGCTTATTCTCTCTATTATATAGCTCATTCCATGATATATTCGCTCTATTATATAGCTTGTTTCTAGGTGAGAACCTAAAAGACTTTAGTGTCCTAGTATAGTTACACATAGTTTTATTACAATTAGGAACTTGGTGTCATCAATAATCCAAACTACAAGTTGATGTTCATGCTGGACAGTTGCGCCATGATTACCGTACATACAGAAAAATACGGAGTTTTTGAGGTTTGTGAGGTTTCATATTTTAGAGCTTTTCTGGAAAACCGTTTTATCACCTGTTTAGTCACCCATCTCTTGATACTGCCAATTCGAGTCACCCATCTCTTGTTAGCTCGTTCAGAGTCACTAATCACCTGTCTCTTGTAAGCTCTTTCAGAGTCGCTAATCACCCATCTCTTGTTAGCTTGTTCAGAGTTGCTAATCACCCATCTCTTGTTAGTTCGTTCAGAGTCGCTAATCACCCATCTCTTGTTAGCTCGTTCAGAGTCGCTAATCACCCATCTCTTGTTAGTTCGTTCAGAGTCGCTAATCAGCCATCTCTTGTTAGCTCGTTCAGAGTTGCTAATCATACATCTCTTATTAGCTCCTTCAGAGTCACTCATTTAACTTCTTCTTTTTTTCTAAACTGTTTAGTTTAGTTTCATATTTTGTAATAAGAAAAATGTTTGAACTGAACTTATTATTGGATTTTGCAGACTAAACCTCTGGCAGTGATTTGGGGAAAGTATGAGCAATACAGTTCCAAAAACACAATCATGTTTGACGATTTGAGAAGAAATTTCATCATGAACCCGTCATCTGGTTTAAAGGTTTGCCACCTGATGTTTTCTTCTGCATCAATTTTCCATTCTTCTCTAGAATCTTGAAAATGTTTTCAGTATTTATTACAGTAATATATATATACCGTATTTATTGAATAAATGTGTTTGAGGGGTGTTTATTTGAGAAGGGCATTTAATGTAGCATTATTTTTACTTCCTTTTATTAAACATCAACTTCGTTTCGTCTTCCTCTAAGTTTATTCCCTGCACAACTTCTTTCTCATCAGTTTAGGAGATGAAAGGATTTCCTTCGTCCAACAAGACAGACAACTGTCAGCGCAGCTTTTCTTTTGTATGCAAGATTCACTCCACAACACCTAAATGTCTTAGTGGTAATTTCTTTGGGTAGTTGGGACCAGGCATCAAGAATCAATTCAGTGTTTTTAAATGACGGGCTTTTATTCAAGAGAGATATTTATTAAAGTTATCAAATTTTGGATGGGACTTTTAAGAGAAGGGGGGTTTACTTGAAAAAATGCGGTATATAGAAAGTTTCGATTAGGATTGCATGGTTCTCAAATTTGTCTATGATATTTTATACTTGTGAAAAGCAATTTTTGAAAGTTAATGAATAATTTTTAGCTAACCATTTCACTTTTTGCTCAGCTTGAAAACTTAAGAATGTTGTAAATGAGGCAGTTAGACTAACGGTCATGGAAATGCCGAAATATGATTTTTCTTTGTGTTGAGGTTCACACGAAACTTTTAAGTGCACATTTTAAGTTGGTTGAACATTTTTTGGAGTTGAAAAGGAATGATTGCATCGTTACTTGAAGTATTTAGAGACGTTCATTCTGATACCGGTTTTTAAACGTCTGTGGTTTTTGACAGATCCGTCCCTTTCGTAATGCCCATCAGAACCGCGCTACTGATAAAGAACTTCTGTATTTGACGAAATATCTACTTAAGATAGCCAGCGTCAGCGATTTCAACACTTTAAAGCATAGGAAATGGGAGAGGTTAGATAGATTCCTTTATCTAGATATCAATCAATATATGATTGTTTCAAATAATAACCACTGTTCCCTTTCTTTTTAGATATCTGGAAAAATAATTTATATGCGGGATTTTTTGTTTGTAAATATTTCAATATTTTAAATGTAAGAGTAACGAAACTATTCATGGTAATTGTAAAATATGTTTTGCGCGTTTATGTCGCATTCCAAAACTGATATTATTGTTGCTATTTATAAATGAATATCTGCAAAAGATCATGTCAGGAAAAAGGCTTTCTGGAAAGCAATGTAGCATTTCAACGTTTTTCAAGAAACAAGAGAAACGTCCTTTGCAAGAACAACGCCTCGAAAATAATAAGAAGGCACGCAAAGGTGAATACGATGTGTTAGCAGGCGGTTTATCTCCCGAGCAGAAAGCTGTAATAGAATCCAAACGATCTGCGGCGTTGGCGAAACTTCATCGTAGGGAAATGGATGTTATGGGTGAATCATGGGCAACAGCACTTAAAAGCGAGTTCGAAAAACCATACTTTGTAAAAGTAAGTAATACTGTATAATGACGTAGCTGTCATGCCTGTTGAATATTGAATTGTACGCACGAATAAACTGTCGAACCTCCTCTTTTGTTTTAGTTAAAAAACTTCATTACAGTTGAAAGGAAATCAAAAGTTGTATTCCCACCAGGTAAAACGCACTTGAGTGAACTGTTATCATTGTGAAACATGTTTGTCTAGAGGATGAGGTTTTTTCCTGGACTCGATGTTTCGATATAAAAGACACTAAAGTTGTGATATTGGGGCAAGACCCTTACCACGGTCCAGGACAGGCGCATGGTATGTATTGAAGAAAATTACCTAAACCGTTATATTTTAGGGTTAGGCAAATAACTTTTAAAAGATGGCATACAAATATGTGTAAGAATATGACAAGTATAGTCTGTATTATTATTTTAACAATTTACTGATGTCTGTCTGTCTGTTTGTCGAACTCCTAAGCCCGCGACAAAACCTAGCATACATACGCTCTATGTGTACGAAAGTGTCCTAAGGGGGTTTACGTTTCAAAAAAGAAAGAGAAAATCTTTGTAAAACCTTCACTATGCAGTCTATATACCAGTCCTAAGAAGTATAGTTTTCGAGGGGGAAAATAGGAAGAAAATAATTTTGTAAAATATACATTTGGGATTGAGTGTAGGGTACTGTCAGTGGAATCTTCGCGTGCATATATAAAATAAGATTTATCTTTCTTAACTGAGATTTTCTTTATTCAGGTCTGTGTTTCAGCGTGAAAAAAGGCGTAGCGGCTCCACCGAGGTAACCTACTGCATGTTTTCTTACAGTTTACTTTTTTGTAACTTTCATAATGTCGATAATGGTTCAAGAAGTGTCCTAGAAATTGACGATGCTACTTATTTTTGCCGCTTGACTAGAATGGTCATAGTTTTCTATGTAAATACAAAAATGTCATGCAAAAACATGAACAGTTCAATATCATACATGAAGAATTCATAGAAGGTATAAAGTATTCTTCTTTTTAAGCATGAATTGAGCCATAAACGAAGTTCCCTGCTCATATCAAACAAGTCTAAAATATAATGCCTGTATGAAGCGACATTCTACGTCCTTTTGAAATGCATAAAACTCCTATTTAGTTTGGTGAATATGTATAAAGAACTGTCCACAGATGTTCCTGGCTTCAAAAAACCTGATCATGGCTATCTGATGGGTTGGGCGAGTCAAGGTACTTGTTTACTCTATTCGGCATTCTTTAAGACATTGTTTTGGTAAAATGAACCATTTCTCCGTTGTTCAAAGTTTGTTGTCTTTTGTGTAGGTGTACTGCTACTAAACGCTGTCCTAACCGTTGTGCACGCACAGGCTAACTCTCATAAAGATCAGGTGAAGATGACGTCAGCAATTTCATTTCGTTTTAGTAACGTTTTATTTTCAAAATGAAGATAATTGATGATGTTTTTTCATGAACATTTAAAAAGCTTAAAGTGTATAAAGCAAGTGTGAATTTATGTGAAGATTGACCTTCAATTTTATTGCTTTGACTCGATAATCAGAAAAACAAAATATTATTCAGGGATGGGAGAAGTTTACTGACGCGACTGTAGAATGGATCAACAGTAACTTAAGCGGTGTTGTTTTCATGCTTTGGGGTGGTTACGCACAGAAGAAGGGGAAGACTATCAACCAGGTGGATATCATACTTGTTCAATGTCATGTTTTACTGTTACGTTGTTTTCTGCGTTTAGAACCGCCATTTAGTCCTTAAAGCCGTCCATCCGTCGCCACTCTCTGCGTATAGAGGTTTTATTGGTTGTCGACATTTCTCTAAAGCTAACGCCTACCTCACGAAGGCCGGGAAGGAGGGAATCGACTGGAACCATTTGCCGTGATGTTCATTTGTTTATAAGGGGCGTTTATTGTAAAGAAGACAAGACTTTTACTCGTTTTATGTTTTGGCGGTATTTAATTTGATATCCCTATGATCATTGGTGTCGTTTCCCATTGAAGCGGACCGCCAGTGAGGTTCTTAATTGAATCTTCCAAGTTGACGTATTAGTTGCGTGAAATTTTTTGGTTCACTATCTGCTCTCGTCCTTCATTGTGTCTTTCTAAGTTATTGACAGCTTCAGTTAAGATGTGATCTTCCAAATGACCATGTCAGATTACTTTTATTAAAACCAAACAATGTTCCTTTACACATAACTATGTCAAAGAAAAAAAAAATATGCTCCCAAAAGGTTCGAGATTTGTTGAGGTCTATTGAGATTTACTGCGGGGTTGATACATTTTTAATTAAGTCTTCAGAAGTGACATTTTCTTTAGGTTTCATGGTGGATGCTTTTGGCACCATCAAAGTTTTTGCGAAGCCAATGATTTTGTCATATTTAAATTAAATTGGTGTTTTTTATTATTATTGCTTTTTAAACATCTTCTTTTGACCAACCGTCGCGGTCAACTTTTTTAGTACTTTATACAGTATAGTCTCGACAATTCGAACCCCCAAGGGATCGAGTAAATTAGTTTGAGATAACGAATGTTTGAGTTATCGGGAGTTTTTATGAGAAAACATTAGGAAAGGAGAACTGAAAAACAGTTCGAGTTAACGCGAGTTCGACTTAACGGGGGTTCGAGTTATCAGGATTGTACTGCATTTCTTCGTAATATATTACAAAATATTTCCCCGAAAGCAGAAAGTGTAACAGAGTAGAGGGGTATAGAAAAATCATTTTCAACAAATGAACAATAAAACAACATTCACCAGAAGGTCTTTAATTCTACAGTTCTTTCCCGTTATTTTTTTCTTATTTATATACTTGTATTTTTTAAAGTGGCACTTGCGGCTGGCCTCCCAGAAATCTCTTGGAAAAGAAACGAGCATTTTAAGGCCTATGGAGAGACATGCTGGGCTATTTCAATGATATTGAACATAGTAACAAAATAGAGACAGAGAGCTTGGTTTGAAAGAAAATCTTGCTTAAAGGCTAGCATTGTGTTCTTAGCTGGAAGATGATAATAACTTCGTGCTTTCAGATGTTGCATAAAATACCGTAAAGCTTCGATTAAGCGTCCCTCCTCGAATAAGCGCCCGTCCTAAAAGCCCCCTCCCCCCCCCCCTATCATAATAAATACTTTTTTTATATTTAGGAAACCTTTTCAAAATATTTTCAATAACATTAATGTTTATAAATTCCTTTTTTTCTTCAAGCTTGCGTTTTAAGATTTCGGCAAATCTTCTATCTTATTACTTTTTTGTTTTGACTTGAAAGAAATATAAAAATATTAAATAAGCGCTCCCCCGCGAATAAGCGCCCTTCCTAAAAGCCAAAATATTAAATAAGCGCCCGGGCGCTTAATTGAAGCTTTACGGTATGCATGAACGATTTTAAAAACATGGCAACTGGTTTATAGTCAGAGAGAATTAGGGTATGACCTGGACAAAAATAATATAAAGCTGAAATTTGGCACATTGATTCAGGAATGTGCTATGAGTGTGTGAAAAAAAGCCCCGTCGATAGGACCCTGGAAACGCCCATAATGGCGGATTTGGCAAAAAGGGCAAATTAGGCAAAAAAAAAATTGCCTAAAGTTAAAGTATTATATATCAATGGAAAGAAAATTTTATACTGATCAATAATTTTATTACAACCCATATTTAAAAATAGACAGGCGAGGAAAAAATTGAATTATAAAACATAGTTATAGATTCCCTTCCATTGAAATATTGTTAGAAAAGCGTTTGTTACAGTTTTTACAAGGGCTTTACCATTTTGCGCTCCAACCCACTTCAGGCCACTCTACATATTTTCATTCATTTTCGATTCATTAAGTTACATTTTAGCTGTATTATTTCGGGTAAATGTTCTAAATTTTTTTAGCCGAATATAACTTGAATGAACATCCTTTTTGAATCTATGAGGACGATGTCATTCTTTTACTCCTTGGATGTTGCTTATAAAAAACGTGTGTGCCTTAAAAAGTTCTTTTGGTACAGAATCATTCTCTCGTATATATGTATATATTTTTCTTAAATATGCTTTTGATCATCAAACAAAACAAAATAAAGAAGAAATAATAAAGCTAAAATGTAACTTAACCCCATTCAGGCTGACCAAATGGTCCCCCTCCAGTTTTTTTTAAATAACTTCTTAAAGAAACATGCAATGACCCTGAAATTTTCTGACTTTTCCTAAAATTTATATAGGAATATTTTGGTAAAATTTTTATTTTGAAAAATTATGCTAACCTTGAGCATTCTGACATTTCATTGACATGACCAAAATCACAAATATGAAAATTTTGGAATTTGTCTAAAACAACTTTATTTTAATAAACTTAAAATTGTTTTGTTATATAAACAAGATTAATCTCTTTAGGCACTCTTTTCTGTCATTTCTCTATTTTCATCCGTCATCATAAGGGTAAAATTTAGTGGAAGTAAACTATACACTGTTATATATCATTCTTTCACAAATTATTCAGAGAGTTCAAATATGACGTCAGAATTTTTTCACAATAGGCTCTACTTTGTTAAATTTATTCAAATGCTGGAACCAATTTCTAACTTGGTTATTGAATAATGTTGATGACTTTTATATGAAAATTTCCCTATTTTTTTCTTGTGAAATTTGTCATTTCACAAGGCCTAAAAGACCTTTTTTGGGAGTTTTGATAACGTCAGCAAAAAAATAATGACGTAATTATAATTTTTGTTTTCCAGCTCGATTTAATTTATAAAATACTTACTCCCTGCCAAATTTGAAGTCAATACCATTATACAATCCAAAGATACATAGGGGGAACTAAATGGTCCCTTCCCCGCCATTTTAAAGCTCTTAAAAGCCCAGCCTGAATAGGGTTAAATCTCGATTAGATAAATTTTTGGTAAATAAGTTGCATATATATGATGAATAGAAAATTTTGTTTGAAAACCATGTTAATAATTTGTTCTAGAAATTATTTTTATATATATATTATATGAGAGGCTTTTTTACAGGCGAATTTCGCCTAAACTGTTGTAAGCCTTAAGATAATAATAATATTGAAAAACTGAAATTATACCACTTCATATCAGTGCGATGTTTGGTTTCCTTACATACTATGTTTGCGAGGTTTGTTAATAGCAAACTCACTTATAAAGTGAAGCTCAGTTAATATAATCTTTGTGCCTGCGTTCTGTGATTCTTTCTGTTCTCGGTCATTGACAGTCTTGTAGAGCTCTGTGTACACACTGCCATTAACTTGATTGCTGCCGGCCGGATGTCATCTTTCCTGAGCTCAGTTAGGTTCGAAAGAAACCCAAACTTCTCCTGAATGTCCTTGTATGCGTTCAAACGATGCTGGACAGCTGAAGATAGTTTGTCCATAATTGGCAGAAATACCTCATCCCGGAACCTTTTGCTGGGTGAGAATATTGTTTCTACTGATGGACCTTCATCAAAATGACGTTTCCTCTTCTTTTGTGGTTTTGAAGATTTTTGCATTCTTTCACTACATCCTTTCTTTTTCTTTGTAGTATTCAAATTCAAATGGCCTGCTTTTGACAAACTCAAAGAGAGATTTCAACAAAGGAACTTCTGAATTAAGGCATTCCACTCTTGATTTTTTTATTCCCATACTGCTTTTAATTTTCGTGGTGGAATGTCATATGCTTTAAGGATTTTCATTATCTCCCTTCTATTTATACAACAAAAAAAGAGTCAAAAGCTTTTTAAAAATCGACGTATTTAATGAGTCTTCTGAAAGAAAGAATATGCGCTGTGGTGGGTCTGCCTGATCCAAATCCGTTTTGATTAGATCTTAGGTATTCATCAATTTTATATTGCAGTCTATTGAAGATCCTTTTGTTTTTCCAACAATAGAAGATAAGCTAATCCCCCAATAGTTGCCTGTGTCATCTTGAGCAATGCTCCTATTTCACATTAAGCGCGGGAGCAATTGAAAACGATGCCTGGGTTTGAAAGATTCACAGCATTTTTTTAATGAAAGATAAGACTGATTTTTTCTAAACCTTTCTGTAAGTAGGAAAATCCTTTCGAGAAAAGTGATATTAAGAAAGTTGATGATAATGCAGTTTTGAAGAAAACCTTTTTTTTAAAGTATTGACTCAAATTTGGAAGAAGCAAGTACTCATAAACTGATTACTCTTTCGTTCGCAACGCTTGATATCATAGCTATTACTAAGGAAAATAAAGTTTCATCAAGATATCATATTTTACCTAAAGGTGTTACTTTAAATATTCCACCTTAAAGGGCAGCATTCACAGTTAAGTCTTGAAGAAACCGAGGAAACAGTTGAAATAGCAGCAGTCAGAATACATGTTATCACGTTTTGACCTGATCTCCACTAGCTGATCAAATATTCACTGTTTGTTGCTACTTAACAAATTTTCTACCACCTCTCCTACAAAAACATAATTTTTCGCTTTTCACTTATTTTACTAATAAAAAAGATGACATGTTCTATTTGTTTAACATTATTAAAAATTTCATATATTTTTTTTTAATAAGGTTTGTTGGCCAGTTATATTTTTAAATAAATTTGTGACTTTTTAAAAAGTCGTTTCATTTATTTCTTGTACGGTTTCCAATTTCCATGTTGATACAAGATCTCACTACGTTTAATACATCGGGTTAGAAATGTTAGATGATGTTCTGAAAAGGGCATACTGCAAGAAATTGATCCTTTCCCAATAGTTTTGCAATTAATGATAAAAAAGTGTTATAAATATATATTTATTTGAATTCTCTCTGTATTGCTGATAAAAAAAATTGATTCAACAATACCCTCGTTTTCGAAGTCGGTCCAGCGGAATGTGAAATAGAAGTGTGTTTCAAGTTAAAATGTAAAGCCTTCAACATACGGTTGACAGAAATGGTTGTTTAAAAGAGGTCAATATCAGTTGCAACAAACATCATCCGAACAGAAATATGCTTCTCATTAATATCAAAGATTAAACTTTTTAAGTGTCAAATAAAAATATATATATACTAATATGTAATATGTGTTAAAAAATTAGTTGAAAAAATAATGTGAAATAGATGTATTCTTAAAGGGACGAAAGTCTTGAAAGAATTGTGGTAAGACTATTTCTCACCCCACGCAACTTTTACAAGGAGGTTTAGAAATGTTCATAAAATCAGTGCTGTATCTACTGGCATAATAATTTTGAGAGATGTAAATCTTTAACATGAAGATAAATAAAAAAGAATAAAAATATCATTAAATGTGTTTGCTCAAACAGAAATTAACTATTGAAATAGGCGCAAGTATTTAAGAATAGTAGTAGTAACAAAGCAATTAACGATACTTTATTAATTAATATTGTTTGACAAATTTCTCTAAAAAAGAGGATAAAATTTCCGGACTGAAATAATAATTTTCCTTTCGTGTTATTTTTAATGAACACCTTAACCTTTTATAAGGAACAACTTGAAGCTGAGATTCTGGTTTATATAATGTACATTATTTTGCAAAGTAACATAACCATTTTCAAAATAAGAACAGGCTGTTTTTACACTTTAAAGATAGGGTAAAACGACAAAAATAAGCATTACTCGATAGTGATATTGATAGTGGCACCTACTACCAATGTCATTAGTGAAAGGTCATTTTCAGCATTGAAACGAGTTAAGAGCTACTTGAAGTCAACCATGGGACAAAACCGTCTGAACCACTTTATGATTCTACATGTTCACTCAGAATTGACAGACAAAATTGACCTTATTGAAGCAGCTAATAGATTTATTGGAAACAACGACGCTCGCAAAAAAAATTTTGGGACATTTTCTGAAAAAGATAGGCCTAGCAACAGCAACTAAGTTTTATTCATCTCAGAGTTGTAAATATGTCTTATGGAATGTATAAAAACATTATTAATCTGAACTGACAGATTAAATCTCCTTGTAATACTTTTTCCCTATATTTTCGAAGATGTTTTGCAATTCATTTTTTATAAATATTTAAATATATATACCCAAAGTACTAAAATAGGCGTTTCTGAGGTTCAAGGTCTCAAAATTTTCTTCGCCGCGCAACCATGGTGGGCGGCACATTTTAGGCAATTCCAAAAAATTTTTAGCTCCCCCCCTCCAAAAAAAACAAAAAACATTTGTAGCTAGATGCGGCACTGAAGATGAAGACAACAAAACCGACATTCAAACATAAAAAAGTGTCAATTCTATTCAAAGAAATTTGCTAAAGCAAGCATAAAGGCAATCAAGGCAAAGAAAGTAATTTTGATGATGGAGTCGGTTAGCTATTTTTTCCATCCCTCAAAAACATTTGAACGAAAACATTTTTAAGTTAAAACATGTTAATTTATGTTACAACAAACGTAATAATTATGCGTAAAAAGAATTTTCAAAAATAAACCTTTTTGTTTTGAATTTTTTTTGGTGTTAAGGTAGGTTGGCAATCTTGTATTTTAGCGTCGAATTGAAAATAGCTATATGTGTGGCAATATGTCTTCATAAATTTTTAATGAGTGCGAAGGAGAGTTTCGTAACAATGTCTGACGGTTCGAAACATTATTGTTTTACGTTTTTTAAACTTTAATTAACTTTCGAAATAATTTTGTTTTTTGTTTTTAAAAATTCTTTTAATATTCAAAACAATTTTGCTTCGTTTTTTAAACTTCTATTATATTAACGTTTTTAAATTCGCGAATTCGAATCATTCGCGAATTATCTTGGAATCTTATTACGGTTGCGGCCATGGCCACGCGATGTGCATTTGAAATGTTTCCGCACGTTCATGTGACGGACCTTGTGTGTATTTGTTCAATATAAATTTTGTGACGAGCTATTCTCTGATATGAATGATTATTAATTGTAATTTTAACTATTGAAGTTCATAGACACGATGGCGAATATAATCACTCTACATATTATCTACTTTAAAGAAAGAAATTGTTGCGGGAAGAAAAAGTTGCGAAAGTTGCGATTTTATTTTCGCAACTTTAAAAGAAAAAATCGCGTACATTAAATTTTGAGAGACAGGTCATTCATAAAAAGTTGCGAGTGAAGTTGAACTTACGATCATTTTCTTGTCGTTCCACGCAACTTAGCGTTTGGACAATCAATTTATTCTAAAATTAATACAGCCTACTACGGATTATTTGAAAAATCGGAGACGGATTTTCTTATAAGCAGTTTCTACGTACCAGACTTTAATATTTTCATACCTCAATGTAGCTACACAGAAAGGTGTAAACTTCATATAACTTTACTTGTACAAAAAAGGTCTAAAAACGAAGTTCAAAACGTATGGTGAAGAGAAGCAAGCTGCCATACAGAAGTGGTTTATGAAGTCAACCAAGACAAAATAAGAAAGAAACGATAATTATTGATTAGAATCTACGTTGAAATCTGATCGATTTTGTAAAAAATATTTATAGACGAATATTCTCGCACATTGCGTTTGTCGTTGTTCCAAGGAGATAACTTTTTAAAACAATATCAGACAACATTTTCATCATTAAAATTATTTAGGTGAGTTTATGTGGCGTGAAAAATACGGAGAAAACAGCTTTTCAAACATTTTAACGCACATAATGGAGCAATATCTGCTGTAATTGTATATATATTTAAATATGGTTAAAACATTTTACATTTTTTTTACGTTTTTTAGCACTTTTTTATTTTATTATCTTTATGTAATCGTTGACATGTTTTGCTAGTTGCGATATGTTATAATATATTATGTTTCCTTTGAAAATTGGTAGGTTTACTAATTAGAGGATGCTGATTTCAAATCAAGTACCAGAATTGGGATATCTTCACTCCTAATAACTTATTGGACAAATTTTGGCCCAAGGTTTGAAGTATTCCGTCGCGAAATGGTACTACGCATGCGTGTGCGATATCTGACAATGATGTGAAAATTAATTTGGACTTTTTATCCATGGATCTTTGTCCTTAGGTTATAGGTGAAATATGAAGTGATTCCGACCAGTAGTTAAGGAGATATAAGAAGCTCGACACTAACCCTAACCCTTCGAATCTTTTTGCATTTTTTTTTAGTATAAGGAATGCTGTCAGCAATATCTCGGTAAATAATGAAGATTATCACTCCAAATTTTCAATGGTGATCGATAATGATCATATCTATCAGAATGACTTGGTTACAAATCTCAAAAGTCAGTGTAAGCCCTTGCGCATGCGTAAAATTAAATCGTCCATAGATCGTTCTACTTAAGGTTATTTAAAACAAATTTATTTGTATGTACAGCTATGCTATTGTGTCACCGGTCCATGAAATTTTTTTAAAAAAAATTACTGCAACCGTGAAAAATATTCTAAAACAATATTTAAATGGCTATAACTTTGATAATTTTAATTTTTTTCGGGGCTTGGCACTAGATTACTCATTTTGGCTCATATAATCCAATAAAGAAATTATTTTTTTTAAAAAAAAAAAAAAAGTAGCAAATGCAAAGCCGAATAACTTCTTTAATTTTGACCATTAAAACTTTGTAAATTTTTAAGAGAAAAAAGAAGCAATCCTCGGCATGATATAAGAAGTCCAAATTCTAATTCGTAATAATTACAGTGTTATTGTCCCATATATACAGCCCACTTTTTGCATATAATTATCACTACCCCCGACGCCATCCCCTAAATCCGAAAACTATTAGCATTTTTAAGGTCTTCTATATGTAGCTAAAGGCCATATAAAAAATCGACTTGGTATCATTAATAATGTTAGAATATTTTTTACTTATGCAGCCCTAACCCCAAAAATTAAAAATATTTTTAAAATGTTTTTACAGTTCCACATCTGACTTAATGTAAGGTATCATCAGTATGAAAATGGTTTTCAAAGGGTAAGGAATGACTGAGTTATCAAGTGATGGGTATTAAAAAGCAAAACTGGATTTAAAAGTCACGTGGTACGCTAACCACAAGATTGTTTTTGATGTTTTAAACGCTATTATTGGTCTTATGTAGTCCTCTAACTATATCCAAATTTTTAGCGCGATACGATCATTTTGAAAGAAATTTTTTTTGAGAGTGCATTCGATATCAATTCGAAGTTAATCTATATTGAGTTTTACTGCTGACTTAGGTTTCGACCTCATAAATGCATAACTCGATGAATAATCAAGATATTGAGTTGAAATTTTCAACGGAGATTTGAAATAATAGTATCAATCTGAAATATATGATAATTATCTTTAAAATTTGGATATAGTGGCTTGCGCATGCGTAAACATAAATTAAATATATAGAGCCCTACCAAAGGTTATATGAAACGAACCTTTGCATGTGAATGGCCAAATGATGGGGCTAACTGGATTGATAAAAAAATTTGGAAAAAGTTACGGCAACCGAAAAAAAGATCGAAACATTTAATACGTATGCGCTTAATTCCCAACTGTTTTTTAACATAATTATACTATAAGCTAAAGCCATCATAAAAGCATCATTTTCCACAAAGGTTTACAGGTATCATATTGCCTTAACGAAATATGCGCGAAATTATACTGCGCACGCGTGTGCGATATCTGTCAAAGGCGCTGTAGCTCAGTGGATAAATTTTTCGGCTCACGAAACCAAACCCGCCGGTTCGAATCCCATCTCCGGCAAAATCTTTATTTCTGAGTTACAGTTGAGTCATGGCTTACTAAATAACAGGCTTTGCCAACGTGCGGCTGGAGGCAAAAACTGGAGGCCATTGAATTCTAATATGAGGAGGGTATTTAATTATGTTCTAGTTATCAGATTTACACAAAACTTGCTCAAAATGTGTATTTTACTAAGATATTTTATATTTTAATATTTCAAAACAAAAATCATGAAAATTAAAATTTTTGATGACGTCACTCATCACCATTTTAGGGGTAAAACCAGTATAACTTTTGTTCTACTTCATGAAATTTACAAAATTTGTCACAGGTATATACTATATAGATCAATATAAACAGTGCATATATACATGTTCGTAAAAATTAAACTTATATACAAAATAAAAACAAATTAAGAATAAATACACTCTTTTTTATAAGCATAACTTTTATACTTAGACTGAAAAACCACTAAAGGCTAAGCATAAAGTAAGTATATTTTAAGGCTGAAACTAACAAATTTTTTAAGCACATTGAGGCTGGACTCAAAATACACCTATACCTATGTGCTAATAAAAAACATTTCCCCACAAAACATAGAAAACTGCAGAAAAAGGAAATTTTCTAGTGATTTTTTGTTAAACTGTAAGTCAATCTGACAAACTCAATCCTCACATATTCTGAAACACATTCAAGTATTAAAACTATACAAAATACAACATTCACATATATATATTATATATTATATACAAAACACTGTTGATTATCAATCAGTGCCTAGTTTCAAGATTTTCTGTTTTGGTTCATTTCCAGAACGAGGTGAGTAAAACTGACAGTGATTTTTGAATAGTATATTTGCTAAAATCATGCCATAGTTTCTGGTCATATTTAAATTATACTGTTCTGAAACAACCATGAATACGTTGCATAATGATGTACGACAGCTGGCATTAACAACCTCATGAAAAATCATATAGCAGTAAATTGTCCATTGACAAGCACAATCACCTGGTATTTTCAATCCACCACGATTAATTTGATTAATAAAGCCACCAAAGTTTGAGAATAAAATAATGTATCATCGACTTCACCGTCCTTCTGAATAATATATCCAGCAATATAAGCCAATGCCATTTTGATATCAATGGACAACAATTTTTCTAATTTAGGCAAATTCTCGATCACATTGCAAATATTCTCGTCTGGAAAATATCCACACTTTAAGCATGAATGACCTGTGTCAAGATCATCGAGAACATTCACTCCAGCATTCAATTTCAATATTAGCTTTGCATGAGATATTGCAACTTTTTCAAGCATTTGCTGAACAGTTATAAAATACGTACCACCAGATCCTTGTCTTAATTTCCCAAACTGCTTTTCCAAAGGATCTGTAGTAAAGTTACCAATCATCACATATTCATGATGTAAACTTAAAAGAAAACATGCCAGCTCTACAATTCCATTGCAAGTTTGAGAAAAACATCTTGCAGTGTCTTTAGTCAGACATTTGACACGTTGACCACTACCATGTGCCATTTGCTCAGCCAAACTACCCATAGCACGAAGTTTTACTAAATTCTCATCGTCAGGAGAATGAATAACAGCCCGGTTTGGATCCCTCATCCGAATATCTGCATACAATCCATGAACATTAACAATTTTCCAAAACTCGATAAAACGAGAAAGGAAATGTATAGTTCCATCATTGTTTAGTCTGGATAAGTTTTCAATGCTGACAATGTTTCATCAGAAAACACTTGTAAGCAAGTACGAACATTTTGTCTTTCAATTAGCTTTGGGTAAACAGACACTTCTGTGAGCTTTGATAATTTTACGATTTGATTTTTTTCAAGATCATGCAGGGCTTTGATGTCAGCCCACCGTGCTGTTTTCTTTTCTTCATTGACAATAAACTCTAATTCTCGAGTTTTTTCAGTTATCCAATTATTTCTTATGTTTTTTAACAAATGAACATAATCAAACAAGAGAAACATATTATCAACAGTGCGCCATGGTTTAACTCTTTTAAACATAATAAAAAAACTCTGGTTAACTCGATTTCCATCACAAATTATGGCAACATTAATTCCACCAGCAGATTTCACCATATCAAGAATTAGATTTGCTTGGCTGAAAACAAATTCAGAATTAAGTTCACGTACGGGCAACATTTTACACAAAAACTTTAGCCCTCCAAATAAAGTTACAATCATAAAAGACAGCACGGTATTTGCTAAACGGCTTGGTTTGTTAACTGCTTTGCCAAATACAATTCCTCCATGATATTGTAAAGTCGCTTTCACATACACTTCATCCAATAACAAAATACAGGTCCTTTGTCGTTCATCTTTTATATTTGAAAAAATATTGTTTATGTAACAGCTGTCATCGAGACTTTTAACTTTAGATGTGATTCGTGTTAGGGTGCGTATACTAGGGAGTTCAAAGTCCTCCCTTAGTCTGCTATAAGTAGTTCTTGAAAGTGCAAAATATTCAAATGCACGGATGATTGTATCATCTGAATACTTTCTATCCCCAATAAAAGTTAGATTCATGGAATCCTGGAATGGCTTCCTCCATATGCGACAATCGGTTCAATTTACAAACTCTGTTAGCTGTTAACGTCTTTATCGTGCTCTTTATACCACAGTGAAAGGATTCATAACTTAAATCATGATTGATTTGTAATAAAAATCTTGGAACAGCAGTATCTGTTAAAAAGTCTGTTGATTGTATCATAAATTTTTCATTGCAGGAGTAAGTAATGAAGTGTATATTGTTCACCTCTAATTGTTTAATTTTATCAGGGATACAACCAAAGTTTTCAATTATGTCCTTCTTGTCAAAAAAAGAAAGCTCATCTGCTTTTGCACTTCGAAATTCATTCAATGCCCTTGAAGTGGTTCTTGGTACTGAAGGAGCAGTAGGCAGTAGACTTAGAGTGACACAATCAAAGACTGATGGGGGATCACGTGGACAAGGTTTTCTATAATCAGTAACTGTGTGAAAACCCGTTGGCCAATGCCTTTCACATACTACAACATCTCTTGATTCTGGGATGTTATCTCTCGGAATAGCTGCAATCCACCTCTGTCTTTCATCTGCTTTCCTTGGAAGCCTGAAAGTTTTGGCTTTGTTTTCCGCATTATAATTTCCATTACAATTTGTTACACAGCATTTACGACCCATTTTACTTTCTTTCTTAAATCAATTTCTTTCTGGAACAGTACTCACCCTGTCCTTGTTGATTTTTAAAATGGCGGCAACTTCGTGCTATTAATTAATTAACCAAACGTTTACATGTGTATTGTTATTTTAGCCAATTGCGATAGGTTGTTGATAATTATGTCACGAGTATATAATTATGTCAACATTCTTCAAATTATGCAAAAAACAATAATAATAAGGAAATAATTTCAATGGCCTCCAGTTTTTGCCTCCAGCCGCACGTTGACAAGGCCTGTTATTTAGTAAGCCATGAGTTGAGTTCTTGAGCGAAACTCATTGCGTAATGCAAGTCTAGCTTAAATAGGTTAGTTGTCTGGTTGAGCTATTTTTGTAGGCGCAAACGGGCGTCCTAAGTACGCCAGGACTAACCAACGCCATGGCATAGTGGTTATTGTGAGTGTTCGCATTCCAGCGACCCGGGTTCAATACCTGGTCATGGCGTAAAAGTTGACTCAGCTTTCCATCCATTCAAAAGATCGGTAAAATGAGTACCAGTTTACTGGGATAAAGATTGGGAAAGGAGTGGCGTCCTCCCCTACCCTTGTGGTAGTAGCCATTTGAAAAAGGAGCCCTTCGGGTCTCCTTCGACTGCGGTCGCAGACTTTACTTATCTGTCAATGATGTGAAAATTCATTTGGACTTTTTGTCGATGAAATATTATGTTGATGTTATATTTAAAATATAAAGGTATTCGGATGAGCGGTTTAGGACATATGGATAGTTAAATCTTCTGTAAAATAATTAAACACGATAATTAAATATCCCAATTCTGGTACTTGATTTGAAATCAGCATCCTCTAATTAGTAAAACTATCAATTTTCAAAGTAAACGGAATACTTTAAACTTTAGGCCTAAATTTGGCAAAAATTCGCGAAAACCGCGAAAATTATTACCCGCGAAATATAGTACTCTTGGTATATACACGTCATTGAATTATTTATTTATTAAGGTAGCTTTTCAATTCGACGCTAAAATACATGATTGCCCGAAACGGCACTCTCCTTCGCACTCATTAAATATGTATGAATGTACACAAATAGCTATTTTCAATTCGACCCTAAAATACAGGATTGCCAAATACACTCATTTTATTTATAAGCATCAAGACTGTGAAATGACCTTACGGTAGCTATGCTTAGCAATTTTACAATTTTTACCGTAAAAATATGCTTATAGCTATATTTATGTATATGGAAAGCAGGGGTAGAAACTATGCTTATATGCATATGCCGGTAATTTCCCTTGAAATGTAAATTATATACAGTATATAAAAATCTTTTTCTTGTATAATTTTTAGCTTTGTTTTATATTTACTCATATCTTCTGATCATTTAATATTGTCTCACTAAGCCCATTTTATCCTCTTAAACAAGGCATTTTTAAATAGTCTTGCTTATAAAAAAAAATTAGTGTATGTATTGTTTATGCAGGGCTTTAAGAACATGGAAAACAAAATAAAGCACTGCGTTGGTGATTATGATAATAAATTTTAAGTTACAACACTCCTCCGCCAGGATTTTATTTTTCGCATTTTGAGGGATGGAAAAATAGCTAACCGATGGAGTCTTGTTATGACAGAATTTTAAAAATATGGTAGACTATATCCATGTTTTCTCTTTCAATGTCAATAAAGCCCCATTACTTTAAGACGCTTTTAATTTACTTCTACGGCTGAATTATGGACGTTGTTTATTTTCGTGTCATGAGGAAGTTTTAGAATAAAAAATAGCGAGTGTGCTCGCGATAGCCGACTGTGAGATTTAATACCGTAAAGGAAAGCTATAAAAATGTTGACTATTCAAATGATTTAAATGTATTTATAGCCAACATCCTTTCTATCTTGTATTTAATGATTGAAATGTTATTAACATTTGTTTTTCTGTCTAAACGTACTCAGTTCTATTTGAAAATTTTGATTGTATGTTTTAGTATACAAACTTTCTATTTTTGGATATGTTCAGTCTCAACTGGGAGAATATTGTTATTAGGTAGGTATAATGCTCTTTGGGTATGCTATTTCCTTCTGTTGGGGAGTAAGCCAACACACAGGACTCTGTTGAGTCATAGGCCCTGCCTCTCCTGTGTATTTCCTTACTAAAAAAACAAAAACAAAACAATGATTGTTGTTTTTGGGTTTTTAAATGTGTACAATACCAATATGCTTTGTTTATTTAATGACTTTATTTATGCCTTATCTGCTTTCCCCAACCAACACCATTACACAAAGCATTGTTAGTGTTTCTCCATGCTGAGGATGTTATGAGATTATAGGTAATTTGCAAGCAACTGTTCTGTGTAAATGTTATAATCTGTGTAAATAATTTTGTGATCCACTATTTAGCGCATGCTCAAACTGTTGGCATTGGGGGCATTCAGCAATTCCTTACATTTGCTTCTGCTTTGTATATTTCTGACATTTAAGATCCATTATCTGTAAGAAACGGACAGATGCAAGCACATTCATTCTAGAAGTGATGTCTTCAAATTTTGATTATTATTATTTTATTATTGCAAGTTAAAAAGAATTATAAAAATTGTTTGCAAAATTCGCAAACGATCTTAAGATATTTGGTCCCAAACGCACCAATAAGTATCAACTTTGAACCGAATTCTCTCTAGAACTTTACTCCATTAAAAACAAATTTATGGAAATATAATATACAAAAAGTTGAAACAGGAATTTTTTTAAAAATAGTAGATTCATATCAATATTTTTATGATATAAAAAAATTTGCTAGATTGCATAGTTAGCTTACAGAGGTTCGAGTGTACTCAGACTTTTTGTCTTTCTATTTGCTGATGGTAGCAACTCCTGGATATCATCGCAGTGTTCATCTAACTAGAACTTGTAGACCCATGCCATTGTAGTTGACTGAGTCTGTCATCATCTGCCAATGGTCTGTGAGGGCAAACCAATATTCCGGTTTGTTGGTGTAGGCCGCCGCCCCCTACTGGAGGACTGCTGCTCGTTCCAGGATTTTTTGTCATGGAGGTTTACTCCTCTAATGATTAAGGTTGTGTCTGGCCCCCACTCTAGCTTTGTTAGCTTACAAATGAGATCTAAAGTTGCTTGAATTTCCAAAAGTTACACTATATTTTTCCTTAGCAATGTTAAAAAATAGCCATAGCAACCATATGAATTTAAAGAGTACTAATGTATTTCTGAGATGAGTATTTTAATACCAGTTGAACAATAACCTATTAACAAAAATTAGAATAAATATGAGTCTTAAAATGAGTTTATAAATACAATTTTGAACCTTTTAAGAATAATTTAATTTTAACGAAATCCTAAAATCATCATCATCATCATCATCCTTTTAACGTTGCTTTTCTATGCTTGCATGTGTTGGATGGTTTCAAAAGATGATTTTCTCCAATTATGGAGGTTTAATCATGTGTTGGTTTATTGGTGCAGATGTTTTTATGGCTGGATGCCCTTTCTAACGCCAACCCCAGAAAGAGGAAAACAGTGGTAAGTTAACCCACACAAGGTACCATCATTGTATTTAAAACTCTGTGGCAGCTATCAGGGGCATGGATGCTTAAG
The DNA here is from genome assembly GCA_963930725.1 of Candelabrum cocksii. NCBI lineage: Eukaryota > Metazoa > Cnidaria > Hydrozoa > Anthoathecata > Candelabridae > Candelabrum > Candelabrum cocksii. The sequence goes on from OZ005665.1 coordinate 6,621,289, forward strand.
CCCACGAGGCCAAAGATGTTATACGACCCGCATACCCACGAATAAAAATATTATATATTTACTTTTCTACTCATAACTCTATAAGCAGGTGAATTATAATTCTGATTATAAACCCCTATTTCAAATTGAAATGGGTTATCGGGTTTAGCAACTTGGTTGATACAAATGGACACTGGAAGTACTTTAGGTCTTTACCTTTCCCTTCTGGAAATATTGTCAAATGCACTTTGCTGGTTATTCATAAATATGAAAACTTCAATTTTAAAACCTTAAACTTTACTAAAGTCTTTCATTGTATTTTGAATATTTTTTGATATATATACAGTATAATTAAAGGAGGATAAAAAATGACTCAATTTTTTTCTGAAAAAACATAAACGCTAAGCGCTATACGTAATCACGCATTCTTTTCTTCGTATGTGTTCATTCAAGGTCAAATGTAACTTCACTTTTTATTTATTTCTTTCATGAACATACATTCGCGAATCAAGCAAATACATTCAAACTAGATAATAAATACAATATAATATTATTTTTTGTTGATAATCCATACTTATTTATTACTAAGTTAACTATATATATAATAAATATTATGTGAATGTGGTGGCTACTTTCTGCATTTCTTTTTTGAAAGTTCCATCCACTATTTTTTAAACTCATGAAATGTATTATATTACATATATATGTATGTGTATATTATTGCTAAACAGACAATTTCTTTAAATTTAGTTCAATATGCCTTCTTAACTAGTGGTGTATCACATTTGGTGGATAAAGGCCATTGAGAAAACCAGATTTTGTTGAAAAAGCTTGGCGAATCTTGGGGAAATACCTTGACGAAAGACAACATCAAAGCTGGCTTTCGAAAAACAGGTAACTTTGCTTACTTACCATAATTACTTGTTGGTTTAAAATTGAATTATAACTTATTTAGGGATAATATTTTTCATAAGCCACTAGTAAAATACATTTTATTTTATTTCTTGTAGGAATTTATCCTTCAACCGTTCAAAACGAAAATCGAAACGATTTGATGTGAAATGGGAAAACCAAAAGTTAGCCAAAACAATCACCACCCCAAAGAAGGCTATATTGTCAATCCAATCTGGTGAACCTTCTATGTCAACCCAATCCAGTGAACCTTCGTTTACTTCATAACTAATGAACAATACTTGAAAGCTATTACTGACAAACCAAAAAAAGCTGGAATTTAAATCAGCGCCCAAAGAAAGCTCAAACACAAATGTATTTGGATATAGAAGAAGAGGTTATTTTAGACGAGAGTAGCAAGGAAGACGAAGATGAAGACATAACAGATGTTGAGAAGAAGCTTATCTAGCTCTGGAAATGGAGCACCCACAAAAGAGGAAGAGGTACTTGGAAAATGGTTTACTATACCAATCAAAGAAATCCACGGATTGAGTGGATGGAATGGAGAGATTGCTTGCTGACAAAAATTGGTCAATTCATTCCGTCATAATAGATGCGCCGAAGCCTCGAGTTGGTACTGGTACAATTCTTGAGTCTTTCCCCTGTGCCTCGCAAGATATTTCTTTGGTTAAACCATCAGATATAAATGCTGGGCCAATTAAGATTGTGCCATTGAAGGGGAGTAAATGGGAAGTTCATCCGAAATCGATAAGCTCTTCCATAGTGTGAAGAGGTTGGATCGGAGCACGTTATTTTCCATTGAACCTTAGTTGTTTTACATTGTTTTATTCTAACCCTAACAATTAATTAATTTAACTCCTCCAGATCCTCATTGAATTCTTTGTAAGGGTTGTCTTCATGATTCAGTCCAATTGTTTCATTTTTCTCTGTTATTTTAGCTTTCTTGAAACAATTGATGACAGTTGTTTGGCTGACTTCATTCCATGCTGATACAAGCATTAAAGCTATTAGCAATGATACCTTTGATAGTATACCTTCAATAGTGCTTATTGGAATCTGTGAAGTATGAGGTCTCTGGTCTCTCTGTCTCGGCTTTAAGACATCTTATTACGCCTTGATGCATCGGCTGGCTCACAGAGGTGGTATTGAGTGGTAGAAAAACTAATTTTACATGTGACAGGCAATGATTAGATGGGCCATATATTTGTCAATAATGCCACTTTTCTTTCTTCAGCTTGAAACTTTTTGTTTAAAATCTCTAACCCATTATTCAAATAAAACGCTATCCATCCAGTTTTTTCTCTGTGATCGATGCCTACAAGGAAGTGTCTTAATGCTCTTAAAACGTCTTGGTGTTTGCTCCAATAACAAACATCAGTAGTTTACTGTCAACGGCATTAGCAGCTGCCAAACCAGTAATCCTTACTCTCCTGTGTTTACCACCTGAACATCTTTCTGTGTTCAAATGATACGAATTAAAATGAACATTGATAAAACAACCTATTATCATTCATTCGTTCTAGATATTCTCAAGACTGTAATTAAATAGAAATGTTGTTTCATTCCATACAGTTACCACATTTCAGGTGTAACTTCTTTTGACTTTCTTTTTCAAATCTGGAAAATAGATAGGTACATAAATATGAATGAATTGTTTTTTTCCATGAATTATTTTTTTTCAAATAAGTATTTCTTATTAGCTGGAAAAATTAAACTGTGCTTTTAAATAACATTGCAATATATATTTTTTCATTTTTAACTTAGATGGAAACAATAATTATCAATTATTTATGAAAATTATTTTGATATTTTTATAATTACATGAATAACAAAACAAATACATATAATAATTATGGAGACAAATGATTATCTTGTTTTATTCTAAAAGTTTCTCAACAAAGTTACAAAAATGGGTTGTGATGGTGGAACCATACCAAAGCGACATGAACTGGTCAAAACAGCAAAACGCCCTCTGCAAAAAGATAAGGATATGGACCGTACAGCGAAATGGTCCACTTGTACTATTAGTCAGCAAAATTTAACAGATCCAATTATGACATGTGAATTGGGGAAACTATACAGGTGAACTTTTCTTAAACTAGAAACTGATTTATTACCAGTTAGGTTTCTTGTGAAACACACCACCTGACTTAGAACCTGTTGGATTTTTTATTGTCCTCTGTATAATTGTCTCTCAGTGAAAAGATGTCTTCAATATCTATAACAACGTTCCTTTAACATTTTAAGGGTGCCGCAGATACGTACGTTATTTTTGTTTTTAGCAAGGAATCGGTTCTTGAGTTTTTATTGGATCGTACACTTTCTGAAAGCGCCAATCACATTCGAAACCTCAAAGATGTGAAAGAGTTGCGTTTGACAGAAAATGTTGGTTACAAAAAACCGACAACCGAACTTGCTGACCAATACCACGAAACCCAATCGTCGCAGTATGTTTGCCCAGTTGTTGGTAATACTTTGTTGTATTTTCTCAATGCAAAAAGAGCAAGTTTATTTATATAATCCTATGCACTTCTGTTTGAATCTTGAACAAAAACTGAAATAGTCTGTCAGTACTCAATAGTTGTTTTGGTTAAATTCCATGATTATTTTTCGTGCACTTGATAGGCATTGAGATGAATGGAAGATACAAGTTTTGTGCCTTGTGGACGTGTGGTTGTGTGTTGTCCGAGCGCGCACTTAAAGAAGTGGAGGCGACCAACTGTCATAATTGCGGAACTCCGTTTACAAACGAGGATGTTATTGTTTTGAATGGTGACGAAAATGATTTGCTGGTAATGGAAGAGAATAGGAAGAGCAGACATGAGAGAGCCAAGGCTCTGAAAAAAGAGTTGAAAGAAAAACGCGAAACGAAAAGAAAGCATTTGCAAGTCGAAGCCAACAACTTTAAAGCTCCACTTCCCATTGTAAATGGCTCAAAAGCATTGGAAGTAAATGTCGTTAAGAAAAAGAAGAAGAAGGATAAAGAAGAGAAGAATAAGAATGTAACAATAAAGAAAGCCTCTTTGAAAATTCAACCCCCAAAAAATGATAAAATTGATGTAAAGCAAAGCAAAGTGTATAAAAGTTTGTTTACATCGAGCGATGAAAGCAAGAATCGAAGCAGCGACGAGAAAGCCCACTGGGTCACTTACAATCCTTATCACCTATAAATCTTTGTGATTTTTCTCATTTGAATTTTGTCAATTTTCTGATTGTTTTACCCGCTAAATAGCTTATGATATATTATTAACTGTTTGCTTCTTATAATGTGCATATATAATATTACTATTATTATTATTATAATTCTGTAGCATCATGGCATAACAATTTGTTCATTAATATAAGGTATGGTAATTGATTTGCTTTTATCTCGACAAAATCGTTTACCTGTTTTTAGCAATACTTCATTTTTGAATAGCCACCAATCAATCATTATAACTTGTTACCATGATTACCAGATTCTCATAAAACACGAATATGCCATCTGTTCATTCATGGTGATATCTGATGTTTTGAAGCAAGCCTTTCATTGGCTTACTTTAACCGTATCCAACTACATAAAGTATGCCCGTAGCCGGAAGACTGTCACTCTCGCCGTTGCCGTCATCCTCTTCCTTTACATATCTTCATCCTACCTGCTCCCCGCACACAGACACTTTCGTTCGTCTTCCATACAAAGGAAAAAGGTTGCGTCGCCGAGCGAGAGTTGTCTACAGAAAATACTCGACCGCTGGAACGAGCTGACGTCAGAAAGTAACGCCATTCTTAAGAGATATCCGCACGTGTCGTCTGATAACAAATTCTATCCGTTCTCAGGTAAACGTTAACTCACTGTGTTGTTACGAAACAAAGAAGTCTGAATATTTGCAATTTCTCAAGCTTTTCAAATATAAGATACATGAAAGCATTTCGATCCAAACGTTACTTTCTCATCTCCGCAGGAAATGGGTACGTAGGCGTCTCGTTCGAAGATGGGGCCATAAAATTTTACAGGTTGTCGGAAGATGTGTCGATTGAGATTCCCGACATGCCGTTTGTTGATATCCTACTGTTCGAAGAAGCATCTGAAAGCACACAAATTATTTCGCTGAATATTATGTCCGGATCGATTCATCGTCTCTCCAGTTATATTGTCGTAAGAAGTTCTTTCAACAAGCACGTTTCTTAAAACGTGGGCTTACTCTGAATTACGAGATTTCTTTTATCATATTCGCCGTGGCAAAATTAAGGAAAACCTTTGAGTTTTGATTAAAATTGCCACCATTTTTCTTGTGATTTACTCTTAACCTTAATTTAATCTGGTCATTTCGTTTCGCGATACTATAATTAGAACCAGATGTTCGAAAAGCCTTTTATATAACACGAGAAACGTTCATCGTCATTTGCTAAAGCTTACGTTTTCAAGACCTGTTTGTCTTTCTAGAACAAAAGTTGCGTTACTGTTCATGAGATGTTTTACGTTCATCGCATACACAAGAGTTTATTTATGCAGCACATCGAAGTGGAGAACGACGGTAAAATGCCGGTCCATGTAAAGCTTTTCCTGAAAGAATCTCGCGCGTCGAGAACGAAGAAGACGCGTAAAGGTTTCAACGCGATCTCGGGTAGCGTGAAAAGCAATCTACAAGAGATGGCTAACTTCACTACAGTGTTTTCGGACTTTCAATCGACCATCGAAGTGCCACAAAAGAGCAAGAACAAACTTGAGTTTGTTTCGGTGACCAAGTTTGACCAGCTGTCCATTGGTGTGGTAGAGGAGGCGGAGGGAGAGTTGAAAGATGTGCAAGCCATGAAGACTGAAACACTGCATGAACAACACGTTCGTGGATGGAAGGAAATATGGAAGGTAATTGTGAGGTACCTTTATGTGAAATTCAGGACGTAGTAGATGGAAATTGCCGTTTACTTATAAATGTTTATTTAAATTTCTATAGGTTGGTGTCAGCATAGCCTCTGATAGTGATCCTGACTCGCCAACGTCGCTTCATGTCAACTTGACTGAATATTACATTTATGCTCTTTCACCCTACAATCTTTCTACGCCCACCCGTCACAAAGACTGCTTTAGTGGTCCACCAACCATCCGAAACGCCGCTTTGTGGGTCATGCCTTCCAGCATGATTTCTCTCTATAATTTGAAAAACAGTTGGGGAAGACTCATTGCTCGCGCTGGATGTTCCAATCAACACGTGAATAGCTTTGTTGTATACAGAGAAGCGATGACGCTGAGTTTCCTCGGCTTACAGTACAAACCCTACCATTTGCAACTCAGTTTCAACCCCCTAAACTTGCGCTCAAACATTTCCGTGCGTAGCCTGCCAATGGACTGGTTCCATTCGAGGGATGTGCTCGACTTAAAATTAACAGTAAATAAAGCGACATCCGAACAATGGTTGTACGTGGCCAGTGAGGGTGAGCACGATCCTCCATTGTACATCTGTTCCACTGCATGCAAACACGTAGTCGTGTTGGGTGTAAGCACTCTTATATTGCCTGTATTTACCACGGACCCGGTGACTCCCTTATTATACATCTCTACTAATAAAACTCACTTGGATAAGGTTGGGAGCACTACTTTTATGAAGATGGCACTTGAAAACGCCAAGGCTTCTCACCAGCTGCACTTGGAGAATCATCATACAAAACTGTCGCCGAAATTCTGGCTTGCCATAATCGTACTTATCGTTAGTTTTCATGTGGTCGTCATCAAGATGATTTACAATGAATGTCGTTCAAACAGAAGTGAATGCAGAAGGAAATGATTATTAATCAGAAATGGACTCTTGTACATAAAGAATGCATTTTTCATTTTTTCCCCACAAAGTATTTTAATTCAAGAGGATTTAAAAGGATTTATTACTGCATAAACATTCTTCGAAAATATGTCAATGTGGAGGGGTTTGACTTAATTCGCTTTTAAACATGCTGATTGTATTTTTTGTCGCTTTGTAATATGCATTTTATATGCAAACTTACGTTGCTTCTTAATTTTATTTCGCACCATGAAGCCGTGTTAGAAATACAATGAAACATTGCGTTTTGGTTGTTCTTATAAGGCGCTCATTATTTACAACGTTTCTCGGTGTGTCTTTTGATAATCTTTTTCTCAATCTATGCTTTGCCACGGACGCCGGCGACAATGTCTGCTTGGTGATGTAAATGGAAATCACGAGGAGCAGAAATATCTTGTTTTAAAATGTTTACAAGACTGTTTGCCTCGGTACTATGTCTTGCTGAATATCCAGGAAGTGATGGTTCATTTGGGCAATTTGAAAGTATTATCGCGAGGTTGTCTTGGACCGATGTGGCTATGGCTGCCGTGAGAAACTTTGGAATATTAGGGAGGACAGTTGGAATATTACAAAGTCTTTCTCTGCGTGGAGAGGCGTAGAACGAGATTGCAGGGTGGATTATCTCCAAAGTCAAGTACTGTACCTTCTAAGATCTTCCAGATATATATTATTTGATAACGCTCACGCTGGAGTTACAATGAGTAGACATTAGGGAGATTAAGAAACAAATCTACAACGGGGACGGCAACGGCGAAAATCGAAAACGAGACGTCTTGTGTTCCGGTTGACGTTTTCTTATAAAATAGTTAAGTTACAAAAACGACAACAACAAAACAATTCTAAGTTTGTTGATTCTTTTACAAAAGACAAAATGTTATTGAAAGATGAAAAATAACGTTTTTATTGTTCTATTACAATTAAAATCGCACGCAGAATGTTATTAATTCATCAAATGTAATAACAAACGTAAAAACAGATATGTCTGAAAGGTAAAAAGAAATGATTTTAATTACGAGTTGTAATAGAAAACGCAAACATTATTGTGGCTTTAAATAAATATAGAAAAATCAAACAAATTAATCAAAAATATTATTTATTTTATTTTCAAATCACACGTTTTAACAAAACGCCAATTTTGATAATTTGAAGTTGTCGCGACCTGTATACAACACAAACGTTGGGGTTTCCACTAAGAACGCATGCGCAGTTAGATTGTTTACATCACGCGCGTTGCAGTCGCCGTCTCAGGTTTTATTTCTTAATCTCCCTATTGATCCAGGAAAGAGATTGTCAATAGTCTTTACCTTTGAAACCAGACATTTTGTAAAGATAGCTCCATTGCCTGAAATACCAGTGAACCTAGAATTAAGTGTCTCATTAGCTGCTCGGTATCATTGGAAACACAATTTTACGTAAATTATTTAATTTAATGACATAATTGTTATTTTAATGACGTCATTGTTTATGTATTGCACTATTCTTATTTAACCATAAGTACAATTTTCACAACAAGATATGTACAGGTAGATTCAGATTTCTTTAGGAGGTGCGATTTTATTTTTAAGATTTCTTTAGATGAAGGTAAAGCTTACAACGTAACGGGAGGTGATCGCTTTTGGCAGTGTATTGTCATTTCAATCAAAAGGTGCCGTGATAATAAATGTCTATCATAATCTCAACAACAAAATAGAACCGTGGTTACATACAGAACTGCGTATGTCAATATAACAACAAAAACATCTCAGACAGAAGGCGGGATTACGAGACAACAGAAAACCATTGAAATTAAACGCAAACATTTTTTAAAAGAATATAATACACAGATAAGGCAGATTCTTTAAATCGTTGCAGGCCAAAATCGCATGATTAAATAGTTCAAGCCTGCTAACAATATAACATCATGTTTATCAATACGTCTAAAATATCAATATCAAAAGAAAAGATTACAAAATACTTCAAATTTTGATGCTAGACCGCTGCCCGTGCAATACTCCTGACTATCTGTATTTAGAAGGTAATTATGTGGATATCGACGGATCAGTCTCAACTAAACACAAAATGGAGAATACCATTCGGTCACTCAAAAGTAATAAATCCTCTGGTACAGACAAGATCTCTGCCGAGGGTCTGAAATACCAAAACGGCGAAAAACTAATGGCTTGTTTAGTTTTAATCATTTCATTGAGTTTGGAATTTGTCAAAGTCCGACAAAACTGCCGTGAATCAAGTATCACATATTTATCTGAAAAGGGGAAGAAACACCTATAATTTGGTTGTCGAAACGGAAGGTTCGCATCTGATGCTATTTTTATGATGAAGAGCATCGTAAAAATGAGCGGGTTTACTTGTGGCAGTATTCATTGATTTAACGGCTGCATATGATCATGTCCCACGGGATTTTTTTAATTCATGTGTTGAATTTTCGAACAAATGCAACTCGTCTTGTCATATCTCATATTAGCATTCACCATTTGTTCAATTACTATTTTGCTTTGTATATAATGTATGTACTCTCTGCTATCATTCATGAGTTATTCTAGCATTGAAAAAATTCTTTGTTTTAACATTGTTTTTGTACATAGATTGGCACAACATCATCATCATCATCATCATCATCGTTTAACGTCTATTTCAATAGCATAGATTGAACAGGGTTTTCGACAGAAGATAATCTTCACAATTGTGTAATTTAATCATTTGATGATTTTTTCCTAACGACAACAGCAAGAGTAATTATTAATTACTGTGTTGTATTATAAACAAATATTTTTGAGTAAATAAACTAAGTGTTAAAGACAGATGGGCTGACAGAAAAATGAAGCATATATATATATATATACCAAACCTAAGAAAAAAATATATTGAGAGTTATGAGGCAGATAGTAATGGCACATATATGTTATTCATGAGGCATACCTAGAACGTAGAAAAAAATTAGGATGACAGTTCAGGATGCATTGAATTTTTATTTAGTCAAACCCCGCATAAAAGTTATAGTTCTACATTATAATTTGATGAAAGAAGTATTATCGTTATCATGCATTGATACAAGTTTTTACAAAGCCCACTCAAAGAGATCCGCCTCTGCTTTAAGGGCAGAACTTCATGGATTATTTTTACCGGATATACTAGAGAGAGGGTTTCCAACCAATAAACCAACAAATTTTACAACAAAACACGGAAATTTCCATAAATATCTGAGATAAAATCAAGGGTAAAAAAAGTTTAAAGAATGAATGAGACCTGAGAACGAGGTCTTTATACGAGTTGTGAGACAATTTAGTATTAGATCTCAACGGTTAGTATCGCATTGCTCAATTGCAATTCTTGTTGTTTATTTCCACAAAAGGCTGGGAAGAGAAATTTGATACCATCTCTCGAAAGTAGGATGAACTGTTCACTTTCATATTTACTATTGAAGTTGTTTGACCAAACTGACACCTTGTGGACGAAACTCAATGACGTTTTAATTATATTTGAATGCATTAGGACCACAATTCGTGAGGACAATTTCAAGTTTTGAGTATTTCGGTCTTTCTCTCTATCTTTTCTTCTCTTACGTTCTCTTACGTTCTCTACCTTTTCTCTTTGGTCTCTCCATGTCTGGAGTTTTAAATAATACCCTAGGCAGGCTGATGAGCTCTGGTATTGAGCAAAACAGACAATCGCTAAAACTATGCAATATCGTATTTTTATACAACTTCAATAGATTACAAGAATGAAATACAAAAACAGATAAGTAGCAAAAAATAGGACTGTGTTTTGAAGAGGACTCGTCGTAAAATAAGGCAACTATTTCTTATTTTGTTTATATTAATATAATCATGGTTGTTAAGGAATTTTCTCATACGACAAAAAGTTGTAATGAGCCGGCTGTGATGACTTGTAATGAGCCGGAATTATTTTTTAGTCCTCGACTTATGTTTTGATCCCCTTGTCATTTAGGGAGGACTCAAATGTGGATATTGATGATGTTACCTCTGACGCTGAAAAAATGTTAGGTTCTTCTGTAGCCAAAAAGCAGCGTACATTAATGGATTTTAATCGGAGTGAAACATTTTGGCCACGGTTGAAAAACACTGAGCAAGTCGCATCACTGACAAATATACTTAAGATGTTTGACGACAGTACCAACTCTGCAAAAGAGGCATTAGATTCATTCTTAAAACATAAAAACATTCAGGCAAAAGTAATGCTATATGATGCATTGCTTGTGAAATACAAATCAATTTGTTCTGGTGTCCTTAATCAAAACTTGGACTCGTTCACTGAGTTGTGTGATTCAATTCGAAACCTTGTTTGGTATGTGTCTCCGCACCATGAAATACTTAAATCCCGTAGTGCGAGCCTACCTGCATTTCTTAACCCGATGTTATATTTTAATGATCCGCGTCGAGCAAAACGTAAGCCAGAACAGTTACACCAAGAAACATTGCTGAGATATGTAGGCATGGTTACAAGCCTACTTGAAAAGTCTTTTGCAAACAAATCATCATTTTTGGAACTCTATAATGTAATAGATAAGCTTGTTGAAGCATGTGTTAAGTATTGCGATTATCTCCAATCTAATCTCCAAGCAGTTTCTGAGTATCAGTCTTACGCGGAGTGCACAAATAAAAATGAGATTTTAAGTTTGCCTTTTTGTGAAAACATTCATGATAGCTACAAGAACTCGTGAGAAAGAAAAATTATTGATACTTTGGAGAACAACTTGGAAACGACCGATGTTTATGATCCAATTAATCTAAACGATATTCTGCCATCAGAACGAGCACATCTTTTTTGAAAAAACTAAAAACTGCTGGTATCTCAACTAACAATGTGGTTCTGTTTACTCGCCAGTACGGCCCCGCAAATGGATATCTGCATTTCATTTGGAAGGAGGGAATAGAACCAGAATTAACATCAAGACAAGACACTATTGACAATTTAATTAAAACAATGCCAAGATATTTTTCACGCAGTCATAAAAAAAAGTTTAAATCATTGACATCGTTGATTATGCAAGATTGAATTTCATCGGCCCAATTCCGAGCTCTATAACGTGAGTTAACGGGTGATGAAACGACCACTGATAATGACATTTCAAAATCTGTTGACGACCGAATGCATCTCATACTTAAAACTGCCGATGAAAGTATCATACGGGATATGAGGATAAACAATGGACGCAAGTCTAACTTTGATACCTTTTGGGATCTAACCCAAAGAAAAATCGAGGAATTACAGGCCACCGCGGTTGATGATCGTCGACATGCGCAACAATCTGATACAGAACATATAGTCTTAAACATGGCTATGACGTTATCTGCCCGAGATCTTCACGGGCAATGTGTAAAAGAGACAAAATCTCCAAGATGAGAATATACATCCTGGTCATGGTTTTGGTTCAAATTTTGGCCGAAAAATGCCTACACCCATTCAGCCATGAACTATACTGGAATTCGTTACCTTATCCAGCAGCGATGTATACGGAAATTCTCGCCCGATGATCATTATTGTAGTGCGTTATACCGATATGCCCGTGAATTATGTGTTAAATTCAACGAACACGCAGCATTTATAAGCACTGACGACAAGAATAAAATAAAAGTTGGGGAGCCAAACTGTCCTGTGTCAGCAGTTACGCGAGGTAAAAAAGTACTTGTTTCATTGGAACATGCTGTAAAAGTAGCTGATCACGATTTTACGTCATTGACTATAACACCAACTGTTATTTTATCTCACGATATACCCGATTCGATTGATAAATCCTGGTATCGTGGCAACCCAATTGTCTACCTCAAAATCACAGCGACGGAACCATCAACTGCACTTCGCAATGCTGTAGAATTAGAGGAGGTACTGATTCGATAATATGGTAGCATGGACGCAATCCCACCAATAATATTTCTTTATACTGATGGCGGGTCTAAACATAGAACCAATTTTTTCTCCGTAAAAATTACTTCTTTCTTGTTACAAAAGTCGATCAATGCAGATATGGTCCTACATGTAAGAACCGCCCCAGGACATTCATTTAAAAACCCTCCAGAAAGAATAAACTGTATTTTAAATATCGGTTTGTATGGTCTCAGAGTCATACGTAAGCCAGTGCATCACGACCCTGAATTAGAACAAAAATTAGAACAGTGTGGAAACGTTACCGACGTAAGAAATTTACTGAATCAAAACGAGCGATATTCTGATTTATTAAAAGAGTCATCGATACGATACCATCGAATTAATGTCGAATGTATTTCAGCGATTATATTTGAAAGGAAATTCCATTGAAGTTATTAGAAATCCTGTTACCGATGAGCAAGTTAAAAACTTCATCGACTCTAAACCAAATAAAGATAACGACTTAACGGGAACCAAAACGATGGCAAAAGTCGGTAAATTCCCAAAATTAAAAGAGTATTTAGATCACTGCTGTGTTCAACAAACATATTTCTTTTCAATCAAGAAATGCGGAAAAGCAGATTGCAACATTTGTGAACCAACCAGACTACCGGATCATGTGTTTGAAAATCTAAATCATCTGCCAGATCCAATGCCTGACGAGCAGAACGAAGGGCATTACATGTCATTCCAGCAACTGGATGGAACCAATACAACAGAACAGAATCTACCGTCAAAAACCATCAGTGCCAAAAAAACGTATGGTATTCCTTTCAGCCCATCAAAGCAACATGCACTAAATACCAATCTAGTCAAAGAGCGCACTGAGTGTGGAAAGCCACGACTAGTTTATGCAAAGAAGATATCAGTGTCAGTAATAAATAAATTCAAAAGACTGACAGCTGATTTACTGTTTGTCTGCGGTAACAATATTGAGGACCTTGTTGATCTCGATTATTTCAAGGAGTGGTTTATACGCCAAAACCTAAGACCTAGTTTAGACAGCGCATTTTGAGCGCAGCGAATTAAATTATTGCTCCTAAAAAAATATAAGTGTCAATTAAATGCGCTGATAATTCGCTGTCTAAATCCGGCAGCGAATCAAAAAATTAAATTCGCTCATAATGCGCCCTGCCAAGCGAATTATCAGCGCATTATTCGCCTTGTTTGCAATTCGCTTCGCCGTCTAAAACCAAAAATAATTAGAAGCGCTCCAAGGGCACTTTTAATTGAATTTAATTCGCTGCGCTCAAAATGCGCTATCCTAGGCCTAAGATGCATTGACCATGTTGAAACTTTATATTACAGCTCGGGATACACTAGTTGCTGCGTGAATTGCGGTACTAAACGGAAAATCAGTACTGGCAACAATGAATATCCAATGTGTGCTGACTGTAAAAAACTCAAAAAGAAACCAGTCGAGAGAAGAAAATCATTTTTAAGAATAAGTGAACATCTATTGTAAAAATAATATAACGGATGAAGAAAGAAGTTTTAAATGTTTATTTTCATAAATGTTTATAAACGTAAGTATGGAGGCTCACCTACAAATCTAAACATATTTTAAGCATCACTGCTGCCTCAATACTAATAATAAGTTTAAATAATAAAAAGCCCTGATATAAAAACATACAAGAATAAGCAACCCTTAGATTTGTGTCTGCTTCACAAAGCCTTATTAATGGAATAAACGGTATATTTCCGATTTGGCATATATGTCGTATCTAAGAGTGTTTTTTCAGTCTACCGAATCGTTCACTTTCAGTATTAGTAGCTTGGTTCCCAAACCATTTCGAAAACTCAGTTTGAAAATGGTCTGGGACTCGAGTTAAGAATTAGCAGAAAACCGCCTATCTTGTATACATTTTATAAAGCTACTAGCATAACACAGAGGATGGTAAATTCCAATGGGTATATATACATAAAGTTTTTATATTATAAGCGCACGATGCTCTACGGGCCTATACGACCATATAGGCTATAAGCTTTTATTCCCAACAGAGATTAAAATGCAAACTATACAAACCTTCCATAATGGTTGTTTTTGTTACACAATTCGCGGCACAATCTTAGCTTTACAGTTTGGAGAAGGAAAACGTGCATAGATGTATTTTGATTTTAAACCTTTATTTTTCCCAAAATAATGAATAATGGGCGCACCGCGCATTTTGGTTTTTGATCTCAAAATGATGATGAACGAACTATTAAATACAGGTGGCCTTAAGTGGATTAATTTTCGCGCGGATTAATTTTTGCGGGCGTAGGTTTTCGTAGTTTTCGCGCGGATTTAATTTCGCGGACGACCAAATTACAACATATAGAACACGTGAACATATTCATTGTTTTATCGTATAGTCTTATCACAAGATTGACACTTTTTTGTTCCGTGGGCCAGAATTCAATTCCACCTCATTTGATAAAAGTAGACGGAGGTTGCAGTTACTGTTGGAATAATACAAAATTCTTTCTATAGATTATCTCGACTTTCTACACAAAGCACTCCATCACGCATAAAGTTTTGTATGAGAGAAAACAATGATAAACTTGTAGTTTGACAACCTCAATTCACAAATTTCCCAACTTTCTCAAACTTTTTGGAAAATTTCTAACAACAAGTAACAACAACTTTCTCTGTATAAACCACATAAAATTTAGATGTGCCAATATAATATCTTTTATAACATTTCTTGTTTCAACACCGCACACGATGCGCACGCTTGGTTGGACTTTTTATATTTAGCCCATTGCCACAAAAAGGTTGTTCTTTACAACGAATGGAAAATTAACTCTTCTTCGGATGGATCCACTTAAAACCACGCCCATTTTTCTCTTAAAGCTTAATATAGTAGAAGAACTATGGTTACTATGGTCATTTTTCAATTGTCTCAAAAACAATTCAATGAAGATTGCCATTTATTTTATATTAAATGATGGCGTTGAGTACAGACGTGCGTGTTGTTGTGCTAATGTTATGCTTGTTATTTTGTGGAAATATTGAAACTTGTCCTGATGGAACATACAGAAATGAGATTTTTAGTTTTTGTAAACAACGAGGTTTGAAGATAGTCCACCACAATATCCGTGGATTGCAATCAAACTTTAACTTGTTACATGAGTTAACCCAGAGCAACGATTTTGATATTATAACATTATCAGAGACTCACTTAGCAAATTCTGGCTTCAACGACATTAATAATCTTTACGAACTTCCGAACTATACTTTTATAAAAAGGAATCGAGACCGTGGTCACGGAGGAGGAGTCGCTGTCTACATAAAGAACAACTTAAAGTGGGAGCGTCGACATGATTTTGAAAATAACGCTGTCGAAAGTATTTGTTTACAAATCTTTGAGAAAAATGCAAAAAGCTTTCTCATAACAACTTTCTATCGTCCACCGTCGGGATCGAATTATCTTTCGGAAACGTTTAATGACTCTTTCAATCAACTTTTAACTGCCATTGATTCTACAAGTATGGAGTCAATCCTCTTGGGTGATGCCAATGTTAATTACGCAAAGAAGTCCGATAATAAGGACTTTAAAACGTCGTTATCCAGTAATGGTTATAAACAGCTCGTTACCGAACCAACTCGTATAACTAAAGAATCATCGTCGATAATTGACATTATTGCAACAACGCGTCCTGAGGTAATTAAGGAGACAAAGGTTTTTACAACCTCTATTTCTGATCATGAAATGGTAGGCTGTATTCGAAAGCGTAATCACATGAGATTTCCAGCAAGAACAATTCGAGTCCGTGATTACACAAATTATAACCCCATTACCGTAAATAATGAGCTTCGCAACGCAAACTGGTCTGGTGTTTTTAACGCTAATGGAATTAACGACGCAGTTTCACGTTTTAATACGAACTTAAATGACACTTTCATAAAACATGCACCATTCATCAACAAACGAGTAAAAGGAAGACCATGTCCATGGCTCGATAAAGACACCAAATCCCAGATGAATAAACGTGACAAAGCTCTTCGTAAAGCACGTCATTCAAAAGACGAAAAGAACTGGAAGATCTACAAAACACTACGCAACCATTGCAACAATTTGTTGAGATATGCTAAAAGCAAATACAACAAAACGTTATTAAATGATAACTGTGAAAATCCAAGGCGTTTCTGGAGTGCAATAAAAATGATCTTCCCCACCACATATGCAGCCAACCCTTCAGTTTCAACGCATAACAGTGAAAGCCGCGTCAAACGTTTTTCTGAACATCTCGCAAAGGCTATAACATCATTGAAAGCAAAGTTTATACACTGCTGTAACTTTGTGTGGCAGACTCCTAGACACATCTTACCACGCACGTTGAAATCGTTTCACTTTAAACCAGTTTCTGAACAGTTCATCCTAAAACAACTTAAACGACTCAAGCGCAACAGGTCAACCGGATTGGATGAACTACCCCCTAACATGCTAAAGGACTGCGCTGAAGTCATCTGCACACCACTAACGCATGTAATTAATATGTCGTTACACCAATGTGAAGTTCCTGCGATGTGGAAAAAAGCCAAAGTAACGCCAATATTCAAAGCCGGTGATGCAAACGATCCTGATAATTATCGACCTATATCTGTACTGCCGATACTTTCAAAAATTCTTGAAAGAACAGTTCATTTGCAGCTTATGGAACACCTTGAAACTGAAAACCTGCTATCCGAATTTCAGTTTGGCTTTCGAGCTAAAAAGTCAACTGAACTTGCTACAACTATGTTCGTTGATAACATTAGACGAGAGGTTAACAATGGAAATCTCGTCGGATCCGTGTTTATGGATCTTTCCCGAGCTTTCGATACGATCAGCCATAGTCAGTTACTTGCTAAACTTTCTTCATATGGTATTCGTGGTCATGAGCTTCATTGGTTCACAAGTTATCTCTTTCATCGAACCCAACTCGTAGAAATTGATGGTAGCCAGTCAA
Organism: Candelabrum cocksii; assembly: GCA_963930725.1. Lineage (NCBI taxonomy): Eukaryota > Metazoa > Cnidaria > Hydrozoa > Anthoathecata > Candelabridae > Candelabrum > Candelabrum cocksii. Next base: position 6,638,790 of record OZ005665.1, read on the forward strand.
CCGAGCAACCTGTATTCAATGGTGTTCCTCAAGGTTCGATCTTGGGACCGTTGCTGTTTGTGGTATTTTTCAATGACATTGTCGACTCGATCCGGCATGCACGTATCACCATGTATGCAGATGATGCTGTCATTTACTACGCCCACAAGGATGTCAATGAAATTGAAAAATGTCTTAATGATGAATTTGAGCGCATCGCTGAGTACTTGAACACAAACGAACTCATTATAAACCTTAAGAAAGGGAAAACTGAATCACTATTCTTTGGAACTGCAAAACGGCTGAGCAGTATCAAAAAGCCTTTCGAAGTCAATTTCCAGTCGAATGTCATTAACAACGTCGAGGAATACAAATACTTAGGAAATGTTGTCGACGCCACCTTAACGCTTAGCAATGACTTTGACACGAAATATCGTAAGGCTTCAAACAGAGTACAGTTGTTACAAAAATTTCGACCCTACCTAACAAAATCCGCATCAATGATGATTTACAACTCATTGATTGTTCCTTTGCTTACATACTGTGGAATTATCAACTTAAATACAAACAGAACGCAGCGAGCAAAGTTCAACTCTATTGAAAGAAGATCTGCTCGAATCGTTGGTACAAAAAGAGTACCCTCGATTAAAAACAGAATCGATAAAAGAGCAAACATTATTGTGAGGAATGCATTAAACGGGATGTTATGCAGCAACTTCAATGAGTATTTTACAATAAACACCCACGGAAAAATGACAAGAAATGGGAATTTTCTAGTCAAATTACCCAAAGTTAAGCTAGAATTTGCTAGGAATTCTTTTTATTATTTTGGTGCTCATTTGTACAATTCACTTCCTTTAGAAATTAGAAAGGAAGTCTCAATTTTACTTTTCAAAAATAAATTACGTAAATTTTATGACCATTAACTTTTTTCTAAATTAACCTCACTTCGCATTCTACACCAACCAGTCATCAGTAAAGTTAACATTTTAGTATGTATGTATATAATAAACGTTTTTATCCGTCAGTTTTTTTTTTTTTTTTATTTATTTATTTATTTATTTTTATACAGGACACATGTTAATAGCAGTATATAATTTTAATACTGAAATGTATATATCCTGTCGAAATATTCATAATAATAATAATAATAATAATAATAATAATAATAATAATAATAATAATAATAATAATAATAATAATAATAATAATAATAATAATAATAATAATAATAATAATAATAATAATAATAATAATAATAATAATAATAATAATAATAATAATAATAATAATAATAATAATAATAATAATAATAATAATAATAATAATAATAATAATAATAATAATAATAATAATAATAATAATAATAATAATAATAATAATAATAATAATAATACCTAGGTTACCCTTTCTAGCCAGTAGAGTCTGCATCATCCATGATTGTATCGATGATCGAACCACATTACTTGAATATATATTATTTAATAATATAATAAGTTTTTTTTTATTGCATTTGTTATATCAAACTTTCCTTTCTTTTTTTTAACAACAATTTCAAGAAAAATTCCTTTTCCGCCTTTTGGTTTTCCAACATTTTATTGCAGTTAAGAAAAATACCGTATATACTTTATTCTGAAACATGCATTTCTAGGTTAATCGTTTCTCATAAACTAATTCAGATGAAAGATTAAGATTGACTAAACATAATTGGAAAGAATGATTGTATCAAATGCAGAGCATCTAATAATGATGTAGAAATCACTGCTACTAGGATATATATTTCTTTATTGCTAATAGTTGATTTTGATTTGGATCTATGGTTTTCGTGGTAAATAACAAAATAGAATACAAATTCATTTTTTCTTTTTGCCGCTTAAACGAAGGACAAGTGGAACATACGGCAGCAATCTTCTGCCTCTGATTCTCCATCGTCTCCAGGGTTTAGGGTCGTTCGATATTTCTAAGAGTAACGATAAGTTATTAGCTATTATGGAGACAAATAAACGACAAGGACAACGAAACAGTTTCATTAAGCAATTATATCTTTACCGTCGGCTTCATTTTCATCCTTCAAATCATCGTCTTGATCAACCAAACTCTCTATGATGTCTTCTTCAATATCTCTTTTTAACTCCTCCTTCACATCTTCGTAATCTGGAATAATAAATGAACGATGAAATAAATGATATACTTTTAAATGGGTTAAAAAAACCATTCAAATGAAGTTAATATATATACTTTCAGTTCTACGAAAAGAGTATATTACTTACTTGCGCTGACAACAACGAAGAAAACGCAAACTGCAGCAACAACAAGAAATCTCATCTTTGCAAGAAATACGAATGAGCTGATTTTCTCAAAACAATCATATTTATATCATATAGATGACGTCATCTGGTTTCGTACGAAACAACATCTCCCATTTCATGTTTGTTTAGTGTGGTAAATGTTTGTTTCCCTGTCACTCTTCGGTAAATATTAACAAACTTGAATGAAGTTGATTTATCAAGAACGATCGAATAATTTTTGTTCAGAAAGAAAGCTGAAGTTAGCTAAAGCAAATCCTGTTAATACACGTTTTATGTTGCCGTATAGTGAAGTCACGTATTACAAGCAACTCCACACTCATACGAACTTCCCGTGTAATCTTTGTTTTTGCTATCGAAGTTCTGTATTTTCATTTTAATTAATTCGCTAAACAAGATGCTAAAACTTATTAGTAACTTTGAAATGGCATGCTGTCCAAATATGCTCAAATTGTAGTACATGTTGCGAAACTAATCGAAAGCAAATCCCCGCCCGTCTTCCGGGTATATATATATATATATATGTATAGTAATGAGAAACCAAACCTAAGAAAAAAATATATTGAGAGTTATGAGGCAGATAGTAATGGCACATATATGTTATTCATGAGGCATACCTAGAACGTAGAAAAAAATTAGGATGACAGTTCAGGATGCATTGAATTTTTATTTAGTCAAACCCCGCATAAAAGTTATAGTTCTACATTATAATTTGATGAAAGAAGTATTATCGTTATCATGCATTGATACAAGTTTTTACAAAGCCCACTCAAAGAGATCCGCCTCTGCTTTAAGGGCAGAACTTCATGGATTATTTTTACCGGATATACTAGAGAGAGGGTTTCCAACCAATAAACCAACAAATTTTACAACAAAACACGGAAATTTCCATAAATATCTGAGATAAAATCAAGGGTAAAAAAAGTTTAAAGAATGAATGAGACCTGAGAACGAGGTCTTTATACGAGTTGTGAGACAATTTAGTATTAGATCTCAACGGTTAGTATCGCATTGCTCAATTGCAATTCTTGTTGTTTATTTCCACAAAAGGCTGGGAAGAAAAATTTGATACCATCTCTCGAAAGTAGGATGAACTGTTCACTTTCATATTTACTATTGAAGTTGTTTGACCAAACTGACACCTTGTGGACGAAACTCAATGACGTTTTAATTATATTTGAATGCATTAGGACCACAATTCGTGAGGACAATTTCAAGTTTTGAGTATTTCGGTCTTTCTCTCTATCTTTTCTTCTCTTACGTTCTCTTACGTTCTCTACCTTTTCTCTTTGGTCTCTCCATGTCTGGAGTTTTAAATAATACCCTAGGCAGGCTGATGAGCTCTGGTATTAAGCAAAACAGACAATCGCTAAAACTATGCAATATCGTATTTTTATACAACTTCAATAGATTACAAGAATGAAATACAAAAACAGATAAGTAGCAAAAAATAGGACTGTGTTTTGAAGAGGACTCGTCGTAAAATAAGGGAACTATTTCTTATTTCGTTTATATTAATATAATCATGGTTGTTAAGGAATTTTCTCATACGACAAAAAGTTGTAATGAGCCGGCTGTGCGTTATAAGAACTAGTCTGAGACCTCAAAAATGACTCACAGTCTTTGTCTCCTGATATATTAAAGGATTAGAGGACTGCATTTTGAAGTAATTATGAGCAAAATAAGTGCTTTAAATTACTTATTTTGGGGCTTGAATAAAATATACTCAAACCCGGAAGACGGGCGGGGATTTGCTTTCGATTAGTTTCGCAACATGTACTACAATTTGAGCATATTTGGACAGCATGCCATTTCAAAGTTACTAATAAGTTTTAGCATCTTGTTTAGCGAATTAATTAAAATGAAAATACAGAACTTCGATAGCAAAAACAAAGATTACACGGGAAGTTCGTATGAGTGTGGAGTTGCTTGTAATACGTGACTCCACTATACGGCAACATAAAACGTGTATTAACAGGATTTCCTTTAGCTAACTTCAGCTTTCCTTTTGAACAAAAATTATTCGATCGTTCTTGATAAATCAACTTCATTCATCGACTACCAGTTCGCAATCATTTAAACATTCAAATTGTCCCATCTCCAATCCCTAATGTGTGTCAAAGATATCTTTACTTCAATTTGAAAGTAAACCATACTTAATATATTACTCATAAAGTTAAAAAACAAAAAATATATATATTATATTAACGATTTTTCTTCTTCAAATTTAAACTCGCCAGAAAAAAATAGACTTTTGTAAAGTACCTATTCCCCGAAACATTTTCTGCCGTTAGTAGCTGAAAATGCCAAAAATTGAGCTACTTATTAAGTATTTTATGCGTGAAAATATGTGCTTTTTCTCTTTTGTGAAAATCTTTTTGCTTACTTAGTTCTTTTAGTTGGCAATCTCGAAATTGCAAGAATTTTTGTTTCGTCAAAGAAGTTTCAGTGTATTATTATTTTTGGTACACTTCAAGTTTGTTAATATTTACCGAAGAGTGACAGGGAAACAAACATTTACCACACTAAACAAACATGAAATGGGAGATGTTGTTTCGTACGAAACCAGATGACGTCATCTATATGATATAAATATGATTGTTTTGAGAAAATCAGCTCATTCGTGTTTCTTGCAAAGATGAGATTTCTTGTTGTTGCTGCAGTTTGCGTTTTCTTCGTTGTTGTCAGCGCAAGTAAGTAATATACTCTTTTCGTAGAACTGAAAGTATATATATTAACTTCATTTGAATGGGTTTTTAACCCATTTAAAAGTATATCATTCATTTCATCGTTCATTTATTATTCCAGATTACGAAGATGTGAAGGAGGAGTTAAAAAGAGATATTGAAGAAGACATCATAGAGAGTTTGGTTGATCAAGACGATGATTTGAAGGATGAAAATGAAGCCGACGGTAAAGATATAATTGCTTAATGAAACTGTTTCGTTGTCCTTGTCGTTTATTTGTCTCCATAATAGCTAATAACTTATCGTTACTCTTAGAAATATCGAACGACCCTAAACCCTGGAGACGATGGAGAATCAGAGGCAGAAGATTGCTGCCGTATGTTCCACTTGTCCTTCGTTTAAGCGGCAAAAAGAAAAAATGAATTTGTATTCTATTTTGTTATTTACCACGAAAACCATAGATCCAAATCAAAATCAACTATTAGCAATAAAGAAATATATATCTTGGTAGCAGTGATTTTTACATCATTATTAGATGCTCTGCATTTGATACAATCATTCTTTCCAATTATGTTTAGTCAATATTAATCTTCCATCTGAATTAGTTTATGAGAAACGATTAACCTAGAAATGCATGTTTCAGAATAAAGTATATACGGTGTTTTTCTTAACTGCAATAAAATGTTGGAAAACCAAAAGGCGGAAAAGGAATTTTTCTTGAAATTGTTGTTAAAAAAAAGAAAGGAAAGATTGATATAACAAATGCAATAAAAAAAAACTTATTATATTATTAAATAATATATATTCAAGTAATGTGGTTCGATCATCGATACAATCATGGATGATGCAGACTCTACTGGCTAGAAAGGGTAACCTAGGTAACCATAGTTCTTCTACTATATTAAGCTTTAAGAGAAAAATGGGCGTGGTTTTAAGTGGATCCATCCGAAGAAGAGATGGTTTTCCATTCGTTGTAAAGAACAACCTTTTTGTGGCAATGGGCTAAATATAAAAAGTCCAACCAAGCGTGCGCATCGTGTGCGGTGTTGAAACAAAAAATGTTATAAAAGATATTATATTGGCACATCTAAATTTTATGTGGTTTATACAGAGAAAGTGTTGTTACTTGTTGTTAGAAATTTTTCAAAAAGTTTGAGAAAGTTGGGAAATTTGTGAACTGAGGTTGTCAAACTACAAGTTTATCATTGTTTTCTCTCATACAAAACTTTATGCGTGATGGAGTGCTTTGTGTAGAAAGTCGAGATAATCTATAGAAAGAATTTTGTATTATTCTAACAGTAACTGCAAACTCCGTCTACTTTTATCAAATGAGGTGGAATTGAATTCTGGCCCACGGAACAAAAAAGTGTCAATCTTGTGATAAGACTATACGATAAAACGATGAATATGTTCACGTGTTCTATATGTTGTAATTTGGTCGTCCGCGAAATTAAATCCGCGCGAAAACTACGAAAACCTACGCCCGCAAAAATTAATCAGCGCAAGAATTAATCCACTTAAGGCCACCTGTATTTAATAGTTCGTTCATCATCATTTTGAAATCAAAAACCAAAATGCGCGGTGCGCCCATTATTCATTATTTTGGGAAAAATAAAGTTTTAAAACCAAAATACATCTATGCACGTTTTCCTTCTCCAAACTGTAAAGCTAAGATTGTGCCGCGAATTGTGTAACAAAAACAACCATTATGGAAGGTTTGTATATTTTAATCTCTGTTGGGAATAAAAGCTTATAGCCTATATGGTCGTATAGGCCCGTAGAGCATCGTGCGCTTATAATATAAAAACTTTATGTATATATACCCATTGGAATTTACCATCCTCTGTGTTATGCTAGAAGCTTTATAAAATGTATACAAGATAGGCGGTTTTCTGCTAATTCTTAACTCGAGTCCCAGACCATTTTCAAACTGAGTTTTCGAAATGGTTTGGGAACCAAGCTACTAATACTGAAAGTGAACGATTCGGTAGACTGAAAAAACACTCTTAGATACGACATATATGCCAAATCGGAAATATACCGTTTATTCCATTAATTAGGTTTTGTGAAGCAGACACAAACCTAAGGGTTGCTTATTCTTGTATGTTTTTATATCAGGGCTTTTTATTATTTAAACTTATTATTAGTATTGAGGCAGCAGTGATGCTTAAAATATGTTTAGATTTGTAGGTGAGCCTCCATACTTACGTTTATAAACATTTATGAAAATAAACATTTAAAACTTCTTTCTTCATCCGTTATATTATTTTTACAATTGATGTTCACTTATTCTTAAAAATGATTTTCTTCTCTCGACTGGTTTCTTTTTGAGTTTTTTACAGTCAGCACACATTGGATATTCATTGTTGCCAGTACTGATTTTCCGTTTAGTACCGCAATTCACGCAGCAACTAGTGTATCCCGAGCTGTAATATAAAGTTTCAACATGGTCAATGCATCTTAGGCCTAGGATAGCGCATTTTGAGCGCAGCGAATTAAATTCAATTAAAAGTTCCCTTGGAGCGCTTCTAATTATTTTTGGTTTTAGACGGCGAAGCGAATTGCAAACAAGGCGCATAATGCGCTGATAATTCGCTTGGCAGGGCGCATTATGAGCGAATTTAATTGTTTGATTCGCTGCCGGATTTAGACAGCGAATTATCAGCGCATTTAATTGACACTTATATTTTTTTAGGAGCAATAATTTAATTCGCTGCGCTCAAAATGCGCTGTCTAAACTAGGCCTTAGGTTTTGGCGTATAAACAACTCCTTGAAATAATCGAGATCAACAAGGGCCTCAATATTGTTACCGCAGACAAACAGTAAATCAGCTGTCAGTCTTTTGAATTTATTTATTACTGACACTGATATCTTCTTTGCATAAACTAGTCGTGGCTTTCCACACTCAGTGCACTCTTTGACTAGATTGGTATTTAGTGCATGTTGCTTTGATGGGCTGAAAGGAATACCATACGTTTTTTTGGCACTGATGGTTTTTGACGGTAGATACTGTTCTGTTGTATTGGTTCCATCCAGTTGCTGGAATGACATGTAATGCCCTTCGTTCTGCTCGTCAGGCATTGGATCTGGCAGATGATTTAGATTTTCAAACACATGATCCGGTAGTCTGGTTGGTTCACAAATGTTACAATCTGCTTTTCCGCATTTCTTGATTAAAAAGAAATATGTTCGTTGAACACAGCAGTGATCTAAATACTCTTTTAATTTTGGGAATTTACCGACTTTTGCCATCGTTTTGGTTCCCGTTAAGTCGTTATCTTTATTTGGTTTAGAGTCGATGAAGTTTTTAACTTGCTCATCGGTAACAGGATTTCTAATAACTTCAATGGAATTTCCTTTCAAATATAATCGCTGAAATACATTCGACATTAATTCGATGGTATCGTTACATGACTCTTTTAATAGATCAGAATATCGCTCGTTTTGATTCAGTAAATTTCTTACGTCGGTAACGTTTCCACACTGTTCTAATTTTTTTTCTAATTCAGGGTCGTGATGCACTGGCTTACGTATGACTCTGAGACCATACAAACCGATATTTAAAATACAGTTTATTCTTTCTGGAGGGTTTTTAAATGAATGTCCTGGGGCGGTTCTTACATGTAGGACCATATCTGCATTGATCGACTTTTGTAACAAGAAAGAAGTAATTTTTACGGAGAAAAAATTGGTTCTATGTTCAGACCCGCCATCAGTATAAAGAAATATTATTGGTGGGATTGCGTCCATGCTACCATATTATCGAATCAGTACCTCCTCTAATTCTACAGCATTGCGAAGTGCAGTTGATGGTTCCGTCGCTGTGATTTTGAGGTAGACAATTGGGTTGCCACGATACCAGGATTTATCAATCGAATCGGGTATATCGTGAGATAAAATAACAGTTAGTGTTATAGTCAATGACGTAAAATCGTGATCAGCTACTTTTACAGCATGTTCCAATGAAACAAGTACTTTTTTACCTCGCGTAACTGCTGACACAGGACAGTTTGGCTCCCCAACTTTTATTTTATTCTTGTCGTCAGTGCTTATAAATGCTGCGTGTTCGTTGAATTTAACACATAATTCACGGGCATATCGGTACAACGCACTACAATAATGATCATCGGGCGAGAATTTCCGTATACATCGCTGCTGGATAAGGTAACGAATTCCAGTATAGTTCATGGCTGAATGGGTGTAGGCATTTTTCGGCCAAAATTTGAACCAAAACCATGACCAGGATGTATATTCTCATCTTGGAGATTTTGTCTCTTTTACACATTGCCCGTGAAGATCTCGGGCAGATAACGTCATAGCCATGTTTAAGACTATATGTTCTGTATCAGATTGTTGCGCATGTCGACGATCATCAACCGCGGTGGCCTGTAAATCCTCGATTTTTCTTTGGGTTAGATCCCAAAAGGTATCAAAGTTAGACTTGCGTCCATTGTTTATCCTCATATCCCGTATGATACTTTCATCGGCAGTTTTAAGTATGAGATGCATTCGGTCGTCAACAGATTTTGAAATGTCATTATCAGTGGTCGTTTCATCACCCGTTAACTCACGTTATAGAGCTCGGAATTGGGCCGATGAAATTCAATCTTGCATAATCAACGATGTCAATGATTTAAACTTTTTTTTATGACTGCGTGAAAAATATCTTGGCATTGTTTTAATTAAATTGTCAATAGTGTCTTGTCTTGATGTTAATTCTGGTTCTATTCCTTCCTTCCAAATGAAATGCAGATATCCATTTGCGGGGCCGTACTGGCGAGTAAACAGAACCACATTGTTAGTTGAGATACCAGCAGTTTTTAGTTTTTTCAAAAAAGATGTGCTCGTTCTGATGGCAGAATATCGTTTAGATTAATTGGATCATAAACATCGGTCGTTTCCAAGTTGTTCTCCAAAGTATCAATAATTTTTCTTTCTCACGAGTTCTTGTAGCTATCATGAATGTTTTCACAAAAAGGCAAACTTAAAATCTCATTTTTATTTGTGCACTCCTCGTAAGACTGATACTCAGAAACTGCTTGGAGATTAGATTGGAGATAATCGCAATACTTAACACATGCTTCAACAAGCTTATCTATTACATTATAGAGTTCCAAAAATGATGATTTGTTTGCAAAAGACTTTTCAAGTAGGCTTGTAACCATGCCTACATATCTCAGCAATGTTTCTTGGTGTAACTGTTCTGGCTTACGTTTTGCTCGACGCGGATCATTAAAATATAACATCGGGTTAAGAAATGCAGGTAGGCTCGCACTACGGGATTTAAGTATTTCATGGTGCGGAGACACATACCAAACAAGGTTTCGAATTGAATCACACAACTCAGTGAACAAGTCCAAGTTTTGATTAAGGACACCAGAACAAATTGATTTGTATTTCACAAGCAATGCATCATATAGCATTACTTTTGCTTGAATGTTTTTATGTTTTAAGAATGAATCTAATGCCTCTTTTGCAGAGTTGGTACTGTCGTCAAACATCTTAAGTATATTTGTCAGTGATGCGACTTGCTCAGTGTTTTTCAACCGTGGCCAAAACGTTTCACTCCGATTAAAATCCATTAATGTACGCTGCTTTTTGGCTACAGAAGAACCTAACATTTTTTTCAGCGTCAGAGGTAACATCATCAATATCCACATTTGAGTCCTCCCTAAATGACAAGGGGATCAAAACATAAGTCGAGGACTAAAAAATAATTTTAATAATCCACCATATGTATTTTCAAGTCCTTCAATAAAATAGCCACTAATTCTTTCGTATATTTTATAGCGACATTTTTCACATGTCAGAACTAAAAATAAAAAAAGAAAATTAGTAAAGAAAAAATTGGCGTTATACGTTGCTTTACAGGTTTCTCATAAAAAAGTGTATCCTGCTTAAATCTATACAGAAAATATAGTAAAGAAAATAGTGAAACCACATAAATAAAAAAGAAGTCATTTATAGAGAATATGCTATTGAAAGCATAAATTTTGTTTATCGTTGAAACAAAAGGTTTATTTAACATAAGTACAGTTGACTCTTTCTAATTCGAATCTCAAGGGGGAAAAATTTTGTTCGAATTATAGAGAGATTCGAATAGTAGAAAGTCTCTCTTAAAGAGAGAAATCGGAATTTTAAAAAAATTGAGAAAAATTATAAAGGTGAAAAACAGAAAAGAAAGATCGAGTTTTCTTTGATTCTTTTTTTTCTTTTCCTAAATTCATGATCATACATGCACAAAGTGACACTAATTGCTGAAAAAGTGTTCAATTCTTTATTGTTTCGTGTTAGATAGATTGTCAAACACACGACTTGAGTCGCTGAGGCATTTCCACAAATCAACTTCAAATTTCGTAAATCTGACGCAGCTCATCAAAGGAAATATGACCAAACTTTATGCAAAAAATATTTACAAAAAATCAAAACATTTGAACAGAAATTCAAATTTTGAAAAAAACATTTGAAAAACAGTTAGTATTCACTCTGAAAATTCGAATTACAGAGAGGATTTTGCCGAGGGGACCAGAAAATGTGTTCGAAATATGGAGGTTTTCGAATTACAGAGATTCGAATAATAGAACGTAAATTATAAGAGTTTCTTAAGGAAAATTGACGGTGACTTAGAATTTGTTCGAATTATAGAAAGTTCGAATAATAGAGATTCGAATTAGAGAGAGTCGACTGTATATAACAATGCGCGTGCGAAGAAATGAAAACGTAAAAAATCATTGGTTTGTTTACATTTTTACCACCAGAAATATACACAAAAGTTAATAAAAACTATACAGTTTCTACATGATTTTTTGCGCATTTAAAACATAATTCTGTACTAACGAGACACTTGATTCCAACAAAAACAAATGATCAATCGTTCAGCCGTCAATCGATTAAAGCATTTCCGTTTAAATAATCGAAAACCAAGAATACCATAATGTTTTAACTAAACAATTCACATTTGTTCAACAAATACAATATACACTTTGGGGCAAAATTAAAAGTAAAATTAACTCACTGAATTATGTATTTTATCGTGAGTAAACCTTTCACAGTTTCCTTCAAATCACCCAAAGTTATATCAGCAAGACATTCACAGTCAATGCTATTAAGACTACTAAACCCAGAGACTACAAACCCACAGTACCAACCTGGTACTAAACCCAGAGATACAAGACGCAGCTGGGCCTATGCAAGCATCAACTGGCCTGAAAGGAGGTTCTGAAGCAGTCATCCATACTATGAAAGACGTTTTTGATGCCGATGACACCAATGGCGTTATCCTTGTAGACGCTAGCAACGCATTTAACAGGCTTAACCGACAAGTCGCTCTTCACAACATCAGATATATTTGTCCTCCTCTCTCTATTGTACTTATCAACACTTATCACATACCCTCCCGTCTTATAATTGCAGGTGGTCAAGAGTTATCTTCCCATGAGGGCACCACCCAAGGTGACAATCTAGCGATGTCATTTTATGGCCTAGGTACGGCAGTTCTGCTCAATGTGTTAAGTACTAAAGCATCGCATGTAAAACAGGTATGGCTTGCCGATGATGCCACTGGAGCTGGTCGATTGTCAAATCTGAAATCCTGGTGGGATACGGTTATAACGGAAGGTCAAAAATTTGAGTACCACGTTAATGCCGGAAAATCATGGTTGATAATCAAAGATCCAAATAATCTAGACCAAGCAAAGACATTATTTCAAGGTAGTGATATAAATTTTACCACAGAAGGGAAGCGACATCTTGGTGCGTCGATTGGTAGCAAATCATTCAAAGCCGAATATTTATCGAACAAAGTCAACGAGTGGTGTAAGGAGATCGAAAAACTTTCTGAATTCGCGAAAACTCAGCCACATGCCGCATTTTCGGCCTTTATTCATGGCAAACAACACCGCATGACTTACTTTTTACGAACAATTGAAGGAATGGAGAAATTTATAACACCCCTTGATGACGCAATATTTTCAAAACTTCTTCCTTCAATATTTGGTTCTACAATAACAGAACAAGATATGAAACTATTTAGATTACCGATAAAACATGGCGGTTTAGGTATTCCAAATTTTACAGAAAAAGCACCTATCAAATATGGTTACTCGAGATCAGTCACTGCTCCACTTATAGCGATTATGGCATTACAAGGTAACTCTTTACTAGACGCAGAAGAAATGAAATCAAAGAAACGCGATATCAATAAAACCAAGGAAGTAATCCTTAAAATGAATGTTTAAGACGTGGAGAACACACTTACACCCGAAACATTGAGAGTCGTTCAACAAACAAAGCGACAAGGGGCTTCCAATTGGCTAAGTGTTCTTCCTCTTGCTGAACACGGTTTCAACCTAAACAAGGGGGAGTTCCGAGATGCACTCTGCCTTCGTTTTAATCGAACCATGGACGCACTGCCTTTCCAATGTTTTTGCGGAGAAAAGTTCAATGCAAACCATGCTTTGAATTGCAAGCGAGGGGGATTCGTAATAAGCAGACACAACGAAATTCGAAATTTTGAAGCGAATCTACTTTAAAAAGTGTGCACCGACGGTGAGTTAGACCCGCCGCTGCAACCAATAACAGGTGAAGAGTTATCGAAAAGCACGATTAAAAGTGACGAAGCAAGGCTGGACATAAGGGCCAGAGGGTTCTGGAGACGTGGCCAAAATGCTTACTTTGACGTTCGGGTCACTAATGCTAGTTGCGATTCTGCTAAGGATGTTGCTATCGAAAACACCCTACGAAAACACGAGCAAGAGAAAAAACGCAACTATAACCAGCGTATTATGGACATTGAACATGGTACCTTTACCCCATTAATTTTCACACTTCTCGGGGGACTGGTACTGAATGTTTTGCCTATTACGCATATCTAGCCGAGTTAATCGCTGCAAAATCTTCAGAACAATACGTCAAGGTTTTGACTTTCATCAGATGCAAGTTGTCGTTTTTGGTTCTCCGTTCAGCACTATTATGCATTAGGGGAAGCAGAACACTCCGAGCTGACAACTATAAACAGTGACATAAGTTTAAGTCATGACGAAGTTCGACTTTAGTTTCGAAAACAACTCTACATTTTAACTATTTTATATATTTTACTTTATGTTTATGAATTAAATTGGTTTTCAAATTTATAAGTTTTACAAATTTTTAATATTTATTTATAGTTTTTATTATATTTTTAAAAGTATTTATTATTTACAATTATTGTAATACAAGTTATTTCTATAATACTCTCGTTGTTTTTTTATTTGCTTGCTTTTTAATTTTTTATACAGTATACGACATCGCGTGTATATTTTTATTGGATTTTATTGTATGATAATAATTTGTATGCTATTAAGACTTCGCTCCTCAACATCAACATCAACAATATTAATAATATCTTTTAATGCTGCAACATTGCTTAGGCTTGTGCTTTCGTCATATCTTGTAATATATGGCTTTAAGATAAATTTGCTGCCTGTTGTAACAACACTTAATTTTATTATCATCATGAACTTCACACAAAATATTTCGAAGAATTAAAGAAATCGATGTTTTTACATTCTTCTAAGAATATTTTACGCGCGACTCCTCCGTTTTGCGCATTGTATGTATTAAACATAAAGGCTAATTTCCATTGTAAAAATACTACGCGTAAAAGAAAAGCTAAAGAATGACATACTGTACGATAAGAAATAATAGAACAATCAACTTCATTGTTAACTGAAAAAATAATAGCAATATTATAATATATTTTTTAAAAATAAAGTAAAATCTTCAGCCGCGTTTGTCGGGTCTTCAAATTAAAGATTTCCATCAATTAGATTTTCGTAGATTTTTAACATTATGAGACAAATAATGAACTAAAATTATTTCATGTTATTTAAAATGCGACGATTTGACGATGAACGAACTATTAAATGCAGGTGGCCGAGGGTATAAGAATAATTCTGAGACTGATAACATATGTAAAAGCAAAGAAACACAAATTTCAGTAATAGTTACATTGGGTATAAGTTAAACTTATCAAGTAATGATTAGCCACTAGGGCAATCGAAGAAAGAAGCTTATTAACCAAAATATGGTAGCACAGTCAAAGTAACTAAAATAAAAACAGCTAAAAGTATAAAGTTTAAGTGTTGATAGAATCTTGAAATAATAAAAGGTTTCAAATTACAGGCAGTACAAGTTTTAATAATGGCATCTATATTGTGCAGCATTGTTATAGGTAATAGAGTTTTCAATATTCTGTAAGTTTTTATTCTGTTTATGGCTCATATCGTATGGCTTAAATTTGCAACGTCCTTGGTTTTCTGCATTCTGCCGTTGTCATCTGTGCTTTTACCTGGTTGAATGCTCAATGTACAAAAGTTTAACACAAGTTCTTCTTTCATCTGAAATCTTCTGTCTCTTATTACTTCATCATACGGATCTAATCAATCGTAAAAGCCACTATGTATCAGTGGTAATAAATTTATCACTTGATCTACCACCATAACTGTCTGATAGGAATGTCACATAGCCTGCTGGTGATATACCAATCAAAAGCTTTATTGTATTACGTATGTGATTTGTAATCAATAGCGGCTTGAGTATTGAGGGACTTAGATCTTTCAATAAAAACTTCTGAACAATCGATTATAACCCTTAAATTTGAGTGACCAGCTTTAACTGTTGGCATGTTTTCTATTTTGGTAACCATGCAGCAAGTTTGCAAAGGGTTTGGGCTAGAAACCGGATTCATGTTTTAAAGATGTTGGAACATATTGTCAAGATTCCAAATCGATTAGTAAGGTCTTCAGTAAGTAAGCCCAAATGTAGCCTCATTAATGTCAGCAACAACTCATTTTTTGGAGTCAACCTCTTTTCACTGGATTGAACAAATGTTCCGGGTCCTCATACACAGCTTCAAATAATTTTATTGATGATAAGCCAGTGTAAAAGTCCATCTTCGTGTCTGATTTTATAAACTTCCAAGAAAAAAGTGTGTATTTACTTTCCTTCAAAGGTTTTTTACGTTTAAGTAATCGATTTTCTCATGGTCAGTCGTTGAAGTCTCTTATTGTATGCATTAATCAAAGTGTCTTTGTATTCACACGATTCACATATACCTTGTTTTGAATAATTTGTCATACAATAGTTATGTTCTGATGATATCGCTGATGAAAAGTCCGTGAATAAAAATGATGGTGATGGCAGAGGAGACAAGAAATCTGAAGGAGCAGCAGCTGATGAAGTACTGACTGATGGTTGAATTGAAATGCTGGCTGAAACTTTTTTTCTTGTTTTTTAGTTACAGGTTTTCTAAATAGTTTTCGTCTTGGCTCAGTTTGTTTTAGTTCATATCCAAGTTTTAAAGTGGGATTCGGGTTTTCTTCAGTTAGTATACTGTCAACAAAATGATCACTGAAAATTCTATCATTACTAGAATGTTTCCACTCGCTATTGTCAGCTTTAACTCTCCTCGCAACTTTAATCCATGTAACATCTACAGGCGATGGACATTGACAAGTAGGTTTCAAAAGTCCTTTATGGATTATACAGGGTGTTTCACGAAACCTTTCAGATTTTGCTGTCGGAAAATGGCGCTCTTTGCTCAGTTTGTTTTGATTTGCGTCGACACTAAACTCGACCCACCCTTTTTTACACCGCGCGATTTTTCATAAGTAGCGGCCTGAGCTGTCAATACACGAGTTGGGTTGGGAGAATTCAGTATTAGATCATTCTACTACTTCGGGAAGTAATTCGACGCTTAGCGCCTTCAATTTTAGGAGGTATTTGTTACAACAGGGAAACTCTTTCTTCAGAATTTCATCGAATTTGATTTATTACGCGAAAGAAAAGATTAAAGGTTGGGATAGTTAACCAAATACCAAATTATAAGCGAAAATAAGTTCCTGCAATAACTTCTCCGATGAAGAATCACAATATATGCTCGTCCCAGGTCTCTGTTACAAAATCTAAAAACCGTGAAATTTGAATACTCTTTCATTCGCTTTTACGAAATGTCGCGCCACGGTAGAACTCCAACGTCAGTTTTTGTCAGAAACGTACACCACGATTGCAGGTATCTATTATTAATTTTTCATATATAACGATATTAGGAAGTGAACAACTAAAACATAGATCGATTTTGCAGCAAACTTAATTAAAGTAGAAGTTTTAGAACATGAAAAGCCAAATGTAAAATGAATGACGGAATTTTTCTGAGAAACTACACGTTTTGTTTTTTTTATAAGAAACCTCTTTATAAGAATAAGAGTCTTCAAAAATTAAGAAACGTTTAGTACTATATTGTTATGAGTCTAATTCCAAAATAAGAAACCTTTTTTGAAGCCTTACGATAAATCAAAGAAGATGATATGAAATTCATATCAAGTGAAATCAAATGAGGTCATTGCACTGCAGGTAGATCAAATACGTAATTTTCGAACATTAAATTTTGTGTTTATTGTTGTTTTCTGTTTTGACAATCGACTGTGTGATCTACAAATCATAAAACTGTCAACTTAAGAAACTGTCTGAACTATGCTTGATTTGATGTAAGAAACAAAATAAGAAACATTTATAACTAAAAACACGGTATTTCAGACTATAAATAAGAAACTTTTAGAACTAGGCCCTTACTAGGTTTTCTTATAAAAAACAATGTGTATAACTACAATTTTAAGACATTGAAAGGCATATGTAATTTTCCAAGAAAAAACAATATGGAGCAATTAAGTTATAAGTATATATACTTTTATTTACAGCATAATCTTTATAATTTCTTTTAAAGAATATTGGTACTAATAATAAAGGTACCTTAAGGGAATCTTGCATAGAAAAAACGATATGATATTGATTGTCTGACTTACAATGTTACACTATGGTCCAGCAATTTTGGGTATTATTCTGGTATATTATATAATATTGATTAGGTTTTAACATCTTAGAAATTTCAATAACAACTGCAACGTGACTTGAGTAATCATGTTTGTGCTAGAATTTGTGTTTTGTCTTTGAAGAGTTTGACTGTAAAAGACGATAATAACAATATGAGTATATTGAGGAAATATATAATATATTTGGTGAAGAAAAACAAATAAGTTTTGAAACCAGAATATCACCTAATTTTGTATATAAAATTTCAAAGATTATGTGTGACTATATAAAGATCTCAAAGTACGGAAAATGGTTGTTGTTTTTTTCAGATCTGATGATTTGCGACGAATATTTGAGAAATATGGTGATATCAGTGACGTTTACATCCCATTGGATTATTATACGAGAGAAGCACGAGGGTTTGCTTATATACAATATCTTTTCATAAACGTAATACTCTTTGAGAAACACTTTTAAATGAAATATTGTATAAAACATTTTTATAGTGGGAGGAGATCTGGGTGGTTTCTTTTTAAATTATTATTTCCGCACACCTTGACCACAGATGTCAAAAACTTGTTCTTCTAACTATTCAATGTTTGAATCTATGCACATGAAGTATCGTCTTTCTCCTCGCACAGTGGTCAAAGTTGACTAAGTAAGCATGAGTCAGAATGTTTGGGTTGTCTGCTAAAGCAATTTTTGTAAGCGCAAATAAGGTTCTCTAAATACTCAAGAACCTTAACTGTACGACCCTCCCTGTAGCTATGTTGCTTAAAAGCACTTTCTCTCTCCCTCTCATTTTCTTCTTGCTTTTGTTCGCTGCAAAATTCCAGTAAATTGTTCTCTGTCTTTCAGTTTCAAGGTAAAGATAAAGATGGTTTGTCGAAAGTGTTAGAGTGAAACAAACTAAAGGGAAACAAAGATTATTATTAGAAAAGAATTAAAAGTAAAGATTTTATGACAGGTACCTACTAAGTAGAATTGAGTTTACGAAAATACCAACAATTCGCAAATATATGTGCGAGTAGAATGTCTTTTTTATTAACTGTGTTTCAATCAAATTTTAGCCTTTAAAGAAAAGCTAAAGGAAAAGTAGCAAATAAAGGAAAGATAAAGTAGATTTAAAAGGAAAAGTGAAGGGAGAGAGAAAAAGGAAAAGTGAAGTTAAGCTCTCACAAAGGCGAAGATTAAAGTGGCAAAAGAAATTGTTATGTATGATCTTGTCTTAATCATTTCTTAACGTGAAGTGTTATTACGTTCGACTATGAAGAAGATGCCGAAGACGCTGTTGATGGACTTGATGGAACACAGTTGTTTGGCCGACAAATCTTCTGCAAAAATGCTCGTGGTGGGAGAAAAAGTATAAGAAATGTTTACTTGTAATAATGCATATAGTTTCTTATGGTATTTTGTTTTTTCTTAGCTCCAACACAGATGAGATATCGAGGTGATGGGCCTTCAAGGTGAGCAATGTTCGTTATGAATGAAGGGATGATTTTGGTTGAATCGTCTGCAATGACTGCATTATAAACACTAAATATAGTTTGATTTCAGTGAAGTCATACTACTGTACTTAAAACAAAGATTATTAATTAAAAGTAATTAGATTATTGGTTTATGTGGAATGCTCTTATGCCAGTGATGAATTTGACGGCCTCAGAAACAATATTTATGTTTTATTCAGGGTATCGACATTTGTGTATGTTTTTTAATATTGCAGAAGGGGCCGAAGAAGTTTCTCTCGCAGTCGATCCCGTTCGAAAAGTCCACGTCCTCGTAGGAGAAGATGTCCCTCTTACTCTCGCTCCAGATCACGTTCACCAAGGTTCAGTCGTAGCCCAGTGCGTCATCGTCGGAGTCCCAGCAGAAGTCGATCGAGGAGCAGAAGTCGATCAAAGAGTCGCACGGCCAGTAGGAGCCGCTCTCCGCGCCATTCCCCGCGCTGATTTATCTCTGTTGTATATTAGTTTTTCAAAGTACACGCACCCGTGTATTCATTAGCTTTTAACACATGGAAACGTTTCGTGCATTGTCGCTAACAATCATTGTATCAAAGATTCTTTAAGAAAAGAGTGTCATTAACTTACATCTCTTTCGTCGGCGTTTTTCGACGGTTTTTATCTGTCATAGGGATATATCCACACATTGGCCTACGAAAAATACGTCCATATATGTCACATTTTAGAGGCCTACAAATAAAAAATTGAATTCTCTGAACAATAGGATAGAAGGGGGAATTGTCATAAATTTGTTTGTATGAAAAAAACCTTTTCTTTTTGTAATTGAAGGAATAAGTATGTATATATTATGGTACAATAGAAAGCAATTAGCTAAATAAACATGAACAGTAAATAGTACAATAGGAAAGAAGTTAAAAACTCTTGTAATGTTTCTTTTTTCACTAAAAACCTGTGCCTGTGTGTTCCTCCGGCAATGAACTTCGTCATCACGGAGACGAATTAATGCGTTTCCGTATCAACTCGGCAACCTGAGATAGTGGTCCATATGACAAACTTGAAACCAGAATACATTGGCAAACTGTATTGCTTGAATACAATAGAGTGAATACCACAAAATGTCCCGCCTCGTCATAGGCAGTTTCCGTTATTTTTTACTCTGGTTTTCTGGTTTGCCATGGTTTTCTGATTCTTGATTGCCCATAGCTTCTTCTTCGGGCTTAGAGAAATTGAATTTTTCCATTTATAATATAGTAAATGCACACTGGTGTTGCCCTTGAAACTTCCCCTGTTGGGTTGTGTCTCATTCTTCATCAGTACCATAATATCTGAGCCATTGTTTGATGATCAATTTTGATAACATGTGCCAACTGTCGAATGCAATGTTCCTTTGCCATCAAGCGTCTCGGTGTTTGCGTCATAATTATTCCAGACCTCACTTGTGGAAAGACCTGCATGTAACAGAATACCATCGGAAGTAACGTTGTCTTTCTCAATTGCTGTACCATGCAAACTCAGTTTTTAAACATTCATCGTACCATACGGAGTAGCCCACAATTAAAGCTATGTTTATAGAGTATATATTTTGTTTTACATACGTTGAGGGGAAGTTTATTAGCATTAAATCATTTATTTATTTTTTCCAATTCTTGATTAACTGTTAGAAAGATGGTAATGACATATTTTCGTGAGAGTAAAAGAAATTAGTGTCATCCGCAACATAGTGTTGAGCGTATTTGAAACCATGTGAAGATCATTAACCAAAATTAGGAACAAGAGAAGTTTATATAATATTATAAGTTTATATTTCTACCGAAAGTGTCGTGTGCGTCAGAGTTAAAAGCGAAATGGTTCAGAATATGCAAACTTCCTTCTTCTTTTTTCTTGTTTGTTTATCAATAAAAATATACAATGAACAGTTTGTTAGTATATAAAATGTAAAATGTTACAATAAAGAAATTGTAGCTAAAATCGTATAAAGTACAGTGTAGGAAATTATTGGCGTGGATTTAAAAAAGGCCTTGCTGACAAGTCAGTCAATCCTTTTCATAAAACCCACTGTTGTTTATCAACTGTAGCAATTTCCCATATTATACAATATGTAATATACATAATTCTGCGTCAACTAGATATTATCAACGTAAAAAAAGACAAAATATTAGTTATATTTTAATAAAATGGATTTCTTTGTTGAAGATTTGAAAGCGATTATATTATTTGCGTTCTTTAGTGGCTCTTCAAAGTTATTCCAAATGAGAGGTCCTCTATGTAATATGCAAAATTCACATTTCCTCTTTTTAAACGATATACTGTTAAAATTAAATAATTCGTGAGATCTAAGGTTATATTTGTCGTTTGATATTCTACAAAAGATGTGATTAAAAATGACAGGTAAATTGTCAGTTTTGAAACGGTACATAAATATAAGATGTTGGTAAATATTAATATCGTAAATCGTTAAAATATTTAATTCGCGCAATAAGGGTAAAGCATGTTTCATTTTTTTTTTCTTTATAATTCTACACGCATGTTTCTGCATAGATAGAAGTCTAGTCAGTTTTGTTTTATAATTACTCGCCCACGTAATGTTACCGTAAGATAGATAACTATGCATTAAAGGAAAATATATTTGTTTCATACAGCTTTCGTCCAGGAAAAATCTTACTTTGTAAAGTAAGGCCAATATTTTGGATGAGTGTTTTTCTATGTAGCTTATGTGATGATCCCAGCTTAGATATTCATCAATGTTAAGACCCAGAAATTTTGTAGTCCTAACACTTTGTATTTTATCATTACGTATAACAAGATCCGGTAATTTTAAAGGTATATTATTGTGCTGGTTAACGTTATGGAATAAAATATAATTAGTTTTGGTAACGTTATGTGAAATTTTATTAGCTTTTAACCATTCATCTATACTTATTAAGTCTTTGTTAGTATTTAAAAAAAATAGTTTTTATATCTTTGTTACTGTAAATAAGGTTAGTGTCATCAGCAAACATGATAGATTGAGTGTAGTTTAAAGATTTAAAAATTTCATTAATATAAATAAGAAATAAGAGAGGTCCTAGAATTGAACCTTGCGGAACTCCACAAGTTTTCGAAATCTGGTCTGTTTCAGATGAGTCATCGTATGCTATAAATTGAGATCTGTTCGAAAGATAACTTATTATTATTACTATAAAAACAAGGTTTACATAAAAAATTCAATGTATAGGCATAAAACTGTGCCTGTCAACCTATAACAAAGCAAAGTCATGCAAAAGCATAAAAATGCGAAGAGAAGAAAAATTGATAATAATAGAAAATAAAGATAAATCGAAAAATCGCTGGTAACGCTTCATATTTTGGGTTTGCAAAGAAAGACATAATCAAACAAATAATCGTAATTAAATAATCAAACATACAAATATCTTTTGTTTCTCAAGAACAAATCCAATCGATTTTTGAAAATGTTCAGTGACTCCGCAGTAACAACTTCGTTAGGAAAGCTGTTCCAGCTGTCTACAACTCTCAACGTAAAGAATTGCCTCCTGAAGTCGAGTCTGCAGAATTGTTTTTTCAATTTATATGAATGACCTCTCGTCCTCGTTCTCGGTTTCACAGAAATAGAAGTTGTGAAACTATTTGGAAACTTCTATTAAATCGCCTCTTATGAAACGGTAATTCAAACTTGGGAGACCTAAGCGTACAAGGCGGCTTTCGTAGGATAGATTTTTCATACCGGGCAAAAGTTTTGAGGAACGACGAAGAACGTTTTCAATTTGCCTTTTGTCTTTCAGCAACCTTGGGTTAATAACTGTGCCAGAATATTCTAGATGCGGGCGAACAAGTGTTATGAAAAGCTTCGTGAACATTTTTGTGTCGAGGTAAACGAAAGTGCGTCTGATCAATCCAAGAATGCGATTTGATTTGTTGACTTGAGTCGTGATGTGAATTGCGAATTTCAAGCAACTATCAACTTGAACTCCCAAGTCACGCTCGCATTTCGTTGGTTTAATCATGACGCGTTTTGTTTCAAGCGGGTCACACATGGTATACGTATGTAGCTTGTTGTTATGACCAAGATGCAAGACTGAACATTTATCAATATTAAAGCACATTTCTCCAGTTTTCTGCCCAAGAAACTAGGGAGTCGATGTCTTTCTGAAGTAGGTAATGCGATGTGGCATTATCTAATGGAAGATACATCATTGCGTCATCAGCAAAAAGGGCAGCAGAGGATGTTATTGACTGGGAAATGTCATTGGCATAGATTATGAACAGTAATGCAGCTAATACAGTACCTTGTGGAACGCCACTTCGGACCTCATTCCAGTTTGAAAAGCCATTGTTGACTCTGACTCTTTGGCGGCGGTTACGAAGAAAGTTTTCGATCCAATTGAAAGTTTTTCCTTTGATGCTATATGCTTTGAGTTTGACTAGGAGACGCTTGTGAGGTACTTTGTCAAAGGCTTTCGCAAAGTCTAGGTATATGTTGTCAACAGGAATTCCTTTGTCTAGAGCTTTAGTCGATGAGTCTATTACTGAAAGCAAATTTGTGACACAAGAATGGCCAGAACGAAACCCGTGTTGAACTGGGGTGAACATGTTGTTTTCGCGGAAGTGATGAAGCAAATGATATCCTTTTTTGAATTTTTTTTGAAAAGTCAGGTTTGTCAGCGAATGGAGTGAGACAATGATAGTGCTTGAAAGAAGGAATATTCGATGAATTGTCGTTTGTGAACATGCTTGCAAAATACTGGTTGAACTGAAGAGCTTTTCTATGTCGGTTGTTGCAGTAGACGCGTTGTATGACATGTCCGGAAAAGAAAATTTTGATTTTAGTTTGCTTTTCACATACGAGAAAAAGGCTTTAGGATTTTCCTTTATATTATCAGCAAGTTGCCTTTCAAATTGTACTATTGCTTTTCTGCACGATGCTTTGGCTTGGTTCCTTGCTTTTGCATATTCGTGGTAGCTGTTCTTGTTTGGAGATCTTAAATAGGCAGAATATTCTTGCTGTTTTGTTTTGAGTTTCATAGTTGTTTCTATATTTAGCCATATTGAAAATTTTTTTGTAAGAGTGTGGTTTGGTTGGAATATTATTATTGACTAACACAAGCAGTGACTGGTGAAGCCAATTCCATGAAGCGATAGAATCTAAGGACGTCAGATAGTGAATGTTTAAAGAATTTAGCCCATCTTTGATTTTTTTGTAATTTCCTTTTGAATAAAGAAAATATTTTGAAGCAGTTGTAGATGTATCAGTGAATGGCGTAAATAGTTTGAAATACAGAAGTTGATGATGACTTTTACCAATAGGTGAAAGATGCTGTATAGGTGATATTATGCGTTTTTCTGAAGTGAATATTAGATCGATGGTAGTGGGATTTTGAAAAGGTCGGATATGCGTTGGTTTAAAAACATGTTGGTATAAATAAGAATTGCGTATGTGTTCAATGAATACTTCTGATTTGGATGAGTTAGGAAGAGGATTTTCGGCAGTTGACCAGTCTATGTCTGGGTAGTTAAAAAGTCTCCCAAGAATATCTTGTTTCTGTATGTTCGGCTGTCATTTAATAATTGAGTATGAAGTAGGTTATCATTTTCAGGAGTGCTGTTCGGCGATCGATAAAAGGTACTTAAAAGCAGATCTAGGTTTTTTAACCGGACAATGCAACTGACCATTTCACTGAAGGATACTTCCATGTTGGTTTGGGTAGTTAATTGTGTTGCGAACATATATTATAATACCCCTACGACAGGAGGTAGAGTTGTGGTTGGTAAAATGGTTATAATTGTCTATTGAGATTTCAGCTTCCAGGACATCAAATTTTTTATTCTTAGGCAATGTTTCAACCAAGCTGATGATATCAGGATTATGCTCTTTTAGAACCTGCAAAAGTTGCGATCTTTTATTTAACAATGAGTCAATGTTAGTATAAACTATTTTTAGGTCTTTTGAATGAGCGCAGTTTTTATGCCAGTAGATTCTTTCCTTGGTCTTTTTTTCTCTCGAATAACTTTTAAGTTCCAAGGTGGACCCGTAATCCGATAAAACCATTCCCCCAAGACATCGCTTTTTATCAAATTTTGTTGTTCTATTCGAGCTGCGTTGAAGTGATCACGTTCTTCTTTAGATCAATCTGGGTTGATGTAGGTACCAGGTAATGATTTTTTTAGAAATCTTGTATTTCTTAGAATTTGATTCTTTGTCTCAGAATTTGTCAGTGATACAAGGAGCGTCCGAGGTTTGTCGTTGTTTTGCGGACCTAACCGTTTACAATCTTTGATAACGTTTCTCTCAAGTTTAAGATTACACCCTTTATGAGCAACGTTAAGGAAATCTGCAATATGGTCTTGAGCCTCAACACAATTGTGAACAATGAGATTCAATGACCGGTCTTGTTTGTTTATCTCGTTAATAGTTTCTTTTATTATTTTTGATGAGTTAAATTGGTTCACCTCCTCGGATTGTGAGTTGTTCCTTGTGGCCTCAGCATAGTTGCAGTAAATCTTTTGTTGTCCGTCAAGAATGCTTGTTGATATTTTATCAATTTCATTGTCAAGTTTATTCAACTTCTCAATAACTGGTGGTTCTGCTATGTTCATACATATTTTTTGGCAGGTATCACATACCCAAAATAACTTATGCATTTCGATTGCTTGGTAAGCCGATAGTGATAATGATTGACAACTGATATGATACCAAAATTTACACATATCGCATTCAATAGCGTCATCGGTGTCTTCAACTTTAATCTTACACGGATTGTTCTTATTTCCGGAACAAATATCTTTGGATTTGTTAAGAGCCATAATAACTGACAAACGTTAAACTTTTCGATCAACAAGTGAAATACCTTCAATTACTTTTAATTGCAAACGGATGTTAAAGTGCAAATGTCTTGCAATTATGAAAACTCGGGTTGTAAGAGCAGAAAAGCGAAAATTCAAAATCGTAGAACAAAAAAATAAAATGATTTAAATAATGTACTAGGGTAAAGAAAAGTTGTTCTACACTCAAACCTTATTTTTTCGGGATATGAGGCAGTCCCCTGGGGTTTCGACCCAAGCTCCCGAAAGTCCTCAACAACCCGGAAAGATTCAATGAATGGAAACACACAAAATGTAGCTATGCGAACACAAATATACGTTAGTGTAAAATGAAATAGTCAACAATTTGAAGATTCAGTGACTGAGACAGTTGCTTCCAACAAACTGTATTGCTAAGGTTTAATAAATTGCGAACTTACGATCGATTTTCTAAGAGCTTCCAAAACGCGTCTGCTCGGAGCAAGCTCAAGTTTTATTCTGACGATCCACTTGTGGTTCAGTTTATTGACACCATAAAACTTTAGTTTTTCTAACAATATTTTATGGTTAACCGTATCAAATGCTTGGTCAAGAAATGAAAGGTCAAGGAATACTCCAATATTGTATGAGTTCTTGTCTAACGCGATGGATAAGGTATTTACAAGACAATAGCGTGCTTAGTAGAAACCCAAATTGGCCTTCATAAAGAAGATTACTATTTAAAAGATAAGAATAGAGATTTTTATACATTGTTCTTTCGTAGAGTTTAGAGAAGACAGAAAGTATAGAAATAGGCCTATAATTACACATATCAGGGGGATCATCTTTTTTAAAGATTGGGGAAGCACAAGCTATTTTTAGTTTATCAGGAAAAACTCCGTTTATAAAAAAAATGTTGATACAGTGGGAGAGTACGGAGAGTACTTCATCTTTTACAAAAAAAGAATATTGCTGGTAATCATGTCATAACCAGGAGCTTTGTTTCTTTTCATTGAAGTAAGACATTCTTCTATAGATGCAGTCACTATTGCACCTTGATTTTGAAACATATTACTTTAAAAGTTTTAAATTAAAAAGTTGATTCTAATTTCCTCTCGTTTCTATCATGCAATTAGCGCTACTTTGTTAAGCGCACAAGAAGTACTTTCGGCTCGGAGCACTAAATAAGAGACATTTGTTTCTGTTGCGAAATTGACTAGTACGCTAATTTTTTCGTAAAAACCGGTTTTTGTTAGGAGAATTCCATCCTTACGAAATTTTCCGGAACATAAATAAACTGTTGTTCTTCTTTACCGAGATTCCGATGTAAACAAGTTTTTCTACTTGTGGCACCCGAATAAATTGGACCGTGTTACAACCGTGCTATCGCTTTGTTAGTTGCTGTCGGGTTTGAAAT
This sequence comes from Candelabrum cocksii, assembly GCA_963930725.1. NCBI lineage: Eukaryota > Metazoa > Cnidaria > Hydrozoa > Anthoathecata > Candelabridae > Candelabrum > Candelabrum cocksii. The sequence continues at coordinate 6,666,263 of OZ005665.1, forward strand.
CAAAATAAATTATATTTAAGGTAATAAACATATTAGGGATGTATTATAACTTTGTGACGCTAGAACAATTACACCGAGAAAAAAATACTGCGACTGCGCAAAGCGGCAGGACGCAAGAGCTATTGAAAAGTAATTAGCCAAAGCATTGTTAATGTGGAACAAGTACATGCCATTTAGAACCATGTGGGTTTTCGAGACATAAAGTTTCTTTTTTAAAAAGTCATGTTAGATTTGCATTTTTTGGACAAGCAGGACATTGCGATTTTAAAGAAGGTTATGCAAGGTAAATATTTCCAATAAATGTGTGCTTTAAGAGGACTTATGACCTTTGTCAGTTAGATAAAGCATTAAATAATCATTTTTACTCTGACATCTGATCTCAATTGATTGGAATTGTCTTTGATTTTCATTTCTTGGACAGTCAACAGTTTTTATAATTTTTGTTTTATTTCTAGCGCTAAATTTTTATTTTTTAAATCGAATATATACTGCAATGAAACCACAGTTTAACAGCTGTTAAAATTGTTTTGTTAGTGTAGATTATTAAAACTATGCAAAAAATAGAATAAAAGCAAATTGAATAGTGAATTCAAGGCACAGTATACATAAAAGCTGCATACAATGTTTGAGAGGTTCTAGAAGTACAAAAGTTGCAACAATAAGGGACATATCAATGACCTAAATATACAAATAATTTGAATTTGAGTAAACTGTTTTTCTTAAATTTTATATCTGAATTAATTGTACTAATGTATAAATTGTAGATCGTAGGAAGTGCGGATAAATAATCATGCCAATAATATTTAGAATTGTTTACGTGCCTGTAATGCCCCCGTGCTTAATAAAAGCTGCATAAAAGATCTGTTTGTAAGCAGAAGTCTGGGTGTTAATGTCTCTAAGATTTGGAGAGTATTGTGAGCCAAAGAAACAAATTGATAAATCAGTTTTAATTCTTGCAGACAGCATGATGCTGCTCAAAAATGAATGTGAATATATATACTTTATATACCTAGTTAAATAGAAATATAGAAATGTATTTTGTTTAAATATTCTACATATAAAGCAACACAAAATATGTGAAAATAATGGTCTTGTGATGCTAATTGTGAGTCAGTGAGTGTTGGAGGAATAGATACTGAACTGACTCCTTATTTAATTTAGATCAATGAACATTTCTGATGAAACTCCATATTTTGATGTACCATTCTGTGGCATAGATGATGGAATAGTGCAAGATTATTTATGGTCTACGCAAGAAAAACAAAATACAACAACACAGGGATTAAGACCTAATCACAAACATTTTAGCAAAGTACATTCTCATATTTTATTTTGATTTTGTTTATGAGCTGTTCTTATTGTATTTTAGATAAGGAAAAGAGTTAAATATACCAACAACTTAGCAAAGCAACTGGAAAATATTGGTGTGCAGATTGACCAGGGAACCGGAGCAGAAGTCTTCCCATCGAGTATTTCCGATTGTACGCTGAGTGTGTCCTCTGATATTGAGGCTGACAGCAAGTTATTCCATCAGAGTATTGCTGATGACACATTGTCAGCAATTTCCTATTCAAGGTAATGAATATATTTGGTTATCTGTGTTTTTTAGTTATATGCATGCAACACATGACTTAGCACCATTTTCTCCCAAGACCATATAAAAACCAATTACATGATTTATCATTTCATAATGTTCTGCTTTTAATGAATGCTCAAATATCAAATTAATGGTTCTCTTCCCTTAAGTTTTATATTTACTGGTGTATATATTTACCACGTTCTCTAATTGAAGGTAGAGAATCATAAAACAAACCATAAATCATGAACAAAAGTGTATATACGGTTCAAAAATTAAATCATATGAAATATAAACATATTTATTAATATAAACATATTTATTAAATATAAATATACAAATCTCTTTAGATAAATAAATATATAATAATATAATATAATGGAGTTTTTACGGGACTCTCCACATGTAACAATGGCTATTCTTATCCCAAGGTTTAGGTTCTGGCATACTTAGGGCTCCCATTTGTGCCTACGAAGTCGCTTCACCAGACCACCCACCATTTGAGCTAGGCTTGCATTACGCAATGAGTTTTGCTCAAGAACTCAACTGTAACTCAGAAATCAAAATATGTCCAAGCTGGGTTTTGAACCAGCACCGTTTGATTTTGATTTTGTGGGTTGAATGCACTAAGCTACAGTGACTCTATATTATATATATTGAGAAGTTCTTCAATATCAGTATATGGATATAGGACAGTTTGAAGAATTTGTGACTTTAGATTAAAAGTTTCTGATTCAAAGTAAGACCATTTAATGGAATGCTATCAAAACTTAATAAAACAAACAACACATGTTGCTACACAGCTGTTTAGTATGACTTCTGCCATCATAGGGTATTTTCCACCAATAATTTGATTTTGAATATTAATCACAGAATAAATATGGCAACCTTCGATATAATTCCTCAATCCTATACAATAGCAGAGATTGAGGAATTAATTTTTTAGGTTCTTTTGAGAATTTACCTTGTCTTTTACCTTAAAAAAAGAACCTTTCTTCTCACCCAAAGTATGCCACATTTTTATATACCCCCAATCATAGCAAACTTCCATTCTATATTTCAACACAAAGCCTCAGGGAATTTCTCTCTAGAAATTTTGCTGAATTTATTTTTGCAATTGAGGGACATTTGCGGCACCAATTTTTGCAATTTGGGCCCAGAATCGCAAAAAGTAATGCCCCAACATTTTATGCTTGCGAAATTAGCGTCCTTAAGGTAGTACGGAGATGAACGCTGATGAAGCAGCGGAAAAAACAAGTCTACATTACTGCACTTATGGAGCAAACTGTGTCAATTTTGCACACAAAATAATTCTTGGATAAATGAATGTTATTATTAAGCTAACTTGGTTTGTGTTATTTTAAAAAATGCAGTACAGCCATGTGTTAAAGTCTTTGAGAATAAATATATTGGTGTAAAACAAAATGGAGTATAGTACTATACTTACTTTGCTTACTTAAGCAAACAACAACGCAACCCCATTTTCAAAGTTAGCGTTTGCTGACAATTATTTTTTCCAGTAGAAAATGTACTTTCCTATTCATAGCTTTTGCGCTTGAAGATCTGTGAGTCAACAAAGTACAAGCTTGACCCGCAATTAAGTGGATCGGTAACTTCTTCTTCAAGTTTGGCTTTTGACAAAAACTGAATGAGCTCTGCTCCAACAAGTCAAGGAGTAAATGATTGGCCTATGTTTACTTTGTGAACATCCCTCTTTTAGATTTTAGAGAGTTGATGTTTTAAATAAACAGTTTCCTAGAACAGTAAACTGAGCGAGTTGAAATTTTTTGATAAGTTGTTCTTTGTGTGTGTTATGATTTGGGTTCTTGTATTAGCTGCTCATGAGTTCATTACTAGTTTAATACTATCTTTCATATAATAAGTCGGGTATATATATGTTTATAAATTGCCTAGGGATATCTTACATGAATGAATGTAGCTATTAAACATAATGACTCAAATCCTAAGACAATTAATATAATTACAATAACAGGAACTAATATAATTGTTTAAGTCTCAATGGAGTGAACGTTATCTATGATGTTAACAACTCTATGTGCTAGATATCATGACAGTGTGTTTCATTTTATTTCAGAAGCGAGAGAATATTATGCCTTTTAAATATTTGTTGTGCTGTATAATTTAATTTTGACATCACACATGTTTTTGAAGGTGATGTTGTAGTGGTTTCATTGATTCGAAAACAATCTGTCTGCTGCATTTCATTAGTTTTTCAAAAGATTAATAGGTCTGTCTTTGTATTTAATTCGAGTTCTTTTTCTTCTTTACTTCTATTTTCTATGTTAGGTTAGGCAGGTTTCTTAATGCCACTTCTCCATTTCACTCTGTCCTGTGCCAAGTCATGCTGAATTCGTTTCTCCGCAAGATCTTTCCTCGTATAACCTCATACCCACTCATCCTTGAACTACCTCCCCTATTTTTACCATCAGCCTCACTACATGACTTAAGGATCTCTACATGACTTAACCTGATTATCATCACTCGTTCTTTCAACATGACCAAACCATTGAAGACTATGTTTCTGCAAGGATGCACTTATACTCTCCAGTCCACCTCTTTCTATAATATTGTCTCAATAACAATGATGAACATGACATGAAAGGACTGAGTATGGAGCCCTGATGTACTCCAAATTTAACACCAAACCAATCACTATACTGGTAGCTCACACTGACACTAGATATACATCACTTCCACAGTTCTTATTAGTCATTCTTCAACACCCAACCTCCTCACAGACCACTGCAACACTTTCCTAGGCACATAAACTCACAAAAATGAAAAATAAGTCTTTTTGTCTAGCCAGGTGATTTTAATGAATCTGCTTGAGAATAAAGATAGCATAAGTTGTGCCCAGGCAAAATGCAAAACTGCTTGAAATCAATGTTGTCCTGTGACCTGATAACTGTTTCAAGCACATGCTCTATGAACGTACTCAAGCAACTTGAGACCTCTACATTATATGTCTGGAAAGTCACTTTAATTTCATAATGGCAACAATGTTAAAAGAAAAGCTGTGAAGAACGAACTTTAAAAAAATATTTGGAAAAACCACATAATACGTTAGGAATATGTTCTTTATTTTCTGGAGAAGAAGGAAAATGTTAAAATTTCTTGCCACCTCTCGGAAAATAATCAAGCGATAGATAAGGAAATAAGCTAACTCTTCATTTCTTCTCTTGACTTTTAGCATCAAAATGAGTAGCAACAACAATGAGGATATTTTGGATGATTGGAATCCAATGAAAACTTCGTACGAGCAGAAACATTTTAACACATACAACATACAAAAGTTTGACGATAATCCTAGAGAGAAACACGCCTTCGTTAAAAAGTAATTGAAATATTTGAAAACAATAAATTTGTATATTTGCACGAACAGTGTGTAGATTTAAAGATCTTTTTCAGCAAAGATGGAATTGAAACGTTTTCTCCAACAAAATCAGGAAGTGACGGTGTTCGTTTGTACATTGGTAATATTCCTCTCTCTATGACTGAGGTAACATTCAGTGTTGTTAGGTTTGTCATTTGCTAACAAGAAGATATTTTTGTACAAATTAATGCTTTAATTCTGGCTGAAATTATATATTTTATTTAAATTTATTTTGTTTGTTGAAGGGCAGGTATTATCCCAACTAATATTTTCATCTAGGTTTTATCAGCTAAACGAATGCATGAATTTATATTATCCATGGCGTTAAAGTTTGCTGTCTATTTCACACATCAAAATTTTGTTTAGGATGGTTTATACAATCTTCTTTCAACCGCTGGCAAATGTTTCAATGTCCGAAAGTGCCACCCTAAGAGCTCAGATATGAACTCAACGTTTGGGTAAGGTTGCTGTTGTTAATCATTTGCAAAATTTGCACTGATGTTGTTGTCCACTCCTAATCCCCTCTCCTCCTTAATTTTATACCAACACGTGTGAAGCAGGATCAATGATACCACATTTGATTGATCTTCTGTCTTACTAAATTGCAGTAGATTTAAACAAACAGAGGAATTGTCTCGAGGGAAATGCATTCAGAGACTATTTGAACTGTTTTCTCTTTAATTGTCATGTAGTTGAACAAGGTTTTGTTTTTAAATTTTTATATCTGCTTTCTGTGGACGGAATTAATTCACTTCCGCTATAGTTTTATAGTTAGATAGTCCAACATTTTGATTTCCGTTGCATGGTTTTTAGATTTGCGACGTTTGAACATGTAAAAGAAGCGGAAGCTGCCATAGCTAAGTTTAATGGCTTTTTTCTGGGTGGCAATTACAAACTTTTTGTTAAGTTAGCACTAAACGGCCGTCAACACGGTGACAATCATGGTGGCAACCATGAACAGATTATGTGGGGTGGGAATGAAATGAAACTCAGTGACAACATTGATGGAGTAATGAAGTAAGTAAGTTCTTTCTTCTCTATTAAAGTTAATTTTCCTGTTTGATATAAATTGTGTTATGCTGTTTAGATTTAGTTACATTCTGACATTTTTTTCTTTTCTTAAATGTTAAACTAATGAACTTGCTCAGAATAGTAGCTAAAGATCCTTGAAAACAAGTTATCAATATCCCACAAAACAAATAATTTTCCAAACAAACGAACGTGATCAGTCTGAGCATGAAATGAAAGCAGGGGTGGAAAACTGACGTGAGTCTGGAAGGCTGATTTGCAGAGTTCTCAATGAGTAAAATGAGAGAGGGATAAAAGCCGTTCCTCAGATGTTGTAGTTACGCGATCGCGTAATAGTAAAACACATACGCAAGCTATGTTCAGCTATCAGCGCCGTACCCAGCAGTAATCCCATACCGTTTGAGTGGTATGCGCGCCCAAACTAATCCACCCAAACTACAATTCATTTTTTCCTTTATTTTTTAAAGATTCGTTCCTTGATACTCTCATAAACACACTGAAAAGTATCATTATCATTAAACTTTGTTTGTTACGTAATGGTAAAATATGAAAAGACTTTGGATTGGTCAAAGAAAACTGATAGACATGTTTACACGCGATACTGCAGGTTGTTTAAAAGTTCCATTCAACTTAGAGACAAACAAATGCAGAAGAACTGTGCTGCATTCGATGGAAGAAAAAAAGATCAAACCACAAAGAAACACATTCAGTTTTGTTTACGAAAATCACTTTATGATTGCTCAGTTTTCTTCAACCTTTTTAAAGATTTTTAAACTTCACACTTTTTCCTAATTTCAAAGACATAGCTATCGTTGAAAAAGTCGTCCTATTTTAACTTGTTAAAATGTTGTTGTTTGTTGTTGTTTGTCTAACCCGTGCCAGCATGGAAAATAGACGTTAAATGTATAGAGAGAGAGAGTGAAAACTGTATTTTGCCAGTGAAGATATGTCCCGTGACATTTTATAGAAGACAACGTCACGCAAGTGCAATACTCTCCATCCGTATGACTCAAAAGATTGTAAGGTCTTTAAAAAATATTAAACTGCGTTCAAGTACAGTTACGATGTTAGCTTCAGTGACGCAAGACTCACAGAAAGTAAAGAAAGATAACCAGTATTTTATTTACAAAGACAAGAACTTTTTTGCTAAATTTTTCTGCAGTAACTACTTTTAGTAATATATAAAAACTAACATTGTTTTAACAACGTATGTATTTGTTTTTTATGAATAAAGAAAAAAGCACCAATGAGGTGTGTTATCTCTACGCATTATATTGTGTTTGTTGATATGACTGCTGAGTTTCCAGCGCAAACTTTACACCAAATAAAATTTATGTACGTAATTCCTTCTTCCACAACTTCTTTGTGATTAATTACATTGCTTAAGTTCCAATTTCTAAAAGTTATAAACTTCACACTTTTTCCTAATTTCGCAGACAACGCTATCGCTGAAGAAGACGTCGTATTTCAACTTGTTAAAGCTGATTTTATCAGTGAAAATATTTGCTCCAATATTTTTTAAGGTTAAAATTTCGATATGATTCAATTGGTTCAAAAATGTAAGAGATACGTGTTTGGTGAATTTCATGGCAATTGTATTACCACACTACACAAATAACTTTAAGCGTCAGTTGGTTGACACCGCATTCTAAACAACATTCTTTACATTTTATTGTTTTCACAGAACTGAAAATTGTAAAAAAAAAATTAAAAGCAGTAGGTACGCGAAAAACAATGTACTTGGAGGGGTTTTAGCTACGCGACAGGGTGCAGGCACGCGATAGCGTACCTGTCATTGAGAACTCTGGATTTGCGCTAGCACTTGCCAAAACCATTCTGCTAGAGTCCATTGAGATTCGGGTTGATGTTTAGTAAGACTTACCATCAAAAGGTATTTTCCACAATAATTTGATTTTGAATAATCACAACCATAATAAATATGCCAACCTTTAAATAATGCCTCAATCCTATATTGCCTGAGGTCAATGTTAAGCACACAAATTTTTCTTGGCTAAATGTTATTATTGAAACATCAGCTACCTTGGTTTGTTGTCAACTTTTAAATAAAACTAACTAACTTCTGTTGTGCGTGAGTCTTAATCCTAAAAAAGAATAATTTTGACTTGAAACACCCATGATCATTGAAAATGATGGCATGTCTTCTCTCTGTACTATTGTTATACCATATGGGATTTCTTTTGACACAAGTAAGTCTGGAAGGCCAACAACGAAGGCATCCAGTATAATGAGGTCTTTCTATGTAGTATATCAATGGGTGACGAGTCTCGATAGCTACAGGTAACCAAAAGTCAAAAGACATTTACTATAATTCACTCACATGAAACATTATACAATGTAATTAATTTAATATAACTTTATTTCACATAATATTTCTCATATATATTTTTACGGATGAATTAAACTCATGCAAGAGTGTACTCAGTAGCTCACAAGTGAGAACACACAAAGCTATATAGACTTGTGCACTAGAGATTGGATTTCCATCCCTGGAAATGTTTTATCATTCTGCTGTTTATTTTGTGAAACTGTTGTTTTTCAAAACATATAAGTTTTTATTTTTAACCAAAACAGTTAAAATATTTGAAGTTTATAAAGGCGTTTTCTTGGTATGTGCACACATGTTATAAATGGTTTTTCTGTTATAGAAGGTACTTGTGCTCGTCCTGACAGCTTTCTGTAGTTTCTGTATTTTAAATATTGCTCTCTATTTTATTATCATAGTATGACTATTTTATATTAATTATAAATTTATACTTGACCTTTCAGTGGAAATGTTGAAATTTCAAAACCATCTCCGGTGGCAGGCAACACATTGTTAGAAACTCCTTCTGACATTGTGTTATCGCAACCATTGCCTGAAAACAAACATCGATTGTATATACAAGGGGTGTCTGTTAAAACTTCACCAGTAAGTTCTGTGGCTCGTTGCGATCTTGTGTGTTTCATCAGTGATTTCTCACCTTTTTTTAATTAAAATACGGTTGTCTACCATTGTTATAAACAAATGATTTTAATAATGGGCTTATACGAGCAACGGGTTTAAATCCAAAAAAAGTTGGTGAGGGGAAAATAATTTTATTTAGATGCTAAAAAGCAATAATAGATTTCAATATTTATTTTAATGTTTGTTAGTAATTTTAAATTCTATGTATTTCATGTTTCATCAGGAGGAATTGTGCTCTCTCTTTGGACAAGTCGGAAAGGCATTCGACTGTGTAATCGTTACAGCTAAAAAAACAAACCAAAGAACAACATATGGGTACCTTTATATTTGCATTTCCAACCTTTGTTCGTTTACTGGTCCCTTTTTTGGCTTTGGAGGAATTGCCAACTTACATTTGAAATTAACTTCACGATCATGAGTTTTGCAAAGTTGTAGTTTAGTGTGAAGTTGCACAACACCTGGCTGCTCTTTATTTCATTATATTTACATGGTAACAAAAATCAGTATATATATCAGTAACAAAAAGGTTTTTTATATAAGTCCTTTTAAATAATAATAAAATATTTCCCATTTTCTTTGCAGCAATAAGCAGATGTTCTGCTGTTTTTTTAGTTTTATATCATACAATACCGCAGCTGAATGCGATGAAGCCATCAAGAGGTTTCATAATTACCAAATGAGTAAAAATTATACTATTCAAGTGAGTTATTCAGTGAAAACAGTTAAAAGCAAGACTCCGTTGTTGCGCAATGAAGATGAGAGCTTTTATGATAATTTGTACACATCACCTGTTTTGAGGTATGGTATTGTCCATGTTGTAAGTATAAGGAAGATGTTGGCGAATCAAATATAGTAAATCTACGTTTCTTGTGCGGATTTCTATGTTGAATTATCAGATTTGGGTCCACAGTTTTTTATGTTGATATAAAATATTTATTAAAGCATGGAAGTCGAAGTGACACTTGCTGCATATGAATTATTTATAGCACTGAAGTGTTGTTAAAAAGTCTCAAGTCTTATTTTATACTTTTCTTGTTTTTTGTTTTCCTACGACTTTCATTGCTGAATCATTTAGTGACATCGACTCTCCACCTGATGTTGTTTCGCCGTTTGATTCCAAACAGAAGACAAATGCCTTGGCTGTTCTTAAAGGCAAGTTCAATTGCACAACAACAGCTGCAATTACATTATTTAAACATAGCATTTAGTGTTTTCAATAGAATTCTTTTTATATGTCATTTCATTTTGAAACAAGTTCTTTAGTGGGAAGTTATTATTGCATGACCGCGTATGATGCCGTAACAATTATACTTTTCTTCTGTGAACCAATCATTTTTGTAATCAGCACGATAAAGCAATGGTTTTCTTTTAAAAAAGTATTGTTGTTAAGAAATTAGGGTTTTAGTGAATGTCATATATTGGGGTTTCTCAGAGTTTCATGCATTGAAATGCAATATTAATTGCCTTAGTCATCGTGGTTATTGATAACAAATGAACTTTTAAATTATATGTGTGTGTGTTAAATCCTCTGTTAAGTTCCGTCGAAAAGGTTCTCCCCAAAAGGTGAAATAATATAGGCATTTACTGTAAATGATCGATTAAACGCCCTCTTCCAATTAAACACCCCTTTTGATTAAACGCCCTCGTGTCAAAATTGATTTGGTAAATAAACGCCCCTTTCGAATAAACGCTTCCCTTTTCTAAAAAGAGTGAATTTTAATGGTGAGGTTTCGAATAAACGCCCCTCACGTAGCCATAGAATAGAAAGAAGTAATGCTTACTGTTTGGAAAATGCTATACAGTACAACCTGATGACTCAAATCCCTGTTAAGTCGAACTTGCGTTAATTCAAACTGTTTTTCCATTCCCCTTTCTTTATACTATCTCATAAAAACTCCCTATAACTCGAACATTTGTTACATAATTTAGTCTACTTGCATGTGACTCGTAAAATCATTTCAGGAAAAAAGTTGTGTTATCCAAATTTTTGCATTTTGAAATAAACTCCCCTCTTAGTTAAACGCCCCTTTAGAATAAACGCTCCCCTAAAAATTTAAATTTTTAAATAAACGCTCGGTGCGTTTAATCGATCGGTATTAAAAAAGCATTTCCACTTCAAGGAATCTGTCCAAGGAATCATCTCATCTTTTATTGCCCTTCACGGTGAAATTTGACAATCGAATTGTGAAATATAGTAAAACAAACTCAAATATCATATTTCATGAACCCAGGGAGAGGGTTTCTTCCTCCCTAATTTAAGGATAACAACCCTTCAAGTGTTGGTAAATGTTGTGTGACTTATGTAAAAAGGAACTTAGTAACTTCTATCTTCCGAAGAATAGTGTATCTTTCTATTAATTTTATTATGGGACAAATGTCTATTAGTTCTGTGTTAGCTAAAACATGGTTTCTACTAATGTCATTGTAACCATTAGTACACTAAATGTAATGATCTTGTGTGACAGGTATTGCTTTTATTTGATAAGATCTTCAAGTATTGCTTTTAGTTTACAAGATTTTAAAGCCTTTATTTGGATTAATAATTGTGTTGCTGTTCTATCTATGTGTTTTGATTAAGTTTGCACAATCTATTATCTGAGTTTGAACATTTTCTGTGTGACTACAAATTTGTTTAGAAAATAACAAAATGACACCACCTTGTTCGGACGTGTTGTTGGGTGTAAAAACAGTCAATGATATTCCAAAAATGGACCTGCCAACTGCAGAAGATTTTGAAGTTTGTTTCACCGAAGTTGTCTCTCCACACCTTATGTATGGCCAGTTGTTGTGCGATGAAACAGCCACCATGTTGGATGAGGTTACCATGTTGTGTGAGCTGTATCATGATGCTAAAGATGCAGTATGTTTTACTCCAAACGTGCATGAAATTTGTTGTGTGAAGTTTGATGATGATGGTTGCTGGTATCGAGCGAGTGTGCTGGATTGTAACAACACAAGCGCCAAGGTATGACGATGTTGTAGTTTAATGTAGTTTGTTACAGTTCACTGTTTGCTGTTAATATATATATATATATAATATCCATAAATAAAAACTTAAAATCTCATTAACATAGAAATATTTTCTAAAAACATTGATTTGCAGAATACTTTACAGAGATCTTTTGATTTCTACTTTAATGATTCCATTACATCTTTACTTTTGTTTATTTGTTTCTAACCCCACTGACATGTTTATTTTCTTGGTCATTTGTTCCTAGGTGTTTTTTATTGATTATGGCAATGAAGCGAATGTTGACATGTTAAACATTCGACACATCAGCAAAGAGTTGCTCCAATTCCCAAAGCTCACCCACGCATTCTCTCTGACAGGTGTGGAGACAGTGGATGGAGTGTGGAAGGAAGCAGCTGTTAACTACATACGGGAGAGTGTAGTTGAGAAGAGGTGCAGTGTGAAGGCGTTCAAAGTGAATGATGGTGTGGTGTTGTGTGATGTACTATTAACTGACGGTGCTCTGCTATCAAGTCAACTAGTTGAGAAAGGTAAAATAATCTGTTCTTATTGATTTAGTGATTTAGTATCCATTTGTTTTTTTTGCAGATTTTGTTCTTGAACAGCGTTTGCTTATATCGCAAATGCCAAGACTGAAGTTGACAAAATCTTCGTATGACTGTATAGTTGTAAGTGTATCGAGCCCCACCAGTTTTTTTGCTTGGGTTGGTGATATGTTGCAGATACAAAAAACGGTTGCGAGTATGACGGAGCAACTTGTTGTTGATCACGTGTCTACCTCGTACAAGCCAGTGATGGGGGAGGTGTGTTCTGCCTATCATACTGAATACAACGAATGGTATCGTGTTTCTGTAATCAACCTTGCTGCTACCACGGCCACTGTCCAACTCATAGATTACGGGAACGCGTTTGACGTTAGTTTCAAGCACATTTCCCCGTTGCGAAAGTTCGTCCAAACACCTGTGCAGTGCATTGAGATGAGTTTGGCTGGGATTGATGTGAAACAACACTGGAGTGATGAGGCGCTGAAGTTCATCTCTGAAAAGTTAGAGTTTCAAAAGTCATACATAAACAAGATTGATGACGTCAATGGTAAATGGGTTGTTGATATATTGATAGGTGATGAAGATTTCGGGAAAACCTTTCGAGAAAGGTTCCATCAACCGCGTGTAAACAGATACACGAAAGACAGCGTTGGGTTTTTTATGCCATCAGAGAAACATTTTGATGTTTTAATAACTCATGTGCTTAATCCGCACCTCTTCTACGGTCGAATAGCTGATCTTGCACTTAACGAAAAAGTGGCTAAGATGTCTGTGGATATGATGAATGTTTTCTCTTTGCCCTCAGAAGTTACTTACCATCCAGCGAAAAATGACATCTGCGCAGGATTTCACGTTGATTATGGAGAATGGTACCGAGTGATGATACAAAATGTAATCGATGAAAATGAAGTGGAAGTGTTTTTGTTTGACTTTGGTGACACATGTGTAATGATGGTGAAAGACCTCCGTCCGCTACCCGAGGAATTTTCGACGTTACCGGGCCAGGCGATTCCTTTCTCGTTGCGTGATATCCAGCCCGTTGACATGATTGGTTGTTGGAGCGAAGATGTTGTTTTGATGTTCAGCAATATGGTGCTCTTCCAGAAGGTCGCGCTTGACTGCCATTTAATAGCTGAATCCACACTCCACGTAACTGCACACAATGGAAAGGATGACATAGGAACGTTACTTGTAGAAGAAGGACTCGCAAGGTTAAAGGGCGATGTTCATTCCAAGACAACTGCATATTTAGTGACAACTATGAAAAATGAAAACCGCTTCATGTATCCCCAATTTCCAGCTAAAGTTTACCCTGCCGAAACATTTGAATTGATTATTGTAAACGTGGAATCTCCGTGTTGTTTCCATGGTCAGATTGCTGATGTTGAATTATTGAAGGAGATAGATGATATTTGTACAAAGATGACGTCTGAGCTTATGGATGACTACTCTTCTTATCAGGTTGTAGTTGGAGAGGTGTGTGCCGCTTTCTTTCCAGCTTATGAGCAGTTTTTCCGTGTTGTTGTGGACGATATACAAGACTCAGATATCAATGTTACGTCGATTGACTACGGTAACAAGCAAGTCGTTAAATCTGCTGATATTAAGCCTCTTCCAAAAGCTTACGCGGTGCTACCAGGCCAAGCTTTCCATCTTTCTTTGTTTGGTGCCAACCCACTTAAAAAATTGAGCGTCGAATGCACGAAATACTTTATGGAGAATTGCATCAATAGGAAAGTATACGTTTATATAAAAGAAAGAGAAGGCGAGGTTTGCCACGTAACCATGTCAACAGACACTATACCAAGTTTTTTAGCCCTTCTTAAGAACAAAGCTTTCCTTGTTGATGACGAAGAGTCTGGTGCGGATATCTGCACCAATATTCCTGAGATGAAGCTTTCTAAGAAATTTAAAACAATGATGTCGCACATCGAGACTCTTGATTTTTTCTACATGCAGGTATGCGAGCGAGAAATCCTCTCGCGTTGCTATGACATGCACGTAAAGCTGGACGAGTTGTGCGATAAGACCTGCAAGACCTATGTGCCTGCAATAGACGAGATATGTTGCGGTCGTTTTGAAGGAGCTTGGTACCGAGTGAAGGTTGAGACGATTAAGGATAACAAGAGCGCTGTAGTGTATTTTATCGATTACGGTAATCGAGATGATGTAGAGTTTTCTTCATTGAGGTCCCTCCCTGAAGAATTCGTTAATACGCCCGCGTTTGCTGTTCAGATGAAACTATGCAATCCTACGGGTCTTGTTTACACCGAGGAAATGCTGGAAGAGTTCAAAAGAAGGACAGAAGCGAAGATGACGGCTGTTGTTGTGGTGGGGGATTGTAATGGAGTGTTGGAAGTCGATGTGCTTGATGAACACGATCAGAGTGTCGCAGAGTCACTTAGATTAATCGCTGCAAAGAAGAAGTGTGATGGTAAACTGAAAACGTTGAATGAATCAGACAATGTGCAAAGGGAAGCTTTCCAATTGAAGAATGAAGCTAAACCTGCAGATACAAACGTGCAGTCTATAGAAGGAATACAATCTCGTGAAACGAAGCCTGTTGAAACGAAGCCACAATCGTCAGATACGAAGACTTCTTCAAAACCTACAGAAAAACCGAAAACAATATCTCAACCTAAAGGAGACGATGAAATTGTCACACAATCGCCAGATGCGAAGACTTCTCCAAAACCTACAGAAAAACCGAAAACAATATCTCAACCTAAAGGAGACGATGCAATTGTCACACAATCGCCAGATGCGAAGACATCTTCAAAACCTGCAGAAAAACCGAAAACAATATCTCAACCTAAGGGAGACAATGAAATTGTCACACAATCGTCAGATACGAAGACTTCTCCAAAACCTACAGAAAAACCGAAAATAATATCTCAACCTAAAGGAGACGATGCAATTGTCACACAATCGCCAGATGCGAAGACATCCTCAAAACCTGCAGAAAAACCGAAAACAATATCTCAACCTAAGGGAGACGATGAAATTGTCACACAATCGCCAGATGCGAAGACTTCTCCAAAACCTACAGAAAAACCGAAAACTGTGTATAAAGTAGAAAAGGAAGAAAAGGAAACTGTTTTTAAATCTACCCGTGAAGAAATCCCTATTGTGAGTTCCACTGAAGTTCATGAACAATTGATGGTAGATAACGACTCACAAAATGATTCTAAAAGATCGCCCAGCATGAAGCCACATTTCACTGTATCTAAATTACCGGATTATTCTCATCCGTTGGAATCCATCCAGTTGAAGATGAGTATTGCGAGGTTATCGTTGAGCAAAGAAGCCGTGCAGGTGTATGTAACTCACGTGGAATCCCCTCATCTCATGTATTGTGTTAAGGCCGACACTGAGGATTTACTTGCGCCGGTTTCCATGGAAATGGAAGCTTGGTGGGAAGAAAACGAAAGTGAACATCACACGAAGGCGGGCGCGCTGTGTAGTGTACAAGATCAATCGGGGGTTTGGTGTCGAGGTGTGGTGACATGTGTAACTGAGGAATACGTCACAGTGTTTTGTATGGACCGTGGTTTCTCTATAAACGTTCAACACAACCTGGTGAAAGACCTTCCAGGGAAATATCGCGAGTTGGCAGCGCAAGTCCTAGCTGTGAAGTTGTTCACAGTGAAAGCATTAAATGGCGAGTGGTCGAAAGATGACGTGGACGCGGTCAAGAAAATTGTGGATGGCGAACAGATTAAACTTATGTGCGTGCAGCGAGAAGGGGTTGTTACAAACGTGAGGATGAAGTTGCTCAGTACTGATGAAACAATAGCCAGCTTGATGGAGAAGAAGGGCCTGGTAACTATCATTACCCCATCCCCAGCAAAAGAGGAAACTGCTTGTTACAGTCCACGTAAAGGTGTGCCTTTCGATGAGATTCAACGGAAGTTTCATCTCGAGGCGTTTCCGCAAGGGAGGGAAATCGAATGCATAGTCACGTGTGCTGTAAGTCCACGGTTGTTTTATGCGCAGATTTACGATGAAGAGAAGATCCTGGCCGTGGATGAGATGGGAGCTAAACTGTCGGCGATGTACGATGACGTGGAGGGTGAACTGCAAGAGCTGAACGACGGTGATGTTTGCGCGGTGAAATATCAAGATGAACTGTGGTATAGAGGTTACGTCATCGAGGCTCGTACGGACACCTCCATCGTTGTCTATCTTATTGACTACGGCGTTAGGGAGGTCGTATCGTTACACAGATTGAGGCAGCTACCTGAGAGCATGCTCGATTACCCAGCTCAAGCTATTTGCATGCAGTTACAAATCGTCCCACCTTTTGGCTCCCCTATCTATAGTAAAGAAGCCATACAGAGCTTTAAATCCTTGACGCTTGGTCGACTGATGAAAGTAAGAGTTGTGGTTCATGGAAATTGCCGTCGCGTGATAATGCACGATGCGTTGAACAAGAACGATCTCGCAAACCAGATGGTGAAGCTTGGCTACGCTGAGCCCTATCCCGAACACTATAACATGAAGACTCCGCGACGGAGATCACCAAGTGGTGGCGTTTCATTGAGAGATTTAAGAAGGGATGTGCAGAGAAGAGAAACAGTTGTTAATTGTAAGTACGGGAAATTACATAGTATATTTCTTTGTTGCAATAGGTTATAGATTTTACAAGAAACCATTAAGGAATGCTAAAACATACACGGAATGTCTCTTGTATGCACTAAACCATTTCCATTGCAGGTGCTTCGAGGAACCAACGTTATCAACAACACCAAGGTTACCATGGTTACGATCACGATAAGCTTTACTACGGTTACCAAGGTGGGCCACGTGACCGAGACAGATTCACTTACGGGAACCGCCAATTTGGAGGCTATGCACTTAGATACCCCGAAGAGGGGTTTTACGAGCGTGATCGTTTTTACCACAAATCGTCAAGACCGCAAAACAGTTTCTATGGTCAGCGAAGAGGTAGAGGGAGGGGGGAACCCTCCGCCTGGTAGATCCTAGTATTCGTACACACTACTAACAAACTTTTTAAAACCTTTTATTTTGTAAACCATCTTGTCTTTTTACAGCATAATGTTATCGTCTTGTGTTAATTAACTTGTTGAGATTAGTGGTTATCGTATTTAACTGTAAACGAGGCTCGATATTTGCTTTAATACATGTTGTGATCTTGATGCAGTAAATAGGTCATTTTCACGTTGTCATAGGAGCGTAAAATTTTAAAGTTAGACTAGTGAGCGATGTTACTTCGTGATTATGGGGCAATTTATTTCCTGAAGGAAAATTAGATCGATCCCGCCATGATTTTCATTGAATTACATTGGACCACGAAGCTTATACAGTGTACTAACTCCCAATGAATGGGGCGGTTTTTCTCGGTCCCTTGAACTTCCTAACCTAATATAGGCAAAAAACTTCGCTTAAGTGGGACTGAATCTTAAAAACATGAAACTTGGCACAATTAAAATTTTTTTAGCCTGGCAACCACCTTCAAATATACCATCTTGGGTATTTTACAGACTAGATCAGGTTTTTATAATTCTTTGTTAAAACGCTTATTAAATATGGAATAAAACCACTGAAAGGCCTTGGATTAAAAATTCACGGTAAAGAGTTTTTAAAATCCAGGTGGTTTGCACATCAAATGTGTATTATTTTGCCATTACAAATTTGAAATATGTGATGAGAACCCTTTAGCTAAATTATTTAAAATATAAAGCTTTCCGGGAAAGTCATGGAGAGAAACATTGACCTGACTTCAAACTATCGTTCGTCATCACATCACAAAGAAACCGTTACGAAGAGTTTAGTATAAATAAACGCCCCTTTCGAATAAACGCTCCCCTTTTCTAAAATAGTGAATTTTAATGAGGAGGTTTCGAATAAACGCCCCTCCCGTAATAGCCATGCAAAGAAGAAGAAAGAAGTAATGTTTATTGTTAGGAAAATGCTATATATTTTATTTATTTATGAAAGAGAAAGGTTTGTTGCGAGTACAGGTTGGCTGAACAATTTTATGCAACGAAGCGGCATTGTCACTGCGAAGACGAACAATAACCGCCCAGCAAGACCCTGCTCGTCTTGATAAAATAATATCATATATCTTGAATGTGCGTCGATTGTCATCTAAATTTAACTTAATGCATCATGTATTATCGCAATAGACGAGACTCCGGTGTGGAATGACATGGTGTCAAATACAACCGTTGATGTTCGAGGTGCAAAATCAGTTTGTCTGAAAACTACTGAACACGAAAAATGCATGATGAGTGAAAGCAGACGGGTCTCGAAGTATAAACCCTTTATAGTGTTTAAAAAGGGCGAAGCGAGAATAAAATTCTCTCGACGAAGAATTTAAGCATCGATGTGTCGTACAAACATCTGAAAACGCATGGCTAAATGAAGAACTAAATTTGGCATGCAGTCCAGGTGTATAAGATATTTTGTGGGAAAAAAATATACTAAAGCTGATACTTTGTCTAGAGGTCCTCTAGGGTGTCTAGATCTCGCACAAAAAATTCCCCATCATTCCCATGTGGGAAAACCTCGTTTTCAGGCCCTTTTTCATAGTGACGCATGCGGAAAATATGGGCAAATTAAACTTAATGAAATATAGACATATTATATATCATTTTCTAGCATTTCTTATGCTGATCAACTTTGCCTTTAGAACTATAGTCTAAAAATGCATATTTAAGAATTTATACCCGAAAGAAGGTCACAAAATTCGAATTTAAATTATGCAATCTGATGTTCGAATGTTTATTTTTATAACTGTACGTAGCTAAAAAAGCGTTATTCTTTTGTATTGGCATCAATTGTATGTGACTCAATATAAGTTATGTATATACATAGTCATAAGAATCTTCTCAGCCTCTCTCTCTCAGGAGATTCTATAATCGCACGGTCGCGAGTACAATTAAGAAATAATTTTATAAGTCAGAAACAACGAATTAAAATTACTTCTTAATTGTATGAGTAGCCGTTGCGATTATATAGCCGTTGGAAATGTACAATTACCTTATTCCAAGTCAGTATTTTAATAAACAACCATTTCCTTTAGAAAAAGTACATATAGTTTAACAGTTTAAATGAAAAAAAGACCCGTTGTTGGACAAGTTTGGAAGTTCTCAAGTGCCGATTACTCAAGTAAGATTTATGATTATTTTTAATTTGAATTGAATCGGTATTTATGTGTGTTATAACTTTAAAAAATAAATTGTGGCTATCAGTTTCCATTATTTACTTATGGAGTATACTTATTTTCGCAAATCGCACCTAAATTCGCGAAGATTAATTTTCACATTTATATGCACACCGTCATGCTCTTCATATATGGCGCAGACTTGATATTGTAGTTATTAAAGAACACATATGTAATCTCTTTTGTTAGGTTACATGTGAACTGTTTGGTGAAAAAACTTCAGTACTGGACCTTTTGTAGTTTGTGTAGTTTTTGTACAAAGTACACTACTGGTTACTTATAGTCTCGTTTCTTATAAAATCGAGTATTACCTTATTTGACTAGTCCTTATACTTTTACTGACATGAATGTATTTTTTATGTTAGTTCACATGCGTATGTAAACCACCCTTTTTCACTTAGGATGGAGCTCAACCAACCAGCTTGTGTGTTATGCGGTAAGAACGAGGATCAGTTAAACATAGTTGGCGAGAAGGGTTTGAACACCATGATCCGTGCTAGTATTGCAATCTCAGCACCCAGCATATGTTCACAATGACTGTCGAAGAAAATTCGTAGACTTACGTAAGAAGACAAATACACAGTACCAACCACAACCTAAAAAGCTAAGGTCGTCAACAGATACCGTATTCAACTGGAAAACAAGCTGCTTTCTATGTGCAAGATCAATCGATTTGCGTCACAAAAAACGAGATCAAGTTCATCAAGTCTCTACTTTACCAATTCATGCGTCATTGATTCAATGTGCTAGGGAGAGAAACGATACCTGGGGTCAAGCAGTTCTCGCTAGATTAGAAACATGCAATGATCTTGTAGCTGCTGAAGCATTATACCATTCACCATGCTTGATTAGCTTCAAATTCAACAAAGGTGAAGGTAGTGTCACGAGAGGCAGACCAAGAGACGTCATCATAACAGAAGCCTTTGAAAATCTATGCGACTGGTTGGAAACAACAATTGAGATTCAATCAATACAGGAGCTACATAACAGGATGGTTAAAGATAGTGATGGTGTAGTTTACACACTTAAAAGTTTTAGAGAAAAGTTAAAGGAGAAATATAAAGAACACGTCTACTTTGTACAGGCAGCTGGATGCAAGGGCGAGTTAGTATGTTTCAAAGAAATGACGAATTACATTCTTAGACAACTTTTTTTATTTTATTATTTTTTTTTTTTTATTGGAGATTGCTCAAAACAAGGCCTAAAAGGCCACTTGCGAGTAAAGAGCTACAGGAGAAGTTAAGCAGATTTAAGGTAGCGATGAACATTAGATTTGAACAGTTGAAGGTTAAATTCAGGAGGAAAGCATGTAGATGGAAGTGAGTTCCAAAGTCTGGACGTACGCGGAAAAAAACTGTTTTTATAAAAATTCCTACGACAATTTGGAACACAAACAGTCCATTGGTGAGACGAAGAAGACAACCTAGTTGAACGGAGAAAAATTTTGAGAGAAGGTGTAAGAGATGATAGTTCGCTTGAACAACGACCATAAAAAAACTTGTAGAAGAGACAAAGAGACGCTACGTTCCGCCGGTGTGAAAGGGAGTCCAATTTCAAAGAAAGGTTTTCAATTGCATTGCAAACACGCCGTTGAACACGGTCTAACAAATTCAGGCAATTTTTTGGTGCACCTGCCCAAATGTGGCAGCTGTATTCCATACATGGACGAATTGATGATTTGTATAAGTAAAGGACGCATTCAGGAGTGAGGTAATTCATTTCTCGTAAAAGAGAACCAACCTTCATGGCAGTTGATTTTGCTATATTTTCAATATAAGATCGCCATGAGAGGTCGCTGGTAAATATAAGACCAAGAAGACGAAATGAATTGCTTTCAGGCAAATGAGAACCATTCATCAAAATTCGAGGTAAGTAAGCATGATTGAGATGATTAATGGAAAGAAGATTAGTTTTAGATGGATTAAAATTAACAAGCCAATTCTTACCCCATTCAACTACTGTATTGAGATCTTTTTCCAGATCAGAGGCCATTCTAACTTTATCACAATCATCTGATTTATTAAGGCAGGAATACAATGTTGAATCATCAGCATAAATAACGGTTTTGGATGATAAATTGTCAGGGAGATCGTTAATGTACAGTAGGAACAGAGTCGGACCGAGAACTGAACCTTGAGGAATACCAGCATTGATGGAAAAAATGGAAGAAGAATGACCGTTAAGAACCACCTTGAGTTTACGATTGGAAAGGAAGGAGGAGATAATATTTAAAAATGGACCTTTTAAACCATATGCCTTAAGTTTGTGCAGTAGCCCCCGATGCCAGACTTTATCAAATGCCTTGGAGATGTCAAGGGCAACTGCTCGCGCTTCACCAGAGACATCAAGGGCACGATAAAAACGTTCACTTATAACTGTCAAAACGTCAGCAGTGGAACGCCCAGAACGAAACCCATACTGGGAGTCGTAAAACAAATTATTTTTTTCAATAAATTCAACTAAGTTTAGGTTAATTAAAGTCTCGAAAACTTTGCTTAAGATGGAAATGAGGCTGATTGGTCTATAATTAGAAGGATGAAATCGCTCACCACAATTTTTAAAAATTGGAATAACAGAGGCAAACTTCCAAGATGAAGGGAAACAGGATTCGTCCAAACACTTTTTGAAAAGAGCACACAAAACGGGAGATAACTCAGTAGAACATCTTTGAAGTACAATTACAGGAATGCCATCCGGTCCAGTAGCCTTATTAGAATCCATTTTGTTAATAATCTTAGAAACCTTATCAGGAGATATAAAGCAATCATGTAAAGTCTGGACAGTTTTGGAGGAGAAATAAGGGAGATCATGACCAGAATCATCGAGGGTGGAATGAGAACTGAAGAGTTTAGCGAATAGTTCAGCTTTATCCTTAGATAGACTAATGACCTCAGGACCATTGAAAAGTGGAGGTACAGATGTTTTAGAACTACCCCGGACGTTTTTGATAATACGCCAAAATTTGCAAGAACCTATTTCTTTGGATTTGATAAGATCTTTAGTCCTTTCAGCAAAAACAGTTTTAGCTTTACGAACAACATATTTACAATTCAAGCTGCAAGACCAACTACAGTAATTGCACCAATACCATTTGCTGTTGGCTTGAATATTGACAAAACTACTGGTTGCAAACAGATGATTACCCATTTTTCAAGGCTCGGCTTCTCGATATCTCCAGAAGAAGTTTATCGGTACAAACAATCCGCAATAGACAACATGGAAAAGAATGAAGACCACGTTCCCACAAGGTTGAAACAAGTGAGTTTTTTCAAACAATCATTTTCACAGCTATTGAATTACATAATTGACTGTTACTCTTTTTTAATATCGTCTGGGTATTTAATTGTTTTTTCTTGCTCTAGATAAATAAATTGTGAACTAAATTGCTTTCAGATAACCACAAAGAATCCGTGCGGAGCAAAGACATGTACATGCCGAAAATATGGTATACCATGCATGACTACTTGTGGGGAGTGTCGTGGTCTTGAGTGTTCCAACCGTCAAGTAAGTTTCACAAGCCTTGAAATTACTTTTAAAACAATTCAGAGTCAAATAATGTCTGTAACTTATTAAAAAGGTTCCGATAAGCGTAAAATGTTGTATATTTTACAATAAAATTAAAAGAACGATGTTCTGTTATTTTTATTTTATATATTGTATTTTTTCTCAGGAATTCGCTGTTGATGCAGAAGAAGACAACATAGACGGTCTTCACGAATCGATGACTGCTGATCATGATAATATATTTGACATTATTTGTGATTTATAAAATTTGAATTTTTAATATAATTATTTCTACTACGCTGAATGATATGTGCTTTGTGTTGATGCCTGTAAATTTTTAGACTATGGTTCTAAAGGCAAAGTTGATCAGCATAAAAAATGCTAAAAAATGATATATAATATGCCTATATTTCATTAAGTTGAATTTGCCCTTATTTTGCTCTTGCGTCATTATGAAAAGGGCGTGAAAACGAGGTTTCCCCACATGGGAATGATGGGGAATTTTTTGTGCGAGATCTAGACACCCTAGAAAACTTATAGACAAAGTATCAGCTTTAGTATATTTTTTTCCTACAAACCACGATTTTTAGTGTTGTGCACTCGGACTAATGGGTGAAGAGAGTTGTTGGTGCATTCACATTTAACCGTTGCCTGCTTGCATGAGATTCTTACAAATGTCATATGACGGATGCTGTGAAGAAAGAGCTTAATGAAATTAAGGTTGATCAATGCATTATACCTGGTGGATGCACCAAATACATCCAGGCACCTGACGTGTGTTGGAATCGGCCTTCAAAGCTCGAGTTACCGAATTATACGATCAGTGGTTAAATGATGGCGTACATTACTACACCAAAGCTGGGAACATGAAAGCTCCGTCACGGAAAAAGATCGTTGAGTGGATTCTTGAAGCGTGGTCTAATCTTTTGAAGGAAAGTATTGTTAATTCATTCAAGTATTGTGGATTGAATCTTCAAACCGATGGCACTGAAGACCATGTTATTCATTGTTTCAAAGAGAACCCTGCGCTTCAGGAAAAGATCAACTGAAGTCGCAAATGCCTTTGTCATCAGGCGAAGCAAATCTCAGCAATCCTTTTATCACGAGTTCCGACGAGGAAGATGCTGCGCAAGATTTCAACAAAATTGATGACGATGATACTCACATTGAAATTTGAGAACAATTTCCAACCCTGTCATAGTCCCATTGATTTACCCTACTGTGGTAAATTACATCACAGAAACACAAAGACGACTTTAATCGCTAGAAACCAGAGCATGGCTGCTTATGAACGACCGCCAAAACAAAAGACCATCAATCGCAAACGAGCTTGCTTAGTTGAGGCAGTGCCTTGATAAAGACACCTGTTCAAACTTCTGTGACTACTTAGTAAACCACCAGCAGTCAACAAGAAACAATCGAATACCAATTAAGCTACCGAAAAAGTACGTCTTGAAGTTGCTAAACATGATTTTTTGGTAGAAAACTTATAAAAGCATGCCTAATGATATTTTGAAGATTGAATATTTTTATGTATTTTAAAAAAGCCTTAAAAATCATTTTCAATTTATACATTGGTTTATTTCATTCATTTTGGTTTTACATTTTATTGTAGGACCAATTTGAAACGAAATATCTGGTGTGCTTCATTTCTGAGTTTATAAAGATTCATGCTTAAACAGGACTCAGCAGATGCACCCACAAAAATATCTATTAAAAATTAAGAATAAAATCTTATAGACACGAGCAGGACTTGTCTGAAACGGTCAGCGGTATCCCGGGTGTAACTCCAAGTACTTCCTACAATAAAATAAAAACAATCAATTAGATTAATTAATGAGGTTGGAAAACTTCGCTTAGCGAATTCTTTGAAAATCTGAAATCAGACTGAATGTGTCGAGTAACTTTGATGAGCAATCGCGTTATACTTTCACGGAGAAAAAAAACAAACGTTACTTTAATCTAAGTCTCAAATAATTCTGATGTTAATTGCAAAATGAGACGACTAATTCGTGAAAAGATAATTGATGAAAAATCATTTAAACAATGAAATTAGTTGTTGAATATTTTAGTCTAAAAACAAATAAAATTATGACTACATATAACTCCTGTTTATAGTTATCTATCATCGCAAACACAGCTAAAGGTGAGAGCCTCGCGGGAGGACGATGGAATATCACTTGAATATCACTTGTCCAGGCTGTTAGAAAGAGTCGTGATATATAGTAGAAGAGATGAAGATGGCTGAGGGAATTTTGTATGCACATTCCAAGAAAATAAAATATTTCCGGTAGCTTTGTATGAGAGGTGTTGAGAGTCGGAAACATCGTGAAAAACAATCTTCAATAGTCAAGTGTGTCTACCCCTCACAGAAGTCAGCAAAGACTTTTTTTACACGTTCTAGACAGTTGCATTGTGGGCTTGGCAGAATGCGGAAATCAATGTGGGAAGTCAACAATTCGATAAATAAACTTGTGCGACAAACATAAAACAGCTACATACAGATGTTTTATAACGCGGATAGACCATGACACTTTAACTGACACCGTATTGGAAATTGTCCCTTCATAAAGCTCTAACTAAAAGATGTCTGCATTAAACTTTACCTTCGAGCTTCTTCGATCAATTTTCGTTTTTTTTCTTGGAAGGTCAAATGTCTTTCTGTGGTGTTCCCGTTAAACACAGAAACTTCATCGACCTGTCAACAGACAAACATGTTATGGGGAGAGCTTCTGCCAGTTAACGACACCAATAGCGAGTTTAAGGGTGAGTTGTCAATCCTTTTATGGCGTTCTTTTATTACGAACAGCCGCGGAATTAATGACGGTCAAGTTGAGTGACGATAGTTAGTGAAAAATTGTTACACATTTCATAAGTACACTCTGCAAATTCATGCATGATCATTTCTTTTCTAAAATTTACACATGACAATTATGTGAATTGAGTGTTCCTAAAATGATCTCCATTCGTGTCTCGATTCATTGAAAATTTTCGATAGTGAATGGAAAATGGTACCTTTGATTGTTTTTCACTCGCTTGTTCGGATTCATTAAGCGGTGTATACTCTACAGAACCGTCCAGAATGTTTGCTATCGTCGTGTCGACATTTCTTGTTTTTACTAAAATTGAAAGGTAAAGAATGGAAACAAAATATTCAAGCACACACGTAAAAACTTACTGAGATTTGAAGCAATGACATTTAATGGCACTTGAGGAAGCACAGATTTTACTTGTTTTATCATCAACTCTTCGGATGGTGTCATTGATCTTTTTATCGGGGAATCCTTTTTCTTTGTGCGCAAGAGTCCTAAAGTTAAGCCACTTCAGTGTCGTCAAACGACATTCTTGGATATTTTTAGCGATTTCTTTTTAAAACAATGAACATTTTCTAACCGTGAAATATTTTCGGTTAGCTATATGAAATTTTGCAGGTGTCATTCAAAAAGCCATTGAATGTACAGGTAAGCATAAAGTGTGTTGGAACTACGATATCAACCGGCTTACGCTGTTTCTCCTCATGTCGCAATCTTTTCACGAAATCCTTTTTATCTTGAGCTTTGAAGTTGGTCGTCTTCACAGCCAACACATATGCCATCTCCTGAAAGGTCATCACTTGAATGCTACTAAAACGTATTTCTCATGCGTTGAAGTGATATCAGTTTATTAGAAAAGTCAATCAAGGTGCATCACTTATAGTACTTTAAAAAAAAGCAACCTTCTTTAAAAAATAATTTGTTGAGGAGCGCACAAAGAAATTCACATAGACTGGACATACTTACGATCAGGCAAATAATACCGAAAACCAAGACCGTGAAGATCCAGCAGGGGTCCCGTGGCGAATAGCGATGAGGTCATATTTTCAGCTGACTTTTTTAGTTTTCTGATATTCATTCCCAGATCCCACAATACAAAAGTATACTTTTCAATAAATTTGCAAAAATTAGCATCTGATTAATCGAGGCGTGAACATTTTTGAGTCGAATGACCTCTTTTTCAAAGTCTTTCGTATTTCTTTCATATTATTTTACAAGCTTCATGACGTCATCATAAGAAAGCGGTAATTATTTCCAAATGAAAAGTAGTTATGTGAACCTTTGTGAATCTTACTAATCTTTCAATATTTATATACTTATATACAAATATATATTTTTTACATATGCACTTTTAAACAGGACCAACAAGACAACGGTTTATTTAGTTGCAATCCTGTCAACTAGCAATCGTTATATGTAAATAGCCAACTTTAACTATATTACCATCTTATAGTATCTCCCGGTAGCTACCCCCCCCCCCCCCCCGCCCCCCCCCCCCCTCCTACACTACCCCCTACCTTCTTGACAGTATTACTTAAACCACAAGTGTTCAAAAGAAACCATTACTTGTTGCAGCTTTTCCACAAACTCTTCCAAATTGTCCTCGTGTTCAGGAACTTTTCTCAATGGAAGATAGCTGCAGAATGAAGAACGTTACCAATCGCAGTAATCAAAAACAAAGGATTACCTAATATGGAACTGCGTGAAGGGAATGTAGAGTGTCCAAAACAAATCCGACCAGAACGTACTGTGGATGTAACTCTAAGCAGATTTGGAGAAGATATTAAAAATTTAGTACACTAAGTTCAATGCTTGTTATTTCTATTTAACTTTTGTTCAGTAAATACACTCAGAACTTCCTTATCAAAACAAAAAATTCTTTAATTATAAATGGTTGAGGATAGCTAGTGTCAATGTCGGTACACTGATAAAGATAAGGCTTAGTTTTATGACGAGTTTTAAGAGAAAGTGTAGAGACTTGATAGTTCCTGGTGCAAAGCCCAGAGGTAGACAGAGAAAAACATGGCAAGAGGTAATATGGACAGAGTTGCTACAGAGAAATTTGAGTTTAGATCTAACACAATCTAAGTCTAAGTACGGTCATTAATATAGTCCATCCAACCCATGCTAGCGCAGAAAACGGACGTTAAGCTGATAACTATAAAAATTGCATGACCATCTTAGCCTCCTCAAATATTTTGTTTAGTAAACCAACAACAAGGGAAACGTCCCTTTGTGACACTAGAAAACTAATGACAGTAAACATACTTACAACGTGCACTGGTATGAAAGAAGGTCTGTTGGCCAACACTACAACCTAATTAATCAAAGCAATAACATATTAAGCTCATCTACAATTAAAATCAAAAAAACATTTTTAAAGGTAAAAGTTATTTACAACTATATAAATAAAAAATTAAAATGTTTGAAGTTGTTCTTAAAAGGTTCAATAAACTTAGTTCTGTTTCTCTATCAGAAGGCTGCCAGTTACATAAAATTAAGAAAAATAAATACAATTTTACCAGAATACCGTACTACTGTAAGTTTATTGCTAGTTTTATGTTTATTGACCTGGTCTTGATGCTTGAGCTAGAAGAAGTGTTAAAAGAATTGTTGTTAGTGTCAGGCAAACCTGACATTGAAATTGGGTCGATGATCGTAACAGTGACGAATGTTTTTAACCTTCCCATTAAATGTTATCACTTGACTTAAAATAATTAAAGTATATATAGAAAGTGTGTTTTGCGTTCTAAATAAAATACGAAATCCTTTTGTTTTTGATCCAGATCTCTGTTTACAAAGTCAAAACAATAAAAAAGCACATACCGGCTGTACTACTCCTTGAGTTAACTTAAACGGCCAGTCACTATAACAAAGAGATATTAACACATGTTAGTGATAAGAGAAAGCACATACCTAAACTTCATCAAGCCGGTCGTTCCATTGGTAGTGACTTCTTCAGGATAACAGGAAAACGTGACACCATTGCCTGAAACATTGAGACAAGCTTTTATTATTATATTCTATATAGATTAAATTTTAAAAAACATGATAACACAAGAGCAAATCATAAAACATGTAAAAATGACATAGAGTTTTTTGTGCAATTTTTTTCCTTTGCAGTGAGTTTTTCTTTCCAGTGAGTGACATTTCAACTATTGTGACTGTATATATAAAAGTATATGTTTTAGTAACAGCTTTCTAACTTGATTTTGCATTTAAAATGGTTATGTTCGCATCTGAGCCAGACTTTTTGATGAAAGTGGATAATTCCTAGCGACTCTTGTACTTCATGGTAAATTAAGAATTTATGAAATAATACAAACTTTATTAACTTAATTAGGACAAACTGTTCGAAACTTATCTCTACTGAAACCAATATCAATATCTGTTAAAAAGATTCAAAATGTTTTGAAATTTTATCAATCGATTTTCTTATTGTCAGAGTTAAGAATTGTGCCCTCCTTTTCTACATTTAAACAATTTCATTTAACAAGAAAGACAAAAACATCTTAATTACTTTCAATGAGATCTTTGACTTTGGACTTCCATGACGGTAGAAAATCTTGAAAGCCCATGAGCCAAGCAAACAACGAAGGTAGCTTCGATTGATGGGTTGCCTTCAAACAGAACAAAAAAAAAATAAAAATTGATGATAAATTATTTGAAAATAGTTCATGAATTTGACTAAATCAAATATCAACTGAATGTTTATAAATATTATTCTTGTTTAGGCTCTAGAGATGTTTAGGATAGCTTGTACCATCAACTTATGCACATTCTCTCAAAACACTGATAATGTACGCACAAAGAATTTCAGTTGTCAATGTTGCTCATAAAT
This sequence comes from Candelabrum cocksii, assembly GCA_963930725.1. Classification (NCBI taxonomy): domain Eukaryota; kingdom Metazoa; phylum Cnidaria; class Hydrozoa; order Anthoathecata; family Candelabridae; genus Candelabrum; species Candelabrum cocksii. Next base: position 6,696,090 of record OZ005665.1, read on the forward strand.
GATATAGATGATAACAATTTTGATACTATTCTTTTTCTGTTATTGTATGTGACCACTTTGAATTTATGGCGCCTAAAACCCCCATTATTGGCATGTTTACTACTCAATTTTTTGTTTACTTTCGCGTGCAAAAAACTGCGAATCGTTCATGCGAACAATTAACCTTTTTGTTGCAAAATTTGAAACACTATTTGAATGGTAAGCAATTGCTCCTGTGCAAACAACCCTAAGTTTAAAGCTTTCTTTAGTAAAACATATTATTGTTGATGATGCATGTTATTACATATGTATCGTTTTGTTTGATCAGAATATTCCTTTTTAATAATGTACAGTAAGGTATAACTTACTCTAACTGTGGGCTGGATGACTTCAATTGCAATACTGTCCAAATAAGAAACGTGGTTTGAAATCAAAATCTAAAGAATGATTAGTAACAAGATATGCTAAATTATCGTAAAAAAAAACTTTTAAGAACAACAAAAACTTGATAAGCATCTCATACCTGTGCGCCATCTTCTTTATATTTAGAGCAACTTGACGTGACAATCACACCCATGAAGAAGTAATACACACGCATCAACAACCTAAACAACATTATGCTACAAAAACATTGTTTGCAAACTGCTGGAAGAATTGGTAGTACCAAATTACATAACAAAAGTTAAATCAACATTGCCCATACCTTCTAACAAGCCACTGTTTCGGCAATATTGCCAGAACGAGCAAATATTGAAATGACATGAGAATTCTCGATACCAACAGAAAGATGCCAAAGGGGCAGTACAACATGAACAGAAATGACGTTATTGCATTGAAGTTTGTAAACCTAAGAAGAAAGAAAATTTACATACTTTAACTTTTGGGCAATTCCATAAATAGGCAACCCTTGGGATAAAAGATAAACTGAAATAAAAATCGTAGTATTTTGGAAAGCTTAGTGTGTGAATGGTTCGCTATTATTTAATGCCATGTCGCTCGAGGAACTTGATGACGCAGATGCGGAAGGAATAAAGCGAGCTCTCGAACTCACTAAATAACATGGATTTTACTTTTGATCGAGCCACTAAAGAAATTGGAATGCTGCTAGGTTTAACAGGAAAGTTCATAAAACAGTTTATGATTATATGCTGATGTTACACACGTCACATAAAATCAAACTTTGTATCAGGGTGCCTTTACCCCTTCAGAATTAAACACTACTTTAATCGTAGAAACTTTTGCGAGGAAAAAAAACAGTACAGTCAAGCATTAAATATGAAACAACAGTTATATGTTATACATACTCTTTCTTTTAAACTATTCATATATATTACTAAAGTAAAAATTAAAAGGATGGCTCGTCATCAAAATCATTAAATATATCATCAAATACATTTCTTTCATCTTCTGGCTCCCATACGTCATCATCTTCACAATCACAATTGTCATAGATTAATGATTTAAAAATCTCAATTTTGTTCATATTTTTATATCAGATATCCTGTATAAAAACAAGAGTGAACAAAAAATAAAGAAAATTGTGTAGTAATTTTCCTAAAGGAACCATTGATTTAACTACCAAGCAATGTGCAAATAGAGCTATTTTCGCGGGGGAGGGGGGAAATTCAGTTAAAAATTCTTTAAATTTTAATGGATAAACTCTCGCGAACAAAGAAGTTTGCGAAATTTCGCGAGATAAACTTTCGTGAACCTTAATTCAGTTGCAATTTCACGATATAAACTTTCGCAAAAATGGCAAAAATTCGCGAAATCGCAAAAGTTTCTACGATTAAAGTAAAACATAAAAGGATTTTCAAAAGTCTCCTCTTCATTGGCAATGGCAACACTGCAATCAATGTTTATAAACATACTATTGATAAAGGTATAAATGTTTATTGGGCACTGGTTGGCTTGAGCATCGTATTGCCGCGCTTGACTCACACATGTACAATCTGCCATTGTTTCTAGGTTTCTGTGATCAGCAAATTACAACTCCCCATAATGCTAGGATCAAAAGGTTGGTACCAGAATTAAATGGATATTCAACGTTTTGAAACTAGACGTACTTGCTGTTAGAAGACACAAAGATTTTACAGATGCCGCAATGCAGATGACCATTCGAAAATATAAAATAGATTCCATATTGGATATCACAAAGTTGTTTAGTGAGCGGTTATAAATAAACAACGCCAAAATTCATCAAAAATAACCGTAGCACAAATGAGAGCAATTAAATACACTAAAACTCTGTGTCGAGGTCTTTATGATAATGCTTAATGAGCGTTCTGGAAGCCTCATTAAAAAAACAAACAAACAATCTGTGACTGAGAAATTCCGACCAATAATAAAAAATTAGTTCCCCACTGCTACAGCCCACTTTCTTTACACTGAATCATATCAGTAACCAGGACTTTGATACAATTTGGGCATTGTTAGAGTTAATTTGGCTAACATGTACGAGATCTGGTGTTGAAATGTGGTTTCAAAGAGAGAAAAACTACCATCAACGTGGACTTTAACAAATATTGCTTTTGAAGCCATTTTCAATTTATGAAGAAGAGGTTGGGTCAAATCTATAACAGTCATAAAAAATCAATACATATATTGTAGCCTATAGACATCTAAACATAAAGACATATTATTTAGTCATCTAAATGAATTTGCTGGATTTTTCACATTATAGAAAACATTAATTGCACAGTAAAGATCTGATTTGCAAATCTTCAACTTAGAACTTCAAAATAGAACAAGCTGTGTTGGTCAACAGGCGCGGATCTAGGATTTTTTTCAACTTGGTCAATTATTTTTATGTATATACTTAGCCCAACTTGGGGTTATAAAGGTCAAACTTTCCTCAAGCATTATGGACTGGAAAAAATCATAATAGATAGATAAATTGGGTACATACACTCTATCCCAAACAACCCCCGGTACACAGCTGTACGCTTTTTCGAACTGCGGACATACTTTTGGGGTAGCCCCTTATGGTGTACAGACGTTTCAAAACTGCCGATTCGAAACTGGCCGTTTCGAAATTGACGATTCAAAACCGGACGGTTCGAAACAATATTGTTTTACGCTTTTTTAACTTTTATTGATTTTCAAAATAATTTTGTTTTTGTATCTTTTTAAAAAATTCTTTTAACGTTTTTTAAATTCGCGAATTCGAGTCACGATTCAATCAAGTGGTTTATCTTGGAACGTTATTATGGCTGCCTTTCGGCGGCCACGCGATATGCAATTGAAATGTATCCGAACGTTCATGTGATGGAGCTTGTGTGTATTTGTTCAATATAGATTTTGTGATGAAGTACTGAAGTCCAGAGACACAGTGGCGAAAAGAAACGTTCTATTATCTACTCTATTTCTTATAGACCTCCAAATTGACCGTCGAAATCTATTTATTCATTTCTCTCTGGATATTTTAAAAGATGCGATAAAAAATCAATTTCTTTTGTTGGCGAATTAAACCTAAATCGTTCGAATTATGCAAGACATTGTTAAAGGCAGGGATTGTTACTAAATTCATGGTATATGTTTGAATATTTAGAAATTCATTTATATTTTATTATAGATGCAGAGATGCTAGTTAAGTATTTCGATTCAACATATGTCACTGGGAGACGCCAAGCAGTGGCAGATGGAACCAACACGGTAATTCGTATTGTCAGGTTTCCACATTTTCCACCAGCGGTTTGGAATGTCAGAGACGTAACGTTAGCTGGTGGGGCTCGCACAAACAACCTGTGTGAGTCCTGGAACTCAAGGTGACCTTTTCTTTGTTTGATTGTTCAAAGTTAGCTTTTTACCACGAAAATTAATCTGACATTTAGAATGCTGCATGTCGTGGGTCATCACCATCCGACAGTATGAAAGCTAATCAATATCTTTAAGCTGGAAGATGTCCAGGCAAGAAACGAAATTAGAAGTTTCATGGCAGGGGAACCGTTGAATAAACAAATTCGAATGGAGACACTGACGCTCCAGAGGCGCTTAGCCAATTTAACTCAGGGCTACGCCAGGCATGAAATGGCTGAGTTTTTGCGAGCTTTTGCATACAATCTCCGCAACAAACGTGCATGATAATGTACCATAAGGGAAATAAAGATATATATATAGCTTAAACACATCATCATTTGTTCTAAGAATCTACGGTTTCGTGACGCTAGCTTATATATAAGATTTCTATCGCTTTGGTTCCGGGTTCGAGACCATATTATCACAAATTTAGTTTAGTGAGCGGTTATAACTAAACAACACCATATTTCATCAAAAATAACCGTCGCACAAATGGAAAATTAAATATGTACACTAAAATTCCGGGACCGAGCGTTCTGGAAGCCTCATTAAAAAAATAAAATAATAATAAAAAAATAAAAATACTTGCAATGTTTATAGAGGTATGAAACGATAATAACACCAATAATAGTGTCTGTGGCCTTTATTGCAAGCTGCAGCACTACAGGTCTTAAGATACATTTGCAGAATAGAATTTTGGACCAGTTTAGGGAAAAATCAGATATTATATTATTCAAGAAGCACACAAATTGAGAAAATGATTCCACTCAACGAAACAATTTCATAGTAACGTTTTAATCCCCCTACTCGTTTAGTAGATGGATGGTATTATAGATATATACATATCATAGCGACATATAGCTATACCTACACAGCCGTTTAATTTTGGAAATTTTTTGATAAAAGCTAAAACTCACTAAACCCCATTGCGAGTTTGCTCACTTTTCCTCTAAACGCATACCTTTTCAAGTGAAACATTGTTTCTATATCCATATTGATGTGATGAATGATGACAACTTCAAAAACAAAAAATGTCGAACACCATTATTGCTACTTTCTCATGCTAAACTCCATAGAACAAAACCTGACACGCATATTTTTCGAATTCCAATGTAAAAACTCCAATTAATTTTATTCTAACCCAACGGTTTTCGTTGTAATATTAGTTCATGTTTTCTAAATTGATATTAATTTAAAACCATGAAATAGTTTATTTGAGAATTGGTCAACTAACTAACTGTATTCCATACGGGAATCCATTCGGTGCCCTTGACGCCACAGATCTGTGGCGAATGGAATAGCGAATATTTCTGACGTCGGCGTCTTTTTTCCGATTATAAGAGTGTTAGCGCACATCAATATTTGCGGTAGCATTTGTAGTGCGTAAAATAGTATTTTCATAATAGACCCCTTTGCGAATATCAATGTAAAACCTATGCAATTCTATAACTCGTATAAACTTTGCAATTTCCGAAAAAAGTATATACAATCATAAAATTGCTTGACAACTCAACCCTTACTTACAAAAGAAGCTCAACCTGAGCCTCGCAAATGGTCTACTAAACAAAAGTTGTTGTTTTGACTTTGTCTCCATGAGTAAAATGTAGAGGAGAGATATAATCATTACCTTTTAAGGTCTATAAAAATTTAGAATAAATTGAGTCCGAGCAAACGACAAAAATGGGACGCGAAGCTTTCTCGTGGTAAATACGTCTTTTCACTTCAAAGGTCGTAAGCTAACTGACCACACACGTGGTCACAAAAATACAATACAATAAAAGATCTAGTAACGAGTGCGCCTATACGAGGCGCCTATTACAACAAAACAATAAAAAATGACGTAATCTTTTACAAGGTCATTAATTTTTGCGGACATAAAATGTTGCGGCATTAATTTCTGCGGAACAATTTTATTAAAAATTAAGGGCGCAAATGTTTCCAAATTATTTCTATTTTTCTAGACAGAAACTACCAGAAATTCCCTAATGTTTTGTGTTCAAATATAGAACAGAGGTTTGTTATGATTGGAGTTGTATAAAAATAAAAGATACTTTGGACGAAAAAAAGCATTTTGAAGGTGAAAAGAAGGTAAATTATCAAAAGAACCTCAATCGCAAAAATAAATTCTTCAAAAAATGATATTCGCAAAAATTAATGCCACTAAGGTAGATGTTTTAGGTAACATTTGTACCACCACTACATGTCGCAGTCAACACTATATGTCGCAATCAACACTATACAGTTGATTCTCTCTAATTCGAATCCCAAGGGGAAAATATTTTGTTCGAATTATAGAGAGATTCGAATAGTAGAAAGTCTCTCTTATTCGAATTTTCAGGGTGGAAATTCGAATCAAAGAGAGAAATCGGAATTTTTGAAAAATCATATAAAGGTGAAAAATAAAAAAGAATGATTGAGTTTTCTTTGATAGCTACTTTTTTTCCAGGTCAAAAGCGTATAGGCGGGATACCAAAGATTGTGTCACTTCTTTATTGGACGTCCCTTTCTCTAACTCCAATAAAGCTTTATACTTTGTCTCAAGCGTTCAAACTACATGGAGTCGTTTAGCCATTTTGAACGAGAAATAAGACGCAGTTCATCAAACCATATAAAGTCACAAGAAAATATGATCAAACTTCATACAAAAGACGTGTATATACAAAAAATCAAAACATTCGAACAGAAATATTTTGAAAAAAAACATTTGAAAGTGTTAACGGTTAGTTTACACTCCAAAATTCGAATTACAGAGAGGATTTTGCCGAAGGGACCTGAAGAAGTTTTCGAATTATAGAGGTTTTCGAATTACAGAGATTCGAATAATAGAAAGTAAATTATAAGAGTTTCTTAAGGAAAATTGACGGTGACTTAGAATTCGTTTGAATTATAGAAAGTTTGAATAATAAAGATTCGAATTAGAGAGAGTCGACTGTATATCGCAATCAACACTATATGTCGCAATCAACACTATATGTCGCAATCAACACTAGATATTGCAATCAACACTATATGTCGCAAACTCAACACTATATGTCGCAATCACCACTATATGTCGCAAACTCAACTGGATGGATAAAAGAAATTTGGAAAAAGGTACGGCAACCGAAAAAAGATTAAAAAAGTTAATACGCATGCTTAATTCGCTGAATTCCCAACTTTTTAAAAATATAATAACACTATAAAGCTAAAGCCATCATGTAAACATCATTTTCCACAAAGTCTTACAGGTATCATATCGCTTTAACGAAATATGCGCGAAAAGGTACGGCGCATGCGTGTGCGATATCTGACAGTGATGTGAAAATTAATTTGGATTTTTTGTCGATGAATCATTGTCCTTAAGTTATAGGCAGAATGTGAAGGGATTCTCACCAGTAGTTAAGGAGATATAAGAGGGCTCGCCATTATTTTGAGTACAAAGGAATGCTGCCAACCCTCGTATATTAGCAATCTCTCATTAATTAATGAAGATTGTCACTCCAAATTTTGATTCGTGATTGAAAATGATCATATCTATCAGAATAACCTGATTACAAATCTCAAAACTTAGCGAGAGCACTTGCGCATGCGTAACTTTAAATCGTCCATAGATCGTTCTAATTAAAATTATTTAAAACAATTTTTTTTTTATGTACAGCTATGCTACTGTGTCACTGGTCAATGAACAAAAAATTCCAATAATACTACGGTATCTAAGGGAAATAACACGTAACTAAGGAAAAACAGGTCTCGAATGCGCATAAATTCTACATTTTTAACTTTTTTCAAAATTTTATTCCAGAATATCTTACCAAAATTGAAAATGCTTCTTGGTGCAAAATTTCAGATTCCCATCATAAGTATCACGCGAATTCGGTTTTGCGCATGCGCAGCTCAAAAAATTTTTTTGACGATAAATTTTTGTCCTTAAATTATCATACACAATCGTCGTGCGCATGCGTAAAGCATTTTCCTCTGTAATCTAATCTACTATATGTTACATGAGTTTAAACGCAACCGTAATAATGTTCTAAGATAAACCACCACGTGATTGATTCGCGAATTTAAAAAACGTTAATAGAATTTTAAAAATCAAAACAAATTATTTCGGATAAAAAAATGTAAACAATGTTGTTTCGAACCGTCATTTTCGAATCGTCAATTTCAAAACGTCTGTACACCATTGACATATGTTCATTAAAATGCTAATTTGTAACTAGATTATATATACATATTAGTTCGTTATAACATTGAATCTTTATTACATTATATCTCTATGCGTATTGTGTTTGTCAATCGCATGACTGCTCAAGCTATTACCACCTGTCTCTCCAAATGCTAAAATTCAACACCCTGATGTATAAAATGCAACCGACCGATTTGGCGGTGACCTGAATATCTCCATGGACCCAGTAACTCGATACCATCTCTACTATTACAGTGGAAAAAGGCAGACCATAGTGCAAAACGGCATGCATCACTAATGAACGTTCTAAAACTTCCTACTTTCTCACCTCTCATCCAATTTATACTTTATTCCCTTAATTATCATTGTAACTACTTCCTGTCTCTGTTATTTGTTTGTTCACTCTGAAGATGGCTCATGGAACTTTGAGTTGAAATATAAGTTTTATAGTCACTTGTCGCTATAATGCATCATCTCTTATTTATAATCAAACTTTATTCCCTAACCAACATATTCAACCGTATTAAAACTTACTTGGAAAAAAATGTTGACAGACAGGTACACTAATTTCATAATAATTGCATTACATAATACTACAGCACAATTAATTCGAATCACCAATTTGTTAACGCCACACACACAAGGAAGAATCACTTTTATAGCCATTTTTGCTGTAATATCGAAATAATATTTTTAGTTCTGTTGAAGAGTTGTAACTTACCGTAACTATTCTAATTTAGTACGCGTCTATAAATATTTATTAACTCTATTAGAATAGAAAACTATTAACAATTTTAAAACTACAATGGAACCTCCCTAAAGTGGGCACTTGCAGGACAAATATTTTAAGAGGTGTCCACTTTGGAGAGGTTTGATTTAAAATTTCCCCAAATTTAGATCGGTTAATACGTAATAGGATCGGTAAATAGACCGGTGTCACAGTAAATAAGGACTCCCGTTAATTTGCACTCCTCAGTCATTATTTACTAGTAAACTCCCCAGTCTTTATTTACTAGTAAATAATGACTCAAGAGATTCAGTTTTTTTCTAGTAACTCCTCCAGTAAAATAATGACTCCCCTGCTTTATAAGTTTTAACATAACCAGATCATGGTCTACTTTTTTCGGGATTTAAACAATACTGATAGGGTATAGGCACACTCTGCAAAATCAGGGAAGAACTTTTTAGAAATTTTCCCTTGTTTTTGACAATTTTCACATGATAAATTCCGCTACGTCGTTTACAATATTATGCCAATAGAATTTTTCGGATACTTTTTGATATGTTGATTCTCGACCTCGATGTGAAGCCATGAACTTTGCTTTAGGGTTTTCACTTAGGCTAGCATGAATCTTGATTATTTGACGCTGACGCTCCTTCGATGAAAAAACAACTCGTTATACAATTCGTTATACAAAAACTGACTGTTTACAACAGAAATTTTTTGACATGCTCTTCGGAAATTCGCTTTTTTACCTTTATCACCTACTATTTCTTTAGGATAAATCTTTTATCTAATATCTAGCTAGTTCGATACTTTTTAACTCAACGTGATTTTCTTGTGATTCATATTCTGGAACATCCAATTCTAAATCAATGTCTTTGTCGGAATGTTTATCTTTTTCTTTAAACAACTATTTTATCTGGTTCTACTCTACGTAGAAACTTTTCACAAAATTTTCCATTTTTTCAAGAATTTCTTTGGATGAATCTCTTTTTTTTACTACAAGAAGAATGGGAATCTCCAAGCCTCCCGAAGGAATAGGTCACGGCCTATACTTTGTGCAACGAATACGAGCTTCTATTTTGCCTCCATAGTTAAGAAAATAATGGCAAAACCAAGACTGATTTCTCGAGGAATATGACTCACAATATCAAAATCAGACAACCTCCCAGGTATTTTAGCTCCTAGAGAAATGGCAAAAGGATCGTGTCAGTTGGCAACTTCTTGTTTAACTTAAACACTTGCAAAAGAGGGTAGCTCTCGTGTTTCAGTACCGGGTACTTCTGACTACCGCCAGATCACAGGCACCTTTGCTGTTACTATGTTTGGAAGTTTTTTACCCATTCAGCTGATTTATCAAAATAAAACTCCACAATGTCAGCCAAAATTTAACCTTCCAAAAGAGTTTCACGTCACCCAAACAGCTAACCACTGGGCTAATGAAAACACCAGTATTGATATGATGAAGAAAATGCTAATCCCATATGTAGAGGCATAAACGGAAGGAGTTAGGTGTCAGTGATAAACCCTGGCTTTTTATATGCAATGTTTTCAAAGGTAAATAGACGGATGTTGTGAAGGATGTGGCACAAGAATCAAATGGCAAAATGGTTCCCGTTCTTAACAATTAGACCAACTATTTCCAGCCACTAGACCGTAAGGTCAATAACAGCAGTAAGGATTTTTTTGCGTCAGGAAGCCCAAAGCTGGTATTCAAAGGAAATCTCCAAACAGATGAAAGCCGGGAAACGATAAAATCAAAGTCGACGTTCGTATCTCCATCATGAAACCATTGCATGTTAAATGGATAGTCAAATACTATGACTACGCAAGAAATAAGCCGGAATTGATTATCAATGACTGGAAAGAGTCTGACATATTGGACAAACTGTCAAAAAAAATTAATCTAAATTCGTTTGAGCCATAGGTTGTATTATTGATTAAAAAAGGTTTATTATCAAATGAAATAAAACGTACACAAATCAACTTTTGACCCTTATGATATTTGAGTACTTTATCGCAAGTGTTTTGAATATAACAAACATCGGCATTTCTAATGGTTTCTTTAAAAAGTACAAAATAAAAATTCTAGACTAGAAATTTTATGCTTTGAAATGGAAAAAGGGAAGAAAAAAATTCTAGTTACAGAGATGCGCGAAAATAAATGAGTGCGCGAAATAACATTTTTAGGGGGTGCGCAAAAATTTTGGGGAGCGACAATTTGAGGGCGCAAAAATATAAGGGCCACCAAAATTAAAGGAATTAAGGTAAAAGGAATAAATTAAATAGTGTTCGAAACGTCGAAACTTTAAAAAAAAGTTTTTTTTGTTTTAGCATATTAATAAACTATTAAACCATTATTTATTAGCGGAGTATTTATTTTACAAGGGGAGTTATTATTTACTAGTAAATAATGACTCGGGGAGTTATTATTTTCTAGTAAATTATGACTCGGTGAGTCATTATTTTAGGGGAGTCATTATTAACTCTTTCACCGGTTATGCTTTGCAGGCCCTCCCCATTGTCTAAGAGCCGCCGTTTGAATTGGTTAAAAAAAGAGGTAATTTCCTGTTCATCTATCTTAAGACAAAACTTTATTTTAAAATAGTCAGTTATTTTCTGTTCTCGTCTGCATGTTATCTGTATATCCTGCAGCTTTTCAGCAACAGTCATCAAGGATTGATATAAGTCTTCATTCCCGTGTTGCTTAAAGGAGCGCATAACACGATAAAATTACCTGCAAAAACTTCTGAAACCGATTTTATTGTCATAGGATCACCGCTCTCCCCAGACTCGTATACAGTCATGTCACCAAGCCATATTTTCTATATTATGGAGATTGTGGACATCGGGGCGCTATTTTTGAAAACCACACTTGTAAAAAAAGTTGATCACTGTTTGATCTGAAGCCTACCTCATGCAGATTTAACCCATGAGATTGCTTCCAAAACGTCAATTCTTGGATGATGTATGTTGCCTTCACATTATTGTCGATCCTTGAAATCACAAACTTAAAAAGTTTCTTTCGATATTTAACTTTAAAGTTTTTGATATTACCCGCGTCTACAGGTTGGAGTATTGATGTGTTATTCATTGGAAAGAAGACGACTTTAAAATGGGATGAGCTATCACTTAAACTTTCCGGGTGATATCGTGCATTATCCAGGAAGTGTATGATTTTTCTCTTGGCAGCTTCCAGTTTACGATTAATTTTAGCTAAGATCGAAACCATGATTTCAGTTTCCATCCACACTTTTTAGTTAGAGTAATAGTAAATATCATATGGACGTTCACGAGTTTTAACGTTTTTGAAGCAACGTTCTCTTCAGCATCGTTGACAAAAAAAAAGCAATAACCAGTCTAGTTTTAGATTTTTTACCACCTGTTTGACACTTTTTCCACCTTTTTTCAAGCACTTACCGTGTATTTAGGCATTTCACCAGCTTCACTGTTTACTCTTCTTTCTCGTACGTCATATGAAATCTTCTATTTCTCTAACCATCCGTTAGAGGCAGTAAAGTTTTGAAATTCCTCTCGGTATCAACATTTCTTCATTTCCATGGCTTCTTCTTCCAACATTGGCTCATCCGGATAAATGTTCATAGAGGAACATTTTTGAAACCCTGCATACAATATTTCTGTTCTTCTTCTTGTTTCCTTTGAAATGTTCGCACTCCTTGCGGATTGATGCCTCATTTTTGATGATCTTCACAGCCGGCGTTTTTCCAATGTTAGATCTCTGATAGCTGCCGACAACTTTGTTTCCTTTCTTTGTTGGAATCAAGCAGTTTAATTTTCCCTTTGGGCGTTAACGTTTTTTTTTGCTCAAAGAAGGTTTGACATCACCATGACGAATAATACGACTCTTCAATACGAAAGGAAAAACACGAAAATTGACCAAGATTACCTTATCAATTTCGAATTTTGTATACTGTATTTTGTCACATTCGACTTTGGACAAACAGACATTCTAAAAACCTTGTCACAGTTGTTTACTAAACAGAAACAGAGAGTTTCCTTAAGAATTCGTTCGGGTCAAATCAAACTTGTTCGCTTTAGAGAGGTGTCCGATTTAGCGAAGCTCCACCGTATATACATACAATGAAGCCAAAGCTGTAATCGGATCATTATATATCTTTTACGTAAGAAAAATCGGTTAGCAAGATTCCACAACTCAAATTTTGACCAGTTCCTTTTCAGAGATTCATTAGAATTTGTGATGTTTTGCCATTGAATGAAATACTCAAATGCCAATTATCGTTCCTTTCTCCGGGGATTTTGTGAAAAGATTATTAGTTTATTCGATTAACACCATACAATATATATATATATTTCGTTTCTCTTCAATTTTAATTACCAGTACCATTAAAAATGTTGATATGGTTCGCACAAGCTACTGCATATTAAATAGAGGAACTTACTAAACATCAGCGCTCATGTGGACATAGATTACAAATTTACACCTGCCATTCCAATAGTTCTCTCCCGCGAAGAGTGGGTGAGAATCATACATTTAGCGTATGGGTGACAAGGTGTTTTCAGACTGCTATGTATCTAAGACTGGTGCAACTTTTATGATATTGGCGCACATCTGTGAGTGGCGGAAAATTTTTGTCGATTCCAGTATGGACTGTATTAGGCAAAATACCATGTAGAGCCCATACACTTATGAGATCCAGTCATCCAGTTTTAACGCCGACCAGAAGCAACATGGAAATTGTAAGCTTTGATGATGAAAATATTTTATTTAGCTTTATTTTGTTTTGACGAAAGAAAAACGTGATAAAAAAACCCCGAAAATTCTGGGCGCGGGTGTTTCCAAGGAAAGTGAAAATTTAGGGGAATACTACCGATTTATACGAGAAATGCATTTACAGGAAGATAAATACTAATTCTAGCCCTTCAGACAGCCTTTCCACGAGTTTGCTAACGCATCTTTCTCATTATATCCTTTCGAGGGTTTTTCAAAAAGTTACGGATACTCTCGCACTTTTTCAGCAAGCGACTCTTCTTCTTGCAACGATAATGCCATTTTATTTCGCTTCTACTTTATCTTTTCTAATATACATAAATGTGTTCGAAATCTTGTTTTTATTCGAAAATCTGTTCTCGACGTCACATACACCACGTGCGGCACTCTCTTAAGTTTCCTAACTCATGAGTTAACTCTGTTATTGGAATGAAAGTGTCTTGTTCCCCAACTCACGTCAACCCACAGTGGGAACCAAGTTTAACAGCACAGGCAGTGTTCCAGACATGTGTCTGGTTCTACTATAAGAGTCTAGGCAGTGTTCCAGACAGGCGTCTGGTTTTAGTGCGACTTCTCGAGAATTGAGTTTAATTTAAATTGATTAGTTGAAAGAGGAATGGAATGGCTGATAGAAATTTCTACTAAATATAATAAATATGCTGATTTGCAAGTTCTTGTTCCGAAAGCTCTCCCGTCATTTAAATGGTACAAAGTACAGAAGAAAGCATCCGAAATTTGGAAACCAGTGAAAAGTGACCCATTGAAATAACCACAACCGTACAAGGCTACAAGGTAACCGTGACAAGTTTGGAGAAATTAATTGCGGACCAAAATATGTGTGTATGTGGTCAAAGTTTCAGAAGACTGCTCAAGGATCCTCCACAGCAAGTAAGCCAGCGGGTAGAGCAACAACATAGAGTGCAATGACCACAGTCATGTAAATCCCCCTTGAAACAAAGTAGACTAATGTAGTAATAACACAAGTATGGCAGAGCCTGCTATAATGCATCGGCAGATGATACTACTAAAGGCCACGAATTGTATAGAGAGAAAATGTACAAGAAACCTGAAGAGGAGAAGGAAGTCCGAATAAAACTGGTAGCTAAAAGTGAAAACAATGCAAAGAAGCTGAAGAAATTCACTCGTGGCCAACCGTAATTCTACAGATTGTATACACGTAATTTTTTTATAAGAAACTAAGCAAATGCCCTAGTGGTTAGGAAATTCTTTCAACCGATCCCAAGGAGACTCACTGGCAGTAGCTTTACTCTCCCTTTGCTTGTATTTTCCTTTATTGACAGGAAGTTTTTGCTTACGTGCAACATCAGCTATTGCTGGGGCACTTAGACTTTCACCAGTACTTCTTGCTATCAAAATTGGATCTCGGACTTCTTTTATCGGCACGTTTTATCTTCGTTCTCTGAAATCGCCACATCTTCGTTTTCTGTTTCTGATAAGTCGTCTTGCTCGGACAGGTCAAGTGATTCGTCCATGGCATCAAATTAGCAGCAAATTACTGGACGCCATTTTCTTGTTATCGTTAACACATTCACAGGCATACACCTTAGAAAGCAACACGACATTCGATATTAAACACTGCCAGTGTTGCACTGTACATATTAGTACAATGATGTAGTCAGGGGTGGCGCCAGGGTTTTCCCGACAAAGGGGCTTACAGCACCGGCCGTGGGGGGGGGGGGCTAATTGCTTGACTCTAAGTTTCACACAAAACTTATTGATGATCAAATCTATTACAGATTTGGCACCTCTAAATTTAAACATAACCTGCCATGAAACTTGATATCATGATAATTGTATTAATGACAAAAAAGACCTAACGTTAAAAATGTCATTATTTTGTTAATATTGCTTTACTTCCGACGGGGGGGGGCTGAGAAGTTCTGACGGGGGGGGGGGGGCTGTAGCCCCCCTTAGCCCCCCACTGGCGCCACCCATGGCTGTAGTGCATACATGTAATACATGACACTGGTCACTGAGACAACATAATGGGTTCGTGCAAAAAATAATCAAGAACTATAAACATCAAAACATTGTTTTTATTATCAAAAATTCTAATTATGACTTTTCTAATTGTCCATTTTTTTGCTAAAATTCGCTAAAAAGTTGCCCTGAAAAACAAATATTGCTCGAGGTTGCTACAAATGAAAAAGTTGCTCCCAAAGCCAAAAGTTGCTAAAAAGTTGCCGAGCACAATCGATAAATGCCTAACCGAGACAACCTCCAGTAGGTATTATCGTATCCTAGCTTGCAGGAAGCTATACTAGCTCTGGCTAGGACGCTGAAGAACAGGGTTTTTGAATATTTGTCAAAGTCTTCATGATTTGAGACCTGCCTTGTTGAAAGAAGGGTACATCTTAACCGGACAAGCACTATATCTCAAGGTGATACCCCGAAGAAGTGATAGCTTCAAAGGTAAGCGGCATGTGCGGCAGCTCCGGTTGAGATTAGAAGAGCTACCAATAATCTACGGAAGAAAATATGTTGATTATCAACTAACAAAATCTTTCTCCAGGACATTGCCAAGTTATTGGGGCCTAAGGCTGTGTTCGTTGTGTCAATTGACGAAAAACAAAAGTACCATTCTGAATAACAACGGCAACTCGCTTCGCAATGGATTATGAAGTTCGACTTCCTGATCACGACTTTGTAATGGCTTCAAAGCATAAATTAGTGCCTAGCGTTTATGCTCCATGTGAAATCCAGTCTACATACGCTGCAGACCAGCCCGAGATTTCATACATTATCATACGTTGCATATCGCTATTCGCAGTCTAATAAATGAATTGAGTATAGCGTTCACACATAGTCGTGACTCATGTCTTGGAGCTAGAGGAGTTGCGTCAGGAGAAGAGAACGGAGATTCAGTTAAGCATATTCTACTTGCCTTCGTTGATGTGGGCCCGATGAAAATCTACGATTCCCCAAAATGTTGTCAGTTACCATTTATCATTTCAGGAAGTACAAACGATGTGATGACACATGCACCTGGAATGTCAGCGTATAACTACGTATAACTTCGAATGGCTTCATTGATCAAGACGCTGACAGAAGTTGTTCTCGATCATGATGCTTGTGGAACGGATGTAGATAACAGTGGTCGTACAATAGATGTTATGCTCGAGAAAGAAAACTTCAGAGTTGCTGGAAAGGTCCTTACAGATATATGGACCGAAGTGAAACTCGATGAAAGGGCGTTTATTGCTGAATATGTTGAAAACAAACGATGTTATCCTGATGGTATTGATGAATTGTGGGTCTCACAATATTGCAGAAGTTTTCAATATATGCTGCATTTTGTAAAATTCAATGATTGTTGTGGTGAAATGCGATCGTTTTAGAAGGACGTGTTTCCAAAGCGTCTTCTACCGTCACCAGTAAGGATGCGCCACACTCAGATACCTTTCCTAATTTGGGAATGAAATTGCTGTTGAATAACATTGTCAGTGTTCTCAGCATGCCATATGATTATGGAAGTAACTATCCAAGTGTGCAGCATTAAATAAGTATCAGCGGGCGCTGCACGCGCCTATGATAGCGTGATAGTGAATCTGAGATACCTGAAGTAGCACATGTCGGAACAGCTTGGCTTCAATCCTCAACATCATCGAAAGTTGGATGGAAATAGCGACGATAACGATTAATTCACTCTTTAGAACAGTAATATTAATTGAACATACAAACACTTTCTTGCTATGTAAATGCATTAAAACAATTGGCATATTGCTCGATTTTATTTGTGGCTTTTCATCGTATAATGCATTGTGTGTATCTCGGACCCTTTCCCATAAGTTTTTTTCGCAAGAATATTAAAGGGGGGGGGGGGGGGGGGGGGGTGGTAGCCTAAGTTTGGACGTCCAGGGGATCTCGTTTATACGGACAACCAATATTAGGGGGAGGAAGAAGTTGCAAAAATTGGAAAAAAAATTTGGACATTTTTGTGGAAGTCATAAATGTATGGCCTCTACTAGCTTAATTCAAGTGTCGGTTTGCCAGGCAGTCGAAGCCAGCTATTATATATTTTAATACACTATGTATGTGTTAATTCGAAGTCATAAGATTGTTGATAAAAAAAACTACTTTATTAAGATCCGAAGAGAAACAGTTCAAAGAGTAATGACCATTTCCCAAAGGCAATACTTCGTACAATGACAAAAGCCTTGCTGAGAGTTTACAATGAACCGCTGGTAAATGAAAAATGATTATATCAGCCCTTCTGTTGGTATACAACTTTGTCACCACATTATAATTTGCACCCATTCTCTCTCTTCACTTACAAATATTGTGAATGAAAAAAAGAAGTCTTTGTAACAGACTTTCTAATCCAAATCTATACCATGCCTATTTTACGTGCTACGAACAAAATGGGGAGACAGAAAAGAGAACATTGGTGAAAGCCTTGATTTTTCAATATCAGCGTTTAAAATAAAGCTATAAAATATATTATGTAGCATAAATGCGTCGAAATTAGTAAGGCAAGTCCTTTATATTATATAAAGTATTATTATGTAAATATATAAGAATATATAAAAAATCTGTTTAAAATAATCGTTTGGATATAAAACTATATATATAACAAAATATCGCCCTGGTCTTTTACTCTGCAGGCTTTACGTATTTAAGATCGGATCCGATCAAAATGAAACCCTGAAGTAATTACACATAAGATATTATTCTAAAGGAAGCATATTCCACATGTGAACTATTTTCTTCATAATCCTGTAACATTTTCTAATTTAAAAAAACACACAAACGGATATTACGTAAATAACATCTAATTTAACACCTACTGAACTACAAACAGATATTTCTACACATTAACAGAAAATAAATCAAAGAAAAGTCGTTACCTTTAAGATCTCGAGTTTGAGGTTGGTAGTATGTGCGTCGTCAACTTTCGGCAATGGAAAACCTTTACTCAACTCAGCTAGGGAAAATGGAGGTGTACTTATTTAGCATTAATGAGAATTGGGACAAAATACACGTTTACATGAGTTGTATGTGTCTTGTGGGCGGTTTGGTCTAGAAGAATAATTTTACAAACCAATCCACTCGACTTACAGTTTCCTTTTCGCAAAAGGCCAATGTGAAGAATTTGTTTCACCAAAGGAGAGTTCACTGGAATCTAAACAAAAAACACGTCGCGAGTCTCTTCCTTTTCATCCATCGATCGAAACGACTTACCGAAACATCCCCAATGTATGATTTTGTGATATTGGCTATGTAACTACAAAAACAGTTCACAAATACATGAAACAGCGCACAGTAATTACTCACTCAAAATCATTGACTTTTGCTATGATTCGATCCTCTTTCACAATAAGGTCGGCAATGGCTTCAATGTCCTATCGTTTCACATTGCTTTAAACTACTATCGCCTTGTAACAATATCTACTCACAAAATTTATCGAGAAGAGTTTCACCAGGTTTAACGATGTATCTCTCACGCTAAACAAAGTATCAGCGAAAACATGGAACCGCAGTTGCCCAGGTGTAATCTCCACAAACGGTGCTCGATAGGATTTAGCTTCAAATTGCATCGGTAAATTTGGGTATTTCTTAGCCACCTGCGTTACGAAATTAATTGGCTTTTGCGATGAAACACATTTAAATAATATTTAAGTTGGATGTTTAGAGAAAAACCAAAGAGAATAACACTTGGATTGCGTACTATTTAACAAACAGCTTACAACAGGCACAGTAAAGTCAAACAATGAAGTTGATAAAGCACTCTTCACTGAGTATGACAACTAAAAACAAACAAAACAATTTTATCAATGCCTTAAGATGCACACTATCATACTATCCCATACTCCACAAAATTGTGCAATTGTTTAGAAACTCTGAAGTATTTAAATTATATATTGTGTGATTGTTTAGAAGCTATGAGACAGTTAAGATTTCTATATATCTTGTATTACAGCCTTGCTAAAAGGAATACATTCTCTCATTTTACAGTGATTATTTTATACAGAACACTTACATCCGTGTCCCATGCAGCTACCTTATGCTGAAGGAAGCCTTCCTTGTGGTACACCAACCCTGCAGTGTTACACGTGTACTCAGATAGCCATGTGAACATCATCTTTGTGTAGTCATTCAAAGGCGGAAAGGGAAGTGGAACCAATGAAGTGGGAACAGGATCAATATTTTTTTTAAACTCGCCCTAAATCAAAAAGCGCACGATTTAAAAACTAATTATTAGGCTAATAATGTATTTCACCAATGTAACCAATCAAAACTTTACTCGTTATCTGGATGTGTGCAATAATTTCATAGGGTTAAATTTTAATGTATGAACCACCAGCACTGCAACACGAATACTAAATACTTAAATGCATTAAAATTCTGTCAAAATCAATAACGTTCACTATTTGTCACACCACACGCATCCTTGTCATTAGCTGCACAAATGTGAGCATGTAGCAAAGCGGAGGAAAGAGAAAAGCCACCTTTAACATAATGTCCATATAATGATTTGTGAATGTTGGTGGCGCAGTTAGAGAATAATCCAGTTGAGCCCACTCATCTATATGTTTTGAAACTAAATATTGAAAAAAGAAGTGGATCAGTTACTTACATCTAGAGGGTTGCCTCAGATACTAACTCATTATTTCATAACCTAAGCAATAATCAATCTAAAACACAGACTAATTTTTATTCAAATTCATTATTGAAAAACATGAAGAAAACAATTTGGATGGGAGCAGAAAAGTTTCGATAAATAATGTGATGCAATGTTGAGATTTCTTATTAGAAGGTTCACTAAAGTACCAAAAAAAATAGTACAAACAATTGCACTATGTGGGTATAGTTATTATTAAAAAAGAATCTTTGTTTAGTACTTCAAACAAGTAAAGTTTTTATATTTTGCGTTAATCCCAGTAAGCAAAAACAAAGTGAAAGAGATTCCCATTGTTAATATTAATTTTCTAAACACGGGAAACAAAACTCACCATTTTCTCCTTTATTTTTTACATACACATCTATTATTAGCCAACGATGTTACATTGCCTTAAATGTCTATCAAAAGAGCATTTGATCAATAATGCAGTAGAACATAACAGAGCATACCTTTAAATGTTCTAAGTTTCTCTCTAGCATTCTCGTTCACCTCTTCTCTTGCGATATCACATAACTGTAAACAAGATGGACTTTAAGGATACAAGTATATAGGAGTGTACTTTAATTAATTTCTATGAAATTAAGCATTACCACGTAAAGTTCAATAAAAATCTGAAATAATTTAAATGTTTTGTGTGTAGCACTGATGTAAGACATTTGAAACTACTTCAGATTTCTGAAAATTATATAAAGTTTCATGATTGATATATACATGGGCAATAAATAATAAACAGTGATCTTTAGTTGTTGTTTAATTTGCTCAATACCGGCAAAAAGGGAAATCAGTTAAAAACAGAAATGTTATTACCTGAGTCTGAAAAAGCTCTATTAACACTGGTTCCACGATCGGAGTTATGGCGTCAAGGAATATTGAGTCATGAATCTGTATATTTATATCACCAATACTTGACGAGCATGATGTCAATGCAATCGTTGGTCGACCGTTACCATCAGCACCTAATAAAATGCAAGATTACAGATCAGTCAGTTATTCTTCAGGTGTAATTATCAAAATTTTGAATTTCATTTTCCTACTATATATACTAAACGTAAAAAAATATTTCATTTTAAATTAAACAAACTTTGTTTTTACAGGCAGGTACAACTCTATTTACGAATTAGTAATGAGCACACAGGTTTTATATAGCTAGTCTTTAATAAAACAAATTCAATTGAGTTAATCAATCTTAACAACTTGCCAATTTCAACAGTAAGGTCAGCACTGACATCCTCGATGTCAAAGGAAAAACTGTTATCATCTTGGAATGAAATAAACCAATCTATGTTGTATTTCATATTTCCCACTGCCTTGACGTTAATATTGTTCACTCTGGCTCGCATTCCAGTGGATTCAGCAGGCATCAAACTGACCTGATCGAAGTCGAATAGCACAAACTTCAAACTATAAGAAAAATATATGTATTTGCAAGGGAATATATTCACTTCGACTAGGGATAGGAGTAAATAGGGTGTTTTAAGGTCATATCATCAAATTCTAATGGCAACCAGTTTTCTTCCTTTATTTTACCCTAAATACATAAAAAATATGAAAAAAACAAACAAATTTTGTAATTTTTCAGAAATTGCACACCCTAAAAATAATAATAATAATCTAATAATAACATATAATACTTTCATAAATATTTGTACTTTTAGCTTATAAGTAAATTAAATAAAGCGGTTATTTTTAGGGCAACATGTGAAAGATGAGTGCTTGATTTTCTTTGAAGCTCACCATTATGGGTACGGAGAGCTTCTTTAAGAGACATCCTTCTCTGAGTTATTCTTTTATTTGTATCTGTGCTGAGTGTTTATGTTTTCAACAATTTAGTAAAAAATATAATAATAATAATAATAATAATGGAGTTTTTACGAGACTCTCCACATTTAACAGTGGCTCTTCTTATCCCAAGGTTTAGGAATATAGTGTAGGAAATGTCTGAAAAGATTTACTTTGTTCTTGAAATTTAAATAAATAATAAATAATTTTTTTATTTCATTCATATTTTTAGAATCCACAAAGGATTTCCCTTGAAATGATTGATATATAGATATATTAATACATTTTAAAAAAGTTCAAAATTTCAAAAAATATTCCGTAATCAGACATCGCGTCAACTTTTTACAAGTGGGTGCAATTTCTAAAAGATAAGAAAAATTGCAAAAAAGTTTAAATCCTTCCGTTGAATAAAAATTTAAGACTCGTTAGCTTGAAAACCTAAATATATGTTTATTGAATGTAAGAGGAATTGTCTTATCTTTAGTGTCAGACCCGCTTTTAAAGTAAATTTAATTAAATTCTAACATGCAATAGCAATACAATCGCTAAGTATTAAAAACAAAACTTGTAACAATTACGTAATATTATTTCAAAATATGTAATAAATTAATGGTTGGAGACTTGATAGGGTTAAGGTATATAAGTACAAGTATAACGGTTTGAAGTAAATACCACAATCAAATTGTACTTACTTTGATAGGGTGTAAGACAACCGATCTTTGAATCCTTGACCGTGATAATCGTGAGTTTTATTCAAAATCTTTTCTCTCATGATGGAGAATGCAACATCCACAGCTGAAGAGATTTTGACAAGAAAATTTTAATGTTTAACAAAAAACACAATAATTATATCATTTTTTAAATTTAAATACTTGCTGTAAGTTCAGTTAATAAAGTTCAGTATGAAAAATCTAATTCATTGACTTGAAGTGATATTTCAAAGTTTTGCTTCATATGTAGAAATTACTTCTGAATTGATTTTACCTGACAATACTGTAAATATCATGCCAGCCTATTTATAATATATTTCCTCAATGGTGATAAATTCTAAACCTAAACTAAATCAACTCTTCATTTTCTCCAAACTTTTTAACTGTTCCACAAAAAATCTCCCTGTCCAACACAGGATTTGAAAAAGAAAATTTTATACTGTTTACTTCAAATTTATCTTTTGAAGAAAAAAGAAATATATATTTTTTCAAAAACAGAAGAGAGCCACATTAAATAGAATTGCAAGAAAGAAGAATCTTCTTATTACTGTAAATCTAAGTTAGACAGTGTAGCAGGTTTAGCTAATGCATAATATTAAAGTGCAGAACATAGAAATTGTAATAGATTTTTAAACAGAGTACAATACCATGTGCCTAATGTTAAATAACGCCTATGGGAGAAGAAATATATACTTCTAATGCTACATATTTTTTGGTAGTTGACTAGTTACTTTATTGTGATAAATTTTCGCGGGGATTAAATTAATTGGAAAGTAGCCATCTACTACGAAAATTTGTCCCGAGAAATTTTCCAGTCAAAATCTCCACTACTTCATACTCAATTTCCCTGTTTTTACTTGATGCTTTAGCTCTTCAGACCCCTTCTCTTTGTATGGCGACACCATAAGAGTGTTTCCTTGGCCAGAATTCGCCAAGAGATAATAAGAGAGATTTTTCAACAATAAATATGGCTTTTTGTTGTGAAAACGAATCGAGAGCCAATTTTGCCGGTTTAAGAAAATATTCAAAACGTTGAAACGTGAAAAAGTCCCCGCAAAATATTTGGAAATGGTTCATCCGCAAAATTTAAAATTTATCACATTAAAGTATTATACTACACATATTCAGTTTACCTTCAATTCCGTTCTACTTTCCACATTTTAAGGCCTTGCACTGAAGGAAAATGTTTACACAGTTTCAAACTATGTGTGTAATTGAGTTTATTGTTAACCTATTCTTTTGTTTTGTATCGTTTTAGCTCAAACATTTAGTGACTAAAAATACATTAAAGAAAAAGCATAACTTTGCACGAGCTAATTTTTTGTGAAAAACAATTTGTTTTCAATATTTCAAAGAGCTATTTTCTATAAGAGCAGACAGTTTTTGAAAATTTCTTTAGTGACCATGACATCTCAGATTTTTTAGATTTTTATGTTCATTGCGTAGGTAAAAGAACACATGCAAAATTTAAGTGTACAGTATATATAACTCAACTAATATATATTTTATGAGAAATCGGACACAAAGATTAGCTATATTTCAACTGAAATAGGTAAACAAAATGAAAATGAGCTTTTAGGGTAATCATGTGTAGTCCAGTAGAATTTGATCAAAAAGGCTGAACCTAGAAAAAATCCAGATAAAGACATTATATTCCGTTGGAAAGAAAATTTTATGTAGATTAAGTAAATCCACGGGGTCAAAATTTTTACCTTGAGCAATTTTTTTACTAGCAAAAGTATTCGCAATCAAAAATGTGCTAAGGGGTCATTCAAATAGTACGTTCGTCCGGATAGGGGGTCAGGGGTCAGTGAAAAAGCAAACAAAAACAAACAATATTTAGCAGGGGGGGTGTACAGTGCGCCATGTCAATCAAATTCGACCGAAGGAGCGCATTTCTCATGGCGCATAATCGCAGCTGCAGTAGGCCAGTACAAACTGCATATATACGGACATCTACCGGGCTTCAACTTTCCTGTCATCGACTGACAATATAGATTGAAAGGGATTGACATGGCACGCTGTCAAGTCCGAAGGCCCCAAAACCAACTAAAATATTGGCAAATTTAAGCAAATGTACTATTTGAATGACCCCTAGTAAGTGTCAATTATATATTATATAAAAGTCGCTGTATATGTATATATATTATAGCTACAAATTATTTTTTAGGTTTATATATATATATATACATATATATATATATTTAAAGTATAATTCATGAGTGGCTGGGAGAGTCTTGGGGTCTGAACCAAACTAAACAGTCTGCAGCAAAGAATAAAAAAGGGAAAAAATATATTATATATATACCGTATTTTAGACCTGCCTGCGTCAGTCTTATCATTACTCCCGGATTATTACCATTGCCTTGAACTTTAAGTAAACAACAAGCCAATATGATCACAAATGCACGCATCTCTAAATCCTTTTTGCTCACTCAAACCTGGCAGTCAACTTATTTCCAAATTAGCAATATATGTGTGTTGTCTTATTCGAGAAAAAAATTTCATTTCTTGTCCTTGATCAACTTTATAGAGAGTATTTTAGGAATGTTTATTGTAATCCAACGCCTATCGAAACTACATGTAGAAGTTTTCTTTCGACGTCTTTAGCTAAGTGTTCTATGTTTGTGTTTCAGGAAAGATATAAGATTCCCAGTAAACAACACCGCGTGAGAAATTTTGGCGCAAAAATTTATATTTTTTAAGACTACTTTTTAAAGACTACCGACCGTGTCACGTGTTCTACTCTTTCTTTGAAAAACTGCAGCAAACATTTGTTCTAGTCCAGTTGTGAAAGCCGATTTTCATGTAAATTTGGTTTTTAGCGTCCCACAAAGGTTTTTTGCGGATTTCAAATTGTTAAGATGTGCTGATCCAGAATCCGGTTCATTCCTGCTTGGCACCTTTGGGGAAATTGCGTAATATGCTTAAGTCTTTCATTTCAGCCCATAGCTTACTTATTTGGCAAGATACAAGTAAGATTTTGTGTCTACACTTATGTTTTGGTCTTTTACCCATGCATAACAAGATTTGGCTATTTGCATATCCATTATGTGCTAATTAAGGTGCTCATTTCAATAAATTCCATATTTTGTGGTAATCGGATTGTTCAAAGTGGTGCATTCGTAATTCTGGTGTTTATCATGATGATTTAAGATTTAGATACAAATATTGTCAGCAAGATTTGACCATTGGCATTCAAAATACTTTGCTAATTTGTTTTTCATCAATTGTTGAATGTGTACTTTCATTTTCTTTATTATTGTCTGTTTGCTTTTTCTTTTAAGATCAAAAATTATTTTATGACGAAAGATGAGATACCTCAACATCTTCGCTCAAATATCATATATACATTTAGAAATCCTTCGATATCTATTTGAAATGACGGCGGACGTGTTTTTCAAGCTCTGCGCAGAAAGCTTTTTGTGAGTTAAAATTTGCTTGATTTGCTTTAAAACGTTTGTTTTTATTTATATTTTAGTGATTATTTCTTCAATTTGCTTATATTGTAAAAAAAATCGGTTTTTATCGCCGAAGCTTACTTTCCGGGTTGTTGGGGAATTTCGGGAGCTTGAAAGTTTTGAGTCTGAGCACTTTTTCTTTTTACTCATTTATATCAAATGTTATTTGTTTTGATTTCCGTGAGAAACAATTTTTACTTACAAGATTACGAATTATTTCTGCAATCAAGGAACATCTGTTAACAATTAACTGTTAATTATGCACAGTTGAAACTATTGTGGAGAAGGTTATCGACAACCATCGTCAATAATCCACAATCATTTTAAAAAGGTTTACTGTCTTTTCATTAAATCTTTGACGGTACGATCTCCATAGCAACGCTAACTGATCTAGACATATGTCCTGGAAATCGACAAAAAACTGCGGTGTCATTCTAGACAAAAATGATGAGTCAATAGAGTGCGACATATGCAAACGATGGTACCGCATAATTTGTCAGAATTTAAGTAGTGAGGCTACGCAATTAATGAACATAATCTCTTTGATCTACGATACTTGCCGTTCTAAATGTCATTTGCTTTGTAAAAAATTCGACACTATTGTAAAAAAGCTTGGTGTCATGAATAATGACTTAAAATCTATTAAAACAAAATTGAAACAAATCATTCCAACTTGTAAAAAAGTTACGCAGATGTAACAAAAACATCAATAATAAAATGAAACCAACTACCCAGAATGTTTCAACTAAACAAATTATAAGAGAAACGATCAGCATTTAAACTGACTCAAAAAGCCGTGAAAACAACATTGTTGTCGATGAACCTCTTGAACGTCGATGAACCTCTAGCGACTTGACAAAAATGTCACTAAACTTTTTAAGTTTTCGGCTCATCTAGAACTCTAAAAAACTCAAAGTTGTTTTTACGAATATTGACTCATTACTAAACAAACGAAAAAAGAGCTTTCTCGCAATATATCACTTCACTATCCTATATAATCTTTCTATCTGAAACCCTTCCAAAAAATAAACCAGCTCTTTTCCAACTGTGGAAACATGTCTTGTCACCGTGGAGTTACCATTTATGTCACCAACAATGTGAATGCAGTTCAAGTGACTAGAAATATGCACATCAACGAATTAGTTACATGGGTAATTGAAACTAAACAATCTTCTCTTCTTGTAAGTACATACTACCAGGTCACCTAACAGTTTGCCCGATAATGACAGTCTTCTTTATTCACAATTAATTGAAGATTCACAAAACTATTCAAATGGTCTAATTCTTAGGAAATTTAATTATCCACCAATCATATGGTCCAATTCTAATAACCCGATTATTACAACTTGTGAGAAATCCGAAATGTTTCTCGCAGGTTTACGAGATTCTTACCTTCACTAACACATTTACAAACCAACCCACATTCGTCATCAACAAACACCTTCGACAATCGACCTTATTCTTACTTCAGAAATATGGTTACTGTCACCCATGCTGCTCCAGTAGGATAAAGTCACCATCGGCTTCTCATATTCAACGTGCATGCAGAATCTGTTCTCAAAACGCATCATCTCTCGCGATATATTTATTCCAGGTAAATACAAAAATATTAAAAAATGACCCAGAATCTTTGGATCTCCATATTTTGTCATCCTTTACCCCAGAAGACGCGATAATCTTTTTTCACGACAAACTTTTTAAGATCATAAACGAGAACATTCCGAAAATATCTTCTCCACCTAAAAATCGTTTAGTTTCGTTAAACGATTTACCACAGAGAAAATCAAAATCGAACAACAAATATAGCGCAAGTACCTAGAAGCGCTAGAACAGACGGAAACTAGCGGAACTGCACTAAAGCAAGGAACAGTGCAAATCCGCATGCAGAACCGATATTCGTGAACTCAAAAAATTTATTTCTGAAACTAAAAATTCTAATCCGAAAGCTTTCTTTTCGTATGCAAACACAACAAATAGAACTAAAGAACGCTATGTTATAATAACTCTTTTGCGAACTCTGATTTCGACAAAGCTCAGTTAGTTGATCAATATTTTTCTAGCGTGTTCACAAAGGAAATATTGACTGATGATTTACCATGACCGGAAATTAAACTAAACCATCCTGTATCTGAGCTTTCAGACAACATTGATCAATCACCCAAGATTACCTTCAGATCTGAAAGTAAACAACTCTGCGGGACCTGACAATTTACACGCCAGAGTTCTCAAGGAGACAAATCACGAACTTTCAACGATCTTGTCTATTATTTTTAACAAAATTTATCAATCTTCTCAGATACAGGCCTTTCAATGAATATTTTCTATCAGCGCTATCGATTGCGCGCACGTTATTGAAACTATAGTTCTGTTTTCCACAGCGTGCGTGTGCGCGAGCATGATCGCGCCCCTTATTAATAGGCCTGCAGATATGCCCTCAGATATGGAAAAATGCAATGTCACACCTCTATTCGAAAAAGGTGATCGCGGATTGACTTGTAACTATCGTCCAATAAGCTTAACATACATCCCGATAAAAATTTACCAAAGATCACGTGCTCACTCATCTTCTTAATAACGACTTGTTGGGTCCATATCAAAATGGGTCACTCTTGTGTCGCCAATCTCCTAACTGTCGTTGGACTCGAGCTCTTGATGAAGGCATCCCGGTCGACAATATATACCTCGACTTTGCTAAGGCATTTGTCAAAGTTCGTTTACTTATCAAACTGTCTGCCAATGGCATTAAACCAGACAAATGACAACTACTGAAACATTGAATAGTTTTGAGGAATTGCTTTGTTATTCTCTGAGTATGGATGACGAAAGCTTCAAATTGAAAAGACGCAAACAAACCGACATATGTCATATGTCACAATGAAACAACTTGTCTCTTGATCTTCTAAAATTCCCTATCCCTAACAGTTTCTCATAAAAAACTCCCGATAATCCGAACATTCGTTATCTTGAACCATTTAAATCAGTCTCATTGGGAGTTCAAGTATCGATTATACTGTACTATATATACTATACGATATGGATATACTATCTTCAAATAGACGTTTTAGAAATACTAAATGCATGAAATTCAAATATTTCCTTTTAATGGGATACACACTCGTATCTTTGGTAAACTCCAGAGATTGGTATATTTTCGCGAGTATCAAAGGAACTTTTAAACCTCAGGATGGACCTTCGCGTTACCTTCACCTAAAACCACTGGTCAAATTTAGAAAAAATAACACATTTCCATACCTACAAGCGATGTTAGCAGAGCTTCGTTATCCGGACAATAAATATTCGCTTGACCTGGAGTCAAATGATAACTTTCAACCCTTTAATATTCCCAATACATTAGCCAGAAGGCAAAAAAGTTAATTTTTCACCAGTTCAATAAATGGTATGCTTCACCATTTCTCGTATGTTTGTATATTTATGTGCATGACTTTTGGTAATACTGCCGGAAGGAGCAACGTAGTTAAGGTAACTTTCGACCAGTCAAGTGTAAGGTTAAGTTATGGAAAACCTTTGCCGAAGAACTCTTAAGGCTGTTGGTGTGTTTGAGCACCAACCTTCATAGTTAACTTGATAAAGCAAGAACTGTAGCCGCATACACATATCGGACAACATCGGATTGCATTGTAGCAACTTTTTTTGGACACGAACTCAGCATAGCATTGGTGTCGGTATCCGTGGAAACACGAATATAAATATTAGAAAATGTCGCGTTCCCATGCGCTTGACGTGTTTCAACTACTTTCAGTTATAATGATATAATTGATTTTTGAAAATCTTTTTTGCTGACTTCAAGTTAATGACGTCAGCAGATGGTCACATCCAAAAGTGCAAACATGTTTTTTTTAAATTTTAACACCCAATGGCTAAGTTTAAACCAAACCTGCATACAGAATCTCATTTCTGAACACAGGAGCCCTGACTATAAGGCCGATTTGTACAATAAATAGATATTCCGCAAATTACCTCCCTTGTTAGGTTATTGAACCTGCGTTGCAATCGCAGATACATACAGGAACTTTCTTTATTATTGCAGATGAAAGGTTTAAATTTTCAACCAAAAGATTGGTTTGACGCAAAAGAACGAATAATGAAAAACTGTTCAATCAAGTTCGTGGCTCAAATCTCTCGATTTATCAAAAACATTAAGCTTGAATTTTCCTTTTCCTTTAAAAACCATAAAAAGCAATTTTTAAATGAAATTGGAAAATGTGTCACGAGGCCAAACATCGATCAGAAAGTCATTATTTGTACAAACCTAAAGTCAATGTTTTCTTTCTCACTGGAAACTTTGTAATAATCTTTTGAAAAACATGTCAAAAATAGAATAAAAACGAAGGTTTCCTGGATGCGTGCCGAGATAAGAAAATAATTTTAGAGAAATGTTAGTGAGAAGTGTGGCGTACTAAATATATTTCTTAATGCTGAGAATGGCAACGATCGTAGGTGGTCGCTTAATTTCTAAATTGTGAACGGATGATTTTAAAATCACTTCTAATAAACAAAAACAAACACATATATAAATACATTCCATGTGGACGCATAGAAACCTCCACTCAGTTCATATCATATACACCTCTAATTATCTTATATTTGATACCGGGACAATCCTGGACTCTCCCTCCTCGAAACAACACAACACCGTGTTCCTGTAGATTCGCTTTCTCCCCCGGAATGTAGGCCGTGATCAGTTTTCCATCGTTTAAACGCAACACTGCACACTTCCGCTGACCAGAATTCGGTTTGCGTGGCGCCCTTACTATAACCTTCACGCATACCCCCTTGCGTTGAGGGCCGTACAAAATGCGTCGACTATCTGGCACGGGCGGTTTCTTCTTTTGCTTTTTCGTTCTCGGTTTGTTTTTGCGTATTTGATTCAGTGAGGGTAGAAAACGTTTTTGTTGCGTCAACGCCTGAGGTTGACAGAACAATTGGCTTTTGAATGAGGTGTTCGTCAGAATAGAAAAAGACTTTAATTGACAGAGAGTGTTGTGCCAACAAGGAGTGTACGGTGAAAACATTTGCCGGCATAAGCTTCTCCCAAACTGTAATGCCATGAGTATTTACTGAAAGAAACATGGAAGCGACAATAATTGGAATGTTAGATGAAGTGATTCGCAAACAGAAACAATGAAATGCGACTATTTTTAAAAAAATGTAATAAATTTATCAGCAAAAAGTTACAAATTTTACGACAAAGCAAAACAAAGAAAACAACATCAAAATGATTTTTAAAATTACATGAATTACACTACACATTTCCTAAGAAAAATATAGGACGATGTGGTAATTTAATGTAGTTCTGATGCAAATTTGACATTGCAAAATAAACGGAAAAGGAAAGAGAATATATATAAAACGAAATAAAGCAACCTTATACCATTGATGGAAATATGTATAAATTATTTGCATGACATATTGAATAAATTAAATGAATTCTATTCTTAGAACATATAAAATCGGGTCCACCATCTATAGTGTTTTGTGATGACATAAGGAATTATGAAGAGGAATGGAAATGAATGCGGCGATCGTGATACCAGTGGAATCAGCCACACTTGCCACGCCCATAGAGAATTCTCGAAAATCCGCTTGGACATCTTTCAGGATCAAATAGAATGCGTTTACGTAAACACATCCACCTAAAAGGCCCTCAAAGAGCACCACTGCGAACATTATCCAGATGGATGGCAGAAACGTGAAATAAACCTCCAACAGAATAAATGCAAATAAACAACATTGCAATAGAGCAGGTATAAAAATCTGCTTGATTTTCAGAATGCTGAGAGACGATCTGGATATGAAAACACCAATTTGGTAATCCACTTGAAACCAACGGTATTGATCGGCTTGACTCAACCACGTATTGTAGTACAACAACTCGTAGAGACCTTGATTAATTGTATATTCTGCCATATAAACAAAAAACAGCGGCAACATGTATCTCAGTAATGGTTTAAGCAATTTCATTTTCTCCTTCAAACTCAGGGTTTGCGTTTTGTCTTGGGCATCATTTTGCAATGCGGAAAAAACATTGCCGGAACTACCACTAAACCTTAATGATGACGGGAACTTCAAAACTAGCCAAAAATTAATTGCCCAAACTAACGGCACCACCAATAATACAAGTATAGTATTTCTGCTAGATAAACCAAGTTGGGTAAGACCTGCATATGCCAATGCCCCTGATACACCTGCCATACCTGTCCCTGATGACCATGCTGATATTACCTCCTTCTGAAAATGAGCAGAGATGCTGAGGAAAGTAATCTCACCAAACCCTGCACTGATACTTGCAAAAACCACTCCTAAAATACTAACCCTAATATTCTGAGAATATGCCACTGTTAAAAGACTGCATATTGATAAGACTATGACAAAAGCAACTCTCAGGTGGTAGTTTATTCTCTGGATATAAAACGGTGCAGTCCATTTAATAATAAGTGTTGGCAGAATATCAGCAAGCAAAATGTAGCCAGTAGACATGGGGTTGCAGTGAAACCCTGTTCTGGAATCAATTTCTTTTTTGTGCCCACTTTGCTCTTGCAGAATATCAAAAGCCGCACTTAGCATTACAACATATCCAAAATTGTTACACAAACCAAAAAACCAAAATGCTACCAAATTCTTCTTTAATTCTCTTTCAAAATTTTGTGGCCTATTTGCCATAAGACATTCTTGTTCTCTTTCATCTGCAGACATACTATATATATTTCAAAATTATCTAAAAATAAAAACACAAAGATATATTATATAAAATTTACAGAAGAAATTAGTCTTGGTAAAACTTAATGAATTTGAAAACGATTACAATAGCACAAATTTTGTTACGAATTTATGAAGGAAAACAACATTATATATACAGTTTCAACATAGTTATAATGCTCTTATAAAATTGTTTTTCTATCTGGATTAGTGGACATAACAAAGCAATATTTATTCTCAATACCTGTAGGAAGACTTTGATTCTCATAAATTCTGAATTTCATTTTTCTGGCTCACAGAGATATAGCTATATATACTTGAAATAATTTTCGTTAGTCGCAAACTTTTTAGTCATGATTTTATAATTGTTCTGAACTTCAAAGTTTGAAAAGAAAATCATCAGAATGATCATAATAACTTTGAAACAATTTCAAGAATATATAATTGCCATGGCTGTGCGTGATCAGTCTCAACAAATAACAGGTTTGATGAATGTTTGTCCTAAAAGGATTCTTAAAAATGACAGTAATAAAGTCATGGAACGTGTAACACTGTTTTGATTATTAAAGCACACACGGTTCATAACATCACCGAAACGGAGATTATTAAAGCTTGAATTTATGTTCACGTGCAAGACATATCATGCAAATTTCTTATTTAATCTATCTTCTAGAGATGGGGCAATATTTTTTGTGGAATTAGATGAAATGTCATTCCTTATTTAGACGAAATTCTTAAATCTGGCAATAGCATAGTGGTAATGCGTATATCTGGCTATTACAAAGCTGTTTAGTGAGTGTTTATAAATAAAAAGCGCTATTCAGGGGCGCCGCACGGGGAACGGCTGGGACGGTTTCCACCGTACATGATATTTACAATTATTAAATTTCACAATTTTAGATGAAAAAAGATAATGGCAAATTACTATTCTCCGCACTTAGGTTCATAGGTTTATTTCAACAAAGTTTTCGGGGCTACACCCCTGGACCCTGCTGGGAGGCTTACAGACTCCCAGCTGAATTTTAGTTCGCTTCGATAGCCGTACCACCATAAAGCTACTCCGGCGTTCCTGCTATTTAGTGAATATATCCGTGGCACAAACTGGGAGCAGTTAAACACTAAGACTCCGGATTGAGGTGTCGATGATAACACTTAATTTGCATTCTGAAGGGGGAAGGGGGAATTTGACATGCATTTCAGTCTGTAAGTATCTTTGGGCCTAGATTTTATCTCATCTCTATCTTAAAGGGGAATTGTTAGTATTCAACTTTCATCTTCTTTGTTGTGGTCAGATGGAGTTGGTGAGTTCATTGGTTGATGCGATTTCTCGTGTGGTATCGGTACCTTTTGATTTTAAAATTCTCATAAAGATGCGGTAATGTTTTTCCTGCGTGTGTCATGGGATCGATTGAAAACTGTCTGCAATTTTGTGACATTCTATAATTTTCTCGTCCGATCATGGCTCTTTCTACATATTTGCAGTTACCTTCGATATGGTTCATGAAAATCTCAACGAGTTCATTGCCTGGTTTTGGTTTCCACTCGATGAGCTGTTTTAGTACATGGCTGATACTTTCGCTTTTTGTTATCTGACGATATAGTGTCCATAAAGCCATAGATGCGAACTATGTGGAGGAAACTGCTTGGCATCTTATGGAGCGACTTTGTCTCGAACCCAGGAACGCCAAGGCGCCAGTGGCGTATGACGTTGATTGATTGATAGTGTCAGCTAAGCTGAGCTTGGTGAGTTCACAACTCGACTGTGGTAGTATCTGCCGAAAGATGGTATGGTATTCTCAATTTTTTTTCAGAGTAACTTCCCGTATATCAAATATAAGTGAGTCGCTTGAAGAAAGAAGGCCCATCCTTTTTTCATTAGCTGATTTGTGTTGTTTGCCACGGTTTAGTCCTGTTTTATTCTTTAAACAATCCTCAAAGTTATTTCTGGGGTGGCGCATGCGTATAATGTTCGTGGCGTTGGGGAAGTTGAATTTTTGCCTGCCGAACAGCTGTTTGGTCATCCGTTTCAAATAGAAGCTTACAGGTATCCGTATCACGAAGGCTTGCCGCAAGTTTTGCGAAGAAAGGATGGTTCAAATCGAATGTCTAGGTCTTCATAATAATGCTTAATGAGCGTTCTGCGACCATCGTTAAAAACAAACTAAATCATTGGATGGCTGTCGTTTGTAGCGTTGGTCACAGACACTTGCTTCAAAATGCTTGCGTGTTCTAAGTGTTTTGTCGAAACCTTCGGGCGTTTTTCCAGTGCAACAGAACCTCTTGATATCCATCAATTGTTTGCCAACGAAAATCGTTACATAGGTGTTTTTGGTTGCGTCCACGCTTCGTATCATTGGCTGTACAAGTGACATAGAACTGATCGTGTTGAGTTGGTCGGCAAGGTTCTTGGTATTCGTTCACAGGGCAGTCATTGATTTCTTCTTGTGTTTTGTTTCTTATTTGTCCTTGGGTGCTTTATTCGCGTTAAGTTTGGTCGCTAGGATGTTATAAGTCCGTCGTGAGTTATCCAAGTTGTCGACAATCTTCTTGCAATATGTATGTATTGAAGACTGCAGTTTTTCACTTGATAAGATGGTGACGTGTTTGTTTTGAAAGGTATGTACGAATTTTGTACAGCAAGAATTGTGTGTATTTTTCGTCTGTTTATGCCCATTAAAATGTATAACAGTGCATCTTTAGTTTGCTTTTCTTCAGTCGTTTTGTTTTTTGTTAATTGTGTACTGTCTCAACCTTTTGGTCTGGCATATATAGATAGGGTTTGACTAAAGGATATATCTTAAAAACACAACATAGCACTGAGAGCAAGATCAAAAATAAAACAAAGCAAAACAAATAGGAATAAATTATATCAAGT
Organism: Candelabrum cocksii; assembly: GCA_963930725.1. Taxonomy (NCBI): domain Eukaryota; kingdom Metazoa; phylum Cnidaria; class Hydrozoa; order Anthoathecata; family Candelabridae; genus Candelabrum; species Candelabrum cocksii. The sequence goes on from OZ005665.1 coordinate 6,731,691, forward strand.
TCAATCTGATCAATCAATACATAAGATGGAAGGACAAACAGAAAGTACGTTAGTACCATCAGTATTAGATCTGTCAATTGACAGATTGCTGTCTGGAGAACCTGGAAAAAGCTCGACATACCAATTGTTAAGGTGTAGAATTGTTGCAGGTGTAGCGAAAGACTCTACTAGAAAGAAATTACTATCGAAAAGCAAATTAAAATTAAAAGCAATAAACATTTGTCAAACAAACGAGAAAGCAAGAGAAGGTATGGATGCATTCAGACCCACCGAGAGGGGGGGGGACAAGGGGGGCAAAGTACCCGGGGCCCGTGCTAAACAGGGGCCCATAAATATTTGAAACAATTTTTATTTTGTTTAGCAATGGGCTTTAAAATTAAAAATAATGATTTGGTCTAATTAGTAGGCCGCTTAAAGTGCAATGCAAATAACAGCTTATATAATCTGTTATCTATAGCAGCTGTTTTTCGTTTTAATTACTATTACAGTACCTTTTGTGCTTTATCACTAATTAATGTAGTAGGTTTTTTGGTCTAATACCACAGACTAAACAGACGATAGGTAATACCTATAAGGCCTCCAATAATGCCCTTTTCAATAGCCCCGCCCTAAAAAATTGTTTCCGCCTTTGGCGAAAATAACACTCGCGCTGCTCACTCGTTCTAGGGCCCAACTACACTTCTGCTTCCATGCTTTTTTTCTCTTGGTGGCCCTGGATGCATTAAAAGCTACCAAAGAAGACACGGAGGAGGTCGGTTGGCTAAAAGAAGGTAAAAACAACAAACGGAACTCAACGGCATATATCGGTAGCAGAAATATTTTTAGGTATTTTCAATGCAGGTTTTGTAATAGAGTCGTGATAACTCAGTTTAGACATTTGGGATCGGGATGATAATTCAGTTGGAAGAGCGCTTGTCATTTCGGATTTCTGCGGTAAAGTACGGGTTTTGAAGCTAGGAGTGAACATAGTGGGTATTTTTAATGCAGGTGAAACCATTCAATAATCGCTTAACACTGGCAACTACAAGTCTATAGCTGAAATTTCCAAACAATTAGTCAAACGAATGCAAAGAGAATGTCAACGGCGCTATTAAACTACTCAGTAATAACTTACATAACGGTATTCTTCCATTGAACGCAGCAGACAAACGGTGACGAAAACCTTCTTTAACCTGATTTTCCCGAAAAGGTCCATCCAATCAAGTTCGACATAATAGATTCTGAACAAGAACGTAAAACTGCGATCAAATCGAAAAGTGGCCCATCTGGAATGGATTCAGATAAATGGAGAGGAATCTTAACTTCAAAAAGTTAAGAAAAATATTCAGTCGACTTCAGTACTGTAATTCAGCGATTGCGCACGGAAAATGATCTTGTCTTTTTTAGAAGCCGTTTTTTCGTGCCGTTTGAACCCGCTAAATAAAATCCCAGGTTTGAGACCATCAGAGTTGCGACGTTTTGTGTAGATTAGCTGGGGAAATAGTCATTTCATTTCTTGGTGAGGATATTGTTACTTCAGTAGTATCTTTACAAGTATGCTGTGGTATTGCATCAAATTTACGAGAAGGAAGCAAGGGAAGCTGTTCTTTTTGTTTATGCGAGAAATGTTTTTAATTCTGTTAACAGATAAATATTTCTCCACGTTACTATCATTTGTTCACCAATTGTAACATACGTTTGTTACTGCTACTTATTCTCTTCATGGTTATTTGTCATCGGTGTCGAGGTGGTGAATTTTGACCAAAATATAGTTATTCCCTCGAACCAAATCGTGGTTAATTGTGAAGCCAAGTTTATCTGACAATACTTCGACATTCGACTACACTGAATTAAGGATAACAAATGAAGGTAAACGGCATCTTGGCGTTGTTATCGGTAGCGAAAAGTTCCAGAAAGAATACACAAACGAAAAGATACGAAGTTGGATTTATAAAGATCAAATCGCGAAAACGGAACCTCGAACAACATACTGTTGTTTTATCAGTGGGTATGACGACATAAGATGACTTACTGCATGCGGACAATCCCAAGTATTGCCTCACTCTTTCAACAACTTGATGACGTATATTAACTAAATTTATCCCCATGATAACAAACAATATCAATTGTTTGATCACAGAAAGAAAATTGTTAGTCCTCCCTGTGAACTGTGAAGGACTCTATATACTCGAGATTGTTGACAAAAGATGTAAAAAATGACATCTTAAACCAAAAGCGTCAATATATTACGAGAAACAACAAAAACGCAATGCAAAATAAGATATACCACAAAAACTGAATACAATAGTAGTTAGAAGAACAAAAAGGCTGATGAAAATCAACCAAGAGCAAGGAGTATCTAGCTAGGTGACAACTATACCTATAAAAGACGAAGGTTAACTTTTTTTTGTTCTTAATTTTTTTGGGTTTTGATAAAAATACGATATGATTGGAAATACAATCGATATCTTGAAAATTGTGAATGTGGTACAGTTTAATCTAGAAAAACTGTTAGTTTAATCTTTAATCACGCTTTTAGTTGTGAAAAAGGTTTTTTGTATCGATTCTTTGCTAAAAAAAGGTATGCCACGATGTAAGTGTGGGGCCTTGTTTACAAAAGCTAACGGATAAAGAGTTTAATAAAAAGTCGTCGAATCTTACAGACGAAGCAAGAGTTGACGTATGTGCGCATGGTTTCTGGGGTGTTGGTCAAATGGAATTTTATGATGTAAGGGTTTTTAACACAAACATCAAAAGGTACAGCGGGTGGAGATACATAAAACTGACGAGGTTAATGAAAAGGAAAAGAAAAAAGGGTCTATGTCTTCGTGGGAGTCGTACTGTCTACAACGCGTATGATATCGTGAAATCAAATAATGCGGCCAAATGCCGGAAGCCAGGGGGCATGACACCCACGTTAGTACTGCTACCACTTCGATGTTGATGTGACTAAATGTATGTTGGGTAATAAAACGTCGATTGCGAGCGATTCCAATAACGAATCTACTAAAGAGATAGTTCGCGAAGTCATTGACGAGTTTCAGCACCGCAGAAATATAGAATCCAACCTTATTGTTTTCAATTATCCTGAAGCCGAAGGTAGCAACGTACAGAACGACTTTATTCAACTAGTCAAAAATGGTGCGAGCTACAGATTCAGTCATCCGTTGTTACTTCTGCGAAACGATTAGGCCCTCCCAGAGATTCGAATTCAAAACCAAGGCCTATTCTTGTGCAATTAAATAGTATTGAAACTAAAAGATCTATTCTTAGAAACGCCAGTAAGTTAAAGCAAAATTCGCCAGGTATCTACATCAATAACGATCAGAGAAAAACAAAAATCAAAGCCGCATCAAAAATTCGATGGGTCCCCTTCAGATGAAGTACAAGCACCGCAAACACAAAACGTTCCCTTAAATCTAAACTGAAATGCATTTACTCGAATGTTGACTCTTTGTTAAATAAACGTCCTGAACTGTTGCATATAGTAACTACTTATGAACCCGATGTGATTTGTCTCTCGGAAGTATTACCGAAAAACAAACGATTCAATGTCACAAAATCCGAATTCGAGCTAAAAGGTTACACTTGTTTTTCTAACTTCGACTGTAAAACTTGCCATCGAGGTGTTTTAATCTACATTCATGAATCTTTTGAATCAACACAATTAAATGCTGGATCCTCGTTTACAGAATCTGTTTGGTGCGAGGTGAAGTGTAACAGTGCGAAACTCTTGCTAAGCTGTATCTATCGATCTCCTAATAGTAGCGACGAAAACAATATCCTTCTTTTTAACGAACTAAAAGAGAAATGTAACTCTTATACTGATATAGTTATTACCGGAGACTTCAACTTTCTCGATATAGATTGGTCAAACCAGCTCAATCCAATCGCTAGATCCAAAAAAGCATCAATGTTTGTAGATAGTTTACATGACACCTTTTTGTTCCAGCATGTTTTCAAACCGACTCATCATCGTCCTGGACAAATGTCAACTCTAATTGATCTCTTTTTCACATCCGAAAATTATATGATTACCAACATTAATCACCTAGCACCCATTGGTCTTAGTCATCATCAACAACTGCTTTTCGATATACACACCACCAGTACAACGAGCTCGACTAATGTATCACATTTAATCTACTCACGCGCCGACTTCGCCAAAATAAATGAAGAAATTCGTAGTCAAAACTGGCATATTTTAGACAACATGAACTCAATCGAAGCTTGGGATTACTTTCACAAATTTATAACATCTATAATTCATGAACGCGTCCCAAAAATCCAATCCAAAATCAAGAAGAAAAAATCTGTTTGGGTAAACGGTAATGTTCTTGAAAAAATAAAAATGAAACTAGAAAAATACAAAAATTACCTTTCAATGCGCAATGATGATACATATTCACAGTATACCAGAGCACGCAACCAAGCCAAAACCGCATGCAGGAATGCAGTAAAGTCTTTCGAGAAGAAGTTAGCGAACAACGTAAAAAACAACCCGAAAGCCTTTTATGCTTACGTACGAGATAAAACGAAAACTAAAGAAAAATTTCCCAGTATTCGTCTGGACGCCAATCAACCGTCAGAAACAAACTTTTCAAAAGCGCAAACTTTTAATACCTTTTTTAGCAGTGTTTTCACCCGTGAAAATATCTATGAGATACCTGAATTCAACAGCAATTTCGATGCTCCCAATCTGAAGAACGATATAGACTTTTCAATAGAGACAATAAACAATTACATTAACAAACTTGATGTATCAAAGTCTGAAGGTCCTGACAAATTACATCTTCGCTTTTTGAAAGAAACAAATGAAACTATCGTTGTTCCAATATCAATGATATTTTACAGAGTATTCGAAGTTGGCGTTCTTCCCCAGATGTGGAAAGACGCTAACATAACGCCGTTGTTCAAAAAAGGTGATCGTACATCCGCAAAAAATTACCGTCCTAGTAGCCTTACTTGTGTTGTAGTGAAAATAATCGAAAAGATTATCAAACATCACATTCTTTCTCACCTTCAAAAATACAATCTTCTTAGCTCTTATCAACACGGTTTTGTTCCAGGCCACTCTTGTGTTACAAACTTAATTTGGACCGCAGCATTAGATGCAGGGTTAAACATTGACAGCATATATTTGGATTTTGCGAAAACATTTGATACCGTTCCACATCAGCGTCTTCTCGTAAAATTGCATGCATACGGTATCAATGGCAAAACGTTTAACTGGATAGAGAATTTCCTAAAAGACCGCAGACAGCGCGTGGTAGTCAATGGCGAGTTTTCCACATGGAATCAAGTTACTACTGGTGTTCCTCAGGGTTCAGTAATCGGTCCAATTTTATTTCTCATCTACGGGAACGATATGCCAAATGTTTAAAATTGTTTAAAATTTTGAACAGTTATTGATTCTCTCGTTACCTGGGCCAATACGTGGCAAATGCGATTCAACACTGATAAGTGCGCAGTTATGCATCTCGGTAACAATAAGTTTCCCTTTAACTATACCATGTATGACAACGAATTAGCTAAATCTGTCTCCTTGAAAATTACGACTTGCGAGACCTAGGAGTCTACGTTGATCATAACTTGAAATTCTCCCATCATACCTCCACCCAAATCAAGAAAGCAAATAGATTACTTGGTATGATTAGACGCAACTTTATCTATCTTGATAAGTATTCTTTCAGAACTCTCTTCTCTGCACTTGTACGTCCACACCTCGAATACTGTAGCGCAGTATACCATCCGAGGTTGTTAAAAGATAAACGTGGCATCGAAAATGTTCTCAGAAGGGCTACGAAACTTGTTCCAGGTTTAAAAGACTTACCCTACGAACACGTCTACGGGAAGTAAATCTTCCAAGTATGCGTTACCGATTTAGACGGGGAGACATGATTGAAGTGTATAAATGGTTACATTCCGTCTACAAATGCAAACAAAATCCGTTAAAGCTATGTCATCAGTCAATCACCCGTGGTCACTCGTTTAAACTGAGTAAAGAGTATGCTCGACTTGAAGTGAGACGTCATTTTTTCAGTGTTAGAGTTGTCCATGCGTAGAATCGTCTTCCTGCCAACATTGTAAACGCCGGTTCACTGAATTCTTTTAAAAATTTGTTAGACGCTCATTGGAGATCTGATATGTTTGTTTACGATTAGTGGCAATCTATTTATTTGTTGTTGTTTTTTTTTTAATTCTATTCGATACTCGATACTCGTTCTAATATATAACGTATAACCCTAGTTTATGACAAGCTGACAGGCAATATATTATGCCTATACTTTTTTAAGCTTATACATAATAATAATAATAATAATAATAATAATAATAATAATAATAATAATAATAATAATAATAATAATAATAATAATAATAATAATAATAATAATAATAATAATAATAATAATAATAATAATAATAATAATAATAATAATAATAATAATAATAATAATAATAATAATAATAATAATAATAATAATAATAATAATAATAATAATAATAATAATAATAATAATAATAATAATAATAATAATAATAATAATAATAATAATAATAATAATAATAATAATAATAATAATAATAATAATAATAATAATAATAATAATAATAATATACCGGTAAAACATTATCCCTCGGGTACAAATGTTAACGATGTATTACATATAATGATATCACTGTTCTTGTCGTTCCCTTTCGTTTTCAACAGTTTTGAAAATCATATTAACTAAGTAATAAAGTGAAAGAACGCTGCCTTCAAATACAAAACGCGAGCGGGTGACCGAGTAAATTATAAAGAATGTAATGGTCAGTGCTGTAAATTTATTTTGATGAAATTGGCTAGAAAAGTATCATTCAGTAACGGTATTCGTAAACGAGTTTTATATAACCGGTATATAGAAAAGTTTTATTTACAAAAATTTGTAACAATGTTATCCCATCTGCGCGCGTCTGTTATCGCAATACGAATTGCTTCGTCGAAAGTGATTTCTAGACCGAGAAAATCGTTTTGTGTCTGTAGTGCTTGTTTCACCGGAGTGCTTTCGTCCATTTTGGTAACTTTTCCGACCCATTTAAGCCTTCTTTTTGGATTGTTTACTGTCATGAATCTGAAATTTGAAACATGTGACTTGAAGGTTGTTATATTAAGAATTCTTTATGATTTCCACTTATAAGAACGGTTTAATGTTTAAGAAAATTGTGCAATTTAGTGAGTTAGCTAGGTATTTTTTAGAGAAAAATTAAGTTTATTTATTTATATTTATTTATATTTATTTATTAACGAATATTTATACAGGATAAAAGCAAGTCAGTTTACAAAACTGTTATTAAAATGCGTTCTGTTATATAAACGTAAAATTTATAACACTTAAAAATTATTCATAATAAAATAAATTAGTAAAAATTAGTATATACATGAATACAGATTAAAAATCTAGCATTCAAAATACTCTTTCAGTTTACTTTTAAAAACTATTAGTGAATCTATTTCTCTTATTTTAATTGGGAGATTATTATAAATCTTTGCTCCCATAAAGTAAAATGATTTCTTCGCAAACTCTAAACGTACTTCTGGTAAACAGACCAACTTGTTATTGTTTCTGGTCCTCTGGCTGTGGTTGTTTAAAGAAAAATATTTCTTGAAATTATCACAAATTTCTTCCTCAATGCACTTTTTTACAACAACACACGCATTTTTCTTGATGACATTAATCGTTTTCGGAATTTGCGCTGCTGTAACAATTTCGCTCGCTCGTCGTTCAATCGAGTCGTACTTGCGGAGCTGGGTGGTGGTTGGTGCTAACATGATTAAACTGCTGTATGTTAGCAGTGGCAAAATCATCATCATATACACCTTGAAGCAAGCTTCTGGTGTAAGGCTTGGTTGCAGTTTAGCAAGAAGACGAATTCTCCCGCTCGCTTTTCTGTATGCCAAATCGAAGTTTCGCGTTAGGGTCAACGTCGGATCTAATAGACTACCCAGGTATTTGTACGCGCAGGTGTTATTAATTTTGACATCCTTACACTTGATGTCAAACTCTTGGTCGACACTAGATAACTTTTTCGCCGTACCAAACAACATCGATTCGGTTTTTCCCTTCTTGAGATTCAAAACTAACTCGTTTTGATCACAAAAGGAAGCTAACATTTCCATTTCACCGTTTAGCGTAGTTTTTACGGTATCAAAGCTCGAATTCGCATAATAAAATACGGTGTCGTCTGCGTATTTGATAATATTTGCGCATCGCAAATGTTCTGGCAGGTCGTTGAAGAAAATTGTAAATAGCAGCGGTCCCAATATTGAACCCTGCGGCACTCCACACAACAAGGCAAAATCCTCCGACTTTTCGTTATCAATAGATACTCGTTGGTACCTCGCAAACAGGTAGCTTTTGAACCAGTCAAGCTCAACATCTCGTACACCGTACCCAGTTAACTTCGCAAGAAGTATACTGTGACTGACGGTGTCAAAAGCTTTACTGAGGTCTACAAAGATGGCGCCCACCAGCTTTTTGTTATCGACCTCTCGACGTATGTTGTCAAGGAGAAGTGCGGTCGCGAGTTCTGTTGACATGTTTTTTCGGTAGCCGAACTGGAATTCGCTAATTAACTTGCAATCTTCTAGAAACTTCATAATTTGTCGGTAGATAGCGCGCTCCAATATTTTCGAAAATATCGGAAGTATCGATATTGGTCGATAATTTCCAGGGTCATCGGCTGGCCCAGACTTGTACAACGGGACGATTTTAGCAATTTTCCAGGCGCGTGTTAACTTAACATGATTATACTATAATTAAGAAGTGGTTCGTGCAATTTGCAACCCTAAATATTACACCATATATAATGCACCATATTGGTATGAAAACACATACATAGCCACACGGCGGGTTGACACAGTAAACTATTTGTCTCAGAAGTAATGTTGATGTAGTAGCTAGTAATAAGTGCATTTTGCACGCGGGGTCTTCTCATGATAATATCAGTGTCCCTGTCTGTAATATTTATTCGAATTCTACAAAAACATACTGACGTACGGTCGATACAGAAACATACTGACGTACGGTCGATACAGAAAAAATGCAATGAAACACAATAAAAATAGAAAATTCCAAAATCAAGGCTTCACTTCAAACAAAATTATTAGCAATTCAATTCCGTCGTCGGATCACTTACGTTTCTGGACTTTTGCTAAACTACTACAGTTAACCATTTTTATACAATGAATAATATTTGCTGAAATAGGATAGCCAGATATTGTAGTTTCTTTTTGTTCTAGAACAAAATACGTTCAAAAATATCAGATTTGTTGCGTATTTTACAAAGATGTTGCAAAGAGTGGCCAAACAAATCGAACAAGTAAACAAAACACACCGAAAATGTTCAAAGAAGCCACACAGCATTCAAATAAAATAAGAAATAAAATAACGAAAATATGAGGTCAACAGAATTTGAAGTTGGTTCCAATTAAAATTGGACATTGCTACGGACCTGAAAAAAAAAACGTAATAAGGCGTATTCATAAAATAAATGGACTTTTGAAAACTAGAACATAGCCAACGCCCTTAAAGAAGAATCACGGAACAACGTGAATAATGAAAATATACCAAATAACAATTTTCTGAACAAATTGTTTAATATTATTTAATAAATATAGCCCTGTCTCTACAGGTTCTCTCCACTCTAAAACTTATAATAGCAAGATAATATATATAAAAGACAATTGGTCTTTGAGTCCTTGATTGACTAGAGAACAATGAAAAAAATATATATTAAGTTTCTAAAAGTCTCGAACAAACTCAAATAAGTTGGAACAACCTAAAAACACTTTGAACAATCGAACAGAACCTAACCAAAGTGATATATTATGAAAAACGATTTACAAAGTATCAACATGACATAAATAATAGTTGGAAAATTTTAAACGAGGTGATTGGGCGTTCGAAGATAGAAAAATGCTTTTTATACCACAACGAATAAACGCCGGAGAAAATGAAGTTTTTGAACGAAATTGTATTTACAAGAATTTAACAAATATTTCGTAAATATTTGGCCTAATCCCTCGCCAAGTATACACTCAAATATTTTACAATAGGGAACTGACCAAACCTGAATTTGATGATAAATATATACGTGTTTTTAGGTGGCTCCGTGTAATGCAAGAGTTTACAAACAATTGTTCTTGATTTGTTTGTTTTGTCCTAATCAATTGGGCTCGTTCGATTTCAATCTTTTCAGCAATTCTCATCCCATGCTTCGTTTTCCTCAACTCCATCTACAGGGATCGCGCAAGACGGGGGTTCGGTTTTAGAAAAGCGTAATTTCTTTAAATGTGGTGTTTGGGAGTTTGATAAAATTGCAAAAATGTTTATTTTTATTAAAACATTCATAGTTTGTCTCAATTATGGAAGAAAATAAAAAAAAAGTTGCATTTTAATGTTTTAATGTCATATTATATATTTCTTTGCTTGTTACCAACCATAAAATTTACTCCTTCATAAAAGATTGAAAAGTCAAGGTGGAAAAGCATTTGTCAAAGTGCAACACTTTATACCTCGTTGAAACCACAAAAGAAAGGAGATTGCTACTCTGTTGGATTCTAAGCTCCTACGCATGTCTACAAAAAATAAAACCAGAAAAAACAAAGAAAATGAGAAAAAATTCTAATATCCGAACTTTTTGTTAAATGAAACCATAACTTCTAGTAAATTCCATCTTTACTCTAGTTTTTTTACAATAAAATTATTAACAAAATATTTAAGCTTCCACCTTGGAAATCACTTTTATTTTGCTTACATTAGTCTGTAATTTGCTATTTTTTCTTTTTTGGTCAGTAAAATACATGCTTCGCTATAATGTTTTTAGATCTTCTCCATATTGTCTTTCTTTCGTCATTAAGTTCAAATTTCAGGCATAAAATTCGTTGATTAAATTCTATAACAAAAATATTCTGGTCTGTAAATTATATATTTTGACTATTTCTGGTCTGAAAATTACATGTATTTTTGAGTAAAAAACCTCCCAAAATTTAGAAATATTACCATATTATCTTCATGCCAAATATGAAGCACCTACAATGTACATTTGACAGTTTATTACGTTTTTGTTTTTTTCTGACATAATCCCCGAATTTCCGTTCAGTGCCACTGATTTTCGGCATTTTCTACAAAAATCGTTCTAAAAAAATAACAATTTTTTGGAACTTTAAAGTCCTGTAACTTTTGATTGCGTGGTCCAATTTCAACATCAACAGTATATTTGTAATTTGAAAAATCCTCCGCGATCCCTAGCTGCGGCGCAGTATGACAAGGAATGAAACCCAATCCAAAAAGCTCCTGAATTAAGGTCCGAATAACTATCAAGAAGCAGTACAACAAACGAATTCCGCTAAGTAAGTGATATTATCTATTTTTAACAAGGGAAGGTCATTCACTATGCATCATTATTTGAAAGAAATCTAGGAGAAAACTAGTACAGGTATAAAATGTGCCGTTTAGTAGAGACCTGCTATTCTAAATAACCGTTATTGAGTGATTTCTCGCAAACTCTCTATAGCTCTTTCATGCAAAATCTGTTTCATAGATATTCCATTTATTTCCAAATTATATAATTTGTTTAATCATTTCGCCAAAACAACAAAAGTTACAATGGAAATTTATCCAAATATATACATATACAACAAATATATACACATTTATTTAATGTTTTTTGAATGTATTAAGTCGGCAGGAAACTCAAAGAAAACTTTAAGAAGTTTTATCATAGAGTACCTTATTTCAAGTTATGCAAAGATTTACGAAAATTATAAATGTGTATGTACGTACTACAACAATTTCAAAAGTATAAACGCAAATATTATTTACATTTTCTGATATAATCTCAGCGTTGTATGATATATAACAGTAAAAACAAAAAGAAAAAGAGAATGAGAAAAACAACAAAAAGTTAAAAAAATTCTTGTTCATTATCATGTTCAAGAAGAAGAGACTTTATAGTCTTCTTAAATTGCAAAAGGGTAGTGATTTCCCTCACTTTTAAAGAAATAAAATTATTCCATAGAAAGGGAGCTCTGTATGAAAAAGAAAATAAGTCAAGTTTACTCTTTCTTAGACTGGTACTATATAACAAGCTTTTTGATGAGCGCAAGTTGTAATGGAAATCCCGTAAGTTACATTTGTTTATTGCAACCGAGTTTAAAGACAGTAAAGGAAGATCAAGCGGTATTAATTGTTTTCTACGAATCGGATGGAACAAAGTATATTTAGTTTTTTTTGTATTGACTGATAATTTATTACTAGAGAACCATTGGTTTAAACATGATAGTTCATTATTCATTATCCGTAATAACTGATCTAAATTTTTATGGGAGTTAAATATATTTGTATCATCAGCAAATAATATTGTAGAGAGCTTCGGACAAACAGAGGCTAAGTCGTTAATGTATAATAAGAATAGGAGAGGACCCAGTATTGAACCCTGAGGAACTCCTATAGTTATATTAAGCCAGGTTGTTTGTTTGTTATTGTAGCTTATGAATTGTTAACTTTTAAGATAGATAACTTTTAAGTAAATTAAGGTTGTTACCAATAACACCATAATGGTTTAATTTTCCCAATAAAATATCATGATTTACGGTATCAAATGCTTTAGAAAAATCTATAAATACACCTAAAACAAATTCATTATTTTCAAATTTCTCTGTGATTTCATCAACTATATCTATGATCGCGTTGTCAGTTGAGTGATTTTTTTAAAATCCATATTGTCTCTGGTACAGTAACTTATTCTCAGATATATATTTATATAATCGGTAATATAAAATGCGCTCAAATATTTTAGAGAAAATCGGTAAGATTGATATTGGTCTGTAATTATTGACTAAAGAACCATCATCTGATTTAAATAAAGGGATGATTTTTGCTATTTTCATTTTATCTGGAAATATTCCTGAGGTAAGTGATTGATTAAAAATATGTTTTAATGGATTACAAATTTCAGGAAGGGCAATCTTTACGATATTTGGTGTTATTTTGTCATAACCAGGAGATTTATTAATATCTATTTGGTTAACAACATCATTTAATTCATTAGTAGTAATTTCAATGTTAGTCATGGAACAAGTCGAGGTATTTAAATAATCCGAAAAGTGTTTGCCTACAATTGGGATCTTATCAGCAAGCTTACTTCCCACGTTAACAAAGTATTCATTAAAATATTCTGCAATCTTGTCTTCATCAAAACAGTCCTTATTTTTAATAGATATTCTCTTAGGAAAGGATGGCGAGGTATTTCGCTTACCCAAAACCGCCCTAATTACGTTCCATGTTTTCTTAGAATTTCCCTGGTTTAATTTAAGTAAGTTATGGTAATAATTATTCTTCGATTTACGTTTGATCTTTTCAAATAAATTTTTATATTTCTTATAGGAGTTTTCTCTATCTATTGTACTTTTTTTAAGGAATTTATTATATATTTTTTGTTTAAATTTGGAAGATTTTATTAAACCTTTAGTCATCCAAGGATTATTTAAGGTTTTTGTTTTTATTTTAATTTTAGTTTTTGGGAAATGAAAATTATATTTTGATAGAAAAAGTGTTATAAATTGGTTATAAGCAACATTGGGATCTTTGATATCAATCACGTCCCAGTTTGTAAACTTTAAATCTTCTTTAAACTTTAAAATTTTATTCGAAGTAAATATTCGTTTGAAAATAAACTTTGTAGAATTTAATTCACATTTACAATTTAATGGTTTTATAACAAATATAGGGAAATGATCGGTGATATCAGTTTTTATAATACCTGTTTCAAGTTTCAAATCAAATGAATTAATAAAGATGTTATCAATGGCAGTTGCAGTGTCCTTAGTAACACGAGTAGGTCTATTGATTATGGGATAAAAACTGTTTTGCATAAAAATGTTTATAACATTTTTCACGTGATTGTTTGTGTTAAAATTTAACACGTTTATGTTATAATCGCCTAACATGTATATATCCTTCTTTTCATTCATTATAATTTCTAGATATTCACAGAGTCATGACTCAAATTCTTTTGTAGAGTTAACAGGTGGCCGATACGAACAAGTAATTAAAACATTTTTAGAATCTTTGTTGATTATTTCAACAGTTAAGGATTTGTGATGTTTATTGTTTACTGTAAGATCTGGTCAAATCACAAAAGATAAGGTTTTGTGCAAAAAGACACAAACACCACCACCCCTTCCACCCCTGTGCGACTCAACTTTGTCATAATTTTTAAGTTCTAAAGAAGAGTTCTTGTCACCATTTGACCATGTTTCAGTTAAACAAATTACACTAAAAAACTTTGGAAAATTGTTTAACAAATGCTTGAAATTATTAAAATTTCTAGAAATACTGCGAATATTCAGATGAATGATTGAAAAGTATTTTTTTATATCAACTTTGTTAGAAAATTTTGATATTTCAAACGGTGAAAAATATTGAGCGTGAATATTAAATTCATAAAGATAATTAGCATCAGGATCAATGTTTTTATTGATTAAATTGATGGAAGAAAAAGGGCGAAATATTAAGTTTTCGAAATTAAGTATGATTATTGAAAGAATTGAAAATTATACAAAAACACAACACACATATCTACTTTGGTATCATATTAATGTTGATTGATTTATTGGTAAGTAATTTGTTATATACGACTTTATTGTAACTGTCTTTTTCTCTAAGTAATTTTTTTTCTTGAAAAAACCGTTTCCGATGATTCATTGTAGCATCAGAGAAATCTTCATTTATGAAAATTCCATTTTCCCAGAGTTTTTTCTCTCGAAATTTGCTCAGGACTAATTGTTTATCTTTGAAACCTAAAAATTTTACGATTATAGTCCTTTTTTCCTGCGTTCTCCATTATGGAAAAAAAACCACATCTGTGCGCTCGTTTAATAGGTATAGCTGATCTTATACCAAGATTTCCCTTAAAATTTTTCCTCAACTTCTTCTCGGAGTCTGCCCATGATTCACCCTCCTCTTCTTCTACACCATTCACTCTTAAATTATTCCGTCTTGAACGGTCTTCAAGCTCAGTCAACATAGATTCAATAGTTGATATATTAGCGTTTGAAGATGATTCCTTCAACTTTGAATCAACTACCTTTAGTTTATCTTTCACTAGATCACCGTGAAATTGTAGTGATTCTTGCAGGTCATTAATTTCGGGTTTTAAAATCCCATTTTCTTTCACGACAATGTCAATTTTACTCTCCAATCTTTCCATGGAGGAGTTAAAAAGTTTATTAATGTTTTCTCGTGCATAGATAAAATTTCTTTGACTTGGTCAAATGAAAAGCTATCTGATTTAGGTCCCATACTTGGGCAGAGTTGGTAATATAAATTTTGTGGGATTAAATGAAAAAAAGGTTATAATTATATTTGAACTGGTATCAGTGATATGAACAATGAAATAAATTTACTTGAATGGAAATACTCCGCCCGGTGGCAAGCAGTCGGGCGTTAAAATCCGCACAAGAAAATAATAATATGAAAAGTAAGCACTGCGAAGGAGAATTTAT
This sequence comes from Candelabrum cocksii, assembly GCA_963930725.1. Lineage (NCBI taxonomy): Eukaryota > Metazoa > Cnidaria > Hydrozoa > Anthoathecata > Candelabridae > Candelabrum > Candelabrum cocksii. Next base: position 6,747,217 of record OZ005665.1, read on the forward strand.
TATGATATGTTAAATGAGATTAATAATAATTGCAATTTAATAAGAGAGGAAGTATTAGAAGTCGTTGAAAGAGTAAGTTAGGACATTTTAAATTATAATCAGTAAAAAGAAATGTTCTTTTCACAACAATTTTCACCAAAATTATCCAAAAAACCTTTCCAAGAGAACCAAAAAGTAAATCCAAACAAATTCCAAAACAATCACTATGTAATCAACAATAATTTCTCCTTCTACGACTGTACAAAACAAGTTCGAATTATCAAAAATCAACACACAAAAACACGTCTTTCTTCTGCAAAAGTTGGTTGATAAAAAAATAAAATATAAAAAATGTCATTTATACACATCTTGAAAATCCCGGGTTTCATACACTCTTTAACGCATGAAGCTTTATGAAAACCAGTTGGTTAGTTTTGCAAACATACAAACATACACGCGCGATAGCCAAACGAGAGCATTTTTTTGCGGTTGTTAAAGTTACAACCTAACGTAATAAAAGATCTCGTTAAACAATACGCAGTTAAACAATTTAAAAGTATATACTAACGGTTATTTCATTGGAACACACATAAGACCACTGGGCCGTATCATTAGATACTAACGATAAATATTATGAATTGTTTCAACAAAGCTGAACTGTGATAGATTAGTATTACTTACAGAAGATGTTTTTCCTCGTTCCCATACCCTACCCAAACCCATTTGTCTTTTTTTTAGCACACATTTTGTGTTACATTAAGGCGATATTTAAAAAGATGTCATTAGTTATTTTATTTGGTTTTAAATAAGTCGATCAATTACGTTGCCAAGGCACGTATTATAATCCATTCTTTAAAAATCAGTGTAGAATCTTTCACGTTAAAGAGATAACAACATTCGATTGAGAGTGTCTTGTTATTATGGAGCTCGCGTTTGTGATTTTGTTGTTGAGCCACTTTCAGTTGGTATTTACTGCAGAAGAGGTGGATGTGTTAATATTGGGAGCCGGGTTTTCGGGAATCGGTAGATAAAATTCTTTTTTATGTCAAATGTTCAGCAAATCAAAGCGGCGAGTTTATCATATTTCGCTTTGAAAAAAAATGGCTGTTCGATCAAAATGGGCGGAATTGGCGTTATTTCAATTCGCCTTCGTAATTTTCTTCTTCTAACCGTGTCTTCATTTTCTCCTTTTTTATTCTCGAGTATTCATTAAAAATGTATTTAAAACCGATCTACCGATAAATTTCTTGAAATTCAGGCGCTGCGTCTCAACTCCACAAGGAAGGATTCAAAAGTTTTCTTGTGTTGGAGGCGAACGATTACATCGGAGGTCGAGTTAAACATGCGTCATTTGAAGGTGAAACTGTCGAGTTGGGAGCAGCGTGGATCGAGGAATACAGCGATGAGCAAACTTATGTAAAGTTAGCCAAACCATTCAACATAGAAATGCACAAAGACAATATGCAAAATATTGTGTTCAGGTGAAAATTCAATATTACCATTTTATGTGAGATTTTAGTTACCAAAGAAACGATCATGACACGCTTTTCTAACCAATTGATATTTGGTTGTACGTTTTTAAAATTTCAAGTTGAGAGTTAAATTGTTGTTAGTGCTAACATTTCAGATACAAAAATGGAACAAAAGCGGCCACAGTTGCTCTAACAAAAATCCAAACCGAACTGGAAGAGAGTTTCAAAGTTATGGATGAAATTATGAAAAAAAGAGTGGAGTCAAAAAAAGGTTCATCTGCAGATGTTTACAAATATGTACATAAATCCAACAAAGTGGTCAAAATGAACCTTTCGCAATTGCAGTTTGGCCATCAATACATCATATGTTAGCTAAACCCATTAGCTAAACCCATAATGCACTCGTACTTCTATAACAAAGAAAATCTGTTTTGATGACGTTATGTAAATGCTATTACGCATCACTTTTTAAATAGAGTATAATCAAGTGCGCCTTTGTGTGTTACAGTTAGCAATACAGTTAGTAAGAAAGTAAAAAGTTCACTGATATTCAAACATGACCAAATATTTTTATCCGATCACTTTTACAAACATATTTCATATACAAACGCAGAAGTTTGTTGCTAGCTATTATCGTACTCATGAAAACCAACATTTTCTAATGTTTTATCTTTGTTCTATAGCTAGAACAGTAAGAAAAATAAAAGTTTGTTTTGATGCATAAAATTGCTAAATTGCTAAAGTGAACATCATAAGAATTCAAAAATGTCTTCAAATATGTGATAAAAGCAATAATGAAATCACATGGATGGTTGCCACTTTGTTAGCCATCTCCATCATTTTGAAACAAAACGACAAGACGAAGTTGTTGTTTAATTACAGGAACAGTTAGCGTGAGGGTTGGTGGGGGAATGTCTGGTTGGAGGGTCGATACGCTGTTAAAACAAGCCTTTGAACACTTTCAGTTTGACTTCGAGAACGCCGTTCGTCCAGTAATGAGTGACGCTTACACTTACGCCGTTACAGGTTACGGTAAGACAGATGTTGGGAATAGCCTCGCTCTATAATTAACCACATTATAAATTTAACGACAGATCATCTTATAAAACAATAAGTGACGATGTCAGCACTTTATAAAGAATTTTGAAAACATTGTAAGTAAATTTCTTACAAATATTTCCATTTAGACAGCGAAAGTTACATTGTCACTGATCAACGGGGTTATTCTTATCCCATCGTCGTAGAAGCAAAAAAGTTCCAAAATAAAATCCATTTGAACACAGAGGTTAAAAGAGTAGTTCAACTTGCTAACAAAAGACTTGAAGTCTATGCATCAAACGGAAAACAATACATTGCAAAACACGTTCTTGTCACGTTCAGTTCAGGTGTTTTGTTGAACAACTACGTCACGTTTCAACCGAAGCTGCCAATGTGGAAAAGTGCCGCTTTAAATATGGTACCAATGGGTCATTATTGCAAATACTTTGTTAGCTTTAATGAAACATTTTGGAACAAAAATGCTAATTACTTTATAATCGCTACCATGCAGAGAGGTCACTACAGCTTATGGCAAAATCTAAATTCCAACAATTTTTACATGGGAAAAAATGTGGCATTAGTTACACTTGCTGGTGAATTTTGTCTTAAAGAGCATTCTAAAACAGATGACGAAGTAAAGATGGAAATATACGACGTCTTAAAGAAAGCTTACGCAAATGCAACCTATCCAAAAGGTTTGTTTGAGAAATTGTTTTTTTAACGAAAATATAGTTCAATTACGTGTGCAATGTTTAATATTTGTTTCAGGTATTCTTCGAAGCAAATGGAGCACAGATCCACATTTCATGGGTTCATACTCATATCAAGTTCCAGGAATAACTGAGTATGATTACAAGGCGCTAGAACAACCGGTAATGAATAATACTCTCTGGTTTACCGGGGAACATACGGCAAGATGGGACTATGGATTTACTCATCCAGCTATTGATGTTGGGTTGGCTAAAGCAAAAAGAATCTTGAAATGTTTAAAATCAAACGACTGCCCGCCGGAATTACATATGACAGAGACTGAAGAAGATCCTTGCAAACATCATGATAACAATTCGATTAAAACTTCAACCAACTTGACATTGGTTATGTGCGTTACCTTCATAGCAGCTTTGTTGTTGATGAAACATTAATAATTGTTAATGTATTCTCGTATGTTTTTCCTTCACTCACTGTTTAGTTATTGTTCATTTGCACACATTATTGGAGTGGCACATCATCGACACATGCTGTATTATGTAATATTTTACCTTTTTATCTTATTATATTTATCTTCTTAAGAATTGGTATATTGACTGGTATCGGAGAAATTCTCTACGCAAAGTATTTGGAATATATCCAATCGAACACACAATCACATTAAAGGATGGAACCGTCGATTTCAATAAATGGCGGGGGAAAGGTTTATTTTGTTAAGTGATGGGGGGGGGGGGGGGGATATTCAAAAAGCACGCCAGCAGGATTATTTTTAATAAGTGAAGACTGTTCAAACCTCTGTTGCGATCTCCCAACACCTTCGACCTATATGAAATTAACTTACACAAACATCTTATAATTATGTTCAAGAATCAGCTGACTCCAAATGCCTTTGATAAACAAATTACTTGATCTTTTAATAATACATATTTGTTACGGTCAAAGGATTACACGAAATTTGTTGTGCCGAGAAAAGGTTCAATGTTTCGTAATTTCATAATAGAGGCCCGTACGTGTGGAATTCCTTTCTCGATGAGAATATATTAAAAATTAAAAACCTTTTTTAAAATTTGCTTTTAGCTGGAATGCGGTTTTCAAATTTTTAAGGTGGTATTAACGTGGTATCTAATTTTTGAAAGCATGCTATTTGATCGGCTCAATTTTTTATAAAGTTCGCTTAAGTGAGTTTTCCAAGTTAAGTTTTCATCAATTAAAACTCTCAGATAATTAATGCAAGTTAATTGTTTTAAGCGTGATCCATTTAAGAGTTATTAATCGTAATCGTGATCCAATTAAGAGTTAAAATGGATGGAAGATGGATTATTTGTTCAATAGACACCAAGTTGTATCTTATAATAACACTTTATCTAATCCAAGGTCTTTAACATGCGGTGTCCCGCAGGGTTCAACTTTGAGTCCGCTATTGTTTTTGATTTATTTTAATGATTTTACCAGTATCCTCAAGCATGCCAGTGTCATCGAGTATGCTGATGATACAGTTTTATATGTTAGTGACAAAGATTTTTACGTGATTGAAAACAAACTTGTCGAAGACATAGACCGTTTAGCAAATTGGTTTCGTGACAATGAACTCGTGATAAATCTTAAAAAAGGAAAGACCGAGGCCATGTTTTTTGATACAAACAAGCGCTTAAACCTCAGCGGAAAGAACACATCAAACGTCTCTGTTAATCAACGATAAATCCAGTTAACTCGTATAAATACTTGGATGTAAAACTCGACCAATGTCTACACCTCAATCTGTTCCACGATGAATTATACCGTAAAGATTCTGGTCGTTTGAAATTGTTAAATCGTTTGCGATCATCATTGACAGTAAATTCTTCACAGAAGGTATACACATCAATGATTGTCCCGCTGTTGACTGTTAATTAAATCTATATTTAAATCTCCAAGTAAAAAATACTATTGTTTTCAGAATTTAACTTTAAATAAAGAAGAAGAATAAAATCAATTGTAGAAACATTAATAGACATACATGGATGATGATAAATACACCCAACAATAATGTTACCTTTTTATGGACGAATTATTTCAATAAAAATCGATTCTAAGTGTAATTTTTTATACATCAACAAGTCATTTCTTGGTTTGTAATTTAATTTTTTAGAAATATATAGAAGTGCACCACGACGAGATGATTCAGTAGAAATGTGTTCAATATTATAACCTTCTAATGATATTAGAAATGGTGATTGAACGTCACGTTTTAGTTTAGTTTTGGTTAAACCAATGATACTAAAATCAAAGTTAAGTAAACGTAGCATGACACAAAATTCATCAAAATGTTTGTTGAGCGAAGATACATTTAAATGAAAAATCGAAAAAGAGTTATTGCTGTCAAATTTGGAGGAGACAAAGTCATCAATATTGAAATACTTACACTTTGTAATATTTGAATATAAGTCATTTCCTTCTTTTGAATTATCAACGCAATTTGTGGTAAAAAAGTCATTGAACTTAGAAAAGAGTTTGTTACGGTCATAAGAAGGAAGAAATTTCATATTAGCAGGAATTTCATTTGAGTCTATAATAATATTAGAGTTGAGGACTTGGAAAAGTTCATTATCCGAATTGTGACTGAATGGAAAAATTTCACTTGTGCATAAAATACAAAACCAATCAGAGACGTTTGATTGTAATAAACGGTAATCAATGTCATTTAATCCATTACATTTTTTTATGTATCCAAGAGTGTTAGATACATTTGGAGCATTTCCTAGAAGGTTTTCAAAGTGATCTTGCCATTTTTTTAATCTCTCGGTTTGATTATTGGCTTTCAGCTTGGATTTGTTTGATGATTTTCTGCCGCTTATTTCATTTACAGTTTTCCAAGCGAGTGACGATTGTTTGTTGACTGCAGCATGATTGATGAGGTGTATTTTGTTTTGGATGTAATTGATCTGTTGTTGTTCATATGTATCTTTGAGTTGGATACATGCTTCATTGAATTCTCGAATAGATTTTGTGGATGGATTGGAATTTTTTACAGCCGACTTTTCTTTCAGGTTCAACCTTTCCACCTCTACATCAGTTGTTTCCCAGGGAGTGTGCTTCTTCAGTTTCGGTTTTAAAGAGATGACACTTTTAGCAGCTCTTTTATGTGCAACAACAAAGTTGTTATATGTTGTGTTTGGATGTGGTGAATCAACATCTGCTTGAAGAGAACTGAATTTGTTTCTAACTGAGATGCTATATTGGGCTTGAAGATCTTTGTTTGTTGTAAGAAGGAACCAATCGTATTGAGGATGATTTGAAGACTGGCTCTTATTCGCACGAATGCTAAGACGGAGAGTGCAACTCACAATTCTGTGGTCTGAAGATACACCCTCAAAAGAATTAAAAGCTTGGCAGTTTAGGGCACTATTCTTCCATTTATGGTTGACAAAGATGTAATCTAATTGAGCTTTTGCACCATTAGCATATGTGAAGGTCCAGAGTTTAGAGTTTGATTTTCTAAATTTAGTGTTCAGACATAGGAGATTGTTTTCTTCTATGAAATCTTCTAGTAAACCGCCATTTCTATTTGAAGATGCATGGTACCCAAACTTGTGGGTCACGCTACATCCAACCTGAGCATTCATGTCTCCACCAATAATCAAGAAATTATGTTTTGGGACAAGTCTAACGAGTGAGGAGAGGCTCTGATAGAATTTCTCTACCTCTTCCTGATCGCTGGTATTTGTTGGTGAGTAGCATGAGACAATTGTGGTAGTGGGGTTTCCTTGGAAGTTCGCGATCATGATTCTTGGTTCTATTTCCTCTATGCTATTGACAGATTTCAGTGCCAGTGGGCTGAGTAACATGCCTACACCACCAATCGTTGATCCAATTGAGTTTTTCCACGCTGAAGCTGAGACGAAAGTCCAGCCATTTCCGACATCATGATATTTGAGGTTGACGTCAAGGTGAAAGATCGATGTTCCTGAATACAGATGACATTTATATTCAAGTTGATCGCAGATGATACAAGCTCTGGTAGTTGATTTATTGTGTTTAGTGTGCGCACATTGAAAGTGGAGATTAATGATGTCTTCTTGCACACATGAAGCTTTGTTTGATGGTGATGATGATGATCTCGTAGCTGATTTTTCGAACACTGTGCCGGGATCTGGGACACAGCAGAACGCGGACTTTGGTGACCCGCGCGACGTCCGATGCGGTATGAGTTTCTAGAGTTTGTGATAGTCATAAATGTCTTTCAGTGGCTGTATTCTCAGCTATTGTACGCCAAACCTATAGTGAGTAGCAGTGTTAGTCAACACTAACAGGTTCCCCAGATCAATTTCACAGTAGCGTGAAATTACTCTACAAAAATTGATGCAGAAGCCAAAAACAATGAGTTTATGTACTGCCACCTGCATCTGACTGGCATCCTGCATTCCAATGACAGTTGATTTAAACGGATTACTCCTGATTTAAACGGTTTACTCCTGGTTTTTATATCAGAGATTTCCTTCTCTTAGATGGGTTGCCTTCACCATGGCTTTGAGGGGCCCCATCTACCCTTACATACCCGGAAACCTACTTTTAGCCAGGGACTAGTGTTTTATGGGTATTTATCTGGTTAATGTTTTGAAAAGAGTTATAGAAACCAGGTTGCAATAGCTACAACTTTTACGACCAATTATTCCAAATTATTAACGGATGTTAACAACGTAAAGGTTTAATTGTGGCACAGTTATGTGATAATTACCAGTTTTGGTTAGTAAAGAGAAAAACCCTCTCAGAAAAATGGATAAATAAAAACATATACATAATTTGATGAAAGAAAAGGTGTTCCAGTCTCAAACCCTATTTTTTCGGGATATGGGGCAGTCCCCTGGGGTTACAACCCAAGCTCCCAATAAGCTCCCAATAAGTTCAATGACTTTTTTACCACAAATTGCGTTGATAATTCAAAAGAAGGAAATGACTTATATTCAAATTTTATAAAGTGTAAGTATTTCAATATTGATGACTTTGTCTCCTCCAAATTTGACAGCAATAACTTTTTTTCAATTTTTCATTTAAATATATCTTCGCTCAACAAACATTTTGATGAATTTTGTATCATGTTACGTTTACTTAACTTTGATTTTAGTATTATTGGTTTAACCGAAACTAAACTAAAATGTGACGTTCGACCACCAATTCCAATATCATTAGAAGGTTATAATATTGAACACACTCCTACTGAATCATCTTGTGGTGGTGCACTTCTTTATATTTCTACAAAATTAAATTACAAACCAAGAAATGACTTGTTGATGTATAAAAAATTACACTTAGAATCGATTTTTATTGAAATAATTCGTCCAAAAAAAGTAAACATTATTGTTGGGTGTATTTATCGTCATCCATGTATGTCTATTAATGTTTTTACAAATGATTTATTCTTCCTCTTTTTTCAAAGTTAAATTCTGAAAACAAAAGTATTTTTTTACTTGGAGATTTCAATATAGATTTAATTAAAGTTAATTCTGATAATGAAACTTCTGATTTTTTTAACTTTATAACTTCTAATAACTTTCTTCCGCATATTACCTTACCAACAAGAATTACTGAGAAATCTAAAACAATTATTGATAACATATATTCTAACTGTTGTAATAAAAATATGTTGTCTGGTAACTTAACATTAACAATTTCTGATCACTTACCTCAGTTTTTCATTCAACCTAACTTTTATGCAACATTTGTTCCACGTAAACACAATATCTTTCGTAGAAATACCACATATTTTGATAAAAAAAGGTTTTCTTTCTGAATTTAATAACGTAATTTGGGATGAAATTCTTGAATTTGATAAACTTAACACAGACAACAGTTTTAATTTATTTTTTGAGGTTTTTAACGGATTATTAAACAAGTATATGCCACTCAAAAAGGTCAGTATTAAAAGCTTCAAGCTCTCTCTCAAACCGTGGATAACAAAAGGTATTTTGACATCAATAAAAATAAGGAATAAAATTTATCGCAAATATATTCGAACTAAAGATATTAATAACAAAATCAGGTTAAAATCTCGGTATAATTCATACAGAAACTTATTGACTAAACTATTAAGATGCAGCAAACAAAACCATTTTAAGAAATACTTCATTGATAACTCAAAGAACCTTCGAAAAATCTGGATTGGTATACAACGTTTAATAAATCTAAAAAGTAAAAAAGATTCTGTTCCAACTGTTATTCTAGATGATAATGGTGTTTCGCTGACCGTTCTTTTGAAAATTGCTGACAACTTTAACTCATATTTTACGACAGTCGCACATAACATCCAATCTAAAATTCATTCATCTCATACAAATTTTAAAAAATACCTAAATAATCCGAACCTCAACAGTATTTTTATATCTTCAACTGATGAAATAGAGATTTCCTCATTAATACATAATCTAAGTAATAGAAAAGCTACTGGACCAAATAGTATACCTATTGTGATCCTAAAAGAATTAGGTAATTCAATTTCTGTCGTTCTTTCAAAGTTATTTAACCTATCTTTTACGACTGGTGTTTTTCCAAACATTCTTAAAACATCTTCAGTTTTGCCGTTTTTCAAAAAAGGTTCTAAATTAGAATGTTCAAATTATAGACCAATATCTTTGCTTTCAAACATCAGTAAACTCTTGGAAAGACTTATGTATTCTCGAATTTACAATTTCCTACATAAATTTAATTGCCTAAACAAATTACAATTTGGGTTTCGATCGAAGTATTCAACAGCTCATGCCTTATTAAGTATAACAGAGAGAGTGAGAGAAGCTATTGACTCTGATCTTTTTGCATGTGGTATTTTTGTTGATCTGAAGAAGGCATTTGATAAGTCCATCACAAAATTCTTCTCGAAAAACTTGATCACATGGGTGCAAGAGGCATTGTTAATGAATGGTTTGCTTCGTATTTGCAAGATCGGCAACAATATGTAACGATTAACGGGTTTTCATCATCGTTAAAGTCAATCAGATGCGGCGTTCCTCAAGGTTCTGTGTTGGGCCCTTTGTTATTTTTAGTTTATATTAATGATTTTCATAATTGTATAAAGTTTTCAACAGTGCATCATTTTGCAGATGACACTAATTTGTTATACATTAACAAGTCAATAAAAACCTTATGTAAAAAAGTAAATTATGATTTACAAAGAGTTAATGATTGGCTTAATGCAAATCTTATCGCTTTAAATGCTAATAAAACCGAATTTATCATTTTTAAGAAGCATCATAAAAAAATGATTCTGAAATTAAAATCATGTTGAATGGATCACGTTTAAAACAATCAACTTGCATTAATTATCTGGGAGTTTTAATTGATGAAAACTTAACTTGGAAACCCCACTTAAGCGAACTTTGTAAAAAATTGAGCCGATCAAATAGCATGCTTTCAAAAATTAGATACCACGTAAATACAAAAATTTTGAAAAGTTTGTATTTTTCAATTTTCTCGTCACATTTAACTTATTGTTGTCAAATTTGGGGACAAAAAAGAAGCATAAATCTAAATAAATTATGTTATATTCAACGACCAGCTCTAAGAATTATAAATTTTCAACCTTTTAGATCAAATGTAACTGCTGCATTTACTAAATTTAATATCTTTCCATTTTCGTCTACTATTAAACTCCTCAACATTATGTTTGTTTTTGATTCTTTAAACCAAAATATCCCCCCTTTGATTGTCAATTTCTTCACTAAACTTTGTCATTTTCATCTTTATCCATCTCGCAATGCCTTAGCTAATGAACTTAAAATTTGTTCATATAATACAATTTTTTATGGAAAATACTCAATTAAACACCAAAGCATCATTGAATGGAACAAATCAATTAGAGATATTAAAAATATTTTTGATGTAAAATATAAAAACATGCATTGGTTAAATTCTATTTTTGATTTAAACAGTAAACAATTTTCTAATTTAGTCAAACTTAGCATCAGGGGTAAACCTTGTTTAGCTTAGTGTTATTAACAAATATATGTTTTGCTTGGTGGTTTGTGTTTTATGTTGTGTGTATCTTTGCCAATAAGATAATATATATTTTTTTACGCATATTTCTACTGTGGTGTCACTACATTGTTCAGCTTTATGCTATTGAGTGACACCAACCATATATTTTTGTAATTTGTTTTTCTATGAATTTTTGTATTTTTATTATATGGTGAATAAACAACAATTTCAATTTCTCCCGAAAATCCCCAACAACCCGGAGAAATGGATGAAAACCAGGAAAAAGCAAACGCAAACGTTTTGTTTCGAGGGTTAAAAGTTTAAAAACGATGTAGAAATATAAAAATATAATTAAGATAAAATTTTGCATGTAATATGTAGATGTAGGTTTCCATAGAGTGGCAGTCAAAACGATGAAATAGATGCAATTCTTACGATAGATACTGTATAAGCACATCCGTTTGCTTCAGAAACCAGGTCTGCAAATTCCTAAATTTGCAAATTTGATTACTAAAAATCATTTTATTCTCGAAAACTCTTTTACATACCCCAAAACATTCAAGCATGGATGTAACCGCTCTTGTAGAGATAATTAAGTAACAGCTTCGTATACAGCTTAAGTGACGATGTCATATTCTGTTTAAATTATTCTTTGTTTTCAAATCCTGATATTAGATCAGAATTATAACCCTTTGTTGTTCGTGGATATTCTGACTGGCATAATATTTCTGAGAAGAGAAAACGACATCTTTGTAACTCATACCATACTGAAACAACCGTAAAAGCTCAAGAGATTTTTTTAAATTAACAAGGAAACTAAAGATAGGCAAAATGAATGCCCTCAAATTGTGGAAATTCTTGCTGGAACAGTTTATTTAATTAGAAAACAGGGGCTTGCATTTAGAGGACGTCGTGAGAATTTAGAGAATGAAGGAAACATGGGAAATTTCTTGGCGATCGTTAAAGAAATCGATTAAGAGTTTTAATGGGAAAAATATGTAAATAGGATACAACCTTTTTTCTTAAATATCGACCTCCCCCCACCCCTTTAATTTTTACCCTACGCGCTTGACTACCATTACTACACTTCTATAAAATTAAACCACAGAATATCCACTCAGAAAACAACGTCGTGCATGCATCAATTCAAAATTGAATGAATGATTTATATATTTTGTTTATGTACGTTGTATGCACATCTACGTTAAGCACTTAACACTTTTATGTACATGTCTGTTAGCTGAGTTCTGTGAAAAGACTTGCGAGTTCCTCCATGAGCAAAAACACGAAAATACTTCTTCTTGGAATCTTGGCTATTATTTCTACATGCAATATTTAAAGGAATTTCAAAAATGTAAACATCTGTGGTGACGTGTTTTTTAAACGCGTATCCATAGCAACATACTTATGAAAGAAAAACACGAGTTCAAAAGTCTATGAGCATCTATAGGGAAACTTTTGTTAATTCAACTGCGGATCTAAACATATGGAAAAAATGAAAAACCTATTTGCTTTGACTGTCTTCATTTGTGTTTTCAACTGTTCCGTTGGATGGAGTTTCCAAGGTAGGAAGGATTAGCCAAGGGATGTCGTCCGTGAAAGTTTCTCTTTTTACTTGCACGGTCTATTTGGTTTTACTCAGTTGGCAATTGGACGAAGCCCTAAGTACCAATAAGCTCATGATCATGTTTTGTATGTACTCGCGTTAAATGTAAAACTGAATTGTTTATTGTCCAGGAAAACAACGGTGCGGTTATTGTTTCGGAAGTAAAGGCTGTCCTGTCTACGGTACAGACGACCAAATTTACAAAAACACTTGCGAGTTGACAAGAAAGATTTGCATTATGGGGAACACGAATCTTGGAATATTGTTCCGTATACCGTGCTCGCTAAGGAAAACCCTCCAGTTTTGATGATGACGTTACAAGGGATGTGTAGAAATCTATTTAAAACATAAATAAATGCTTTTCGTTTCACTTTGTATTAAGTTGCAACTCTGTACACACAATTACCAAATACTAAATCAGGAATATCCCAATGATGACTTGTATGATGTCACATGCAGATCTCGCGTTTGTTATTGATAAATAATCAATTTTTAGAATATGACACATCATTTGGAGAGTTTCTAAAGCCAATAAAAATGCGATACACTTCTTTAAATATACATATACACAAACTAAAATAAGAATTGACTCGAGTAGGTTACGTTTCACATATCGTATCGCCGGTATTATCGCCATTTTCTTTTGGTAGATCTTGTATATGGCATTCAGAAGAACGTCTGGGATTCCTAACCGTCTCTAACGATACAAAGGTAAGGCTGTGTCGTCTGCCGTAAAAAACCTCATGCGCACTTGAGTTACCCATCATCGTAAGTCTCGGCAAACGGTTCCGTCGACAACTCAGCGGTTTCGGTATTTTCCTGTTAAGCTGCACACACGTGCTCTCTCCTTTCGCGCCTTGAGTATATTGCAAGCAGCGGTTCTGGGATAACACGGCTTCGTTTTCTTTCATTTTGTAAATGTTGTTATTCTCTGAGCGGTATCTGCTATTTGAACGTTTTCTCTACCAAAGCAAACAGATTAAATATCACCGTTTAAATGCTTTAAATCTACATTAGGGTTTTATGAGACCACTTAATTGTATTAAGTCGATTAATTTATAAATTAATTTGCATGCAAAACGATACTGTTTTTACGAAGTTTGTCAAAACCAGAGAAGCAAAAACATTTTAAGGGGACATATGTGTTTATTAATTTTACGCTTTTTTACGCGTCCCAAAATCAACTCGTTACTAGTGAAAAATCGAGTTTTCAAGTTTAAAACGGGCAAACCAAATAACCTTTTTGCGCAATAAAGACAATTGGTATTTTGATTTACGAGTTCTACATGGGTGACTTTATTGCTTTGAAATGACAGAGGAAACCTGAGTGTCACAAACATGTTTTAACGAAAAACAATTTTCTCGAATTACACTTTTATTTGCTTTACGGTTTCTTCAACTCCAATGGATTACTATAGAAACACAAATAACTTAATGGAAATTTTGCTCAGAATCATCATTTGTTTGAAAATTAAATCATCGGAATGCGAAATTCAATTTCCCCATAGTCATATGAAAAGATATTTCCGAACACGCTATGGAAACCCACGTATTAAGATATCTCTGCTATGTTTTTAATGAATGGTGATAAATGTTCTGTAAACAATATGATGAACAAGATTTTACTTTAATTCCTTACCGTAAATTCTCTAATTTAGTGCGGCCAAAAAAAAATTATTTTGGCCATGCCGCACTAATAATTAGAGCCATTAAATTACCATTATTTTTGCATTCTAAACCCGCACTAATAATTAGAGGTAAATTAGATCCATGCCGCACTAAATTAGAAGAAAAAATATACCAACCACAATGTATGGTTGCGACACACAAAAGCAATGTCGGAGAAGCTCAATTTCGATAATTCCTTGCTGACGTTTAATGCATTTTCAGCCCATAAAACAGACGAGATAAACGTAAAACTCATCAACAACAAGTCGGATGTTTTGATGATTCCTTCCCTCTTAATAGGGTTGGCGTTAGGAAGGGCATCCAGCTGTAAAAACATATGCCACAATAAACCATCAGATGATTAAACCTACATAATTGTGGGGAATATCATCTTTTGAAACCGTGCAACCCACTCTGAGTGGAAAAAGTCACGTAAAAACGGATGATGATGATGATGATGATGCACCTTTAAATGTCAGCCAATAGATGTGTGCATCAATAAGCCATTCAAGGCAATTCTCAGAAAAAGCTGGGTAGATTACGTGTCGGAGATAATCGATAAAAATCTTGTCAAGATCCCTCCACCCAGTCGCCAAGACATGGTTGATTGGGTAGAGAAAGCTTTTAATGTCATATCTCTTGACATTGAGATGGTGAAGCGGTCCTCCGATGTCTGTGGAATCACAACAACTGATAAGACAAAGGTTCGTAATGGTTCCTTGTACAAGAGTTGCATGGAGAACGCATGTAAACATCTGGACGATGAAGCAGAAGATGACCCCTTTACATTGTAATTTTGTGAAAAATTATTTAGTAGAATAAAGAAAAACATAAATGCTTAACCCTTTCATTACCTGTACCTAGCGTGGCTGGGTATAAAAACCTGCGTCGTTTTCCCTGTACCCAGCACCGCTGGGTACGGTCTTAAATCAATTTTACTTTTGTTTAAGTTCGAGTTAGACAAGAAGCCGACTATGTTTAGAAACTAGATAAAATTCACGGCAAAAAAAAAAACACATGCAAATCTAAGCTGTAGTTTGTAATTTACTATACCTTGCTAGATTACGACCATCTACCGGAGGATGATGTTTAGTTGCATTTTATTTATTTTAGGGATTTGTTAACATTTCTTCTCTTGTTCTACCTCTTTTCATAATAGTTTTGATTCTTTTGATGTTTTTATTGTTTCATAGGCCTATTGAATTGCTAAAAAAGATTTTCTATCCATTTTTTTCAAGTCTTTTTTGCAAAATTGGAAGCGGTTTCTAGCAGTTTTTTGAAATTTTTGAAATTCTACTTTGATAATATTTAGTTCCAAGGTATGCCAAAATCTCTTTCCTACATGGAAATAATAACTAAAGGCATATTCTCTATCAGCTACTTTTATTTAGATGTATACTATATATATTACAATATATCGCGTAAATTTATGAAATTTACAGTAATTTTTTATTTACGCATAACTTTTGTTCAGATTGTTTTTTTTTCTATATAATTTTACAGATTTATAGGTTATATGTTATAGTTCCATGAAAAGTAGGTTTTGAGCCATTTTTTCGACAAAAATATATTTTCTCGACAAATTGATTTGAAAATTTCAAATTATTCTTTGTTTGCAGATCCGCCATTTTGAATCATGAACACCGCAATTTTGAATTTTTTTATTTTTTGTTTGTAATTCTGTTCCAAAAATTATAAGAAGAAAAGGAGCCAAATTTAGAGTACATTGAAGAATTGGTTCAAAAGTTATGATCAATTGAGTAAGGAAGGGTATTTTTCCAATTTCACGCCCCGGGAAATTGGGGTGTTTTTCTTCGGTAATGAAAGGGTTAAAGGTCGAAAATCTGTGAATTTCGTTTTCTAATATTATGTAGGAAAATGTCAACTCGCACTAACTTAGAGGAAACCCGCACTAAATTAGAGGAAAATTGAAAATTCCATAAGACGTACCCGCACTAATAAATAGAGGGAAAAAAATTGTGCAATTTTTGAAAAAAGGTTATCCGCACTAATTAGAAGCCGCACTAAATTAGAGAATTTACGGTACAACAAATTTTTGCATTTAGTTTGGGCATATATGCCGTAGAAACCCTCTAATGTGACCCTCATGGTGAAAAAAGAAATTTTGAATTAGGGACATATTCAAACTAGATATAGTTGACTGTTCAATATTTTTAGTAAAAAACCGTTTTTGTCAAAAAACAGATTGACGGAACAAACAAACCCTTTGCTATTAGCGAATTTCAAAGCGCGTGGTTTTGAAGTATGACTTTTAGTTTTGTAAACGGGAGGGACAAATTTTTCAAACGTAAACAAAATAAACTTGAAAATACTTGAAAAAGGTTGGTCTTGTTGTTTTAAAGTTTAGTTTTAACCTATTTAAAATGGTTAATTGGTTTTGTGCGAGTTCTTTATGTTTTAATAATCATCGAAACTCAAAACGAAATGATGGAACTATAATTAAATATTTTTGCCTAAAAATCCTGCCCTTCAAAGTCATTACAAGACAATATTAAAAACTGAAGGCATGAACTGGTCCACTGGGCATATATGCGGGGAACATTGGCGCTCTGGAGTACGTCACAAGCGTCATGAATTGCCCACTATCACAGTGCCAATTTCCCAACTCTAAATACATAAAACAAAATATGCAAATGCGAGAAAAAGGTTTGAGAAAATTGTCAACCCTTCAACCTCTGACCGCGAAAACCTCAAAACAATAAAACAAAAATATGAAGCCACGATTCGATATTCAAATCAACCAGAAGAAGCAACTCGTAAGGAACCTACACCGCGAGCCTGTACACCGCGAGCCTGTATTAGTTTCACTAAAACCAAAACACGAAGTCTATCAAAAAGAGAATTGAGGCTAAAAATTGAACGTTTGGAAAAACAAAATGAGGATCTTAAAAATGAAATTAGTGATTTGAAAAACTTGGTTAAAAGTAAAAATTTAACAATCAAATGTCTAAAGTCCAAAAATATGACATTAAAGTCAGTTGGAGCAAAATTCAAAAGGCAAGCTAAAAGTAAAACTTTACACTTAAATTCACACTGTAGCAATGTTGTAAAAAACCCATCCATGTTTTCATATTTATGTGGTTTGACAGTTTAACATGTTATTTGAATTTACGCAGCCGTTTTTAGACTCTATGAAATACCCTGATTGCAAGGGTACTGGGGCACGCAGCCTTGACAAAAAGAGTGAACTTTTTTCTTACCTGACTATATGTAGACATGCATTGCACTTTGGTGTAATGGGTCATATGATGTGTGTATCTGAGAGCACAATTTACAGAAACTTTTTTTAGATACACTTTTTAGTGAGCTTGATTTAAAACCTCATGATGGATTTTTATTAAAAAAGATGCCTGAAATATTTGTTAAAACCGGCCACGGATATACCGATATATTGATTGCACAGAATTTAAATCTGTACAAGCTTCTAATTTTGACCTGAATAGTTTGATGTTTTCAAATTATATAAACACTCAGACGGGAAAGGCGTTAATTGGAATTGCACCACACGATCTCTAACTTCTATCCAGGTTCATTATCTGACAGCGTTGTTACTGAAAAAAGCTCAGTCTTGACTTGGATCGAAAAGGAGCACGAAGTAATGGCCGATCGAGGGTTTAACATTCAAGAGTATTGCGCATCAAAATCTTTGTGTGACATTGTTAATTTTTCTATGAAACTAATAGGGCCAAAAGAATGATTTTATTTATATTTTATGTCAATTTACTTTTTTTAATTATTCTTTCAAACAAATTTCTGCTCACAAAGAATTCTGGTAAAAACTGTGGAACTTATAGTTAAATTATTGGGGAATAAGAAGGTAGATAGAATAACAAAAATATAAGTTTTATACCTCTTACAAATGTCAACATATTTATAAACAAACTATAAAACTTTTTCTAAGTATATATATATATACCTTTAATTTGAATTTATATTGAAGAAACTTTAATTTTTTGGATATTATTTATTTTTGAGTTGTTATTTTTCTTTATTAATAAAAGTATATATAATTTATTAGAATTTTGCCATTTTAATATTCTTTATTTCTTTGTTTATACAGTGGACTCTCTCTTTCTCGAAAGTTCGAATTGTGCAAATTGTTTGTCTTCATTGTGTGGCCAACAGGAGTCCCTTTTATTAAACTGTCAGTTAAGGTTTTGATTACCTTAGGGGAAGAAATTTTGGCGGGAAGAAAATTTTCGGCATCCGCCAAATGAAATTCCCGCCAAATTTAAAAATTTTTGGCATCCGCCAAATTCAATTTTTTCCCTTTCGTTTTGACTTATTTTTTATTTGTTTATCTTTTTTTTCTATCCGTTTAATCTGCACACACCTAAACATAGCCAAAAATATGAAAATTTGCCAAACTTTCGAAGTAAAATAAATAAAGCAAAATAAGAATATTTGTTACTTGGAGAATGTAAGGATACAAACTGAGAAGAAATATGAAATATAAAGTTATGCTATCGTTATTTTTCCTTTTATGCTTTGTTCAAATTACATAGAATAATTAATCCACTATTATGATTGTCTCGTTTGTCTGTTCCTCTTCGTATGATTTTGGTTCAGGTTAGTTACTACTTGTTTCACCTTGATTAAAAAACTGTCGAATATCCTTTGTTTGCACTTCGATCGTTTTTTCTTTTTCGGGGCACGCACATTCCTTGGTGCTACATTTATCGAGGCGTCTTCAGTAGTCTCAGCTTGCAAGAAAGAGCCCAAAATCTCTTTGTTCTTAGGTTCTGTATACAATTCCTTTACAAGTTGTGCGCACCACTTCTCCATGATCAAAAGATTAATTACTGTCCCCGAAATCTTTGCTGTTACTTTGCATGGAATCTCAATACCGCCTTGAATTAATGGAGATCTTTTGTACTGATTACCAATTAACTGTAAAGTAACGTCTGCGCCTCGGTCAATAAGAAACTTAGTTACTCTTGAAATTTCCATTGGAAGATGACCGACTTGATGATGATTAAATAGATACACATTATATTTAGAAATGGTATCCAATAATAAGACTTGTCAGTTTGCTGTCGATTCCATGTCTTGTAATAGATTTGTATATACAACTTTCCGGCCCTGACCGACTGGTGTTTTGCTTCCCATTTGACACGTCTTTATGGCAAATCTATCAAATGAATGCATTATCTTTTTCGTGAAAACAACTTTAAAGGATTTCTTCAGGTTCAGGATTCTAGTACTTTCGATAATGATGATAGCCACGAACAGCTGCAGTGAACTCAAATATCTTAATGTATGCCATTTAGGGGTGGCGCCAGTGGGGGGCTAAGGGGGGCTACAGCCCCCCCGTCGGAAGTAAAGCAATATTAACAAAATACTGTCATTTTTTAACGTTAGGTCTTTTTTTGTGATTAATACAATTATCATGATATCAAGTTTCATGGCAGGTTATGTTTAAATTTAGAGGTGCCAAATCTGTAATAGATTTGATCATCAATGAGTTTTGTGTTAAACTTAGAGTCAAGCAATTAGCCCCCCCCCCCCGTCGGCGCTGTAAGCCCTCTTGTCGGAAAAACCCTGGCGTCACCCCTGATGCCATTACTAAATTTGTGCAAATTATATGGTTTACTGTGCTCTTGTATGCAGAAAGATTTATAAAAACTGCAATACTTTTTTACATGCATCAAAATAAGGCACACGAGTCGATTAGTTGCTTTCGACAGTGGGTGAGTGATGTGGGTGATTTTCACTCAGTGCGTACTTTATTCTTTTGTTTAGTTCATTTATTATACGAAAATAAACTCTTTTGCTTGAAAAAAAACAAAATTATATTTGACTTTTTTTCAATATTATAATATATGTTTATAACAATATATTGGCAGATTGTCCTTCCGGGAAGTACGACATTAATAAACACTTGTTATATTTCGTGCATTTCATTAGTAGTTGGCATTGAATATAATAGGCTGGGGATTAATTGAAATTCTCCAAGGGACCTACACTTTTTTCTTTTTTTCAAGTTTCATCATTCATCCACCTGGCTGTCAAAGGAGGGATCTCTGTAGGGTCTAAAAATGTTTGAAAACAGTAGTTTTTTTGCGCTTTTAGTTCAAGTTTTATACAAAGCGATGGATAAAGATTATTTGTATTGACCCGCATTTGTAACTCGTGTAGGGTTCCACATGTTGGTAACCCATGTTTAGCCAGCCATTTTACACATGTATTTTTGTCCATATTGGATTATTTACCTAAAAATTAGATTTTTTGTAGCCACTATAATTTTAAAAATATTAAATAAAAATAGATATATAGCTGGATTACAATAAAATCCCGTTAAAATTCACCCGTTAAAAAAACATTTCGTTTTCTTGTTTTGAAATTTGTCCCTCCCGCTAGCTTTCAATTTGGCTATACTTCAAAACCACACGCCATAAAACTCGGCAATTGCTTATATTTTACATGTTGGTTCGGGCATTAGTATCCAAAACTGATTTACAATTTTAAAATGCTTTTAATGCAAAGAAATTTATATATATAAATTATATATTTCTTCATTTTGTAAGGATTAATTGACATTGCGGTATTTTTATTAGCTGTCTATGCAAGTCGATATACGCTCTACTTGCTTGATGAATCAGGAAAGGTTAATTTTTTTGTTTTCAAAACTAAGATTTAATTTTTAAATAAAATACGAAGCATTATAACAACAAGTTCCTTCAACACTTATATTTCGACTCAAAGTTCCCTTACAAACAAATAACTTACAAGCTTATATCATACAGAGACAGGAAGTAGTTACAATGAAAAATAAGTGAATAAAATGTAAATTATATGAAATGTGAGAAGATTGGAAGTTGTAGAACGTTGATTAGTTTAGTAATTTGATGGAAGAGTGGGTTTCTTGGGTGTTTAATGAGGGTTTTAGGTCTTTAATTTTGCCTCTATCTTCACGGAAAGCCTGTTTGGAGAAACGTTTAAAGAGGGTTGCAACCTCCTCATTTATTTTATCTTCTTTCAATTCGCGTAAAGTTTCATATTTCAGCTTTAATTTGTTTTCTTTGTGCTGTCTCTTTGACATTTTTATATGTTTGTCATGTTTTTTTTAAAAATATTTTCTAAAAAGCAGAAAAAAGTGTTCAATCGACGGTACAATAGATGGTTTACACTTCCAAAACTTTGAAAAATTCGCACTATAGAGAGTACCGAGGGGTCTAAAAAATCAGTTCAAATTAGGTACATTTTTGAATTACTGAAATTACTAAAAAGAGAGTTAAATATAAGAAATCCTTAGTAGGTAAACTTCACGGTGGTTGTATTTTTGTTCAAATTATGCAGGTTTTTGTATAACCTACCGTATGTTCGAACGATCAGCTGGGGTCTGGGGCTGTGTAATTTCTAGATTTGACCTTTCTTCATGCTCAGAGTTGCATTTCTGAGGTATATTTGCGAACAAAATGATGACTATAAATTTAGATAAAAAATTTCAGTTCAAGGCATGCGTCATGCGACATTTTTAACTTGATATATAAGAATCATTTATGGATTTTTTGTTGGATTTTGAGTTAAAAAAATTTAAAAAAGCAGGCGACAGGTAATGCATGAATGCTTAACTTTTTATTCACTAACATTGACAACACGATTAGAGAATACTAGCTAACCAAATGATTTGAGATTACCACCGGAAGATATATGTATTATGATACTTGAAGGATTCAAGGTCAATTATTTGATAGCACCTATACATAAATAATATTAATAATATTAGTAAATATATAATTCCACAGCAACTTGCACCCCGAACAATATGTTTAAAATATCTCTTAAAATGGTAGATTTTTGCTCCTCTTCAACTAAAGTTTGGCACCAAATCCCAAGCTTCGATATTATTAGAAACAAATTGTACAAGAAGGACTATGTACGAACAACAGTCGCGAAATGAGTAAAACAAATATATTTGCTTGCTGAAATTACCACAACACAGCCCCAAGCAGCTCATGCCTGTTGTTGTGGCAGGATACCCAAACACAAGTTCACCTATTTTCTCGGAACCATCCCGGAAATGGAAATTCATCTGATGCTATTGGTGGATTCCTCACGGGAATGTTGGAATTATATCATGGAATCATCGATTCTTGAGTCAAAACGTTCGATTTTTAATTTTGTGAAAATGTTTTGCAATCATCAAAAATCACTTTGGTTTGTTTCAAAATGGCAGCGGTGCTTGCATCCAAACAAAGGCTTTCAAAGATCAAAGTTGCATAGCTAGCTCAAAGTTATTTGCGGCTCATTATAGTTCCATTATTTTTTGTGGTGTTATAGTTATGTCTATTTTATCTCGAGGAATTTTCTCTTGTTTAGAACCCCGTGTTATTGTTGATGTAGAATGTTATTACGAATTTCAATTAAAATGCAATGTTCTCCTTGCGACTTTAAAGATAAGTATTGATGGGTTAACCCTAACAATATATAAATTTTGACAAAAATAAAAATACAAAGCATCTACATATCTTATGTGGTGTTCCTCAGGGTCAAGACTAAAATACTTGATACTGGAACCGAAGACTAAAACACTTGATATTGGAACCGAAGACTAAAACATTTGATACTGGAACCGAAGACTAAAACACTTGATACTGGAACCGAAGACTAAAACATTTGATACTGGAACCGGAGACTAAAACACTTGACACTGGAACCGAAGACTAAAACACTTGATACTGGAACCTAAGACTAAAACATTTGATACTGGAACCGAAGACTAAAACACTTGATACTGGAACCGAAGACTAAAACACTTGATACTGGAACCGAAGACTAAAACATTTGATACTGGAACCGGAGACTAAAACACTTGATACTGGAACCGAAGACTAAAACATTTGATACTGGAACCGGAGACTAAAACACTTGACACTGGAATCGAAGGCTAAAACACTTGATACTGGAACCGAAGACTAAAACATTTGATACTGGAACTGAAGACTAAAACACTTGATACTGGAACCGAAGACTAAAACACTTGATACTGGAACCGAAGACTAAAACATTTGATACTGGAACCGAAGACTAAAACATTTGATACTGGAACCGAAGACTAAAACACTTGATACTGGAACCGAAGACTAAAACATTTGATACTGGAACCGGAGACTAAAACACTTGACACTGGAACCGAAGGCTAAAACACTTGATACTGGAACCAGAGACTAAAACACTTGATACTGGAATCGAAGACTAAATCACTTGATACTGGAACCGAAGACTAAATCACTTGATACTGGAACCGAAGACTAAAACACTTGATACTGGAACTGAAGACTAAAACACTTGATACTGGAATCGAAGACTAAAACACTTGATACTGGAACCGAAGACTAAAACATTTGATACTGGAACCGAAGACTAAAACACTTGATACTGGAACCGAAGACTAAAACATTTGATACTGGAACCGGAGATTAAAAGAAAACTTGAAGAATGTTTTGTCCTTTCGAGGTCCGTATTCATGGAACGGTTGTTGTTGTTCTCTCGGAAATAAACTCTCACTTTTAAAAGAAAACTAAATGCTATATTTAAACCTCTTGCAATTTCGAAGGTTTTTTTAAAGCAGTTGTAAACAAATATCATAGTTAGATCTAAACCTCGTTTGTTTTCAAATACCATGGCAGTAAGGGCTGCGCGTTCTCCTGTAAACCTCTCTCGCTGTGTAGTATAAAAATATCACTTGTTTTAATTAAATTTGAAACGGGGGTTTGTTGCAGTTTTGTTCGTTTTGGAAATTGTCCTTATTTTCGATCTTCCAATTAATTCGTATTTATGACGTCACGTCTGTATCTTGCGAACGGTTTATTTTAATATATATTTTTCAAAGTGCTTTTTAAGTACTTTTACTTTTTTACAAGTACTTTTCAAAGTTAGATTTGAGATTTTAAAATTGCAAACAACTTTAGATGTGACAGAAGTGCAATAATTTTGTATGCATCAGTGACATTTACACACGTCATCCCATGATTCCTTCCAAGCGTTTTCGATAGCTTTTATTGTTTTCATGAGAAATATTTCTTCTGGTTATATATTCGTGCGTTGTTAGTTAGTTTCGACACCTTTGATCAAAAATAATGAAGATTGGAAAATGGGTAAAGACATCCAATCTATATACTCCAGTTTTATAAAGGATTTATTTAAAAAGCTATTTATTACGATATTAATTATGTGAACTGACATGCTGTGAGTCAGCTATGTGATATGATGCGTGACATCAACTTCATGATATTAGATATATGAACTCAAATGCTCTGAACGGATGCTAGATTCTCGACAACACATATCTGATGAAGCATCTAAACTCCATCCATTTGAATTACAGATATCTTTGTCCTTTCCCAATTTCTCGATCGCCACTGTGTTTTATATGCATAAGCCTAGAGCTTAGAGCATAGGGCTTAGATCGCCCGTTATGTGAGATTTAGCACCGTGTATAAAGTAAGCCATGATGAAGAGAAACGAGGAGTGAAACAGATGAATAAAGTTTTGAAATGTTATTTACCTTACTAACATCTTCAAGTATCAAAATTCAAAGTGGGTCTTGCGCCATTTGTCACTCTCTATTATGCAATGATTTACATGCATACAAGTAAGGAAGAAAAGAACTATTGTTACAATTCAGACTTTGACAATTACAAAGTCAATCAACACATACCATTTCTCAATTGTTTCAATTCAACTAAAACTTCTAAAAGAAGTGCACCAAAAATCCGAGTCAAGACAACCATAATGCTTCAAGAGAACCACCACCTACAAACAAGTCAAAAACAAGGGGGAAGTCTTGTTGACAAACCTTTTATACTGGGACTAAAAGATGCATCTGTCCGACTGTTAACTCCGTTCCAAATACTCACCTCCTAATTGGGGCTGGCAAAAATTTAATATTTGGGAACCGTTATGGACATATAGTGTATCAGACCCAATAGTATGATTACATTAATTGTGAATGCAATCCGGAAAATGGTTTCAAAAAGCGTTGCAAATGTGATTGACTTTTTGGTATCTATAGGCAATTGCTCTATAATTAATCGGAACGTCTAAAGAATAATTCCGATGTATATGTCTAAGCATGATGTTTAAATAATATTTGCTGTGAATATTATTAATTGGACTATCGCATTAAAGAGACGGTGGTTGGGTTTAAAGAGCGTGTTTAATATAATCATATACAAATACCACTTCTCTGTCGTCATATCTAAAAAAGAGAAAAATATACAACAATAAAAGCTTGTTTTCATAAAAAAGTAACATTCTGTGTAAGTTAGTTTTGAAATTATTTTGTAAATTAATTTCTAAAATTTCAATTGATAAACACATTACGAGTAAGTAATGAAAAAATTATTTGAGATTGAGATGTGAATTGTTTTGAAGATATATTGGACGAGATCAAGTAAGAGGAAAATGGTTTACGCTGCATGGTCCGAGTGTCAATATTATGACTTCTCGATTGAGCTTGTTCGCTTCATTGAGATGGCACGTGGATGGGTAGGTTTTCAAGTCCGAACCACATACTTGCATGATGTTGCCGCCCGATAAACAGTTCGAACCTATGATAATACTTTGTTATTGTTAACTCTCATCTGTTGTGTACTAGATATGCAATAAATCGATTCCCTATCATTCAGACTTTCTCCATTAGTTCGGAATCTATTAGAAGCTCTCTTTGGCGCACTATTTAAATCAACTCTGTATGATTTGAACTTCGATTTTCTTTAATTCGAACCCCTTAAACAGTACCTTAGGTAGAATCCACTCTATTTCCCCTGCAAACAAATTGAATAACAATTCTATTACACTGTTAAAACCTGTGTAATAAGGCGTATAAACAATACAATTCAACGATCTTCCAGGTTAATCTCACCTTCAACAGACGTGAACATCAATAAGAACGCCACCATGCACGTTACAACCGAAGTCTTCATTTTCATCTCGATGAATTGCGCAGAACTATTTAAACGATGGATGGCAAACACTCGCGCAGAACTATTTAAACGATGGATGGCAAACACTCGCGCAGAACTATTTAAACGATGGATGGCAAACACTCGCGCAGAACTATTTAAACGATGGATGGCAAACACTCGCGCAGAACTATTTAAACGATGGATGGCAAACACTCGCGCAGAACTATTTAAACGATGGATGGCAAACACAGCTTGATTCATTTATTAAACTGTCTCTAAAAACACTTTGCTTTTCGAATTATGCTAAACATGCCGGTTCTCCTTGAATAGGCTCTCATCAAATGACCATATGTCGGCAATACAAATATTGAAATTTCTTTTGCTTAACTAATGGCCGCCATTTGTTTGTATATACGGTTGTCAACAAACTTTATTTGCTTCACAAGTGTTTTTAGAAGAAATAACAGCGCAGTTTCCGGTGGTTTGAGATTACATAAGCAAACATACGCGAATGAAGAAATATATTGTGTCGTCATTTATAAAACAATTGCATATGTTTCAAAAGGTGTGTGTGGGAAAACGAAGCATCATGAAAAAAGATGCGAATTCAAAAATTATTTGCAATGCAATGTCAATTATATTTTTGCGTATTTTCGCGTGAAAGCGTGGAATTTGTAACAAAGAACAAGAACAATACAAATAAAACATATTACGAAAACTTAAGAGAAAGGGAAAATACTTTATATATTTGTTTTCATGTCGAAGTACGAAATCGGAAATATTTATCAGTAAAAAATGAACAACAACAACAATAAAAAACCATTTTGAATGCAACACTTTTCTTAGAAGTAAAACGCGGAACGGGAAAGCTGGGCAGTGTATCGTATGTATACACCAATACTATTCTTAAGAATACTTTTGAAATGTTTTATCAAATAGCGATGGCGTGATGTAGAATTCACTTTGCAAAGGAAAACAGTTCACGCAGTCGCAATCGGTCAACAAAATCCCTTTTACTGGGTAGGAAATTATTATCATGAACGGCACTTTCCTGTTAGTCCCCCGCCCTACCTAACCTTACCTAATGCTACCTAACCTTACCTAACCCTAACCCTAACAATTTTATTGGTGGATTGGTGTGGGACTAACAAGAAATCTTGTTATCTTATTCTGCCGTAAAAATAGCATGAAAAGATGAACGAAATGAAATGTTAAAAAGTAATGGATAAGAACAATATATTTATAACTCTATAGTAATATAACAACGTACGGAATCCATATAATCTTTCGTAAGAAGAACTGAATTCGAAAAGAAAATGAATTCCGTAAAAAACCTTTATTCTTTAAACAAACAATAACTTTCTTTAAAAACAAAACCAATAATAAAAACCATGCAATGTTTTATCCATCAGCGCTAATTTTAAACTCACAGGGGGATTCATCGATCTGAAGACAGTAACAAAACGAACAACTCTTTATAAGAAATTCTTTCATGGGCACTCGAATGTTTTCGTAGCACACTCTGGCATCGGTTGATAAACTTTCGTAAATCTTTTCGCATTGCGCCTCTAATAGAAAAGAAAAGTTGTTTGTTAGTTATCAGTCTTCCAAAAGATTGTCGTCATTGGGAAATTAGACGATCTTTAATCGAATTCTGCCTCCATCACATAATTTATGTATCAAAGATTAATAGAAAACAATTTTTCCTACTTCTTTCTGCAAGTTGATTTACGTCGCAACCTTCACAACGTTTATCCAAATAGTTCCCTAATATCGTTGGGAGTAAAACTAATACGAATAAAAGACCTGCGTTCATCTTGCTCACTTATGATATGTTTACATTCTTGTAAGTTAACGGGTAACAAAAGAGGTAGACCTCTCATGGGACAAATTTAGTGTAAAATCACCAATTAGAAGTCATTTTCTTTCATAAACGATCTTTCGTCTCAACAATGAATGAAACTTAAATGTATCAAGAAATCTTTTGTAAGTATACCGTATCGGACAATGCTTGCTTGCTTTGTCTGACCGAAAATTTTGTTCAAATGTAAACTTTCAAAACCACTTAGATTTTAACTTTTTTCTCAAAGATTTTATCAGATAATTTTCCATTCCATTATTATTGACCTTTTTACTTGTACATACGCAACAAGAGTTGACGATGATGGAGCATTTCTTATATAAAAATGGTAGCAAATTAAAAGAAACTGCAATTAACATTAGTCACGACAAAACGCACGACGAACGTGGCGTATATTTAAAAATCTGAGTGGAATGTCTTAAAAAGTAACGATACACTTACAAAATAAAAGGTCCCTCGTGGAACTTAAACTTAAAGATCATCAAAATTCTAAACAAAATTTAAACAAAAAACGTAATGCCGAACATAATTCCGAATTGCCGGGTTTTCATAATATCACATCAGGGAGCGTCATCAAGGAGTACTGATTTACACAAAACTACATCCTAATGCTCTTCAAATTCAATTCGGCGAACTATTCTCTCGATATCTCTGTTGTAGAATTCGACGAACTATTCTCTCGACATCTCTGTTGTAGAATTCGGCGAACTATTCTCTCGACATCTCTGTTGTAGAATTCGACGAACTATTCTCTCGATATCTCTGTTGTAGAATTCGACGAACTATTCTCTCGACATCTCTGTTGTAGGATTCGACGAACTATTCTCTCGATATCTCTGTTGTAGAATTCGGCGAGCTATTCTCTCGACATCTCTGTTGTAGAATTCGACGAACTATTCTCTCGATATCTCTGTTGTAGAATTCGACGAACTATTCTCTCGATATCTCTGTTGTAGAATATCTTGAAATGATAGTTAAATTCCTGTGTTTATCGTTTTCCGAACTGCACAATAGAAAACAATCTTAAATTCAACAGCGTGATGAAAAAAATTTACCACCTTGGGGAATAATCTTAACAGTTGTTTATCAAAGTTCATCATCACGACACAAGAATGCTTTTTACATCAACTTATCACTGAGACAAGTCACAATCATCCTAGTCACAACCAATCACTGATTCGTTGCGTATTTACTTACGTCGCATAAAATTTCACAACAGCTTCCTTTAGGGAAAAGTAACAATGTTGTTCTTAAAATAAACTTTAACCTAACTACTCAGGGGTATTATAAAACAGATATCTCTGTTATATTTGGAAAACAAGGCTTACAAAACATTCCGTACAACTGGTTCTATGATTGACTATTTAAACCACTGTTCTTAGCAACCGCAGACAATGCGACATTATATTGACGTCACTAGTGGTGTTCCACAAGAAAGTCTCCTCCACCCTTTTCTGTTTACGTTATACATAAATGATTTACCATACAATATTGTCTCAATGTCACTTTTATTTGCCGATGATACCAAAATTTTCAACAGCTGCCCCTTTTCACTTCACAATACTACACTTATTTTACAGAAACGTGATAAAGATTTGGGATTCATTATTGATCCTAATCTTAAATGTAATAACCAAACTTCGACTCAAGTGAGAAAGGCTAATAGATTACTTGGATTAATTAGGTGATCTATACTAACCTGCACTCAAATATCGTGTCACTGTGTGGTAACCCATCTATCAACAGGATTTCGACCAGATCGAATATGTGTTACGCTTTGAGATTGATGTCCATGAAATATCGCTTACTTTGTGAACATATGATACAGATTTTTAAAACAATTAACAGCGATTCTTTTTTTTTATTGTAGTTGCTCAGAACAAGGCCCTAAAGGCCACTTGAGTGTAAAGAGCGAGAAAAGTTACAGGGAAAGTTACACAGTTTTCAGATATCGATGAAGGTTTGATTTGAACAATTGAAGGTTATAGACCGATGGAAAGCATGTAGAAGGAAGGGAGTTCCAAAGTCTGGATGTTTGCGGGAAAAAACTGTTCTTATAGAAATCCCTGTGACAGTTTGGAATGCAAACAGTCCATTAATGAGAAGATGACAAAAACCTAGTTGCACGGTGAAAAATTCTGGGAGAAGGTGTAAGAGATGATAGTTTGCTTGAACAACGTCCATAAAAAAACTTGTAAAAAAGACAAAGAGAAGCTACGTTTCGCCGGTGTGATAGGGAGTCCAGTTTTGAAGATAAGTTTGCGCCGATTGCGTTGCAAACACGCCGTTGAACACGGTCTAACAAGTTCAAGCAATTCGCAGGAGCACCTGCCCAAATGTGGCAGCTGTATTCTATGCAAGGACGTATTGACGATTTGTACAGGTAAAGGATACACTCAGGGGTGAGGTAACTCATTTCTCGAAAAAAAGATCTAACCTTCATGGCAGCTGATTTTGCAATGGTTTCAATGTATGAACGCCATGAGAGTTTGCTTGTGAATATGAGACCAAGAAGGCGAAATGAATTGTTTTCAGGCAAATGAGAACCATTCATCAAAATTAGAGGTAAATATGCTTGCTTGAAATGATTAATGGAAAGAAGACTAGTTTTAGATGGATTGAAATTAACCAGCCAATTCTTACCCCATTCAACTACCGAATTGAGATCTTTATTGAAAACAGAGGCCAAATTAACCTTATCACAATCATCTGATTTATCAAGACAGGAATATAATGTGGAATCGTCAGCGTAAACAATGGTTTTGGATGATAAATTGTCTAGGAGATCGTTTATGTAGAGTAGGAACAGGGTTGGTCCGAGAACTGATCCTTGTGGAACACCAGCATTGATGGAAAAAGTTGAAGATGAATGACCACTAAGGACAACCTTGAGTCTACGGTTGGAAAGGAAGGAAGAGATAATTTTGAAAAAGGAACCTTTTAAACCATATGCTTTGAGTTTATGCAAAGACCCAGATGCCAGACTTTATCAAATGCCTTGAAATTCTTCACTACACCATTTATTTTCGAAATCAAAAAGCAACGTGTGGACACAAATTCAAACTGCATAAACTGTACGTTTCATAATCAATGCGAAACCACTTCTTCATTAACCACGTCATCAACAGTTGAAACAACCATCCTACTATAATGGAGGAAAAACCTGAGTATGTTTGTTTGTTTGTTGTCCGCCAATCACGCCCAAACGACTGGACCGATTGGAACCAAATTTTCAGGGTATGATTGTGTTGCCCTGGGATGGTTTTTAGCCAAAGAATTTCTTTTTTGACAAGTTTATACATACATACAGAATTCCTCAATTATCATATTATTGTTAACGTCCGTAGGACGGGTACATTGTTTACAGATAATGTCGTTCATTTTAAATTTTCATTTCGTATCATATGTATATATATTAGGTAGTGTTATTTTGTACACTAATTATTAATTTTTTACCTTTTAATTTTTAAGCCTTTTTTCAACATGTTGTATGTAAATAAAAATAAATAAATTGCTTTAATCTTTAAAATAAAAATAGAGGCCAACCGAATGGTATTTGGCTGTTGGTTTACTGAGTATAACTGTACTCTTTTTAAGTACTAATATCGGTCTGGATTTTATGTTTACTTGAAAGTGTTTATTTCGGGACTATAGTTTATAAACAAAAATCAAAACAAGAAATAAACCAAAGCCATTTTGCATTTATTTGTTTGCTACTACGAGGGTGAAAACCGATTAGTTTGAAAACGTCAAATAAACAATAATAAAAAGTCGAGAATGCGTTTCATGTAGCCCCGAGTAACCCCACGTAACCTAACCTTGCGGCCGATCCTTATATGGTGTTTTCAAACTAACTCATTAACTGTATGCAACTGGCTACCTTTAGTTGTCATTAAACATTGTTTAACTGTTTATTTTCACCTCAAAATGTATATTTTATTTTTTATTTCAGAACTGGGAAGAAAACATTGAGATTGGAGGCAATTCCAACAGAAATACTAAAGGTGATGTAGCTGTGATGTCCGCTATATCACCTTTTTCAGTTGATTTTGTTTTCATTTTTCGAATATTTGACTTGTTCTTGTGCCAGTGAAAATGAACTTTGCAGAAAAATGTTAATGGTTCATCCAATAAGTTTGTTTTCGTTTTTTTATTTTCTAAGCTATTTGTAGAGTTTTAGAAGATCGAGTTGTATAAGCTACCTATCTCTGGGCGTTTCAAGAAATTTTTAACCATAATTTTTGTATCAATTCTATCAAGATGATTGGTTTGTTTTGTTACAGCTCTAGATTCCTGCTCACATAAAGATATCTTGCCAATCTTTATTCACTGTTGTTAATAATTTTCAATGAATGTTGCGTACAATGTCAAGCTGATTTCAGTAATCCATTATCAAAGACACTTGCAGTCAGCTGATTCCAAATCATAAATAAAAGGTTTGTGTACGTTAATTTCATAAACATTCACTCTGTCACCTCGATCCCGTCAGAGGGGTTGAATAGTTCAAGTGTCGTTTTTGAAAATAACCTTGCCGGTGTGTTTCTTCAGTTGCAAAATTACTTTTAATTTAGTCAGATAGTTGCTCACCCAGGTCATAATGACATATGTGTTGTAGCTATGAATCAGGCTGAACATAGAACATTTTTGGGCCACAAATGGTCTGGCACGATACATATGATACCAATTGTTTTTGTAATTGTAATCGATACCATGATAAATTTTCATCTACTTAAGACGGATCCTTAAAACACCTATCATCAAGATCTTTTATAATCTGATTGGTTAGTAGCGTGTTCCGTGTTGAGCGAGGCGGCTGTCGAGTGAGGAGGAAACGTGTCCCCGTAGAAAGGTCCGTGATATGAAAGAGACGACTGGTGGGTGATGAGCCAGCTGGACTTGTCGTCACTAGTTGCTGGGTTTAAAGTTTTCCGACTGCTTGAGGTATGACAGGAGAGCTGGAAGAGCATTGGTCAAATGGCCAAAATGGAGGAAACTTGAGAGAGACGGCTGCGACGGCATGAATAGGAGGAGTATTTCCTGCGGCTGCCGAAGGCTTGGATGGAGATGAGGCTGATTCTGAGTCATTCATAGCAGCGATGGGTTTACAATAACCCTAATAACAGTGGCGAGGAGATCAGCGGGAGAGATCGTTGGCGAAATTAACAAAGGTAGACTAACCTTGTATGGTTCTGTGTATGGCGGTTGAAGTGGCTTACGGACAGCGTCGGTGCGGACATAAACGTGAGTGCAGGAAGAAAGATCCTTTGGTACGAACGACTTGATGAGTTGCGGGCGAGGCAAAACTGGCTTAAGCGTCTGCATGGCGTGTTGAAGACGATCGGCAAAAACAGTCGGATCGAGCTCTGTAGAAACTGTGGGGTAATGAATTGGCCAGGCAATCAAAGGGTAGTTCCATAAACGAGTTGAGAAGGCGTGCAAAGAAGTTCGGATTTAATCGTGTTGCGGATTTCAAGAAGTACAAGAGGAAGAATTTCCATCCATTTTGTTGTATCTTGGTACGCTTTGATCGAGGCTTTTAGTTGGCGGTGGAAACGCTCGACCATGTCATTGGAAGACGGGTGGTAAGCAGTTGTGCGAAGGCGTTTGATTTCCAGTAAAGACGTCAGACGGGAGAAAAGTGCAGACTGGAACTGTGCACCTCGATCTGTTGTGACGGTCAAAGGTACACCAAAGGTTGCGATCCAAAGCGAAATGAATGCGAAAGCAACGGACTCGACCGTGATATCTGTGAGCGAAATGGCTTCGGGCCAACGCGTGAAATGATCGACGACGGTCAAAAGATATCTAAAACCTTTGGACGGTGGAAGTGGTCCAACAATATCTATGTGTAGATGGTCGAAATGTGCGTCTGGTGTCGAATGTTCCACAAAGAGCAGTGACGTGGCGGTGAATCTTTGCTGATTGACATTTCGGACAGGAACGAGCCCATTCGCAAACGTCTTTGTTGATGCTTGGCCAGACGAAACGTTCAGTGACAAGTTTCTGTGAGGCGTGAATTCCAGGATGAGAAAGACCATGGAGTTGATCGAAGATTTTCCGACGGTACAAAGGTGGTACATATGGACGCGGCGCTGCTGTGGACATATCGCATAGAATCAAGCCTGTGGCGAATGGCAATGGAATTTCTTGCAGGTCAAGCGAAGATGAGGATGCTAACGAGTGGATATCTGAATCCTATTTCTGTGCGGCTGCAAGGAGAGTGAAATCAATGTTGGACGGGCAGATAAGAGCGTTGGCCTCCACGCGCGACAAGGCGTCTGCGACAGGGTTTTCTTTTCCATTAACATGCCGTATATCCGATGTAAACTGCGAAATGAAATCAAGATGGCGCGTTTCTCTTGGAGAATAACGAGAGGGCGAAGAAGACAATGCATGCGTCAGAGGTTTGTGGTCAGTTTCAACATAGAATTCTTGCCCCTCGAGAAAATGACGGAAGTGACGTATTGACAGGTAAACTGCAAGCAGCTCACTACCGAAGGTGCTGTATTTGACTTCTGCTGGTTGCAATCGCTTAGAGAAGAAGGAAATTGGTTGCCATGTGCCATTTAACTGCTGTTGTAGAACACCCCCGACTGCGACGTTTGAAGCATCAACCATAAGGCAGAATGGTGCAGCGGAAGACGGATGAGTGAACATCGTGGCATTGGCGAGTACATCTTTTGAACTGTTGAACGCGGCTATAGCGGAATCGCTAAGATGGAAAGCAGTGTTAGCATGTTCCTTCGAAAGAAGATCCGTTAATGGTTGTACAATCCCAGCACATTGTGGAATGAAACGGCGCTAGAAATTGAGGAGTCCTAGGAATTCACGAAGTTTGCGGGTTGAAGTAGGTTGCGGGAAATCTTGTATTGCTTTAACTTTCGCTGAAAGAGGCGTAATTCCTGCAGCAGAAACGTGATGACCAAGGAAGTCCAAAGATGAGGTAACAAAAACACATTTTGGTTTCAAAGTTGATATTCGAAATCGCCTGCTTATCGACACAGTCACTGGTTTTAGACTCTGTGGTATTCGGTCTCCTACACCCTCGCCACGACCTCCACTTTCCAGCATCCACGCCTTACACGGATTTGTTGCGAAAATTTTCGGATATTTTCCATTTTCCGTGGTGTTCTTTTACAGGTTATTACAAGTGAGTATGTAATCTGTTTTATACTGTATAAGCTCTGAATTGTGACTTTTTATATACTGGGTTCATTCACTGCTAAATCTAACGACTGAATTTTGTTTGTCAAATTATTGAGAATAATTGCAATTTCACATTTATTTACAGTACAAATTTATTTTAGTATGACATTGCGAATTTTTTTCGCCTGGGAATCTCTTTCTTTACTCTTTAAAGATGAGAACAACAATTTCTTCAAAAAACCCAATAATGTATTTATCTGTATTTGACCAATGATTTTGAAATGTACAGGTTTTCAGGAAAACTGAAAAGAAGGCTGGAAATCGTATTCAGGTAAACTACACGGTGTTTTGCCATTATAAATCAGTTGGACTGACCGGAAATATTGTTGTTGTTTGCCGCTTTCCATCCACACCTTTCCATCGACACCTTTCCATCCACACCTTTCCATCCACACCTTTTCATCCACACCTTTCCATCCACACTTTTCCATCCACACCTTTCCATCCACGCCTTTCCATCCACACCTTTCCATCACACCTTTCCATCCACACCTTTTCATCCACGCCTTTCCATCCACGCCTTTCCATCCACACCTTTCCATCACACCTTTCCATCCACACCTTTCCATCCACACCTTTCCATCCACACCTTTCCATCCACACCTTTCCATCCACACCTTTCCATCCACGCCTTTCCATCCACACCTTTCCATTCACACCTTTCCATCCACGCCTTTCCATCCGCACCTTTCCATCCACGCCTTTCCATCCACACCTTTCCATCCACACCTTTGATTGGGCCATTCTTTAAATCACGCTTACATGTCTGACATTTAGCATATAATGAGATTTTTGGTTTGAGATTTAACCTGGAATTTCACTAACGCTTGTAAAAAATATCTTTTGAAAACTGAAAAAAAAATATTTTTAACTTTTATTTTGTGAAGATTTATTGCTATAGTTATCTTTATGCTACATATACGGACACAATATTTATTTATATGTTCTTATTTACCTACTTACGTATATAAAGAATATAAAAGAAAATTGTAAACTGCAAAGTGTATATAATAAGGCTTTGCGATAAGACTGTTTTTGAGTTTTCTTAAAGTCCTTTTCTACTTACACAAACAAAGGTTCTTGATGTTTCAAAACATAAATTAACAACAAGATATCTTACTAACAGCAATATTTTAATGAATTGTGATCACTAGTGGTTCTATCAAGACTGTGTTCTATTCCTCCTCCCAATTTTAAAAACAAATAATTGGATATTTGAAAAACAGTAAATGCGGTGAAATCACAAGACTTTATATAGCGTTTCGTCTTACTTAGCTACCCATGTTCTAAACATATGTTCAGCCGTCAGAGGTTTTGTACCTTAATCAACAGAAGGTTTACTAATTCTTCTTCGTATGAGCAGGATGTTGTCTTCCAGACTAGATCTCCGGGCAGGTTGTCATCAGCCAATCGATCGTCTCGTCGTCCAGATTCTTCAGAACATGCATTCCATGTGGGGGGCGATGGATTGGGCAATCATGAATAACATGGTCCGCAGTCTGCTCTGTGGCACCACACTCGCATCCTGGTGAAGGAGCCAGAACCCATTTGTGCATTTCTGAACGAAAGCGCCCGACGCCAGTACGTAGTAGACGGTTTAGTCTGACCCATGCAGGTCTAGTCAGGGGCATCTCTGATGGAAGGGAGTCGGCGTTGGGTATGAAATCACGAAGTCTGAAGGTGTTGTTTTGCCACTCCGTGTTCCACATGTGGCTCGTCCAGAGTGGCGCACTTATTCCAAGATCTTCAATGCTTTTTAAGCGGGATTTACACACGCGAAAAGTTCGAGCGAACAAATCTGAGCGACAAAAATTCTTGAATTTGATTGGTTCATAACATAGCATTGCGTCAATCGAGAGTTTTATTTTTTATTTTCGCGCGTTCAAAAAAAGTTCAAACCGAGTGAACTTTTGGCGCTAAGAGCTAGCGAAAAAAGAAATTGAGCCAATGAAAATTCATTATTTTTATAAACAACTTCTGGCTAAACAAGACTTTTAAACAAAAACATGAAACAAGAAGAACTTTTAAAACTGTTGGAGCAACCCAGTTCAATAACTTATTAAATGTTGTGGGTGTCATCCGAAATTGTTTATAAAAACATTCATGATCAAACAATTTCGTTTCGCACACCAAGTTGTGATATTCTCCTTTTTGTTGGCGTTCCAGAAAGATTTGCAGGGTCCAACAACGTCATGCTATTTTTTTTTTTTTAATAATAATAATAATTATTTTTCTCGTCATTTCGACTCTATTCTCTTTCTTAATAGCACTAACAGAAATAAATTTTTGCGTTTACTTCCTTCCGTTTTGAACAATATCATTTAGAAAACCATGTGATTTTAGCACGCACGTTTTCGCTCAGATTTCTTCGCTCAAACTTTTCGCTCGTGTAAATGGCAGTGAACGAATGAATTTTTTGTTCGTGCAAACAATGTTTTTTAACCAATCAGATTCAAGAATTTTTGTCGCTTAGATTTGTTCACTCGAACTTTTCGCGTGTGTAAACCCCGCTTAAGTAGCTGTTGTGCGGCAGGCACAAATGGGCGCCTTGATTTTAGTCGCCACTGGTCTCCAGATGATGGACGCTGAAGAGTAGAATGGAGAAGATGGTTGGAGTCCAAGGCGCGGCGAGTAAGAGATATCATGGCTCCTTTACGACGAAGCTCAGCAGGTTGGATGCTTGGAAGGATGGGTAAATAGTCCGTTGGGGTGGGACGCAGGCATCCAGATAAGTAGGCTCGGCGCAGTAGGGCACATGTTCTCCCTCGATGTCGATTTTAATCTCACGCTGTGCCTTCCGGTTATGGAAGGCCGCCGACATTGTTTTTGCCTTGCTGAGCTTCAGCTTCCATTTCTGGAGATATGCAGATAGTTTTAGCATGTCTTGGCTCAGGTTTCTCTCCAATGACTGCCAGTCTCCGGCTGGATGCAGGAGTGTCAGGTCATCTGCATGAGCATACTTTCTGGAGATGGTGGTTGGCAAGTCATAGATGTATGTGTTAAACAGGAGTGGAGCCAAGACAGAGCCCTGTGGGACGCCGTTTCAAAGTCGGCGTAGTCTACTTCGTCGGCCGCTACCGGTGGCGAGGGTAAAACTGTGGCTTCGCACAATTTCCATGATCATGCAAACCATACGCCTGTCAGGCAGTAGACGAAATAGCTTGCAGGTAAGGCCGCTGTGCCATACGGTGTCATAGGCAGCCGTGAGATCGACAAACACGGCGCCAGCCAAGAAGCTGTCCTCAATGTCCTGGGTCTACAGAGTGACCTGATCTACCGTGTCGGAATCCAGCTTGTTCTTGAGGGAGCTGTGGATCTATTATTGGCTCCACTCGGGCGTAGATCAGTCTCTCGAGGATCTTGAAGGTGATACAGAGAAGGGATATTGGTCGATAGCTTTTCGGATCCTTGGCTCTTTGGAGGTTTTGTTGGCTTAGGGACTGCAATCACTAGGGCTCATCTCCAGATTTTTGGAATACACAGGTGGCACAAACAGTAGGAAAGGAAGTTTTTTAACCAGGACTTCAGGGTGGGAGCAGCATGGAGTATTAGCTCCGGGCATAGATGGTCGGGACCCGGGGCTTTACTTGGCTTTAGGTGCTTGAGCGCGGAGTCGAATTCTTCTGGAGTAAAGTCGCCAGAAATGTTGTCAACGTCCGGTGTTGGTACCCTCTAAAGGTCCGTCATTTCCTCGAGGACGGGCCTGTCCGACTCGCGGTTTCTCGTTCTGTGGGCCCCGTTTTTCACAAGTTGTGATGCGATGGCATTGGCTGAAACAAGGCATTGGTGACGAGAGCTACGTGACCTGCCAGTAAGGTTGTTAAGTATGCTCCATGCTGTGCGTCTAGAGTGCGTAAAATCGATGGAATTGACGGCCTCTGTCCAGCGTTTGTTCCTCTTTTGATATAGCTTCGCCAGTAGGGCTGTGGCTGATCTGTTGGCATCAATGCCCTGATGGGCACTTAGGAATTTGGAGTAGAGGCTTTGGCACTCTTCATTCCAACACGATATATGGTTCTTTCGTCAATCGCGGGAGATGGATTGTTTTGATGTAATTACGTCATTACAAAAGTCCTGGTAGGCTTCATCCACATTGATGGTGTGTAGTGATGGGAGACACTTTGAGGCTTCATCTGTAAGGAAGCTATAGTGTTCCCAGTCAGCCTTTCTGAAGTTCCACCGCCTGACAGGCTTGCTCAGGACAGGCGTTGCAAGCTTAGGGGCCGTAATGAGCGAGGATCGATGTTGGAACCTTGGGAACTTCTCTAGCACACGTCTGTCCGGTTGTCGATTGTCGGAGTCCACACTTGCGAAGGCCAGGTCGGGATTCGTTCCGGTGTTCCAGCGTCCGGAGAAAAAGCTTGGAGCGCCCTTGGGATCATGTAGGAGAGCGAGATTGTTATTAGCTGCCCAGGCATTCAGGCTCTCTCCGTCGTTATTAGTCAAGTTGTAGCCCCAGTCTGTGTGGCGGCAATTAAAGTCGCCAGAATATAGGCTGGGGTGGGGGAACACTGGGATGGCTGTTGGTGTAATTCGCGAAGGTGGGGGCTTGTAGACGTTATAGCCTGCTATGTCTACGCATAGCCACTCAATTTCCGACTGAGCTTATCATCATCATCATCCTTCGGCCACGAACTCCTGTGACAATCCCTTTCCACACAGTCCTGTCTTTCATTGCTGTTCCCAGATCCCTAATGTCCAACCCGGAATCTCGTGCTATGGTATCTGGGAAAGTCAATTTTCGCGAGTGGAGATTTCCAGCCGGATGCCATAGAAGAAGAGATGAGATGATCTCGTTTTTGGCGCGGTAACAGTGACCAGTAAACTGGAGACGTTTTCGTTTTCGTTTGAGCGATATTGGGCTCAGGCTTCCATATATGGTTTCTAATGTTGCATGTGATCTCCAGCTGATATTTTGGATTTTTTTGAGCAGATTTGTGTAGACTCCATCTAGTCGCCTTTCGAGGCGAACAGATAAGGTCCAAGTTTCCGATCCATACAAGAGGACAGGTTCAATTAGAGTTCGGAATGTTTGGGGCTTTAGAGAGGAGGGGAGATTTGAACACTTTCTTTTTTTATTTTGATATTTTTTCAGCAGATAACAAGTTTCCAGAAGCATTAGGAGAAAGAAGTATACCGATCCCACCTACAGCGGAGTTTTGGGTGTTTTTAGTAGCTAAAGCAGTGATAAGCTGGTAACTGTCAAGGTTGGTATATTTTAGGGTAGTATCCGGATGATAGTACCTATGTTCCTGTATGCTCAAGATGTCAATTTTGTTTTGCTTTGAGCGGAACAGAAGTTCTTGTTTTCTGCTATTTTTTGATAAAGTTCGTGAGTTGAAAGTGCTGTAGATTGTAGATCTTTTGCACTTCATGAACTTATAAGTGCCTTTAGTTGTAGTTCCTGCATCTCCCTCTTCACAGGTACCTCGCCCTGAGGAGTTGAGAGGCAGCTGGTCATACGTTTCATGAGAAACAAGGTTCGAATTGGGAACTGAAAAAGCAGGGGCTGAAACCCTGGTGCGGTTAGTGGACGTCATGATAGTTCTTTCGATAGCTGATACTAAATGTGGGGCGCCATTCCCTACATCGGTATTTTTATTGAGACACCATCTCTAGAAAGATTGCCGATCAAGGCTAAAGTGCTCCATCTACACATGAGGTGAGTTATCCCGTGCCAGTTACCAGCCTGGCATTTATACTCTCCCGTTATTGTTTGTGGTGCCAACACTAGATTAGTTGCAAGCCAATGCTAATGGATCTAATCTGTCCATGGTTTGAGTTTTTGAGTTTCCTTCTCTTAGATAGATTGCTTTCACTGTGGCTTACAGGAGCTCCCTCTGCCCCATTTGTCATTTAACCCATGACTGGAATTCAGGTTTCTGGGCATCAGAGCGTATTCCACACGCCGGTGGGTCTTGCATGCCTTAGCTAACAGGGCCTGAGCTCCTCCGGGGGTTTCTGTAGGGGTTACCTCACCCTTAGCCTTTGGTTCAAAAACCCTGGTCCACAAGGCAATGGGGGTCCAGTTTTATGGCACTGAACACTCGCCGTTTGATCAGAGCCCCGTTAGCAAAGCAGTGCTCACGACGTGCACGTGGGATTTATTTGTCTGGGAGAAGCTATCTTTGAGCGCTATGACATTGTGTGCATTGTTTAACACACATCCACACCAGACCTTGAACACCGACTGAGCTGGTGATTGGTCTACAAAGGTCCAGCTTAATCGGTCATGGAAAAACGTGGCGAGGCCATATTTCCTACTGAGCCTGTGAAGTTGGTTATGACCAACTTGTCCACAGATGTGCAGTGGGTCTCCTGGAGGAGAATGATGAGGCTTTGATGTTTGGTGGCTAGGTGCTCGATGATGTTGAGCTTGCTGGCTGTGATGCCCTCGGTGTTGAGCTGCAGAACAGTGGGTCGTAGGTACTTTTCGACAGTGTAAGCACTGCCGCGCCCTGAGAAGGACGTTTCCCTATCCACCCTGCGCTGAACACTTCTAGTCTGGGCAGTTGCTCGAGGTAGTTGCTCGAGGTTTACTAATTAACTGTGTTCAACGATTAAATCTCAATAAGCCTGCAATAAATCATTCTCAAAACTATTTGCGCTTTTAAATGAGGGACTTTAATATTTCGCCTTAAATTAGCATTTATTTTACTCTGGAAGTGTTCATACAAGTCCCGCGGGAAAGGGGTTTCAATCTAAGTATTATGGTATATGTGATGGGGAATTAAAGATTTGTGTCATCTAAAAACACTGGTCTGGTAGAACACGCCTTTCTTATGTCAGTTTGAAAACGTCATGTGTTATCATGCGATCCGAAAAAACAATATTTGAAACAACCGTCGTCATTAAATAATCGAATTTCCATGTATTTATTATTAGACGTGAAGTGGTAGAATGTTTCTCAGAAACATGCTGGCATCGAAATTGTTTCCCTTCTAAGAGTTACATTAGAAATTGTGACAATTTGAAAACCTCCAATATCACTTAATATCGATTTACACAGAAATGTGATGAGTCATCACCATAGTTCCTGAAAGTAAATATAGAAACCTAATGACCATTGAGAACGTCTTACATGTCATATCTATTGCTATGCGTCACAAAAAACGTCACAAGAAATGATCTCAAATGACAAGAATTTATTCACGGGAAAGCATTAGAAGTTGTAGAACTTTCTAGAAATAATTTCCATAATTATGCGCAATTGTGTGAGCCTTTTCCCTAATTATGCGTATCTGATAATGAAAGAAGAGCGTCTTCAAGTAAAGTTTTATAAGCAAATATGCTTGATTATGTAGAATGAAAAGACAATATTTTCAAAAAAGTGTTAATGTCAATATTGGCGTGCACGCGTAAACAGTAGGTTATTTGTGTGACATTTCGTAGTGAAATTTCCGATAGGAGAACTCCGTGCTTATTGCAACGTACTAATGTTTGTCTAAACTCCTCAAAACATACGATTATGTTGCTTAAATAAACAACAATTTAATGGAAATGTACACAATCGTTTTTCATAATCACAGAATATATTATAGGTTAATTGGATTTATATTTCCTCGAACAAAATTCGTTAATCTTCAGTAGAAAACACATTGAGCAGCTCTTTATTAGAAATTCCTTGAAGGTTGCTCCGTTGCTTGGATTGCACGCTGGTAACTGGAGCGACATTGCTTTGTATTGGCTTTTACAATTCGTCTCTAATGAATAAAAGGAAGCTAATTGTCAATAAACAATACGGGTTTGCATAAATTGTCTAGTATTTCTATTGTTTACATCTTCATAGTTTAACTGTATTTTTTATAACTTCTTTCAAGAAGTTCTCTGCAACAGATTTTAAATAAATCGATTTCTCCTTTGAAAAATTAAATATGTAAGTCTACCTCTTTCTTTTAGTTTCCTCTCGTCGCATTTTATATCTGTCGATAAATTGGATGCATATCTTCCCAATACAGCTGGAACAAAAACTAATCCAAATAAAAAAAACGCATTCATCTTCATGACGCACAGCTACTTCTCTTTCTTGTGTGATGTCAGGTCGGCGTTCAATTTCAATATGAGAAAAATTATTGCAAAATCCCGCATAATTAAAGGATTTTGTCATAATTAACATTCCGATGATGTCATTTCAGCGCACGTCATATGTAAGCACAAAACACCTCTTTATATTTAGTTGGAGTAGCTTCCTTAATTGTTTTTAACAGCGTCGGGGTGACGCGGTGTTTTTCTTATGTTCTTCAAATGTATATTTCAAAACATAACTCCGCTGATAATAAATCTTTGCGTGTGGATTTGAAATATAGCAACGTAGCAACATCGCTTTTCTATTTACGGAAGTCCCGTCATTTTACGATCTTGCAACTATGTCAACAATAACAACTTGTTGGAATTTCTATAAAGGGATAGTGTATTATCTAAAATAACAACTTTTATAAAGAAAAGAGTCAGCCGAAATTTATATTAAAGGATGTTATTACAGTTAATTAGGATTTTGACGATAAGAAAAACGTTTTAATTTCTTAGATATGTTTCGTTAATCTCTGAATACATTTTTGATTGTTCGACCAATTAAATCCATTTTGAAATTATCGCATAACAAATATTTAGAAGTATTTTTTCAAAGTTTGCGTGCTTTTTCACGGCTACGAATATAGTGGTCGACGAAGCTATGAACCTCGCGGTAATGTTCATGAAAACTCCGATAACATTAACAATAAAAAATTGCAAGAACATGTTTAATATGAGAGCTCCGTTTTCGTTTTCTCTAAACAAGGCAACTGTAAGCTACTGAACCGCTTGGTTTTACGGGGAGATTTTAGAAATATCTGTCAAGTCATCAGAAACGATAACTTTATATTGGAAGATATTGTATTCTAATTTCTTTATCTTAGGGTGAATTACTATAAAAATTAGTCTTAAAAATTTAAAATTCGACTTTATTATTGCGATAACGGTTAATTCACATCATCATTGTTCTGTGCGTTGTTAAACGACACCGGCCGGGTTAATTCACTATTTGGACTTCGTCTTATGTGAAATCTTTTG
The DNA here is from genome assembly GCA_963930725.1 of Candelabrum cocksii. NCBI lineage: Eukaryota > Metazoa > Cnidaria > Hydrozoa > Anthoathecata > Candelabridae > Candelabrum > Candelabrum cocksii. The sequence continues at coordinate 6,791,680 of OZ005665.1, forward strand.
AATGAACGGTGGCCATATCAAATGCTAACCCAGCTGATGCCTTTTTCTGCTCGTTACCCAATTACAATCATTCATCGTTTGGACGGGGCAAATGTCGATAACCTTAAATGAGTCTATATCGAATTTAGTAAATATTGACCAGTCTATGTTGAAAAAAATACAGTTTTAGACGATCCGCACGCGCAGTTAGACAAATGGGATGAGATATTAGTTCGGACAGTGAACTCACTGAGTGCCAGAATGATTCATCCCATATTTTTAATTTTCAGACATTTTAAAAAAATGTTATCTGTAACATAACGACTGCTTTATGCATTTTTATTGTAGTCTCTAACAACCTCAATTATTGACACATATTTATTTTTGTTACAAGCTCTTTCTAGTGAAAAACGCATTTTACTAAAAATAATTATAAAAATTTGATTTTTTGTTGTTGTCGGTTTTAAATACTTTCATTACCCTAGATTACAAAAATGAACTTAGTTTTTAGAAACTTTACTCATAAATTGGTGTATTTCATTATTTTTTAGAAAGAGATATAAAAAAATTATCTTGACAACGCACATAGCAACGCAGATATAGTGAGTTTTACCCCTCCAAATCAACCAAAACTAGCGTATTTATAATTAGTGTGGCTTCTTGTTTCTATCATGTTCTATTTCAAAAAGTTATACTTTTAATTTTTCCAACTTTTTCTCAGAACCATATTTCTTGACTTTTCACAGGGATAACTTTTAAACCACTGTTTCAATTTCTATAAAATTTTAGACCTGCAGTCAAACCTGTACATAGCGCACACTTACGGTTCCACAAAAAGTGTCCGCAAATGTACAGGTGTCCGCTAAATAAAGGTTTTCATATTATGAGACCATTGTCGCGCCTACGGTTAGACTATGTTTAAATAAAGCATGTTAGTTTTTCGGCGATAAAAGAGCTGTTTCCTGGGCAGAGAACCCAGTTAAAAAAGTTGAAAATGTAAATGCTTTAGTGAATATATGTATGAAATAATAAAGATTATGTTTTACTTATCCAATACTTGTCTTTTTTAAAAGAAATTCAAACTTTGTTCAAATCCTATTTTGTGTCCGCTATAAACAGGTAAAATAGTCGTTTGGCGCGGAAAAATATGTCCGCTATATAGAAGTTATTTAATAAGGCTTTGACTGTAATTCGGTCGGTTCCTAAAAACGTGTCCGCTATGTACAGGTTTGACTGTAGTTTTATGAGGCTTCTATCCATGTGCCGAACCAAAAAAAATATTTAAGTCATTAATTTATGCTAATTATCGGTTTCGCAGTAGCCAAATAAATATTTTTCAATATAATAAACTATGCAAGTCAATTATTTTAGGTTCAGCACCTATCAAATCTAATGTAGCATTCTCGAGATATCTTTGACAGAAATTTAATCGTTTCCGGGCTCGTTAGTGCTAATTATTCAGGGGGAAATATATATATATTTTGCTTTATTTCATATTGTTAAATGTTGTTTTACTTACTTTCATCATAAGGAATGCAATATTTCAAAAATATATTTATTTATAGGGAAACCACCTTAAGGTTCCATTACGTGCAGCAAACATATTCCCGTGACATAAAACTCATGTTCGACGCTTGTAAAATATTTATTTTATTCCCAGCAGTGAATCGGAGATTAAGTCATCGTGGAGGTCTTCAAATAACTTCCTTTCAATATTAACCACAAACATCACATTCATCTGGACTATGTTGGCTAACAACAAAAGAGCTAATATGTTTTATGAGTGTTGACTCATTAAGAACAATTGTTGGTAAATGTCCATATCTCTTCGTAACAAATTTGTATGATGCATGCAGAAAATAAATCATCAACAATATTTTTATAAACCTCTTAGAAATTACAATATAAATATTATCACTTGCACTTCATTTGTTATGAAACCACACGGGGGAAACATTCATATTTGCAACAAAACAACTTCATGGAATTTGCACAGTTGTGCACTCAAAGAAAACAAGCACCACGCTAGTAAGAACTTCACACACTCAGGTTCTTATAAACTTGAATAAATATAAAATCTGTACGAAAATGACAAACATGAGACAACACCAAAAGACACAATAAAAAATCTACCCAATTAAACTCAATACATACAAATATACTTGCCTATGAAACATTTCGAACAGAAGCACAAAAATTATGGTGGTTTAGCCAAAAATATCTCAGTTAAAAGTGTTTCTTCCATCCATCAATAATTGCCGCATCAGAAGGGCATGTTGATTTAAACGCATTATGCTCAGCTGCTTCATCCATATATTTTTTCAAATCTACCAGATAATCCGGAATGTCAAAATTCTTGTATTTCTTTAGAGCCACTTTGATGTGTTGAAGTTTAGGGAGAATATCACAATCAGGGTGTTTCAATTCATCACCATCTAAAAACTTCCCTGGTGAATTGCTTGATCCCAAAAAGTTGTTCAATTTCTTTAACTCATCCAACAGTGCTGTTTCAACTTTTTCGTCAAATTTGGGATCTTTATTGCGTAGGAAACCAGAAAACCTCAAAAGAGTAACGGCTAATTAAAGTACATATATGCGTTTATATATTAATTGCTCTAACTTTTTATTAACGTACAAAATTCATTTGAAACAAATATATATACATACCTTGGAAATAGGTTGCTTGCAACTTTGTTTGCTAACTCATTAGTGCTTTTCAGATTGGGCTCTGGCCACTCTTTATCAATATAATAAGCAATGTCATTAACATTATAAACAACATATTCCTCATGTTTTAAAACAGGAACTTTAATTGGTATACCAGCATCTTGACAAAAACTTTTAAACTCTTTAGGTATTGGAGTAAGATGTACAGGAATATATTCTCCGGTTAGACCTTTCAACGTTAAAATCATCATTGCTCTGTGACTAAAAGGACAATCACCAAGGCCTTTTCCATCTTTAGCATTGGCCTAAAAATTAATCATAATAATTGAAACATTTGAGACAAACAAAGAATATGTCAAAATATATTGGTGCAATTAGACAGCAAAAGCATTGAAGGTAAATTGTGAAAAATATAAATATAGCATAAAAACATAAAAATTGAAAATCAAGTAGAACAAACAAGAACCTATTCCCTACTGTTGCATATGTACCATATTATGTTAAATATTTTCAAAATTCGAAAGCTAATTTGGTATTTCTTATAAGCATAATTCCTTTAAAATATTACTTTTGTTTGCATGGGAAGCTGTAAGCATAACTCGGCATATGTTTTGGGTATAGTAGCTTTATAGCTTATAGCTTTTCATTAAAACATAATTTCGATATATAAAACATGTTTATATATAAATAGCTGGCTATCACTTAAAATACTTACTTTAACATAGAGTTGAATGGATGGAGCCATCTCCGCATTCAACTAAGACCTGACTGCCAACTAAGAAACCAGCAAATCGATTCCGAGAGCTAACGCGTTGCTTGTGAAGAGACCGCCCCCTCATCCTTTTTGTTTTTCTAAATGCTGCAATCAAATTTTTACGGAGAATATATTTATCTCCATTAGAAGATAACTACACTTTTAAAAAACAAAATGGTGGAAAAAAAACAAGAAAAACAAGCTGTATACAGTACAGGTAAACTGTGACAAACCTGAAACCAAATGAGAGAAAGAATCTACTTTAAAGGAAGAAATTATTGTGGGAAGAAAAATTTGCGGGAAGAAAATGTTGCGAGCAAATTTTCGCAACTTTCGCGACTTTTTCTTCCCGCAACAATTAATTTTTTTACAATTCGCAACTTTTTCTTCTCGCAACTTTTAATTATTTCCCCAGTGTTCGCAACAATTTCTTCCCGCAACTTTTTCCTTATTTCTTGTTATTTTATAAAAGCATCGAAGCAAAAATAACCCCAAGTTTGGCTGGTGCAATTGTCGTTCTTTGCAAAAATTTATCAGAAATAGCAATGTCGGACAAAAGTGACCAAATTCGATGAAAATGTTGTCTGTATTGTTTTAAAAAGTTATCTCCTTGGAGCAACAACAAACTTAATGTGCGAGAATATTCGTCTATAAATATTTTTTACAAAATTGACGATCAAAAACGTAGATTCTAATCAATAATTATTGTTTCTTTGTTATTTTGTCTTGGTCTTTTCTGATTTCCTTTATCATAGGACTTCATAAACCACTTCCGTATGTCAGCTTGCTTCTCTTCTCCGTATGTTTTAAATTTCGTTTTTGGACCTTTTTGTTGTTCATGTGATGATTATTTACTAACAATTGACAGTGTTAGTTTTCACAGTTTCCACAAACGAGCCGACAATTACTTCTTTCTCCCTTGGAACATCTACATAATTTAATTTGACGACAGGAGGGTAGTGTTCCAATAAAAGTTTGTTCTTTTTGTGGCAATCAATTTTGCTATAAACTTTGGTATTTCGAGGCTTCCTTGAACTAAAACCGATTTTCTGTAGTGTGTACTAGTCAACTCTGCCGTCACGGTTGCCCCACGATCTAATAAGTATTTTCTTAAATGTATTTTCATGAGTTTTTTTCTGATAAGGAAGGTGGAGATGATGGCGGCGAATGTCTCCCGGGGATCAACGTTGATGCTGATACAGAAGATGATGAGTCTTAGGATATTTTCATTGTACTTGCTATTTGTAATAACGTCTTTCTTCGAAGCCTATTGGAGCTTGCGCGACGTTGTGTTTTCGTCTCGATTAGTGCATGTTTGTTGAATTAGATCTATTTTCACGCAGTGTCCTTGTATAACTAAAGTTATATGAAGTTTACACCTGTATGTGTACATTGAGGTATGAAAATATTAAAGTCTGGTCCGTAGAAACTGCTTATAAGAAAATCCGTCTCTGATTTTTCAAATAATCCGTATCTAAACGCTAAGTTGCATGGAACGACAAGAAAATTTATCGTAACTTCACTCGCAACATTTTATGTACGCAACTTTTTATGAATGTCTTGTCTCGCAACATTTCATGTACGCAACTTTTTCTTTTAAAGTTGAGAAAATAAAATCGTAACTTTCGCAACTTTTTCTCCCCGCAACAATTTCTTCCTTTAAAGTATATGATTTATCAACCACGACCAAAAATAAAGTTGAGTTCGATTCTCAATTGTTAGATAGGCATTACTCGTCCCTTATTAAATAATCCACTATAGACATTCTAGACAAACTTCGCGTTTGAAACGAGCAAATGTTATAATCAAAACCCTACTTTCTGCATATAAGTCCGTACTGGTTATAAATCCTATGAGTGCAAAGAATATTATATGCGCATGCCCCAATTAAATCAAAAAGCTTAAGCAAATATATCTTTTTTAAGAGTTAAGCTATAAAGTTTTAAATTCCACTTTTAACCCATCTCTAATTGGCAGAAACTGTTTCAACCGTAATTTAAATTCAGTATGTAATTAATTTTTTGTAAAGGGTCATCCATTGTAAGGCGGTTCCAAATTTTTGGGCTTCTCTTTTCTATAGTTTTAATAATTTAATATGTTGTTACACTGGGTGTACTCCCACCGTTATGTTCTACTGTATTTATATATGTCGGTACCGGTACTTTGTGGGAGTTTAGTTATAGATTCAATATGGCGTTAGAAGCCGCGTGCTTATTCTGTTCATAACTTGGTGTCAGGTGTGACAGATATGGATCATTATTTTACTTGATAATCGACATGTCGTTGCACAAACGTCCAGAATTGAAGTTGGCTGGGAATGTCTCTGAAAAATTTATGAACTTTGAGCTAAGATTTAACGATTACTGTATTCAGTCAGACTTTAGAGATTTAGATAAAGATCTTGGCACAAACCAAACGACCCAATACAAGAAGCCTTTACTAGAAATTTCTGCGTTGAGATCTGCTATGCCTGATGATGAAGCTCTCCAGGTTATCAGATCCATCGACCCACAAATTGCTCTTGCAGATAAGAAGAAACCATGGATTTGGATGGGATAACTGCTTCCCAAAACCCAAACGATACAATCCAGGATTGGGAAGTCAGGATCAGACAGGCCGGAAGTTTGTGTGAATATGAAGTACTTACTGGCATTATGTGCAGAGATAAGTTTGTTTTTGGATTCCATGACACCACGATACGGACAAAGTTGCTAAAGACCCATTTGAGGCCAGATGGTACACCAAAAGTAATGTCAGATGTCATCGCTGAAGCAAAAACAATGGAATCTGCCCAACAGACAAACAAGTTGATAACGGACACATCCAGAGGAATAGAGGAACTTGTACATTGGAAAAAACACAAAGTTGAAAGTCAAGAAAGACATAGTGATATGAAACATCCGTGGTCAGATTGCCCTACCAATGGCCGTACCTGTTCCAAGTGTGATGGTAACGATTACTTTGTAAGGTTATGCCTTGAACCGGATACAGCGTCCAAGGGGGGCCAGCGCCAAAACCATAGAAGGCAAACTAACCGAAACACTCATACCCAATGACAACGGCCGTATATTAAGAGGCCTACTTACAAATCAAAAATGGCGGATGGTTGTGCGGAATGGTTTTGATGAATGTTGTTGATATTTCAAAACATTTTTATTATCATTTTCATTCTGATTTTGTTGTTGACATAATGATAGGCTTCTTTAGTTGGCATTTTTGTTGCTTTCTAGTTATGTAATCTTTTACATAAGACTCAAATTATTAAAAACTCGATAATATTAAGTAGCCTATATATAAATTATACTGTGTTTGTTGCTGCTCAAAGTAAGCATAAAAGGGAGATATACTATCAGTTAAGAAAATGGTAAATAAATGTTCCGCACCTAAGTGTCAAACAGACTATAGTTCATCGAGTGAAAAACTTTCATCTTTCCACTTTCCTTTAACAAAAGACGAGGAGCTAAATCAAAAATGGATTTGCTTTGTAAATAGATAAGATTGGACTCGTTCGAAAAATTCTGTATTGTGTGAATTGCATTTCGAAAGAAGATTTTTAAACAAAGGAAAACAAATAACTTTGAATTGGTTTATGAAACCTGTTCCTACATTACATTTTGCAGAGTTTAGTAGCAATACCCCTTCTGTTCTACCTACAAATCAGACATGCAGGGAGCCTCCACGTAAAAGAATTTTTCAAGAAGATCAACTAGACTCTTTCCAGAAGCAGGACAACATAAGTTCAATCAATGAATTCAGTGAGCTTCATTGTCCTCCAGAATTTGAATTTCGAAAGTTCGAAAAAAGTGTCATGATTTATAGACTGAAATTTAATGAAGTTTCATAATTTCCAACCGTTTTGGAGTCTATCAGGATTGATGAGGACTTGCGTGTTCAGTTACAATATAATGGTTTACCACTCCCACTTCTACCATGGTTTGTTAAAGGTCATAATGCAAAATTGGATAGACTAAGCATGCTTGAAAATTTCCTTCCCTACATCAGGTCTACAGCAATTGAAAATCACCAACCACTATTAGAGGAATTGAGGCAAAGGGGGCTTTACAAACCAAAGGGTAGACCTCCTTTCTCAGCACCCATGATTTGATTTGCCCTTCATTTAAGATATCTTTTCTTGCCCTTCAGACGTACAAACTGTTACTAGAAAAATTTCCATTGCCATCAATTTCACTTTTAAATAAGGTTCAACAGAGAGGAGTCGATTCATTAAAAGCTTTAAAAATGCTCAAGGAAAAAAAAGAAATGTTTTCTGATATAATTCTTATGGTTGACGAGATGTATTTGCTGCTCAAGCTGCTCAATACCAATCTGGAGAGTACGTTGGTGCCGACGAAGAAGGAAATCTATTCAAAAGAATAATAGCTTTTATGATTGTAGGTTTAAAGGAATCAGTACCATTTGTTGCCCAAGCTATACCAGAGGTTACATTTAATGGTTGATGGCCAATGCATTGAAAATTTAGCGTATGCTGGCTTTTGTGTTCGTGGGTTTGTTGCTGATAACCACTCTTCCGTGTTACGCGTTCACATCACTTAAAACACTGCTTAATTCAGATTCAAACTTATGTTTTGTGCATCCAAACAATCATGGAAAACCAACATACATGTTTTTGACGCCGTACATCTTTTAAAGAATATCCAAAATAACTTACTGAATGCCAAAAAATTCGTTTTTCCAGAATTTACTTACAATCAGAATAACATCCAACTGACTTGTCCTAAAGGTTATATCGGCTGGGCGGATCTTTACAACGTACATGATAAAGACAAAGAGCAATTATCTGGTTTTGAAATGTTGTCAACACCTGGTGGACAATATCTAATTCTAAACAACCCTACTGTCCAAACCCACTTGGTAATGTTGTAGTACTGAATGATACACACTTTTTTCGTTGCTTCGCTTTCTGGATTCAAGAATGGTCCCTTTCACCCACGTTCACCCTAACGGCAGAAACCTCATCCGCTTTAATCAATACGTTACGATCACAAACCATGCTAATTCATGAATTGCTAGAAGATGGATACGATTTTGTTTTAACAGCTCGCCTTCAAAGCGATCCGATTGAGCGTCGTTTTTTGCAGTACCGTCAAATGAGTGGTGGTAGATTTTTATTCAGTTTGAGAGAAGTGTTAAACACAGAGAGTATCTTATCGTGCCGTTTGTTGATAAAGGAAGATGTGAACTTTTGGAAAAAGGACCTCAAACCTGATATTGTCAAGGATGAGAGCGATACGATTAATGACCTTTTACGTGTTCGTCGTGAGGAGATTTTAGAAAGTGTATTAGATGATGACAGCTCAGAGGTTGCCACTACTATTTCCGAATACGTTGCTAAAAAGCTCATTAAGAGATCAAAATGTGTTGATTGCAAGTTCAAACTTACCGCCAGAAATAATGATATTATTAACGATCAATATTTAACTTTGTTTTCAAGAGGAGGATTATTTGTACCACGGAAAGTACTTGCTTTGTTAGGAGCTGTTTTGCAATTTTAGACTTTGTTGATGATGACATTCTATATATGTTGGAAAATCCGTCACTAAGTCTGCAATGTATATATTGAAACATGGTCCGAGTTGTGAGTTTTGCTGCGATTATCACAATGAATGGGAACTTAAGTTTACCTCCAAAATAGTAATTAACATTTTTTTAAACAATAAACAAAAGCAATCGAGAGACATTGTTCGCAAAGATTTTTTTTTTTGTTTACCAATAAAAATGTACAATGAACAGTTTGTTAGTATATAAATATGTAAAATGTTACAATAAAGAAATAGTAGCTAAAATCGTATGAAGTACAGTGTAGTAAATTATTGGCGTGGAATTAAAGAAGGCCTTGCTGACAAGTCAGTCAATCCTTTTCATAAAACCCACCGTTGTTTATTAACTGTAGCAATTTCCCATATTATACAATATGTAATATATATAATTCTGCGTCAACTAGATATTCTCAACGTAAAAAAAGACAAAGAATTAGTTATATGTTAATAAAATGGATTCTTTGTCGAAAATTTGAAAGCGATTATATTATTTGCGTTCTTTAGTGGCTCTTCAAAGTTCCAAATGAAAGGTCCTCTATGTAATATGCAAAATTCACATTTCTTCTTTTTAAATGTATACTGTTAAAATTAAATAATTCGTGAGATCTAAGGTTATATTTGTCGTTTGATATTCTACAAAAGATGTGATTAAAAATGACAGATAAATTGTCAGTTTTGAAACGGTACATAAATATAAGATGTTGGCAAATGTTAATATCGTAAATCGTTAAAATATTTAATTCGCGCAATAAGGTTAAAGCATGTTCCATTTTGTTTCTTTTCTTTATAATTCTTCACGCATGTTTCTGCATAGATAGAAGTCTAGTCAGTTTTGTTTTATAATTACTCGCCCACGTAATGTTACCGTAAGATAAATAACTATGCATTAAAGAGAAGTATATTTGTTTCATACAGCTTTCGTCCAGGAAAAATCTTACTTTGTAAAGTAAGGCCAATATTTTGGATGAGTGTTTTTCTATGTAGCTTATGTGATGATCCCAGCTTAGATATTCATCAATGTTAAGACCCAGAAATTTTGTAGTGCTAACACTTTGTATTTTATCATTACGTATAACAAGATCCGGTAATTTTAAAGGTATATTATCGCGCTGGTTAACGTTATGGAATAAAATATAATTAGTTTTAGTAACGTTAAGTGAAATTTTATTAGCTTTTAACCATTCATCTATACTTATTAAGTCTTGGTTAGTAATTTAAAAAAGAGTTTTTATATCTTTGTTACTGCAAATAAGGTTAGTGTCATCAGCAAACATGATAGATTGAGTGTAGTTTAAAGATTTAAAAATGTCATTAATATAAATAAGAAATAAGAGAGGTCCTAGAATTGAACCTTGCGGAACTCCACAAGTTATCGAAATCTGGTCTGTTTCAGATGAGTCATCGTAATGCTATAAATTGAGATCTGTTCGAAAGATAGCTTATGATCCACTTGTGGTTCAGTTTATTGACACCATAAAACTTTAGTTTTTCTAACAGTATTTTATGGTTAACCGTATCGGTCAAGGAGTACTCCAATACTGTATGAGTTTTTGTTTAACGCGATGGATAAGGTATTTACAAGGCTGACAATAGCGCGATGCTGTTTCTTCATTTAAATTACGTCAATGTAGTGAATAAAAGAGAAAAAGTGGAGAGAAAACCTTGAAATGTATTTGATAAATGAAACTAATTCGAAAAGAATCTAGTTATTCTTAATTATGAAGATTTTGTACAAACTGACTATGACTTGCGTTTATTGCCTAAAAGTAATGATAAATGACCATATATTATAACATTTTATAGACAATGTTTTAGGCTATTATATTGATGCACCATGTATATAGAAGAAATTTTGACAATATTACCCCTCAGAGAATTTTTTTTTAATTACCTGTGTTTTATAGTGATAGTTTAGTTTTAGTAGCCATTTGAGGCTAGGCCTCTTAATTCTGGCCTCTAAAATGTGACATATATGGCCGTATTTTTAGTAGGCCATGATCATGGGACATTGTGAAAAGGTTCTTTCCAGACGTAAGTATTGGAAAAATTATGTTACTTGTTACATCCATATGGTGATGGTAACCCATAAAGCCCATCGGGCGGATTACACTTTTGTGTAAGAAATTCAACAAATACTACACACTCGTGTTCTAGGTATTACCAGCACACATTATGACTGGAAAGCCAAGCATGCTTTCGGGCAAAAACTGTGTAGACATTGGTATCATAACCATCCTAGCTGACAACATCTTCTCCCTAAAACTGCATCCTCTCCCAAACAACCGACCACTCATCAAGGATGACATTTTAAAGCATTATGCCGACAATTTCACTGGAATAGGATGTCTACAGCCGGAAGTATCGTTCAAAGTGAAACCAGACATTAACCCCTTACAAATGCCAATCCACCCCGAGTTCCATTGAGCAAACGAAGAAAAGAGAAAGCTGCAATTGATCGATATGTCAATGAAGGGATCTTGGAAAAAGTGAATGAACCAACAACATTGTGTTCCAACATCCTATGCAGAGAGTCTAAATGCCATCTCTCAATGAGCCCCTTCACAAACTCAACAATGCAAAATGCTTCACCCTAGTGGACATAAAAATCGGATTTCTACACATACCGTTGGATAAGAAATCTTCACTCAGGACAACGATTTATACCACTTATGGAAGATATCGTTGGAACCGACTCCCATTCGGTATAAACAGTGCACCAGAGGAGTTTCAAATGAGGCTAATGACAGCTCTTGAAGAACACGATGGGATCGCAATGATTGCTGATGACATTCTCCTATATGGTACTGGTGACTCATATGATATTGCTGAAGCTGATCATGACAGCAACCTGATTACACTGATGGAAAGGGCGAAAGATAAGGACATTCGTTTTAACCCGACAAAACTAAAATTTAAACAACAGGAAGTCACATTTGTCGGCCATGTGATTACAGCCAGTGGTATCAAGGCAGATCCCGGGAAGGTCAACGCCATTCTCAGCATGCCAGAACCTCATGACAAGCATAGCCTCCTCAGGTTTATTGGTATGGTGAACTACCTGTCATCCTATTGCCCTAATCCCAGCAACCATCCGATCACTAACAGAGTTTCCCAAGAAGGATATGATGTTTAACTGGTCATTGGTTCAAAAGGCAGCATTCGAGAAAGCGAAGGGACTGATAGCTTCAGCACCAACTCTGCAATACCTCAATCCCGGAAAATCAGTGACCCTTCAAGTTGACGAGAAGGGACTTGGAGGTGCACTGCACCAAACACACGACCACAATCAACTACAACCAGTAGCATTTCCATCATGTAACGGAGAGAAAGTATGCACAAATTGAAAAATAATGTCTTGCAATCTGCAACGCCTTCTCAAAGTTTCACCACTGGTTGTACGGACACCTCAGTATTGTGGTTCACACTGACCACAAGCCACTAAAGATAATTATCAAGAAGCCACTGAATCGTGCACCAGCCAGACTCCAAAGGATGCTCTCCAGACTCCAGAAATACCAGTTCGAGCTGATATACCAAAAAGGGACATCCCTATTTATCGCAGACACGCTGTTCAGAGCACCCCTAAATGATCTATCTAGCGAAATCTCAAACACCTTTGAAGTCGTCCGTCTCGAGGTCGAAAAGGAATACCCTGAACATCATCACCAACTTAAAACCGACACAGAATCGAAAATACTCAAAGCAACAAAAACCGACCCTACTTTCAGACAGCTCTATTCAACAATCCAGAAAGGATGGCCTGGAAAAGTACAATCTCTGGACCACAATTTGAGACCATGTTAGAACTTCAGAGACAAACTCACTATCATCAATGGCTTTATATATAGAAACCAGTGTACAGTGATACCGGACGCAGCCGTAAGAAATGAGGTCTTGTAAAAGATACATTCGAACCATATGGGTGCAGTATCAAACACCCGTATGGCCAAAGAAGTACTGTTTTGGCCGGGCATGGTGAAGACATCGCCGATATGTGTAATTCATGTACAGAATGTGCGAAGTACCAAAGGATAGTACCGAAAGAACCAATGCGATCCCTACCGATACCCTCATTACCATGGCAGATTGTAAGTTAGAATCTATTCGAGTACAACTACAGGGTCTATCTCGTTACCGTGTGCCACTTCTCTGATTGGATCAAAGTAGATCTTCTTCCGGACACGGTTGACAACACCAAAGCTAATTTCTCTCGTTATGGGATCCCTGAAATATGTCACACGGACAATGGTCCCCAATTCATAAGCAATGACTATAGGAAGTTTTCCAGTTCATACGGATTTCGCCACACGCGATCATCACCCTATTATCCAAAAGGAAATGGACGCGCCGAAGAAGCAGTGAAAGTGGCAAAGAACCTGCTAAAGAAGTCGAACGATTTCCATGAAGCACTACTTAATTACAGAAACACACCCAGCATGGACAGCATGGACATGGATGTTTGTTATAGAGGCGATTTTAGATAACACGTTAGTTTAGAGTGGATATGTAGGATAGATATCGGACGTTAGTTTCTAATATTTGAATGTTCACCTTTTCTAAAGATGGGAATTATTTTAGCTATTTTAAATAAATCAGGAAATATACCTGTTTGATAGATAAACATGTCATATTGAAAAGCAATTGTATTGATGTATGTTTATGTCATCTTTCTGGATTACAATGTGGCTAAAAATACCATCACATCCTGCTGCCGTGTTTTTCTTTAAAGAATCAATTGCCTTGTTTAACTCATTTTCTGTCTAATACCTTATTTAGACAATTTTGGGCCGAAGGTTTAAAGTATTCCTTTTGCTTTGAAAATAGGTTAACTAATTAAAATTCTGACTTTAAATCAAGTACTAGAATTGGGATATTTTCACCCCTAATACCTTGGGATAATTTGGGGCCAAAATTAAAAGTATTCCGTTTGCTTTAAGTATTGGTATGTTTTCTAATTAGAACATACCGATTTCAAGTCAAGTACCAGAATTTGAATATTTTCACTCCTGAGTGTTATTTTTTGTCATATACACTACCTGTCATACATGCTACAGTCTTACCATAATGATTCCTACTAAAAACGCAACAAACCGCAAAAAAGGCGTCTGGCCTTTGACTTTTAATATCATGTTTTCGATTTTTAGCCCCTATTGTATTTTTAGCCAATCACATAGAGTTTGAAAACAATTATTCTGACCAAAAGTTACGTGACCACAAGACATTTTTTTAAAAAATAATAAACAGGATAGATTCAAAAATTTTAGGAACTCCAGTTTTCAAGTACGCGAAGAACAATAGATACTGGATATGATTTTTTCGGAAAACGACTGTTATGCTCTTAATAAAGGAAAACATACAATATACACAAAATATGCGAGAAAAAATCAAGAGAAAGTTGTTCTCGAGTTTCGAAAATCTTTTGCAAATACGTAAAAATATTTTAAAAAATGATTAAATAAATAAATGTAAATATATTTTCTTAAAAAAGGGTTACGCATATGCGCTCGCTCGCTTTCATTGATTCTTTTCTCAAGTTGAACACATTTTAATCTCTGACCTGCAAAGTTAACTTTATTCTGTCTCTCGGGGTGTTTTAACAAGGATTATGATAGCGGGGATATGCCATTTTTTAAGGGTACCTTTTTAAAATCAAATACGGAATTATGGGTATACGTTTTCGCTAAATAGTTCATTGTACCCGGAATTATGGGTATGAATTTTGAGAAAACATAAAGACTAGAAAATCCATGTAAACAATAATTCTGGTTATATTTTATGACGTAACAGCTAACCGTTGTAGTGTTGTTGAGTCATACTCTTTATATTCTTGGCTCTATGGTTTATTCACATACAATAATGTGGTGCCACTGAAATTTTGGTCTGAAGTTAATGATACCGGTGCCTTGTATTTTGCTGGATTTTAAGCAATAGAACACCTTAGATTAGCTTTATTCACACCCTGTCAAATTTCAGTTTTATCAATCAGAAGTTTCTGCATGACGATTAAATTCCAAATGTTCCTGAACAAAACATGTGACATTTTAACTGTTAGTAATACCAATTGCAGCTTCATTTAGTATTCCAATACGATCTTTTGATAGGCTGCTTCTCTGTGTTACTTTCTTGCATGTTTAGGATTAGTAATGCACCAAATACTGGCTTCTTCTTTGTCATCTTTTCTATAATAACTATAAAAATATATACAAAATGAGGTCAGGTGAAATTTACCTACAGAGTAACACTAAACAAGGGAAACTCACCTAAAAATCCTTCACAACACGATCACTGTACAATGTCATACAGAAAACCATAGTTAACTGTTATGAATTATTGCATTTATATTATGTTGTAATTGTTTGCGTTATATCTTCTGTTCACTATGCTTCAGTACATATATTACTTGTCCAATGTTTTCAAATACATCAAAAACTGTGATTCCTTTGTAAGAGTTATTGCAACCTTGGATTATTATTATTATTATTATTATTATTATTATTATTATTATTATTATTATTATTATTATTATTATTATTATTATTATTATTATTATTATTATTATTATTATTATTATTATTATTATTATTATTATTATTATTATTATTATTATTATTATTATTATTATTATTATTATTATTATTATTATTAGGAAAAGTATCTTGATAATAAGCGGCCACTTATTTTCAAAAATTTTAGTGTGGAAAGTACTTGAAAAAAATGGATCGGTTCCGAAATAATAAATTGCCAACATAAGAATAAGTGGTCATTTATTATTTTTTTGTTATTAAGATTTTTTTTAAACGCGCGCTATTTTAAAAATCCGAAAGACGGATGAGTTTTTTCAGTTGTTTTTTTGATTTTCTCTACATTTATATGTGAAAAATCAAAATTTGGCTATCTAGGCAGAACTTCGAAAAAAGGAAAAAATTAATCTCAGGTAATACTTTAGGGGCAAAATCTTTCGCGGGCATCAACTTTCGCGTTTTTCGCGATTTTTGGTCATTTTCGCGAAAGTTTATGTCTTTGGAAATTCTAAATCATCAAAACGCGAAAGTCTTTTTACGCGAAAACATGGATATTTTTCACCTTAAAAAAATCATAAAAACGGGACAATTTTCAAAAATAATGATTTTTTTCTATTTTAATCGTCGTAAAATACAATAACACTTAGTGTTTTTTTCTTCTTTGGAGCTGCAAGCATTTCTCGGATGTCCCGATTATTTGAAACAGTAGTGCTTGTGGATGCAGACTTTTTCCTCCCTTTGCCGGGGGCTTGTAGTGTGACGACTGTAGGCGGCAACGTCATGACAAAATTGAACAGATTTCCAACCGCTATGTCTTCTGTTGGTTCCGTGTAGAGATACTTAACTAGATCTGAATAACGTGATGTTAATATCGCTTGAAGAATAGTAGCTCGTGTTTCGATCACAGCTTGACATTCTATTTCAAGTCCTCCTTGTACTAAGGGAGAACGGCGATAATGTTCTGAAGAAAGCGTGCAATACATAGACGCACCTCGATCTAAGAAATACTTTGTTATTCTTGAAATCTCTTTTGGCAAGTGTCCAACAGTTTCTCCATTTTCGCTCACTGTCTTTATAACAAATCTATATTGAAGGCATTTCCAGGCTCGGTAAAATAAGTTTTTCGTTCTCTTTTGGTTGCCAAAATCTTCGATAGTAATGATATCCTCTTACAACGGCAGTAAATGTATGTTTTTCCATATTGATGAAAGAGATTTGTAGTAACAGTGATAAAAGATGTTATTTTCAAAACAATAAGAAACTGTTGTTTTTGTATCTAATTTCGAAAATAAAAACATTCGATTATTCGCGAAGAAAGAAAAAACACTCCATTGTACAGTAAATAGAACTCGGTTCAAGCAAAATGCCATCGATCGATCCTTTCCAAGATATTGATCCGATCCTGAGTAATAATGTTGAGCAATCTGATGTTAGCCATCTCTCGCAATTTCTGATGTCACAGTTGTCACAGATTTGTCACAGATGTCTCAGAATGGGAAGAGGCAGATAATTAAATTTACTTAGCCTAAACTTGTATATTTTATACATTTTTGATCACGGTAAAGACCATAGATGTGATTTAACGAATAAATAGTTTTCTTGGATTTTGCCCATTCGCGAAAGTTTTTTCACGCGAATACGAACCTTATTATGAATTCGCGAAAGTTTTTCAGCGAAATTTGTTCCAAAGATCGCCAAACGCGAAAGTTAATGCCCGGGAAAGTTGCTGCACTAAAGTAAATGAATGAGATGCCTAAACGAAAAGTTTTATAATACGAACCAATAGAGTATTTGGTTGAGAAAGGTAGTAATGAATTACGGTTAAAAATACAAATGGTAAACAACATTATCAAGTAAGTTATTCAATCTTCCGAAGTTTTATAGTCTGAAAGATCAACAAGATTTTGTTGCGTTTTTAACGAAGCTCCCAAAAGGGGAATTAAGCATTATCATGGATACCTTGATCAATGGTATAAAAGCACTACCGCATTTGGGCCATTTGTGCTACGGCTATTATGATGAAAAATAGCGTTTTATTTATAACCGATCTATACCCAATAGTGCGAATGTATGTGAAAGTGTGACTTAGTCCCACTATTGTGATTTACGTTAGTTTTGGTCACAATAGTGTCACTCACATTAGTTAAGTTCACAATAGTGTCTTTTGAGTCACTCACGTTAGTTAAGGTCTCAATAGTGTTATTGAGTCACTTACGTTAGTTAAGGTCGCAATAGTGTGATTGAGTCACTTATGTTAGTTACGGTCTCAATAGTGTGACTGAGTCACTCACGTTAGTTAAGGTCACAATAGTGTGATTGGCGCTGTAGCTCAAGCGCTGTAACTCAGTGGATAAATTTTTCGGCTCACGAAACCAAACCCGCCGGTTCGAATCTCCGGCAAAATCTTTATTTCCGAGTTACAGTGAGTTCTTGAGCGAAACTCATTGCGTAATGCAAGTCTAGCTTAAATAGTTAATTGTCTGGTTGAGCAATTTTCGTAGGCGCAAACGGGCGTCCTAAGTACGCCAGGACTAACCAACGCCATGGCATAGTAGTTACTGTAAGTGTTCGCATTCCAGCAACCCAGGGTTCAATACCAGGTCATGGCGTGAAAGTTGACTCAGCTTTCCATCCATTCAAAAGGTCAGTAAAATGAGTACCAGTTTACTGGGCTAAAGATTGGGAAAAGAGTGGCGCCCTCCCCTACCCTTATTGGTAGTAACCATTAGAAAAAGAAACCTTTCGGGTCTCCTTCGACTGCGGTTGCAGACTTTACTTTTTTTTATAGTGTGATTGAGTCACTTACGTTAGTAAAGGTCACAATAGTGTGATTGAGTCAATTACGTGAGTGACTTAGACCCACTATTGTGACCTTAACTAACGTACAAGTGACTCAGTCACACTATTGTGAGACCGTAACTAACGTAGCCGACTCAGTCACACTATTGTGACCTTAACTAACGTGAGTGACTCAAACACACTATTGAGACTGTAACTAACGTACAAGTGACTCAGTCACACTATTGGGACCGTCACTCACGTAAGTGACCCAGTCACACTATTGAGACCTTAACTAACGTGAGTGACTCAGTCACACTATTGAGACCGTAACTAACGTGAGTGACTCAATCACACTATTGCGACCTTAACTAACAAAAGTGACTCAGTCACACTATTGTGACCGTAACTAACGTAAGTCAATCAGTCACACTATTGAGACCTTAACCAACGTAACTGACTCAGTCACATTATTGTAGCGTTAACTAACGTAAGTGACTCAATCACACTATTGAGACCGTAACTAACGTAAGTCAATCAGTCGCACTATTGAGACCTTAACTAACGTAACTGACTCAGTCACACTATCGTGGCGTTAACTAATGTAAGTGACTCAATCACACTATTGTGACCTTAACTAATGTGAGTCACTCAGTCGCACTATTGAGACCTTAACTAACGTAAGTGACTCAGTCGCACTATTGTGACCTTAAGTAACGTTAGTGACTCAGTCACACTATTGTGACCGTAACTAACGTAAGTCAATCAGTCACACTATTGAGACCTTAACTAACGTAACTGACTCAGTCACACTATTGAGACCTTAAGTAACGTTAGTCACTCAGTCGCACTATTGTGACCTTAACTAACGTAAGTCACTCAGTCGCACCATTGAGACCTTAAGTAACGTTAGTGACTCAGTCACACTATTGTGACCTTAACTAACGTAAATGATTCAGTCGCACTATTGTGACCTTAACTAACGTAAGTCACTCAGTCGCACTATTGAGACCTTAAGTAACGTTAGTCACTCAGTCGCACTATTGTGACCTTAAGTAACGTTAGTGACTCAGTCACACTATTGTGACCTTAACTAACGTAAGTGATTCAGTCGCACTATTGTGACCTTAACTAACGTAAGTCACTCAGTCGCACTATTGTGATCTTAAGTAACGTTAGTGACTCAGTCACACTATTGTGGCGTTAACTAACGTAAGTGACTCAATCACACTATTGAGACCGTAACTAACATAGATGACTTAGTCACACTATTGGGACCGTCACCCACATATGTGACTAAATCACACTATTGTGACCTTAACTAACAAAAGTGACTCAATCACACTATTGTGACCGTAACTAACGTAAGTCACTCAGTCACACTATTGAGACCTTAAGTAACGTTAGTCACTCAGTCGCACTATTGTGACCTTAACTAACGTAAGTCACTCAGTCGCACTATTGAGACCTTAAGTAACGTTAGTCACTCAGTCGCACTATTGTGACCTTAAGTAACGTTAGTGACTCAGTCACACTATTGTGACCTTAACTAACGTAAGTGATTCAGTCGCACTATTGTGACCTTAACTAACGTAAGTCACTCAGTCGCACTATTGTGATCTTAAGTAACGTTAGTGACTCAGTCACACTATTGTGGCGTTAACTAACGTAAGTGACTCAATCACACTAATGAGACCGTAACTAACATAGATGACTTAGTCACACTATTGGGACCGTCACCCACATATGTGACTAAATCACACTATTGTGACCTTAACTAACAAAAGTGACTCAATCACACTATTGTGACCGTAACTAACGTAAGTCACTCAGTCGCACTATTGAGACCTTAACTAACGTAAGTGACTCAGTCGCACTATTGTGACCTTAAGTAACGTTAGTGACTCAGTCACACTATTGTGGCCGTAACTAACGTAAGTCAATCAGTTGCACTATTGAGACCTTAACTAACGTAACTGACTCAATCACACTATCGTGGTGTTAACTAATGTAAGTGACTCAGTCAAACTATTGGGACCGTCACCCACGTATGTGACTCAATCACACTATTGTGACCTTAACTAACGTTAGTCACTCAGTCGCACTATTGTAACCTTAAGTAACGTTAGTGACTCAGTCACACTATTGTGACCTTAACTAACGTAAGTCACTCAGTAGCACTATTGAGACCTTAAGTAACGTTAGTCACTCAGTCGCACTATTGTGACCTTAAGTAACGTTAGTGACTCAGTCACACTATTGTGACCTTAACTAACGTAAGTCACTCAGTCGCACTATTGAGACCTTAAGTAACGTTAGTGACTCAGTCACACTATTGTGACCGTAACTAACGTAAGTCAATCAGTCACACTATTGAGACCTTAACTAACGTAACTGACTCAGTCACACTATCGTGGCGTTAACTAATGTAAGTGACTCAGTCGCACTATTGAGACCTTAAGTAACGTTAGTCACTCAGTCGCACTATTGTGACCTTAAGTAACGTTAGTGACTCAGTCACACTATTGTGACCTTAACTAACGTAAGTCACTCAATCGCACTATTGAGACCTTAAGTAACGTTAGTCACTCAGTCGCACTATTGTGACCTTAAGTAACGTTAGTGACTCATTCACACTATTGTGACCTTAACTAACGTAAGTCACTCAGTCGCACTATTGAGACCTTAAGTAACGTTAGTCACTCAGTTGCACTATTGTGACCTTAAGTAACGTTAGTGACTCAGTCACACTATTGTGACCTTAACTAACGTAAGTGATTCAGTCGCACTATTGTGACCTTAACTAACGTAAGTCACTCAGTCACACTATTGTGACCTTAAGTAACGTTAGTCACTCAGTCGCACTATTGTGACCTTAAGTAACGTTAGTGACTCAGTCACACTATTGTGACCTTAACTAACGTAAGTGATTCAGTCGCACTATTGTGACCTTAACTAACGTAAGTCACTCAGTCACACTATTGTGACCTTAACTAACGTAAGTGATTCAGTCGCACTATTGTGACCTTAACTAACGTAAGTCACTCAGTCGCACCATTGAGACCTTAAGTAACGTTAGTGACTCAGTCACACTATTGTGACCTTAACTAACGTAAGTCACTCAGTAGCACTATTGAGACCTTAAGTAACGTTAGTCACTCAGTCGCACTATTGTGACCTTAAGTAACGTTAGTGACTCAGTCACACTATTGTGACCTTAACTAACGTAAGTGATTCAGTCGCACTATTGTGACCTTAACTAACGTAAGTCACTCAGTCGCACCATTGAGACCTTAAGTAACGTTAGTGACTCAGTCACACTATTGTGACCTTAACTAACGTAAATGATTCAGTCGCACTATTGTGACCTTAACTAACGTAAGTCACTCAGTCGCACTATTGAGACCTTAAGTAACGTTAGTCACTCAGTCGCACTATTGTGACCTTAAGTAACGTTAGTGACTCAGTCACACTATTGTGACCTTAACTAACGTAAGTGATTCAGTCGCACTATTGTGACCTTAACTAACGTAAGTCACTCAGTCGCACTATTGTGATCTTAAGTAACGTTAGTGACTCAGTCACACTATTGTGGCGTTAACTAACGTAAGTGACTCAATCACACTATTGAGACCGTAACTAACATAGATGACTTAGTCACACTATTGGGACCGTCACCCACATATGTGACTAAATCACACTATTGTGACCTTAACTAACAAAAGTGACTCAATCACACTATTGTGACCGTAACTAACGTAAGTCACTCAGTCGCACTATTGAGACCTTAACTAACGTAAGTGACTCAGTCGCACTATTGTGACCTTAAGTAACGTTAGTGACTCAGTCACACTATTGTGGCCGTAACTAACGTAAGTCAATCAGTTGCACTATTGAGACCTTAACTAACGTAACTGACTCAATCACACTATCGTGGTGTTAACTAATGTAAGTGACTCAGTCAAACTATTGGGACCGTCACCCACGTATGTGACTCAATCACACTATTGTGACCTTAACTAACGTAAGTGACTCAATCACACTATTGTGACCTTAAGTAACGTTAGTGACTCAGTCACACTATTGAGACCGTCTTTCGGGTAAGTGTCTTAAACGCAATATTGAGACCATAACTAACGTAATAGTGACGGCCCCAATAGTGTGACTGAGTTATTTACGCGAGTGACGGTCCAAATAGTGTGTCTGAGTCACTTACGTCAGTGACGGTCCCAATAGTGTGACTGGATCACATACTACGTTAGTGACGGTTGCATTAGTGTGATTTGCTTTTAAATCTTGCTTTTTCACAGATTCAATATAATCTCTGCTTAAAGAGATAAAAAAATGTCAAAAAAGGTCGTGAAGCTGTCGGTAGCACCAACTGCAACCAAAATGCATTTTACATCACCAACTGTGCGTTTCGAAGAATCTTCTGACCGTACCTTCTTTGCACCAACCAGATATTTATAAAATTTGTCTAAGTTTCAGCTTACATCATGAGATATTTCTTCAATAACGAAGTCGATATCACTACCATCTTCATGACTTGTAACTCGATCATGTAAAATTCAAACAACAAACTTTTGTAAACGATTTTCTTTGATGACGTCATAATTAAAAAAAAATGGAAAATTTCATTTTATTCTAATATGTAATAACAATGAAAACTAAAGTTTAACAATTGCGTTTTGAAGAAATTTCTCAAAGGCATTGAGGATACATGGTGAACGGGATTTTAAGGACCTAGGATTTGAGATGTAAAAATTAAAAACAATATTTCATGCTTGAAGTTTTATTTTTTCAAAAAAGGAAGGTATTTGTTTTTAAGTCAGTCCATGAATAAATGGCACTGCACTTAAATTAAGCATGTGAACCACGACAAGGTTCCTTCCATCTCACATGAAGAAGTATTGTTGGCATAACAATTATATTTCAAAATAGCAAATAGAAAACAAGGCAATAGTTGTTCGCATTTGTTTGTATGGTTGAATTGACAACAATCAATCTTTTATCACGCTATATGTATGTCTAAATTCTACAAAAACAACGTAAAAAGACTTCATATATTCCTGAATCTGCATAACTCTATATAAGAAACAAAGATATTAATTTTCTCTAAGCAGAACCTAAACTACAGACAGCGCTCCTATTCGCCCATTCACTACCCAACATAACACCTAAACATAACACTTAGAAGTAATGTATGCTATGCAAGTTATGTAACATCTTTGACCTCATTGGCTAAGTACCCTTATTCCACAGTAAAATACAAAGTTTAGCATCTGGCATGAGTTATCATGGTACTTCTCATTAAATGTTATTGTTGCAAGAGAGAAGAGAAGATGACGAAGATGCAATACAATATGTTTGCGGAAAAGAACCAGTGGACACATACCTTGCCTCTATATACATTTCCCACATCCTTCAGGTTGAACGGTTTCATATAATTCTCCTGAGACAAAATTTGTAATATGAACAACAAAACAATTTACATTGCAAAAATGAGACTTCTTCAAAAAGTGAAGTATGAAAATAAGCAAAGTAATGGCTCCAAAGGTGAATAACTGAAACCATCCTCAATTCAATATCATAGATAAAACATCCAATATCGTTTGCAGCAAAATGAATTTGCTGTTGATTTCCAGTCTTTCTTGGCATAACCTCACCTTTGTATTCCAAGAACAAATAAGCTGCTTTAAAGTTCCCTTTAAAGCAGAAAAAATGTCAAACCCTTAATAAAAAATAAAAATGAATTCAACATACATAACTTGAAAAAAGTATGTAAAAGTTGTACTCATCATTGTACTCACTTAATTGTACTGTACTTAATTTTTTAGTTAGTTTTAGATAGATAATCATCTTTCTTATTAATAGTTTAATCCATAAACATTTTTTATAAATGACTAGTCTCGTCTTGACATAAAACAGCTTTTACGGGGTTGCTTTTTGTTGATCTGCGAACGCTGAAATAATTACATAAAAATGAAACAAAATTCGAAAGTAAATAATGAAACTAAATGGGATTTTCTTCTTGTTTACATCATTAACCTCATGTCATTTAATAGATTTATTTATTATCTGACAACAATGAAAGTGTATCTCATTTCATTTTCAGTAAAATGATTGACATATATTATTGTAACATCTGATTTTATGTTGAGAAAATTGGTGTATGCTATGTCAAGTTTTTTATGGGTGCACTATACAGTATACACTGGCCTGTTATAGTAGTGCACATGATGTGTCATGGTACATATCATGCACAAGAAATAAATGAAAAGAGGAAATTTACATTCTAGAAATTATATATAATTAATATATATAGAAATTATATATATTATATATATATATATGTAGTCAAATGACTTGAAAACTCGTAAAACATTCAGTGTTCTTGGAAAAATAGTTTCCTTACAAGAAGGAAAAACTAGTTGATGTCTTATCCTTGATTATCGTAAGTCTATTACCCAAACTGCATTGCTCAGATTAAATAACACATAACAACCACCATTTCTAGTTGTTCTGCGTTCATGCGTTGTAGCTTCCCGAAACAACATAATCTGTCCAAGTCAGTTTGTTAGAAGGTATTTTTTTAAACATTCTTGCAGAACTTATCCACCTTGGGCTATACTTCTGTTGACTTGAACACTGGATCTGGTGTTTGAATACATGGCATGAAGCCAGGCTTCAACAGTTTTGATTAGCCATTCTTCTATTCCAAGCTTTCTCCTAGCCCACCAAAGAACCCTCCGGGAAACACAATCAAACACTTTCTCAAGGTCGACAAAAATAGGATAGAGATCTTTATGTTTACCAAGAAACTTTTTGGCAGTGTCTGGGCATGAAGCCAAACTGCATGGAGTCGATAAAAACTTGAGTTGATTGTTTCAAGAAACCGTTCCATAACCTTCAAAATTTGATTGAGGAGTTTAAGGCAATGCTAGTTCCCTTGTTATATATATGCATCACCTTTGTCTTTAAAGAAATTAAAGATGAGCGATAAGCTCCAATCATTTGAGATTCTACTTTCTGTCACAACACAATTCATGAGATGAGTGATTGCATGAAGCATATCTTCTCCACCGGACACCGTCAATTCAATACTGATGCCTGAGGTGCCAGTAGCTTCCTTTGCGTTCATTTTTGAGAGAACTTTTAATACCATTTTAGGAGTAATTTTTATAGAAATTCAACATTTAGGAGTTTATCATAGTGACACTTGTAAGAATGTAACTTAGAGAAAGCTATGTTGCCATCATCATTTCTAATGCATTTATCCCAAACTATGTCTTGCTTTTCATCTTTCATCCTGAGAGCTTCTTTGAAGTTCTTGTGTCTTTGCTAATTAGACTTAGATCTTATTTTTTGTTTAGAGGTATAGAGCTCTTTGTCAATACTGTACCTTTTCGCCAATCTTTCCAGAGGCGCCTTTTCACTTTGATGACTTTGAGACCTCATCATTCCATATAAATGAAAAATTTATAAACTTTATAAAATAAAGTACAAAACAAAATGTCAAAAATCTTCTGGCAAAATAGCCATAATAATCAATAGCCTGTTCCTGGGCAAATATCCACTGCATAAATGACAATTAAATCAACTATATTTAATTTTATAAATGTTTTGGAGTAAATAAATTTAGTTACATGGCAGTACCTGAACCTCATTTTAGTAAGTTGATTGAATCACACTAATTAGAATATTGTTTTGTTATAAATAATTATCATAAGAAAATTTAGTTTCTTAGTTTTAAAATAAAACCGATGTTGGAACAGATTGTTGTTGAAAATTGTAGCTGCTAGCTAGCTAGGAAATACTTATATCCACAGCTGCCTAGCTAAATACTTATATCTGTAGCTAGCTATCTAAATACTTATATCTGTAGCTAGCTAGCTAAATACTTATATCCACAGCTAGCTAGCTAGGAAATACTTATATCCACAGCTGCCTAGCTAAATACTTATATCTGTAGCTAGCTAGCTAAATACTTATATCCACAGCTAGCTAGCTAAATATTTATATCCGTAGCTAGCTAAACAAAGAAACAAGAAATATTAGTTTGTTGCATCAAAGAAAATTCAATTCCAAATCCAAATATTTGATATTTCTTCGATTGTAGGTTCAATTTCAATCAACACAGTTCAATTCAGCTCGGCAATCAAACAAAACGATACCATTTTTGAATTTAACATGTAGCAAAATCGCAAAATGTAGCAAAAGCGCAAATAGGTAGCAAAATCGCATGTAGCAAAATCGCAAATAGGTAGCAAAAGCGCAAATAGGTAGCAAAAGCGCAGATTATGAGTAGCAAAAACGCAGATACATATTATTATTATTATTATTATTATTATTATTATTATTATTATTATTATTATTATTATTATTATTATTATTATTATTATTATTATTATTATTATTATTATTATTATTATTATTATTATTATTATTATTATTATTATTATTATTATTATTATTATTATTATTATTATTATTATTATTATTATTATTATTATTATTATTATTATTATTATTATTATTATTATTATTATTATTATTATTATTATTATTATTATTATTATTATTATTATTATTATTATTATTATTATTATTATTATTATTATTATTATTATTATTATTATTATTATTATTATTATTATTATTATTATTATTATTATTATTAAAAGATATATTTCAGGCATATCCATAAAAAAGTTACAGCTCTTCATCCTGAAAATAACAAAAAAAAAGAAATACAATTCTTGACAATCTTCTTACAAATAATTTTTTTTAAAAAAACAAACAAAAAACAAAACAAACATCAGTTAATGCATACTCAACAAATACTTCTTTGTAGCAGTTTTGAAATGTCGCAGATTCTTCAAAGCTTTGATGTCATGTGGAAGTTTGTTGAATGACAATGCAGCTAGTTTCTCAAATTCTGACGACCGTAGATTAAAGTCTACAAGTATATCAGAAGAGCTGCGTAATGTACGAACATTCGTTTTCAGTTTTATTTTTAAATAGTCAGGATAATGTTCATTATGTACGCTATTGCGAGCAACGATCATCATGCTGTAATCAATACGGTCATTAATAGATAACCATCCAAGTTTCGTCACATCATCAAAACTGCAATACTTGTTGTAAACTAAACTAGCAGTGCATTTTAAAACCTTTTGTAGTTTTCTTAGTTGCGTTTGTTTTAATGGCTGGTAAACGATGTTATTGAAATCAAGTTTCGTTAAAATAAGGGTTTCAGCAAGTTGTTTTCGAAGTTTAAAGTTGGCTAAACGTTTCACTTTTCGTAACAGGTTTAAAGATCCGTGACATTTACGAACAACTTCTGATACTTGTTGGTCCCAATCTAGATGCTTATCGAAAGTTGTTCCCAAGACTGTGTACATTGAAACTCGTTTAAGCTTTTTGTTGTTCATTGAAAGATTGGAAAAATCTTCTGAGTCTAACTTATTTCTTTTCGACATTTGAGATGTTGATAGGAGCATAAATTTAGTTTTCCGTTCGTTTAAGACTAAACCATTTTCATTCAACCAAGTTGATAAAGTTTGAAGCTTGTTTATAAAAATCCCTAATGATATTTTTGCAAGACATCAATTACTCACCAGGCATCAAACCTCAGGTGAATCCTTAGATGAATTTCTTCAGGAACTACGTAAGCTGAGCAAAAATTGCAACTATAAGAATTTTTCTTCTGAAAAGTATCGCAATGAGCAAATCAGAGATGCTTTTATTACTGGGATAGCTTCAAAATACATTCAACAACGCCTTCTTGAAAATCCTATGTTGGATCTACAATCAGCTTTCAATCAAGCTCGTTCCCTTGACATTGCTCAACAGAATTCTGAAGCTTATATGCCAAAGGCGACTACCATTCGAAGTATTGTTGCTACTATAGATGCCCAAGAAGGGTCCTCATACCTGTTCAAACACAAACCAATTGTATTCATTGTGGTAATCCGGCTCCTCATAATCGTAAAAACTGTCCCGCTCAAAATGTTTTAAAGTGTTACTGCTGCAATGTATAAACCAAGTCTATGTGCTTTAACGGTTGTCCCGTTAGTCTTTCTCATGCATCTGTCGATATTAAAATTAATGGCGAATCGTTAACAGCCCTTATTGATTCTTGTAGTTCAGATCACTTTATAAACAAATTAGTTATTGACATTCTCGAACTTAAAACATTTCCTATTCCTAGTAAAGTGAAGTAAAGTAAAGTGGCCAAATTAACCCTAATGTTGGAAACGGACGTAAACGAGAGTGTCTGTCCCCTTTTCGTTAGCGCAAGACATTGGGTGTAACTGTTGAGGCGGGCGCCACTCCTACCACCAACACCCGTACTTTACCGCATCGAAATGCTACTCATTCGCTGAGTCGGCGAGGCCGGGAGGATTTGAAATCCGAAATTGCAAGCGCTCTACCAACTGAGCTATCCCGACGACTAAGTAGTACAAAGTATATATAAGTCCTAGTATAAAGCATATTTCGATGGCCTTCATCAACAATGGAGTCTGAATTAGTACTTAGGTTGCTGTTCTGCTATTTTTGACTAAATGACATCTGTTATAATAACGTTTGATTTGGTGTATTAGAAAACCTCTATAGTGATATAATTCTATGGCTATGAGTTCCAGAAACAACAGAAAAATCTTATCTTCCCATTAGGCGGAGAGAAAGAGGATTTAATTGTCACAAATAGGAATAACTGTTAATATCGAAATACCTTCCTTATTTAGAAGTATTACTGAAAAGGTTCAGCCAATTGCTACAAAATCACGACGCTTCAATAAAGATGATCGGAACTTTATTGACTGTGAATTATTGTGGTTATTATCTAATTTGTATAATTGAACAATGTGTTTCACCGCAGAGAGCTAAAAATAAAAAGAGACTTTGTATTGATTACTCACAAACAGTCAGGCTTAACACAGAGTTGGATGCATACCCTCTTCCTCGTATAGATGATATGACAAACGATCTTGCGAAATATAAATTATTTAAGTGCTTACCATCAAGTACCTATCAAAGAATTCTACAGAAAGTATACAACATTCGAGGCAAATGGAAAATTTTGCAGGATTCCATTTGGTGTAACTAATGGTGTGCCCATGTTCCAGCGTTCTATAAACAGGTTTGTAGATGAGGAAAGCCTGAACAATACGTTCCCATATCTCGACAACATAACTATTGGTGGCCATGATCAAGCGCATCATGATGAAAATTGTTGAAAGTTTCAACAACGTTGGGGACTGACTTTGATTGACTCAAAATTGAGTTAATTTGGTCATAATACTATAAAGTCAAGTGCTGAACAATTACGCCCATTAGATCTGCTGCCTCCTCCTTTTGATGATCTATCCCTCCGTAGAGGGTATGAAAGGTAAACAGGGTATGTTTTCATATTATTTGAAGTGGATTCTTTCTTTTTCTAATAAAGTTCGATCTATAATTAACGTTAAATCGTTTCTAATCAGTGGTGAAGCACTCGAAGCATTCCAATTACTTTAAAAGGAACTTCACTGTGCCACTCTGAGTTCGATTGACGAAGGTCTACCGTTCACTGTAGAATGTGATGCGTCAGATGTAGTTGTGTCCGCTACCTTAAACCAAAATGGACGACCCGTTGCCTTCATTTCTGGGACATTAAGCAAAAGCGAAATAAATTACCCGTCGGCAAAGAAAGAAGCAGTAGTAGCTATCATTGAAGCAGTTCGAAGGTGGTGACATTGGTTATTACAAATTATTTTAACCTAACCACTGACCAACGCTCTATAGCGTTCATGTTCGATAACCGTAAGAGGACAAAGATTAAAAATAGCAAGATTCATTGCTGGAGGGTAAAGTTAGCAGAATTTAGCTATACAATATCATATCATCCTGGACACGATAATATAGTTCCAGATGCGTGTGTTTTGTGCGACAGTTTCAACCACAAACCTTTGTAAAATCCATAATTGTCTATGTCATCCAGGTGTCACCCGTATGCTCCACTTCGAAAAATACAAGAACATACCAAAGAAGAAGAAGAAGTATGGAAAGTTTGTGCAGAGAGCCAGATTTACGCAGAATTAAAACCAAAATTTTATCGACCACCAACCGCCGGTGAGTTAATCAAAACCATGCGTCCAATGGATTGCTTCAATATAAATTTTAAATATATATTCATCCATTGCCTTCTAATTCTCGCAATAAACATTTGTTAACAATTGTTGACGAATATTCCAGATATCCCTTTGCAATTCCATGTCCCGACATCAGTTCAGCTACTGTTGAGAAATGTTTAGATGAAATATTTTCCATTTGTGGTTTTCCATGAAGAGAACCCGGCTGTTGAAGTTCTAGGCATAATCCAAAATGCTCTTGCTGAACAAATAATGGATATCGAAATTAGTGAAGTAACGTCTAGTTAAAACGCCACCTTTAAGAGACTTTGTAAATGTTACGTATTTGAGGTATATTGCACATATATGCAGACGTCCGAACATTAGTATTATGAAGAAAAGCATATTTATGATTCCAAAAGCCAAATATTATTGATATACGGGACCCGTAGATCAAGATTTCTAAACTCCTCGGGGATATATAATTATAGTATAGTGGAATTAGGTCAAAATACCTCCTGACCTGGAAAAAAGTCATATAAAGTTAGGCGTTTGCACAGAGGTTAATTAGTTTGTCAGGAATTACCAAAGAAAAGCCCAATGTTTTTGACAACAGGAAATTCCATTTTGGGCCCATTTTCCAAATTACAAATTTGGGCAAAACGACCAAATTTTTTATATCACCAAAATCATAAGTTTTTTGTATTAATTGAAAGATAATGTAATGCTGAATAAAAAGTTTGCCTACGCAAAGTTTCAAAAATGTATGGTTCGTGAGTTATAGCTGCTCAAAGTGAGAATTATGACGTCATAATCTTGTCAAAATTTTTGTTTCGCTAAAATCGTAAGTGTGATATACCGTTAGAAAGATGATTTAATGCTGAGTAAAATGTTTGCTTAGCTCATTACGTGAAAATGTACTGCTAACTAATTAAATTCACTTTTAATGACGTCTATATTATCCCTCAAATAATAAAGTATATTAATATTTCAAGATTTAAAACAAGTCATCAACAATATTTCTTTTGTTTTCTTCTTCATCACTGTCGTCGTTATCATTATCTTCCAGCTCTTCATCGTCCAATTTCACTCTAGATATTAATAAAAAAAATAAGTTAGAACAATTTTTTCATATACTTGTACCTACAGATTATCACTAATTTCTCTTTCTCTGTAAATCAATCGGTCAATAGGGCATTATAATTTTCAATGTCAATCATGAAAATATTCTTACCGCTTTATTATTGCAATCCATCCCATGGCAATTCCCACACGCTGACATACACTTAATACCATTTTTCCTACACATACATGTTTTTGTTCCGCATTGGTTTTTTGAAGTAGATTTGCAGTTGCATCGGATCACCTTGAGCAAATTTGGTGGAGCTATGTCTATGTCAGTTGGAATTGGTTCAAGTTGTCTGTCATTGGATTTTCAGCCCCATTCAGTCGAATTCAAGTTTGATGTTTCTTCCAGCATTTTCCATTCGATTAGCTGCAGATAAACTCTATAACTATGGACATGTGCAGCCCGTTGCGTTGGTGGTAGTTTTTCAGAGACAACAACATCATTGCACACCATTTCGAGATATTTTGAATACCTGATATGAATAGAGAAAGGAGGCTTCTGTATCATTGGTATGAAAATCTATGTGAAATCTTTTTTCTTCAGGAACGCGGCAAGTAATGTTGGAGCATGAAGGAAAGTCAATTAGAAGTTCAAAGTTGCTGACTCTGCAAATTCGATTGTTGCCCAGTAGTACATGAATGTTTCGGATATCGCCCTCATAATTTCCGGTTTCTTGATGGAATTTAGGAAGCTTGATGTTCCTTTGACAAGTATCGCTGAAGTGGAGTCACATCCACTCCGCGCATGAATAAAGAGCAAATGATCCTTGATTTCCGCAACTTCTAATTGACTTTCCTTCATGCTCCAACATTTCTTGCCGAAACATCAAACTTGAATCCTACTGAATGGGGCTGGAAATCCAATGACGAACAACTTAAACCAATTCCAACTGACAAAGACATAGCTCTACCAAATTTGCTCAAGGTGATCCGATGCAACTGCAGATCTACTTCAAAAAACCAATGCGGAACAAAAACATGTATGTGTAGGGAAAATGATATTAAGTGTATGTCAGCGTGTGGGAATTGCCATGGGATGGATTGCAATAATAAAGCGGTAAGAATATTTTCATGATTGACATTGAAAATTATAATGCCCTATTGACCGATTGATTTACAGAGAAAGAGAAATTAGTGATAATCTGTAGGTACAAGTATATGAAAAAATTGTTCTAACTTATTTTTTTTATTAATATATAGGGTGAAATTGAGCGATGAAGAGCTGGAAGATAATGATAACGACGACAGTGATGAAGAAGAAAACAAAAGAAATATTGTTGATGACTTGTTTTAAATCTTGAAATATTAATATACTTTATTATTTGAGGGATAATATAGACGTCATTAAAAGTGAATTTAATTAGTTAGCAGTACATTTTTACGTAATGAGCTAAGCAAACATTTTACTCAACATTAAATCATCTTTCTAACGGTATATCACACTTACGATTTTAGCGAAATGAAAATTTTGACAAGATTTTGACGTCATAATTCTCACTTTGAGCAGCTATAACTCACGAACCATACATTTTTGAAACTTTGCGTAGGCAAACTTTTTATTCAGCATTACATTATCTTTCAATTAATACAAAAAACTCATAATTTTGGTGATATAAAAAATTTGGTCGTTTTGCCCAAATTTGTAATTTGGAAAATGGGCCCAAAATGGGATTTCCTGTTGTCAAAAACTTGGGGCTTTTTTTGGTCATTCCTGACATACTAATTAACCTCTGTGCAAACGCCTAACTTTATATAATTTTTTTCCAGGTATTACTCCCAATTCCATCATACTATTAATACAATCAAAGAGAGAAACTCAATCAAGATCTGGTTTCACCAGACTTCTTAGTATAACATAGCCATTTTTATCCAAATAATATTTTGCTGAATTATGTAACTGTATAATATCTGTATATATTTTTTACCATTTATTTTATAACCTTATATTAAGTTTATTTATCTCAAAGAAGTCTGACTCGTAGAAGTAACTGACTTCATATCGAGTACAAAAACTGTACTGTACTGAACCAGCTAATCAGCCGCCTACTGAAGTTTTGAGACATTCCACAAGGATTCGTAAAGTTCCTAAAAAGTACGATGACTCTGTTTAACTTTCATCTTTCTTTCTTCAGACTTCTCCATGTAGGAAGAATGGTCATTATGAATTCTTGCGTTTACATTATATTGCTAGTCTGAGGTTTACATTTGGCACAGACATTGCAATTTTTAGAGAAAATGGTAAATTTCTGGTACGGACAAAAGCAAACATTCTAATCATACCAGGGTGGCACAATTAATTATGAAACTCGTATAAAGTTTCCTTGTTCAATGAGCAGTATACTCAAGAGAAGGTATCAGGTGCAATGTTATCCTCGCCTTTTCTGTATAGTATATCAAAGCTGCAGCATGATAATTCGATCCTCCAACGTTCGATTTTGTCGTTCTTTATTTTGTTACCGTACTTCTTGTCAAACATGAAAGACACAGATTTTTGATCAGTGATTAAGGTGAATTGACGGCCGGTGAGAAAATGCCTCCACTTCCGAATGCACTCAATAATGGCACAAGCCCCTTTTTCAATTGAAGGATTAAGTTCATGTTTTAACAAAGTTCTAGAAAAGAAAGCAACAGGGCGGTTATTTTGATTTAGAACCCCGGCTATTGCTGTATCAGATGCATCCGTTTCAACTTGAAAGGGTAGTGATTCATCGATAGCACATACAACTGATTTTTCAATCTCGGCTTTTAATGTTGAGAAAGCCAAACGAGCATCGTCTGAAATTGGAAATGTTTTAGTGCAAATGAGTGGGCCAATTTTATGAGAAAATCGAGGTATCCACCAACATTAGTATGTTTTTATTCGACTAAAATATAACAGAATAACATAGTTAAAAACACAACTCATAATAAACACAATAACGTAGCATGTCAATGACCTTGACGTAAACGAAGCAGCTCCGTCATTTTTAACAATCGATGAAGATTCAGAAGGAGATATAGACATCACTAAAGTTTAAAAAAGAAACAAAAAAGACTTTATTCTTTTGTTATTTTATTATCTTGTTATTGTTCTTATTGTTTTATTAAAGAGACAAGTTGAAATTATTTTGATGTCTTATTGATTTATTTAATGAGCGCCTCCCTCGAATGAGCGTCCCCCTTTGAGAGGCCAAAATTAAATGAGCGCCCCGGGCGCTCACTCGAGTAAATACGGTAAATGTAATTATTTTCAGATAATCTCTAGGGTGGAGACAACACTCTCTCGTTGTGCTTTGTTCAAGTGAAAGAATTTGGGATTCATATTGCAATCACCCACTGACGAACAGAAATACACGATTTGATGGCAAAGTTTCTCGTGATAACTTTTGCGTTACTGTTATTAAATAAATATTCAGTAAAGGCACAAAAAAAACACTCAACGATAACTCCTGGATCGCTACCAATTAGCAATCACGTGTTATCATCACAGACTCATTATAGTTCTAAATCGGAAACAGAATCAGTTACAGAATCAAGATATTACCCGACAAAAAGTTATGCACATTTTACAAAAAACATTTCATCACATTCAAAGCATAGCAAACAGTCAACAGCATATCACTCTTCAATCAGTCTTCTTCACACAAGTTTAACATATTCTCAATCAAAATTACCAGCTTCCTCACTGATATGCCCTTCTGTACCTCCTGTGGTGATCATATCAACTATTTGTCCCTCTTTTACGCAGAAAACCCACTCAAGTAGCTTAAAAACTCATTCATCATCATTAAAAAGTGTGATGTCTGGAACCCCTTCCTTGAAAGCCAGCACTCTTGTTGCCAATATAACTACAGCCCCATCAACTTTAAAGAATTATTCCTCAACAATAAAACCTGAAAATATTTCAAGTGCATATGTAATAATTCTTAGTAGTGCAGCACAAATTCAACCTGCAATGGACAAATGTGATGGGATTGCCCAAGAATTTGCACATGCTATGAACAACATGACTGCTTGCGTTCTTTTACACACACGCTCAATGTCAGTTTGCTATAAATGTGTTGATGCATATGATAAATTACAAAACAATCATAAATTACTATTTCCTGATTGCAAGAGACAACTGATAGGGAAATTCAATCAAATTTATCAAGTTATTCCTAGAATGTATCAATCTCAAGACAATACTTGGAAATCCTTAGGTTGTGA
Organism: Candelabrum cocksii; assembly: GCA_963930725.1. Classification (NCBI taxonomy): domain Eukaryota; kingdom Metazoa; phylum Cnidaria; class Hydrozoa; order Anthoathecata; family Candelabridae; genus Candelabrum; species Candelabrum cocksii. Next base: position 6,827,369 of record OZ005665.1, read on the forward strand.
AAGTAAGCAAAATTGTAGCAAAATATTTCATGTGTGAGTAAGAAGAAATGACTGCATTCATTTAGAGGAACCACAGTTATTTCTTCACACAGATTAACACATATTGAATGAGCCTTGTGTTATATGGTTATAAATGAACCAGTTATTTCGTGGAAAAGTTTCTTTTTGCTATAGTTACCATGGAGTTTTTGCTAATACCTATAATACCTAGACAAGGTGCGTATAAGTGTTAAAACTCACGAACAAATGGGTAACATTGGGTACAACCAACATTCACTATGGCAAACAAATTTCTGGGTCCTGTGTGTGTTTGTGATAGTGGATGCCAACTGTATATATATATATAATATCCAATAAAAACATTATTCTCATAAAGGTGACTGTAAAAGTATAGCAATTTAAGTATATATAATATATATATCTTTATTTTTAACTCTGTGTTGTTCTTTCAGAATGTTACCTTAGCGATATATTACCACGTAAACTAACTCCAGGATTTTACGAGTTTCAACATCTATACCAAAAGTTAAATGAATGTTTTCACAATGTCTCTGTTTTGGTAGGAAGAATTTTGTTTCTTGCATTTTAAAATTTCATTATAGATATAAATATTTAGTATATTATATTAATATTTATGTAATTGAATGATAATTGTATCATAGGTTTGATTTTAGATGCCAACATCTCCTGTTGTGACAAATGCATCAGTTGCTCCATTCACAAATATTACAATCCCACCTGTCTGTAACAAATGCCGATCATTGTACTCTGAAATTCAACAAAAATTTAAGTTCTATAAAGACAACCAAGAAGAAATTGAAACGAAGTGGTGTGCAGATATAAATGCCGCAGTATGTGGACATTTTTTTTTTGTAAATCCAAGAAGATTTTTTAATTGTCAGTTATTTTGTAGTATTTTTTATATATATAAACTACTCAAAATTTTTTTACATACAGTCTACAAAAAGCGTTGTCAATGACCCATATCTATTTAAAATATTTTGATACTCAAGGTCAATGAAACACGTCACCTGTGGAGTTACTTCTATCATTGCAACGATGGCGTTGTTAGAGATCTCGAATCGATTATTGCTATAACCTGTTTCTTTTGTTTCTTGCCCATTGTCTTTTACGTTGGAGCAAAACTACATTCAGATGTTAAGGAAAGAAAGCATGGTAAGGATCTTTTGACGTCATATATTATGAATATTTTCCATGTTCCATTGTATAGGGTTGTTTCATTATTTTACTATTTGTTGAAAACCTAAAAAGTAAAGTTTCTTATTGATTGTTTCTGTTGCTTAATAATTTTGTTTTTTGAATTGTTTTCTATCTTGAATGTGGTTGGCGGTTTAAAAGTCAACAATTTATCTTTAAAATACAACTTGTGTATTGATCCCTGTATGTCTTACGTTTTTTAATTGCACATTTAGTTTTTAAGGTAACATATCTTTCACAAAAACATTTTTTTAACTTGTAAATATTTTTTTCCAGCGAATCGTTACAATTACGAATCAGATTAAAAAGATCAACCGTTCCTTTAGTATGCCAACGAACATTGGCCTCCATTTTTTTTTAGTTAATTTCCTTGTTTATAATTTTAATAATTGTTTAGCATTTGAAATGTTTCACATTTTTATTTAAAATTTTTCGATTTATAAATGTATTAAAATATTATCCTTTTTCGGTTTTATGGAGACTTCTAATTTCTTTTCTACAAAAATTATTTTGTATGTGGATATCGCTAACTGAGCAATGGAGTTAAAAATGATTCCGAAGAAAGTTATTTCTGTCTATCACCTATAATATATATTATTAAATCACCTCCGTTAAATGTGTTAAGAATTATGTTGCAAATGAAGGATCATAAGATGAACCAAGCTCTATTTCTAAATATAAAATGGCCTATCATTACTACAACCATAATAATAACATTTTTAATGCTGTTGTTAACCTTTCCTACTTTATTTTTGGATCTAGTCCTGAATTTATCCTTTTAACATTTTCTATTGGATGAAATTGATGTTGATGTTGATGATGCTGCACAAGTTTTAAACGTGAAAAGTAGAAGGGAAGCTTCTTTGAAATGTTGCAACCATTCTTCGATAGAAAGAAAATATCTCTATATTTTCGGATTAATCAGAAGTTAAGGAAATCATATTTAATGCTGAAAATTCTGTTGGATGGGAAACAAAACTTTATCCAAACAAATCACATATCTTCTTGATTTTAAGGTCAGAGTAAGAACTTGAAAACTTTCTTAGGTGTTCTAATTCCTTTTTGAAGGCTATACAAAAGTGAGCAAATCGTAGGAGCCTAAACCACATGATAAATAAATAAAAAATGAACTATTCGAATTCAAAAGTTCGTTTTTAAAGCGGCGTTTGAAGATTGTAACGATCCGCACTCAGTGTTATAAGCATAATTGTTCCACAAGCGTGGACCTCGGAGTCTTATTGAAAACTGCCTTTTTGTGGTTTTTCTGAAAGGGTACTTGTATTTTATATTAGAATTCCTAGTATTATAGTTATGAAAACAAAGTTAGTGACCCATTTTTTTACGCTATACATAAATAGTCCAGTCAATTCAGCTCAAAATAGGGTCAACCTGGAATAAATTGCAACAAAAACGAAATGAATTTTCTTGTAGCTTTATTATTGTAGTTTGACAGAAAAAAGTCCCAGACCCAAAGATGTGTACAACTGTTCTTATAGGCTGTTTAGTGTCATGGGGTAGAAGCGGAGATTTAGGACTTTGTGAATTTCGCAATATAACATACTGCATATTTGCGCGCAGTTTTTAGTATAAATATTTAATGTATGGTTATATTTTATAAGGTTATATGGTTTTGATGACAACAGAACAATTATTTTGGGGGAAACGGAAATGTGTTTTTGATTTTGCAGATTTTTATGATGATTTTAACACTCTATTTTCCAGCTGTATTGTTTATAAGAGGGAATCCTCCTGCTAATGTTTTTGTGATTTATTGTGTAGTGAAAATCCAGTGTATCTTTTTGTTGGATCACGAATTTTCTCTTGTTAGCTAAACATCGTGACAGTCAGTGCTTGTTTGCACCATTTCTAAATCTTCTCTGGTCTTCCCTACCGTTTCACATTTTTACATGCCTAAATACTTGTCTTAATCTTTCAGATGTAGTACAAAGAAAATTATGGAAAGTCCTCAGATATGTCCTATCTGCAACGATCCTTGTACTTCAAGTTTCAGTTCTATTTATCAGAAAGGATGGGATCAACGAAGCCAGTCGACTACAAAACGACACTTTGACAGTGACACCTGGAATGCATGTCCATGTAAGTTGCAGAAAGATTTACAACAAAAAACCTGAGGCCCAATGCAGTAGTTCAGAAGTTTCTGAAAGGATAACTAGAACTTCAATTTTAGGGTTCAATTTCAGAAAAGACTGCTTTTACTGTGGTAATGCCGTTACAGAAAGAGAGAAGAAAACCCGCAAATCATGTTATGTCTCTTGCAAGAACAGGGATGTAGACAGAGCTGTCCATCAAGCTATAATTGACAGGGATGGTGATGAGTGGGCAGTTGAAGTTAATGGACGCGTTGCTTGTGTAAATGATTTACGTGCTGAAGATGCAATCTATCATACACAATGCAGCTCAAATTTTCGGACTGGAAAAGGTAATCCAAAGGAAACTGTTATGCCAAAAAAACGTAGAAGACCAACAACTGCAGTTTCTTGAAGTCGTTGAATATATTGAGTCCAACCCAGATGACCAGTTTATTGTTACTGATCTAGCACGGATGATGGAAGAAAAGTTGACCGGTAAGAATGTTTCATATCTGAAGCAATTTTGATTTCTGCAAGTTTTACTATTCGATGGTAGTTGTAAATTTTCATTAATTTACAGTATAACAAGGAATGAAAATCATCCAAATTACATAAAAGTTTATACTGTACGTTTAGGTGATGACAGTGCGTTTTCTGTGAAGTGGCTTAAGATGCGTTTACAACAGCATTTTGGTGAACAATTGGTTAGTTCAAACTCCACTGGCAAATCAAACGTCTTAACATTGATCGAAACTGCCTCCAAAATTATGCGAGACTTTAAAGAATGTTCTATAAGTATTACGTTTTTAACATTTTATTGTTGGCCCAGACATCAGTTCATTCTTATAACTCCATGTGCGGCAAGATCAAGAAAGTTTTAGTTTCATTCATGATGAAATTTCTACATCTACGCAGTCTGTTATAATAACTTTATGTCTAAGAATGTTGGATCAGGATTTTGACCATCTTTTTTTGATAATGTAATCTCATGAGCACGATTTGAGAAATTAAACCAGAATAAAACTGTTTCTTTACTGAATCTTTGAAGGCAAATGAAAGAAATCACTTCGCTTCATTTCGCTTTCTGAAGTGCTCAATAATGAGGCTTTGTTTTAGGGAGGTGATGGCAGTGACGAAGAGCAACAAAAACAGATACTTATGTGGTTGTGACACCGTATCAAGGTTGCATTCTATTGGATCCCGTGCAGTATTGCAAAGATTTTTGAAGAATGCAGAAGTCTTGTGAGGATTCTTTTATTGCCTTCATGGGAGAGACAAGACATATTACAAGCTGGGGAAAAATTCTCCTTCTTCGTCTTGGTGCAAAACATGAGAATACATTGGATGAGCTTTGGTCTCGTAAATACTTTGAGAAAATTTCAGGACCAACTCGTCAAGCTGTCAAAGCTGAAGCTTTTGGACCAACTTCAGATGCCGCACAACAACATTTGCTTTGGATATATCACCAAGTACAGGAGTGGAGACAATGTATTGAATCCCTTGAGTTGGGGACTTGGCAGATAACCAAGCAAGGAATGATGCCGATTGAAATGACGAAACAAATAGCACCACCAAAGCTGCTGAAAATCGTTTAATGTGGCTGTAAAACAGACTGCACACGAAGAAACTGCACATGCAGACAATATGGTGTTCTTTGGACAAACATATGCTCAGGTTGCAGAAGGGTTTCCTGCTTGAATTGTGAGCCAATAAATGACACAGAGCCATAAGCAATGGATTTATATTCATGTAAAATCCAGAATGCACGAGAAATGAAAAGTAAGCAAGGTTCTATCATTGCATTTTATTTTAATATTCTGTTTCATAAATATTTACCAAATTTAAGTACCTTAGAAAATGAATGGAAATTCGAAATATTTCCAATTTTGTTGCGAATTGACTGTTATACCCTCTAACAATCAATATCCCAAAAAATTGGTTGCACAACGATTTCAGCCTGGGACTTTGTTCTGTTAATAAGTGATAGAGATATATTAAGAAAAATGTATATTCGCTTTTGTTGCAATTTATTCCAGGTCCGACTCTGTATTGAATGGACTAAAAGATTAGAGTTTAAAACATATTTATTTGGTAGATATTTAAAATCTTTAGATCTTTTAATATTTCATGGCATGAAATATCACAGTTTTTGGCTTTTATAATTTTAGCCCCGCTTCTGTTTATCGAGGAGATTTTTGAGGCGAGATTTATGTGTGCTTTCCCATACTATGTTAGTGTATATAAGATAATTGTGGATTGTGGAGCGAAATTTAAATCTGCTTTAAAGATGTTTTACTTAAAAATGATTTTGCTTTGTGCATTAAACCTATATTTTGTGAGATTTTTCCCCAAGGTATTTTACATGGAAATTCCATGTTAGATTCTCGTCAAGATATACTCCTAAAAAAATATTGTTTCTTCTTTAGTGATTTCGTAATTGTCGATACTTGTCTCGGGAGAAATTTTTCGGAGGTTTTTGGGTGAGAAATATATTGAAGAGAATATATTTAGGTTTATTAGGATTTAGGACTTTCTGGCTACCTCAGAGTGTCTGGGACACAGACAACAGTATAATCAAAGCTACGGATACTAACTAGGACAATTTTTTACACTTCTAAACCAATCGTTTATAAGTGACAATTCCATGTTCATTATCGAAAAGATCTCATCAATATTGTCACTTGACGAAAAAAGATTTGTGTCATCAGCGAATAAAATTGTGGGCGTTTCTTTAGAGACCTTTGAAATATCGTTGATGAATAATAAGAATAGTAACGGTCGTAAGATAGAACCCATGAGGAACGCCGCATAAGCCTGTTAGTTTGTTCGTTTGTTTATTATTGTATTATTATTATTCTTTTCTTTCTTGACGATAATTCCAAATTAGCTTTCCGAATTGTCTATGGATTTTGTAGTATTTCAATTTACATAGAAGAATTTTGTGAATTTTGTCTTCCTTTTTCGTGTCAAGCCGTTACAAAGCTGACGAATATTTGGTGAATTGTCTACATATTGTTTTGAAAAAGGCTTTTTTAGGCTTGTTGCCCTGACCCTTTGAAAAATCTCTCTATGTTTATTTATTATTGTGATTTTTTAGTGATTTTAAAAACAAAAGGTAATGATAGTTACTGTTGATGGAGGGCATGATGAAAACCCGAGATACGAAAAAATTATAAACTGTTCAATTCAGTACTTCGTTGAAAATGATCTGGATGCACTTTTTTGGCAACAAATGCTCCTGGGCAAAGTGCGTTCAATCGTGTTGAGCGCAGGATAGTGAAACTCAGCAAAGAATTGAGTGGTGTTATTCTCGAGCATGATAAATTTAGGAGTCATCTTCATGGGAAGTGTGTGACGATTGACAAAGATCTTGAACTGAAAAACTTTGAATTTGCTGGACGCATGCTTGCTGAAATCTGGTCAGGCCTTGTGATAGACGGCAACCCTGTAGTTGCGAAGTTTATAGAAGACGACGCACTTGTTTTCGTGGGGACAAAGCCAGAAGAGTGGAAAGCGTGTCATGTTTGACAATCACAATATTTCTTATAAATTGTAAAATGTACCGATGAAAAATGTTCTCGAGTTTTCAATCATCATACTTGAAAGTTGTTCCTAAAAGATTTTTACCACCACCAATACCAGTTGTTCACACGCAAAACGGAATTGAATGGGCAAAAGATGACAAAGATGCTACGTACCTGTCGCTGTTTCAGAATATTTCATTGCAAAATACCTTGACGCCCGCTCAGGCTACAAAGAAATTTCCAAGGGAAATACCATACGATTATTCCTGTCTGTCTGTAAAACAAGATTAGATCAAACAACATATATGTACCCATCGTGGCTTGTACTTTTCGTCCCTTAATGCAAAAACCCTTCACGAGACTAGTTGCAGGGTCACCAAAGGTCGTACTGAAAACGAAACGGAGCGTGTGCGACCATTACGAATTGCTGCTCGTAAGGGAATTATTGTGTGTGATGGCGTTTCAAGAGATGGAGTGGGCCTCGATGGATGACGTTGATGCTGAAAATTTTGATCTTGAAAATATAACTGATGCTGAAAATGAATTTGGTACTCCAATTTTTGATACTGATGAAATTGCTCCAGTCTGGTCGGATGAACCTGAGGAATGAGTGGGGGAGGGGTCTCGTAAAAAACGTTACGTAACGAAGAAGGGGATATCAACTCAATCGTGACAGGCCGTTACATGGGGGGTAGGGTGGTAGGGTAGCATGGTAGGGTGGTTAAAATGCTCTTTTTTCCGTTACGTACTTTTTGAATGATCCCTAACCCTATTCAGGATGGACTTTTTGATGTACGGTAAACGGATGGGGTGGGGTAAAATTACCCCACCTGGTTTATTTCTGATAGGATTGAGCTACCAAGCTTATTTTTGGTACATAACATCGTTTTCATATATAGTTTAAAAATTTAGTAGTAAAAATTGTTTTTGTCACCATTTTGACTGATTACGTCAATTTTCATATCTTATGAAGTCCAAATCATTAAATTACTTATAACCCCTCTTCGTTAAGCCAAAAGGTAGTAGCTTTCGAATATTGACCACTCAAGTTTTCAAAAGAATGTCAAAATCCAGAATTTTACTACAAATTTGACATTTTTGAATTTGAAGATTTTTAAAAACCTATTTTGCCTAAAATTTCAATAAAATATCTTTCTGGCGGTCTATTTTTACATGATTTGATACTCGATATTTTTGCTAAAAGTAAATTTTGAACGTTGACGTCATTGTTGGTTGAAAAATGACATCACAACCTTGGATCAATCCATGGTCGATGATGTCACAGCCAAAAAGGAGTCAGTAAATGTTATGAGCAAAAAATATCTATAACATAAAATGAAAACAGTGTTTTTACCTTCAAAACAATGACTACAGACTAAAGTTACATTTACAACCAAATTTTCCTCGCATTTCTTCATCCGAAAATCACAACTAGCATTGACAAATGATGAGAACTTTTCATCGAGGAGTCGAAATAAGCTCAAATTTTCAGAAAACAAGTAAAAATAAATTTGGTTCACTGAAAAATCGCGGCGGGCCACAGGAAAGATGCTATTTTATCATCATCAAAGACCTCCTCGCCGTCAACAACCATACGGTTTGGAAACTTTGAAACAAAGTCACGTTTTCCAATAACTTCCTTTATCACATTCACACGTTTTTTGGCTGTCGTGTTTGCTCAAATAAGCTTTGAATAATATTTTTATTATGTCTTTTTTAACCTTTCAAATACATTTTCGTAATTCTTATATTTAATTTCGTTACAAAAAGTTCTATGCTTTAAGAATTTGTTTGAAATTGCTGTTTTTTCTTTGATGACTTTATTAACCCTTTAGTCATTCATTTAAAAGACTATTTGTTTTTACGTGACATTCAGTGAGGGGGACTTATACTCAGAAAGAGGTCTATGAATATATCATACGATTCGCTTGAGTCATTTGACATATAAACATTTTCCCAGTTTACCATTTTCAAAGATTCTTTAAACAAGACAAATTTATAGTAACAGACGTTTCTTTTGAATTTGATTTTTTTTTTGTTTTTTCTTTAATACTTTAAGTTGCACAATAAACCGCAAAATGGAGTTTATTTTAGGAATAATATTAGTGTTGCAAAATATGTTGTCTATCAAAGTGACAGATGCTCTTGTTACCCGCGTGGGGCGAATAATAGTTGGCGACATTGCATTTTGAATGATGGTGTTTTATTGGTGGGATATTAAGGTTAAAGTCGCCAAGGACGAAAATGTCGCTGGAGGCGATTTTTTGCATGAAAATGTTATCGATAAATGAAAGAAAGGGTTTTAAAAATTGACTGGGTGATCTGTAGATCGAGCTTCTTACGAGCCGAGAAAATAACTTCTAAAGTATAAAATTCGAAGAACACATTGCTTTGTGATATATCGTGCCGTATTTTATGAGATAATTTGTTAAGGATAAACACACATATACCTCCCCCAGATTTGTGTTCACTTGGAAAAAAGAGAAGTGTATAATCCTTTAGATAAAATTTTGAGTCATTTGAAGTGTCAGTATTGCACCAAGCCCCTTATTATTAATAGTATGTAATTATTACTAACAACAATGATAATATTATTATTATTTTAGAATTTAGTAACTGAAGGATAGGTGTAGGTATGCTATTAGGGCCTGAAGCCTTTTCTCGATCTAGTTTCGATAAAATAGATGATATCTTTTCATGATTAATAGCATCAAGAAATATACTCTTTTCGTTTGGAGTTTTAAAAAATTTAAGTCAGTGTGGGATGAGTGTATGATAGATTGGAATTTCTGTGTAATATTTATAAACTCCCTTATTATTGACCTCATTGAAAAATGTTGAAAAAGATTTTTACAAATGATACCTAATATTAGTTGTCTGCAACCACTGTAGATTATTGGTGTCTATAGGTGAATCCTGTCTGTGTAAACTCAATGACATAGGTGCAAAAATTCACAAAATTTCAGGTTAACTTTAAACAGGATCAAGAAAATCTGGTTTCTTATGCTCAATGATTAAAAACTGCGAACAACTTACTGCACATTCCAAGCAAGCACAGCAATAATGAAAACGTTTAAAAAGTTTCAATAGAATTTAAAAAATTTAAAACAATTAAAGCATAGCGAATATATTTGCAAGAAAAATGATGACACGTTTAATTATATTGCAAAGCTTGAACAGTGCGCAAAGCTGCAGAACGAAATTTCGAAAAAAGAACTAGCTATCTCAACAGCATTCAAAAACATGGTCGAAATACCTCCTATTCCACCTATTTGAGAAATACCTTCACGAAAATATGAATTTGTACATTGAGAGCAGGGTGTCAGCATCCGACAGAAGTGTTCTAAATAGGTTGGGAACTCCTGGAATAAGATTAAGATATAGTTGAAAGATAGCATTTTTCGCTGAATTTTGAAATGTAGGATATCTAACAACATAGCAGTGGCGGATGCAGGGGGATCCAGGGGTGCAAAGGAACCACCCTTTCAAACTAAGTCAAATCAAAAACTTGAAATTGTGTGTTTTTCGATGTTATAAGTGTATGTTTCACTCACGTTTTTATTCTACACACGTAACTGACAATGAACTATCTGCTTGCAAATCACGATAGAAAGCAGTAGAACCAAGAAAAAATAGCTAGCTAGGAACAGTATTGCATGTTCTTATACGTACGTAGCTAGCTATTACAGTATTAGCTACTTCTTGATCGCGTTGCAATTATAATTTGAGAGATATTCCCTTGTATTGAGAGGGATTCACCCAGGAGGTGGTCAAAGACACACTCAAAAGGGGCGTGACCAAAAATTTTTTGAACCCCCTTTATTATTTTCTGCATCCGCCACTGCATAGTAGGTCAGAAAATCACCTAATCAACATACCTGGTGTTGAATTCCTCCGCTGAGAGTCATCTACTGACTCCGATTTAGAAAATTGTTAAAACCTTTTAGTTATTTATTTGTTTAGGTATATTTATTTGTAATGTTAATTTCCAGTGCAGAAACGTTTTCATCAAAAATAATTTTCAATGATATTCCTTCTTCCTACACATTTTTCTTACCCGCAGATCAGCCCACAAGTAGATAAACCCATGCTTTTTATTGTTTCAGCAAACAATCCCAGTGCATATCTGAGGAGGAATTCGGCATTCCTTTCGCAACAATGAGTTAAATAACTTCATTGAAACAACCGAAAAAACTTCTTTTTCAGTGTCTTTTGCACAGTCTTTAACATCAATCTCAACTTCATCTAATTTAAGAAGAAGAAAACCGTTTGTTTGTTTTCATAGGTTGACAGGCAATGCCTATGTATATACTTATACAATTTTTATTGTAAACATTGCGAATAATACTTCCTTTGTTCGCAAATAATGGGTTCTTTGTCTCAAGGTTTTAGGTCCTGGCGTACGTTAGGTACCATTTTAACTTTGGTCGACAAGCTTTTAATTATTAATGATATTTTAATGACTAGCGGTTTGCATACAGAAAATCGTTATTGAAATTCGGTATTAACACGTCATATGTAAACATGGCGCATTGAAAATGTTAATAGGTGAAATAGAATAAAATGTATATAATGATTTGAAATGGATAAACGATTTTGCCATTTTCAAAAGCAATGCCTCAGCCTGGATTACAACTGTTTTTGCTGCTTTCAGCGGTTCCATTGCAATATCTAATTTCTCAGTGGATGACACCAAATGTTGCCGATAGAGAATATTTCACAAGAAGGTAAAAAACAAATATAAAACTGTAAACAACATAGTTTAAGAAACAAAGCAATGCCCTAATCACATAATAGTAAGGAGGAAACATGTCTGGTAGACCAATTTGCCTCACTAATAATTATGTATATATGGTTATAATAGAATAACAATAAGTTTAAATGTTTTTCCAGTATAGTATAGCATATAAAATTTAGGTTTATAGCGATTTATGCAACGAGGTAAATCTTAGGTAAATGTTTGGAGTGGCTGAAGAATAATATAATTTTTTATAAGAAAATGAAAAACCTTTTAAATATCCAAGAAAGACTATGAGTACCTCAAAAATTTATACAAATGGGTTACTTTGCTTATGTTACTGAAAGAAATGCACATCACAGCTGCGAACGAAAAATTAAAAATAGTAATATATAGGTTGGTAGGAAATGCAAATTTTGACTGATGATTTTTTTAATTTTTAGATTATTGCAGAACAGTGGCAGCATATTGTCTGACATTTTTAATATATCCGAATGGAAAAACATTCTTTTGAAAACAAAAGATAAACTTTTAAATTGGGATAACTCAGGAGAATGTCCGGCTAGAGAGGTAATGCGATTTAATGAACCAAATGGATACTTCAGTGGATCGCCAGAAGTTCGTACTGATAGAAAAAATGTGAAATATCGAGTAGGACAAGTGATTCGTCATTTAACATACGGGTATCGTGGTGTAATCATTGGCTGGGATTACACAGCTAAGGTATATACATTGATATAAATATAAGCAATATATTGTGATATATCTCAGGCCTTATTTTCTACCAGCACTATCGATCGCGCGCGCATGGTATTGAATATATAGTTCTGTTTTCCACAGCGTGCGTGTGCGCGAGCATGATCGCGCCCCTTATTGATAGGCCTGCAGATATGCCCTGTTGTTGGGTATGTTGTCCAAGGATTTATTAGCAAAAGTCCACAGGTTTGGGTCGTCAATAGTAATGATGAGATTGCAACAACCCAACACAAACTTTGTCTTACAAGTAATGATGGTGAAGTAGTAATGAGTGCATTTTGCACTCGGGTCTTATTGCTAGTATTATAATATTATCAACGGTGAGACTGTAAAAATAAACAAAAATGTGTTTTAACAGTTCGTTCTTTAATCAAGATAAAAATATATCTATTTTTGGAATTTGACTTTGGTTACAAAACATACAACAGTGGAACATGCTTTATTAACTCCAGTATTTGTTTTCAGGCACCTGCTTCTTGGTTGCAAGCAAACCATTTTGACAATGTAAGAAATTTTCTTAGAGTTTTTATAAAGTTTCACGCTGCTACAACGGCCAACTATATATATATATTTATACTGATTGGAATCAATTTATACACACCAGTTGCAAATCTAAGTCAGATTACGTCAGCAAATGAAAAGTAGAGTTAAAGAATGCTAATTTTTACTCTTGTGTCGTTCAAAACATTTGATCGAAATCATTGTTTTAGAAAGTTATATCATGGTATATTATATGAAATATTTATAATTCTTTTTCTTGTTTTAGAAATGGCGGGACGAACCGAATTATTCCGTGCTTGTTGATACACGAGACCGGACGGACAAACAAACTACGTACGTAGTGGAGCAAAACATGGCAGTGATATCAAATGAAAAGGTAGAATAAGAAATAGCATTTTCAATTTGTTTTTCTTTTAAGCTCTTTGTCACCTAGAAAACTTCATATGCTTTTATTCGTAGCGTTTTTATGATTTTCTTTCTCTGAAAAAATATCTCAAAAAAAATTATTGGTGACATATTTAGTTAAGGATAGTCCATACTTTTATAGTTGGCTATAGTTAGTTTAGCTTTGGATAGTGTTTATTTATGTGTTCATTTTTTCAATTCAAGGGAATTTACATTGCCTTTCTTCTTGAGGTAAAAAGTCATTTGTTTAAACTTTTTCCACGAAAATAAAGCATTACCGTAATCTATGGTTCTTGTTGACAAATGTTTGCCACAGTTGAAAAACCTGATTTTATGCTAATTTTCCTATATCAACTACGAAATAACCTGCCCATACCCTTTACCCATTTCTCACGGAATAACTGTCTCTTCGTTATAAACTTTGCGTAAGAGACAACGCAATGATCACCTGTTTTGTTACTAACCTCCTGATTGTGCGAACATTTTATTTTACTTGTTTAGTTATATACAGTACTCAAGGGGGTTTGATTTGCAAAATCAAGTTTACTTTGTCTTTACTTTTTGTTTACTTTGTCAAATCAAATTTACTTTGCCACAAATTATTATTTTCTGCAAATGCAAAAGCGTTTTCGCAACGTCAAATGTAAACTATCGACGTCAACTATCTTGGAAAGCAGAAACAGTTGTTAAGAGGTCATGAATTCAAATGAATTAAATTTGTGTAAAGAAATTTTAATACTAATGGTCATTAAGTGAAGAGCTAGTTCATTAACCAGTCGAGTACGCAATTCTTATAAGCGTGTATTGAAACTTCACTTGTATATTTAGGTGAACCATCCGGATGTCGACGAGTACTTTGACTATTTCGACGGTTCGCAATATATTCCGAGACCTTGGTTGAAAGAGCTATATCCTAATGGCTAAAGTACCGTGGCGAACTAATTCTCGAATCAATTTAATTTACCTTTTTGAAATTATTTCATGTCTGCATTGTTTTCTTTGTTTGTATAAATTCAGCGTTGAAAACTGCAAAAAATTGCACACTGAGGTAGTTGTTATAAATTTTTTAAACTCTTTACGAATCGCTAATGAATAACATTAAATAAATAAAATATTCGTTGAAATACGTGGAAATAGAGGTAACATTTTACAAAGCGACTTTTTCGCTACGGTTTGAGTACTCGTATCTGACAAATGAGAGACTACTTTCTTGAAGAACGCTCCCTGGCGTGAGCAGCTGTCCGATTTGCTCGTTCACTTGCACGCATTCTTCCTGCTGGGCTGAACGCAACATTTCCTCCCATTTCTCAACACTCGTGCTGAAGTATAAGATTTCTCTTCAAGATATTGCATATTAAAAAAAAGATGGATTGTACTTGAATTAAATCCTTTAAAAACTTTTCCGTTTGGAATTTTCACCCTATCGTTTAGTAAACTAACCATAAACCTTTACAAACATGTAATTAGAAAAGGGCATACTTTATATGGTGCTTCACTGGCGCTAATGATGGAACTATTGGCTCAAGTATTTCTACACATGGCCGCACTACGCCTCTCAAGAATCCAACCTACAATCATGCAAAATGTTATGAAAGTAAAAAATTGAACAATTTTTAGGAATGAACTATTCTATATAATTGAAACTTTGAAGAACACTTCTGATTCGTTAGTATAAAATATTTTCGAAATACAATCTAAATAGGTAGCCATTTCAACATTTTACTTGGTTTAAAGGTAGTCCTCTTTTATCCCTAAACATTTGGATAGGTGTGATGCCAAGACTGACTTCTTCTTCGGCCTGTTTGGGAAAGTAGAATGTATCAAAATAATACCTATTGCTCATGTAGTGTATAACGTAAAATACCAAACGTATAATTTCTACAAAAATCTACACGTTACTGTTATAAAGGTAACAAAACCATCTATCTAATTTCGGTAAATCTGACCTGATCGTAAAATTCATCGAAAACTTTCATCGAAGACAATTTATGAATTTCCCAATCTTTGCAAGAACCACACAAATCCGAAACAGTCATCATAATATAGGTCGCTAGCGATCTAGACGTAAGTATCGAAACACAATCGACTCTATATCAAAGCCGCAAATACTAAAACAAATTTCTAGTCGTTTTTTGCTTGTTTAAACTTCAAACGAAGTAGAAGAACATAAAAATTAGTCAACGAAAGTTCTTAATCATATTTTCGCGGTATTCGGTGCAAATTATTCAAAAACATTTGATGAAACATTGTAGTTCCGTTTAGGTCGGGGTAGCTCAGTTTGTAAAGCACTTGCAATTTAGGATTTACGGGGTTGCTAGTTAAACCCTCCCGGTCTCGCAGACTTATTAAATAGCATTTCAATGAGGTAGAGTGCGATGTTGCTGGTAGGAGTGGCCCACCTGCATTTAGGGTTATTCCACTACTTTCCTTTTTTACAAGAACATAAACATAGTTCTGGACGGTCAAAAAGACATAACATATACAATACAAAACATTTCATCCCCATTATTGATTAAAAAAACAAAATTTAGAAATTTAGTGGGAATATGCAGCCTTCCCGCTTTCACCCGCCAATGCTCCAGTGTCACTCTTACGTAGATCTCTTATGGATCTATCTTCTACTCTTATAGTATGTACCTATCTTCCACACGTGCCCAATCAAATTTCCCGCTGCTGATACTTGCACGCAACTCCTCTCTGTAAGTGAAACTTCGCAAGAGATCTGTAGCCACGATGTTGTCTTTTATCAAACGCAGAACCTGAATGACGCCAATTACATGACGTAGAAGACAGTTTCTTTTCCAGAATCAAACAAAACCTGTGTCTCGTAAAAAACGAAAATTGCTCTTTTTACATAATTTCACTTAATGTTTAATAATTGAAAGTATGTGACTGCGTTTATTATCTTTTATCAATTATAAATACAGTTTTCTATAATATTATGATAATATTTTTTCAAAATTTCTAACTGTAAGACTTAAGGCCCATTTCCACTTCAAACGCAATTCGTAAATCGCATGCGGTTGTTCGCAATGCGATTTTGAACTGTCGTAAATGATCAATTAAACGCCCTGGGCGTTTATTTAAAATTGAAAATTTTAGGGGAGCGTTTATTCGAAAGGGGCGTTTAACTAAGAGGGGCGTTTATTTCAAAATGCAAAAATTTGGATAACACAACTTTTTTTCTAAAATGATATTGCGAGTCACATGCAAGCAGACGACGGTTAAATGATATTACAACTTAGTCCGAGGGATTTGGGTCAAAACCTCAAAAAAAAGGTATCAAGTTAGTTAGGTTAGTTAGATCCAGATTTTTGATTATACTGCTGCGGGGGTCCCAGCTTCTGGGGTAGGCAGCAGGTGGCTTGATTGTCTTACACCCGTTCTCCATGCAACTCTGTCCAGCGGATCGATGCTAATCAGGTCGCATAATTGTAGATCGTTCTTTATACATTCTGACCAAGTTTTCCGTGGTCTCCCGCGTCTTCTAGAGCTGGGAATCGCAATGTTCCTGACGGTGTTGATGCAGGAAGTAGAGCGTTCGACATGGTCGTACCATCTCAGCCTCTTGGAGCGTAGAACTGTCGACAGCTCCTGGACCCCCAGCATTCCGAACTGGACAGCGGTGGAGACTTTGTCATGCGGTTTAACACCACAGATCCAGCGTACCATGCTTCTGTCGTTACGACGAAGTCGCTGTTGATCGGAGGCAGTAGGTGCCCACGTTTCACTACTGTACAGTAGAGCAGAGCGAACATAGATGGTGAACACTTTACCACGGGTGAGGAGAGATATATGCTTCGAAGTTAAGATAGGCAGAAGTTTCTTGAATTTCCCCCAGGCGATACTGCATCTGGTGATGATAGAGAGCTCACATCCGCCACAAGCACTCAACATGTCGCCAAGATAGCAGAAACTGGCTTCGACATCGAGCAAGGCTCCGTCGAGATCCACTTGAGCGACCGGTCTCCCATCCACTGGGCGCGCCAAACCACAGCACCTAGGACACACATAATCCGGATCGGCTAATAGTCTGCCTTATATGCCGCTACACTTTTTGTGCACCCACAGTTTGCACTGAGAGCACACAATAGAGTTGACACCAACTCCACTCTGACACACAGCACAAGGGAATGCTCCAGATTTCCGCAGTAGATCCAGACCGAGTCCAGACACCATGAACTTCGTCTTCCTCATGTTTACCCTCAGTCCTTTATCTTCCATTCCATGTTTCCAGACTTTCAGCTTAGCAATGCAGTCCTCCAGGGAGTCCGAGATGACCACCAGATCATCAGCATAGAGTAGCTCCCAAGGCACGCCAATGCGGAACACACATGACAGGGCCTCCAGCACCAGTATGAAGAGCAGAGGGCTGAGGACAGAACCCTGGTGTACGCCCACACCAACTCCGAATTCCTCACTGTGCTGACCATTAACTCTCACACGGCTTCTAGCATTGCTGTACATGCCCTGGATGACACTTACTGCCCACTCCTCCACACCTAGCTTTCTCAAGGCCCACCAGAGGACTTTCCTGGGGACTCGGTCGAAAGCCTTCTCCAGGTCGACAAAAGCGAGATATAGAGGTCTATTAGCAGCAATGAACTTCTCCTGGAGCTGGCGCACGATAAAGATGGCATCTGTAGTGCTGCGGCCGGGTACAAAGCCAAACTGCATCGAGTCAATGTCTACCATCTGACGGATGAAATTCACAAGCACACGCTCCACCAGCTTCATGACTTGTACCCACCAGTACAGAAGACTACCTCCACCATACGTCGCACCAGCTCCACACACTCTTCACCGGCAGCTTTCAGCATCTCCGCAATGATGCCCGAGGGACCGGCAGCTTTACCATATTTCATCTTCCCAAATGCCTTGCGGACCAGCTCAGTGGTGACAGGCGGAAGAGGACCCTCCACAGGGGGGACATCGACTAAAAGTTCATTCGGCCAGTCGAACTCAACATTGAGCAGACCTGAGTAGTGTTCGACCCACGCCCTCATCTGTTCCTCATCACTGAGTGACAGCTCACCAGTGTCGTTCCTGACACACATATCGCCAAGGACATCCTGATTAGTCCTGACCATCTGCTTGGCCAGTTTGTAGATGCTGTCGTCATTTGGAGAGATGTTCAAGCTGAAATTTTTAAGAAAATTCCATTTTTACCTTAGTAATAACATATTAAAATTCCACCGTAATCCAAATGGTGGAACACCGCTATTTTGGCACCTAAAGTCGTGTGACTCGGTCGCAAATCACCAAAAATTTAACTTTAACAAATTTAAAAACCATTTATACCATTTTATAAATCTTTTGTTACTGAACAAAAAATATTATTGCAACTTTTTTTGGAAATCAATATTTTTAGATTTACAGTTGAAATGTATGCGAACCAGGAGGTAAAAAGTTCTAAAATAAAAACTTTTTTCCTTAAATATACGATTGTGTGGCATAAATAAAGTGAGTTGTTTTCTTTATATTTTGAAATATGTTTTGGAGATCGTTATTAAATTGTTAATTTTACCCCCTGGAAAAATGTAAAATAAGGGTTTATGTAGCTTTCTGACCTAAACACTAACTTTTAAATCAAATAAAGTTGAAGAAGGAACTTTATAACAATTTCAATCATTTATTCTTAAAAAATATCAAAGATATTCCCATCACGTTCGACATCTTCAATCAGTCATCATCAACACTTCGCACCTGACAATGGAGAGAATAGTATAACTTTGAAGATATAATTAGACATAACAACCAGTCAGTTTAATGATGATGTAGTAGTTTCGGTAGTTTTAAATTACGGATTTCCAAAGAAATTAAAGAATTCAATAATTATATGTTAATCCCTTAATCATATCAATTACCATTTCTTTATTTTCACAAACCTACATTTACTCTACATTTGCCACATGCTGCAACACACTGTAAACCATATTTTTTGCACGTATATATATTTGTCGAGCACATATTGTTCAACGATTTGCAGTTGCATCTGATGAATTTTAGAAGTTCAGAAGGGGCGACATTTTCATCTGTCTGTATTGGTGTTAAGATTCAATTCTCTTCCTTCCATCCCCACTGTAAAGGATTCACTGTGGTTGCTGTCAAGGTTTCCCAAGTTATGGTTTGTTGGTGAACTCTCAAACTATGGTTGATGGCTGCACTGTCTGTAGGTGGTAGATTTTCCGGCTTTACGTCTCCTTTCGCTGCCATTTCCATAAACTTAGTGTACCTGAAGAGTGTAAGAATATTTGTAATGTGCTAGAGAGTTTATAAAAAAGGGATATAAAAGTACATTAATTCATGGCACATGTTGAAAGTCGAAAATTAAAGTAATATTTTTGTATGTGTGTTTTGTAAAGGTGATATACTATACCTTAAATTAGCTAGCGATCCCTTTCCACCATACATTTGAAGAAACAGTTCAATCCCAGCGATGCCAACCTCAAGTTGATCTGCATTCAGATCTTTGATGGTGTCCAACATCCGACGAAGTTGCAAGGACGTTTCAATCTTCTTGAGCAGTGAGGTTTTGCCTTTCATGTGGATAGCAGACGTCGTATCACAACCAGTCCATGAATGCAATACGAGAATGTATGGTTTTAATACGCTTGGATGACTTTTGATTGAAGATTTGATACCAGATGTTACTTTTGTTCTCTCGGAAGTGAATGTAATATCTGCCATGGTGTCGTTCCAATGGTAGAGCAGCAAGAGGGCAACATCAGTATCATCTGCAACAACGTTGACGTGGACACCTGTAGTCTCCAACTCTAATGCACATTTAGCAATTTGTGTATCCGCATCTTCGTCGCATTTGATTTATTTGCGCCATTAGCTAGAAAGACATCTTGTTTGATGCTGCACTTTGTGTTTTCAGTACAATAAACTTCTGTGGTGGATTGTTTTGCGCTTCTTCGTATGTGTTCGTGGTCTTTCGTTGATAAACCATTGCTGTACCCAGCAAAAACGATGGTGCAGGTGGTATATTTCTTCTTAACATACTTCGCGTATTGCTCGCATACATCTCCAAAATTGGCACAACCACTCCAACGAACTTTGTATAAAAGAGCTCCTCCATCTAACACATGCGCAGAATCTTTATGAACGGCATCTTTTTCTATTAGTAAAGCATTTCGAAGAAGGGCTTTGTTGGGTTTACGCATCAGACCATCTTTGAAGAGAGACATTGGGTAGGCTGTTAGTTCGTGGTGGAAGTAATCTTCAATATTCGGAGTTCTCTGGGCGATGGCAATTAAACGAAGAAAAAGCGCAGTAGGTTTGATATTGACTGCCTTCTTCTCATCGACCTTCACAGAGTTGTACATGCTTTGGAAGTTGTTAACTTTCGACTTTCTTTTTACCTTTTCTTTGTGGAGATGAACGTCATTCAAATCCTCTTGAATCTTCTTCCCGATTTGCTCAGTATCATCGCAGTTAACAGTTCCGTTGACACAAATCCCCGTAGACAATGATTTGAACTCTGTGATGCCTTCATCAAACGGATTATTCTTGAGAAACCAATCTTGAATGGCCGCTAAATCAGTTGAATCACGAGATAGCCTCGATTTCCCGATTTCTTCATGTTGCTCACTACCTTTGGATACGATCTTTGTCATTGAATTCATCGACTCGTGGATGACGGCGCAAGAATGTGCCGTGTGTACCCATTGGTGGCGTATGCTTTCGCTGAAACCTCTACCTCTTGTTAAACCACCTCTCAACTTTATAGACCTCATCATTATCTGTTCAATCACTAAATCGGACCATAACCCTTCCCAATATCTTTCACTTCGTCGAATGGCATGATATCCTTGATCTTTAAATAAATGCGTAAATTTCCGGGTGATCGCTTGGTAAAAATAATCGGGTTTTAGCGTTTTCTATATACAAAAATGAAAGTAAAAATCTTAAAACAATTTCCCCCAAAGTCACTTACATATTGTACACAGAAGGAAAAAGTGGAAAATATTTAGTTTTGCAATTTTCTTGAAATATTGTGATATTTTTTTAAACTTTTTACCCTGGTTCGCATATATTTCAATCCCCTGGAAATCTAAAAATATTTATTTTCCAAAAAAGTTGCAATAATATTTTTTGTTCAGGAACAAAAGATCTATCAAATGGTGGTATGAATGGTTTTTAAATTTGTTAAAGTTAAATGTCTGGTGATTTGCGACCGAGCCACGTGCCTTTAGGTGTCAAAATAGCGGTGTTCCACCATTGGGATTTCGGTGGAATTTTAATATTAGTAAGGTAAAAATGGTACTTTCCTGAAAATTTCATCTTGATACCTTTTTTTTTAGATTTCAACTGTTTTAGGCGCAAATCCCTCGGACTAACTGTTAAACCTCAAATTTCAATGTCAGTATCATCATCATCTATTTTGTTGAAATCTTGCGCAACATCTTCCTCGTCGGAACTCGTGATAAAAAGATTACTGAGATCTGCTTCGCCTGATAACAAAGACATTTCGATAAACACGCTGTTGGTGATTACAAAAATGAACTTTTAGTGGGACATGTTCCAATAGAACTATCGCGGCTAATTTTTCAATTCCTTGAAGCTGCCAGAACAAACGTTGTC
The DNA here is from genome assembly GCA_963930725.1 of Candelabrum cocksii. Lineage (NCBI taxonomy): Eukaryota > Metazoa > Cnidaria > Hydrozoa > Anthoathecata > Candelabridae > Candelabrum > Candelabrum cocksii. The sequence continues at coordinate 6,849,190 of OZ005665.1, forward strand.
AACGTTGAAGTAAGTGGAAAAAGAAAAATTGGTTTGGTGGTACCTGGAAAATATGTCGCTCGGTGCGAGTATGGAAAAATGGCGAGAGTGTTATGCGACAAGCTGCAAGAAATCAAAGAGAAATACAGCCATTTTGAATGGAGTTTTGAAAAAAACGAAGCTCAAAATTGTATGTTTCTAGTGGAAATAAATACCTTAAGTGGATTAATTTTCGCGAGGATAAATTTTGCGATTTTCGCGAATTATGGCCAAATTCGCGAAAATATGTCCTTGCGAAAATTTCAAAGAAGGCCAATTCGCGAAAATTAATACTCGCGAAAAAATTGAACAGGGCTGATTCGCGAAAATAAATACTCGCGAAATTTTTGAGAAAAAAACGTTTTTTTTCATTATTATCTTTTTTGGAAGAAAGATCGAATGTCTTTGCACTCTTTGGTTTTATAAACAGTTTTTTCGGTGTCTTTTTTCTTTTTTGCTTTCGGTTGTACATCAAAATCGACGTTAAAAATTAAAATTGAACCTTATAACCCTAACAAGTGCGGAAATCTTCAAACAACCGGCTTTTTGTTTATTATGATAACCCCACATTTAAAAATTTTTTTTTGAATTCTAAAAATTTATGATTCGCGAAAATAAGTCCTTGCGAAAAATTTGAGGATGGCCAATTCGCAAAAATTAGTACACGTAAAATATTTGGAAAAGGCTGATTCGCGAAAATTAGTCCTCGCGAAATGTGATTTTTTTGACCTCGCGAAAATTAGTCCTCGCGAAATTTAATCCACTTAAGGTATAGAATTTTCCTAACAATAAACAATACTTCTTTCTCCTTCTTTGCATGGCTATTACGGGAGGAGCGTTTGTTCGAAACCTCGCCATTAAAATTCACTCAATTTTTCTTAAAATTTTTAGAAAAGGGGGGGCGAGGGAGTTTATTCGAAAGGGGCGTTTATTACCAAATCAATTTTCACACGGGGGCGTTTAATCGAAAGGGGCGTTTAATTGGAAAAGGGCGTTTAATCGATCATTTACGGTGTTCGCAATGTTTGACTTTTTGCGAACATTCGGATGCGAACGAAAGTCACGTGTTAAAGAGTAACCAATCATAACTCGGCTTTACCAAACTACTGAACTTGTAGAATTATTAATTGAAAGTGTGCGTTCAAACGAGGTTGTTTGGGATACAAGCAGTGGAAATTATAAAAACAAAGATGCACAGGAATATTTCATATTTCTCCTGTGTTGTCTTCTTTGTATTAAAAGTAATAACAAAAGTCTTCAAAATTCAGCCATCTCGTTTTAAAATATTCTTTTCGTTTGGTGTCAATTTTGTGCATTAAATTTGATTGGCTCATCAAACAATAAAAATTCGTGAAAACAAGGTTTGAGTGTGTATTGAATTCGCAGGCGCTCGCAAATTGCAAACCGCAAGCGATTTGCGTTTGAAGTGGAAGTGGGCCTTTACTGTGCCACATTTGATTTTAGCAAACGTTAACCACAATTGCGATAAAAGAATGAGATTAATTCGAAAGATAAGATAAACCTATACAAATATACAAACATGAAACCTCGTTTCTGGTTGGCGCGTCTAAACTCTGCAGAATATTGCATTCTCTTCGCTAAAAATAAAAATAGATCAAGATGGAACATGATCGCCCTGTAAAAAACAGTCAATTGCAATCAATAATTAAAGAATGATTGTCTCTCGTAGCTATGTAAGTGCACCGACCTCCAGAATATATGTGGCGATGTAATAATGGTAATTCTCCAGTAGAGAGTTCTCGTATAATGAGCACAATGGGTGGTTGGTGTTTTGGATGAAAGCGTTGTTCCGTCCTCGATGATCCAAATCATGGCACACACACGCAATAAAAGCAGCTAGCACCTGAGAACGATTAAAGTATTGAAACGACATTCATATACTGATTAGCTTCAAATATAGTATCTTTTGTGTTTTGTTGTGTTTTGCTGAAGCGAGTGCACTATTTTGGTTAATGTCCTTTTACAAGTGTTGTTAATACCTTAAGTGGATTAATTTTCGCGAGGACTAATTTTCGCAAAGTCAAAAAAATCACATTTCGCGAGTATGTATGTATGTGTGTATGTGTGTATGTATGTACGTGTATAATTTGTATAACCAGACTTCGATTGCGTTTCTCGCTTGGCTTGCTGTATGCTAATGCCCTAAAAGTTTAGAAATATTGAGCCAGGGGTCTCGATAATAGCTAGCTTTTGGTATCATAAAGAGGCTTAATTTAATCAGGTTAGTATTAGGACGACGACAAACATGAGCAATATACTTTAGATCTTGATGGTTGATAAAAACTCTCAGATGTTGACATTTAGTTATACGAAGAATATCGTTATTAGTATAGACAAAAGAAAAATTAGTCTCGTTGTCATCTTCTGATGGTTTTTTCCGAAAGCCACCTTTCACCATCCTTCGGAGAAAACCACACCAACACGTGTTAGTTTTTTTAGTACTAATTTTCGCGAATCAGTCTTTTCCAAATATTTTGCGTGTACTAATTTTTGCGAATCGGCCATCCTCAAATTTTCTTTTTCAAATGTCATAATAAACAAAGAAGATTTCCGCACTTGTTAGGGTTGTAAGGTTCAATCTTAATTTTTAACGTCGATTTTGATGTACAACCAAAAGCAAAAAAGAAAAAAAACACTGAAAAAACTGTTCATAAACCCAAAGGGTGCAAAGATATTCGATCTTCCTTCCAAAAAAGATAATAATGAAAAAAGATGTTTTTTCTCGAAAATTTCGCGAGTATTTATTTTCGCGAATCAGCCCTGTTCAATTTTTTTCGCGAGTATTAATTTTCGCGAATTGGCCTTCTTTCAAATTTTCGGGAGGACATATTCTCGCGAATTTCGTCAAAATTCGCGAAAATTAATCCTCGCGAAAATAAATCCACTTAAGGTAGCTAAAATGAATTTTCGCTCATACTTTGAAAGTTTCAATAGCCAAACATTAATGACTCTCTCGTCAAAATGAAATTTCAAACCGTTATATCATATTTAGTCAGTAAACATTTCAGTATCCATCTTTATTAGAGCGTATTAATTGAAATATTAACGTATAGTTGTTATTCTCATTTGCTTCGGATGCATAGGGAAATATGGCGCCTTGAAGTTAAATTACTATTAAGATTCGTAGACTGAATGTAACCTCGTGCTTAGTGAGTTTCTCCAGTAATTGCTGTAGCATGACGTACATGAACTGAGATACAGAGAACGCATGCTCCCAATTGTGATAGGGCAATTCTCGGTAGTGCCTTTTAACGGTGGCCGTGAACATCAATAGTGTTTTATCACAGTAACTAAAACATGGGAAAAAATAATGGAAATATTTATCACCGCGAGTACGCGTGTATATTTGTTCGATCATTCAAACCATTCACAGCGAATGTCTCGAAATATGAAACAAATTGCTGGAACTTGATGTAACAAATAAGTAACAATTGCAAATATATTTGTCTATTAAATATTCCATAACAAATGTAACAAAAATAATTAACCTACAGAATTGTTTTCAATATCCTCACCTCACTTGGCAATGCTTAAAAATATCTTTCGCCATTTTCATGAACCACAGGCCGTACTGGTTCACATTTTCGTAGTAATTGAACGAGTAGCTACAATATACATGCTCAATTCTATTATTACAATTGAACGTTCTTGTATTTCTCAAATAACATAATACCTGACTATACAGTGCTTTTAATGAATTAACAAGTAAAAAGTGTTTTTTCCCCAAAATCCTCTTGTCCTCACGTGACATAGTAGACAGACAGTGTCTCGGTTAATTTAGCAGTTTTTGACCTTTGATATTTTTTTTCAGCATTTTTTTTCCACTACAAGAAGTATTGTTTTACGAAAATCTCTCTCACCTGTACAAATCATCGGGTATCTCCACTACAGTGGTCGGTTGGATGATGGCTTTAAGCTCTTTACGACGGGGTTTCGAATGATACAAAAGCAAATCCTTAACAATCTTCAATTCATTCTTTTTTTTCACTAACTGCTCACTCGTCTAAAAGAAATATATAAGCGAGTACCTTCAGTGACTGATTAAGCGCCCCGGATTCACATTTGAAAGGTGCTTATTTGCGGGCGTGGGCGTTGATTAGGAATTTTCAATTCAATTTTCAATTTTCCATCAAGATGAAGATATTAACTGCAACCATAACTCATGTCTAGTTTATTTAGCTCCTTTTAACAATTGACTTTTATTTGAGATATAGGAGCTAAATCAGTTGTTTGTGGCAGACAAAAGTCTCTATAAAAGGATACGTATAAAAGCTTGACTGACAAAATGAGCTAAGGTATTCTTTTCCAGAATACAAAATAAAGTAATTTTATTTTATACAGGCACTGAAACTATACTTACGTCTTTATAAGACATGGCCAAGTTGCATAAGCTGGTACACAATTGTAAGACACTTTCATCTGAAAAGATATTGCTGAAGATAAACAAATCGTCCCTAGAGATTTCAAAATTTTCTAGAAAATTTGTTGCAAATGATTAAAAGATCAAATCTTAAACTTTTGAATATAAGATTAAAGTTAAATTTAGTACATCAATTTCTTGGCTGATAGTTATATATACATCGAAAAACTGATATATTTTTCAAATGCACCTTGTGGACCAAACACTGCATCAATCTTATTAACCAACTCAATGTAACCAGCAACTCTGTGGAAAATAAAATCATAAGGTAAAAACTGAAAAGTCTCACCTGAACTAGATCCAATCGAAATCATTCTTTTAATTATAATTTCTATCAAACCCTCAAACTACATCACAGATCCAATATTTACATTCAGTTTTAATGCAATTTGTTTAAACAGAGAAATAGGTGAGCTTTCTTACTTTAATATTAAAATTGCATTGTAAGTTGTCACCTTTGATCTCTTATGATTGGAGCAGCTAATATTGTTTTGGTTGTGAGACCAGTGGTTTGGTCAACACTTCGGATGAAGTGGGGACTAGCGTAAGCATTCTTGATGTTCAAAACGCCAGGAGATGCGATCAATTGGCATCCGATGCCCTCTGTGCATGGCAAACTAAAATATTTAAAGGTTATAAACAAACCATTCATTGCAATACATTGCAATTCTGAAACTATAAAACTCAATTCAAGTCAATGTCTTTCTTCAATCCGCATCAGGAACTGGTGAACTATGCTTTGTCTAATGGCATTTAATAAGAGCCAACCAGGAAAGGTTCTACCTCTCCACAATTATCCAAACTGTACAAACATATATTTAATAATATACAATAACTAGTACTGTTGATTTCTTATCTTGTATATAGTATAGCAACACTTTTTAAGTAAAGAATATTTATTCCATTGAAGTTGTGTTCTGAATAGCCTTTCGATTTCTTTATCTTTGATCATCCACTAACAGGGGAATCTAATACCACTCCATTAAACATACATGTGTTACACTTACGTTAGTTTGACATCTAATGAAGGTTCTTGCAAGACAGAAAGAAAGTCTTTCTTTTCATTGTTTATCATAAACAAGGTGCAGCGCTGAGCTGACGTAGCCTTTTTAACAAACAACTGAAGGGGAAAAATATATATGAGAAAATTTTTCGATATGTAAATCCATTTAACTTCCAGCCAACAATATATCTACATGAAACTAATAATTGCTATCCTATGATATTCAACGTTGCAAGAAATTTGAAATTCTTCAGTGTCGAAATAGATGAATGCAGTAAAAAATTTGTAAATTTAATGTAATTTAAATTTAATACAGCATGCCAAACATTGGGCAAAAAATTATAATCATTGCAAAACTATGATAGTGAAAAGAATATATGTTCCATAGATATTCAAGAAAGAACAGGATATAGAGAATAAATCTAAGAAGTCAATATATCTATAATAAAATAATAAATATAAGGAATAAAATTTCAATTATGAAAGCACGATTTAAGAGCTTACTACAATTGATTGGACAATTTCTTTTGCTGTAGATTTCCTTGCAAAGATGGTCCTAAGATATTCATGATGGTGGAAATGAGCGAGAAAGAAAAATGTATTCTTACATAACAATGTTGTTTACAAAATCCTGGAGTGGAGCGTATGTTGCCAATTGTTGTGCGGTTTCAGCATAATTTACTGCGATTGCTCCCCAGGTGATGTAACTGCACATTATCTGGTGAAAGGAAATAACGAAAAGCTGGATTTTAACGAAAACATATCTTATTAATATTAAGCCTCATAGAAAAACATAATGCAGTTGATAAAAGGTGTAGGGCACACACCTCCAGATCTTCCTCAGCAAAAGTAGATTGATTTGCATTTTTTACGAATTCTGCAACTCCTGAACAAACAAACAAAAACTGCAAATGATCTGCAAAAACTTCTTTACCTATTATGATATTCCAAATATATTCTCTAATAATGCGATTAGATATGAAAGGCTTGTATTCTATTAACCTTGGTTTCACACATGAATACAATAAACAAAGACGTTTTACCGTACAGCTGTCCGTTCTTTTGTAGAATAGGGTGACAGATGACTGATCGTGCAATGCCTGAAGATGAAAAAGAAACTTTTTAGATATAAAACTGTTAAAATATTAAACTGGTAAAATATTCAATCATTTTCAACTTTACCATTAAAATCTATGAACATACAAAAGTGTTCAGCCTGTAGACATCACAGGCGCTGTTAATTGATGAACTATGCAAATGTTGACAAGAATTATTATTTATATATAAAATTTTCAATATTTCAGCTAAAAACATTTTCATAGCCTACAACAACAGAATGCAAATCATTCAATCATTTGAAAAACATCATGTATTAAAAAATAAAAATATTTCTGATTAGGGCTATGATTTAACCAAAATATTTAGGTAAAGAATTGAATTCTCTAATAAACACGTTCTTCACTCACTATCTTGCCCTGTACCAGCTGGAAATCGGTCATCCTTCAGTAAAAAACATGTGTATACATAATGAACAAGAGAGCCAAAGAAGCCAGATTATAATGGATTGTGCTATACAATCAAATGTTAGCACATTATTTAATAGAAATTAACAAAATAAATAAAGCATAATAATAAATACAGGTTTAAGTAAAACACACAACATCTTTTAGAACCACATCAGCCACATAGACTTGTATTTCAACAGTTTTACTTGAAGTCAATACCCCCAAAACCTCCGTAACAAAAAGAAGCTCTTTTGTCTTCGCAACATATGCAAAAGTTGTTCCAGAATTTTCGATTTCAACTTTACTGGAACTGAAGGGGAATAGATTTAAATTGTTGACATGCATTCAACAATGAATAACCAAAAAGGAGAAAATTATTCACGTAAAGATTTACCATGGTGATTATTGCGAAATAAAAACTTGGACATCTTACATTTATTCAAATAAAAAAAATCAGAGAGCTAATCATTCTCAAACTTTTGTTTTATTTAATGCAGATACTCTGAATCTACAAATCCTTAAACACCAAAAATATTTGCAAACTTTTCTCTTAAATGTATGTTTTTATTTGCACTTTTTGAACAACCTCAAAATAAACAAAAAAATAAATTCCTTCTACCTTGTGCTATCTCCTGAATAACTCACTAAATACTAAAAAAACAACAATAAAACATGATAATTTGAAACATGATATGTGCAAGAAACAAATCACTTTGTTGAATAATAACCACACAAACGGTTACTGATCCTGCACTTAAAACAACTTTTAAATTGTACCGCATCAACAAAACAAAACTTGAATTAAATCTTACTCCTTGATCAAATTACTAAACTAATGAACATTCTACAACTTCCTATCTTCTCACATTTCATATAATTTACACTTTATTCTCTTAATTATCATTGTAACTACTTCCTGTCTTTGTACTATATAAGCTTGTAAGTTATTTGTTTGTAATGGAACTTTGAATCAAAATATAAGTGTTGAAGGAACTTGTCGTTATAATGCTTTGTATTTTATGCATCAAATAAATGTTAGTTTTGAAAACAAAAAAATTAACCTTTCCTGATTCATCAAGCAAGTAGAGCGTATATCGACTTGCATGGACAGCTAATAAAAATACCATAATGTCAATTAATCCTTACAAAATGAAGAAATATATAATTTATATATATAAATTTCTTTGCAGTAAAAGCATTTTAAAATTGTAAATCAGTTTTGGATACTAATTATTATTCATCAACATAAGTACTATTATACCTTTAGCGATAGAATTTAGTAATTCGTTGATCACAGTGTTCTTGTTTTTCTCTTTCTGTATTGTCTCTGTCAACTTTTCAAGTACTTGCCTTTTATCCTTGTGGACACAGAACTAAAAATCATGTTTATTTACACTTTTTTACAAAAAAAAACATCACACCAAACCTTCCACTTTGATAACGTCCTGGTATTCCCCAAATCTAGGTTATAAAAATGAAATGATACTATGTTTCTACACCTATATACTTATAATGAAAAGTAAAAATATTCTTTATTTCTACATCACATTATCTACAAAACAATTTATTGTTAATCAACAAGTCCACTAACTATTGTTGATTTCCGATTGAGAAGGACATGTTTTGAAGTGCTCTGTAAAAGTTAACGTTGGTTAACTTACAGTTATTGTAAGTGATGTAAATTTCTCTTTTATAACTACTTATTCATACTTTCCTATATATATATACAGTTTCAATCTTGTCTATATCATATCATAGATATATAGCACAAAGAAGGAAAAGACTACCTTGACTATATTTTAAGTACCAAAATCAGTCAAAAACAGCTTGTTGAAAAGTTGTAAAGAATTTTAAGAAGAATCATAGTAAAGAAATGAAAAATCCAAAAGTATTTTATGCCTATGCAAAGAGTAAACTAAATCTAAAGAACCGATGCCTGACTTACAAGAAGGCGTCAGCACAACTCTTCACAGTCGTTTTCACGATAGAAAACAAAAATCCTGTTTCTGATTTCATTAACCTTCACCCAAATAAAGGGTTGAAAACAATATATCAATTACTTCTTACATAATCAAAACATTCTTCTAACACTTAAACCAAACAAGTCAGCAAGACCAGATGAACTAAACTCTAGACAGTAAAAAGAAATTGCAGAAAAAGCTTCTATCCTGTTACATTTGATATTCTCGAAATCAATCGTAGAAGGTGCAAAGTGATGGGAAAACTAGTGTGTGAGGATATGATGAAGCACGTGATAGAAAATGATTTCTTTATTAATTCACAACATGGATTCATACCGTGCGGATTGTGTCGTACAAACTTGCTGACTTTACTTAATGAATTAACGGAAGCAATTGACAAAGGTGTAAACATAAAGATCGTGTACTTTGATTTTGCAAAAGCAATCGGTTTGTTACAAAATGTTGAAAAAGAAGATGTGATGATGTGTAATTATAGTACTAAGGACATGGTTAACAAGTCTCATGACTAATCGTAAGTAAAGAGTCAAAGGAAAGATGTCATCCTGGTCAACGGTTACAAGTGGTGTTCCACAAGGAAGCGTATTGGGACCATTGCTCTTTCTTACATTTATAAATTATCTCCCTGAAAATGTACAGTCTTCGATATTGATGTTTGCGGATGACACAAAGGTTTTCAAACTTATTTTATTAGAACTTGACAGCAAAATTATCCAGGGTGATATCTCTTACTTAGAAAAATGATCCGTTGATTGGCAACTGAGCTTAAACTTAGACAAGTGCAAGATCATGCAAACCCAAAATATGAGTAATTTATGGAACTTCCACTATGACTGATACCAAACACAAAATCTAAAAATCTGTTTGGACTTACTCGTCAAAGTTATTTAGATTCAATACAGTAAATAATCAAACCTAAAATGGTGTCAGAATTTTGTTGTCTTAATTTAGTCTTGCGAATGATCCATCTTTCTATTTGCTCTTGTGAAACATGTTTCAATACAAATTCTTCGACTGTGTTTGGATGACTCAGCAGATGTTCTTCCAAACCTGCATGATCTACAAAAAAATGAATAAATACACAAATACTGTGCTTATTATCTACATAAACAGGTTCTTGCCTCTTATATACAAACTTGTATGATTATGATGAGATTTAGCATATAACCAGAATTCTGCAAATTAAAGAAATTTTAAGAACCTTCTAAAAATGTTGAAAAACTGTAGAATGTTGAATTACAGGTGTATTACAGGAAGTTAACTGTATATACTAAATAAGTTTACAAGATTTTTAATCATTCTGTTTAAATATATGTATTAATCATCCTTAAATTTTGCACAGAATAAAATCTAGTATGTGACCTTCTAAAGGAGGTGAATGTTTGCAAACTGTTGGTCTACCAGTACGTTTTTTATTTACAAATTCAACTCTTGTCGCTGTGGGAATATATGCCAAAGGTAACGAAGGTAATCTGCGACCACCAACTTGGCACGTGGGACAAGACATTTTAAAATTATTTGTACGCAATCTGTGTTGCACAAATTCAAGAATTTTTTGTAAGTAGATAAAACACTTTGTTATTTTGGTTAACATGTTTCCGCTAAGTTTTAGCCATCATCACAGAAAAGAAAACATCATTATAATACTAAAAATAAAATTATTCATAATCGATATACAAGGAATGTAAGAAATATGTGAAAGTGTAGGTTGCATGTAGAAAGAAAAGGAAAGATGTTTTAGTGAGTTTATACAGAAATAGAAATATTGTTTGAGTTGGGTGTTAAGACTGTTTTTTTTTCAGTTAATGTGTAAGGGCCAGCTTTTATTTTGATTTAGAAGTGATTAGAAGCTGAATCAATAATAGAAAAAGAATCTTTAGAGAAGGAAGTAAAACAGTTTTAATTAGAATGCAGGTGTTTGGAAATAGAGACTATTTATCGCTTTTGTCTTTAGGTGACGAGTTGACTCGCCATATAGTTGGAGCTGCATCCAGCACATTTGAATTTGTAGACTAACATTTGACTTCTTAACAGAATCAATAAGTTCTTTGTTGGAAAAGTATTAATATTAACTAAATAACTAATAAATATTAGTTTAAAGTTAGCATCTTTATTACAGACGCGTTTAATTAGGTAGCATTTTATTTTTAGTATTTTTAAGTACTACGAAAAACGACTACTACTACTACGTTAAAACGAGAACTGTACGTTTTCTATGTTCTGGTCCAGAACATGTTAACCAAAATAAAAAAGTGTTTTACCTCCTTACAAATAATTTTATATTTAAAATGAAGCATGATTATATATATGATCTATAAAACATTAAAAAAAGCCAACTAAAAATTTTCTAAATGAACATTCCAAGATCACAAAATTGAGAAATCACGGCAAAAAATATTTGTGTAATTCGAATTGGCTACCGTAAAATAATTCTTTTTAATGTTGAAGTCATACAAGTTGGAATTTGAGCTTTTAAAAGTAGAATTATGTTCAAATCTATTGTTATATTCAGGGGCGTCCCTAGCTTTTAAAAACGTATTCACGGATCTCCACTTTCGTTATAAAATAATCATATAGCTCTAATATGTGCAACGATTTTATTTATAAAATACTCTGTTTCACTTATACTCAAATATCTAAAATCGTATTTTAACAAGATCCGAATTATAAGATTTGACGAAGGGTAATTCATCTGTTACATATGAGTTTTAATAACCTAAAGTATCATTTGGTTGGGAAAGGGTGGTGCTGTGGTCAGAAGGTAAATCAATAAAATTTGAAACAAAAATTTAAAAAAACGATACTGATATCTCTCGAATTGATAAACCAAATTAATTAACGGTCTAATTAATGGCTTCTAGATCTCAAAACAGCAGTATCGATAAATTTGACAAAAACTTTCGTTATGTAGAAATCACACTTTTGTGGACCGATCACAACTGCTCTAAACACACCCCACCACCTCTCCACATCTGTAACGCTAACCTAACTATGTTACTCCTTTTACTATTAAAAATCAAACCAGGCCCACACGTAGCATTATGCGCTCTAATGACAGTCCTATTGCAAAACACCTAACGTTAGCCCTTGTTCAATAACTATGGTGATAATAGCACCATCCTACATGAGTTTCCGTAGAAACAGAATCGATAAAAAAGACCGTGGTGTCACAATAACTGCAAAAGTATCTAATATCTGAGTTGATACTTAAATCGAAACGTTCGGAACTAGTTGCAATTAACGTCTAAATGCACGGAAAGGCTCCTGTACCTGCAGTATCCATATCCTAATACTTCGGATGCAAACTTATTGTGTGACGAATTGAGAAATTTAAGCAACAAAGTATCTCAATGCCCTATTTAGATGGACAGTGACGTGAACCTGTCCGATATTGACTGGATAATCAATTCCAACACCGGAAATCAATACTTATCGTTGAAGAATGAAACTTTTATTGATACCATGGAGTCACCTAAAACCGAAGTTGTAGAATTTCCAATGAGGGAGCTAACACGTTAGACAAAGCAGGCCGAAGGATATCTTTGGAGAAATGCTGACACACAACTTTTAAAATCATAAGTCAAAGATCAAGTGAATCAAGTGAGTTCGTCAATACCTACTCTATGAGTACCGATATTGACACTCTTTAGGCAACCTGGCTCACAGCCAGCCCTGGATTTTACGTAAATGCAAACGCCTTTCCGGGAGAAAACTGAGGGCATATAACACAGCCAAAAGTACTAATGCGTCATCTGATTAGGATTATAAAAAGTCATGTCATGTCGTTCCGTGTTGCTTATAACTTTGTAAAAAACACTAATTCACCTGATCTTAATCGTATCCTAAGCGTTTTACTCGTTTGTTAAAAATAAAGGATGTGAAAATGTTAGTGTCGGCCCTATTCATGACAACACTAAATTTTATGTGGATGATAATGATGACTCTAACATTATAAAGTGTATTTTAAATATCGGATGGAATACGCCCTCAAATGAAAAGAAAACCCAGTAAAAGCAAGCTCGTGTCAGAAAACTTCTACAAAATCTGAATCTATACAAATTATCTGGACCTGATCAAATCGAATGCCTTTTCCTAAAAAAAAAAAACAACCGAAGAGTTTGCTCCTGCTGTCTCGTCTTTAACACAAATCTTTATCATTGCAAAATCGAATATGATGTAAGGTCTAATAGGATGATATGCAGTAGCATTTATGAAGTACTTTGATTCCGAGAAAATACTCTCTGAAACCCATCGTAAAAAAATCAAATCAAACTCCTTGCTTTCCTTCAACGGAACTTACAAACCTGCCACCCTGAGGTTAAAACTCAGTGTTATGTTACTTATATTCGTCCTATTGTTGAGTCTGAGTCCGTATCATGGCATTAAAATAGTGAAAATTTGGTCTGAACCAATACCCATTGCATAAAAACCTACAGTCTGATATAATTTTGGTCCATTTTCTCTTCTTTTTCTCGACATTTTGTCACGAAAAACCTGACTGTGTAGTTGGTTGTGTTTTTCCTTCTTTAGCATAGAAGATATATTCTTTGTCTCGAGAAAATACCATATCATCACCCAAAAACGGCTTGAAAATTGGTCTGATAGTCTTGTTGCTAGAGCGTTACTTCGGGCTTTAGAGTTTATCTAATTCTATAAAGGACGTTATATCTCTAAAAATATCCATGTTTATATAAAATTTTAATGATAATAATAATTTTCAAATTTTAACTTCGATTTTTTGAAAATATTAAAGGAGTTTATCCCTTAAGAAGAAACGGGTAATGTCACCGAAAATGCCGATATACCATTTTTATTGTTGTAACAATGTATTGTTGCCGATTTCACATATAATTGCTACATAAGTTTAAGTATATTCTTTCTCACAATGAGTAGTTGTTTGATCAACTATACCAACGATAGCGTGAGTAGTTGTTTGATCAACTATACCAACGATAGCGTGTTCGGTCGATGAGTTTATTTCTAAATCTGTATTGTCATAAAATAAATTATTTTTCAGTACACCATAAATTATTTTTTCAATTAGTTTAGAAAACCGGTAAGGTAAGATAGAGGCAATATTTGCGGTGATATCGTCGTATTCTGAGCTTTTGAAAGTTTTAAAAATGTCTTGATTTTTTTCCTCAGTTAATTGCTTCGGAAATGCATGTCGAGGTAATTAAAATGCACTTTATATAATCAGTAAAATAAGTCGAGATTTAGGTATTTTATTTAAGAGATCGCAGCCAATGATAGCGACGTAGTTGTTAAGATGTGATGCAATTTCATCATCGTTAGTAACTTCAGTTCCTTTTAAATTAATCGAAAGTAGATGTACATTTCTTTCTTTTTCTTTCTTCCTTAATTATTTGGGTTTTTTGTTTATCAAATTGTTTTGTTATTCTTGAATTAAGAAATTTATATTGTTATATTGTTATTCTTGACTTTTGAAATATAACAAACCAGCTTGGATTCTCAAGAGATTTGATCAAACCTTGAGTTTTCCACGTATTGCCTTGTTTTAAGGGTAACATTCTCGATAGAAAGAGAGTCTTTATAGTGAGACAAGAATAAAGGTTGTATAATATAAGCGATTTATGTGTTCGAATATACATTCCCTAAGCGGTAGTTTTGTTTGAATTGGTTTTCTGTAAACATTCTTTGACGCAGCATCATGTTTTTGTTCTTGCTTTCTTGTGATTTAAAATTGAATAAAGATAATAACAAAATGATTGGTAATATCGGTCTGAATTACTAAAGTGATTAACCTCAGAGTTAAGCGAATAAGTTCGCCGGGGTAAGGGTAATTTTTTTCAAGCGCAACTGTCTATAGAACCGACTGATTACAGCTGATAGTTGTGAGTATAGCATTCATTGATCTATTAAAATTGTTCGATGATATGCGTACACCATGAGGTTATGTGATTGTCATATTTTATTACTAGAAACCATTATCGTGTTTAAAGCTGGATTGGGTTACAGAAAGATTCTGGTGGATTTAGATGACTCAGAGGAACAAGTAATTGATAAACTTTGTTCTGAGGATATTTCTGAAGATAAGGATCTTCCAGATGGCAACTTCCGCTATGTAACTGTGGGAGATTTGAAATCTTACAGTGTACTGCTTATTCAAGAGATCTGGGAATAATCGACTGAAAGGTTTATGTAAGACCAATCCAACGGCCCTCGTCAACTAAACCTGTAATCGAGGAAAAGAAATCAATCCGAATGGAAACTTGTTTCGTATGTAAAAAAGAATTACTTTTCCGAGATTTACGAAAAATTCAAAGTCAGAAATTCTAACTACAGATTTAGTTCAAATGATGATTCTGACTCATCAGTTGATGAGGTTTTAAACATAGGCCCATTTACTGGAGGATATTCCACAACAACAAATAATGTTGAGAAACCAGAAAGCGAAAACAATGAGGTGATCAATTTGAAAGTAAGATATTTCTTGAGACTCGTAAAATGCTAATACAACAACTAATTTTTATATTTAAAAAATGGTGGTCATTTAAATTTGCATGGTGCAAAATTTTATTAAAAAATATCGTAGTTAGAACTTTGAAATGCAAGATTTTTTGTTTGATATTGGGCGCTACTCTGATTTTGTAGGATATCTCTATAATTCAAGTCGGTCCACAGGCTAAACTATGCTCGCTAGTTCAAACTCCGTGCTTTATCAAAAAGTGGGATAAAAATAAGAATAAATTAAAACCTTTCATTTTTATATCAAAGCCGATAAAATATCACTTCATGTGTAAAGAAGCCCTTTCCCATCGTCAAGATTTACTCTTTTGTTTGTAACATCAACGTGACATCATTGCTTTTCCATCGTCAAGTTTTACTCTTTTGTTTGTAACATCAACGTGACATCATTGCTTTCCCATCGTCAAGATTTACTTTTTTGTTTGTAACATCAACGTGACATCATTGCTTGCACGTAGAAAAATGAAATAGTTTTTTGGAGAAACGACAATTTTTTCCAGATCCTGAAATTGTAGCAGGGCTGTTTATATTAGAGACGGAAGACGTCAGTGATAATGATGATTAAGTAAAGATGAACCTATGGAGTGCCCCGAGGTTCTTCTTGTTTGCAGACAAATGGAATACTATCCAGTCGTTAGCAAACCGTATTGGAGATAAATAGTTTTTGTCTTCCGTTAATACGAACTGTTGAAAAAGGGACAATGAGAGATCGAGCATTAAAGATAAATAGTTTGCAAGAAAGCTGAGCGGCTTGTCCCCATTGCGGTCATCACATAGTGATGCAGCTTTACGAGGGTGTATAGCACAGATATATTCGCAAATAACCGTTACAGAAGGTTTAAATAGTATAGGAAGTGCCGAATCGTAGTGGTGAAACAAAGATGAACAAAACAAGAAATTTGAAGTTCAAAATTGCTTCATAATAACAAAGAAAGACGGCTGTTAAAGTGATAAAAACCAGCTCTCAACTAGAGAATGAAACATCGGTGATATGTGGGACTTTTAAGAAGATGATGTAGCTGCTAACGTGGACGTCAAATGGGTGCAGTGTCTACAGTATGACCTTTGGGCGCACTTAAATTGTGATAACGTAGTTAATGCTGAGGAATATGTTTACACGATTTGTACTAAAAATGGTCAACAAATTTCTTCTGCGATGAACCGGCTCCATGTCTATAAGTACTGAGATTACCCTGCAGACTGACCAGACCAGATTCTCTAAATATTTGTAAAAATGAAGATTATAGGACAGAGTATTATAATTATAAATTAAAAATTATTTAAACAATATCGTGCAAGCGCAATATCTTAACAAGCAGGTACACTAATACCTGTTTGTCTTCTTTCTTCTAGAGTTCGAAGGTATGTATTGTTATAGACGATTAGAGATTCCTATGTATTAGTGTCGAGTAAGGATTTAGATAAGATCAATGAGGTGTAATGTAGGAATAGTGACGTAGCCTAGGTTTATGGCTTTAACTAGATGTAAAGTGAAGTACAGTGATAGTGCAGGCGTAAGGTAAGCGTCCGACAATCAACGCAAATGTTCTGGATTCAAAACTATGCCAGTCGCAAAGTAGTGAGTTAGTGAGCGGTTATGAATACAAACATTGTATTTCATGAAAATAATCGTAGCACAAATGGGAGCATTTAAATGCACTAAGACTCTGGTTTCAGTGAGTCTCGTTAAAATAAATAAAAAAATATTACTGAAATGTGTTTAAATCATTATAATATATGTAATTTTTAGTTAGTAGTTTACCCATGAGTAATATCGTACTTTTGAAAGAAAAACATTCTAGCAACGAGCTTGACCTTGTTGAACAAATTCATTTCTCGTACATGAAAATCCACAGAGAAGTCGTTGTTCTGTTATATATCGTAGCTATAAAGGAAATCGCTAACAACCTCATTCGAAATGAAAAGATTCAACTTCGTTTAGACTTGGGAGGTGTGCTGCATACATGTCACATGTTGGATTTTTAATGAGGCCCTCAGAAAGCTAGTTAAGCATTATCGTAAAAACCTCGAGCCGGGGGCTCCCATTTGTGCTGCGGTTATTTTTGATAAAATACGGTGTTTTTTTTATTTATAACCGCTCACTAAACAACTTTGTGGTAGCATGATCTCGAACCAATAACCTTTAAGAGCCGAAAGTTTTACCATTGCGCAATCGTCGGGGTTAGTTCTGAAAAATCTCTTCATCATGGAAAACTAATTCCACAGTTTGAAATTGAAAAAATAACCCCGGACATCGTTTGCCATTTACCAACGTATGAGCTGGAACTCCTTGAAGTAAAAGAAATCTCCGAATATATTGCTTAAAATACGCTGGTAAAGTCCAAATTACAGCTCTTTCTGGTGGAGCATCAAAATTTCAAAACTCCACGGTAGCAACAGTTATTGGTGTGTCTGAAAGAATCATATATAGAATTTTCTTTTTAAGGTGTTACTTTTTATGTGATCCATACAATAATTAGACAACGTGTTTCAGTTTAAACAATACTATATAAAAAATATATATGCAGATGTTTCCCATGGATGACGTTTATAATACTGTATAACACCAGGTGCAAGGAATGAGAAAAATTGATGAATAAAACGGAACACTTTTAGAATAGCTTATTTACCCTATCTTATAAACAAAGCGTGTAAGCAAATAAATGTTTGCGAAGTGTATGGTGTGGAATGTCCATCAAAAATGTTCTGCTCATTTGTTACGAAAAGCTTGGACACTATTTCTGTTTTTCAAAAGACATATTTATGAACTTAAAGTTGAGAAACATAAAAACTTATTCACATGATATCATCGTGTTCACGTAATATCATCGTGACTCAAAACTAAGCATTTAATAAACTTCACTTTGATTGAAAAGTAGACATGAGACAGGCTTTTCTACATGAGAACGAGCAATCAATAAAAATATGATATTTCTAAAATTCCTGTTTTCTACAGTATTTGAGGTTTATATTTGAAAATATAGCATACAAATGTAAAGGTTCGGCCTTTCCCTATAAATATAGGGATAAAATGCTAGAGGCCTTTATTGAAAGTTACATAAAGAGAATTCGTTTTATTGGAAATTTCTTTCTCCACTTCATCAATCGGCATCTACAAAATACATGAAAATGAAGAGGAAGTAAAAATCAACAAATGAAACTGAATAGAGATGAATCATTCATAATTTTAGGAAAATTGAAAAAGGCAAATGAGAAAGTATACCTTTATTGCGAGAATAGAGTCAACTATCCCCAGAACGGAAAAATGTTACCTTAGTTCTCTGAGGGAACATGGCGATGGCGAAGGGCAGTGCTATACCAAAACACAATGTACACACTAAAGCGTTTATAGGTAGGTTCAAACGAGGTCGACATGATAGAAACCGAGTTCTAAAATTAAAGGATATTGTTAAATTCACCAGATCCTCGCAGTTCGATTTGCAAATTTTCTACTTATTAACAAACTTGAGAAATGTTTTAATAGATTAAATTGGTGTGACTTGGTGCGCAAAACGGTATAGCCCCTTATTAGAGATGTTTTCATGATGCCAATGAATTGAAACCATTCAGCAAACATTGCCCCTTGGGAATAATATTATACTTTGCAATTATTAGACTTATATTCCAATCAACTCCCTCGCTAATCCCCTTGTCAACTCCCTCGCCAATCCCCTTTTCAACTCTTGTTCTAATTCGAAAATTCAACTTGCCTGACCGCAATTAATAATTTTCTATTTCTAGATGATTTCAATAATTCAATTTGATGTTTGTCTACAAGAGCTATCCTGCCCATTTCTGAGAAACGCAATCTTGCTGTCCAGCAAATAATTGCCAACAGTTAATAAGGCCTACATGAGGATTTAAGGCAATCTTAGCGACAGTTAATCGACTTTTATTATAGAGAAGGTTGTAAATTTTATGCTGTATTATTGAAAGTCGAGATTATTCCCACCGCGCATTGTTATAATAATTTTGAAGCCAGCAAAACTAAGCCCACAAAAGATTTTCCGACTATTCCAACCCCCTTCTATCCTAGACTCGCGGAATCTGCTAAAATCTTTAAAAAACCTTTAATTCAATAGTTTTACTTCATAGAAGCAGTTCAAAAAACACACAATGCAACAAAAGATACGCGGCCATACCGGCTTATCTGAAATATGTACCAGATGAGGTGTTTCTCGGGATGAGAAACATTTGAATGAGATTGAATTTGGTAGCGATGACAATGAAACCAATAATGAAGAGGATACAAGGAAGGGACGACATCCTCTATTATCGGTGAATAAATTGATGTTACTTAAAGGCTTTCATTTAGCTGCATCTTTCGCTATTTTGTAGTGAATGGTAGAAACGAATTTTTGGCTGTAATATTTTGATGTAAAAATGTTAGTTTTTAAACGATATTTTTTCGTATTATTGAATAAAGAATATAGTAGAAATGCTTAAATTCTTCTTTCCCTCAAACTGGAATGTCTTCAATCTTAATTTTACAATTAAATAGAATATATGATTTTAACAGTAATCTAAAAAACGTTAAACAACGTCCCTTTAACGGGTTTATCACCCGAACGACGTCGTTTCAACGTCACTCTTCGACGTGGGTTGATGGCACACGCTACACACTTACCATTCCGATTAAAGGGAAATCCTACTATGAAAAGCAACAAAACGAAAAATGGCGTATGACCAATGACTTTTAATATAGTAAAAAATTCTAGAAAATTCTTTCTTTCAAAAAAAAAGACATGCGATTCTTTAAAAAATATTGATCCTACGATATCTAGGAAATACGGTTACTATTATATTTTGCACAAAATTGAAGTTTTTAAATTGCCAACTTATTTCTACCTATAATTTATGATGTAGCTCAGCAAATACTTTCAGTGTTTTTGAGACACAACCAACTTTTAAGAAGAAGAGAAGAAAAGGCAATGTGTTTATCTGTTACTTTTTCTCCAGTTTTTCAGTGTTTTGGAGAAAAGGTGAAGTGACAAACCTTGAAATGAAGACAAAGGTAGCGTTTATCTGGTTTTAAAAAGTAGAATTCTTTCAGTGTTATGAAGCGAGGAGAAAGGTAGTGGTTATTTGTTTTCTTCTAGTGTTTTTGAAAGGAATTAACGTTAAAGAAGAAGAGTTTGAAGATAAGAGAAAGACAAGGATTTACCTGTGTATATTATAGATTCTTCTGATTTTAATGTTTTTTGAACAGTGTCTAAGAAAAGATTTTTAATTAGTTTTTCAAATGGTCAATCCATTTTTGCTCACTCTCCACCTCACATTGATTATTCTGCGATGAGCAAAGGCCCATGACATACCTATGTAAAGAAGATGGGATTCAAACCGGGCAGGTTTTGGTTTTTTTAAGCCGCAGTACTTATCCACTGAGCTACAACCCCTAGAAAAGATAAATCAACAAGAACTCGAAAATGTCCTACTTTTCTAGCGCAGTCATTACAATGGGTGGAACAATGAGAATGGGAGCTGGCAGAAAGATTCTTGATAGCGCTGTCTCCCATACCGCCTGCAAATACAACATCATTAAAACGATCTCAATAACACATCAAAGATTTATAGCTCTGCAAAGGAAAGAAAGAAAATTATATATGCATTAAAGCATGGGGCACATGAAGGAAGGCTTTGATTCTACAATGAACATAATACAGCTAGTTTAAGATTTACATCAATGTTTTGCCACAATAAATAACTTCCACACCTTTTTAGCTGCAACCTTTGAAACCCCGATTACTTTCCCATCCTCATCCTCCACATCAATACCCTCTTTCAATTCGCTTTGTCGCATCATGTAAACATTGCATAGATTAGCCGTTGCTGGAAACGCGAAGCGAAATTACATGCATTTTACTGAGAAAATGACATCAAAATTAGGAGTATTGAAGGAAAACTTTAAAGTAACCTCACATGTAGCAGGGTAGGCGATGAACCTTGATGCCAACCGCTTAGCATCAGGAGACAATCTCTGTGTGGACTTGATGGCGTAACTAAATCCAAGCTAAAACAAAAAATGTATGATAAGACATAAATTTCACATATTATAATTCAGATGCCTTCGGTATTATGTATTTTATTTTTCACACTGGGGATATAATTCCCGTGCAATATGCTCTCGTCGCCTCTTAAATAGAGCTTGTCTTTCAGTGTTTGGATATATTCTTCAGTTCTTCTAATCTAAAAATCACCTAACTTAGAAAATGCAAACGACGACTGTCCAAATTAGCTTTGATGGTGATTGTTCAGAAACAAAAATTCGAAATTCTTTCCACTTCCACTTATAATGTTCTATTTGATATTGTTTAAATAGTGATCAGAGCATCTTTAAGCTAGCTAGGCTTATCTTTTATATAAAAAAGGGTTTTTAAATTGCCAACATTTCCCAGCTATCATTTATAATGTAGCTAAGCATAAACTAACGAGTAAAAATATGAGTAAAATGTTTTTGAGGTGGTAAAGAATAATATTTCTGTTTATTTATTTATTTATTAAGACAGTCTGAGTTATTTAAGCGTAAAAATTGAACTGATAACTGATACACTGCATTGCCACTGCCACGGGTTTATATAAAAACAGAAATACGGGCCGACACATTCTTTCATTTATCATAGAAGTAATTTATATATTTGTGTATCTCTTGAAGAAATGATGAAGTAAGAGAAAGCCTGTTGTCCCGTAAATGCTGCGCTGAACTGAATAGTTTATGTTGTTATGCTGTTAGTGCTAGTATATTGTGTTCATTACTGTTGTGTTGGTGTTGCATTGATCTATGTTGGATCATCATATACGAAGTTGGTGTTAAAAAGTTCCAGACCTCCAGTCTTAGGAGATGACTAAGTTTAAGTTGATTGGTTAAATAAATTAGTGCGTATGGTAGCATTGACAAAGAAAACTCTAGTTGAAAGTTAGAGAAGGCAGAATGACAATTAAAGAAATTAGACTACATTTACCTTAAATATGTATAACATGCTGCATACGACGCTTATAAAAAGTTTGAGAAGTTCAAATGAAAAAGGAACATGTCCTTTCAAGAATACGCATCAGAGTTTGAAGATTTAAATTATAACTTGAAGAAATACAAGATTGGGTTACCACGTTAGCCTGGAGATACCTCTAATGCAAACCTTTCAGAAAAGCTAGAAGGGGAAGATTCAGAGAAAACGAGGCAGACAAAGAAAACCGTGGAAACCCTGTAGACAGAAGAGAGAACTTACTAAAGTAAAACCTAATGCGAAAGCACGTTTCATTTCGCACGATTCTGTCAAAATTTCTGATGAAATTAAATTGCAGTTTGATACGGAAGAAGTACTGCATACTCCAGTGGTAGGAACAATAGCCATGTCAATACTGGATTCGGGATGCACAAAGACTGTAAGTGGGAAGAAGTAGTTATAAATGTATCACTTACAGATGCAAAAAAGGAATATAAAGGAATTATAAAGAAAACTTTAGCTTCAGGTTTGGCGACAGAGAAGAAATAAAAGCAATCAATAGATTGAAATACATATCTACACATGCAGGCAACCAGAAAGTAAGGAGTAGTTGAGAAATACATGACCAATGTTATTCAGTAAGGAGGCGAATGAAGTGCGCAACCATTGATACCAAATAACACAAAATTCAGATAAGACCAGCATATTCACTTGAGCTCAACAGGTCATTATTCCGATCATACAGAGATATAAATACGGATGTAACAAAAAGTCCTCTTGGGTACATATGACATATATCGATGAGAAGGACAAAAGGGTAGTGGCAAAAAGATTGCGCAAACAATTTGGCCACCCAGATCCAAAGAGACTAAAATCATTTGTGAAAGATGGAATACAGAGATCTATCAAACATGATCGATGAGATTTCTTCAAACCATGTGAAACATCAAGAGAAATAAACCAAAGGCTGTTGTGGGATTTCCAACTCGATTCAATGAATGGGTGGGCATGGACCTTAAGTAGTGGTCATATCATGAAAAGGTTATTGCACATCATCCTGGATTATAGAAAGAAAATCAACTAGCTGAGTAGTAGCAAATAAACTTAATAATAGTTAATGCAATACATTTATTCAACCAGATGAAATGAAACGAGAAATGAAACATATTATGTATTATTTCATTGAATGGCACAACATGCGGAGATACCATTATGCGTAACCGGAGATATGATATATTACAACAGAAGAAGTGATAACGCATGGGAAGGTCCTGGTAGAGTAGTGATTGGTCAGGAAAGTCAACGATTCTTGTTAGGGATGAGGCAAGTACATGAGTACAGGGGTACTGATGATCAAGAAGTTGAAGATGTCTCAGAAGATGATTCTGCTCCTGCACCAGAAGAAGATGCCCAAAATCTATCCAAATTTGTTAACTAAGGTGGCCGAAGGCCCAAGGATCAGTGTAAAGACTGCCTTTCTGCAAGGGAAGTTTATTATTAGAGATGTATATCTTATATCCTCTAAAGAATACATAGAAGACTGTATATGGCTTAACAGATGAAATTGTTGGGAAGGAACAAATTAATTTATCAGAAATTTAATTTCTTGATAGATTAAGCGCTGCCTGATTTGCGACAACATTTTCGAATTGACACCATTGATCTTTTGCATCATCAGGTTTGTGAACAGCCAAGCACAGCAACGTTACGTCATGGTGGAGACAATGAGTGCCCGGCCCGGGAGAGATGAACAACAGGAATTTGCCACAAAGTAGAATTGTTACTTGGAAAAAAAAGTACGCTAAGAAAACAACAAATTGCCAAGCCTCAATGGATTGAAACAACTGACCATGCCATAAGAGATAAATATAAAGAAGTAATTGTTAAAAGTTAAAAGAGAAGTAAGAAAGAACGTAGAGAAACCATTTAACCTTTAGAACAAGATTATCATATGAATGATAGCCACAATTTATTTAAAAGGTAGTTAGTAGGCAGTCAAAAAGGTAGGCCGCATAAGCCGCTTAATGCTTTTCTAGATAAAATGGACAAAAGTTCGAAACAAACGAAATACTAGAGCCAAGTGCATTTTGAAACACACCTTAACAGTTAATTCTAACACAAAGAAGAAACATTAGAGTTCATACTAGTTCCACCACCAAGCTTAAAAAGAGAGAAACCCCAAGAAACGATAAAATCAGTGCGGAAGTCTTAAAATCAGGGGGGGGGGGGGGGGGGGCAGAAAACGGTTGACATGCTGATCAGGATATAACGCCTTGAAACTTGAAACAACACCTAGTGAGTGGGCTAAAATGGTTGTTATAAAAATAATTCTAAGATGGAGGTAATTTTACACTTAAGTCGTTGTGCTCTTTTATTAAGAGACCACAAAAAAGGACATGCTTTTATATATAGTTGTATATAAATTATGTAAATATCTTTCTTATCTACATTTTGTTAGTTCCTAATAGCACGATTAGAAAATTCCTGTTTTTCTTTTTCTTTC
This sequence comes from Candelabrum cocksii, assembly GCA_963930725.1. Lineage (NCBI taxonomy): Eukaryota > Metazoa > Cnidaria > Hydrozoa > Anthoathecata > Candelabridae > Candelabrum > Candelabrum cocksii. The sequence goes on from OZ005665.1 coordinate 6,874,069, forward strand.
TTTTTTTCAGAAAAAATCCGGAAAAAAAGTTCAATTATTCCAAAAATCCGGAAATCCGGATAAACCCGGAATTCTTTCATCCTTGATAGATTCTTCTGATTTTATTTTAGGACGCATTTGTAAAACAGTTTCTTGTAAACTGAATATGCCTATCCTTTATTCATAATAAATAAATAAATAAATATTGTTGTTGTTTTATTGTTTGTGAGTATGTGGGTCATATAGTTATAAGAAGTTTCTTTGACATCATAGACATAAGGACCCATGCTCTTTATGTGCAGCTGCCACACATTTTAAAATACAAAGTTGGTATCTTGCACAGGTTAACTCACCACTTTTTTTTCCTTTTAATAGAGTTGCCGTTAGGAAGGGCATACAGCTATAAAAACATCTCCTTCAATAAATGATCAGACAATTAAACCTACATTATAGTGGGGTTAACATCTTTTGAAAACGTCCAAGCCTCATGCATGGGGAAAATGGACGGTAAACCTGAATAATGATGATGTGTTTTAAAACATATGTTAGTATGTGTCTATAAAAGGATTTGTAATTAGTATTGTTAAATGGCCAGTTCATTTTTGGTCAGCCTCCTCCTCATAATAATGCTCTCTAGCCAAACCACCATCACAACAACATGTTCAGTAAACTATGATGTGTATTCTTTGAAGGCTTACCTTCATGTGGTGGTCATCATCAAAACGATTTAGTTTTAAAAATTTAATAAATCATGACCAAAATTTGAAGATTTCTTTGATAATTTCATTAAATCTTTTCAAAATATAAATATAACATAAGTAAAATATTTAATTTTTATTTCAGGCTTACATTACAAAACACTGCTATATGACGGGAGATTGATACGCTGCTGATAGATTGAAGTTGTTTGGATTCAAGCAAAACCATGACAATGGGTTATATACCTTGTTTGTAAGAGTGGTACATTTGTTTATATCTTCATCATAGAGGTAAGGGAATGCATCACGCATGGGACTTATATAGCTATAGTTTGTTATAAAATATCTGCTATACATACATACAGCTATGCATACAGCACTTCCTACTGCACCAATGTAACTCTTCACAAATTTGCTCGTTGATGTAGGCTGGTAATAAAGCAACAGAAGGGGGTGAAGCAAGAGAAATAATGACATACAAATGAATTGTTTCGAAATTGTCATAAATCTTAAAGATGTGGACAAACCAACTATTACTGAGAATAAAATAGCTATCTTTCAAACACCCCTTGAATAAACCCGTTTTAGGTGAAAAACTAAACAGTCATTCTTTTGTCTTCTCAAGGAGAAAGAGGCACTGTTTATTTGAAACATATTATATATATTTTTCACTTCATAATATGAAATCAGTGTCACGAAGGCTTGTAGTCTCACATCTTGAAGTGAAATTGCTATCCCTTCTATTAACAATTTTAAATATCTCCTTTTTTAACACAACAAACATTAATCGCTGTAATTTTTTAAATTATGTTTTAGGTACTTCATGTAAAGGTTTACGCTGTTGTAAATGACAAAATGACACTGAAATAACCTGCACATAACAATTCGACTCCTTCAATATTGACATACCTTCGAAGCATTTCTGTTTGCGTAGTTCACACATGCGTTATGACTTTGATTCAGCCACTGAAATAATAAACATACATAAAATGAATAATTTTGCTTGCATTTCCCGGATGAAAACTTCTGGTTGGTAAACTCAGGTTAGCTGTTTCCTTTTAAACAACACAATGTCAAGCAAATCTTCTCTTTTTCAATCATTCTCGCATCTATGACAATGACACTATGTCGAAGAAGCAATACACAATTTTTTATGACAAAATTTACCTGCCAAAATATAACTTGACCAAATGAAGCTCCTGGTATTAACATCCCCACAACCTAATAGAATAAGAATTTGTGTATGATATTAAATTAATGCTTCTCACAGAATAGGTATGTAGAAGGAAACACAAGCGCAACACAAAAGACAGCTGTTAGTTCAATTACACTACTGTCTTGATAAAAAAAATTCACTTACACTGATTGTGCCAAACGGAACATAACCTGAAAATGTTGTAAATTTATCAACAAACTACAATAATAAGATTCAATGTTTTGTTGTCATTTTCTAGCTTTTGTTTGATGTTCTTTTGACGAATATGCTCTCATGAATCAAACCACGCAGATGCGTTGGTGTAAATATAAAAAAATAAACAGTTTCTTTTTACTCTTTTTGGGGTTGGCGTTAGGAAGGGGATCCAGCTGTAAAAACATCTGCACGAATAAACCATCTGATGATTAAACCTCTTTAAATCATCTTTTGAAACCGTCCAACACATGCAAGCATGGAAAAGCGACGTTAAAAGGATGATGATGATGATGATGTTAATGATGCAATGGTCATTGGAAATGTGGCAATAAAAATGTTTACACTTTCAAATGTGTAAGAGAACATTACACTGGTAAGAAACATAATGGCACATGCGATTTAGCACAAAGGACAGGAAATTGACGTTTGATCATCGACCTGTTTTAAGCAATTTTATTGGTCAATCGTCTTTTTCTGGTCTAATTCATGATTTGTCATAAGCATATTACAGTTCGTCCATTGCTATTGGTTGTTTGTGGTTGGATGCTACTATGGTTATAGTGGGTTTTTATTTAGATATTTTTTAAGTATTTTTTTATTCACATTTATTTCTTTGTGTTTGCTCTTTGTGACCTCTACTTTAGCTTTCTTTTGCTGTGATTCTTTATAGAAATAATTTAATAGCATTGTTTTTCTACTTTAGTGGACACAGTTGAAGCTCATTCTGTAATGTAGTTCATTCAAATGAACATGAAGAATTCTGTTTTGTTATTCAGGTTGTAAGTTGGTTGCCTTCTGTTTTTAATGCAAATTATGCTATTTTGAAAACATTTAACATTTGTACAAGATTGTGAGACTAACAGTAAAATACATAAAAGGTTCAAATAATACCTTTATCAATTATAATTTTGGAAAACTTTAGAAGGTCCACCTTAATAGACTTGAATTCGACTAATATAACACCTAAACACTTAATCAGTTTTATGGTTCATTACCTACCCGACATTCGAAATGGAAGAAAGATTTTCTCTCCAGTATCAGGATGAATGATTGCCTGGGAACAAAAGTATATTTCAAACTTAAAAAAGAAACACATATAATTCATAATAAAACATTACAACAATTAACCAGTAAATTGCAATAGTGCACATCTAAAAAACAGGAATGAAATTTTAGGGGTTCACATAATAGGTGTGGCTACCAATCCAAATTTTGTTTCCTTATTACCATTACTTCACATCAACAAATCAAACTTACTTCTTTGATCTTTCGCGCACGCCACAGCTAAACAATCAGAAAATGAACTAAAATAACAATTAACTGAACATGTTTACCTGACTACCCTGCATTCCGGGACAATTGCAGCACAATAAATACGAAAACTGAAAAATGAATGAAAATGTTTACCTGTGCATCTGTGATGTGATTCCTGTTGCCTCGTTCGAATTCTTCAATCATGGAAAGGGATCCCTCTAACTTTGACTGAACATAAGCAAGATAGCATGCATAAAAACAAATTTTATGAAATGACAGTTAATTAAAATATCTACTATAAGCACACCAGTGAACGGTTTTTCACACTTGCGGTAAGTGTTTTGACATTTGGAAGATTAAAAACAGCTAAAAAAAAATGTGACAGTATGCCCAGGACCTTAAATAATTATTTTTACTATGCAGGTCAAATCTATAACTGTCTAATTTCAATAGATTTCTTGCCAGTCAACTCATGTTTTCTGGCGGTCAGATACCATTTTGTACCGGTCAATGACTGGTGCCCTACACTTATTTCAAGGCTTGTATACCTAAGAATCTCAAGAATCTTGTTATCAATATGTTTGGTTTTTTTAGCAAAAAACTGTTCAATTTTTTCTATGTTCAAGCAAGGGAAATTGTTGTCACGTTGAAGAAACATGACAAGAGTAAACATGGAAAAAGGGTAGACCTTGATAATGAGGAAGGACTACACAGCATCCAACGGCCTTCCAAGGTGATGATATAATCGATTGACTCGATAACATGACGAGATATTTCTTAATTGACAGTGTTTATAAAAAAAATAAAACAGGAAAACACTTTTTGTTATTTAAAAGTGTAATTAACTCTTCTTTGTAGAACAAGTTTTCGTACTTCTTTCTGCGCTTGATATGGTTTTAAAAAGTTGTGATTTATAGTATTAACATTTTTTGACTACTTATAGCTAATGTGTCGACTCTGTATAAAAACGTTTATTATGAACATATAAAATTAAAAAGATATAAAAATTAAAAAAATTTAAAATACTTTTCGAATACACAAGTTCTTTATGTTGTGTATTAACAATACTACAAATAAACATTAAAGTAGTTACTAGTTAAAATAAATAAATTATATCTGCTTCAATAACATTAAAGTTTAAAATCCTCCCAATGTTTTTACTTCAAAGTGTTTTCTCCATGGCGTTCTGGAACCTCGGACACACATAATTGCAGATTTCTTTTTGGACATCTCATGTTCGCGAAAAATACTGGATATGTCTCAATTTTTTTCTCAATACCATCGCAAGCACTTTTTTACAAATAGAGTTGTAAATAAATGGAACAGTCTTCCAAACAAAATTGTATGTGCAACAAGTCTGAATCAATTTAAGAACAAGCTTGATGACTTTCTAAAAAACGAAATTTATTTATACATACAGATATTGTAAACCTAAATCTCATTCTCCACTTGCCGAATCTGTTCGCAAACAATCAGGACCCAATGCGATCAACTACATATATATCAATCAACTAGTCTTCATTCTATCATTCTGTTTACGAATTTATTCAAATCGGATAGACTCGGCTAGTGGAGAATCTATAACTTATATTTCCATTGCTTGTTACAAACGATAACATACGAACTAAGCTCAAGTAATTTCATTATCAACAATGTACAATCGATAATAGTTATACAATAGTTACCGACTCAATAATTCTGTTTGTATTGCAACTAACGTGCACATTTCTTATAACCTTTTTAACCGTTTTTGATTTTTGATAATATAGTTTATAGCTAGTTTATAGTTTTTAGGTTGACAGGCAAATATATGCCTATTACAATATTTATGATTGTAAACCACATATAATAATAATAATAATAATAATAATAATAATAATAATAAAGAACTATAAAGTCTATACACTTCCTCTCTACACTCAATTATACCTCTCCATTCTCTCCAAGTGGCCCAACCAACTCAACCTCCTGATCTGAATAATCATTCAGATGTTAACATCATTGATGCTATGAATTTGAGGCTAGGTCTGCTTCTTAACTCATCTGAACTTTTTCTGTCTCTCGGCCTGATGTAACACATCCACCTAATTATTCTCTTTTCATTTCTTTCCGGACAATCAAGATCTTTCTGCTTCAATGACTTTAGTTTTTGATGCATTCACTCTCAACACTTTGCTTTCTCTAAGTAAGAATAGAGCCTTTCTTACACTTTTCAACTCATCCATAGACTCTGCTATGAGAACCAAATTATCTGCATAACAAATATATTTCTTACGGACACCCAATTCTGACCTCTATTAACAATGCTTCCAAAACCAAAATAAACAACAAAAGACTATAAGTAAAGAATTGATCAAAATATATACTCTTGAAATTAGTAAAAATAATTTTGTCTGTATACCAGAACAAATAAAAAAGGAGCTTTTCTCAAAACAGTTTGATGTTATTATTGTTGATGTTTCCATGCAGCTCCTGATTAAACTTATTTAATGATTCACTGGTGTCTGCAAGATTTGCTAATTGAAATGAATTGTACAAATTTCATTTCTCATTTGTTGACTGCAACAACTTCTTACATTTTTCCAATCAAGGCAGGACTCCCTTACTTTAGTTACCAATCCAGAATCAATCAAACAATATCTCTTTTACTAAAATTTTTCACAGCGACAACACATATATATAGATATATATATAAGATAAGAATTTTACTTATATTCTAGGCTATATTTGATATTAAGTTTATCAAATGGAAGAAATTACTTGTATATATATATATATATATAAAGATACTCACAGCCGAAACAAACAGTGTTCTAGGGTCCACAACATCAAAACATCTTTGTACTCTTCCATAATATGTCTCCTGAAAATGACACTTTAATGAATTAACTTAATTCATAAATTAAGAATTTAAAAAATAATTCTTTAAAAATGTGATATCTATGCTCTGCACCAATTACCAATTAGCTCATAATTAAGATCCTGTAATTATGCGGCAATCTTGAGATTGTGCAAGGGTAAGCCTGCGCTTTTTGCTAATTTGGCATCATATGACTGTCTATGGGATGCTGAAAGAAAGTTAATTCAATACTGGCAAGTTGCCTACAGTAATGTTATGCATTTGTATGGATGTTTTGCTCTGTTAGTTTTTCCGCTTTTTTACTTTATTTGCACTGGCTATTGCAACACATACAATAACCCCAACTCTCTTGTGTGATTATAAGATACTAAAAATATGCAGCGCAATCTGTTGAAGCGCAGATCAATAAAATGTGTGGTATATACATATAAAACACATATAAATAATGATCAAACAGTAACTAAATTCTTGTGTATTATTAACCAAAAATCTTGCTAAAATTTTGCAGACAGATGGCAATTTCAATTTCGTTGAAAAATTTAGTTCAGAACACAAAGCAACAATAAAACAGATATATGATACTTAATTCATGTATATATATATATATATAATCTATCTATACATATATATCTATGCTATATAGAAAACCTGATTAAATCTTTCAGTCTTCAAAGAAAATGGTGGGTAATTTGTCATTTTCCGATTCAATATTTTCAGTCACCTGGAATAATTATAGGCATTTTAGTTGTATCCGTTACGTAAAAATATATATATATATATAATAGTATATATATTTCAGCAATACCAATAAACAAATGTTTAGACATGTTTCAGCTTTAGCTGAAAACAGTTTTAAACAGTACATTTTGAAGTATTTCATTCACTGGACTTCTATATATATATATTTTTTATAAAAACTATCTACGCTAGGAATTTTGTTTGGTTACAGGCCAACTCGGCCAAATGCCAACTCGGCCTACCGACTCGGCCTAGATTTCCGATTTACGTACAAAATGAGAACTCGACTGTTTGGGCGGAAATTGGTCATGACGGTTGTGTTTTTTGTACAAACCAAGTTTTAATCTAGTTTTTGAGGTTTCTAGACCAAGATCAGCGGAATTAATAAAGAATAAAAAAAAGTCCCGATTGGTAAAATATATCGGAATTTTATTTAAGGAAAAAATTTGGCCTTGTTTACATTTATTAGACAAAATATGAAAAAAAGAAACCCAGTTCATTTTGTTCGTTCATTCTGCTATTCTCCCTAGCTGGCACACCGCAACATGATTGGCAACCGCGTTCAGCAGTCTCTCGGGAGTGCGTGTTCCTGCAATAAATTGGTCCCACAGCTCGAGCAAGTGTGCGTTTTGTTCGGTATACTTCTTTCGTTGCGCCCGAAGATTCTTCCCACACGACAACAGTGACAATTGTAAATGTACATTAACAAATGAGGCTTCGGTGTGGAGGAGTTGAATTAATAAGTAAAATTTAAGGTTGGCTTTCTTGGCCTTCGAATCGATGATCGATGATCGATGATGCCAACCTTCCACGTTGTTTGTTCGGATGTTACGGTAGAAGACGTTCCACGTATTAGGCGCCCACGTGTCCGAAAGCACCCATGTGTTTTCAATATAGTCCAAAAGCAGCCGGAATTGCGCGTTGGTGTCCTTGCTTTCATTAAATGAAACAAATCTACGACGTTCGTAGTGGGGACGTACGGCAGGGCTAGGAACTAGCAAATAAACTTTCTTGTCCTCTCGTCGTTATTATATGCACGTTGCAAACCGAGTTCTTGGACTTTTCGCCAGACAGCCTGCCCCCAGTGAAACGAACATCCACAAATAGTGACCGTGGGACCGAAAACCTCTGGAATGGCCCGCCAAACTGCGCATTCGAAGTCTACGACGACTGTCTTTAGATTTTCCGTGCCAAGAATATCTTTCGTAGCTGCAAACACTTCTTATAGTCTTAGCGCCGTTTTTGCAACATCAATGCGAACAGCAACGGCACTTGCTTAATGTTGCCGTTGCCGTTGTAGAAAGGCATGCATGCTGAAGAGCTGCGTGAAGGGTGACTTAACAATTTTAACAGTTGCGTCAGCATACCAAGTCTTTGCGTTCTTGAGCAGGAGAAGCTGCTGGTCTGAGGCGAATATTAAATGGCGTCTGTCGTTTGTCTTTGACGTCGCATCGGATGAACCCGTCTGGAATGTGCGTTTTGTCAATCTCGAATTCAAGGTTAGCTGGTTCGACGGGACGATTTTTTCTTCTCTTTCTGTTTCCTTGTCTGACTAGGTTAAGGGGTGCTGGCATTGCTTTCTAGTGGCTCGCTAGGGCGTACTTCCTCGATCACAACTTCATTCGCGATGTCCAGTGCTGGGCGGAAGAGATCTTCAACTGCTCGTATCTTTACTGCGGCGGTACTTTCGTTGCGACTACAGCACCGGCAACCGGAGGATGGCAATTGGAGTTAGATCCACGACTATAGCAGGTACCGGATTGCTTCACCATCGCTTTGCAGTTGGTCGACTTGTTGCGAACGGTGCACCTCCAGTGGACGGCTGTTTCCATGGGATATTTCATAGTGTTGCTGTACCCAAGACTGTCGACTAGTTTCGTCCCCCCTCTCTGTGATGTTGACTCGATTGTCTGGTACGTAATCTCATCATCTGCAGCTGTCGAGGGATTGGCAATGGGGTCAAGGTGTAACTCTTCGAATGTTTCGACGGCGTCGGCTGGCTGGCGGTGGCGAGGCTGGCTAGCTGGTGTTGGACAGGCTGACTGGCTGGTGTTGCATCGGGCAATGGCGATGGCGAACTCTGAGTATCAAAACAGGATTGTGGCGAAGGTGGAGAAGGCAGGGATGCCGTGACCGGCGCTCGATGTTGAGGTTTGGCTGGCTGGTATTTTCTTTTCTGTGATCATGAAAAGAATAGATGAGAATACGGATCGTAGCAGACGAAACAATTCACGATTTAATGGTATAATAGAAGAGGGCAAAGAAACGTGGATCCTGATGAAAACGTTTTTGGAGATTCTAATTTGGTACTTTCCTGTTATTCCCCCCCCTCCTTAAAAAAAATTATAAAGACACAGTTATATAGAAGGGAAATAGACAGAGATTGATAAAAACAATATTTCAACACAAATATTTCCATACAAGATTTATCTACACAGACAAATTCTAAACAAGTGGCATATATGTGACTATATCCTGGATTATTGTGTCAAACTTTGTTCTTCTGTCTCCACATCCATTTACAAAGAAAAGAATCCAGCATTTATCTGTTGGTCCCATGTTGTGTTTTATTTCTTGATTTTGCTAGCTTCCAGGAGTTTTCAATTTTGTGTGTGCGCTCTGGTTACCGGATCGACAAAGTTTATGGAATGGTTAACAGTAAAATGATTGAAGCCCATAACATTAATACCACCGTACGCTCTCCACAGATCTGACATTACAGTTGTTCCAGGCAATATTGAATTTTGAATGATTGGCATAAGAGTAGCTGCACTTCGATTTGGAACGGCATACATAAAGCATTCCCTCGTCTCCCGGCAGATGCCACCAAAAACTGTTGCTGTGGTAGAACCCTACCCTGATGATTTTACGCCGACTAAACAGGCTTTTGTTGTATTCGGCCCACCAATTGCAATGGGGTTTCGCAATAAATCTGCTGCACAAACTTCCCGTAAGTAATTGTTCCAGTCAACAACTGTATTTTTATCCATAAGTAGTTCTCGTTCACAAAATTTGATGCTGGTCATTTCGTGCGCCCAGCAATAAATGAAGAGGATTATATTCCTATAGGGTAACCGAGAGCGCCCAAGCCATGTATCAATGCGTAAGCCAGATTCAGTTCTGCACTGCCTCGATCTGCACCTCCAACGGTCTCCATTGTCGCGTAGCTGCAATGTTATTTGATGCCCATTTGCGCAAATCTTGGGATTGTGAAGCACTCTCCTTTGCTGTAAAAACAGTACAGGTCGTCGAAGCGTGGCGGCGGTGTTTTAATCTATTTACAGAAACAATTAATTTACCGAGCTCTGCATGACTTTCATGCGATTCTGGCAGAATCAATCGACAGTTTGATCAGTCGATCATGTCGATCAGTCGACAAAGAGACTATTTCAGTCAAAATATATAACGAGGGCTCCTGCAACATTAATTATTGGGGAAAAAATTATTTCAGACAGCCTTTCTTATAATATGTTAAACATTAACGACAAATCGCCAACTATTTAAATAATTTTTTCACAACTATTGGAAAAAATCTTTCTAATAAAATTCCGAAAATAAAAACTGATTTTAATATATATTTAAAGTGTATATGACACGATTTTTTTTTGCTGTTTTTGGTTCTTTGATATGTATAAAAAACTGCTGTGGAATTAAATTGCGTCTAAAATCTTTAAAAACCTTTTATTTTCGTCCTCAAAAAACGCAATTTTGACTTTAAAAATCGTCTTCGTAAACGCGCGGCCAAAAGGTCACGTGATTTATTTGTGACGTCATGTGACGTAGAAAGGTTTGATTCATAACACAACATGGCGGAAAGCGAGAAGGATTTAGTGAAGAAGGGAGGCAAATATTGTGTGGCCGGAGCGCCCAATAATGAAAGCTGTAAGAATATTAGCTACACTCCGGGCATATCAATGCATATTTTTCCAAAAGATGCTGTGTTGAGGGCAAAATGGCTGAAATTCGTCCGGCGATACCGCGTCGATTTTGGCGAGCCGATCAGTCAGTTCGCAACGTTGTGCTCAGCGCATTTTGAGGAGAGTTGTTTCGAAAATCGCCTGGCTTTCTCAATGGGCTACAAGAGGAAACGAAGTTTAATCAAAGGATCTATTCCAAGGAGGCACACTGTTCAATCAGAAGCTCCGCAAGTTTTAACTGAACGGAGAAAGCGACAAGTAAGTGATTTCATATTAGCTTATTTTGCAAGGAATTTGCATTGCTGGTAGAAGAATTTCATGCGAATAAATATGAGACTTACGTTTGAAGGAGAAATGTATTTGGATGTCGTGATTAAGTTATCGTTTTTAGTAGTTTTATCGTTGCAGAAATTAGGGATTAATGCAAAAGTCGCAGAGAAGCAATTGAACTCCGAATTTTAAGCTAAATCAGCTATAAGGCATCTTATTAGTGAGATCTCACATAATTGTCGTCTGGAACTTCCGGCCTTGTGTGGAAGAAAACTTGGCACAGTAAAGCCCCATATACATAGCAAGGTTTTCTTACTGAAAACTGACATGCCAGCTTTTCTTTGTCACAGAAAACTCGTCACATGAAATTTTCTTGTGAAGATGTTTAGCCAGTTCGAATTTTTTGATTTTAGGAGCACTTCAATACAATATGAAGGCTGGGGCCATAGGTCAGGAGAACCCTTTATATGTTTTTGTATCCTCTCATTTTTCCTTCATGTCACATAATTTTTTTAGCTCATGCAAGATGCCTTAGAAGAACACAATACACAAGTGAAAAAGAGGAAGATTGATGTGTTACATGTAAGTGGTGTGGTTGAAGATTCCTGTAGCCCAAGCGGAACAGAGACTGTCGTGTATCCCACTGTAGGTACCATGTCCAGTCGGCCCAGTGAAACAGAGCCACTCACGTCATCAAATGTCAGTACCTTCTCCATTCATCCGACCTCTGATACCATGTCCAGTGAGCCCTGTGCAGCAGAGACTTTCATGCATCAGACCGTTGGTACCAGTCAACTCAGTGAAACCAAGACTGTCATGCTCCCGACTGTCAGTACGTTCACCAGACAACCCAAAAAAACACATTGTAGCTCTTGTGTGGATTGCATCAAGCACCAACAAGACAAAAAAGGGCTAAAAAGGGCAAATCGACGTCTAAAAAAAGTGTTCAAAACTTGAAACTTGAAGTCAAGGAGCTAAAGAATGTGAGTTTAATACATGATCAATTTTTTATTGTTGAAAGTCAGTCACCCTTGTGAAAAAAAAAACATTTAGTAATCATTTCTATCCCTCTTTCCTAAGCTGTAACATTTTTTTTTATCTCCAAATATTTTGGTAACAGTTTTGCTACTGTAGAAATTGAACAGAGGATTATGGAATATAACCACTCTCTGGTTTGCTCTTGTGGCTGAGCTAAATGTTTCTTTGTTATTTTTTGTTTCAGAAGGCAGTTGAAACAGCATCAGAAGAGGAAAATGGACAAGAAGAAGAGGAGATGTCCAAAAGACTACTTTGTCTGGTCCAGTAATGGATCAGAGGAAGGAACAGAAGATGAGAAGGACTGGAAAGCTGCTGCTCCAAGTGACACAGATTCCAGTGAAAGTAATGGTGAGGATGATCATCTGGAAGAGGATGTCTCAGATGAGACCACAGAAACAGATATAAGGTGTGATTCATGTAAAATTTATTGTTGTTTTATATGTTGTGGTTTAATTTTTTTACCATGCAAACTGTGATTTTTGCATGTAAGTATTTCACATTTTGTTGAAATGAAGCTCGTCCCAGCCAATCACATTTCAGAAATGTCTCAGACAGTAGTATGCCATTACTATTAGGACCTATTGTAATTATATCATTTCAATTTGGTGGTCAGGTTTCAAATGTATTGAACCTTTTTTTCATGTACACATATTGGCATACATGTATGAGACATTAATATATATGTTGCAGTTAATTTTTATTTTCAGGTAATTTTTATTTTCCTTTGTCTCAGAATTACTAACATAATCTCAGACAAAGGAAAACAAAAATTAACTAGTTAAAAATAAAATTTACCTGAAAATAAAAATTAACTGCAACATATACAAATGTAGGATAAATACACACTATACAGCTGTACATATAAAGTTTTGCTTTTGATTTTGCAGAGTCGATTCAAGTACCCCAGCATACGATGAGCCCAAATTTATCGTTTTCTACAGTATGCTGCTCCAGCTGTTCACCCCTTTCTGTTTCAAATGCAAAGAGAGTGGGCCATCAGCTACAATGAAAAAGAATGGTACCTTGGTAACTGTAAAGCAAAGTTGTTCTAAATGTCTGGGTGTGTTCATCTGGAAGTCTCAGCCACCTCCTCTCCTCGGAAGATTTCCCATTGGTAACATATTGTTGAGTTTTTCAGTTTTAATGGCTGGAGCCTCAATACACAAGATACTTCTTGTATTTCGCCACCTGGGTCTCCATGTGTATTCTGCACGGACCTTCTTCAGGCACCAGAAATCTTTCCTCTTTTCTGTTATTCTTTGTCACTGGGAAACCTGTCAAGCCAGCCTTGTCAGCAGGATTAGGCAATTGAAAGATGTGGCATGGACTGGGGATGGAAGATTTGATTCTGTTGGACATTCTGCCAAGTATGGTGTTTATACCATGCTTTGCACAACTATCATGAAAATTGTCCACTTTGAATTAGTTCATGTTAGTGAAATTCAGTTACAAGCAAGATATTTTGACTGGTACATGTACATGCATTTTATAGGTTAAGCTGATCTTGGGTTACATGTAGCTTCAAGTTTGAATTCTGTTTTGCAGCTGGATGATTAATTGCAGTATACACTGTACATTAACAGTGAAAATGCTTTAAAACAAGCAAAAACAAAACCTCAGTTTAAGTTTAATCCTGGAATAGAACTTAGCCATCTTTTGAACAATAAGACACTGGGGTAGTAAAATGGATTAAAGTGGATTAGAGGTTTCAAGCATTGTCTTAGAGTCTTTCTGGTTGAATATTTGGTTAAAAGGCTGCAAAAATGGTAGATCAAAGCCTTTCTTTTCTCCCTATCTCCAACTAAATGGCCTGTTCACAGGCTACAGCAAGGTCAATGTCATTAGTTTATCAATGAGAAAGAGATGGTGGTGATCACACATCTGTTACATTTTCTTTCTCAGGCCAACGAAACAGGAGGGAGCCAGCAGACAGAACTGGAGGGGGCTAAGCGGTTTTTTGCTTATTTACAAAGTCTTGGTTTGTCTATTGCTATCTTTGTCTCACACCGCCATAGAGGAATTGCAAAGTGGATTAGAGAAAACTGTTCGGGTACAAAACATTACTTTGATATCTGGCATGTGGCCAGATCTATCACAAAGAAGTTATTAGTCTTGAGCAAAGAGAAAGGGTGTGAACTGATGAAAGATTGGATGAAAGGAATTCGTAGGCATGTTTACTGGTGTGCGACATCAACAAAAACTGGTTTTGAGGCACTCATTATTGCGAAGTGGAAGTCTTTTATGCGTCTTGTGTGCAACAAACATGAGAACTACCCAGATCCCCTCTACAAAGAGTGTCATCATGGAGATCTGGAACCTAGAAAGTGGATAAAAATTGGTAAGTGATTAATTTCAAAACCACTAAAGTGGTTAAATAGCCATTTGAAAAGGAAGTGTATTGATTCTTATCATGTGATCAACAATATTATTTGTCTACCACATGATTGGTAACTTTGAATGGCATGATGAAAGAGTTCAACTCACACAAGCAAGCAATTTCATTTTTACAAATCATGTGGTCAACAAAATGCTCATCACGTGATAAGAATTGAATTGGCTCCAATTCAAATTTCTAACCAGTTTTACCTCTGGTGGTTTGGATAGTATTAGCCAAGGATAAAAATTATGAATTCCTTACCACCCCTGATGGGGTATCATAGCCCATTTACCACAAGGAGGGACATAATGCTGGGGGACTTGCATTACATCCAGGGAGGAGTAGCAATAGCAAAGGGAGTAGCTCAAGTTCTAGTTGCTTCATGCTACAGAAACCTGGCTAAGCTCCGGCAAGACTTTATACCTGCACACAGGTCTTGTTTTGTGTCACACGTAAATCAAGTATACTTGTAAGTGTGCTTCTTTCGTGCCAATTTATTATTCTTTTGTATGCATAATTATGCACAAGCTTTGTCCTTGATTACTAAAAATAGTTTGAGTTTTGCACTTGCTAACAAAGTCGTCACATATTGTTACCCTGTACTTTCATGGTTAACGACATCAAAAAATTATTACCTCCTGATGCCCAGACAAGTTGCCTTGAAGGTTTTCATGCGACTTTGAACTACTGGCACCCCAAAATGATTTGTTTCTCTTGGATGGGAACACTTTGTAGGTATGTTACAGTCCGACTATAATAATGGCATGGGTCTATGCTATCTTTCATAAGCATGTGTATGCCTTCACAATGCTGACGAATTACAATTACCTGTGTCGTAAGAGCGGAATATTATTTTTAATTGTTGATTTTTTTTGTCAAATTATTCCAGAGAAGCAAGTAGCAAGCATACTTTTAAATTTATGTTTGTGCATTTCTTGGGAAAGAACAAAGTTATTGCTGCTCTGTGTATAGTTATGTGGTGAGAACAACAATAATAGAGACAATGTGTCTTCTTCGCGTGTCTTTCTCAATAATAAAGATATGTTACAATGTATGTCGTAGAGTACCACTCGGGGATAGATCGCATATACTATACAAGCTCTTTTTTTTTTTTTTTTTTTACAGAACACAAAAACAAATAAAATAGAGGGAAAAACTGTCAGTCCATGAAATAATCCCTATATTTGGCGGGCATTCGACGTATTCATGTAGATTTTCTGACTGGGTGTTCCGCTGCTCGGTTCTCTGTTGATGTAGCAGGGTGTGGTTGCATTACTGTTTCAGCCATGTTAGGCGGCGTTTACATGAAGTTTCACTTCGCCCGAAATGGAAATAAAACTCAAACCGGTGCGGAATACAGTTATGTTTACATGGGGTTTCATTACGCCCGAAGTGAAAGAATATTTCATTTCGGGGTGCGGCCCTCATTTTTCTCCGACCATCGAACTGTCAGATTTTGAAGATCTCATTTTCAAGATGGCGCCTAAAACCAACAATAATACGCAAAATTTAATGGCTTCATTTGCTGGACTTATATGCTCTTCAATGAGTTATTTAATGCAACTACAAACAAATATATTGCCTACTTTACTGCTTCGACAACAGCAGGAAGAAAATGAGTTGGTTGCTCTGATATTGGAGCATAAAACATTGAAGAAAAAGCAAAGAAAGCAACTGAAAAGGTAAGGCAATATCAAGCCTGCACTTTTATTTGATTATAGCTAGGATATTAGGGCTATTCTATGTATACTGGCAACTGGCTAGTTAACATATTGTATACATATTGTAGCTAGCTAAACCAAGATGATAAAAATATATGTTTTAAATTTTCTAGGCTGGAGAGAAGATTTTGGAAAAGTCCAGGATGCACTGATATCTGGTGGACCAATCTGTTAACTGGCCAAATGCCTGAGGAAGAGTGGTGCTATAACCTGAGAATGGACTATTCCTCGTTTATGAAATTGGTGGACCTGCTTAGACTACATATTACTCCAAGTCATAATTCATTCAGAGGAGATACAATCAATGTTGAAAAGCGACTTGCGCTAGTATTGTATTACCTAAAAGACCAAGGATCATTACGAATGACAGCAAATTCCTTTGGAGTTTCAACTGCAACTGTTTCACTTTCATTGCGTAAGGTTTGTGAAAGTATTTGTGAGCACCTGGCACCACTTTATATCAAATTCCCATCTTCCAAATATGAAATGAAAGCAGCTGCTGGTAGATTCGAAACAAAATTTGGAATACCACAGGTTATCGGTTGTGTCGATGGTATTGCTACCCATATCGCTATCAAAATGCCATCAGAAAGCCCCCACGATTATTTTTGCTACAAAATGAAGTATTCATTGAATTGTCAAGCAATTTGACGTACGCTGGCCTGGTAGTGTTCATGATGCAAGAGTGTATTCAAATTGTTATGTTAACAAAATGTTTCAATTAAAGGAATTGCCAATCACGTACCAGGAAATAATCCCTGGTTATGCACCAGTACCACCGTTGCTTTTGGGAGATCCAGCTTATCCATTGTTGCCAAATGTTATCAAGGAATATTTATCACCCCAAAATGATAAAGAGACACTATTCAATAATCGTTTACGGAGTGGAAGGAATCAGATTGAATGTGCATTTGGTCGTTTGAAAGCACACTGGAGAATCCTTAATAGAGTGGTGGATGTTGATACTGGCTTTGCGACAACCTTGATATATTCGTGTTTTATCCTTCATAATTTCTGTGAGATGAATAGTGTTGAAATAAACCCTGAAGCTGTACAAAGTCAATTGCTTATTGAAAAACGTACTCAATGTTGTGAACATCATGAGAAGATTGACAAACTTTATTCATATACCTCAGCGCGTGGAAAACGTATAAGAGATGCTGTAGCTGAGTATTTGTATCAGAAGCATTATTAAACAAATCAACACAATATTGTTTAAGCAGATACATATTCGATCTAAAAAATTTTCCTAGTTATTTTTGGACATACCATATTTTAATTGTTTCCCTTATTCATTGTTTTATGCTGCATACAACTACCTTAAGTGGATTAATTTTCGCGATTTTCGCGAATTTTGGCCAAATTCGCAAAAATATGTCCTCGCGAAAATTTCAAAGAAGGCCGATTCGCGAAAATTAATACTCGCGAAAAAATTGAACAGGGCTGATTCGCGAAAATAAGTACTCGCGAAATGTTTGAGAAAAAACGTTTTTTTCATTATTATCTTTTTTGGAAGAAAGATGTCTTGAATGAATGTCTGGGTGCAACCCTTTGATGATGAATTATGATAACCCCTCACTTGAAAAAGAAAAATTTTTTGAATTCTAAAAATATATGATTCGCGAAAATAAGTCCTCGCAAAAAATTTGAGGATGGCCGATTCGCAAAAATTAGTACACGCGAAATATTTGGAAAAGGCCGATTCGCGAAAATTAGTACTCGCGAAATGGGATTTTTTTGACCTCGCGAAAATTAATCCACTTAAGGTAAACATAATTGATTGTAGAAATTTACGTCTTTCTTTTTAAGAAACATGTCAGACCAGGCAGGCTCAATGTTTCTTAATTTTTTTGGTCATTTGAGGTAAAATCAAAGAGGCAAATTCTCTGAGTTTAATTTACACAAAATGCCAGTATACATTGTGCCTGCAAATCTTGCAATTGAGTTCTGCTTGCTGTCGGACATATCATCATCATTGTTTGACCGCGGTCGAAATGACAGAATTCACAACCTTACGCCAGACTTCCCAGTCCATCATTGCATTACTGAGGTTCTCTTTCCTAATTTCTGATATCCCTGCACTAATGTTGCCTTAAAGATCTTGAATTTGAGCTACTGAGGTCAGATGACCAGATCTTATGCATGTCATTACAAGCAGACCAAGCCATACCTTTTCTCGTAAGGAAATCTTTCTGAGAGGATGTGATGTGTGATCCTAAATACTTATAATCATCTACCTGTTTCAGAGTTGTACCATTAAGCGTTTGTGTCGGACATATACATGTAAATATAGCTAAGATATGCTATTTATATTTTTTGTTCTTGTTTTAGAATTTTTTACAGTTTAAAATTGTAACAACCAAGCTTTAAATAAAGGATAAATAAATAACAACACAAACTATATATATACTTTAATATAGTTTAGTATTTTGTAAATACTAACAGAAAAAATATAACATCTTATTGTTGTTTTGTGTTTGACGGTGTTGGTGGCGAGGAAAAATTAGAGTTCATGTAGTTAGGAGCTGGCATGTACATAGTAGGCATCTGATTTTGTTGGCATTGCACCATGGCATTAGCCAGCATTGCCAGACCATCTTTGATCCCATTCCCAATTTCCATAATGGAAGTTGACATTACCTTTATAGCTTCTGTTGTTGCTCTGGCATTTTCTTTCATTACTTCAATTGCTTCTTTCTTTAAAGTTAGTTCTTTTTTTGTCAGATCAACCTGTAGCATGTCTCTCTCGTGTGCGGACATTTTCTTTTTCATTTTGTCTTGCTTTTTATCTCGTATTTGAATGCCAGCACCAGAGGTTGCTTCTGCAGAGTTGGGGGCATCTTCAACTTCTCTGTCTGAATCATCACCAGTTTCGACAGGAGACCCTAAGCTACAATGAACGTTGCTTATGGTGCTCACTGAGGGTGATCCACCCCAGATTTCTCGTAGTTTTTCAAAATTTTCCATTATAAGTCTTCCTGAGCCAGACCGTGTTCCTTTGTCAACAGCTGTTTTATATCCAGTTCTCATCTCCATAATTTTGCTCTTGATTTTACTATACCCTTCCTTCTTCAAACTTGTTAATTTATCAACTTTGCGTTTATATTGAAGAAGTTGCTCCGGCTCCATATCTTCTGTCTCTTTTATAGCTATTTTTGCTGGACCAAAGTCTGAAGGTTCAAACAGACATGCCATCATCGTTCGAATGTTGACATAAAAGTCAACAAGGTCAGATTGGAAGTCCAAACCTTTGAACGTCATTTGATGTTTGTATTCGATTATGCTATCCGACAAACTTTGGATAATTGATTCATCCCATTTCCATCATTTGTCATGTTTACCTTTTCCTGCTGTTCGTTTAATACTTCGCCCTGGATTTGAGATTTGACTGTCATCTTTCAAGTCATTAATGTTAATAGTTGTTAGCTCTTCACTGTCATAATAGCTAACTTGGTGTCGTTTATTACTACTACTTGGCGAGTCTTCCTCCAAAACACTTTATGAGGCCAATGATGTTGAATATGAACTAAAATATAAATATAAAAATTATACCAGTACTCTACAAACTAATTAGCTAGCTAAAGGTATGTATGACCGTTTTTGTTTAACTAGCTACATAGGGCAAGTTTATAGCTACAATTCTGACATACATTACAAAATATGTTATATGGTACATATATAATCATATTCACCTCATTCCCATTCGATTCTTTCTCTGCTGAAAACGGTCCAGAGTAGAGATGCTCGTTTGATATTCTTCATCTGAATATTCTGCCATTTTTTTATTGGAAATATGTTTCATGCATTTACGGTGGTTGCAATTTTGAATTTTCACAATTTTTGCTGCATGTGCTGATGTACAGACATGCGCAGAAGTGTACATTTCGGAGGAATGCCGTTTCGGTCTGTTTACATGAATTTTTCGAGGTCGAAATGAAATTTCATTTCTGTCTGTTTGACCGAAATGAAATCCCAACCGAAATGAGTTTCATTTCGGGTAGATCATGTAAACGTTGTAAGGGTTTTCTACGAACACCGAAGTGCTAAAGTTTCATTTCGGGCAAAGTGAAACTTTCGTGTAAACGCCGCCTTAGTCTCTGGTTGTTGAGCTCGTATAGGATGTATGTTCGGCTGTAGACTAGCGGGTGAGGTTGCAGTTGGTTCTGGTGTCTCGTGTTGGTTGTAATTATAAAACGGTCCGGACGATAGATCTACTGTCTTATTTCGAGTATATTTGTCGATCCTACAAAGGAACCGTCTGTTACGCAGTGTTGTACGGCGGCTCCCATCGACGAGAATGCGGTATTGCCTGTGGGGCAAGGCTTCAGTTATGGTACCAGTGTTTTCCCATCGGAGAGGGTGGTTGCCACGTTGATTTTGTATCGCAACGGGATCACCGATAGTTAAACGGGGCAGTTCTTTAGTGGACATATTCTTGTCGGAACAACGTAGGGATCGAGCCTGTACAGCTCTCTCACGCATGTCTGCTAGATCTTTCCATTCGCGTCGAAAGCGTATCGGGTATGGTAGGTGATCACGTATCGGTCTTCCGAATAACAGTTCAGCTGGAGAAACACCAATATCGGGTGATGGTGTGTTTCGGTGGAGCAGCAGAGCTTTCGCAACGGAATCAGTATCAAGAGAACCATCGGATCTAATGTTGGAGGTTAGAATGCGTTTCATATATTTGACTGCTGCTTCCGCTCGACCGTTGCTTTGAGGGTAATAGGATGATGATAAGCGGTGGGATACATCCCACGTACGGAGAAAGGTTAAAAATTCCCGAGATTCGAGAGGGGGTCCTCCATCGTTCCCTATCTCCTCTGGAACACCAAAGCTGGTAAAATATCTGCGGAAAATATTACAGACTGTTTTAGCATTCGAACTAACGTTCGTGGAGGCGACTTCAGTCCAACCAGAGAAACGATCAGCATATATAATGTATGTACGACCAGCCATATGGAATAGGTCAGTGACAACCATTTGAAACGGATGATCTGGTTGAGTGGGGAGGATTGGAGGTTCAGCCGGATTGGACGGTGCCAATTCGTTGCACCGTTTACATTGGGCACGGCGTAGAGTGATTTGTGATCCCATTCCTGGCCAAAAAAATCTCTGTTTGGCATTGGCTTTCATGCTGTTTGGGCCCTGGTGTCCAATGTGCAGTTGTTCGAGTAAGTGACGACGGAGTTCTTGTGGTATCAACATACGGCCCTGAAGGAATATTAGTTCGTGAACTGTATACAAGTCATTCCGCACATTCCAAAATTCTTTCAGATTGTCAGTTAATTTGGCTTTGCAATCGGGAAACCCATTTTCGATTTGACGAATAAGATCTTGATACGTTGGATCAATCCGGGCGGCTTTCTTTATCTTTTCGGGCTTAATCGGAAGTTCGGTATCATATGCCTGTTGATGGTGAAAAGCTGCTACAATGGCTATATCGATATCCTCTTCATCGGCAATGTGTGAAATTATCGATGGTGCAGGGATTCGTGACATAGCATCTGCACCGTAATTATCGCTTCCAGGTATTGAAATGATCCGGAACTGGTACATTAGTGTCTTTTCTTTTATCTTAAGAAGACGCGGATTCTTAATGTCATCCAGACTTCGATCATTGAATATGCGCACGAGAGGTTTGTGATCGACAGCGACTATCAAAACGGGACATCCCATAACAAACATGCGGCAACTGTCCAAGCCAAATAATAACGCGAGCGCCTCACCTTCAATTGGTGCATATCGGCGTTCAGTTGCAGTCGTAAACCGTGAACCGGCAAATACAAGTTTCCAATGTCCTGGACCGCACAAGGGATCGTTCGTTAGTTGACATGAGCAGTGTTTTTGAGATAACGTAAAGCCGAGGCCACCTTTGCTCCAGTCAGTTGCTAGACAAGTCTTTCTGCGTGTCTGGAATGTTTTGACGCCCTCCTTGATTTGGTTCAGGATTTCCTGTTTCGATTTGTGGAATAGTTGTTCCAGCGTGTCGTCCCAATAGAACTTGGCATCGCGCTTGAGTAGTTCACGGAAGGGGCTCATTATGGGTGCTTGAGCGAAAGCGTAAGACGTCTGGTTTACAAGACCAAACCACGACCGCATTCCGGTAACATTTGAAGGGGTTGGGAAGTTCGCGATGGAGTTAAGCAACTTTGCCGTTGGTTTGTAACCATCCAATGTCACGTCAAAACCGGCAAATTCAACAGTGTCCTGTGCGAAATGGAATTTGTCAGGGTTAAATACTATCCCATTATCTGCACACAGTTTTATATATTGAACGGTGTGCCAAAAAAATGACGAGATGTCGCTGTCCCATAAAAGAGAGTCGTCAACACAGCGGGCGGTATGATGAACACCTTTAGTGATATCATCAAATCGCTTTGTGTAGCCGTCGTTTGAGGCGTGGAAACCCTGTGGTGCGCGAAGATATCGGAATCTGCCCCATTCTGTGATAAATGTGGTAGCATCACGGGCGTCGGCTGATAGTGGTACGCTACTCATAAAATAATCTTTTATCCAGCTTTCGATTTCACCGCGGTACTCTGGAGTTGTTGGGAATGGGATTCTCTCCGGAATCGGTGGGCAAGGTGATCGAATTGGGCAACAACAAGCAGCTGTAAGTGATTTGACCTGAGTGGGATGTGATAGAACGGTTGTAGCGGATATATGTGCGTCGACACGAGGGAAGTTACTGTTGATCATTCCAAGGTTTTTTAGTGCTGTCTGTGAAAGATATAGCCCATGTACTTGTTGACAGATGTAAACAATTTCAGTTGTGGTGAAGGAGCCGCGCGACAGGTTTAAAACAATGGCACCAATGATCGACAGTCTGTTGTTGTTTACGGCGCGCAGGCGGTGGCGAGTTCGTATCAGGCATTGTCTTGTAGACTTCAATTGTTCAAGAACATCAATGCCGGCGGTGCACGTTTGTGCGCCTGTATCTGCAACGGCGGAGAGCGGTACTGGTGGATTATCCAATATGTGGGAACGATTATCTACAGGATGTCTAAGTTTGTGGTAAGCGAGCCTGTTGATTGACGCTTCAATGTGAACAATGGGGGGCGGTTCAGGCTTCTCTGGGATGAAGTTTCCATCTTCCCACTTGCCGTGTGGGAGTCCTCCACCTTCTTCATATAGTCATAACGGCGTTGTGGTGGCTACAGTAGAGATAAAATATGAGTCGTCGTCCCGAAATCCATCGTCAGCTATGGCATTTGATGCGGCGCCCATACAGACTGCAGCAAAATGGTTGAGTTTACCACAATTTTTACATATTAATCCTTGTGCAGGGCATTGCCTGCGTCCTTTTTCATGACGATCTCGTCCGCACCCTTTGCATTTATTGGTGAGGACAGTTTTATCCTGGGATCGATGTGGGGTAGGACGTCTTCTGACTGGTGTGATGCGCTTCATCTTCTGGTATTCAGACTTAACTGGTGCGACAATCGGAAGCTGCTCGAGAGGGTGGAAGTGGGAAGCGGCTTTGACGGTGGATTCCAACGTGAGGAGGCGTTGAGTGAGTTGTCCAAGTGTTGTTAGACTGGAAACTTCGCTTAAGACCTTGGTTTGGTGTGATGTATTATATAAACCAGCGATAATTTGGGATTTGATCATGTCCTCAGAGTAGGAAATCTCACATTCTCCAGTTTCACATTTCTGGCTGAAACCGCATAGCATAGCTTGGAATTTCAATCTAGATATGAAATGTGTAACAGTTTCGCCATCATTTTGCCTTAGGCCGAAAAACTGTTGGCGGTAGACCTCAGGATGAACGGTTTTCACTGCAACAGATCTGATATGCTCCAGAAGCTCATTTTCGCAGGCTCTATTAAGCACGTCGGGACCGATAAAGTTGAACAATAATTCGTTAACAGACGGGCAGCAGGCTGTTCGAAGTTCGTTACGTATATGGATGGGGTCGGTTAACCCTGTCATATCTTTGTATCGGGTCCACGCGTCCTTGAAGATGACCCATGTGTTATCCGTAGAATCGGCTTCAATAATGGGACGAGACGGCTTGCAACGTTGCGGTAGTTGCGGAGACGGGCGGGCTATGGGCGGGGTTGGTGTCATAGGGACAAGTCGTGTAATAAGCTGAGTTATCTGGTCCTGCATAGCCATCTGTTGATGCTGCATATGCAACATGAGAGTGATTGCATTGGGATCAGCGCCGGGAGTGGTGGCATCGGCATTGAGGTCGGCAGCCCCAATTGTTGCAGATGCAGGCGATGTGTCGTTCATCATTGTGTTTGAGGAACTCAGAAGGGTACGAAGTAGTGCTTTCGGTTTTTAGTAAATAAAATATTGTGTGACCACGGAAGATAAATTGAGGAATTCCAAACCAAAGATGGCAGTGTGACCAAGTATAATAACAAACAAAGTGGAGAAAGTTAAAGTTTCGTACAATGAATGCCGATTACAATCATAGGTATATTGTGAAAGAAATGTACCTTCTCGTCTGTATGGTCCGACTGTATAATTCTGATGCTTTTGCAGATTTTTATGCCAATGATCAATACAGATTGGATATCGAGCTTGGAATAATAATAATGTAGCTAGCTAGCTAGTCCAAATATTATATATATATATATCAATTTTCTGTGGATGCTCCAATGCTTCTTCTATAGTGAGGTTGATTGAGTGAAATCCTACTCACAGCGCCATGTATAGTTATGTGGTGAGAACAACAATAACAGAGACAATGTGTCTTCTTCGCGTGTCTTTCTCAATAATAAAGATATGTTACAATGTATGTCGTAGAGTATCACTCGGGGATAGATCGCATATACTATACACTCTGGTCAAGTAGCTCAAAATTTGCTCAAAATAATTGTAATTTTTTTAATAAAATGCTCTTCTTTATTTATTATTGAGTCTTTGTCCATTCTCATTATTTCTTCTTCCAAAGTTCAAATTGGGAGAAGAGGTTGTTCGTGAAGTGGCATGCCCTCCCAGCTATGGTAAGTCAACATAACAATGACTACATGTTTGAATGATTCTATGCTCAATTTTATTGTCCTGACAACCACAACAGCATATCATCTAGGATGACCCATATAAAAATGCCAGGGGTGATTGTAACTTACCTTTTAGGGGTAAAAAATATTACAGGAATAAATTGGTATGTCTTGGGGGACTGAAATGAATTTGAGCCATACCCACCCCCCCCCCCCCCCCCCCATATGCATCATTATACATTTATTCGCATATGGTGATCTTTACAGGATATGTGGACATAATGAAGAAACTACTGTTCACTTTAACAAGGGCAGAAATGAATGAAATCCATGAAAGATATTCTGCAAAGGCTCCTGAACCTCTCAATAGGCAGTTCCCAGAAAGAAAAAGCAAAGAAGAAGCTGTAAAGAGCTACAGAGCAAGACAGCAAAAGAAAACAACACTATTTACATCAGGTTAGTTTACTCTTTTATTATTTCCTTAAAGACCACATAATTTGTATAGGCATACTGTATAACTGCAGTGTTCACAACTTTGGCACAATTTCATCCCACTGCTTTGGGTGTCTGGGTTTTTACTGGGGCACCTAACATTTTAACCCAAATGTCACATTTCACACAATTTTAGGAAATAATTTCAATAATTTACTTTTATTGTTCTACAGAAGCAGAGCAGTGTTCCCTACAACCTCAACCCAGCATTGACAGCAGTACCACCAGTAAAACCAGCAGTTCAGCAAGAAGAACTTACAAATGCACTGTATGCAAAGAGCCAATGCGCGGACATAAAGGAAGATGCAAGAAAAATGGGGGGGGGGGGGGCTTAATAAATTTCTTGCTCCAATAAGAGGGGCTTATTAGAGAAGGGGGTCTTAATAGAGGATTTACGGCCTAAGATAAGAAGAAGATAAGAATTGGTCAGTAAAAGCACTTTTACACTATTAATTCTGTTGTTGGTCATGACTTTTATTACATTTGGTGGCTAAAGGAGCCGTTAGGTCCTGTAAGAGTGCAATGCTTAACATCCCAGTTAGACCTACAGGACTGGTTTTGATGTGGATTGCATGGACGAGCACAGGTCATCAATGTTCTCGGTCCTGTGAAGTGACATATCCAGTTGACTGGCGTGACTGGTATTTCGTCCTAATGCTGTGATAAACACAGGCTGGTAGTGGCCTGGTGTTATCCCATCCCATGTAGCCACAGAGCCACCGTGTGGTCCATCGGTATGCAACAGATCGTATAAACCTAAAATAGACCATTAGTGAACAGATTATCCTATTAAACCCTAAGAGTGATCAGCATCAACTTTTTCCTCCAATATCAATGCTCACCCCATCAGAGAGGTCATGAGAATTTAATGGTATGATCACAAGATGGGGCAAGAAAGGAAAAATTGTATTTTGACATTAGGGTTTAAAGGGTTATTGGGGGAAATTGATTCAGATACGTGCAACATGCTACAGGATCTAGGACCTATAGAAGCAACAAATAATACTCACTCATTTTCCAACACTCCACCTCGGCGGCGATAAGTCTCACCGTCCTTGTTCCTCAACAAAGGGGCCACTTGAAGGAGAACTGCTCGATTTGTGATTGCTGCATAGTCCTCATGTTGCGTTATACAACTGATCTTTTCTATGGAGCCATCAAAAACCATCTTTCCCGATGAACTTTTAACTTCTCGGCAACAGCAAAATTCCAGCGATCCAACTAACAAGTCTATGTTGCATCGTTCGCAGCGACACCTGAATACAGTAAACAACGCAAAGATTCGTGTCAGACAATCCTTCCACGCTGAAATGAACATATATTTCAATAACTTTACTTACCAAGAATCCAAGCTCACAGTTCTTTCGTATCGCTCTTCTAAAATGGCCGGAGTTAGACTATCAACGTCTCTTTCTTCCTCGGACTCGCTATCGCCATCGTCGTTAACAACTTCAGCTAGCGGAGATTAGCCTAATAATGATGAATAGAAAAATGTGTAAAAAAGTTCTTGGTAATTATGATATTTAAAGTACAAATTACCTGCCAAAGTTTTAGTATCGATACAATTTGCAATTTCCATCGACATGACAAGAATGTTGTTGTATAGAGCAGCAAGGACATTCCATCTAGTCTTCCCCTTTGAAGATATCTACCTGATACTTATTATAAGACCATTGCTTAAAAGCTTGAGAAAAAGAAGTTGGTACAATTTTTCCAACCTAAAGAATAACGAAATAATGGCCCTTCCGTTTGATATTGTCAAATTATCTAACGATTGTAGAAATGCTTTTTCAGTTGATCCTGGCATGCATTTACGAAATTGATCCCAAAGTTCAAACACATCTGTATGAAGAATACAATTGATATGCTTTAGTGAGCAAGGCCATTATTCTGATTTTAGTATGTTTTCCAAAGCGAATGGATCTTTCGTGGCGCTGCAGTTTAAACATTGATAAAGGTGTTTGATCATTTCAAATCTTCATAAAGATAATATTGATTTAGAAAATTTATATCCTTTAGCATACACAATAAATATTGTGATTGTAGTAGTTTTGTGTAAAATAACAAATATACCTGTTGATGTAATTACAATAATATTTCCAGAAAAATCTTTCCAAACCATTTTGCAACCACACTGACATTTGCTTAATTGCAATGGAATCGTACGAACTATAAAAATTAAGTAAATTAAAAAGATTTGTAAAAACACTTTATTGTTTACATACCAATGAGAATCATTTCCTTATTTACATTCACACCTAGAGGGGCTAAAGGTTGTAATCATTGACAAATGTAAATCTGTAATGGAAAGGAGACAATGAATGATTCTCATTATCGCATGTGCCACAAAGATTGACTGAACAATGCTTGCAAAAGATCACTGCTGATTCTTCAAAACATTTTTGGCATAGCTCAGTGTTTCTGTTCTACTCCAAAATAGTGGACATTATATTGTTTTGCTCATCTTTCCATGCTTTTGACATCCCCCCTACAATTAAGCACAAAAGAGTACAGATGTCTCAGTGATGAGATATTTACTTTCTTTTTTGCCTTTTATTTTTTCTGGCAAAAGGGTATGTTCTTCTTCCTATGCTATCTCTTTTGAACGAAATTCTTTTGAGATTTTGAACTATTAAAATCGCAAAAATTACAATTATTCTTTTTAAACAAGCTGTTTGCGTTGTTTCTGAAACAATACCACATCTATATACACTACAAATATCTTCTACTATAGCAAATAAATTAAATTAACAAGAATACTTTGAACAAACATCAGTTCATCATTGATTTACAAAAGATCACTTTCACCATACATTTTATACGTATCAGAACATATTGTAATGACTAAAAGACTGGTTGGTTGGTGTGTTTTTAACGAGGCTCTCAGAACACTTCCGCTATCGCCGCAGCACAAAAAAAATTGTCAAAATAATGAGAAGATTTCCATTTAGTTCAGGGGAGAAGGCGGCCCTTGTGCAATTTCTATGTAAATAATCAATACAAGCACTGGAGTGTAAAATGCACGAAACAGAAATTTCTATATAGATTTATAATTATTATGATTATATTTATATTATATTTTGTTGAATCAAACACCACAAACAAGAAGGTTTACATTTCAACATGAGATGTTGAGTAGATATTCAAGTTTCTTATTAAGGCATAGGCACTTATGAGTTGCTTGATTGTAATCACTACATTTCTTTATTCTTTCACATTCGTTACCCAGGGTAACTTCATCATCACCTATCATTTAAAAAAATTTCTTTGGCAATTTTTCATGCTCGAAACATATAAAGTGGATGGTGTAGTTTAAACCCAATCTCAAATCATAATTTTTCCCTTGAGTTCTATGATGAACACAATCAATTGCAACTCTTCCACACAGGAGTGATGGTTGGTAGAGTTATGCGAGTTGATTGTGTTTTTCATGTGGCTTGGGCAGGCATGCAACTGCAGGGGCCGCGGCTCAACTTTGAAAGTGGAGGGGCCACATAATATAGTGACTAAGGAAGCGCCACCTTGGTTGGCGGCGACGGGCAAAGAAAATATTTGAAAATTGGCCCCTTTAGATTGGCTAAAACAAGCCTCTTTTTACCAGTTTTAACAAATTCATTATGAAACAAGAACTATTTGCAGAGTAAGAATATTTCTCGTTCATGTGATATACAAGATAAACATACATCCTAAAAAGTAACGCATGTATGGTGCAAATAAAAAATTCGGAAGAAATTTCAAATTTTCGTAATGTAGCTCCATGATTTCATCAAAACTAGACCAACCAAAATTCTCTTAAAAAAGGACAAATAATCTAAGCACTCAAAATCTACGACGCACTGAAGGACTCTGTTTATAAAAAACTAAAATATAAAAAGCAAAAACTATTTTACATTTTTCTAAAGTGATGATAAACTTTTATAAATCGTTAAAATGCGCAATGTAATGTCTTCACTTTTAACATACGCTATTTTTATTTGCAATTGAGAGAAATTATTCGAAAACTCTCAAATCTGAATTTCTCAATTTGATTTTTTTTTATTCGTCGCCGCGGCCCCTGAACTGTTGTGTTGAATGTTACTTTTTTTTTAGTTTAATATGTAGCAGGAAATTCAGTGAATGTACGCATCTAAAAGAAACATAGTCGGATTAGCATAGGTATTCGGCTGTAAAAGTATCTGTTCCAATCAACAGACGAAAGTTTAATGGAGCACATGATTTTAAAACTGGACACTTAAAAATGATTAAACATCTATCCATTTTGCCGAGGCAAAATAGCTATGTGAATAGAAAGTCCAATTCAGGAAATACCTAGAATTAAACTCGAAGCTAGTTTCTATCGCACTGTAGGAAAGCACTAACTGTCTTCTGATTGAGTATATATAAAAAATCTAGCTAGCTATAATACCTATTTGATATTAAAAGCAACAACTTCCACCATTTCTTTCGTTAAATCTCGCTTTATCAATTTGCCTTACTTACTTTGACGGATTTACCGACAAGGGAATTTAATGTCAGACATTAAAAATCGTAATTATGTTTAATGTCTGACATTAAAAATTTTGAACATGTAGATTTAATGTCTGACATTAAAAGCCGGTGTGAGATCGTGTTAGTTTTGAACAAGCTGAGAACCCCTCACTGAAGACTGTTTTGCCGTGTTCAAGTACTAAACAATCTGAAGAATATGAACCCACTCAACACGATATCAGTATGGATGCTTCAAATGTTAATTGTAACTGAGAATTTTTGAAAATAGTAGCAAATTACCAGAAAAAATGACCAGAAAAACGAAAATTCTGGGTGCGTGGTGTTTTCAAAGAGTGTGAAAATTTTGGGGAATACCACCGACTGATACGAGAAATCCATGCACAAGGCCGCGAAGACGGTTTTCACAATAATTTCACAATAATTATCAGCTATAAATGCGTCAGCTTCCAGAGGTCCTACAAAGGACCATGAGAGTTTTCACACGTTCTAGAATAGTCCTGTATCCGCCCCTGATGATAATATATGTAGAAATTTGACTTTTACCAATTATTATCTAAAAAATCGTTGTCTTTAAGGAACAAAAATGTATCCATACAATTGCCCGTCTACAATGGTGATAATTGTGAGTAATAAAATATGTAAGTAATGATCCTAATGTGCCAGTCACAGTTAGGAAATATGTTAGATGACGATACTTAATACTTTGTCATATATAATCTTCTTCGACATCCAGCAGTCGTTCCTTAATATTGTTTCTAAAAAAATCTTGAAAAATATGAGGTAATTAATAATGCACAAAAGAAATGTGTAACTTTAAAATGATAAATGTACAACATTACCCGATAAAGTTTCTTTACTTCATTTGGCTTGAGTTGTCTTTCGTAAAACATGATATCGTGAAAGAAACCGGCATGTTTTCGAGAGGCGTAGTACGAGGCGTTAATATACCATTTTGGTGTTAAATGCTCTTTAAAGAAATAAAGGAATTCTAATTATCAAACAAATCAAGTTACCTTTTCGTTAGATTAAAGTTTAATTATTATTGACATACTTCTTTGTTTAGTAGTAGGTCTTTCTGAAGCGGTCTTAATGAGTCTTCCATTGAAATACACTTTCAAATTTCTTTGCCAAAAACTGTACACCAGTACTAAATGTACCCAGTTCAGTGCGTCAGGTCCAATGAATTCTGCCTTCATGAGTTTGTATTGAATTTCGAAAGTTATCTTCCAAGTAACCGTTCTAGTCTTGCGGTTCCAATTGGAATGAAAGATTTGAAAACCTGTACTGCCTGCTGTATAAAGTAAAACTACCGTTTTGGTTTTATATTCTTCTGTCACAGTTTTAAACCATAAACAAAAGGTTAATCCATTCCCAGGAGCTCTCACTGGGTAAGATATGTCCAACGGTCTAAAATATTATTGTCTTATTACTGTATATCTTATTACAATTTCCATAACTATTGTAAGTAGTTTACGGTTTAACCTCAGATTTAAGAATTGGGAATATAAGAACTAAGAAGAAGAATAATATTAATAAGTATACGTAGAACAGTTCATTTGATGCGCTAATATTACAAGTACCTCATTGACATGGGTGCGTACGTAGAACAGTTCATTTGATGCGCTAATATTACAAGTACCTCATTGACATGGGTGCGTACGTAGAACAGTTCATTTGATGCGCTAATATTACAAGTGCCTCATTGACATGGGTGCGTACGTAGAACAGTTCATTTGATGCGCTAATATTACAAGTACCTCATTGACATGGGTGCGTATAGACTAAAGCAGCGTGGACTGCCACCATTGTCAGTTCCGTTGCAATACAAAACCTTTTTTGAATGGTCCGGTGTGGAAACAAACGTAGATCCTTTTGGTTTTGTAAATTGAGTGTTTTCAGTTCCAATGTTGCTGAAATTTACATTAAAGGGAATATGAGCGACCGGGGAAATTTCTGGAACAAAGATAGTGCACCTCTATAACGCAAATATTTTTCAAAAGTATATTAACGTTATACCAGTGCACATGTGATTATTATTGAGGTAATCAGGAACGCATGGAATTCCGTCAGAAAAAGGTTTCTTTGTGCAAGCATTCTACAAATGAAATAAAATGAGGAATAAATCAGATGAAACCTTATTATGTACGAAAATAATCGATTTTTTTTGTATTTAAAGTTTTGACATATGTATATTAACAACATTGCAGTCTTAGATTTAGAAACTAAAAGAACTTCAGGAGAAGAAGTCAACTACTAACTCGAAACTATTAACATGAACATAAGATAAAAATATGAGAACGAAATATTTAGATGTGATAACTTACACGAATGGTCGACAATATCCAATTTTTTTTGTTTGAACACTTTTGTAATCCTTATATGGATTCTCTCCAATCATAACGCAAACCGATTGGTTCACTTCAAAGTTGGTTGAGTAACACGTTAAATTTGTAAAACACTTGATATTGTATTCGTTTTTATCTTTCGCAACATATTGGCTGACGTTGTTACTTCCATTCAAATACTTGTCTTTAAACGAAATCATACCAGCGTACGCCACTTTAAACTTCTTTGTGGTGGGTTGCGAGAATGCATCTCAAAATGAAGCGCGGTAGCATTGAAATTTGTGCATACTGAAAAATAACTTTTAGCTATAAAGCAAAAATGTCATTTCAAATAAATTGTTTGAAGATTAGAAATATAACTTGAAAAAGAATTGGCTAGAGTCTACGCTTTACTTTAAATTGTTTAATTTTATTGAAACGACTCTAGGTTAATTTTGAATCATCGATGAAAAAGTTTTAAATTTCTTAAACCTTGCCAACCGTTTGCAGTTTCTCCAGTAATGTTGCGATATACAAATGTACAAGTGGGGCAATTACCTTATCAGTCTTTATTTTTACCTCATTACATTACCCATTATCCATCTAGTTTCCCTAAACGTGGCTATCATTACTTTACCCATCTTTACTTATTGTCGTTATTGAAAGTTGTAACGAACATTTATTAAATATTCAACTCTAACCACTTTCTTATATATACACTACATTTCACCGTTCATTGAATTTTCTTTTCGCGCGAGAGAAGCTTGATACATTTTAAAGAGAAATCCAAGTCGACGGTACAAATCAAACTGTAGACTCCAGATCTTACTTTTCCCTGACAACTTAGATTCAAATTTGCTTTTCAAACCATCTTCTTCAGCTTGCTTTTGATCTGACTCCTATGAATTTGATCAGAGAGTCACCTTCATACCAGCAACCGACGCTTTTAATTAACTTTGTTAATTCGCCACAATTCCATTAGTAGTAAGAAGAGTTGATGACAAACGCTGAGAGTATCTATAAAACTTATGTGAGACATTATCGCCGCCTGGTGAAAATTGTCTTAGTATTAGTACCGCTACGGATAGTATTTCAGACATTGTGTTTTCCAGTTTTAGTGCCCCGGACAACGTATCTGAATTTGATAAACTTGAAAAATCTATTGAAAATGAGATATAATTAAATAAAAACAAGCCCTTTTTAATGATATTTTCTTTCTTGCTCCTGCTAAATTTTAACTTTTAAAGAACTATAAACAATCTTACATAATAATTTCTACTGCCAGTAAGAGAAGCCACATAACTCTGTCATCGCAGAAGTCTTTTAAAATAATGTTTCTAATTTGACATTTTTCTTCGCTAGTATGTAATTTAAGAAGTCAGACGCAAAGCGCTTATAAATAAAACATACCGAAATGCCTTGTGGGTGAAGAATATGTAGCAAAGGTGTGTAACCGTGGTAACATTTACGGAAAGTAACGTCGATGATAATATATTAATCTTATTCGTCGCAATTTATAAATTAGCATTGAATCTCCTAACTAATTATATTTGAGCTAGACATTGTATGTGTATTGCGTTTATCTTCAGCAAAGACACTGTTGCAAATTTGTTCCTAATTGAACTACGGCGAATTTTGAGCGAAAATTTATTCTACGAAATATAATTCTACGGTTCTTCAATAGTGCTTAAACGCGAAAATAAATTCCGCCAAAAATAATGGAGAATTTTCTTTTTAGAAAAACTTTAATTATCTTTTCTCAGTTGTGAATGTGAAATTCTTCAAAGTGGATGCAATGTAGAACAAAGTTAGTACGATGTGATAATGAGATTATCATGTAAGCAAGTTACACGTGTGACCACTCACACTTGACATGATGAGTGGACATATATAATTACGTCATTGGACAAATTTGAAGAGGGTACGTTTGGGTACCTGTCAGTATGATAAGTCTATTCCAACTTCTTGATTAAACGATATATCAGATAAGCAAATGTTTTCATGCAAAAAAGGATTTACCGACTGATATAGTTTAAAACGCAAGGAAATTGAATTATAGGTCTACCCCTCTCCTCCGCAACACGGTTGAAAGCGGCCTATATCAAGAGCATCTCAATGATGAGCAAGGAGATTAAGGCTCTACTACCGCTGAGCTAGTAATTTTTATTTATCGAACTGTACTCGAAATAATATCTGCGCCTCTCCCCATTCCTAAGTTCTTTATTAAATAATTTATTTCACGTTATTCTAAAGAAAATTATCCTGCATGAATACACCGACTAAAGCCGCGTGCCGTAATTTAAAAAAATAGACCTGGATCGAGTTTAAGGGGAAAATTATAAAAACAAGCCATGACGAGCGATAGTCACTTTTGAGAAAACGAAGTATATACAACACACCTACAATTAGTAAGAACGAAAAAGGTGAAAGTGAATTGCGTTGTTATTAGTTGTACAAATAGTTCTTGCACGCTAAATCAATGGAAAAGCGAATCTTGATTACATGACGTAGGCAAGACTCATTCTGGTTGTGGGTGTGAGGCACTGTTTCAAATGTATTGCTTCCCCAGTTTAAAAAAAATGAAGAATGAAGACGACACTGGATTAAGCTGCTTAGTCGAGAAGGCAGAAAGAAAGGGAGTGCATGGAAACCTGGAACTGCGGACAAGGTATGCTCCGGTCAATTCACTGATAAAATGTCAACTGTTGAAAATCCATATTCATGTATTAATATAGGTTTTTAACAAGCTGAGAACCCCTCACTGAAGACTGGTTTGCCGCGTTCAAGTACTAAACAATCTGAAGAATATGAACCCACTCAACACGATATCAGTATGGATGCTTCAAATGTTAATTGTAACTTAGAGTTTTGAAAACAGTGCTAAATTACATGACCAGAAAAACGAAAATTCTGGGTGCGTGGTGTTTTCAAAGAGTGTGAAAATTTTGGGGAATACCACCGACTGATACGAGAAGTCCATGCACAAGCCCGTGAAGACCGTTTGCAGGCAAAGGTTAATTATTATTATTATTAACAGATATCAGCCAAAGATTTGTTACAAATAGGATTAATCTTGTCCGGTAAGATATTGTAAAAAATAAGAAAATTACTTTCTATAAAGTATCTATTATATTATTTTTTGTGCAAATGATTTTACGAATAGAACGCTCAAGTAAACGAACTAGATAATATTGCAATAGTATTTTTTGTTATCACATTTATTTATTATTACTATTAATCTTACATAATTAAACTTAAAATTCTAAACATTGATTTTCATATAATATTGTTTACGCATTTCAGAATGTCGCTTGATAAATTTAAGCATCTCTTGAGTTTGGTACGTCCACTAATCGAGACAAAGGACACTTCGGTCAGAAAAGCAATATCTGCATCCGAAAGATAACAACAACATTTCATTTCTTGGCAACTGGAGATTCGCAACAATCTCTCAGTTTTTTGCTTTGTGTCGGGAGTTTGACTGTCAGTAAGATTGTCGTCAAAATACCACAGGTTTTCTAATTCCCTTTCCGATTGGAACAGCAAGACCAGAAAAGTTTATTGGATAATAAATTTCGAAATTTAACACAAAAACATGAACGTCAATTTCATTGGACCTGACGCACTGAACTGGGTGCATTTAGTACTTGTGTACAGTTTTTCGCAAAGAAATTTGAAAGTGTATTTCAATGGAAGACTCATTAAGACCGCTTCAGAAAGACCTACTACTAAACAAAGAAGTATGTCAATAATAATTAAACATTAATCTAACGAAAAGGTAACTTGGTTTGTTTGATAATTAGAATTCCTTTATTTCTTTAAAGAGCATTTAACACCAAAATGGCGTATCAACTCTTCGTACTACGCTTCTCGAAAACATGCCGGTTTCTTTCACGATCTTATGTTTTACAAAGGTCAACTCAATGCAAATGAAATAAAAGCACTTTCTCGGGTAATGTTGTACATTTATCATTTTAAAGTTACACATAGCTGATGGCTACGAATGTGAAAATGATTGATTTCTTCCGTTTGTTCCATTAATAATATTAATATTCTCATATTTAGAATAATGTTTTCATACATAACTTTAAGATCCGGTTTATTCTTAGAAACAGTATTAAAGAAACATATTGGTACTTGAAAGAGACCATTGCATCATCTACAATATATATATGGTCTTGCATTAAAGACCATTTTCATTTGTTTGATCTATGATTGACAAATCCTATCATTGAGAAGCATTTGCACAAATAATAGCCACGTGAGGGCTAATGAACAATTTCACTTCTATCAAGCAATATTCGCACATGAGTTAAAAAGACAGTTTCTTGGTCACATTGAATATGGTTTTTTTTTTAAAACAAACCACTTTCAGCCTCCTCTCACAGGATGCACTTTCTCATGGAATATTAGATATACAAGTTATACTTATCACTTATACACATATTTTTTTTTATAAGAAACTAAGCAAATGCCCTAGTAGTTGCAGTTTCTTGATTTTGCGGGAGGTTAAGTATCAAAAGTTTCTTAAATAGTTTCTTAAATCATAAAATTGGTTGGTTGGTCTTGCCTGTTGACCTAACCTAGGTGAGGTGAAGTCAATAAAATTATAAAACAATAAGTGTTAGATATCATTAACAGACGCATGTTAAATGTTACCCTTATAATATGTAAAATAAGATTGTTAAAACATTTGATTTCAAGTTAGCATGTTTACGACGCTATTGAGACAAGGCTAAGATTTCTTAGATTTTGTAGTACAACAGTTTCTTAAATATTTGAGGGCATCTAGATCTATCGTTTCTTTTAAACGGGTTTCTTAGATAAAAAAAAAATACGTATATTCATGTAAAAAACAACGACAAAACAGATAGCACCGGAATTATTCCTAAATGAATTTGAAATACATGAAGGCGTTTATGATACACGACTGCCAAGTACGTATTTTCAATCTACTATCTGAAAAAAGTTCCCGCACTGAAACGTCCCAGTTTCTTTCTACACCAGCCAGCAGAGACAAGCCTATAAAGGCATCGAGTTCATCATAGTCAATATGTTTCCACACTTTTGCTTTTGCTACTACCTTTTGCTGCTGCTACTCTTCGACCTTCCAAATTCGTACATTGGAGGACTTCATCAATGATAGTACATGTTATAAAATATTCAAAAGCATCTTTTGATGTTGTAACTCTGCAACCTCTTACAAGACCAGGTCGTTCTCTCAAAATGATCCAGGAACTTGTTTGAGCCGGCACAGGTGGATTTTCACTCCAATAAGTTACTTTTTTGCTCAATCTTTGCGACTAAAGTGCAGATAGAACTTCATCTTCTGAGTCTTCCGAAGATTCATCCACAGATTCCGTATTTGATTCCTACAAAAGTAAAACAAAGTCTATGTAACCAGTGGCGTAGCCAGAGTGTGCGGCCACTTGAAGAGGGGACGACAAATTTTGGAAAAAAACGGTTGTGCATAGGGTCAAAACCTTTTTTTGGAATTCAGCATCCGGTGTAACCGTTAATAATGACTACCCTAAAGTAATAACTCCCCGAGTCATAATTTACTAGAAAATAATAACTCCCCTTGTAAAAGAAGTACTCCCCTAATAAATAATGGTTTAATAGTTTATTCACTAATAAGTTATATTCTTAAAATATGCTAAAACAAAATAAAACTTTTTTTTAAGGTTTCGACGTTTCGAACACTGTATTCAATTTATTCCTTTTACTTTGAATGTTCGATTTAAACAAGTTGTGTGTTTTTTACTCCAACGGAATTTAAATTTAAATTTACACAATATGGCAAATCACGGTTATGAAGTATCGAACTAGCTATATATTAGATAAAAGATTTATCCTGAAGAAATAGTAGGTGATAAAGGTAAAAAAGCGAATTTCCAAAGAGCATGTCAAAAATTTTCTGTTGTAAACAGTCAGTTTTTGTATAACGAATTGTATAACGAGTTGTTTTTTCATCGAAGGAGCGTCAGCGTCAAATAATCAAGATTCATGCTGGCCTAAGTGAAAACCCTAAAGCAAAAGGTCATGGATTCACATCGAGGTCGAGAATCAACATATCAAAAAGTATCCGAAAGATTCTATTGGCATAATATTGTAAACGACGTAGCGGAATTTATCATGTGAAAATTGTCAAAAACAAGTAGAAATTTCTAAAAAGCCCTTTTCTGATTTGCAGAGTGTGCCTATTCCGAATTCTGATGTTGACGGATATAAACACCTTATTATTTGTATCCATTATTTTTTCTAAATGGTCAGAGGTAATAGCAAAAGTATTTAATTTAGCTTTTATGCTAAAATCAGTAGTGTTTAAATCCCTAAAAATGTAGGCAATGTTCTCGTTGTTAAAACTTATAAAACGCAGGGGAGTCATTATTTTACTGGAGGAGTCATTATTAACTAGAAAAAACTGAATCCCTTGATCATTATTTACTAGTAAATAATGACTGGGGAGTGCAAATTTAATGGAGTCCTTATTTCATGTGACACCGGAACTGTCGAAAAAGCGCTTGTGGCCAGGGTGAAGAGCATTTTTAAGATTTTTTTTAGTTCAGCGTCAGGAATTATGGAAAAACGCTTGCGCTGTAGGGTAAAGGTCTATTTTATGCAAATCACCGTTATGAGGGAAGGAAAAATAACAAGGAAATGCAATTGAAACTTTAGCCATTACTAAACACACTCACCCAATCCGAATCTTGATTGATAAAGCTACGAACATCATCGTCGGAAATTTCAGATTCCGAATCGGTTACCAGAATACCTTCTTTATCTTGCAAAAGATCTACAGCCTCGTCCAGCGATAACATTGTATGGCTTGTAGATTCAGCCATTTTGTAACAGCTTATCGTTGCAAAAACACTACTGAATATCGGAACAAACCAAACTTTTATATCCTCTTTGGCCTATAAAATATCTTCAAAAAGTGTATGATCAGCCAGTGTTACATGAAAAAGCTAGTAGAACATTTCTAGTTTCTCCCGTTTGGGTGATACGGAACCGGCAAAAAAGTTTAGAAAATAATTTTATTTGCGTAGGCTAGTTTGGCATTTCCACTTTGTGTCTAACACAGAGTTGTATTTTGTCATCTTTTCCTACTTTCTGCCTAGCCTTGTCCCAACAAGCAAAATACGGTTAGACAAATTTAGCCAGCTTTATCTGCTAAACCTGTTGCTAGATCTGCTACTACCTACTAAAACTGTTGTCCTGTTTAGAAAGCAGTCTTGGTCCGTGTTAGAGCGATCAGGAAGTCCAATTATTGCCACACAAATAACTATTGTTGTCTCACAAGACAAAAGGCTGCATTAAATAAAGTCAGAGATAAGGCTACCAATCCTACCATAGGAAATACATTGGGGTCATTTTTGACCCCAGTCGTGCATTCTAGGGGTAGTGATGAAAAACTCCCTTTCTCTCAGACCCCATATAAGATTATGAAACAAAAACACTATTAAACGTTGTAAAATAAGTTTATTGAAGATGTCAGGAAACCTAAAGCAGATAAATTTATTCTTTGAACAGATATGGAAAAAATCAGGACTGTGGGGTCAATTTTGACCCCAGTCGTGCATCCAAGGGTTAATGACTGCGGTGAGAAAGGTGGTTTGTTCATTAAATGTTACTAATTGACTGAAATATTTGTTATCACAAGTGCAAACCTCAATACCACTAACATGTATTAAGCTAACTTGAAGGTGTAATGTTGATGCTCCATTTGTCTATAAATATGTTTTTGTGATGTGAGTATGTATTAATTACACAACTCAACTGTTCTACTTGTTTCTCTCGTGAAAGCATGTGCTAGAAAGTTTTCTTCTGAGGCACTTTCGCCGAATTACTATTTCCGTGATGTTATTAAAATATGTAACGTAGAGGGGGTTGATTATTCGTCAAATTCGTATGTTTTAAAGGATGTCAGAAGCGAGTTGATGCGTGACAGATATATATATGCCGAAAATGGTCACTGTTTTGACGGTTGCGTTTGCTCGTATACTTACGAGCGGAATTGGGATGTTTTAAATCTAAAATTTTAATCGTTTTCTCTGTTGGGGGCAAAACTTCTTGATCGAGGTTATCTGATAAGAATTTTAAGGCTGTATTTACTTTGCCTTGAAACATGAGTTTCGAGAAAATTTGAGAAGTGTCATAAACACTTTTTACTCTTCGATAGTTTTTTTTGATTGTTGCGACATTCTTTCACTAATTCTGAGATATTTCCTGAATTCCATAGCTTCAGTCTATTTTGACGAGTTTGTAAATGTTCTTTCGTTTTACTATGTTTGGACGGATTTTGGAGCTTGCAAGAAGCATGTATACTTTTAAGGAGATACTATGGAAATCAGTGTTGCGATTGTACTGCTCAATCCAGAACGTTTAATTATCTCGTTGTAAGCATTGTTGATAATTGTGGTAACTTCGCGACCAGGAAGGTCTTTCCAGTTAGGTGTAAGAGCGATATCGGCCGGATTATACGATTGGCTGGATTATTCCAAAAATCACCGTCTCAACAAATTCCCGGTTTCTTATCGTATTTCAGGTGTCGGTGTAAACCGCTTTTGGTTTTGTATGATTTTTGACAATACACACACCAGTGATCGGTAATAACCTTTATTCTCATAATTTGATGTCATTCTCAAGATTTGTTAAAATATTATCTACAATAAAATTTTAAAAGATTTTTTAAAAAGTTTTCCAAATAGAAACCATTC
Organism: Candelabrum cocksii; assembly: GCA_963930725.1. Classification (NCBI taxonomy): domain Eukaryota; kingdom Metazoa; phylum Cnidaria; class Hydrozoa; order Anthoathecata; family Candelabridae; genus Candelabrum; species Candelabrum cocksii. Next base: position 6,915,313 of record OZ005665.1, read on the forward strand.
CACAAATTACGGTAAAGGATGCGCTTTTATTTAATTAAACATTATAAGCGGATGTTGGTTAATTTTAATTGAACTTTTCAATTTATGACTCTATTATTTATATTAGACAATTCCAACAAAAATAGGTAAAATGGTTTAAAATGTTTAAAACTCATAGGGTATGAAAGGAAATGTTTTCCAAACTCTATTTTTTTCCGGATATGGGGCAGGCCACTGGGTTACAACCCAATCTCCCGAAGATCCCCAACAACTCGGAAGAAGAAAGAGAGAATAGATACTTGAGTTTGAAAACCTCAAGGAAATGCTGGCTAAAGATTCAAGCCTTAAATATTCCGCAACATAAACAACTTACGAATACTTTATCGTTGCTTTCCAGCTAAGCAAACGCAAGTAGCATATAAGTTCAGATATAACTATCTGATTAAGAAGCAAGAAAAACACATCTTATCTGCTCAGGAACCGGGTTTTTTCTTTATGCGTAACCTACAAATTTAGGATTTTGCGGATCACTAAAGATAGAGGTTTTCGGCAGTTTAAACTTTTATAGTTTTTCAAATCGAAGAAGACGAAGATTTTGTGTACTAGTATCTGCGTAGCTTGAAACAATTGTTTGCGACGCTGAATCTTTTTGTTCTTGCAAACTCTGAAATTATTTATTATATTTTATTATGAAAGATTGGATTTTTTACTACCCAAGCGAGATTACTATAATGAATGTTGTTGTGTATGAAGGAGAAATAAAGCAACTTAATAAAGCAACTTCGGAGAAATGACAGTAACAAATGACAGAACAAATGACAGTAACAAATGACAGTAACAAATGACAGTAACAAATGACAGTAACAAATGGCAGTAACAAATGGCAGTAACAAATGGCAGTAACAAATGACAGTAACAAATGACAGTAACAAATGACAGTAACAAATGACAGTAACAAATGACAGTAACAAATGACAGTAACAAATGAAAGTAACAATTCAGCACTATAGGGCAGACAATTAGATGGAGATTGACCATTCAGGTCTCGACACCATCCTTGGTGATTTTGAAGTCCAACTAAATCTGGAGGAATCCTCCATGGAAGATAACAACCCGGCGGCATACAACAGCTACAGGATTAATCATCTCGCGATTTCGAAGTCTATTTCGTTTATTTACATAAAAATACAGAGTAAAATTCCTAAACCTGATTCGGATGTTGATGCTACCTTGCTTTTGAACTTAACTTGTTATCACGGGATTTCGAGCAACTGTCCGACAACGCAAATTTTTTTCGTAGACTGTAAACAGTATCATTAACTGTCGGCAGTATTATTATAACCGTACGTAGTATCTCCTAATAATACTGGTCTATTTTCGGCAACAGTAATTTTTATATATAAAAATAAAGTAGGAACAACCATTTGCGAATTTCTTCACTTCTTTATAAAAACATGTTATCGTGCAAAAGAGTAGCTGTAAATCGTAAGATGGAAAGAAACAAACAAACAGTAGGTAATTTGTTCCAGTGCGATGCTCAACACACCATTGGGCACCGTGAGATCTACATTTTCAAATATGTTAGCATCGTAGTAAATATCTAGAACAATTTTTTTGGTTTCCTGCCATTCCTAATCATACCCTCAAAACATAAGACAAGTCAACAGATGAACGTTTGATATGCCCAAAACGTTTAAGGGATTGCTTTTGAATTTATCAAAAAGCAGAGGCAGCAATGTTTTGTTGCGAAGAGTGAAATCCTTGGTTTTCTGAATCAGCCGGCATCCTGTGATGAAACGCATGATGTGATTCTGAAAGACTTCGATGTGGTTGGAGAGTCGTTTAGTCCATGTGTGATTAGTGACCATCATTTGTTAGTATGCACGATGTTAAAGTCAACCTTTGTCAAACTTCCTAAAAATATCTCTATAAAACTTGTCACAAAAGGACATTATAAAAATGATGTAATTTAAAGAATATTTTTAGTAATATATCAACTTATGATTATGATTATTTCGATACGGAATTTAAGAGAATTTTGGAAACATGCACCTTCCGGGGAAATAATTTGCAACACATGTCTAAAAATCTTGGAAAGGCAACTATGACACGCTCGCGGCTTAAGGCTTTAGCAATTAAAACAAATAGCCAAGATGGCTTGTCAAAATATAAAACTCAAAGAAATTTGGTTATTGTTTCAGAAGATGCAGAGATCGTTTTTAATGGTTATTATAACAGAAAATTTCAATGTTTCAAAGTGGAATGAAAATTTTTTTTCTGTTATTGAGGATGAAGTTCTAAAAATACGGAACTCATCCGAGTATAATAATGATTAAAAACAAATTTGACAACTAGACAGAGTTTAAGTTCAGGGAAATTAACAGTTGAAAGTGTTGAAATATATTGAGTATTTTCATTGAGCGGATGAAAGGCACATCACATATTGTACTTAGAAAAACACTCGGCCAAAATAATAGCCCTACTTTACAATGTAAGGAGGGTGTTCCTGAACTGAAGCTGTACGTATTCCTCGTTAATGCACAGCCATTTATGTTATGGTAATATTACATGGCGAGTAACAACTAAACTGACTAGACTTCTACCTATTCTCAAACGTGTGTAGAGAATTATAAGGAAGCAGCACAAAATGGAACATCATGCTTTACCGTTATTGCGCAAGTTCAACATTTTAACGGTTTACGATTGTAATATTTAACAACATCCTATATTTATGTATCGTTTCAAAACAAATAATTTACTTGTAATTTGAAACAACATATTTTGTAAAATATCAAACGACAAATATTACCTTAGATCTGTAAGGTAATAACGGCCGTGCAATAACAGTCGCCGTATTTGTTTACTTTTCTTATTTATCCAGTTTATCTTATTCGAATAATTTAAAAGGTTCTCCTTCGTGCAGAGTAGTTAGGTAACCAAAGATATTTGTAACTTGTATTTTGGAATTTTTATGACAAACGATTGGTTATAATGAAATGTATAGAGCTAAAGTTTTTATAAAATGTATTTATTTCATACTGAAATAACATTGGAAGATCATATATAATGTAAATGATATGTTTTAGATAGATATAGATATCTTAATTCTTCTTGGTATATAACTAGGTAGTTTGCTACCTAATGTTGGAATTTTTAAGTATATTAAATTAAATACCTGTAGTATAGATATCTAAATCTAAATTTCAAACTTATTTTCTAACAATTAAGATGTATATATATATATATATATAAACTGTTTTTATAAAGTGTTTTTAAACCTTTTATAAATATAAGATGTAGATCTATATGTGGCTATCTATGTATATGGTATATTCTCTGAATTTGTAGTGAGATTTACCACGACAAACATTTTATAAGATTTACGTACAATGCAATTCTTATTTTAGTTATATATTATATATATATTTATGCTTTTTTGATGAACATATACTGTTTTAAAATAATATTTATATACTAGCTCGTTTTCAATCAAAAGTAATTCAACATCTTTCAACGAGAAAAAAAGTATTGAATTTACGATCATTTATTTCATGTGTTGTTTCAATGTTGACATCCTATTCTTCCATTACAAATACACATCTTTTGCTCAGAAAACCAGCGAGTAGTGATTGTGATAAACACCTGTATGAGTTCTTTCAATTTTAATTCGTTCAATCGTGGGCACATTTGGACCCCTGTTATCTGGGAGAAATATTGTTGCATCCGAGAGCTCGAAAATAAGCAAGACAAGAACATGATTGCAGTGTTCACGAAGAAAGAATTGTTTCATACATCTGTATAGTAGTATTGAACAAAGTTAATATGTTTCAAAGTCTTTCAGCATCATTCTTGAAAGCAGAAGAACTGGTAACCGAGTTAACCGAGGAGGGAATATGGCTTGGAAGTCCCTTGTAATTATTGCTTGACGGGTCAAGAGAAGGCCATTGACTGGATAAAACAGAAAATAACTACTATTCTAAATGAACATACAGCTGTTGTAAAAACATGTTTAGGAAGCAAGTGAATAAATAAATAAATGTCTGTTTTAATGTCAGTCTTCTACTAAGTCTTAGTCTTCTTTCTACTAAGGTCAATTTTAGCTGAAATGTTCACGCGAGACCTGAAAAAGTGTCCGCTTTATGGAGTACGCATTATATAGGCGTCAGTTTGCACTGTGAGAGTTTCTTAAAAAATTTGTCCGAGACAAATAAACTCTCCGCTTCAGAGTGTCTGCTTTAGGGAGGATCCACTGCACATAAGTTTTATTGGATCCGCGCACGTTATAGCAATTGATATGCATGCAATATTTAAGATAAAGGAAGAGTATCATCGAAAAATTTGAAGATAAAGTCTGTTTTTATATATAACCGTTGAGGGGCTGCAATCGTCGCGCTTTTGTACAGCCAGTTATTGTATTTCCAAATTGGGTCCTTGAAGAAGTTTTTTTCTCGTTCTCTTTCAGTCAGTTGATGCGACTACTATACCAAACCCAAACTACAGTATACTCCCGATAACTCGAACCACGATTTACCGAGTAATTTTTATGAAAAAGTATTACGGAAGGGGTTGCAAAACAATTCGAGAACGCAAGTTCGAATTATCCGGTGTTCTGGTTACCGGTATTATACAGTATGATGTATACAGCTTCGCTCTGTCCTTAAAGTTATACGAGTTAATTTTAACTCAAGAATCGAACATTAAAAATTCGAAAGTATATAACTTGTCTTTAAGTTTTTTTTAGATCAATACAGAGATAGGCACTTGTGTATCGCAATCAAATTATTACAAACTATAACGACATTTGAATTCCGCCGCAATACCCAATACTCTTTTTACATAAAATTATGGCAACTGCTATATCAACTTTAAATTCAAAAAAGAAGTAAAAGTCGTTGTATCAAATGTTATCTAAAACATTGCTATTGTTTTGTAAAGCATTTAAAAAATAATATTTACTGTCGATATAACACTAACTTTCCGTCGTCGATGAAAAAATGTTGCAACACTCTTTCTGGATGTTTGTCTCGATAAAACCAAACAAAACAAAACGGCGACCGTTATTACCTTACAGATCCACGAATTATTTAATTACTACATTATATCATTTAAAATAAAAAACACTGAGTCCTCCATATCAAATAGATCTGGAATAACTTTGAAGAGTCGCTAAAAACGCAATTATTATAACCGTTCAGTTTCCAAGATGGCGGGCGACCTGACGTTTCTTAACGGAAATCTTTTTTCTGGTTATCCTTTTATAAAAAATTGAATTTAAAATAAACGTCTATGTATATTAAAGAAAGTCATTAAAATTGAAAAGGCACTATACTATGACAGCGACAAATAATCGCAAAGCCCGTTGAAAATGAATGCGAACATCGGCCAGCCGAAAATCATCTAGTAATGAAACAAACAGAAATTCTCAGATATATAAATAATTCATAAATAAGCCTATTAACGTCGAACTTTAAAATTTTCTTTGCAAATCACGCACAGAGTTATAAGAAACTTACCGCATTTGTATCCGGGGGATTCGCATATATCTATGCAGTAGTTTGGAAAGGGGCTCGGTTGCGATTGAAAGAAACGTGCAATCAGCATCACTGCGTAGTGCGTGGAGTGACAAAAACGCATACATACAGTGTGAGACAACGTAGAGCGCAATCGGACAGTGATATTCTCAACAACGTTTGGTTCACCTGCTCTTCAAAGTATCTTTGATTTTGAATTTTGAAATCCGCAGAGTACTCACACTCTGGAAGTTTCACCATGTACAAATGCACTAAAACAATATGACGAGAAAGGACAATTTTTGTTATCCACGACACGATATTTCTCAACAAAATCTGTAGTGAATCGAAAGGTTTTAGTTCTTAGCATATTTAATGATTGGTTATGACAGTGTAGTACCGATTGAATATGACAAAAGTATTTTTGTGGTTTTAAGTAGAAGTCTCCTCTATTGGCAGTTCTTTGAAGCAATTCGATTCAATCTTATTTTTACATTTATCTGTCGTTTAACATAAACTGCATTTAAAAAATCATCGTGTCGCATGTAGCAGCCGGCGTGGTGACATTTACATGGTTCTTTCATTTCGATTCCTCCAAGGCGTTGCTCAAAGCATTTTCCGATGAGCGTCTTGCAGTGGCTCTCTTGAAAATCCATTCGATAATTTGTGATCGCTCAAACATTCTTTTGAACTATTATACTTTGGGGTTCGAGTAATTAGGATTAGATAATTTCTTCAAGCCTATCTAGAATGCATGGATGCCTTTAAACCTTTTATCAAACATTCATACATGCCAACGTTGCAACGCAAAGCCCCAAAACTCAATAGTAAATGAAGATATACATGGATCTTTTTCTGACACACTCACTCGCAGGCGAAAACATTATGTCGAATAATTCAGTTTTTTCTGAGTCAGTTACCTCACCAATAGAAAGTAAGCTTAGGTTACAATTTCAACGTTGTTCGCGAAGAAAGAAAAAATTCTAGCATCATATGAACTGGAAAATCATTGATAAGGTTTCTTTTGCTTTTTAGAGTCTCCTTCTCCCTCTCACGCATACCTTTTGAATTTAATGGGAGAGTTTAATCCATAAACATCATTATTATTTAAGTAAAATAAAGTGGCCGAATAAACCTTGATGTTGCTAATGGGCGTAAACGAGAGTGTATAGCTATCACCTTTTCGTTAGCGCAAGAGGAGGTTAGGTGTAACTGTTGAGGCGGGAGACACTCCTACCACCAACACCCGTGCTTTACTGCACTGAAATGCTACTCATCCGCTGAGTTTGCGAGACCGGGAGGATTTGAACTCGCAACCTCAGAAATTGCAAGCGCTCTACCAACTAATATCTAAGAGAGTTGTACACCCACCCACACATTCCACCCATCCATAACATTTTAACACCCACGTCAATCCATCAATCCACCCCTATTATTCTGAACTCTAAACTAACTTATATAGGGATGGAAAAGCGTAATTGGATTTTTTTCCAGCAAATTATAATGAAGCATAGTTTACATTCAATATAAAATCGAATTACTTTTCCCGCAAAATATTTTCGACCACTATTAAGGAATTTTTAGAAAACCAACAAGATTTAAGAAAGGCATTCTCGGTCTATTTGGGTTGTTGATTCACAATACAAATGTATAAACACATCGAAAGACGGTTTGGCAATCTGAATGAACGTAGTGAAACACTTGTCAACACCGTACACTTTTACAAAAAACCACAAAATGACTTTTGTCATTATCCATAGAAACGTTCGTCTCAAACATAGTTAAGTATCATTGTAAAATCTTTGGTTGGATGTTAAACGAAGACATACAGGTTAATAGCGACAAACAATGTCGAAATTTATAACGCTTTTACTTTCCTTCCAACTGATGCGTCTAGTGCATTTGTACATGGCGAAACTTCCAGAGTGTGAGTACTCTGCGGATTTCAAAATTCAAAATCAAAGATACTTTGAAGGGCAGGTGAACAAAACGTTGTTGGGAATATCACTGTCCGATTGCGCTCTAAGTTGTCTCACACTGTATGTATGCGTTTTTGTCAATTACAAACCCAGCGAAATGTTATGCGAAATGCTGAACTCACTACACGGGACACTACGCAGTGATGCTGATTGGACGTTTCTCTCAACGGACTACAATGCGTTAATAGTAAGTGAAAGTTATATCGCATGATGATTATTAAGTGTATTTATGAAGACGCAACCTCTGAAGTATGACACAACCATCGTGTGACGTCATATAAATATAATGATATGGCAAACACATGATAATTGCGTGAAAATTTTTTATTAGGTCGGGTCGGTTTGTAAACGCCTGCAACCGTGTCCACAAAACAACTATTGTGTAGATGTGTGCGAACCTCCCCAATACAAATGTTGTAAGTATAATTGATCCCTGATTGAATATCTTACGAAAGCGGGTGGTTATTTCGGTTTCGAGTTTCGAGACTTGTTTATGAACAATTACACCTGCTTCTGTACCATATGAAAATGTAACCAGTGTGTATTTACTAACAATATGTTCGTTTAGTTTCCGCCAATGTAGCACCTACAGGTATTGCTACACAATCTTCTACACATTCGCCTTATATACCTTCATATGCCATCGATTCTAGTGAAAGGACGTTGTCCGCGACGCTAAACCAAATATCCAGTTGGTGGAAATTGGACTTGTTGAGAACTTACCGAATTGTACAAATCGTTATTTTGAATAATATCCCTGACACTGTGGGATGTACCATAAGCACCTCGATAGACAGTGTAGACTCTTCTTATACATTTTGTGGTCTGGTGAAAAATGTTTATCATACAGCTTTACTTTGTAAAATTGCATGCAGGTACATTATGATTGGAAAGTGTCCAAACACAGGATTAATTATTAGCGAAGTAATAGTTTTTGCGACAGTAGATAATTTTGTACCGTACGTTACTGTATCTGATGATGCGGTCTAGGTCTATCGCAAACGAACATATATATATATATATATATATATATAATATATATAATATATTTCATATTTCACTTTTTTCACGTTCAATTATTTATTATTTCACATTAAATAACTATGAATATTCAACCGAGCTTGTTAAAATTTCTGAAACATTCTAACAACGGAAATATTTTGAAATCTTTAATAAACTCCTATTTTTCTTTCCCTTTATACGTTCTTGTGCCTTTCTACACATATCTATGTATAAACAAATATATAACTTTTAAAATTACATTTAGTCCAATCCCTTTTATGATATTGCTTGAATCTAAACAACTTGCATCTGTCATCTGTCTATCAATCTGGTCATCATCATCATCTTAACGTCGCTTTTCCATGCTTGCATGCGTTGGACGGTTTCAAAAGATGATTTTCCCCAATTATGGAAGTTTAATCATCTGATGATTTATTGGTTCAGATGTTTTAACGGCTGGATGCTCTTCCTAATAACGCCTACCCTAGAAAGAGGAAAGTCCCACCATGTTTCAGTATTCCATAATATATATGGCACGATTCTAAAATAAAAATTAGATATTTTATAAAGATTTTTTAAGCGATTTAATAAAATTAACAAAAAAAGCCATGGCGTTTGTTCGTGATGTATTACAAATAAATCACTTAACAATGAGCACCACTTTTTAACATCCGCTTTCGCTTAGTAAAGACTACCTATAATCGCTGCTCCCTGCGTGAATGTAAAACTAAAGATGAGGTGTCAGAAGCGCTTGCGATTCGTCGTGTTCTCTCGTGTTCTCATTGCAGTGTCTACACGTGAAAGCACTTGTTGCATATTAAATTTTCGTTTACGAATTACTTTAACTATTTAACTGGAATTATTTATGTGTGTTTGCAACATCCATCCATAGGTCTCATCCATACAGTTTATTCATATGGATTTTTCTATTGCAAGTTTAGTTCTTCATTTTTTAAAACCCAAGAAATTCGGGTCCGATAACAGGGAGCGTTTAATAGACAGATAACGTTTATCGAAAGATCTAACATATTTCAAACTTGTTAGATGACCTAAAAAAAACGCCAGTAAAAAACTGAAATGAAATCTTCACTTTTGATTCTGCAAAATGTTTTCCCTCCAGGTATCGAATGTTGTAGATTGACTTCTGGAACATTCCTATCTCTGGCTATATAAAGCGCCAGAGTATTGTAAATGTAGATTTTTAAGAGCAAAGTTGTGTTGCGGTGTTTAATTCAAACGTGTAAATACAAGACTTACTCTCTGTTGAATTATTTCACCGAAATACAACAGTCTCATAGTCAAATGTGAAACACCTTTGCTAGCATTACGACAATTATATACGCGCGCGCGACGTATCACTTTCACGATTTGTCGTAGAGAAATTTCCGATACCGAAGATTGTTATTTTCTAATTTTCTAACAAAATGCCGTGACTACATTAAAAACAAAAAATTTCGGACAATAAATTTCGGACAAACAAATTTCGGACTAAGTTATATTGATGAAATAACAAAAAAGTTTTATAATTTTGCTAATTAAGTCAAAAAATAAAATGTTAGACATGTGATTTCCCAGCCTACCTTAGACCTACCTTACTACCAGAAGATCTTATGAAGAAAACGATTGACACAAGAACTTCACGCTTAATAGCTTAATTTTTGTGCAGGACACACATTGATAGCAAATTTTCTTATAAAGTTGACGTGTATATATCCTGTGTAAATATTCATTTTAATAATAATAATAATAATAATAATAAAATGGGCTCCCATCAGTGTGAATGTAATATGTAATTTAATAAAGAAAATTGTGATGTATTTGATGACGAGGTCATCATATGTATAATCGACTGCGAAGAGTAAATACTCTATTGAAGATGAGATCTGTTTCTAAATTACATTCTATCTACCGCCATATTGACTAGGACAATGAGAATAGTGCTATATATGGCTTAGAGGTTTTAAATTACAGCAAGTGATTGACGTTAAATGTGAAATTTCAAAATTCCCATCATTCTAAAAATTTTGGTCACTAAAAGTTTGGATACCAAAATTTTTGATCATTAAAATTTTCCGACCACTTGCTTGTCCGAAATTAAACTAGTCCGAAATCTTTCGTTGTTAATGTATGTAATTTTGATCACCCGTTATTTCCCATAAATAAATACCAGGCCGAAAATGTTTTATTTGTGTATTCCTGCTGTTAGGAAATACTAATTATGTAACAAATCTAACTTCTAACTAAGAAATATGTGCGCTTGCTCGTTTAATGACGGCCCTTATTTTTTAAAAGCTATGGCTGTGTCAATAAGTTCTCTTGAAACCCTTGAATGATCAATCTGGAATAAAAACGCTGCCTTAACATTTAATGTGCGGTCCGCATGTCATAAGAAACATATCTGTGTTTTTAAAATTTTACCCGCTTAAGTTTATGATCATGCATGAAAAAATCCTAGAAACGCTCGTATAGAGACATCATAGTTCTACATATGATGGACAACAATCTATTTGCAAAAGAATAAAGTGGCTTCGGACCAAGAAGACAATCACACAGCTTTTGTTGTATTTGGAAGGATGGTGCCAAATGATTGAAAACGGTGAAACTGTGGACATAGCGTATCTTGATGGAAGGATAGAGCCAAATGATTGAAAACGGTGAAACTGTGGACATAGCGTATCTTGATGGAAGGATGGAGCCAAATGATTGAAAACGGTGAAACTGTGGACATAGCGTATCTTGATGGAAGGATGGAGCCAAATGATTGAAAACGGTGAAACTGTGGACATAGCGTATCTTGATTTTCAAAAAGTCTTTGATTACAGAAGAAAAGGTGATATTTTAAAATGAGATTTTCTTTCAAACAGAACTCAACGCGTAATTATTAGTGCTGTTAAAAGTGGTATACCTCAAGGAAGTGTACTCGGTCTAATTCTTTTGTCTTGTTTATCAACCATCTGCCATTAGCAGTATCTAGAATCACAAAAATATTTGCTGACAATACAAAAATGTACCAAAACACAGCAAATGAATACGATTATGACAAACTGCAAGAAGATTTAAACAATCTACAAAATTGCTCTGACATGTGATAGTTAAACTTCAATACAGCAAAATGCAAAATGTACAAAATGTAATCAAAATCCAAAACAATATATATTGCATGAATAACATTCAACTAACTCATATCACAGAAGAAAATGATCTCGGGATCATCATCGACCAACAGCTAAAATTTCGAAGTCACATGTTAAACATTGTAACTAAAACAAACCAAATTGTTGGTGTGTTAAAATCTACCTTTGACGTAATTACGAGAATGTCACTCCCTGTTCTCTGGAACGGATGGAAGTATGGACTTTGGAGTATGAGATAACATAATTTGGTACCCACAGACGATCGAAGACGAGAAGAAGATCAAAGAAGGAGTTCAAAGAAGAGCCACCCGTTTGGTTCCTGAATTACGATTACTTGCTTACGAAGAACGTCTAAAAGGAACGTCTAGTTTCCACTATGAATACTTTAAATAAATTATCTTGATATTCAGTCACTCGCCGTATGTATGTATGTTATAACATTGGAGGTTTTTGTCTGGGTGCTGTTTCTTTATCAGCGCCTCACGTACTGACTAAGCGATTACATCGCATCCGCATTATAGAGGATCACATCCCCTACAGCTACATGACATAAACGGCACTTAGTTGTTTAGCGTTAGTCTATACTGCAAGTTTTTCGGTTTATCTCTTGTCCTTAGATTACTATGGCGTAGCCTTCGAAGTGCGATGTTATGTAATTGTTGGATATTCAACTGCTGGTTGAAGTTTCTTGTGCTATTTCTTCCATTGATTGGATGTTTTTTTATAATGTAGCCAAGCATTGGTTTTCCTAGGAAGCTCTGCTCATTTTTAGAGCAAGGTAACAGTTGCGAGTTGCACTTCTCTTAAGATGGTCGTTAACGGATGCTATACGACATTCAAAGCTCGTTTTTATACATTTTATACCTCTGCTTTCTTTTTTGTTTTCGTTTAAAATAGAGTCCATCAATATCGTTATTTCTATGAAAGCTTCCGTTAAGTGTTAATATATTTCTCGTCTTAACATTTAACTGTTTCACCACCTCAATGTTCCGCTCAAGTATTCCAAACGTTGGTTTTAGCACTCGCACTGCAAATGCATTATGGGAAATTTACTTGTTGTATCCTGATAGTTTAATTGACCAAATTTTGCTACGTTTCTTAAGTATTCCCTGCTTACTCGCTCCTTCTTTGCAGACCCATCGTATGAAATGTTCTCATCTTGTCCTAGATATCTGTAAAACTCACCTTCTTTCACTGGTTTAATCCTCAGTCCTTAAGCTTTCCTCTCTCAATCAAATGGTACGCGCACTTTGACTCAACGAACTTCATTTCGATGTCATTTGAAAATTGTGTGACGAGGTCTAGTCGTGAACATCTCGATAGCGTTGGTTGGATAGGAGATAGGGGTGTTGGAACCTTAACTAGTCGTAATGATTCTAATACCCATTCGTGTGGCACAGCGTCGAATGCTTTATGGTAGTTCAGCCACACAGTAATTAGATTTCGTCTATGTTCTTTCACTTCGCCAAGGATCGTTTTGTTAATTAACAGTTGTTCTAGACACCCCAACACATCATGCTTCCAGCGGGCTTGTTCGATTGTCCTGACGGCATTGTTGCAATGGTCTTGTAAAAACAGGTTAACGCATCCGGTGTACAGTTTGAACATTAGATTCAGGAGGGCTATTGGTCGAAAACGTTATTCATCGCGATAAAAACGAAACCGAGCTTTCGGAATTCCTATGGAGCTTAAAAGACCAGCGAAAGGAGTACACACTCACCTGGAGCATTGTCGTGAATGTATCGTATTTACTGGACTTGGACGTATTAATTCATAAACTATACATAACTACGCCAAGCAAGAATTCTAATACCGAGAAAACAACATCCACGTAACAGAAATTACTCAAACATTTTGTTTGGACAATCGAACAAAACAAAGATCTACTAGAATGTTATATAAAAGCTAAAGAGGATAAACGTATCGGTTATAACGTAGTATATTGGGGTACTATTCATCCAGAGTTAGATAATTTCCATACTAAACAATTACTACAACAAGGAACCTTTGTTGAGAATAATAATACAGTTTTAATGGAAAATCAATTACCGGATAATAGGCAATTACCTAGAGAGGAACATACACCTATTACAGACGAGAACATTGTAAACGACCCCATAAAAACCTGTAACTTCACTGTTTTGCTGAAAAAATTAAAACCAACCCTGTGTTAGAACAACAACTAAGAGGGAGATTCCTTGATAAAATAAACAACCTAAACGGCCATACGTAACAAAAGTTGAAAATAAACCATCCGGAGAAGTGTTACTTATTATCAATGATATTGCTAAATTATACAGGATATAACTCTAATATTACACTGTGCGGCTGTCACACTAAAACAGCACATAAATGATTTGAGAAGTTAAATTGCCTACGAGAAACCGAATAGAACCCATATGGATTTTAAATCTCAAATTGAAAATTAATTCCCTTGGAGTCGGAGGTGAAGTACTCTTTATTGAAGAAAACGGGAAAAGAGTTAACGAGGAAAACTGAATCTATGGACATCACCATGGAGAAAAGAGTTAAAGCAAAGTTAGGTAGATGCAACCATACTAAAATATGTTCTCTACATATATAACGTTGTTGTTGCATGCTAACAAAACCTTTCCATCTTCCACTTTCATATCTTTCATTTACAACTGGATAGATACCGTTAATCATCGATTTAAATGCCATACTCCAATAAACCCCCTTCGAATGAGTCTCCAGGTAAAACCATTTCCTCGTCAATAAGCCCACACCCTCGAATAAGTCTCCATGGGTGGTAAATCAAATTCGTAATATTTCATTGTAGAATTAAGTGATGAGAACAATAATAAACAGAAACAATGTGTCTTCTTCGCATGTCTATTCTCATTAATCAATGATATGCTACAATGTATGCCGTAGAGTTCCACTCGGGGATAGATCATATATACTATACTATACATTAATCAAAACTCCAGTTATTTCGAATACATCAAGTTTATTTAGTGGGAATTCCATCACTGAGTTTTCCAGATTCAGTAACAAATTTTATGACAGAAGTCGCACGGCCAAAATAGTTTGTGATTTTCCATTGCGTTATATGCTGTTTTTGTTAATAACTGACATTTAATATGTTACCAGTTAGAACAAATATCGCATTGTATCGATGCTTTGTTATCTCCGATAGCGTTGTTTTTTCTCGGTGGCCATGACAGGTGATTTGATTGTTGAAATTGTTTTTTGAATAAGAAACGTCAATAAGCAATAAAATGTTTGTAATTTACGTAATCTAAAAGTGTTTTAAATGTGCGAGATGTTGTTATGTGAAGTAAGGATATCTGATTAATCCCCAAAGGAATTAGAAAAATTGTTATTTAATGAGTTACTTCCTCGAAATTTTCTAATCACGTACAACCAAACCGAAATCGGTAGTGAAAATAACCACAAATTCCATCAATAATGTTTGTGTCAATGGTTTCCAACGGTTTCATATTTTGCAAGTGGGGTTTCATTCTTGAATCATTTCGTACCCTGAATGATACCGTATCCTTCTATACCAGACATGTAAAACTGGATGTTTTAGTGAAGAAAAAGGGTCTTTTAGACAAGAACAGCAAGGTTCTTAGACAGCTAGGTCGTAGTGAAAGTATTATGGGTTTAGGTGATTAAAAATAAAAAAATAATTTAGAACATAGCATTTCAACGAGTCTTCCGGAGGCATGAAGCTAGACTAGTAACTACATTAGCTGGTTTAAAGCAGCACAATACGTTTAGGTTTACGAAGAAGGTGACTTGCGAGGAGGTTTTCGAAACATATACTTTAACGCGGAGAAAGATAGGGTAGTTGTCACTAAAAATGGTAAATGCGTAAATATATCTCTGACATCACTTTATGCTCCTTCAAACTTTTTGAGAGAGCATAAAATGACTACTACAAAACGATGAAACAAAGGACTATGTTAACAAGTCGAGGTTGAGTGGTAATTATTACTTCCCTATTTCAAATGAAGCAGACATTCTATTGATTATACTTGAGATGCTTAAAATCATAAGGGAAACTCATGCAAAAGGACCGCAACAAGAAGAAGGATATGACTGGTATTTTGTGGCTATTGTTGTGTTGGCTATCCACATAGATAAATATGAGGCTTTTACAGAAGGGCTTTACATGCCAACACCAAAGATATTGCAAAACAGTTAGTTTCACGTTTTAAATATCCAAGCTAAAGAGACGGAAAACTGCTTGCAATATGCATGTGAGGCAGATATGAATGAAAAGAAAAATGAAACATGCAGAAAGACCTTCAAGCTACGACTTGGAAGCATGGAAGCTAGATTGGAGTGTGGTAAAATTTCCTAGCACTTTAAGGTGTATCGAGAGATTAGAAAGGGACAATCCTCAAATCTGTGTACATGTATATGTTACGGGGATTGTGATAAATTCGGGAATTATGCATATTAACCAGTTAATTTGTATACTTCCCGTTCAAATTGGGTAATTTGATTAATACAGATTCATGGCCGTAACAAACGGGGAGAGGGGGGGGGATTCTGTATAAACCTTAAATTGACTTTAGCAATCACTCCTAATAAATTTCGTGAATCGCATCTGCCACGATCAACATCTGGCACACGTACTTTGACCTCCTATCTTTCCTGATGGAAACTTTTCTTGTGACTTCTTAATGAGCTTCAAGATTGCATTTTGTAATTTGCCTTTAACTTTTTTTTGTCACTGGATATATTATTGAAGGTGGTTCATCGTCTGTTGCGGTATCTTGTGTCTCAACCTCTGCCGTCTCATCTATTTGCATTAGAGTTTCTATGGCATGTTCATTTTTCTCATTGCTAGCTACCTGATTTCCAGAATTTTCTTGCAGAAAATCTTGAATGGATTGGATGAAGATCCGCTGCTGCATCTACGTCAAGAAGATCTCGAGAAATTAATTTCCAGTCCTTCCATTCTTCAATTTAAATTTCATTAATGGTTTCATTAAGGAGATTCGAGCTTTTTAACCACACTTTCATCGGCTGTCTAAACATAGCATCGTAATGTGAGCATTTTGCCTTAAGCTCTATTCTTTATGACTTGAACAAAACGGAGTCCATCTGCTCAATGGGTCGTTGAGTTTGAATGCAACCATGTTGTCAGCATGCCGTCGATGTCTCTATTTGCCCTTTCTACAGATCCTTGACTCTGGCTGAGCCGTCACTATTTGTAAACCTCCCCAACTTTGTACCCGTTTTCTTAACCAATGGTTTCTACCTCTTGGGTCAATGGAAACATGTGTCTCATGGAATTTTGTTTCGTATCCTCAAATTGCACGTAGTATTTAATTGACGTACTACTCTCAGCTACAGGATATATCAACTTCTCGACGTGTGAACAACATCGTATCAACAACTGATAATCTTTCGGTTCCTTTTTACGGCTACCATGTTTCAACGTGTTTAATTGTTAACTGAGCAATTCATACTTTTCGGATTCAACTTTTGAAAACTTTCTTTTCATTTCAGCTAAATTATTATAATCGATTTAGACATTGCTATAGTCAGCATCAAATGCACTCCAGGAGTTAGTCTTTAGATGTGGCGGTAATCTTGAAAAAGGATGTAGAAATCGTTCAAAGTCCAGTTGACTATTATGTGCAAATGTGGAGGCGATTGCGATTGATTGACTGAACTGTTATACAGTGTTTGTTATTTATATGCAAATGTGGAGGCGATTGCGATCGATTGACTGAACTGTTATACAGTGTTTGTTATTTAGTAAAGTTTTCTCGTGTTACTAATAAGCTGTTTTATCTTTTATCAATGTTTCATTTTAAAACACAATTTAAATAAAAAATCTGCTTGAGTTGACTTAAAATATTTGTAGCTCTTACCGATAATCCGTCATTTAATCCGTCAGGGGTCCCCTGATGACATTATTAAATCAGCCTTAGGGACTTTTTGAATACATTAGTAGGGCAGCCTATATAAAACGTTTATATAAAAAAATATACTCAACTAGATTTTCCATTCCATTCTTAATAGTTTCTTATAAAATCTCCCGATAACTCGGAACATTCTCTATCTCGAACTATTTTACTCGGTCCCTTGGGGGTTCGAGTTATCGAGATTATACTGTATAGTTTATTGGTTTCGAGAAAGGTTAAGAGTCTGTTATGCATGTTTTCTAAAATTTTTGGGCAGGACAATGTGGATATCGGTCGATAATTGTTTAATAAGCATTTATCATGTCTTTTATGTATAGGGGTGATTTCAATTTCTAGTTCATTATCGGGAAACACAAAAGATACCCAATTCCTGCACATACTTGGAAAAATATTTTTAGTTATTGTTTTGTTATATATAAAACGGTCTCAAAAACTTTGATTAGTATGAAAATATCCTTTCAAAAATACATGCGTTGATAATTTATTTGAAATATAAACTGAGGTATGCCTCTCTCAGCGTAACTTTGTTGATATCTTTGTCTGTCTTCAGCTGAACAAAAAAACATCAAACGAACAATCAATTTGACTACACTGTTATTAAGCCTATAAATGACTTTGAAATCCTGTTATAAATTGAATTGAAAGAAAAGTATTCAATCTTTGAAGTTTACTAGCCTGGTTTCTACTTTAATTCATGATCAGTCAAATCATAGTTTTAATGGTATTAGTAATTTCGTGCTTCTTTTATCAAGAAATAACAGATAATAACATACCCTCATTTTTGCATTGGTGCTTTCGTGTAAATGAATATCCCGACAGTCTCTCACTTTAAAAAAAGTGTCAATGTTCCTAGGAAGTGAAGTGTTTGAACATTACAACATTATTTGTCTTAATTAACTGAAAGCTAATTATGGGAGCTATTTTAATCGGAGAAACGTTTTGTAACTTCGGGCTTTTTCGTGAAAGTTTATCTCGTGAAAGTTTTCAAAATGGACTCATGGCAAATCTTTATTCAATTTTCTCAAGAAATTGTGAGCATGAATGAATTTTTGATTAAGGCGTCCTCTAAATGAAAAATTTCCGTGAAATTTGCAGTTAAATGCTGACTTTGGTAAAGGACGACAATATAGGTGGATGCTGTTATGCTATGCCAGCCATTGCCATCGGGTGAAGCTGGAGTAAATTTGGCGACTGATACGACAAATGCTATAATAAGAAATAGCGACGTACCATCTGATGGAAGGACGGCTTCATCATGAACAAGTTACAAGAGTAAAATACACTCGAAAGGGGAAACTACAGAGGACTTGACCAAGTCATGAAATGAATAGAGAGAGAGAGCGGTAGAGAAAATCACGATTCGATCAAGAAATGCTGGTTGTATACCACGGATTTTAACTTAGACAGTTAAAATAAAAAAATATATACTTTTGTCGACACAGCAAATGCCTTAGATCGTGTACCTAAGAAAGTAATCTAGTGCAAATGGATCGTAAGTCTTGTACAAGCTATGTATAAAAACACTGCAAGTAGAGTCAGAGTAAATGACACATAAAGTGATGTTTCTGGAGTAAAAGTAGGTGTTCACCAAGGTCAATTGCTTATTGTTCTTAAATCTGAGGATGAACAGAGGGTAAAGTTATCTGAGTGGAAGGGAATGGAATGATGGAGGATTCAAAGCTAACGTGCGGACAGATTCTTTTGAGTGGCATTAATCTGGGCTCATTGAAAAACTCTGATCCTAGAAGTGTTTGTAGGAAAGGTGTTGGTACAAATCACTGTTGTAGAGGTTCACACTGGGTACCCAGATGAGAAAAAACAACTATGTTTTTGCTACTTATGATCCATGGTTAGAGCATGTGGTGGGTGTGATATTTGTGCAACTATTGTCAATTCTGAAATCACGAAGTCTATTTTTAATACACGTGGAGAGATCGCAATAATAGCACGTATGCTCGTAATGGTCTAATCTATTCCGGCGAGTGCTGGACTCTTAAAGCCTTTGTTGATCTCCAGAACCTCCAACGAAATGACAGAGCCATGATCCGGTGGATTTCCAATGTTCTTATTACAGAAAGAGTTAGCTCTTTCCCAACTGAAAAAACTTTAGATTATAGAACTGGAAAATCTGATTACCTCTTATAAACTTCGATGACACGTACAGACATATAACAAACTGATTGATGAAATCACCAACTACCGAATGGTGTGAAATATTGAAAGCTGACATAAAAAACTGAACATGAGAAATGTTGATCCATTGTAGAAACAAGCTGCGAACAGTCATCTCAAGCCTACTCTGAGTAGAACAAGCACGTCAAACGAATATAATGATAATAACGAAGGTTTCTCCGATTAACGTAGAAGAATCTATCAGAAACATTATTACAGGTTTGAGTAAATGGCATTTAATTTATAAACAACGATACCTCTTTTTAAGTTTTTCCATGTTTCGCGAGGTCATATCCACTAAACACGGCCGGCATAAAATTTCGTCGTGTCTGTTCATGTAGTAGTCTCCCACTGGAACTTGCGTGCATATGGAACACTATAAAAAAATGTTTGTTTTCAAAGATCTCAGTAAGTGACAAACCAATTAATAAATAGAAGGTATACGCTACCTTATCCTTAGAGCCGTTGTTACAAATGATTTTAATCGATGGTATAAGCAGTTGCGGACCACCAAATGAACCGTGGAACTTGACCTTCCGGTTGCAAGCCACGTTGTGCTCATACGTGCCAGGTCCAGGAATGGTCCCTTTCTTTATGCTTGGAAAACGAGTAGTACCACACTGGAATGGTTTCACTGCAGCAGTGAACGACTTTGGTTTGCTGATGATGGGTTGATAAGCAGGTGGACCAGGAACTTCGTTCTAAAACTCTAGAACTTGCAAATTTTCCTTAGAAAACACGTCAAAGATGTTACATGAACCGCATCGTCCAAAAATAGAAACTGACCACAGATGAAGAGAAATCCAATAAAAAAATGAAAAACAATGTTGTAGAAGTATTTGTTTCAAAAATGTTCATAGATACTTGCAAATTATGTCCTGCTAGGGTTATTTATATCCCCCCCCCCCCGCAGTAAACATTTCCCTGAGTTTTCCACGTAAGAAACTAAACCAAAAGGTTTTTCTTTTCAAACATTGCGTAGACAAAAGAAGAAGAAAATTCTCTGAAAATTCTCTGAAAGAAAATTAGCTAGACTTGGAAAATAAAAAAAATTCAGACCAAACTTGTTTTCTTAGAGTTGGGTGAAAGCAAACTAAAATTATTTTATGGCCATTTTATAGTATTTTAGGTAGGCTACCATAAAAGGTAAAATACTTACCCCCCATTTTTCTGTGAATCGAGTTGCAGTTCTTGCTCCCAAAGAATAACCCCTTTTGCACATGGGCCGTTGTTTAAGCACATGAACAAATGTACTAACCTAAAATATAATTACACCATTATTTCAATTAAGTTGTGTTTTAAAATAATATTTTATAAGAACATTAATACACCTCGTCATTGTTGTATGAACAAGGTGCAAGATTAGGCAAACCACGCAGACCCTGTGCATTTCCAGCTCGTGTACGTGGTGTCTTCAATGGTAACAGTTCACGATCTAAGGTTGTTCCAAATGCTACTCGAGAGTCTATAAGCATAAAGCAGATGATTTTATAGCTGTATGATGCCCTTCTTAAAGACAACCCTATTAAGAGTGATTATTTAACTTGCAAATTATATATATTTATATTTTTTTATTCAAAAACCAAATCAACCAAAAGTTGCAAGATATTCAAGTTCCATTCAAAGATATTGTTTTAGTAATTATATAATTGTGTTTACAGATCACCAAACATCTCTTCTGAGAATAATCTAAAATTTCAAAGACAAAAAACAATTTGCTAACTGTTGGTGACTTTAACTTTCCATCTATTAATTCGGTATATGGAACAACAACACAGTCATATTCTTATTTTCTTTCATCAAAATTTTTAAGACTACAAAAATCAATTTTTAATTCCACATGGTACAAATCAAATCAAAATCCAACATTAATTGATCTGTATTTTACAAACAATGTTTATTTATTTATTTAAGCTTACAATCCTAAAGTCAGAAAATGCAAAAAAAAGGGGGAAAAAAGAAAGAAAAATCGGCTGTTTAAGATTAGAGAACAAGATTAGTCTATAACAAACTTAATGTCAGTAAAATATATATCAAAAAGTATTTTAAAAAATTAAAAATTTAAAAAATTTAAAAATTTAAAAAATAGCGATTGATGTTGCATTTACAATGTCCTCGGGAAGTGCGTTCCAACTATTCACTACTCTCTGTGTGAAAAAATGCCTTCGAGACTCCAGTCGGGTAAAATCTTTCTCCAGTTTTAACGGATGGCCGCGCGTTTTAGAATATTGTTTGTTCTTAAAAAGCTTATCGGTTGAGACGTTGTAGTATGCACGACGGAGCTTGTAGGTCTCGACAAGATCGTAGCAAAAAAACCTGTATTTCATACGAATATATCAAGACGTTGTAGTCGTTCAATATAGGAAAGATTTTTTAATGACAGGACGAATTTGGTGGCTCTTCTCAAGACATTTTCAATCAAACGTTTGTCAGAGATTAGTCGAGGGTGGTATATAGAAGAACAATACTCCAGATGAGGGCGTACTAGCGCACAGAACAATAGTTTAAAAGACGATTCATTGAGGAACGAGTAGGATCTTCTAATCATAGTGAACATCTTGTTAGCTTTTGAAACTTGAGACGAAGTGTGACGAGAGAAAATAAGTCTTTCATCAATGTTTACACCAAGATCTTTTTCGCAGCAGGTCCTTTCAAGTTCAACTGTTTCTCCGTTCTCTGTCATAGTGTAGGTGGTTTGTGGGTTTGCACGCCCAAGATGCATGACATGGCACTTTTCAACATTGAAACGCAATAGCCATTTTTTTGACCATACAGTGAGGTTATCGATATCATTTTGTAGTTGGGCTGGAGAGGAATCATCTACAATGTCAAAAAATTTTGTGTCATCTGCAAACAACAAAACTGTAGATTTTACCATATCTGGCAAATCGTTGATATAAACAAGAAAAAGGATAGGCCCAAGAACTGAACCCTGGGGAACACCACTCATCACATTGCGAAAAGCAGAACAAGTACCATTCACAATAACTTTTTGACTTCTGCCGGTTAAAAAACAGCGTATGAAATTTATAGTTTTGTGACATAAACCATAACCTCTTTTTAGGGCCGGGCCTAAATTTTTTACGACCACTCATCAATTGCTGTTACTAAGTTTGTGAAGCAGGAACGACTTGGAATAAAACCATGTTGACTGTTACTGAGTAGATTGTGCTGAAGAAGATGAGAAAGAATATGAGCACGTATGATGGATTCAAAGATTTTGGAGAGAATGCAGGTTAAGGAGATTGGTTGATAATTGAGAGGATTAGAAAGTTTTCCTTTTTTGAAAATAGGTATTACTAAACCTTGCTTCCAGACCTCAGGTAGAACTCCGGTTTCGTAAACTTCTTTAAACAAGATTGAAATTGGATTGGAAAGTTCATTGGCTGCTTCTTTTAATACCCTTCAAGAGGTGATTTAAAATAATTCTAGGAGAAAAATAGATCGTGCCGTTATTAGTAAGAGGACTACTAACAATGTCGTCATATTCTGTTATAGGTTCAAGATCAACACATGTGAAAACTTCGGCAAAGCATTTATTGAAAAGCTCAGCCTTTTCGAAGTCGGTATCAGCAGTATGGGTGGTGGTAATAAGTGTCGGGAAATGTTCTTTAGTTTTCATTTTGCTTTTTGCATATTGGTAAAATGCTTTGGGGTTTTCTTTAGCGCGCTGAGTAATTGAACGTTCAAAATTGCAAATTGCTTTGCGACAATGGCTTTTGGCTTGATTGCGTGCTTTGGTGTAGTCGAGGTAGCTTACATCATCGTAAGTATCATGCATACATTTCATGTTTCTTTCGTATTTTTGCAAGAACGTTTGAGTTAATCCAAAGCGATTTACGAACAAGGTTTTTCGAAACAGGTATATTCCTTTTCATTGAGCTAGTGACTATTTTGTGAAATTTTTCCCAAAGTTCTTCGACAGATGAGTTGATTGCTGGATACCACGACGCATTTTTAAAGTCATTTCGCAGTTCCGTATAATCACCTCTGGAAAAGACAAAGTTTGTCGGTTTGCATGACTCCGGTTTGTTTTTTGTTACAGGATTGAAAGATAACATTTTATGATGACTTTTTCCGATGGGTGCATGCATTACAACTTCGTCAATCATATTTTTTTCGGTAGTGAATACTAAATCTATTAGAGAAGGATTTTGTGAAGGGCGTTGATGTGTAGAAGAGGAAACATGTTGATGAAGATAGGTGTCTAAAAGGCTTTCAATAAACTTCGAAGATCGTGATGACTTTGGAAAAGGTGCGTTCAGATCTGACCAATCAATACTTGGATAGTTGAAATCACCAACAATGAGAACATTTTTGTGTTTTCTAGATTTCAGTTCCATTTCTTTACTTATTAGAACATTATTTTCCTCACTACTATTAGGTGATCTGTAAATACACCCGATCAGAAGACTCTCTTTGTCTAACTTCAGGTCCACCCATGTGATTTCTTTTACATCTGCATTATCGGAATCTACTTCAGACGAACCGTTAATTGAATCTTTCAGATAAATAGCAACACCACGGTGGTGTTTTTTCTCTAAGTTTGAAAAGCATTGGTAGTTACTGATTTCAAGTTCACTGGCTTGTACCAGAAGTAGACGGTTTTTTGGAAGAATTTCCGTTAAACAAATGATATCAGGTTTGTGTAATACAGCAAGACAAGAAAGTTCAGAGCGTTTGTTTAGAAGGTTGTCAGTGTTTGCATATAAGACATAAAAAGTGGAGCTGTTTCTGATACAACATTTATTTGCACTTATAAACCATCTTTTGTCCTTACCTTTTCCGGTAAAGAGTCTGGTTTTGTGCAATCTTTTTTCTTTTCTTTCACAATCATCAGATCCCAGGGCGGACCTTTGATTTTGAAAAAATATTCCCCCGATTTCTCGTTTTCAATCATTTTCTTTTTTTCTTCGATCTTTGTTCTAAACGCAATTCTCTCTTCAAGGCTTCTATCATGGTTGATGTAAATTTTATGGAATCTCAGGCTTGACGTGTTTCTCATTATTAAATTCTTGATCTCAACACAATCAAAGATGACTAAGAATGGACGAGGCTTTCCGTCATCACGTTTTTTACCAAGTCGCGTAACATTTCTGACATCTTCTTCGTTGGTGCATACACCACACGTCTCATTGAAAAGCTTCAGCAGGTTGCATTTTTCGTTTTCTTTTTTATCATAGTTGAAAATGACAGCGTTTTTAACACGACACTCAGCCTCTTGCATTGCATCTTTGATGATGGACCTCGTCATAACAGCGTTACTGTTGTTTATTTGAGATGGACTTGATGAAAGCATACTCTTTGAAACCTCTGCATAGCTCTTGGTTAGCGTTTTGTGAGTTGATTCTACGTGTTTGTTTGTTGATTCGATCTTAGAGTTAACATGAGCTAGTGTGTCGCATATTTGGTTGAGCTTTTCAACAATCGTGGTTACTGGATCTGCGAATCGCAAGCACTTTGATTTACATCTGTTGCAAATCCAGAATAGATTATGATCTCCTATAGCAGTGTAAGCTTTTTTGGTTAGATTTTGACAGTTAATGTGATGCCAGTATTTACAGATATCGCATTCAATACCTTCTTTCTCTATTTTGATACCACATATCCGTTCGTGATTGCCGGGGTAAACGTCAAACATTTCAGACATATTCAACGACTGCAAAGCTCAATAGGATTGATAGAAACCAGGTATTTAATGTAATTGGAAAGAGGAATGTGAAGTTAATTGTAGATGCTTGCAAAGCCAAGCAGTAGGGATGGAGAGCCACAAAACAATCTTCCAATTGGAGATAATTATGAACGGAAGTTCACCGTAAAAAGGATTTTAATTGGTAGATAATTTCTAGGTAATTGCGCTCTGCAGTTGTAAGGGAAAATATATTGATAAATGAATTACGTTATAATAATGGTATAGAAAAGTATAGGTTTCCTACGCTCAAAACTCCTATTTCTTCGGGATATGAGGCAGTCCCCTGGGGTTAAAACCCAAGCTTCCGAAAATCCTCAAAAGCCCGGAAAATGATTGATGTTGAAAACTTGTAGATTTGAGGGATGTGAAAAACCGCAACAAGGAACAAACGGTAGAAATAATGACAAGGATATTTGCAATGTGAAGCGTCTTATGTCAAATGTCTTATCTAAAAGATAAGATAGAAAGCGCAAATAATCACTCACAAAATCCTCAATACTCTGAGCCACAAAACACGTCCTATGCATCAGCGATGGAGAATGTTATGTTATCTTGATTAACGATATCAAAATACGTGCACCTTCGGGAAAGAGCTATCATTCCCTCATCAAATTTCATTGCAATATCACATGTTCAATTATAAACGAAAAACGTATTAATACCACAAAGAACAAAAACTGTATACCCTCCATGAAAACCCATCTTAAAGGTGTCAACCGGAATGATCTTTTTTCAAACAAAAATGCACTTTCAACATGGAAGATGTTTATATACTGTAAAGTCCTATGGTTGATTAAAAAAAACAAGCTTTTTTGGAAAACTACAGCTACAGGAGAGTACACATATAAATCAAAATCAACTTGTTAAACTGGCATTGTATAAATTTGAACCAAAAAAGTATTTTTTGCATATGCCAAGTGCAAGATCTCTTGACCCGTTTAAGTCATTTGATAGTGTTAATCCAAATTTATTGAAAAATCTTGCTTCCTATGTTTTCTTTTCCTCTTCTCTTGCATTAATCTTTAAATCATTACTGTTTGCTTTAGATGCTGCTCTAACTTAAGTCTTGTCAAAAGAGATTCTGTCATTAAAAAGGAAATCTAACATTTAGGAATTAATGCCAATATACCTAAAAACAAGAAAGATACCAATCATTATAGCTAGAGTAATAGATTTTCGATTTTTTATTGGCTTAATTTTGTTTTTTATATCTCGACCAAAAAATAAATTTTAAAAAGAAATTACTTTTCTTGTCATTCAGAAGAAAATTATGGATCAATTCTGTTATCTCCATAGACATATTGTTAGTTAAACATTAAATCGTTATAAGAATTCTATATTGCATATTCGACTTTAAAAGATTTGCTCCACCATTGTCAGTACATTTTTGTGTTGCTAAGATACAAAAATAACAAAAATCTTATTCGGAATTAAGATCGATTTTGAGTGGTAACCCAGAGAACACAGCTACACAGTAAATAGTCTGAGAGCTAGGAGCATAATATTGACCCCATTTTTATTAAACGTTTGACCTATACATATGTCATCTTTATAAAACAAAGATAAAGAAAAGTTTTGTCAGACGAGTCACTGCCGGTTCCTTCTAGCCCAAATTGGTCCAAAAACATCCCAAAAAAGGGACTTAATTTTACCCCATTTTTATCATGCCCAAACTTTTTTGAAAAGAATGCCTCATGGTTAGCACAATAAGGGAAAATCATATCTAACAAAAATTTTCGGTTCCGTGACCTAGTCAGACCCCCCGCAAAGCCATCTGTTGGGACCTTAACTTTACTCCATAAGTATTATGAATGAAATTTTGCACAGATGTTATTACATCTCCCATAAGTATTTTGGCATAAAATCTGACAAAAAATTCCGGTTCCTTCAATTGGTCAGACCCTGATTTGGGCCAAAACCCCTAAAATGTAAGTATAGCAATCTTTGATAGAATATTTGCCAAGTAAGTTTTTATTTATTACCTCTCAGCCTCTTAAATTCTGTGGTTCATGATGCATGTTCAAATCTATTAAATCTGACAAAATATTTTGGTCCCGTGGGTTACCCAGTCAGACCCCCGAAAAGCCACCTGTTGGGAATTTAATTTTACCCTATAAGTATTATGAATGAAATTTTGCGCAGACGTTTCTATATCTACCCTAAGCATTTTGGCACAAAATCTGACGAAAAGTCCCAGTTCTTTCAGTTGGTCAGACGTCGATTTGGGACACCCTAGCATAGACAACCTTAAATCTTAGCTCTAACAAACTCCATTTCAGCAAGACAGCGATGGGCGCAGAGCCATTCTTTAAGAACGAGCGTAATTTCTAAGCTGTTTGAGAGTGTTGGCATCACAAAGAAAGAAGATATAACAGAAGGAGCTTTAGCCACACAAGATCAGAAAGAACGCTAACGATCTACGTCAAGTCCTTGCAGTGCTCGAAGAAACTATGGATCCTTTTTCGATGGAGCTAAAGAAAAATGAACTTTACAATATTTCAACTGGAAAAGCAACCACAAAAGAAGTGTCTAGATTCATTCTAAACGTCAGGAATATTGGTTCTAAAGCAAGAGAAGCCTTTATCAAGGATTGTAATAAAGATCCATCAAGGTTTGAAAAACCGATAAAAAGATGTCAAGTTAAAACTTTATCAAGTTCGAGGACAGAATGAGGAGATTGCGGCCGTTACCATGATGAGGGATTTGTTCGGAAGTATACTCTTTTTGTCACTCCAAAAAAAAGGTTGATATGGCTGCAGTGTTTTGCTATCCTCTAACACCAGTTCCTTTGTCTCTCTGCCATACGGATGGAACCATACTGAAATCACCGAAAGTGAAGTTGCTTCAAGAATTGGAGTCACGTATCGTATCAAGCGCTCCTATAACAATAGATGCTGCAGTAGTGGATGGAATGTTCTTCCTACACCTTCTAGTTGATCCGCCTCGAACAATCGGACAAACTGCACTTCTAATTCTGAAAAAAGTGTTGAGTAGTTTTGAATGTAATATCATCCATCTTTTCTTTGATAAAGTCATTATGCCTTTCATTAAAGATTTTGAGAGAAACACAAGGTCGTAGTTGGCAAGGCAGGATACTTATGTAATTACAGGCCCTGATCAAACAAGACCATCAAATTGGTTGGGGGCTATGAGAATAGATTCTTTCAAAACAGCGCTGGTCAGATTCTTATCTGTGTATTGGGAGAAAGACAAACTTTTCCCTTTTTTTGGATCTAAAGTTCTTTACGTGAATTGCGGTGATTTAAGGCTGGCTTAAATTATATTTGTAAAACACTAATAGCTTGTACTCAACCCATGAAGAAGCAGGCACGAGAATGTTGGTACATGTCAAATCAATCGCCGCTCCTGCAAACGTCGTTATCAGAACTGTGGACACGGATATTTTGATCATTGCTCTTCGGTGTATGGATTTGATAGACAGTGACTTAAAGATTTGGATGGAAACTGGTGTTTATAGTAAAAACACTCTACGATATATCTCCATAAACGACATAAATACAAAGCTTGGACCA
Organism: Candelabrum cocksii; assembly: GCA_963930725.1. Classification (NCBI taxonomy): domain Eukaryota; kingdom Metazoa; phylum Cnidaria; class Hydrozoa; order Anthoathecata; family Candelabridae; genus Candelabrum; species Candelabrum cocksii. The sequence goes on from OZ005665.1 coordinate 6,944,226, forward strand.
AAGTTATGCGAAGCTCTTCCAGCTACCACGCATTTACCGGCTGTACTATACTGCGTGTTTCAGTCGAAAGGGTAAGATGAAACCCTTGTGACTTCTCGAAAAAGATGAAAAAATACAAGAGGTTTTTGGATCTATGTGCGAGAGTGAAGATGTTTCAGATGAATCTAATGAAATCATCGCAAAATTTGTTTGCAAGCTGTATGGAATGAAACAAACGAACTCTGTAAACGTGGCAAGATTTGAGTGGCAAGATGGCAAGATGTGTCTACGGAAGTACAAGCCCAAAAATTACGATGATCATTTTAATATGGTTAAAAAGTTAGATGGGTCTTCACTGCCACCATGTCAAGACGTCTTCCGTCCTGAAAGAAAAGATAAAGCGGACTCACTATATTTGCCGACAGTGGAGATCAGCTACGTGTCCAATACCTCAAACAGCAGAATCCTCCGGCTGGAAGCTTTCAAATAATCAATATGAAATCGTATGGTTTCAAGGCAATATCGCACCAAAGATAATTGATATAGCAACAATAGAGGAAGAGGAAGAAGAAGAGGAAACTGTAGTTGATATAAATGATGAAGAAGGTCATTTTATTTTCTTTGTGTCAAAATAGCACAATTCTTCACTTTAACTTGGAAATTGATAAGAGCATTATGAATATGTATATCTCATTAAAATCAATATTTGGCATAGGTTGATTATTAATATCATTATAGCTATATTAAACTTTTTATTCTTTTCTTGACAATCGGACATAGATGAGGATATGTTCAATTGTGGCGAAAGTAGCAAAGATAAATTTGAATGTGATGACTGATGATTAGTTCACTTTATATGCAAGGAAAACAGACTTCAATGTGAGTAGTTAAATTGTTCTCTTTTTTTAGATCCCATCTATCTGGACATGAAGCTACTATTTAGACTGCTAAAACAAAATATAGTTTGCTTTGATTATAAAGAACTATTTTGTGTTTGTTATATTACAGTGGGATAATTTAGAGAGATGATAACTGTTGCCGAGACATACAATGGAATGTAAAAATGTGTCAATTATTTCAATACTAATTTCATAATAATAGTTTCGAACACTCCATCGTTATTTTTCAAGCAGTTAATTTAGATCCGCTTATGTTGGTTATAAACATCAGAAAAATAAGAACAGGAACAATATATACTTTAAGAAGTCACCTTAAATTTATAAAGATTAAGCAATAACAAGTTTAACTAGTAGGTTTACTAATAAGAGGATTTCGATTTCAAATCAAGTACAAGAATTGACATATTTTTATCCCTATACCTTATTTGGGCAAATTTGGGTCTAAAGTTTAAAGTATTTCTGTTTGCTTTGAAAATTGATAGGTTTTCAAATTAGAGGAGGAAGAAATTTGCATAATATTTTAAGTGAAAAACAACAACATTTTTTATTTTCAACATGGTTTGATTTATTAAAAATCATTTTTAAGAATGATGTTTTACATCGTCAAGCTGTAAATATATTTAGTGTTACGCAATGTAGGTTGTCACAAAGATCGTTAAAATATTTATGCCACTTAGTGTCAGAGACGGTGCGAAGTTATAAGGAAAGATAGAAGTTAATGATAGAAGAAAAGGTTATGAAATATAGGCGCCGAGAAGGATTTAGAATTGTAATGGAAGCGAGTAATTATAATGTGCAATGAAAGCGAGTAATTATAATGTGCAATGAAAGCGAGTAATTATAATGTGCAATGAAAGCGAGTAATTATAATGTGCAATGAAAGCGAGTAATTTTAGTGTGTAATGAAAGCGAGTAATTATAATGTGCAATGAAAGCGAGTAATTATAATGTGCAATGAAAGCGAGTAATTATAATGTGGAATGAAAGCGAGTAATTAACATGTTTATTTAGCTCAGGCTTCTCCCATTCTATGTGTAATGTTTCTTTTTTGCGCCTTTACTTTCTCGTTTTACTAAAAAATTACAATAATCAAGATAATCTATATATATATATATACAAAGACAACAGGTCTTCCACAGGGTTGTTTTTTAACTTACGTCATGAAAACCAAATTCAAGTTACTCTTTCATTTTACAAGATACTAGATATACGTTACGTCGCAAAAAATATAAAACAATAATGGATGTATGTTTATAAATATAAATTACTTTATTTAACAAGAATCCTTTCGTAAGTGATTTGAAATTAGAAAGACTTTCCGAAGCTTTTAGGTATAAAATATTTCTAAAGTTTGATCGCAAAGGATATTTACCATTAAAAACTTTACTAAAATGTTTGTCAAATACACTAGGTATCAACTGATGCTTTTGTTTGTATATTATGAGCATCAGATGTTTTTGTATATTGATATTATAGACATCTAAAATTTTCAATTCAATCATCAATGTCTTACTGGGATGAATTTAAAAGGTTTTTTTTAGATATGTTGGGTATGTGCTAGCCCATGTTAAATTAGCATACATAACTGTATGTGTATTAAGCTAAAATATATCAGTTTTAAATGTTGCTTTTTAAAAAATGGGCGAGCTCTATACATTACAACGACTGTTTTAATTATTTTTGTTTCTAAATAATCAATACGAAGACAACCTCTCATCAATAATGACATTTAGAAACTTGACTAGTTTTTTCATTTAAGGAAAGTTTGTTTGCATTAACCACCAAGAATTTGAGCTCATTGTTCATGTTTGTAAACAATGTTTTCCAATTTTTGTTGGATAAAAAGAACGTAAATTAAACGGAGAAGAGGACTGAGAATAGCCCCATGTTAGGGGTAAAATATTTTAGCCATTTTAGCGTTTCTTTTTTCTACTTTTGTTAAGGATTTTGACTTTTTAGACTATTTTTGCTTTTTTATTGTTTGCAATGCAATGGATCTTCAAAAATTCAACCAATCAAATCGCGATCTTGGTCATCTAATGTTTGTTTTAGAATCATGTCATATATATATATCGGGGTTTTATATATATATATATTACAGAACACTGATTCATGCGTATAAATTTCCACTTCTATCTGAACCTCCTTGCTTTGTTCACCCTAATGGTTCTCTTAGAGAAAATAACAAAGACGCTGTTTTCCATGATTTTAAATCCAAGATTAACTCCACAAAACCTGCAACAGTTCAAACATTTATTGTTGGTATGTTCCTGATTATATCGTGAGTAAAGGACAAAACCCCGACTTACGTTGTATTTGACAGAAATTTGTTGAGAAAAATGTTAAAATAAATGGAGCATTGACTATATTGATGTTTGCTAGTCACCATGGCTTACTAAATAACAGGCCTTGCCAACGTGCGGCTGGAGGCAAAAACTGGAGGCCATTGAGATTATTTCCTTATTATTATTGCTTTTTGCATAATTTGAAGAATGTTGACATAATTATATACTCGTGACATAATTATCAACAAACTATCGCAATTGGCTAAAATAACAATACACATGTAAACGCTTTGGATTACCGTAAATGACTGAATAAGCGCCCAGGGCGCTTATTAGAAATTTTAACTTTCAGAGGGGGCGCTTATTCATTTGAATCAAGAAATCGATAAACATATAAATAACATAGTATCTAATAAAAGTCAAAATAAAATTTCAAATAGTACTACAAACTGATGAAAATGTTAGCTGCAAATATCTATATCGTCATCCTCTTCGTCGTCAGAGTCAATTTGCAAAAAGTTTGGAGTAGCCTCGTTGACATCTTCTTCGTCGATTTCGGCGAAAGGATTTTCATATTTTTCTGTCAAAATGGACAGTTGAGAGGCAAGTATCTCCTTTCCCTTCTTGCATGGCTGATTTTCTTTAAAACAATGTATATTCTTGTCTTTTGAGCCATCAGTTGGCAGATTCAACGCACAATTTCCGGGAATAATGAATTCCACGAATCAAGAACATATTCACATTTGAATAGACATAGAATTTGACATAAATCGGCATATTCAGCAGGGCCCCCTTACAACCCAGGGGGGGGGGGGCGTTTATTCAGCAGGGGCGCTTATTAATATGTTTACTTCTATGGGGGGCGCTTATTCGGCAGAGGCGTTTATTCGGCAGAGGGCGCTTATTCAGTCATTTACGGTAATAAATTAATAGCACGAAGTTGCCGCCATTTTAAAAATTAACCAGGACAGGGTGAGGACTGTTCCAGAAAGAAATTGATTTAAGAAAGAAAGTAAAATGGGTCGTAAATGCTGTGTAGCAAATTGTAATGGAAATTATAATGCGGAAAACAAAGCCAAAACTTTCAGGCTTCCAAGGAAAGCAGATGAAAGACAAAGGTGGATTGCAGCTATTCCGAGAGATAACATCCCAGAATCAAGAGATATTGTAGTATGTGAAAGGCATTGGCCAACGGGTTATCACACAGTTACTGATTATGGAAAACCTCGTCCACGTGATCCCCTATTAGTCTTTGATTGTGTCACTCCAAGTCTAGTGCCTACTGCTCCTTCAGTACCAAGAACCACTTCAAGGGCATTGAATGAATTTCGAAGTGCAAAAGCAGATGAGCTTTCTTTTTTTGACAAGAAGGACATAATTGAAAACTTTGGTTGTATCCCTGATAAAATTAAACAATTAGAGGTGAACAATATACACTTCATTACTTACTCCTGCAATGAAAAATGTATGATACAATCAACAGACTTTTTAACAGATACTGCTGTTCCAAGATTTTTATTACAAATCAATCATGATTTAAGTTATGAATCCTTTTTTCACTGTGGTATAAAGAGCACGATAAAGACATTAACAGCTAACAGAGTTTGTAAGTTGAACCGATTGTCGCATATGGAGGAAGCATTGAGATATCTAAACTGTTGTGAAATGACTCACAAAAAAGAAGTTCTCCATGAGCAAATAACTTCCATGAATGTAACTTTTATCGGGGATACAATCATCCGTGCGTTTGAATATTTTGCACTTTCAAGAACTGCTTATAACAGACTAAGGGAGGACTTTGAACTCCCTAGTATACGCACCCTAACACGAATCACATCTAAAGTTAAAAGTCTCGATGACAGCTGTTACATAAATAATATTTTTTTAAATCTAAAAGATGAACGACAAAGGACCTGTATTTTGTTATTGGATAAAGTGTACGTGAAAGCGACTTTACAATATCATGGAGGAATTGTATTTGGCAAAGCAGTTAATAAACCAAGCCGTTTAGCAAATACCGTGCTGTCTTTTATGATTGTAACTTTATTTGGAGGGCCAAAGTTTTTGTGTAAAATGTTGCCCGTACGTGAACTTAATTCTGAATTTGTTTTAGCCAAGCAAATCTAATTCTTGATATGGTGAAATCTGCTGGTGGAATTAATGTTGCCATAATTTGTGATGGAAATCGAGTTAACCAGAGTTCTTTTAATATGTTTAAGAGAGTTAAACCATGGCGCACTGTTGATAATATGTTTCTCTTGTTTGATTATGTTCATTTGTTAAAAAACATAAGAAATAATTGGAAAATTGGAAAATAACTGAAAAACTCAAGAATTAGAGTTTACTGTCAATGAAGAAAAGAAAACAGCACAGTGGGCTGACATCAAAGCCTTGCATGATCTTGAAAAAAATCAAATCGTAAAATTATCAAAGCTCACAGAAGTGTCTGTTTACCCAAAGCTAATTGAAAGACAAAATGTTCGTACTTGCTTACAAGTGTTTTCTGATGAAACATTGTCAGCATTGAAAACTCATCCAGAATTAAAAAACAATGATGGAACTATACATTTCCTTTCCCGTTTTATCGAGTTTTGGAAAATTGTTAATGTCCATGGATTGTATGCAGATATTCGGATGAGGGATCCAAACCGAGCTGTTATTCGTTCTCCTGATGATGAGAATTTAGTAAAACTTTGTGCTATGGGTAGTTTGGCTGAGCAAAAGGCACATGGTAGTGGTCAACGTGTCAAATGTCTGACTAAAGACACTGCAAGATGTTTTTCTCAAACTTGAAATGGAATTGTAGAGCTGGCATGTTTTCTTTTAAGTTCATATCATGAATATGTGATGATTGGTAACTTTACTACAGATCCTTTGGAAAAGCAGTTTGGGAAATTAAGACAAGGATCTGGTGGTACGTATTTTATGATTCCACTACGTTTCGAAACTGCCGATTCGAAACTGGCCGTTTCGAAATTGACGATTCGAAACCGGATGGTTCGAAACAATATTAAAAGATTTTTCATTTACGATTAGAATACAATTTTTTTTAATACATAATCAACTATTTTTCTTTTTTTTATTATTATTATTTTATTTTTTTAACGAGGCTTCCAGAACGCTCATTAAGAATTATCATGAAGACCTCGACCCGGAGTTTTAGTGTATTTAATTTCGCATTTGTGCGACGGTTATTTTTGATGAAATACGGCGTTATTTATTTATCACCGCTCACTAAACTAAATTTGTGATAGCATGGTCTCGAACCCAGAACCTTTCTGTTAAGAGCCGAACGCCATTACCATTGCGCTATCGCCGGATGAACTGTGGAGTTTTCCTTTTTTTTTAGATCACCTAGGCGATAGAAATTTTATAAGCTAGCGTCTGTGCACGAAAACGTAGATTCTTAGAACAAATAATGACGTATTTAAGCTATATATTATATATCTTTATTTCTCTTATGATACATTATAAGGCACGTTTGTCGCGGAGATTGTAAGCAACAGCTCGCAAAAAAAAATTTTCATGTCTGGTGTAGCCCTACGTTAAATTGGCTAAGCGCTTCTGGAGCGTCAGTGTCTCCATTCAAAATTGTTTATTTAATGGTTCCCCTGCCATAAAACTTCTGATTTCCGTTCTTGCATGGACATCTTCTAGCTTTAAGCTATCGATTAGCTTCCAGACTGTCGGATGGTGATGCGACGACATGCAGTATTTTAAATATTAGATTAATTTCCGTAGTAAGATGCTAACTTCGAACAATCAAACAAAAGCTTTCATGGATTGATTTCTATGACAAAGATAAACAAACCACGAGATTGATTCGTGACTCAAATTCGCGAATTTAAAAAACGTTAATAGAATTTGAAAAAACGACGAAAAACAAAATTATTTCGAAAATTAATAAAAATTTAAAATAACTAAAACAAAATTATTTCGAAAATTAATTAAAGTTTAAAAAATATAAAACAATATTGTTTTGAACAGTCCGGTTTCGAATCGTCAATTTCGAAACGGCCAGTTTCGAATCGGCAGTTTCGAAACGTCTGTACACCGTATTTTATAACTGTTCAGCGAATGCTTTAAAAAGTTGCAATATCTCATGCAAAGCTCATATTGAAATTGAATGCTGGAGTGAATGTTCTTGACGATCTTGATACAGGTCATTCATGCTTAAAGTGTGGATATTTTCCAGACGAGAATATTTGCAATGTGATCGAGAATTTGCCTAAATTAGAAAAATCGTTGTCCATTGATATCAAAATGGCATTGGTTTATATTGCTGGATATATTATTCGGAAGGACGATGAAGTCGATGATACATTATTTTATTCTCAAACTTTTGGTGGCTTTATTAATGATATTAATCGTGGTGGATTGAAAATACCAGGTGATTGTGCTTGTCAATGGACAATTTACTGCTATATGATTTTTTATGAGGTTGTTAATGCCAGCTGTCGTACATCGTTATGCAACGTATTCATGGTTGTTTCAGAACAGTATAATTTAAATATGACCAGAAACCATGGCATGATTTTAGCAAATATACTATTCAAAAATCACTGTCCGTTTTACTCACTTCTTTCTGGAAAAGAACCAAAACAGAAAATCTTGAAACTAGGAAGCACTGATTGATAAACAACAGTGTTTTGTATATAATATATATGTGAATGTTGTCTTTTGTGTAGTTTTAATACTTGAATGTGTTTCAGAATATGTGAGGATTGAGTTTGTCAGATTGACTTACAATTTAACAAAAAAAACTAGAAAATTTCCTTTTTCTGCAGTTTTCTATGTTTTGTAGGGAACTGTTTTTTATTAGCATATAGGTGTGTTTTGAGTCCAGCCTCAATGTGCTTAAAAAAATTGTTAGTTTCAGCCTTAAAATATACTTACTTTATGCTTAACCTTTAGTGGTTTTTCAGTCTAAGTATAAAAGTTATGCTTATAAAAAAGAGTGTACATATCGATTCTTAATTTGTTTTTATTTTGTATATACCATGTTTAATTTTTACGAGCATGTATATATGCACTGTTTATATTGATCTATATAGTATATACCTGTGACAAATTTTGTAAATTTCATGAAGTAGAACAAAAGTTATACTGGTTTTACCCCTAAAATGGTGATGAGTGACGTCATGAAAAATTTTAATTTTCATGATTTTTGTTTTGAAATATTAAAATATAAAATATCTTAGTAAGATACACATTTTGAGCAAGTTTTGTGTAAATCTGATAACTAGAACATAATTAAATACCCTCCTCATATTAGAATTCATTGGCCTCCAGTTTTCGCCTCCAGCCGCACGTTGGCAAGGCCTGTTACTTAGTAAGCCATGCTAGTCACCTATAATAAAAGACGTTAAAAGAAAAGCCGGAGGAAATGACGGAAGATAAAAATTTTCACTTGTGGATCCAGGCAATGTCTCCCTGACTATATGAATGAGTTGCTTAAAATATCCGAGTACAAAGCACTAATTTTGAGATTTCTGTTCAACGAATATCAAGATTCAGTTTATGGACCAAACATTGACAACAAACTGTTGTTTTTTGCAATCGACAATGAATGCGCACGATTTTTTTACAGACGATGGTTTAGTGAAATGTTCATGAGCTGTGGAAACCATCTCGAAGTGGACACACGCGTTATGTTTCATGCTAAACATTTTGATAGAACTAATCTAGGTACTCATCAAAACCTATCTATTAAGCGTCTCGTATATTAAACTGGTATAAGTTTATATTTTGAAGAGGTTGTTGTGAAAAATGACTTAGTATACTGGTTACAAAGTACAGTTCCATTGTATTAAAAAGCATTTTATTAATACCACAACAAACTAGAAAATTTGCTTCTTTACCTTACCCCTAAAATAGGTGTCCCAATTTATTGATTTATTTACGTCACAAAAATCGAGGTTTCAAGGATGTTAACATCACTTCGCAGATTCACCTTTTCTGAATAAGGAAGCTCCTATTGTTAAAAAGATGAAAAGACGATAAAAAGGTAACATATTGCATAATACAGCATGTGTCGATGATGTGCCACTGCAATAATGTGTGCAAATGAACAATAACTAAACAGTGAGTGAAGGAAAAACATACGAGAATACATTAACAATCATTAATGTTTCATCAACAACAAAGCTGCTATGAAGGTAACGCACATAACCAATATCAAGTTGGTTGAGGTTTTAATCGAATTGTTGTCATGATGTTCGCAAGGATCTTCTTCAGTCTCTGTTATATGTAATTCCGGCGGGCAGTCGTTAGATTTTAAACATTTCAAAATTCTTTTTGCTTCAGCCAAGCCAATATCAATAGCGGAATGGACGTAGCCAAACTCCCATCTCGCCGTATGCTCCCCGGTAAACCAGAGAGTATTATTCATGACCGGTTGTTCTAGCGCCTTGTAATCATACTCAGTTATTCCTGGAACTTGATATGAGTATGAACCCATGAAATGTGGATCTGTGCTCCATTTGCTTCGAAGAATACCTGAAACAAATATTAAACATTGCACACGTAATTGAACTATATTTTCGTTAAAAAAACAATTTCTCAAACAAACCTTTTGGATAGGTTGCATTTGCGTAAGCTTTCTTTAAGACGTCGTATATTTCCATCTTTACTTCGTCATCTGTTTTAGAATGCTCTTTAAGACAAAATTTACCAGTAAGTGTAACCAATGCCATATTTTTTCCCATGTAAAAATCGTTGGAATTTAGATTTTGCCATAAGCTGTAGTGACCTCTCTCCATGGTAGCGATTATAAAGTAATTAACATCTTTGTTCCAGAATGTTTCATTGAAGCTAACAAAGTATCTGCAATAATGACCCATTGGTACCATATTTAAAACAGCACTTTTCCACATTGGCAGCTTCGGTTGAAACGTGACGTAGTTGCTTAACAAAACACCTGAACTGAACGTGACAAGCACGTGTTTTGCAATGTATTGTTTTCCGTTTGATGCATAGACTTCAAGTCTTTTGTTGGCAAGCTGGACTACTCTTTTAACCTCTGTGTTCAAATGGATTTTATTTTGGAACTTTTTTGCTTCTACGACGATGGGATAAGAATAACCCCGTTGATCAGTAACAATGTAACTTTCGCTTTCTAAATGGAAATAATTGTAAGAAATTGACTTACAATGTTTTCAAAATTCTTTTGAAAGTGCTGACACCATTACTTATTGTTTTATAAGATGATCTGAAATATGATAAAAAATACAGTAAAAAAAATGGATTACGTATTTCGGTAAGAATTTTACAGACATTGTTCGTTGTTTTAATGCCTTCTTTTATGGCTTACTGTCGTTAAGTTTATAATGTGGTTGATTATGGAGCGAGGCTATTCCCAACATCTGTCTTACCGTAACCTGTGACGGAGTAAGTGTAAGCGTCACTCATTAGTGGGCAAACGGCGTTCTCGTAGTCAAACTGAAAGTGTTCAACGGCTTGTTTCAACAGCGTATCGACCCTCCAACCAGACATTCCCACACCGACCCTCGCGCTAACCGTTCCTATAACAACATAAAGTTTACAAATGAAACCAAAATAATGTTGAAAAATGTCCCACTCTCATTTCTATACTATATTTCTATTACTGTATTCCGTGGACTCTCTGAAATTAGAACACCTTAGTGACATGTTAACTTGTTTCTTTTATTGAAGGTCAGTGACAATTGAGCCGTCTACCATATAATGAGCAGAAAAATGTTTTTGTAACACACACTTTCTAAATACAATGAAAGTAGAGCACCAACTGACGTTGACGCTGTCTTTGAATTAAACAACATAACTTCGTCTTGGTTCCATAAATTGGTCGTTTTCTTTCAAAATGATAGAGATGGCTAACAAAGTGGCAACCATCCATGTGATTTCATTATTGTTTTTATCACATGTTTGAAGACATTTTTGAATTGATATGATGTTTACTCTAGCAATTTAGCAATTTTATACATCAAAACAAACTTCTTATTTTTCTACCTGTTCTAGCTATAATTTATAAAGTAGTTAAGACTCTGACAAAGATAAAACATTAGAAAATGTTGGTTTTCATGAGTACGAAGAATAGCTAGCAACAAACTTCTGTGTTTGTAGATGAAATATGTTTGTAAAACTGATCGGATAAAAATATTTGGTCATGTTTGAATATCAGTGAACTTTTTACTTTCTTACTAACTGTATTGCTAACTGTTACAAAGGCGGACTTGATTATACTCTATTTAAAAAGTGATGCGTGCAATTTGCAATGATAAATAACATTTATATAAAAAGTCATCAAAACAGATTTGCTTTGTTATAGAAGTACATTATGGGTTTATATAGCTAATATATGATGTATTGATAGCCAAACTGCAATTGCGAAAGGTTGGTTTTGACCACTTTGTTGGATTTATGTACATATTTGTTGATATCTGCAGATGAACCTTTTTTTGACTCCACTCTTTTTTCCATAATTTCATCCATGACTTCGAAACTCTCTTCCAGTTTGGTTTGGATTTTTGTTAGAGCAGCTGTGTCCGCTTTTGTTCCATTCTCGTATCTGAAATGTTATTGCAGTAGCACTAACAACAATTTAACTCTCAGTCTGAAATGTTAAAAACGTACAACCAAATATCAATTGGTTAGAAAAGCGTGTCATGATCGTTTCTTTGGTAACTAAAATCTCGCATAAAATAGTAATATTAAATTTTCACCTGAACACAATATTTTGCATATTGTCTTTGTGCATTTCTATGTTGAATGGTTTGGCTAACTTTAAATATGCTTGCTCATCGCTGGATTCCTCGACCCACCCAGCTCCCAACTCGATAGTTTCACCTTCAAACGACGCATGTTTAACTCGACCTCCGATGTAATCGTTCGCCTCCAACACAAGAAAACTTTCGAATCCTTCCTTGTGGAGGTGAGATGCTGCGCCTGGATTTCAAGAAATTTATTGGTAGATGAGTTTTAAATACATTTAATGCATATTCGAGAATAAAAAAGGCGAAATGATATAACGCCAATTCCGCCCATTTTGATCAAACAGACATTTTTTTCAAAGGGAAATATGATCAATTCGCCGCTTTGATTTGCTGAACATTAGAGATAAAAACATTGGAACTTCGACGCTTGCAATGTTCAAACCGCAAACTTTACTAAAAACGTATGAGAGAAAGAATAAACAAAGATTTTATCTACCGATTCCCGAAAACCCGGCTCCTAATATTAACACATCCACCTCTTCTGCAGTAAATACCAACTGAAAGTGGCTCAACAACAAAATCACAAACGTGAGCTCCATAATAACAAGGCTCTCTCAATCGAATGTTGTTACCTCTTTGACGTGAAAGATTTCTACACTGATTTTTAAAGAATGGATTATAATGCGCGCGTTGGCAATGTAATCGCCTTTCAATCAACTTATTTAAAACCGAATAAAATAACTAACATTAATTGTGTTTTTTTTTAAAGATCCCCTTAGTTTAACACACAATGGTTACAAGTTACGGCAAATGGATTTGCGTAGGTTTTAGGAATGAGGAAAAAACATGTTTCGTGAGTAATACTAATCCATCACAATTCCTCTTTGTTGAAATAATTTATGATAATTTAGTTGATTTAATAGATACCAATGATCCGCCCAAGTTGTGCGAGTTAAATCATCTGATTGTTTATTGACCCAGATGTTTTTACTGCTGGATGCCCTTCCCAACGCCAACTCCAGCAAGGGGAACACCAGTGGCGAGTTAACCCACGCAAGATATTTTAACTCTATGGCAGCAGTGCATAGGCAAGAGGTTTTAACGTCCATCAGGTCCAAGATGTTACATGAGCCGCAAACATAATACAATGTTAGTAGGTTTCCTTGGCATTTCTTGCACCGATTCTGCTTTATCAACAGTCACCAAAAAGTGTGGGTGATCGTTGTCGTCTTAACTTTAGAAGCTTGTTTGATTTGGAAATATTCTTTCTTTGACTGTTTTTGTGAAAAATTGTAAATTTAGTTTTATTTTCATTAAGGTACGTTTTATTAACATTGGACCATTTTTAATTCCAGTTCAATGTTCATGTTATTAAACAGTATTTTATTTCCTAATGTTAGGGTTTTTTTCAAAGCGACCCAAGCAATGTTGATATATAAAAAGTCATGTTATGAAATGATGACAAAATTACATTGCTAATACAAAGCAGTCAATTTTACTGAACATTTATTCATCAAATCATTTCGTAATCACATTAATGAGAAAGCTGTGCTTGCTTGTCGTCAGTAAGTTTTTGAATTGGTGGCGTTACTTTACTCAAGCACAGTCGCAAGTCAGCTTCAACTTCCAACCGATTTCGATGCTTCGTTTTCAACACACACATTGCACTAAATCCAGTCTAATAAAGCCAAGTTGTAGCGAATGGAATTAGTTTTTGAATTACAAACTTTGAAACAGTCGGATACACTTTGTACATGAAAGACCAAAAGTGGATATTTGCGGAATCTTTTGGGTATTTTTCGTTGAAGGACGCAAAAGAAATACGAGTTGTTGCTTCCGGCGTCATGTCCGTAAATTCTTCTGCAACATGGAGGGGTAGTTGGGGCAGATCAGTGCCAGTAAATGGATCAATTATGCAGTCATTTTCATTACTAGGGGCCAGAGTTTCACAATAATAGTCAAGAAACTTTTGGGCAAGCTGTTCCAGGTGTCCGATTATGGTTTGCTTAAAATCAACTTTACAAATATACTGTGTTAGTTTATGGAACATTTCGTTCACATCACTAGTCACATAGCTTTCCAGAGAATGATTTTTTGGTAGCAAGCAGCAACTTTAGCAGCGTGATCAATTACTGTAAAACCAGCGCCTTGCATTGATAAATTCAGACTGTTCAGAGAGTCAATTATATCAGCAAGATAAGCAATCTCTGCAGTGTAAATCTTCCTGACAAAATTTTTCAGCTAATGCCACAGAGTTCTGTTGCATCAGGAATATAGTAATTTCTTCTCGCAGATCACAAGCGCGCTTCAGAACATGACCCCGTGATAGCCGTCGCACTTCCGTGTGCAGCAGTAGTACTTTATGATCAGCATTCAAGTTGGCGCACCAAGACGAAAATAAACGCTGATTTAATGGGCGGAAATTAGCACTTCGTGCAGTTCTTGCGATAACTTTCTTGCAGCAAGGGCCTGTCTGTCGAATAAAGGCAGAAATCCGGGGAAGACCTGCAAGATCAGTGGATTCATCCAACTGAATGGAATAAAATGGCGACTTTTTCACTAGAATCTGTTCAAGAACATCATCAGACACGTCTTTTCACTGTGTTGTTTGACAAAGAGATTTCATTTAATGTTAATGATCTGTATCAAACACACAAAAGGGTTTCGCAACTTACTATTCCTTACAAGTGTATATTTTTGTAAAGATGACTAATAGTTACTCTTTGTCATAGAATTAACGAGTGCAATTTGCACGGTAATATCGATCTTTTTAAAAATGAACGGATTGAGCATGTTTAATAGCATAGTTCATGAGTGTAGGGATTGCAAGGAAATTGTCCTTTTTCCTACAAGATAATTGTGCACTTCGCTATTATTTTTCAGCGTAGTTTATGCTACAAATAGCTGTTTCTTTTTAAGTTTAATAAAAGGTTCCATATTTATCGCCGTCGATATCTCATTAACAAAATCCATGGAAAGGCTGGAATATTTCCTGGTAAATTTAAATTCAAGTATTGTATTTTTAAAACAGCTGTTTTGTTCCTCTAGGGTTATCGTGAAGTGTCAACTTGTAAGGCATACATATTTTACTGCAATTAAGAAGCAAACAAGAAAATCATACATCCAAAGCATACATGGTAATTGTCGTAAATCCACGAGCCATCTAAAAGAGACCACGCAAAAAAACCTTAAAACAACAATTTAATGCAAATCTTCGTGTGTTGTTAAAGAGAGAATAAAAAGGCACTTGAAGTAATATTTCTTACATTATTTACCAATACAAGACTTCAATGCAGATCAATAATAATGGTGTGCTCCCCTACGAAACCTTAATACAACTTAAAAAAAAAGAACTCACAAAACGTGTTTTACAATATGTATATACGGTGGTTAGTATCGCCCTTAAAATAAAACAGATACAAGCGTTATTTTAACAACGCTAGGTTAAATCAACAACTTCCTTATGCCTCCTCGTCTTTGATCAACTTGGCTGTGTCGTCGACTACAACTTTGTTATCGTACTGAAAGTGGAAGTTGAAAGCGTCATCGCTCGCCTTTTCATCGGGTTTTTGAACGTCAACGTTGTCGTCAATTGGCGGCTGGGCGGTCACCTTTAAAGCCTGAAACATCAGAGAAAAACTTGAACTCAGAAATGTTTACGTGGCAAATAGTTACACACTAAGGATTGCGATATACTTCTTTATCCATGCTATTTTATTGGCTGTCTGAGAGAATGTGTAACTTACCCTGGAGTGTCGTCGCTTTTTTGCGCAAATGGCGCAGAAGAGAACCAAGGTGAGCAGGGCCAAGAAAGAAACAGAGAAAATGGCAACTTTCGCTTCAGTGCTCAAGCAGTGATACCAGCACTTGAACTTTCTGAACTTGTGGCATTTACTGCTTCGGTGATCGTGTTTATGATGATCGTTATCATGATGGTGTGATCCGTTGTGTTGCCAATACTGAATGTAGCAAAGTTGTCGGCAATGAAGTGATTCGCTCTTGAACTTATTCACCTATTAATAACAACAATAACAATAATAGCCGGGATGTATAAATCCAAACAACCACTGTGTAATCTACTTTGCCCAGTGATTTCCTATTGTTGGAAATAGGTCATGTGAAAAATACCCCATGATTCCAGACCCTTTTTCAAAATAGCGCATGCGCAAAATGGTCAAAGATTTTTATCTTCAAATATAAACATATGATATACCATTCTTTTGCATTTTTCTTGCATCCCAATAGTTTCATTTTGAGACCTAAGTGTATTGTAAAAAGTGTAAAAATTTGTTGAGCATAAAAAATGCGAAAAGATGGTATATAATATGTAGCTATTTGAAGATAAAAGGTTTTGATCATTTTGCGCATGCGCCATTTTGAAAATGTGTCTGGAAAAGAGGGTTCTCCTACGAGGAATCTTGGGGCATTTTTTTCACATGATCTATATACAATAGAAAATCACCAGGCAAAGTTTCAGTTTTATAAAAAAAAATTCCCGCCAATTATCCAATTCGACTGGACTATAATAATAACCAGAAAAAAAATTGAAAATACGTAACAGATTTTACATGGTTACCTCATCTTCTTCGTAACCATATCCATTGTCGTCATAATGAGGTGCAAGCTCATCATCTGTAAAAGTGAATTGAAGGTAATAAAGGAATAGCATTGAAAGAAGGAAGGCTATTGAAGGAAGGAAAGCTATTAAAGGGAGGAAGGTTATTGAAGGAAGGAAAGCTATTAAAGGGAGGAAGGTTATTGAAGGAAGGAAGGTTATTGAAGGGAGGAAGGCTATTGAAGGAAGGAAGGCTATTGAAGGGAGGAAGGTTATTGAAGGAAGGAAGGTTATTAAAGGGAGGAAGGTTATTGAAGGAAGGAAGGTTATTGAAGGGAGGAAGGTTATTGAAGGGAGGAAGACTATTGAAGGGAGGAAGGCTATTAAAGGGAGGAAGGCTATTAAAGGGAGGAAGGCTATTAACCCTATTCAGGCTGGGCTTTTAAGGGCTCTGAAATGGCGGGGGGGGGGGGACCATTTAGTCCCCCCTATGTATCTTTGGATTGAAAAATGGTATTGACTTCAAATTTGGCAGGGAGTAAGTATTTTATAAATTAAATCGATCTGGCGAACAAAAATTATAATTACGTAATTATTTTTTCTCTGACGTCATCAAACCTCCCAAAAAAGGTCTTTTAGGTCCTGTGAAATGACAAACTCAATTGCAAATGTTGGAACCTAAATTTTTTGATTTTATGTAGTATTTGTACCAACTACAAAAAAATTTGATTGCGTAATAGTTATGACGTCATCGGCATCGTCAAAACAGGGAAATTTTTATATAAAAGACATCAACATTATTCAATAACCCAGTTAGAAGTTGGTTTCAGCATTTGAATAAATTTAACAAAGTAGAGCCTATTGTGACAAAATGTTGACGTCATATTTGAATTCTCTGAAAAATTTGTGAAAGAATGATATATAACAGTCAGTGTATAGTTTACTTTCACTAAATTTTACCCTAATGATGACAGATGAAAATAGAGAAATGACAGAAAAGAGTGCCGAAAGAGAGTAATCTTGTTTATATAACAAAACAATTTTAAGTTTATTTAAATAAAGTTGTTTCAGACAAATTCCAAATTTTCATATTTGTGATTTTGGTCATGTGGTCAATAAAATGTCAGAATGCTCAAGGTGAACATAATTTTTAAAACAAAAAAAAAATTAAAACAAAAATTTTACCAAAATATTCCTATATAAATATTAGGAAAAGTCAGAAAATTTCAGGGTCATAGCATGTTTCTTTAAGCAGTTGTTAAAAAAAACTGGAGGGGGGGGGGGACCAAATGGTCACCCCCCCCCCCCCCCCCAGCCTGAATAGGGTTAAAGGAAGGAAGGCTATTAAAGGGAGGAAGGCTATTAAAGGGAGGAAGGCTGTTGAAGGAAGGAAGGCTATTAAAGGGAGGAAGGCTATTGAAGGAAGGAAGGCTGTTAAAGTGAGGAAGGCTATTAAAGGGAGGAAGAGATTTTAGAGAGAAAAAGAAACCAACACACCTAGATACAAATGCTCGTCCTGATCAGTGGGCTGTTGATGTATCTTTGATTTCTCAAGAGAAAACCTTTCCAATGGAGATTTTGTCATGTTTCTCCAGCTCACTTTATGCACTGTCACCTGTTTCACTTTGTAATCCTCCACACTTACAAACTCCTCTTCAACATATAATACCTTGACATTGTTCCTACCAACCTCTTCCACCACCATCACCCGGATATTCACCGGTAACATCGCAGGCTTTTGTTTCACACCATTTTCAACTTTCACTAAAACAGAAGGAAAAAAAGTTCTTAAAAGTCGTTATATTCTGTGTTTTTAATTATTGTGCAAAGTACATCTAATCTTGTTTTCCAAAGAAAGTTTTATATATCTGAGTATTGTAAATTTTGTGTTGTTTTGTTTTGCATACAATAAAAATGAGTTTTACCGATAACCCATGGTTCTTATTTGTTTTGCTTTTATATCAAATGAGGTTGATGCATATTTATAACGTTGTAACTGTGCCGTAGTTTACCATGAGAATTTTTCTTTTCATTGTATGTTATATATAGTTGGACCAGGTTTTCAATATCTAAAAACTATTTTATTTTTATTAATCTGTAGTAGGTAAGCAACGAAAATGAAAATATATTTTTGGAAGTGGCGATAATACTAATATTCCATTTTGCGAAAAATATAGTTGGTTGGGCACACAAAACAACTTCTTAAATAGATTTTGCCTTAATTTGATGGTTTTTAAGATATTTGGAGCAGTGTTCAGAAAGTACAAATAAAAATAAGTGGAAAATTAAACAAAACAAACGTGATATAATTGAACCGTGCGAATACCGACTTTGTTTTGCCACATAAAGTAAAATTATTAATCATTATTTTACACTTAAATATTGTTTAACGTTTTTAAAATGTTGTGATTATTACTATATACACCGTGGTGTAACATAAGGTTTTTCGCTTTGTGTACATCGGGCAAGTGGGAACACTTTTAACTTTTTCAATCGTCCGACAAGAATTTTTCAAGTCCGACATTATAACACCACTTTTTATCTGTATTTGTTAGCAATCTGTCTTCATCGTTATATTTCATTCGATTTCGCAAATCTTATAAAGTAACCCATACGTCTCCGACAACCAGAGATAATCTAGCAGATGTAGCGGAAACAAAAAAAAGAAAAGTGAAAACGCAGTTATTCAAAATGGTGGTGTTTTGAATGCCTTTGGATAATAATAAAATACTTTTTTTATATCATATTTAAAATAATCTTCGTTTAGATTTAGAAAATTAAATTAAATTAAAATCTTGGGTAATGCAAATTAAAAATTTTGACACATCTATTTCCATTCCGTCCTGTCGGACGAGTGAGAAGGTAAAATATTAATTTTTCACTCACCCTCGCAAAAATTTCCGCCTGTACCATCAGACAAGTGATACCAGTGTACCACTGATATACCATACCAACAAAAACAAAGGAATGAATTTAATAAGGAACATATCCAGGCTAACATTTTCCATTTTTGCACTAGGCGGTGCATGTTGATTTTTTATTAAAAATCTCCAAGCTAAATTTTGACGCTTTTTTAAAAACATGGTGGAGGAGTAAATTTTTGGGCGGACGAGTGAGATTACCGAAATATATATTCGAAAACTATTAAAATTTGTGTTAGTGACGATCTCTTTAAGTGACTTCCCGATGAAGAAAAACAGTGAACAGTACAAACATACTTATCAACAAATGCAAATGAAGGGAATTGACACCACCATGAGGAATTGGTCTTCCATTTAAATGAACTTGACCGCTGACCAAGTGTATCCTCAATTGAACCTAAGCAAACATGAAAACAGTTACAATAATGTCTATATACATTTACAGCATCTGTTCTGGGGCTTAAGATCGAGCTCATTGTGAATAACCTACAATCTACTGCAAAACAATCTGAATAATCAAAAGAAAGGACGTATTTTTACAGCATACATGACCACGACTATTAAACATGCATGCCTTATAATTTATTAACAATGATATATTGAGCTCTAAACCGTAACGCAGGCAACACAGTTAAACAAAAATGGTGGTTCTTCTTAAAACTAGTGGAACTAAATATATATATATATACATTCACATAATAAATATTTATAAGAAATTATATGCAAAGATTTTTTAAGCCAAAGATTTGTTACAAGAACCTAGGATAAAGGAATGTATTAACCATGGTGTTTTAGAGTCAGAACAAAAATATATACGATGGTTTTTCCCCCATGTATATCTACTCAAAATTCTATTACTTAAGAAAAGTTGTGATGTCATACCACCAAAGTATATTTAAAGAAAACTGTTTAAATACAACAACCAAATATAACAATTTTATACCAAGATAAAAATTTAACCAATTTTACTGCATTTTAACTGCAGTTGCTAGATAAGCATAACTACAGCTAGGTTTTACCTACGTCAAATCGTCCTGCCTGTCGAAGCAAAACAAAAGAATTAAACAATATTATACCTTTATAAGTAACTTCAACACATTCCTGTTTTGAACTTATGGAAATTAATAACTCGGTACCTACCAAAAGTTGATCTGTATGTGGATTTTGCTCGTCTTCCGCGTCAAACTTTGTTAATTCTATGTCAATGATCTCATTTTCATTGTCTGAAATTCTTGGCATCCCCACTTTAACCTCCAAGTCCGTTGCAAATGTGGATGAAAAAAACAATCCAAAACAAAAAATTATGAATTGGACCATTTCTGTTTCTGTTTTATTCTTCTTTCAATTTCACAGTAAAAACGAACTGAACGCTACAACAGTTGACTCATTAATGTTTGAGAATCCCAACATTGAGGTTTTTCAATGATTTGGTTACGTCATTTAACACTCTCCACCTCAATTCAAATATTCTATTAAAAATATTACACAACTTAGTACTTTTCTAAACCTTATGTATAAAAATTGTAAAGATATTAATCATGGTCATACGCGGACAGCCATGTTTAAAGATTTCAATTATGTCTTTATGTTTAGAAAGGGTGTTTAAAAATACGAAGTGAGCACATCTTTTTATAAAACTTAGAAGATGAAGATCCCAGGAGCTTTATAAAAACTGCTTGCAGGTGAAAGAGCATTCTTCGATGTGGGGAAGATTTGTACGTCTATTTTATAAGAAATGAAAACGGCAAACCCATTTCAACTATAGTTTTTCAAAAAGTAAAAAAATCTTATCTTGTTTTGAGGTTTTAAAAGTTTTTTTTACAGTTGATTTTTCAAATTGTTGCTGAGATCGATATTGTCATCATGTTTGTATATAAAAAAGTCAGATAGGAAAGAGCTGTTTTTGCATTAGTAATAGTTATCGCGAGATATAGGCCGTTTGTTATGGCTGAAAAAGGTGCTTAGAAATAACTTTTCATTTAACATATCTGGGAATTGAATTTTTTTGTGGAAACTTCTTTTATATATATAGAAGATTAAAAAAAGAAAAAGTTTCCGCACCTAGAACCCTAACTGTTTTTACACCATGTCACGTGACATAAGAAAATAAGCTATAACTCAAAAATGAAAAAAAAAATCAAACCACAGTCCAAGCGGAAGAAATGCTTAAAATATCACTCCGGTGCAGAAAATTATCACTTCAACAGTTTTAGATCAATTTTGAATTATTTTTCTTTCATGACGTCACAATTAGTTTTTGCCCAATTTCTCAATAACTGCAGGTCCCAGGTGCGGAAACTTTTTCTTTTTTTAATCTTCTTTCTATATAAAAGAAGTTTCCACAACAAATTTTCAGTTCCCAGATATGTTAAATGAAACTTCATTTTTTAAGATCACAACAAACAGCCTAATACGAGAAAAATATGGCGAATATTTTTGAGTTTTTTATGTTTTTCAAAATATTTAAATATTTATTAAATAAATTTTTATCAATAGGTCTAATGATATCTTATATAAAACGCTTTGAAAGCGTGAACATGAACGTCGTCACAACTCCATGATTTTACGATTACATTATTCTAACATTGACACGTGTCATATTTTGCACTCTGTTTTTAACCAATAGGCATCCCGGGAATAGTTGCTTTAACCAATCAGAAAAAATATTGAATTATGCACTCCTTTTTAGCCAATCAAGAAAAATTATCGAGTTTTGCACTCTGAAATATGATATATATATTATCTCGTGATTAGCCAATCACGTTACAGATATTCACGGAACCTATTGATAACACTCGGTAAAGAAAAATGTCCAAGCTTCGTGCATCGTGCATTCATACATAAGCTGCAAAACCATGCATTTTTGTTCCGCATTCAGCAAAAGTATTAAAATTGTTTAGCAAATTAAAACCGCTTACTGAACACATTAATGCGGAAAAGCTGTATATCATGTGATTATGCAACGTAGATAAGAATCACGATGATATTGCAAATATTTTTGCAGATGACTTTTTAATCTTACTTTTAAATTTGCAAATATGATTGCACGTCATGCATTCGTTTCAGTTAAAGCACAAGTTGAAAATAGTATTTTTTTTCGGTAAGATATCTTAACAGTGTTTGATCAACAGAAAATGATGACTTTGTCAAGAATGACTCAATATTATTTCATCAAAACATCAATAGGAATGCCGGTTAATTAAGTAGTATTTAATTGCGGGGTAGTATTTTCCATTCATTTGCATTCCTTTCCTTTTTTTTTGGACAATGTTTCACTAAATACATAACAACAAAATCAACAATTTTAACCACTCCACCATCAACGCTTCGTAGCGCTAAAAACCTTTTTTCGTTACGTGACTTTGTTAGCAGTAACGGGTTCCAGAATGAGTCCACTGACTCTCTCTAAACATCGTCATGAAAGTACATATGACCACCCACCCCTAGACTGCGTCATAATTGAACGAGTCCTTCGCGGTTTTTTCCTTCACCCTGAAAGTAAATAAGTTGTTTAAATGTGATTATATAATATGGCTTACTCATCGTATGTGTGTGCCAAAGTCGATCAAGGGCCTTATCTAATGCAATTATCTAGCTTCGATGTGAATTGTTTACTCAGAGATATAATGTTGAACCAATTAAACATGTCTCAGAACATTGAATTGGAAATTTTTGATGACACGTTAAGTTTTCTCAACATCGTAAAAAATGTTATATTTTTACTCTGCTTTATTAACGCAAGACAACAACCGGGTGTTTTATGACGAAAACTACCTATATTATTGCTAGAAGTATTTCTCAAGATTTTGCACGTGAAATAGTAATAAATTTTAAAGTAATATAAGTAAATGCTATCCATTAATAGCCTGACATTTGATCAATTGAACCATTATGGCGTGTTCGGTGTTCAAGTCCTTGCAAACACGTCTAATGATGCGTCTGGAAGAACTGTATCTCCAAATTGAAACTGGGAGTCGATTGGATTAAGCTGGATGTCGTGGGTCAATGTGGACGCTTGTGGAGTGGTGAAAAATTATTCAAGAACATGTCATGACTGCTAGTGAGTAACCCACCATGGGTTACTCATTAACAGTCATGCAACAAGCATTTAACAGTATTAACTATATACAATACTTGTATAGGCTATAATTACTCTCTTCATTTGTCTTTATTCTGCTTCAAATAGTTTCAAGAATGGAAACGCATAACGACTTCGGTTTGATATATAAAAATACTGGAAACGCTGACGTTTGAAAATAATCATTATCTTTATTTTTTCAACTATAACAGTGACTAACCAATATATTCCGGTCTGCAAAATACAAGCAAATCAGTCCTTTTGAGGATGTTCAACAAATGATTTTAGAAACTAGAGATATTACCCTATCATTTAGTATAGGTGAAAAATTTTTCCCCACAAAAACTTTTCTGATGAATTTTTTATATTGACTATGTATTGTTTTTGTTCGCATTTACGTATATATACATTTTTACTTAAAATCTTTTGCAGCTTTATTTTTTGTGTGTGTGTATCAGTAACTCCTTTAGGATAAGAAGTTATTATCAAGTTATTATTACCACAATGATCATCATCATCAGGTCGAGCGTACTCGGACTTCGTATTCGTCCGACGTTCTTTGACAATTTTTCTCCACTTTTTCCGGTCCTGCATTGATGTTATAAGATCATGTTTCCTTAGGATAGTATCCCTGTAAATTTGATCAAAAAATGTTGCGCGAGGACGATCTCTTGATCTGTTGCCATGTGTGGGCTCCCATAGCAATATATGATGCAAGGGTTCTTCTTGCTGCCTTCGCCACACATGCCCTATGAATCTGAGTCTTCTTGTTCGGATAACATTGCTTTTAGGATATAATTTGCCATAATGTTCTTTATTGGTTTTCTTTTCTTCCCAAGTTATATCCTGAACTTTTCTTAACAGTCTAGTGTAGTTTCCATCAAGTCTTTTTCCATCGTCTTGGTGAAAGTCCAGCTCTCTGAACCATATAAAGGTACACTCTCTACTGTACTGCTGAAGAATAGAATTTTCAGCTGTGTGCACAGGGTTGACTTCCAGATGATTTCCATCTTGTTTGTTACTGCCCAAACCAATCCGATTCTGGTGTTCATGTCCTATTCAGATGAGTTTATCAACGAGCCAAGATACTTGAAGTCTTCAACACATTTAAGCCATGTCTCCAACACATTCTTCCAGTTAGTGTTATTATTTCACTCTCATCTTGGTTGTAGGCGATGTACTCTGTTTTGTTTTCATTGACATGTAACCCAATACTTTCGGTTGCTGTTTCTATCTCAAATAGTAGAAGTTGTGCTTTCTCAATGTTATCAGAAGATGAAAGGTAGAGGAGCCAAAGTATCACCCTGAAGTACCCCAGCTTGAATTTGGAAAAACTCTGTAACACCGTCTAGAGATAACACTTGTGCTTCAGTTTCCTGGTACAATGTGTTGACTGCCTTTATGATTAGGGGTGGAATTCCATATGCTTCCATTACTTCCATAAGTTTTCCACGGTGGATTGAGTCAAAGGCTTTACTTACAAAGGTGAGAACACCTGGTAGATTTTTCGATTTAATGCCTTCAACTAGTCTTTTTAGAGTTAATATCTGCACTAGCGTGGATCTTTTTGGACGGAAACCGTTTTGATTCCGCGTAGAATTGGCTCGAGTAAACTAAAAAATAACTAAACTCAAGGCAGTTTTAACTAAGTGCGATATTGACGATTTTGTCTTTTAGAAATGGAAAACAATTCGTTGCAATGTTTTAGCTTTCCTTATAGTCTTTCTTCGTGATACCATCGGTCATGTTTTGCCTTGCGCGTAATGCAGTTGACCCGTGTTGAATTTTCTATAGTACGGGATATAACCTTCAAAAACTGAATACTGTACTCTTACGTACACGTCAACCAAATTTGTTATTAAGAGTGGACAGTATACGAAATCGTCAATATATATATATTATTTTGCAGAGAAGCTGGATAAATTAAAATCAGAGGTATAATCCACACAACATATCCAAGAAAAAAATTCACAATTTCACATTCTCGGCAAAAAATGTTGGCGGGTTTAGGGGACAGAAGCCGCAGTTGTATTGCGAGAATAGATGGCGTTGAAGACAACGAATGTGATTAAAAACAAACAAAGAGGTTGCTGACAAGATTGAAATCGAATGAGCCCAACCGACCGGGACAAAAACAAACAAATTAAGAACAGTTTTGTTTGTAAACTCCTGCGTTACAAAGACTACGGAAAAATTTCACGGAACAGGAGCAACCTAAAAACACGTATATATTTATCAACGAGGATTTTAGCGAGGAAAATTATGGAAAGAGCTCAGGCAAAAGAACATAGGGAGCAAAGCCGGTAGGCAAAACTCGTATAAAAACGGTGTTGCTGATTTTGATAACACGACCTCTAATCCTTTTCAAGAAACTTCAAGATTGATATTTATAACAAAATAGATCCAAGGAAATGAATACAAACTTTCATACTGTAGAAAAATCTTCTGAAAAAGCTCTCAACAGGTTTTCGTCTGAATATTCGCAGCATACAAAAAAATTTCATCTTTCTATTAGAAACTTTTTTTAACGTGTAAAAGTAAATTTAACGTATATGCTTTAAGCAAGACATAGTGCGACAACTCTATAAGCAACTCATTGTTTTATCTGGCGATAGCGCAATGGTAAGGCGTTCGGGTCTTAACCGAAGATTCTGAGAACTATTAAATACACTAAAACTCCGAGTCGAGTTCTTCATGTTAATGCTTAATTAGCGTTCTGGAAGCCTCATTAAAACAAACATGAAACATTGATTCGTTTGCCTCATTACACGCTCACTGAGCAGCCACGTGCACCGCGAAGAGAGGTGGCAGCATTATTATGTACACAGTCGAGAGTTTCACCATCCTCCTTCGGACATCACACCACCAACTCATGACTATATTTTTACCTACATACCTATCAAAATATGAATATCTCCCATTACCTGTTATGTCTCATTTCAAAGAAAACAACATCGTTCAATTTGTTAGTAGCTTTCGTACCGGATTTTCGTTTAAAAAGTGAAACATTTAAAATCCACGATTTTTGAAAGAATATTCTCTAGTGTTTTACTAATAACACCACGTATTGCTTAATCGCTGTCTTCTGATTCGCTCATATCATCGCCTTCGTGCACAGATATTTTGAGAGGATATTCCTGATCACAGCCCATGTAACAATCACTCATATAGTAGAGGTTGTAGGAGTGATTTCCTGCTGATGGCGCGATAAAATCAAGTTTCACTTTGGCCTTCTGTTGAAGGGTCAATCGTTTAATCGAGATCAAACTAAAGAGAGAATATGAGAACATTGCTTCACTATATACGTTTACTATATATAAAATGAATAGGAATGTCCAACGAAAGTGCAATATGAAGACCTGTTGTTCTTTGGATCACCAATAACTATCCACCATCCCTCCTCTCGTTTTTGCGAAAAGAATGGGGCAATAACGGGTCCTGGTTGCTCGTCCTCTCGCTCTAGATGCACGTTAACAATGACCGGTCGCCCACTGTAAGTAAGAAAGTAAGATTGCGTGAAAGACTGCAAAAAGCAGAAGGATCTAGGAGGATGTTATACTTCCTATAAAGTCATCATTTGATTAAAACAACAGCAACAACAATAACTCACGATGTTAGAGCATCTTTAGCAACAACTTCATAAGAAAGCTCTATATTTGGGTAACGGTTGCAGAACTTGGCGACATCTTGCATTTGGAGTTCAGATAAGTTGAGCAAAGAGTTACGTTCATCATCTTCCATGTCCATGATGTCAAACACTGCCTCGATCTCCTGAAAGCAAAGTTTATTACAAGTTCAGTTGTTGTCATAGTAAAATTTCACAAGGTTAACGATATGAAGGAAGAACACATCGAAGTGGGATCTAGTGAGTTTTTATTTCAAGTATAAAATACCTTTTCCTGGCATCGTTTAATAACCTCCGTCGTAAAATGAGGTATCTGCTTTAGATAAGAGTCTTTCGACCACATTCCTTGCGTCACCATCTGCGCAAGTTCCATAGCAGTGATTGCAGGAGAGAGCCAGCCGTTGCTACTCAGTACATCCACACACGATTGAATCAAACGCATGGCCTTAATAATACGTTGTAAAAAAACAGAACAGTAACATAGGTTTACGAGAAACTAAATTGAAAGTAATTTACAGAGTTAGAAAAAAGTAGGTAAAGTAAGTTTAGAACCTTTCCCAAAATGAAATCAGTATCTGATTGCATTTCTGCTGACAACTGCATTCTCGACAGGTGGGCTTGTAGCAGTAAGTTTGTTTTTACGTGAGGATCATTGAACTTAGCGTTGACCACTTTGTACGGGACCCGGTTAGATAGCTAAACAATACCATATAAGAAACAACTACGCATATTAACATCAAAGGAAGTCCGTAATATTATAATAGTGCTCTGTTCTTTCAAGGAAATAATTTAAAAGGAAAGATCTTAACAAGCTAGAGTTGTTTCGGATATTGTTATTTACTTGTTTTAACACTGAGTCTTCATGTTGACGAATAGGAAGTGTTTCGTACTCGTACGCTGAAGCAATGATTTCAATAAGACCTTTCAGTTTAGTCTTCGAAGAAAGAGACACGCTGAACAGCTCTACAAGAATAAATTAACAAATACTTGACATAATAGCTCAACGCAAGATGGCTAAATAACTCAAGAGTATAACTATTTTTTGAAACTAATACTGTTAACAATACTATGAATATGAGAATTGAAAATATTACCAATGGTGCTGTAGTTGATGTAGTAATACGCGGCGATCATGCCCAGATTAAGAGGGGTAACGTTCATCTCGTCCTCCACAGAAACACACTGCAGAACGTTTCAATGATTCATCATTCAGCCATTATTTATGTTTATTACAGAAAACAACTTACCTTTGATTGTTCGAGATCAGAAAGTGTGTTTTCAACTAATTCAGACATATGGTCGGACAAATGACGATGCGAAACACCTGAGATAACAAAAAACATAGCATATCAATGGGATACCTAAGAAATAGATGCTTTGCTTTCTTATGTTACGTATACGGCGTTAAAATACTATTTGGTTAACTATACCTTGCAGGTTATAGTAATTCGGGTTTTGAGTCATTCTACGATATAGAAAGGTCCACGTTAGATAATCAACAGCGTCTTGTTTGTTAGCTATAGTTTTTGTGACAACTTCTGCATTGAAATGATCGTGCAGACAATGGTCCAAATGAGACTCAATTGGAAGTGGTTCATAGAGGAACTTCATGTAGAACTCCTTCTTAGATGACAAACATAAGATGACTGCTTTGCCTGAGTCATCAATGAGTGGTCGGTTAGCAAGCCCGATCATCTGAAGGATATCATAGACTGGATAGTCAACATAAGTGTGTATCTTGCCTTCGTAGTACAAAGTGTCCATTATGACAACTAAATGAGCGTGACTACTCACGCGCCAGCACAAGTTGAAAGAAACAACCATCACCTGGAAAGCATTCGTATATTTGATATACTAAAAATATATCATTTCGTAACGTAATGTTAAATAAAGACAATAAATTGAAGTACAGGTTTTGAACTGTAAATAAATAAAAAGAATAAAAGTCATGATCCAAAATCGGAGATAAAACCGGTACCTGTACAGCGCCTGACGTAAACAACTGTTCAACAACTTTTACTTCCACATCAGAAAGTCCTTCATGTAGATAACCTACGCCATATGTTAACGATTCCTTCAGGGTCTTTTCCTGAATACGCTTCAAGTGTGGTTGCAAATCTTCCTCAGTACAGTGGAGAAATCTACAATAACATCCGTTACATACATATGCTAATTATTGCATAATTGTTTACAACATTGCAACCATTATTCTTTATTTTGTATATTAGCAGTATTTAACCGAGTGAATGTAAAATTATCACCTTTGAGGTTGATTTTCTGCGCCGCAAAAAGATAACAGATCCAATGAAGTCAATTTGCTCTGCCTACGCGAAGGAACAAAAATAATGACTGGTTTCCTTGGCGACAGACGGCATATGGACTGGTAAGCGGGCTTCACCATGGCAATGAGACGTGAACCGGTGTGTGTGATGTTAAATCCCTTAATAAAGAATGAACTAAATATAAGAAAATTAATAATTACAACTTTACAAATAAATTAATGAATTACTAAATGAACGTGATGGAAATAAGCATTTTGAAATCAAGTAATTTATCTTAACAATCATATTGCACCTGTATATGAAGTTCCAATGGCACAGGTCGCACATTTGGATGGAAGTTGAAAACATTATTTGTGCTCACTCCCAACCATTGAGCGACATCTTTAGAATTGGCCAAAGATGAACTCAGCGCAACAACACGAATGTTCTTCTCGATCTGTGATGACACGTAACGCATTCGAGAGCAAATAACTTCCATTACAGGCTGAAAAAATAGAAATTATTATATTTACTGAAATTATTTCTACTATTAAAAATGCAAAAACCTTAATTATTATTGAAGGTGTTTACAATAAATGTTGTTTTGAGCTTACCCCATTATCCCCTCCAATTAAATGTGTTTCATCTAAAATGAACAGATTCACATTTTGTACGTTTTTTCTTTGCTTCCATCTCCTAGACAGCACATCCCATTGATCTGGTGTGCTGATGATAATGTTTCCTTTTGCAAGCAACTTCAGGTCTGCACTTGTTTCGCCTGTAAGCATGACCACGTTCTTACCCAACATTATTCCAAACTTACTGCGCCAGTCTGTGAACACCTAAAACATATATTGATAAAGACAGTTAACAAAAGAAAGAATATAAAAGACTTCTGTCTCAACAAATGAATTTATGAGAAATAACGGTTGTATTTAAGTTAATTTGTTACCTGTTCAGCAAGTGTTTGCAAGGAAGTGATGTAAACACAGCGAGCATCGTGATGTTGAAGGAGCAAATGGAGAATGGCAAACTCTGCGCAAATAGTCTTTCCACTACCCGTTGGCGCTCCAATAAATATGTTGTCATCAGAATTGTAGAGAGCGTTAAACACTAAACGTTATTCATACAATCAATGTTTACTTTCCTCAGCAGTAATATTAAAGCCTTATTTATATTCACATATTACTGAGAACACTGAGACGAATGAGACAGATCTACAATAAAAAAGGTCAGGACATCTATTATTGTCAAAGTAAAAAAAATAAATCACCTTGTGTTTGGATAGGGTTGAAGTAGGGAAACTTGTCCTGATACAAAGCCTCAAAGTCAGGATTTCTCAATGCAGACACTGGTAATGGTTGCAAGTCGAGCAATTCTGTTGGTGGAGGGTTTTTCTCAGGCAAATATAAATGCCGAAACGATACAGGAAGTTGGGTCTCTGAGTGAAGCCACCTGTCAGATACAACTCGAATAAAATATTGAGGCGGCAAAGGCTCAAATACGGGAACAAAGAACTTTATGATATGTTCATCAGTTGAGTATTTGGCTTTCAAAAGAAAGAACTCATGATGTAAGATTTGCTCTCCATCAACATCTTCAACGAAAATCCAAAACGCTTCTGAATTGCCGTGAATCTTTTCATCCCATTGGAAATCTGGAGTAATGGTAACCTCAACGCTCAATGTCGAGCGTGTGATTGGTTGAATATGAGTGGTCACATCAACTTTGGGGAACTGGTGCACAAACCTATGAACCACCTTACCCATTTTAGGAGCATGTATCAATTCACCAATTTCGTTGTGACCAAGATCATAAAACCTCTCCCATGGAAAATCTTTCTTCTCAATTTTTTTCACTACTTCCACTGGCATTTTCTTGAACTGTCGTAATGGTGTCATTGACAACCACATACGACTATTGATCATTTTGCACAAGTTCAAAACTCTATCAGTCAACTGTGCCCATCCACGATGCAAGCAGATCTCAAATATTGCTCGCATTAATCTACCAGCCGATTGAGTTACAAACACCATGTCAGACATCAATGCAAAACCGTCCAACTTCAACTGAGAGATGTATGCTTGGAGCAAGACATTTATTTTCGCACTAGGTTCTTCTATCCCCTCTTTAACAGGAATTGGAACACGTTCAATTAGCTGCTGAAGTTCCATCTTTTCTTCTTCTCTCACATTCACATATTTGAACTCGGAGGATAACGAAAAAACTCTAAACAACTCAATTTCGCTGAGTGTTGACTTCAACAGCTTATTATAAGTAGCCATAGACTCTTGAGTGCAATAGTAATGACTCGCAATACGTCCAAGTTCAGTTGTCTATTGAATAAAAACATATATTCTTTTAAAGAAAATATCAACTAACAGCACAATATGGAAATCTCAAAACCATTTAGTTTAAGATGGCACCTGACAATGTATAGCGAGAATGAAATAAATCCCTAATAAAAATAATTTACAGAAACTGCATGCATAATTTTGCATAGGCAATGAATACCCCGTTCCCATAAATCACCTGAGTGTCAATGTATTTCGGTACTGCAAATCAAAACACACATTTTCTCTACCATTTAAGAAGCCCAAGAGAAAGTGTTTTAAAATTGTTTATATCAACTGGAGTCCACGGAAACATATTAAGTACCAATAAAGAAAACAACCCTAGTTCTTCTAAAAGCTCTTGCCAGCGAGTGAGACCAGTGTTTCACGTAACAAACAACACACGCCTGTTGAGGAGGATGAACGTGTTCATAAAAGTGCATGTTCTTGGACGAGTGATATAACATGCTACAGCTATTTCACACAAACATATTAAAGATTATCTGCTAATAATAATAATGGAGCTAGAAGAGCTATGAAACATTTAGTTACTAAAACGTGGCGTTTGAGTCGATACCCTGCTTGTTGCAGTTTGTACAATAGCATAGGTAGATAACATGTTTAGTACTACATGTGATTGATTTGCGAATTTTGAATGACCTTTTCGTAGCAAAGCATTTAAAGGAGCTGACATGGTCGACTAAGTTATTACATGGGTCGCAATGTTTACCACATGGTTTAAATCCTGGTACTTGGTCAGATTTCATGTTTTCAGATTTACTGTAGGAATCATTGTAAATGTTTATGTTATGACAGTTATAGTTCCTAAGGGAAAGATATTTGACAGTGATGGAGAGTGGTTTATCAGGTGCAGGTGTTCGTTGACTATATTTCTGATGTTAGGTCCACGGGGGTTGTACTCAATGGAGTAAATGATTTGCCTTTTGTGGTTATTAACAGTTTTCAACACACAAACTTGATCTCTTGTCTGAAACATGGTTAAATCCTTGTTTGATTGATTTTGGGTTGTAGTTGCGAGCAGCTAAGTAAGTTTTATACCTCTTTGCTTTGTCGTTGAAGTTTTCTTCAGTGGAGCAAATTCTTCTTAGTCGTGTTGCCACACCAATGGAAATTCTGTTAATGCTTTTCAGGAGATGACATGAACTACCTTCTAGGTACAAGTGACCATCGGTTGGTTTACTAGACAGTTGTTGATAGTTTCCTATTAGATTTGTTTATCTCATCTCAACATCCAAAAACCACAGCTTACCTCCATCAATAGAACCACACCAAATTAAAAATTGTCACGATACCTATCAAAATAGTTCAGTTCAGTGAATGTGGTCGTTTTGGCATCAACAACAGCTTGGTCAATCTCCTCAATGGCAATGTCAGAGTATGAGCACAAATTTGCAGCTCCCGGGTCATTTGCAGCTCCCATTTATTTGAATAAGGTGTTTACCATCAAATGTAGAATTATTGTGGTTTAGACAACTATAATGCCTCGATGATATAATCAGTTGAAGGTGACTTTACTTCTCGTTTACCAAGAACTCTCCTGACAGCAATACCCATTGTATTATCAATATTGACAATATCAAATGACACCAATAATTAACATGATAGTACTTGATATTTCTAACCACACACAATTAGGTGTTGAATCGGAAATGCACACCGTAGTCTTAGTAAATACTTCAAAACACAAAGAAATATGCTGTAACATTCAAATCCAGTATAAAAGTGTTTGAAATTCATCTTGCATTTTTTTATTTGTATTCATAAGTAAATAATTGTTTCCGCTACAGCACTGCGTGGTAAGTGATTTATGTGAACGGGGTATTCATCAATAGTTTAAATTTACCTGCAGCAAGCCAGTCTTTTTGTCGTACTTGATCAATTGATTTTTATCCAGAATTATAGCTGCACTATGAATGAGATCCATGCGACGTTGATCTAAGAGCTTATCATTTGCCATATCATCATACGAAATCCCATAAAGAGTTGGATTGCGCAACATTCTTATGTACAGGTAGGAGTAACCTAAAATATAAAA
Organism: Candelabrum cocksii; assembly: GCA_963930725.1. Taxonomy (NCBI): domain Eukaryota; kingdom Metazoa; phylum Cnidaria; class Hydrozoa; order Anthoathecata; family Candelabridae; genus Candelabrum; species Candelabrum cocksii. Next base: position 6,977,911 of record OZ005665.1, read on the forward strand.
ATGTATCATTATTTCTAATTATTCCTACTAGAATATTTGGTGATAGTAGATCCGATAAAATAAAAACACGAGAAACAAATTCTGTAAGCGAAATACTGGGCCTCCATTGATATTTGCAATTAATGTTACTTTATACTCTTCATTTTTTAACTTTAGGAAATTACATTTCAAATGGTATCCAACGATAAGGCTCCCAATTCCTCAGTTTTCATAATTATATATTCTTGTTTAATTGTTCATGCATCGGAGAGTTTTGTTATTTGAACATGTTCAAATCTGAACTCAAATTTGAACATGCATATACAAAGTTGCCGACGAAAATTCCTGTGTGAAAAATCTAAAAAGCCTTTTACAAAAATCTTAAAAAAAACAATGAGTCGTAGGGGATGAAGGCAGCCTTTTCGCAAGTATATTATATATACATGTTAGTTAACATAGAGGAATATTTTAAACTTGTATTGACCACTATGCCTACTTTAAATAAGAAACAATAACTATTCAGTAGATATTAATTAGCCATTCACCTAGCCAAGTACATGCATCCTTCACGTTTTGAATAGTACCCAAAACAATCTCTGCATTCAAATTGTCAGCTAGTTTACTAATAAACTGACTTTCTACAGGCAGTTGTTGATTGAGTAATGACAAGTAATACTGCAACTCGGTGTGGTTGGTTATGAGTATCCCTTCACCCTTTGTATCGTACTGTGGCCGTCCAGCTCGTCCAAACATCTGTAGGATGTCCAAAGCCCCCAGTTCAACCCATTTGCCCTTTTCTGGACTGTAGATCTAGTATAACAAAGTGAACAATCTTTATAATTCTTAAAAGATATTAATAGGAAGTCAACACAGAATATTGTCTGTAACTGAAAACTTGAAACCACAAATTGACAAAAGCTAATATAGTGTTAGTGAAACAATAAATAGCATAAACACTACACATTGATAATACCACATGAATTCAAAATAGTTATTCATAAATCTTAAAAATAATTGTTCACTTGTGTTCCTTTAATGATAACAGTATGAGCTGGAAGATTTACACCCCATGCCAATGTTGCTGTAGAAACAAGAACTTGAATGTGACGATCTGCAAACAGGTCCTCAACCAATGTTCGATCAACACGAGTCATACCAGCATGATGGACGGCAAAACCATACGGTAAAATATCCTTCAGTTCTAGATTTTTAACCTGCTCAGCTTCAGTTCTGAAAAGGGAGAAATTCCCCTTTCAATATCAGCATTTGGATGTGTGTTACTTTATTCATGGGATATACTATAGAAGTACAATAAATTTTTAAATGTTATGAATATAGATTTATAGAATAATATTGTTAAAAGAAAGTTACTATCAGAAGCTCTCGCACCTTAAGACTTCCATACTGGCTGATTCTTCCCTTAAAAATTGACCTAGAGTATCTCTCTCCAAACACAGATCTCTTAATGCCCTCGCTGTTTTACCAGTTTCCTTTCGGGAGTGTACAAACACAAGAACTTGATTTCGACCAGCATTCTCCATTACCTTTTCATATACAACTTCATTCATCACCTAGAAATATAAAAAAATAACAAGCTTCAGTCATTTACTATTATACAACAACGCATAATTGCGTGTGGCATATCTGCAACTTACAGTGTTAGTTCTTTTTCTTCAATAACTCTTTCACAATTGAAAAGTAAAATAATACAAAACATTGGAGAAATGGAATTTACCTGGAATCTCTTAATTGCTTTTTTTTCAGTAACACCAACATACTGTTGTTGCAATGGCACTGGACGAAAACTATTATCAAAGAAAAACAAGCCCTTTGCTAAGTTCACTCTTAAAAACGTAGCAACATCTTCATAGTTTGGTAAAGTGGCACTCAACCCCACAAGACGAACAGGCTCCTGTATGCTTTCGATCTGTCGGATTGTTCGAGCAACAATTGATTCCAGAACTGGACCACGTTCATCGTGCAGCAAATGAATTTCATCAATGATAATCAAACGCACAAGTTGAGTGTATGTACGTTCACCAGCCTTGCGTGTGATGATATCCCATTTTTCTGGTGTGCATACAATGATCTGTGTGCCATCAATCTGCTCCTTGTTCAGCTGGTGATCACCAGTGAGTTCGGATACTTGAATACCATATGATTGCAAACGCTACAATGACATGCTGAAGTATTACTAAGGTTTTGATTCGGTATCCATGTTTATTAGATTAATAAGGATATTAAAACAAGAGGAAATTTTCCGATCTTGATTACAAATAGTAATGACATACCTTTGAAAAGTTAAGTACCATTTCTTGAACTAGAGACTTCATTGGGGCAATATAAATGACTTTAAACTCATTAGTGTTAATTGTACCATCCATGTTAATGTGCTTGCTTACTTCACGCAGAATTGTCATCAGTGCAACATTAGTTTTACCAGCACCAGTTGGAGCACACAATAACAAATTTTCATCTGTCTTTAACGCAGCATTTGAGACTTTGCTTTGTATCCTATTCAACTGCTTGTATCCTTCAAATGCTGCCTGGGAGTACTTGGGCAAGTCACATATTTGTACCAAGCTCTAAATATAAAACATGTATCTAAATACATTAAATTAAACTTAACAGACTCAAAAATATATCCATATGCATATCCATGAAAAAATTGTTTTCAAAAGAACCTCTCCATCTTTCATCGGTTTTGCTTTGACTGCAGGGACATGAACCTCCTCATAACCTTTACGTTGTTTGCGATAAGAACCATCTGGAAGTTGGCATTTTTTGTTTGCCATCAAATGGCTACCATCCTTAAATGCTAGGTCATCTAGATCAAGAATCTTTTTCGCAAAACGACTCTGAGAAAAAAAAAGGTTGTAAACAAACGAGTGAAAATTGCAACTTATATCAGTGTTAACAAGAATTGCCTTGTTAGAAATACAAGTCAAATTTTCCCAATATCTTAAACTATAAACTTAAAATTATTTGAAATAAAATAAGTAGAAAACTCCTAAAAATGTCTATTTTTTTAATCCTATATCAAATTTTACTGTATCACAAATTCTCTGCTATATATACATTAAACTAGTTAATTATTGTTTTTACCAGATTGCTGTCACCATCGAGCGCGTTTAAATCAGCGTCAATTTTTGACTTACGTGCTGCAGCTTTACGAGCACGTTCAGCCTAGGAAGGAAACAATTACAGTAAATAAATTGAAGACAAAAAGATAGCAATCTATTAACTATTGAATGGAGGCTGAAATACTTATTTAAATAGGAAACAATATCAAACACTAGGGGTCCTAATCAACACAAAACTTTTTGAATATGCTAGCACCTGAACAAGGTCTTGTTGTTCTTGCTCAGAGAGTTGATGCAAAATCTCAGTGAGTTCAGCATCCGATTTCATCTCCATTTCAAGCACTTTTCGTTCTTTAATTGTTTGTGCCATTGCCAACAAAGTGCAATACAAAACTGAACAGGCAATTCATTAAATTAGAAATCTCAAACTTTATATGTATAAAGAAACAAAGTTATGAACAGTCAGTCTGTTTGAGATACTTGAGGAGAAAACCTAGATACATTTAAAAATAAAATTATATGAAACATCTCACTCATCCTTCGTTGCTTTCTCAAAGTTTTCACAATTGAAAATTTATCATGCCCAAGCAACATGACCAATTTGTTTTCCAGATCTCTCTCATCACTGGCATTCTGTATGAGAACAAACTGATGTCTAGTATTACGAATTAAATTATCAGAGTATTAAAAAAAATTTAAAAATACATTTATAACATATCCAGAGATGTTAAGCGAATAGCGGCGGAAAAAAGTAACCTTCAAGACATGAAGCACTTCTTCAGATTTTGAACGAGACAGCTCCGCATCATTATAAAATTTATTGAGTTCACGCTGAAGCCAGTATGCATCAACATCTCTCGGATGAATGATCCCACTGTGTTTCTTAAATGCACCATCATTTTCCAACTAAAGAAACAATGCCATGTTGTAAATGATTGTTTATATACAATATTGATAACAACAAATTAAAACGTATTTAGGAAAAACTTTTCGACGTAATACCATCTTCAGTGCTGTACAAAAAGGGTATTATTTGTAGATATATTTGTACCCCTCCATGTAAAGTCATATCAACAGCAGCCTCGACTCCCTCGACATCATCCTCATCAGACTCGTCTCTAATTTCTCGAACATCACGCTCCTAAATGACAGGTAAACGTTTAATCAAAAGTTCAACGTTCAAAAATGAATTCAAGAGCAGTGTAAAAATCTCACTTCCTCTTCCTCTTCATCAAATTGGACAGCAACACCATAATTTTCATCAATGATATCCTCTATGAAACACAAAGTAAAATTGTGATAAATACATATTCCTATTTTCAATTACGCTGACATGAAAATTACACATGCTCCTTTGAAATGAAGTTACCATCTGCTTGACTAGCACCAGCGTTATGTGCATCTTTATCAACAGAATAATCTGTGATCTTCCGGCCTAAATTCGATAGCAATGCGTATCTTTCATCAGGTATGTCACCAAGTAGAGAACATATTTCTCTCTTCCTTTCCTTTTCCTAAAAAGAAAAACTAAAACAATTAAACAATGAAAAAATGTTGTTTTCAAGAAAGAAATTTGATATATTGAAACATAAAAACAAAAGTAATATCTCAATAATATTATCAAACTATTAAGTAAATTCAGTTTGTCATGATTTACTGAACCAAAAACAATTTTATTTTGTGTTTACAGTTTGTTTGTGTGAAAAATATATGTCTGAAAAAGTGAATAGAACACATCAGACTATTATTATATAACTCCTGTGTAAATTGCACTCATCACTTCATGATAAAGTACAACTGTGTTCGTATTGGTAAGATTTCCTTCGAATTCCAAAAAAGAAAAAGAATTAATGAAATAAAACGTATGACCTGGTGAAGCAATTTAATTGACTGAATAATGTAAACAAACTTTTAATTATAGTTGATTTACATATGTCACTGATGACTCTGTAAATTTGCATTTGACTTCAAAATGGTGAAGATGGCTAAAAAAAGTATATCTATGTTAAAGGTTTGAAGGTTTCTATGGAATTCCTTATGATTTCGTTGAATTTTAGCAAACAACCTAGCTTTTTGGGGGGTAAAAATTAAGTTGAGAAACATTTTCTAGCTAGTATTAATGAACTCTAATGAATGAAACAGTGATATGCTTCTTTCTAGGAGTATAAAGAATGTAGATTTTTAAATAAAACAAAATAATGTAAGGCAATCAAAATTCCATTAATCAAGCACATTCGTTTTTCTTTTAACCATATTTGATTAATTATGCTATAAAAAACTTTTGCTTCACACTTTCTTTGATTTTTTATCAGCGTTTACTATTAATTATTTGCAGGTGATTCTGTTGAATTCAAAGAAATCTCAGGGATGCACTGCTATTATTATAGGAAGGTCACAGTGTCTTTCACGATCTTGTTCCCCCATGCTTAAAATGAAAAAGTCCTCCCCCACTCATTTTTCCCCACCCTGGGTCCAAAAAATTTCTTGTCCCCCCCCCCCTCGAGTGACTTTTTAATATAGCTAGTTGCAATTCGCAATTTACAGAAATGATACTTGTTCCATGGGCCAACCAGTAAAAATGGGCTATGTTGAAGACTTTTATGTTTATACAAATTATAAACAACTAATGTAAAGGTAAACTAAAAAAACCTATAACTATAATATATTTTGTATATACCTCTAATAAAACTTAAAGGAATTCCCAAGTTCTCATACAAACATTATTACAATAACTCAAAACCGAATGTAAAAAATAATACGATAACTTGTTTTTAAAGTAGCTATCTCTAATCCTCTAAAACAACGAAGAAAGTGCTTTATCCGCCATTAAAATTTTCAAGATGTTTACATTTTTAAACCTTGGTTCAAACCTCTTTGGTATAACGCAACCTGTGACGTACAAGGTATGTAACATCGTTGCGTATTGTTTGCTTTTGGAATAGAAATGTCTGTTCAACCTTATCGCTTTGAGCAAAACAAAAAAAACTTTACGGAAAAATAAGAAACATGATGATAAGGATGAAGAAAGTGTGGACAGCAATGAAATTTCAAACATTGAAGAGTCAATCGTTGAACACATCAATCGCCGTGAAATCAACCAAATTCAATTTAATGATGGCATTACTATAAATATTTATCTGTTTCCTAACTTTGTTGTGATTTGCTTCGTTATTATATCAGAAAATCGTTCTGTCTATTCTTTATGACTTGCCAGGTGTTTTCACACGTTCGTTATGCATAATTTAGCTCATCCAGAAAACGAGTTTCAATGTATGTATTCAATTTAAATTCCAGACATCCCTTGTATTAAGCCGGTCTTACACGCTCCAATTTGTATGATGAGATTTGTATGACACAACTAGTTGGCCAATATTTCTATATGCTTACAGGCTCATACAAATGTTTTCAAAAAATTAAGTAATAACTCTTTCTAATCTTGCACGCGCTGAGTGTGGAGCTAGCTGCCGCAACAGCTGTGGTCGCTATTTAGCTATAGGAAAAAAATTAAACAGAGAAAGGATAAGAGTGTGTGGGTTAAACCGTGGCTGTTACGACGACCACAATTAGGAGCATGTGACACATTACTGGCTACGAATAGGAGATCGATTTGAATATGCAAACTATTTGAGGATGTTCCAAGAAAACCTTGCTAAACAATCATGTTTCTCCCACTCTTGAATAAAATCCTCATTTAACTGAACCTATTTTGCTGTCATGTTTGTTTTTAATCGCAATGTTCTTCGTAAATTGCAAAATTAAATTCTGCAAAACTTAATGAAAATACAGTACTAACTATTCCCCTAAACTCTGCAAAACGCAAAATTCAGGTATATTACCTCATCCGCGAAATTCGCAGTTTTTAGACCTGTCAATCGCAAAATTTTCTTCCGCGAAAATTCCCTTAAGGTAAATCAAATTGCGTGAGACGTGAATATTTTTTCGATCGCTCAATGATATCGTCTTTTGTTTCAGTGCAGACTGGAGCCATGACTCGTTTCTTACCAGTTAGTGCTTGTTTATAAATGCTGTTTTTCATCACGCGAAAGTTGTTGTCACGCTTTTACAACAAATATATGCAGAAACCGGCTTAAAAACTATACGGCTTAATCTCATAAATCAAAACTATGTACCACGTACCAAAAACAGAATAACTAGTTAAGTTGTTATTTGTTATGTTTAGGACAAATTCTATTCTTTTTTTTTAGATTATTATTTATATATGTTAAATATGTATGAGAACTTGGGAATCCCTTTAAACAATGATATACAGTACTTTAATACATTTGTGTTGTGTTTGTTACTACTTATCCATGGGCCATGGAGTTTAGATTCTTATAATATTCTTTCATTAGCTATTCTCTCTTTTTTTAGAAATAATGTTCATTTCCCGTTCAGTTATAAACCAGAAATGAGAATTGATGCAACCATTTTAATCAATTTTTGCTGAAGGTTTCCTAATGATTTAGGCTATATATAATAAAGAAGCAGGACCCAAGTCTTCAAAAAGATTTTGAGAAAGTTAAGGTTAAAAAATTTTAGAAGAAAGTTGTTGCCTCCCCCCCCCCCCAATGCCTAACTTCATAAAATTGTTGTCCCCCCCCTAAACTTGTCCCCACCCTGGGTCTTGGAAAAGGTCTCTCCTTCCCCCGTGCCTTACTAATGGTACAAAATCCCTCGGGGGAGGACACTATGAAGGTTATGCTGAACAGGAATTAAAATAGAAACTAAGTTTTTTTTTATAGAATCCAATCCCGTATCAAGAAGTTTAATTGCTACAAACAACCATTCACCTTCAGTTTTTCGTCCTTCAATGAAATGAGCACTTCATCAGCTGCACCACAGAGAATATCGCGAGGCTGTAAAAACAGATCAGAACAATTGTTACAGTTCATAACTTTGACAATTTATATTAACGACACAAAACTCACAGAAACAAAAGAAGAAACAAATTGAATCATTTTTGGGCAAATAAACAGATAGTCCATAAAACAACCACAAACAAAAACAGTTGTTCAAGCACACGTAAATTTTCATTGGTAGAGAATATGGTATGATCTGGGCTCTTTCATAAACAGCGAAAAATATCTTTAGTGATATTCAGGTCTGTCATTTTGAGCCTTAATTGATGTACTGATGCACGCACCGAACACTAAATAATATTTCGCAGCAATTTTTTTACTTCAATTACAACAAAACATTTTAGAATATTCTTGTGACTGATGTGCAAGCAATAACCATCTGATGATTTGGAAGTGTTCAACTCTGAAATTGATAGTTCTCGTTGCACAAACATAACAAAATGTTTTTTTTCCGATAAAAATGAAGTTTTAAATTTAGGTTTATCTACTGCAAACAGATGTAAAATACATAAGAATTCACTCCACATATTGAAATAGCCACAATAATTTCACTTACTTGGTCACCAATGGCAGCTTGAATAAAACTGAGAAGTACTTCATATGTTTTACGAGTTTCTGTTGACTTGGGACGATAGAAGATGCCTTCCATATCATCAGTTTTATCAGACAGCAGTGTAGAGCTCTTCAACTTGCCATAGTTCAAGTTTTCAATTTCACGCTCGGCTTTGCGTTTCCTTCAACACAACAATTTGTTACGTCTCAAAATGGAATGAAAATCAAATGAATTCTTAAAATTTTTACAATATGGGTAATTCCATATCAGAACAACAAATGGATGTAACCACCCATCCTCAGATTTGATTGAAATTTGGTACAGTGGCTGCAAATGATATTTTAGGAACCTCCTCAAAATTTCAGACAAATATATTTTTTAATTCAAAAGTTATCACATTTTAAAAAACAACGATTTTGCTAAAAATCAACTATCGTGAGCCGACAGCAGCACTTTTTTTCCGTCACAAAATCTATCATAACTTTTTAACCGTTTATGGTAGAGACCTGAAATTTTGACAGAATGTCAATGAGATGATACCAAACTGATTAAGCCATTTATTTGGGTGTTATTCATTTGGGAGAGTTGTTAACTAATGTAGGTTTGCAAACTTGACCCCTTGGAAAATTTGCAATCACCTTTGGACATATAACAAAAAAGGAGGAAGTGATATTAAGTTCTAGTTTTTTTTCTTGTCAAGTTAAAGGTATGAACTAATAGAAACAACAAAAAAATCAATGGGACCTCTTGATTTATTAATGATTACTATGGTTCAAAAATCAATATTTTCTCTCTCAAATATTTCATGTTTTCAGTATAAATAATTTGTTAAGGTGATTTTAAAACATATAAATAATGAAATGATCTTGTATTCTCATCATTGTCTCAATACAAAAAAATGGGTTAATTTGAATTGAAGCCATTACAGCATGGGAAAATGAAGAATGAAGTCATTGCAGCATGAGAAAACTGACTAATGAAGTCATTGTAGTGTGAGAATATTGACTAATGAAGTCATTGTAGTGTGAGAATATTGACTAATGAAGTCATCATAGTGTGAGAATATTGACTAATGAAGTCATCGTAGTGTGAGAATATTGACTAATGAAGTCATCGTAGTGTTAAAATATTGACTAATGAAGTCATCGTAGTGTGACAAAATTGACCAATGAAGTCATTGTAGTGTCTACACAAGTCCGTAATAAAATAACGCCTAACATCAGCAAAAACTATTCCAGGATCTCACAGTGACCACCGTTTCATTCCATGCAACGAAGGGAATTTAAAGACGTTTGTACTGTCATGTGATCAAGTTTACAGTGAGGTTTCTGCTTGCAGGAAAAATAAATTGCATTTAGACGTTATTGGAAATGTAAAAATTGGCAGCTATGTAGCAGCAGTTTATGATTGTAGTTGTATATTGGGATTGTGACTGATATTTCTGTTGATGACAATTTCTTTTATGCACAATAACAATGGTACTAATCGTTTTGTTTGGCCTGCAACGGCAGATACATGCTACATACCATTCACCAATATATTAGATATAGTTAGTCCAGATAGTTGGCAGAACAGGTCGACAATACTCAATCGAAGGTGACTAGTTTGACAGTTTGACAAAATTTCATCATGGTTTACTCAACCAAAACCGATGCATAACATTGATTTTATTTTTGTTTATAGTATTAGTTATATTATCAACTTTAGTTAGTTCATTTTATTAAACTTGGTTTATATTTTCAAATGTTAAACACAGTAATATAGTGTAAAGTCATTTTAGAAGTAATGTTGATTTTTGAACCACAACTTCATTCTTCATTTTTCTGAATATCATCTATTAATATAACTTCACACTAAAGCTCTTCAGAGTATCATTTTGTGAATCAGATGAATCTCAGGAGAAAGAAATGTGGTAGAGAAATTGAATTTGTACGATGTCAGGTACGTCACAAAAGTTTGCTTACCTATTAGTAAGAGGCTTTTTACAAAAACCTAAGTATAAATGATGGTATTTATAGTCTATACCCTAAAGGTTAGGGCAAAATCCATCTTGGGGTAGTAATTGATTGATTTTACTTGAATTTTACAACTTTTAACTCAGATTTAACTCTCCAAATGTCACATACGTCACATGGCCCATTACAGTGTAATAATAAAAAGCAACATCTAAATAACATGTTTTCTCCATTTCCATGATAAGAATACAAGATCATTTTCATTATTTATATGTTTTAAAATCACCTTAACAAATTATTTATACTGAAAACATGAAATATTTGAGAGAGAAAATATTGATTTTTGAACCATAGTAATCATTATTAAATCAAGAGGTCCCATTGATTTTTTTGTTGTTTCTATTAGTTCATACCTTTAACTTGACAAGAAAAAAAACTAGAACTTAATATCACTTCCTCCTTTTTTGTTATATGTCCAAAGGTGATTGCAAATTTTCCAAGGGGCCAAGTTTGCAAACCTACATTAGTTAACAACTCTCCCAAATGAATAACACCCAAATAAATGGCTTAATCAGTTTGGTATCATCTCATTGACATTCTGTCAAAATTTCAGGTCTCTACCATAAACGGTTAAAAAGTTATGATAGATTTTGTGACGGAAAAAAAGTGCTGCTGTCGGCTCACGATAGTTGATTTTTAGCAAAATCGTTGTTTTTTAAAATGTGATAACTTTTGAATTAAAAAATATATTTGTCTGAAATTTTGAGGAGGTTCCTAAAATATCATTTGCAGCCACTGTACCAAATTTCAATTAAATCTGAGGATGGGTGGTTACATGGATTTCAAAAATTTGTTGTTTTGACATGGAATTGCCCATATATACTTCTAATCACATGTCTGAAATTACTTTAAAAAAAGTCCATACATCAGCATTTCACTTCCTTATCAGGGTATGAATTAACTTTTACAAAGTGAACGGCAAATATTGCGTCACAGGCAAACTTTTTCTCTCAAAATAAACCGTTTTTACTAAGGGTGTTATGAACAGAATCTCCATCATGATATGAAGAATGTTCGAGCATTCCACATGGATTTGTTCTGAATTTAAAACACGTTGCCAGATCTTGAGATGGCTCTCATTTACATACATTGCTACATAATATGTACTTTTTGATTCACATTTTCAAAAAATAATAGATTTCAGACCTGTGCTTATTTTAAATAAATTCACCAAATGAAAAATTAAATGCAGAAAAATACGAGACTACCCCGTGGAAAGTTAATTTTGTAATAATTCAACACACTTAGATTTCTTTTCCTTTTCTTCAAGCTCAGGTGGTTTAGATCTCATGTATTTATCACCCATTTTAATTCCCTCCTTATGATACTGCAGTGATAACACTTCACCAGTGGCTTCATCACGGCCACGCCTTTCAATTAAACTCAAGTCAGCTTGAAGGACAAGATTTGAGTTCTAAAATAATACAAAAACGTTGCAGCTAACAATTTCAAAACAAGCTAATTTCTTATAGATATGTTTAATGACCAGTGATATTTCAGCAAAGATTAGGAACTCACCGCCTTGTATTCATATTGAAGTGATCTTGCTGTAGCATCTGCCATGATGCTTTAATATGCTTGAATAGCACTGGATGAACAGTTTTGTAATATGCTACAAATAGGAGAATATATAAAACATAAACAGAACGGTTTATTAACCTGTTAGCAAAATACACCTTTGACAAAGTTGAAATGAATTTAAATAATACTATGATTTCGAGGAATTGAACGCAAATCAACGCAACAGAATATAAATTGTTAGAATGGAATTAGATGGAATAAATTACAATATGTAAAAATGATAACATATATACTGAATTGAAATATTATAATACAATACAAGACAAATAACATAACAAGAAATGATGTTTATAACCGTTTAAATATGAACAAAAATTTTACAAAACCTAAATAATACAGTATAAGAAATTAATACCAATACTAAGAAGACAATGCTAGTTGGTAGGTAAAACATAAAATACAATTTCTTTGAACAATTGATAACATATTATGTCCAGACTTCAATTGCAGAAGCATTAATGTATAGCTATATCAAAGGTTTTTAAAGAGTTTTAATATTATTTGACAAAGAAGACATTTGTATGTGATTTTTCTGAAAATTTGTTCCATCACCAGGTAGGGGGGACACAATAAATACACTGAACCAAGTCAAATACCAACGGTTACCCAAAACCAGTTTCCAATTTTCGAAGAAACCAACTCCATAATCACATACTTTTTTCCGGCATTCAAACTGTGTTTGACCGCTGCTAATAAAATATGTTTGAAAACCAGCAAGTGTTGTAAATAAAAGCATTGCCATACAATGTACGCTCATTACCATTAGAATGAAGAGTTGATAAAAATTTACAAAACCAAAGCACCAAGCTAACATTGGACATGTTAATTTCAAAAATAGCCCAAAACTAATGTCACCCAATACATCATTATAAAATGGATGGTTGAAAAACATCGAGTACAAGCAACCAATCCACAGGTAATAAACCATGAGAATAAAATAACGGTGATTTTGAAAACCAACACAATTTCCAGCAAAGACACAATGATGGTCTCGTTTAATCACGCACGTGTTACAAACCGGACAATGGTGTGAGCGAGGAGGGGAATTCAGTTGGCACACTGGGCAATAAAACCAATCTGAATGCAGAACGGAAGGCAAATTCAATTGAGACATGATAGTTGAATCTGTAAGAATCATTGTATAAAAGTTGGAAAAAACTTGAATGGCTAAGAAGAATCCAACAAGCAAGTGAATGTTGTACATCAGTGTATACGGCTGATAGTATACCGGTAATACAATAAAAACTTCAAAACAAGCCATGCCAATTAAGCCAATATTTGTAAATGAAAAAGCAATCCTGTCTGATAGTGCATGTTTAGGAATGACCTTTTGCCAGAAACCCATTTCAAATGTTAGATATCTTAAACTCTAAACAGCAACAAATATTACCTGATTTATACATCTCATTACATATAATAATATCAGTGTTTGTGTACTCACTTTCGTTATCAACCACACTTTCTCATTACAACTAAGTGAAATACTACTAGTAAATGCAGCAAAAGGCAAAATGGTGTATGCTATGACCAATGTTTTTTTTTAATAAACTTTTTTTAATACCAACCTTTTCTTGACAATAATTGATGAAGTGGCATAAAACAACGAAATAAAATTAATAAAACACATTAAAATAATTAAGATACCCATGCCAAAAAAAACAAAGAAAGAAATTCCTTAAAAGGCAAGGTTTCAATACAAATACACAAAAATAGCGCAACATTTGCTACTTTAATTGTTTTACAAAAGAGGGATAATTTAAGCTGAGAAAAAACATTCTCATAACTGAGTTTATATAAGTTTAAATATACAGATTTTCAAGGGTAAACATCAAATTCAGCTTCTTCTGCATTTGTCTGTCTCTAAGTTGAATGGAACTTTTGAATAACCTGTATCATTGTGTGTAAACTTGTTCTCTTTGAAAACTGTCCTTCTTTTTATATTTTACGTTTCATAACAAGCTTTTTGAAATGTTTAATAATAAAATCGCATGCGTCAACAATATCTCAATGGTTTGCAGCATCTTTTTAGTTAAACTTTGAATTCTCATTTCTCAACAGAGAAAGGGAAGAATTTCATTAATCCTGATCTTTGCAAAGAAAGTATTTTATTAATAAGATGATTTCCATGCCAACCCTAAATTTTACAACGTTCAAAACAAAACAATTACAAAGGTAAAATGGTACAAAGAGTGGTATGATCAACATAATGACAGATTTTGTCATGGGCCAAAGACTGTTTATCTGAATTAGAAAGGTCATTTCATTTCATGTGGCTATGAGCCTATTTGTATATAATGTGGATGATACCTTGCTGACGTTGATGAGAACGCTCACGTACCTTCCCACAGTGCGTTGACTGTAACCTTCCTGAAGTTTTAAAGCGATCATAAGATATTATAACATCTGGGTTTTACATGTTGTTAACGTTGACCTGTCTCATTCTACGAAGAATCCTGTGTAGTGTCATGATCTGGTTTGCCGACAAGATATTCTCAAAAAAAAAGTGAGCTAGACTAAAGGGGGGGGGGGGGGGGGCAGAAAAGGAACTAGCGCTGTTCACATGTTCAGGTGAAAGCAAGAAATGAATCATTTCATCTATAAAATCAACAGACTTACATTATTCTCCAGAAGAATAAGAGAAATCATAACCAACATCGTTAAAATCAGTTAAATTGGCTGCTCTTAATATTTTTTCAAGAAAGTTAACATACCCATAAAATCCATGCAAGGCGTGTGACATGGATAGAATGGAAAAAGTTGGAATTATAAATTGACATACTAAATCTTAATTACTATTTTCAATTGGAAAATCAATTACAACAGAATGAACAATACTAACAATAACCCACATACAAGACTAACTCATAAAAATACGCCATTTTAAAAACAAAGTTAAAATTCTCGTGTGCATGCGACAAAGCAATTGAAACCAAGTTAGCAATAATATCAAAATTAGAATTGGTCCGATACGCGGGAAAAAATTAGAAGCCAGTGAAAATTTCTTTTCATCTATGTATATCTTAAACACCCCATCATGACCATTAAAACTACTAATTGATTACAAAATGTCATTATACAGTATAACACTCGATAAGTGGAACCTACACGGGACCGAAGAAAGTGGTTCCATTTATCGAATCTTCCACTTCGATTTTTCGTTAAAATGGCCCCATTAGCTACTACAGGAAAAGAAAGGAGAATGAATGAATAATAATAATAAAAAAATGTTACTTTGTTTATCAACAATCGTAATCTTAAAAATGTTTCCTTATAAAGTCCTTTAAAAGATCTGAAATATGAAGTAAAATAATTAGAGGCGTATTCGCTTCAAGGACATTCAACACACTATACGATCCACGGTATCTCAAACGCAAATTCAAGTACAGTTGAGCATCAGTTATCCGAACAACGGGTTATCTAAATTCAACGCTTATTCCACCAAATTGTTTCCGTCTTTTCAACATCGCTTAAACTCTTTTTGTCATAACCTGTCTTATCCGAACAAATTGTCTCGGTTCCTTATTATTTATTTATTTATAAACGAATATTTATACATGATAAAATACACTTCAACAATAATACATGCTGTTATCGATGTGCGTCCTGTTGAAAAATAATAAATAAATATTTTATTTTTATATTAGTGCTAAAAAAGATAAAATGAAACTTATTTACCGTAAATGACCAATCTAACGCCCACTCTCGAACTGACGCCCCTCCCAAATAAACGCCCAGGGTTAAAATTAAATTTTTAAACTAACGCCCACTCCCGATTAAACGCCCAGGTCCATAGAGAAAAATTAAAATAAACGCCCATTGGCTTTCATTTGATTCACAGCAAAATTAATACTACTTTCTTTAATCTTTAAAGTGTGGATATTTTGAAACAGTTTCACTAATTTTAAGCGTAAAATGTTCATACAAGTTACTCTTTCTATTCAGTTTGCTAAACAACACATCTGCGATCTTCTTGCTCTTGGTGTAGCACAAGTACGTTCCAGGCACAACTAGTCCAACTTCTCTGTATCTTTTCCCAGTGACTCGAACTTCGACCATGTTTTGTGAGTTTGATTCTAAGAATTGCACCAATAACTTCGATAACTCTATCGGAACATGGCCTACTTCACTGATCATCTTTGTCTCATCTTTTTTGTAAACACCGATGGCATGCTTGTCATGTTCGATGTCACATAATGGAAAGTGTCAAAGAAGCCTTACAATCTGCGAAAGTGCACATGGCTGTCATTCCAGGGGGATGCACAAAGCATATTCAAGCCCCCGATGTTAGCTGGAATAAACCTTTCGAGGCCTACATTACAGAAAAATTCGACCAGTGGTTAGCAGAGGGTTTACACGAATTTACTGAAGCTGGAAATATCAAAGCAGCACCACGGCGGAAAATTGTTCAGTGGATTTTCGAATCGTGGTCACATCTATCAAAAGAAATGATTGCCAAGTCGTTCAAGGTTTGCGCCCTAAATCTCCCAACAAATGGCTCTAAAGATGACCAAATACATTGCTTTAAGGAGGGTACGACTTGTGCGGCAGGAGCAGAAAAGTTAAAAGCACAACTAGCTGTAATGACAAACGAGAAGATAGGTGATACCAATCCCTTTTCTGTCATTAGTGAAGAAGATATGGAGGCTGCGACCCAGCCATTCCACCTCCTCGATGACGATGAAGAGAATGACGAGAAACTTGATATCATGTAGTCGACGTACATCTTCTCGATTATATTACTTTTGTTGATGGACTTTGTTTATTAACGCCCCTCCCTTACTAACGCCCCTCCCGAATAAACGCCCAGGGTAAAATTCGTTTGTTAAAATAAACGCCCAGGGCGTTTAATCGGTTGTTTACGGTATTGAATGTGTTAAAAAGATTGAAGAAAAATTCAGCACTTATACAATTCCATTAGTAATTTTGAATATTTACTAAAATTTGATTCTTTTCTAATGTTCATTGGCAGCTCATTGTCGATCTTTGCTCCCATATACTTATAAGATTTTTTACCAAATTCTCTTTTTATTTGGTAGTTCAACCATACAACCGTTGTTTCTTGTGTTGATTTTGTGATCACGCATTGTAAAGTAACCATGAAAGTTGACATGAGATAGAATCTAGTGACTTTCGTACGGACATACATGCATGTTTGTGGTTGATATTGACTATCAATGGAATGACTATTGGAGATTGCTTGTCCTCGTTTAAGTACTACTTTAGATGCTCTATGTTCAAGACTTTTTATTTTGCTGATTTGTCCTTCTGTGTACTTTAATGCAACAAAACTACAATATGTCACTATCAGAACTAACATCGACGAATAAATGGCTAATGCTGATTTGTTGTCAAGTAAATATCTAACTTTTGAGAGCGGCGTAATCGTGTAGAGAATCGTTTGTAATTTCTATCAAATTGAATGTTCATATTAAGGTGGTTGTTGATTTCTACTCCAAGATACTTGTAAGATGTGGTAAAGTTTACGGGTACGTTTTTACAGTCAAATTAAATTCTGAAGACTTTTCTGCAAGCCGTTGTGGAGTTCCGAATAATATACACTCAGTTTGGCCTTTCTTTAGGTTTGCGACTAAATCGTCACTATCGAGCCATTGCGAGAGCGCTTGTAAAATTTCAATTTGGAATTTCCACAACCGTCTGCTCAAACACCTTTATCACAATGATCAGGCTGCTATCAACAGTTCTGGGTGGAGCATTAGTTGTTTGGCTCCCACGCAAACCCATCTATCAGCATATGATGCCTGAACATTTTAAAAAGTCAGGTTGTTCAAAATGCAGAGTGATAATTGACTGTTCTGAGGTGTTTATTGAGAGACCAATGTCTTTGTATTGCCAGGCTGCAACATGAAGCAATTCCAAGCATCACAACACCTTCAAATTTTTGATTGGAATTTCGCCAAATGGATTTATAACATTCTTATCCGATGCTTACCCAGGATGATGCTCAGACCGATTTGTCATTAATGATAGTGATTTTGTACATGTGATGGTTGATAACTTAAATTTGATTTGTTGTTTTTTACAGTCAAATAATAGATTCTATCATTAATATGGTAAGTTCGTAATTATTTGAAGGTTTTTTGACATTTTGAACTGCTGTCCTCTCTTGAAACTTGATCGTTTTGGAAGAAAATCTTCTTTATAAGCCATAGTATATATATATATATAAACTAAAATTTTATTAGTTTTTATGATAATGATATGGTATGTGTACTACATAAGTGGCAACCACTCCACTTTATTATTTTTTAAAACTGGTGAGTAAAAAATTGTCAAAATCTTAACTTTATCTGTTTCTAGTTTCTTTTGCCCTTGAAAAGAAGAGAATAAGTTTCTTATTCTTTTGCCCAATTTGACCCTTCAATCATAAGAAACTGGGTTTCTTATAATAAAAAAGGTTTATTGGTTTTGATAAATTTAGACCATTAAAATTACAAATAAAAATTATCTCATTGTAGTGAAAAGAAGTAGCTAAAGAAAGTATTTAAAAATGTACAGAATCTTAAGTGAAAAGATTTATTGCTTTATGACCACTGAAACTTGTAACATGCGTTCATTTGCCTGAAGTAGGCTTCATTTAGTAGGATTCATTTGCTGTTTATTGTGATTTCGATTTTGTTTCGACCCCCATAGTTAGCGCCCAGACTCTTTTATCCGCGTTTTTCGGCTGCCGGCAGTGCGAGCGCGGATAGGTGTATTCCGATAACACTCTAGAAACCTGACTTTGGGAATAACGAAACTCTTTTCTCAATCACAATGTGCATCAAAAGCGTAGAAATTTCTTTGAAGATGAAATGAAATTTCACTGATAGAAATGCTGGAACAAATGAAACGTGAAGTGCGATGAAAGGTATTTATGTTCGAGTTACATGAGTTTACAAAAAAGAAGTTCGTGGCTTTTTATGAATATCAAAACTTTTTGAATCATTCATGAAATGTCCATCGCTTTTAACGTTTTAAAAATAAGCGAACGTATTCTCGCAAGGGACCCGGCTTTAGTAGAACTTACCTCTCCCCAGTAGTTAAATTACAAGGAATAGTACTTTTATAGAAAATTAACTAGACCAATCCGATCGAATTTCTTTTTAACGATTTATTGACATTTTTCTTGTGATTTACCTTCGCTAGCCGCCACGTCTAATGTTTTTAAATTTGCACTTGACACTTACCATAAGTTCATATAAAAAAATATGTTTCCTCGGTAGGCAATATATTTGTTGTCTCAGAGCGAGATCGACGGGAAAATGATTTTGTTCATAAACGTAATGTAAATTTATGTGCGTTTCGTAACGATAGCTTATCTCACTTTAAAAACTGTAAGAATAATTCCTCGTTTACCGGGGAATATTTTATCCATATGAACAACCCCTAAAATGCATATCTTTTCTAGAATCATGTCATATATTTGGTTTCTGGAGGAGTGCGTCCCCTTTAAACATTTTAGTTGGATTATCTTTAACTTTTTTGGAAAGGTGGACAATTTAAGCTCAATTATTCTGAGCCTATTTGGAATATCTATATACGCAGTTTTGATTTCGTCCCTTCATTTTATGGTGTTTTATGATGGATTCTTTTTAGTTCATTCATATTGTAGTTATGAATATGTCGCCTTTTTGAAGAACTTTGGTCTGTTGTTTTGCCCCGTAATCAAACAATTTGAAAGTTACGAATCTGAGGTTTATTTCCTTCTTTAGGAATAATAAATATAGTTGGCTATTTATATATGACGGTACTAAAGGCATATAACTCCCTCCTTAGAAATTGATAGTTGTAATAGTGTGGTTTAAACGTGAAGTAATCGCAATTTTTCGAGCTAACTAACTATTCTCTGGATAAAAATTAGGTTTTGAATTTGCAAACTTTTTCTAGCTATTATTAATGAACTACCTTTCACTCTAGCGAGTAAATTTTTTCTAAAATTTTAGAACAGATAATATATAACCGTGTTTATTTACACTTATCTAGTAATAAAATATTGAGCAATAATCAATTTGGCCTCCAGAAAACAAGCCAAGCGAACATGCAAATGTTGATCTCGTGGATAACAATATTAAACATTTTGAGGACACTAAATATACACTTGGTGTGTTTATAGAGCTGGCAAAAGCATTTGACACAGTTGTCATGTCATTGCGGAATAAATGGAAGGTATTTAAATCGGATGACCAGCAGACAGGCAACAGTACGTTAGCTATCACGATAAAAAAACACTTTATTCGAATGATCTTTGTGGAGTCCCCCAATGTTCAATTCTGAGGCCCATATTGTCCCTAATCTACATCAAAGATGTAGATAATTCAATAAAAACACATTCATTCAATTTTATAGGCAGATGACACTAATATATTTATTTCTGGCAAAAACATTGATAATAAATCTCCGTAAATGTTGAGCTAGAAAAAGTACAAAAGTTAACAAAATGTTCTTAAATATTAAAAAAAACAAATTTGTACTTATTCATCCGTCAAAAAACAAACTACCGGACAAGTTACCAAATCTTAAAGTGAATTCAAATATATCCTTAGAGTTATTTTAGATCAACACCTCAACTGGAAACCACATATCAGTATGATTGAAAGTAAAATATTCAAAAGTATGGGAATTATATACAGGTCCAGACAAGTATTAAACATTTATATCCTCGAGTTGCTTTACTTCTCCTTCATACACAGCTGCATCAACTATGGTAATCTCGCTTGGGGCATTAGTAACAAGTCTAATCTTTACAAAATTCAAAAACATGCTTCTCTCGCATAATACTTTCTAAAGACAAGTACACTCTCGCGAAAACCTTTACTGCAATCTTTGAACATTTTCAACATTTTCCAGATAAACATTCTTAATCATTAGTCTTTATGTATAAAGTAAATAACAATTCAGCACCTTCAATCTTTAATGATAAATTCTCTCTAAACATTAATAGATACAATGTAAGACTTTCAAGTTATATATTCCCGTGTAAGAAATAAAGTCTCTGGAATGACCTAAGTGTAGACGAAATAACCATCGACTCGTTAAACCTATTTAAACGCAGGATTACAGTTAAGTTACTTGTTTGCCTATGTTAACATCCCCTGGGCCCTGCTCCACCCCCTTCCCACATAAAAAAATGTTTGTAAGAAAAGTTTTAATAAAAAAATTATGTGTAATTGGGCAAACTGACAATTGATCTATCAGTCTTTTGCCGACTGGGTATAGTGTTTTGTGTATAGTATATTATGCCTCTTATAACATTATTATTTATTGATTTGTTCATTTCATTACGATTTTGATTTTTGTAAGCACTTTATTTTGAAATGCAAGAATTTTCGAACTTATATATATATATATTACTTTTTGTAAATGGCAAAATTAAAACTGAAGAAAAATAAAAAAAATATGAAGGAAATAAGACGAGGAATGTTTCTTTCTAAGAGTATAAAGAACAGTTTGATATAATTGTGGATAGAGCGAAGTAGCGAGAAAAGGTTTTATTTTCGAATTAATGGTTCAAACCCACGAAGAAACGCAACGGAATGCGGCTGGTACAGTTAAGACCCGGGCAAACCATGTCTACATTGAAAGTGCGTTCGAATGCTCTTAAAAATATAAAAACAAAACAAAAAAACAAAATGGCGCAGTTTCTGAACAGGTTGTGAGGTAGTTGATTATTCTTCTTCGGAGCCTTGGAAGAGATATAAATGAAGATTATAACGAACATGTTTTCTTAGTTGTGACGGGCTCTATTATGGCGATAGTAATAAACTATATAGTCCATTCGCTACAACATCAGCATAGAGACACTCGTAATTAGGCCCTGCAATCGCCATAAGAACGATGGAATGTGTATGTTCATAATTATTATGATAAAAGTCGTAATATGGTTCCCATCTATTGCTCTTACAGCATTTTGAAAGTTCCATCTTGAATTGTACTCCTCTGCAATTTCAAACCTGCGCGTTGATGTATTCGGGTAGGTAAAAAAAAGAAAGAGTTTTATTTTATTGCTTTGGACTTTGTAAGAAATCGTTTTTCTCGAAATGCAAGACTGGGATAAAAGCGAATGATAAATCTCTTCGGTTACTAAAGATCTAATCGTCAGACGTTGGGCAGGAATTATGGGTTTTTTAAACCACCTCTTGATAACTCTGTTGGTGTAATATCTTGTTCAATTTCTGATAGAATAAATATCATCATCATCATCAGTTCGAGAAAACTCGGACTCGTTTGATTTGTTCCTTCCATCCTACTCAATCTTCCATTGCTTTGGGTAAGTCCTCTAAGTGTAGGCCAGTATCATCTACTAGCTGGTCTGTGTAGGTGCGCTTTGGTCTGCCTGCTGTTTTCTTTCCATGAATTGGAAAAAAGAACAAAATCTCACTTGCCAGTTCTTTCTTATGTCTCCAAATGTGACCGGCAAGTTTGAGTCGAACTTCTCTTATAGACATGGAGATGGGCGGTAGATGTCCATACAGACGTTTCTTAGTTGGGTGTTTCTTCCAACTTTTGTTTAGTGCAGCACGAAGGAGGCGTGTGTAGGTGTCATCCAAAGAAGTTTCTTGTTACTTTGTGAGTGTCCAAGTAGATGAACCATATGTCAGAACTGGATCTACGACCGCCTTAAAGAAGTCTCGTTTCAGTTTGTCTATCAGATTTGATTTTCAAATGACACTCAGACCATCTAGAGCTTTCCACGCTTTTGCCTTTCTGATGTTGATGTCCTTTTCAGTTGATTGAATGTTGCTTCCGAGCTATGAGAAATCTTTAACGGATTTCAGGCTATTTCCATTGAACAATTTTATTTCACCAGTTTGGTTGAAGCTGATAAACTTTGTTTTCTTAGCATTTATGTAGTGACCAATTTCGCTTCCGGCTTCCTCAACTAGGTGTAGCAGTTTAGTGGCTTCGTCGATTGTATCGGAGATCAGCGCAAGGTCGTCGGCATAATCCACGTCTGTGATGACTTTTACTGGGTTGCGGCGACTGCGCGCTCTATCCAAGGTGAAGCCAAGTTCAGGATAAAGGTCAGCAGATGTTCTTAATGCGTAATCAAGACATAGAATGAAAAGAAACGAGGCCAGTGTATCCTTTTGTAATACCCCTGCTAAGACTTTGAAGAAGTCGGTATCTTTGTTCGGTGATCTGACCATTGCTCTTGAGTTTTCGTATAACATCATTATTGCTGTGGTGGTTTCCTCAGGTATCCCATAAGCAAGTAGGATTTTTTTAAGCTTGCCACGGTGGACAGAGTCAAACGCTTTTGAAAAGTCGACAAACGTAAACACTGCTTGCACATTTTTTGCCTTAACACCTTCGATTATACGGCGGACCGTAAGAATTTGGCCAACGGTAGAACGCTTTTGTCAAAAATCATTCTGGTTTTTACGGAGGATATTTTCCAGCTCAGGGCGGATACGGTTTAGGAGAAGTAGATTATAAATTTTTGTTGCTATAGGAGTTAGAGTTATTCCGCGGTAGTTTGTTGTTAAACCTAAGTCGCCTTTCTTTGGAAAAGGTAATATGCAGTTGTCTGTCCATCGGTCCATCGAGTTTTGTTGATACACCTGATTACAGAAGTCTAGCAGTTCATTATCGTAGTCTCCTGTCAGCCATACTTCGGCAGGGATGTTGTCGAGGACGCAAGCTTTTCCTCTTTTAATTTGACGCTTTGCAACATTTAGTTCCTCTTTTTGTGATATTGAGCTCCTCGTCTACGATCTTCTTAGTTTCTCTTCCGGTGATAACAGGAGCCTTACCGAGCAGATTTTCGAAGTGAGCTTTCCATTTATCAATTCTTTCCTTCTGATTTGCAGCCTAAAGGTTTAACTTTATTATTACTTCTGCGGCCAGATATTTCGTTGATTGTTTTTCAAGCAAAAGCTGCTTGTTGATTCACTGCAGCTTTTTTTATTATTTGGATTTTGGATTTCACATAGTCTTCCTGCTCTGATTGGTATGTCTGTATGTATGAATAAATATAAATGAATCATAATGTAGAGAAAACCCCTTGTGGGAAAACCCCTCAACTGAATTGATTCTGATTGGACAATTTACATTTTCTACAATAATAGCTTTTGTTATATTTTCTAAAAACTGATCCAGCACGCGTTGGAGAGGAAGTTTATTTTTTGTGTTGACGGAAGAATGAACGAAATTCAAATAAAAAGTTAACCCGCGTCCTTCATCTTATAGTTTGTGGAATAAAGTTATACGATTACACAAGTTTTCACAAATTACTGGCGGCCGATGAGGGACATATTTTAAAGTTGGATATTTTATGGTTTTGTATTTATTACACGGTGATCAGTAGTTGATATTTCGGACTTACCTAAGAAAGAGGTTTGTATTTCGGTTCAGGGTTGTTCTTACTTTGTTTATTGTATCGGTTTGGATTTCGTATTTGTGATCGGTTACATTTTCATACTAATTCATTCATTTTATAATTTTTGTTTGTCTATTACACAGTTACATAGTCTAAGTACGGCTTTTTAGCATTTTATTAAAGCGTAATAATAGCAGAAGCACGTGTTCGAGGAAGCAGAAAAACTTATTTACGGAACATTTCAAATCAAGAACGGATTATATTAGAATTTGTTGATAATGACAGTCCAGATAAAACTTTATTAACTGCATCAAAAAACAGTCTAATCGAAAAAATTGACAAAGTAAAAGCGCTTAATGATAATATTATCGATCTTTTAAACGGCGAGGAAATGGAAAAGGAACTTGATGAATGTCTTTTGCGAGCTGATAACTTTCATGAATTATTAGCTGATTCGTGTTTAAACAAAAACACTATCGTCGACACTGTTCATTCTACTGTTCAAAACATTTCTTTCCACTCATCGAGGAGCGATTTTTCTACTGTCAATTGGAAATAGCTACATTTGACGGTGATATTACAAATTGGCAATCGTTTTGGAACAATTTGACTCGGCTTATTATTAACTCAAACGATAATATTAGTGACGTTAATTATATTTGTGCAACGAAGCAAAAACTTCCGTTTCAAGGCTTTCCTCTACGTCTGCTAATTACAAAGAGGCGATTGACATTTTAAAACGGATCTAGGAAAAAATCTTCCTGGAAAATATCACCCGGAAAAAATCCCCACATGAAAAAAAAACCCTGGAAAAAATTCCTCCATGAAAACAGACAACGAAAGTCAGAATCGTTTTCGATGTTTTGGCGAAATATCAAAATCATCATTCTCTCAATGACATAATAGATCTCGGTCCATGTTTGCTGCCATATTTAATCGACATTCTGCTACGTTCCGTCTTAGAAAAATTGCTCTTGTTGCGGATATTAAAAAAGCGTTCTTACAAATCCTTATTAACGAAGAACACCGTGATTATTTAAGGTTGTTATGGTTTTAAAATATTAACAATTATTTCCGGATATTAAAGTATTGCGATTTACAAGATTGTTGTTTGGTCTTACACCAAGTACTTTTATCCTGAGCGGTACCGTTAAACTTCATCTCGAAAAATATCTTGATCAATCAGAAATTCGCAAATTTTTAATACTCTATGTTGATAATGTCACTGATAGTTTTGATGATAATAAAGAAGGCGTTTCTTTTTATGAAGTATCCAAGTCTTCTCTGAGTAGCGGAAGTTTTCGGTTACGTAAATGGGCGACTAACGATAAAGTTCTTCAAGAGCATATCGATCAAAACAAAACGAAACGGACACGAGGTCAGAGGATGGCTACCGTTAAATATTAGGAATTTCAACGTTTACCGATGAATTTGTGTTTAGTTTCGACAATATTATCAAATTTGCATTATAGTTACCGCCAACGAAACGAAATATTCTCAAGATCAGTGCAACATTATTCGATCCATTGGGTTTAACATCGCCAATAATATTACATCGGAAACTTATTTTCAAACAGTTATGTATGAAAAAATACAATTGGGATATAGATGGAAATTTATTAAAACGCGGGGAAAAAACGTTTGATAAGGTCTCTATAGGACGTCATGTACTGTGTAACTGTGGCCTTAGACAAGTTGAAATTCACGGTTTTTGCGATAGCTCGGCGGAAGCTTATTGTGCATGTGTATATTAAAGCGGTTTGTTGCAATAAAGTCAGTTTATGGGTTAGTAAATGTCGTTTGGTTTTAATGAAGTCATTCAGATTGGAATTGTTGGGTTGTTTGTTGTTGACAAAGTTAGTTAGGTCAGTGTTAAAGGCAGTCGAAGAAGAGGTTAATATTTTGGGATTATTTTCATTGGAGTGATAGTCAAGTAGCACTGTGGTGGATAAAACAGGTTAAAAATGTGGAATATTTGGGTTGAAAATAGAGTTTCGTTCATTCGTGAACACACATCACCTGACTTTTGGGTCCATGTACCATCTGGAGATAATCCTGCTGATATTTCCACTCGTTCCATTTCACTTCATCGGTTTACACAATCATTTTGGTTTAATGGTCCAATCCGTTTTGTTGGATACTCGGGAAGATTGGTCATCGGGTAGCGATATTCTGTCATTTGAAGAAGGTGATGTGGAGGACTTAGAGGAGAGAGTTTCCAAGTCAGTTGTTAATGCGGTTCAATTAGTTTGTTTTGGAAATATAATTGATAATAGGAGGTACGGGTCATTGCATAAATTATTACGGATTTCGAGTTATGTTTTACGTTTTTTGCATAATTTGCATGCAAATATACGAACAAAAGACTTTAAAACTGGAGATTTAACGGTTGAAGAAATGCGGATTAAATTGAACAACATTCTATTGTAAACAAAGACAATTTTGATAAAGTTAAAAACTCTTTACGATTATTTAATGATGTGGATGGTATTTTAAAATTAGTGACATTTCTTGACAAGTTTTACATGTGAAAAAAGTTCCCTATTTTATTAAACAATGAAAGTTATATTACACAATTTATTGTTTGGAAATCACACGAAAAGGTTTTCCATATTGGCGTAAATGCTACATTAATTGACATTCGTTTAAACTATTGGTTAATTAGGGGTAGACAAATAGAAAAAAAGAGATAAAAACGTGAAAAAATTGTTAAGACATTGTTATTGATGTAAATATGTACAAGGAGAGGCTTTATTACCCCCTCAAACACCATGTTTACCGGCGTTCCGCACGACATGTAATCACAACTTTGAAAATGTTGGAATTGATTTTGCTGGTCGACTTTACTATAAAGACACTTTCGATAATTCAGTAAACAAGTGTTATGTTTTATTATTTACGTGCGCAGCAACACGAGCTGTCCATGTTGAACTTACGGAAGATCTTGGTGTCGAAACTTGATTCTTGCTCTACGACGAGGACGATCTAAATTATTATTAAAAGTTATTGGTAAAGCACTGCTAACTTTCGATCAATTATCTACATTATCGGTTGAGATCAAGTGTTCTGAACTCGCGACAACTGACATACGTTGATGACGATCCAAACAACAGTGTCCTCACTCCGAATCATCTTATTTACGGACGGATTGTATACGAACAATGTTACAATGAGCAAGTAGTCGAGTTGGACGAGTTAAATGCACGGAAAACAGTCGAACGTGTTTCTACAAGTATGGGCAGTTTTTATAAACGATTCAATGATGAATATATCACATCTTTACAAGAAAAACGGAAATGCACATATCGGTTTAATTGTGACGTCGTATTAATTAAAGAGAACAATGTTCCTCGCATGAAATGGAAGAAAGGAACAGTAGTCGATGTAATTAGAGGTAACAATAATGCTATTCGAGAAGAAGAGTTAGCAGTATATCAACCCACATACAACAGAAATACATCGTTCAAGTGACTTCTTTAATTGATTGTAAATTGCATTTGTTTGTCACGTGGGGAGTGTAAAGAAAACCCCTTATGGGGAAACCCCTCAACTGAATTGATTCTGATTGGACAATTTACAATTTCTACAATAATAGCTTTTGTTATATTTTTCTAAAACCTGATCCAGCATGTGTGAGCGAGGAAGTTTTATAAGAAATTATAAAAAGTTAACCCGCGCCGTTCATCTTATAGTTTGAGGAATAAAGTTATACAATTACACAAGTTTTCACAACACACATCATCCTTATCATCTCCTTATAGCTTTGTGTATCTTTCATACGCAACTCTCTAACAATGTTTGTAAAAATCACAGTTCAATATGGATGTTTATATTTAAACCATTACCTCCTTTTCAGAATCACCGCTATCAACATTGAAATTTGGTTTTACAAAGTCATGTTTGCTCAGAAGTAAGCTTTCTTCATGAGACACAAAAAATATGATATATGTTTTAAGTTTCAGTCATATTATGAAATATATGAACCACTCTGTTTGCTCAAACAATTTAGTAATATTCAGGTGTTATGTTTAAACAAATTTCTCGTGCTTTTATAGGTTATCACAAACATTTGTGAGAAGGTCACTTGGCATTCTGGTTGTCACGTTTATTGTTGCATTTTTCTTCCTTTATAAAGACAAATTAAACTATTACGTTTCTGAAAGGTATTCAACCAACACGAGCTCTGAAGCTCAACAGAATTTACAACAGAATCAGAATGTTATTTCGCAACCTATCTTAAATCCGACAGCAAAAGAAATGATAAAAAGCGTCTTTTACGAACCAGAGAACGTTACCGATTCTTTGAATCTGGTGGTTTTCGTTTTAACAACACCGAACAATCGAGAGAAACGAAACATCATTCGAAGCACGTGGGCCAATTGCGAAAAATTAAAAACATTGACGTTTGAATCTCGATACATACCGAAAGATGTCCATTGTCGAAGAATTTTCGTCATTGGCAAACCTGTAAATGGCTTAGATAATATCTTAAAGGAAGCTAAAGAATTTCAGGACATGCTTATATTTGATTACACAGAGTCCTATCGTACCATATATTTCAAGATCATGTCCATGTTTTATTGGGTCATTAAATACTCACCGAGGTGGATTTTGAAAGCAGACGATGATGTTTATGTGCATTTACCACGTCTTGTTCTTGAGCTTTCCACTTTAAAACCATCACGATTTTATGGAGGAAGAGTTGCGAAAAGAGAGAATGTTGTGAGAGATCGTTCAAGCCCAGCATACGTTACACGCGAGGCTTACTCGCCATCCACATACCCACCATTCTGTTCCGGAACAATGTACATAGTTACTGCTGATTTGTTATCCGATATGTTTTTGGCTATAGAGAGTTTCCCAATCCCATTTGTGGATGACGTTTACGTCGGAGTATTGATGAAACATATTGGCGTCATTCCGCATCATTTCTCAGGTTTTTGGCTCCGCCCCGATGGAGAACGTTTTGTTGACGATGCAATGTTGAAAACCAAAATAGCTATCAGTCACCAGTTATTGTCGATAGATTTAGAACAACTCCATGACAGAACGATTCGTTTGGGCACAGATACATTATTCGTAGAGGAAGCCTCAAATAAATATTCATCTATTTACATGCATTTTTAGACAAAACAGTTCCTATTGAAATCATTCGAACGTCAGTACCAGTTAACAGTCTCTATTGAAATCACTCCAGCGTCAGTACCAGTTAACAGTCTCTATTGAAATCACTTCAGCGTCAGTACCAGTTAACAGTCTCTATTGAAATCATTCCAACGTCAGTACCAGTTAACAGCTCCTATTGAAATCATTCCAACGTCAGTATCAGTTAACAGTTCCTATTGAAATCATTCCAACGTCAGTACCAGATTTGGTTGAAGATGAACTTTCCGCAAAGAAAGAAATACTATTATAAAGGTTATATAATAGAGAAGTATTATGCAAAATGATTTCGCATCGTCAAATGGTTGCTTTCTTTCGACAATTGATGAAAAAGATGTTGCTTTATAGCGTTCTTGTCTTTTTTTTCTGCTTCTCTAATGATTTTGTTCTTTCTAAATAAACTCTGCACTCTAATCACGCCGCTTCCAAAGCTGACGTTTGAAATAAAAGCCGCAGCGTCTATTTGAGGAAATACGTTATTGCAAATAGAGAATGGAGCCCCAAAAGGTTCTTATAAAAAATACATATTTTCATGGCCTACCTTTTTAAAGACCTTAATTTCCCTGATCAATTTAATATATGAATTATCATGGCCTATTACGCGGTCCATTTAGTTGCATTATAAAGACCAATTAAATTAATTAAAAGGTCGACGAGAAATATCTTGAAACCATCAGATATTTTATACATACTGCACCTTTCTTCTCGTCACTCAATTCCTTCTGATTATTAAAGAAAATGTTAGAAACTGTTCGATATGCATATTTCCCCCCATAGTTGGTGAAGAGAAAACATAATTGTAATAAAAAATTAACAACAAGTGTTCAGAAAGCTTTCTTGTGGGTAAATCACTAGAATATTTGGTGATAGTAGATCCATAAAAAAAATAAACATACCAGAAACAAATTCTGCAACCGCAATATTGGGCCCCCAACTATAAATAAAACTAGAAAAAAAGTTTAAATCCCACTAAACAATGTTTAGTTTAACTTTGTAGATTGTTGGCGCTTTCCAATACTGTCCTTGTGACGGATGTCTTTGTTGCATTTCAAAAAAACAAATTTTTGATTATTTTCTTGACCAAGTGGGTAGAGTGCATATCTTCATTACCAGGTACATTCTCTTTGTCATGCTCTTCTAACTCAGGAAACAAATTTTCAACAACCACGCATGAATAGATCTGATGTAACCTGATGTTTTTATTTACTTTAGATTTTGAATTAATAGACAGCTGGAAAAGGTTATTTCATTTAAATTTTACCTTCAAAACTGACTTTGGCGGCACAATTAATCTTCCTCTATTTTTAGATGAGATCAATGACAAAGATGGAAATATCCGGCGTGTATAACAATGATCATTATGGCCAGATTCCGCGTGTTGTTTGGTGAATGCTTCGGAACATTCAACGCGGGAAATATTAGACATAATCTATCTAACTATGAAACCAGAAATATAACCAAGTATCGCTTCTTGGTGCATAGACACGTTGATTGAATTTAACTTTTCTCTGATGATGGAAATTTCTGCAGCACCAACCTCTACTTCTTCCTCTTGGTTGAACAGTGATGCATTTCGTTTATTCCATTTTAAAGAAAATACCGAGCTATTGGAATGATCTTCAACGCGACAATTTCCTCTGTTTGATGCAATGATGGAAGTTCCCAACAAGATTTTCTTCATGCTGGACTTGAATTGTCTGATATCTGGTTTTTTGTTGAAACCATTTTTACCACGAATGCATGTGAAGAGTTAGGGTTATTTTATACGTCAGAAGGCACGGAAAAGAATGAGCAGAGATTAATTGCTGGGTTAAATGAGGAACGCCCTGTGCAGCAGTAATGAGGCCCAATGCAAAGGTTTGCGACGATGCTTGAAGATTGACACACCCGTAGGATCTTTTTTTATCGTAGAACATCAATATAATATGATACAGTGGCTTCTTATAACTCTTTGCATATGGGCTTCGGCTGTTCAGAACGCCGAACAATCGGTCTATTACACATATAAAATTTAGATAATCTATTTATATTCTTTTCTAAAAGTATCGTCCAGAAAAAAGTAATAAAATTAAGTCAATCTAGGAAATAACAACTGTTTAGATATTCGTATTTTACGAAATAAGTCCCCAAGATTTTATTTTTTCAAGGATTTTTTCATCTACTTATTTCTAATATGTTGTTAACAATACCATGCCTCCAAATTACTATTTATTTTTATTTTAATAAATTTTTATCTTAAAAGCTGCCTGACCACTCCATTATTCAAATGTCTTGCAAAATAAAACCATTGTGTTCACACGAAAATTCTGGTTGATATGCAAACAAAATCAACATATTTACTTAAAGCCTAGGGGACTTATTGCTCTTTAAAGGAGAAGAAATTACGAAAAAATAACATTATATAGATAACAGGGGCCGGATCCAGGATTTTTGTCCAGGTCAGCCAAAATGCGGACGAAGTACAAAGAAATGAAAAAAACACCTGGGGATTTGTGTGGCGCTGTAATCCTCCAACGGGGACAGGGGTGGAGTCCCGAAAAATTTTGCACCCTAACGGTCATTTATTCTTTAAAAACAATTTAGTGTACACATTCAGAACGAGAAGTTTTCATTATAGAAAGGAAAGTATGATGAAAGAATTACCGAAGAAACATGCAATATAGTTACTCTAGTGTGCCGAATAAACGCAGGGCCTTAATAATTAGGGCGGGGGGGGGGGGGTGATTTCAAATAAATCTAATAAACGGTCTTTATTTCCGGAGGGGGGGGGAGGAGTCACGATTTCTTTGTAACATGAAGAGCCACTGTTTTCACGTATTTACAAACTCTAAAGAACATGAGCATAAACATTTAGTATATAATACACTGACTGTTTCGACCAATATCAGGTCTCGTCAGGATGCTTAGGAAGAAACTCCAGACATGGACAGTCAAGCAAGAACAAAATAAAACAGACACTATAATGGATAGGCATGATAACATGAAAACATATATATTGTATTGTACTTAGTAAATATAATAAAGAAAAAAATAATTGAATTGACTTTTCCAAATATCATTTGTAGATATCAGAACTGAAACGTCTGATTATATAGATAGTCCAACTAAAGGTTTCACATCCTCACGCAATAATGAGTGTCAACACCTATATAAATCTTAAAAATTAGAAACAATAAGATTCTATTTATCTAGAAATAACCAAAAGAATCAAATAAACAAAACAAACAAAATAACAAATTGACAATACAATAGCGCCCATAAACAATACAAAACAATTGAAAATATAAAAACAGAGAGTACAGTGTGCATCAAAAAACTTTAAATGTATTGTTTTGTAATAGTGTATGGACTATGCATGAAATTCTCATTGGGCGATGTTTAAGTTTACCCACCGTAATTTATGAAGCTTGATTTACATTTTATCGTTAACTTACAAAATAGAAAAGTGGGATTTATTTCAATTAACAAGTCTTCAATTGCATGATTTCAAAGTTTATTTTGATACATATACTATATATACAAATTATGGCAGTGCTAAACTACAAAAAATTAATTCGGCAAGGGCTCAATTTAGCAAAGCTATCAATTACACTTTCAACTAGCTTTTTCAAAAACATACATACCTTGATTATAACTGGATGATGTTTCAATATTTCTTCTGATTAGATATAAAAGAGCAGCAATACAAGTATAAAAGGCCCAAACACCCTGCTGATGTATGAACTGCTACTGTTTACACTTATCAACAAGAGAATCCTAATGACTATTGAAAGAAATATCAGAGATCCAGCAGCTAAAAACAGAATTAAAATGTGTTTTCGTGGTTTGAATAAAAAAACGTATTTAAAAACAATTCAGCACAGGTCAATAAACGTAAAATATCACAAAAAGTGTTATCGCCAAAGAGTAAAAGACTAGCAGAACTTACAAACAATCACCTGACAATTTTGAAGGCAAGGCTATCATTTTCTTCATAGGAACTGGACTCTGAAAATTCAAACTCAATAATAACATCTCTAGAAATCGTTTTATCAACAGACCTTAAAATTTCCCCATCAATAATTTGTTTAGCTGAGTCAAATTCAACTCTAAGCATCTCATAACATTGTGATTAATTACAACAAACTCACTCATCCTGGTAGCTACAGCTCGCCAGCTATAAGAAACGGCATATACTTTAAGTGGGACCCGGGATCCTACATACTCGGGATCCGGGACCAGGGAGGCGGGACCAGGCACCCGAACCTTGAAAATGTTATTTTGCAGACCGGATTTTTTTTTAAAAGTTTTATTTGTTTTTAGTGATTTTTTTTTTAACTTTGCTGTTTATATCTATCTATGTATTCCACCTACGCACGTCGCTTGGTACAGACATAGGAGGTGCTCGTAATAGCTATTTTCTGTGTTTGCAATTTACTAAAGAGAAACTTCTTTTGTTTAAAACATGATCGCGTTGCTCTTTCTTGGAAGGTTGCATTGTTAACAAGTCTAGACATGAGTAGAACAGGTTGTCTAATAAATAAATCACTTCGAGTGGTTTAAGTGGAAGATATATTGAAAAAAAGTTTTAAATAATTTACATAACATCCAATATCACTTTAAAATAATCAACCAATTATTGATATTTAACTTGTATGCTATGTTTAATTTTAGAACGACAAGAGGGGCAGCGATACTGTCTTATTATTATTGTGACAAAATATGAAGTTGTAAATATCAACAAACAAAAAACAACGAAAAGTCATTTAGTTCCTAGCTACTATGTATATAAGTTTTAAAAGTTAAGTTTTTTTTACTTTTTTTGTTGGTCTGCAAATATATATTTTCAAGACAAAAAAATAAAAAAATAAAAAACTAAAACTTAAAAAAAAAATGGAAAAAATCCGGTCTGCAAAATAAAATTTTCAAGGTCCCGGGTCCCGCCTCCCTGGTCCCGAGTATGTAGGGTCCCGGGTACCACTTAAAGTATATGCCATAAGGGACGTTAGTGTTAGGTGTGACAATCGTAACAAGTTTTACAATCAGTTACTTTACCAGCTAATGAATGTTTATTCATCTTTTCAACAAGCAATTTCCAGGTGTTTAGAGACATAAAAACAGCAAATTTTTCTGTCACTAAAGTTTTTCAGGGATAACTATGAGATGAAGACACGCTTTCTTTGCAAAATAACAGAAATGGCCAAACAAGCAGATATTAGCTATAACGTTAATAAGTCGTCTTCTAGTACATAGAAGAAAGGTTGATTAGCTTCCTCACTCAAAAACTCTTTAGCCACTATAATTCTAAAGTTCCTTGCAAAACGCAATAATGCGTATATGATGTAAGCAGTAAGCAGTCGGTCTTATATTATAAAAGACTTTGTCTACTATATTCACCACACGGAGAGACTAATAAAAAAGGAAAGTAAGAGTGACAGTAATAGTGTTATTTGGGAATCTGAAAGTATTTCTTTTGTAAATATTGTAAATATTGTACGTACTTTTGTAAAGGAAATTTTATTGTACATATTTTATGAAAGTTTATCCTGTTACTGACGTCACGAAGAAAAAGGTTCTCTTAAAACCAATTTGACGTCAAATTATAGTTAATCTGACGTAACTTCTAATACAGCAGCATGTCTAAAGAAAAGAAAAAGTCGGGCTCTTCTAAAATGCTTGATAAGGTATTTTATAAGAAAAACAAACAAAGAAACCGACCAAGCTCCGCAAAAAGCAACTCGAGCTGCTCCAGTAGTGGTTCAGGTAACGCCTACATGTTTTCCACAGTGAAACTTCCGCCCATTTTGAAGAAAACGGACGTTAAGAAAAGCACGGTAGACTTACGTCGCAAAGACGGCAAACTGAATTGCAACGTCGGCGTCACAATAAAGAGACGGGCTTACGAATGTGCAATTGATTTCGTGAATGAAACGATGCAAGAATGCACGCGGTCGTCTCAAGGATTGGTTGGAACTAAACCTGAAAATGATATCATTGTGAATGTATCCAGAGCTGGATCACGTGTCAGTGTTGCAAGTATAGAAACAGCAAAAAATGAAGTTAACGGCAACGATATAACTAATAGACGCGTAGCTAGTAGCAAGGGCAAGAATATCTTTCAAGGTAAGGGGTCCTCTCATGATTTCGATATTCCTCATTATTCTGCAGTCGCTTTTCTCAAAGTATTAAGAGTGACATCAACAGTTGAAATTGAACTGTGTTTCAGGGAGAAGCAAACAAGCAGAGGCAAGTGGTAGTACGTTGCCGGTTTTGTTCACTAAGATGAAGAAAGCGTTAAAAGGAGAGCGCACGGTGTTGAAAGTAACCAATCATGAGAGAGAACCGCAAAACGCTTACACGGTGGATGATGATTCAGAATCGGAGGTGGTACGTAATCGGTCCTAGTCAAATTAAACCTAATGATGGTAACGGATGTAAACGGGGGTTCCTACCCCCCCCCCCCCCCCCCCCCCGTCTGCACCTTTTTCAATCTTTTTATGTTGATAAATAACCGTGTTACATACGGCACGAATATTAAAAATAGTTTTGAAAAATATTTCAGGATGAAATTCCCGACATTTCCGACTTTGACCTAACCACTTTTCCTGGTAATTTGTTGGAGGTTCCACTATTCAGCATCAGTATCAAAAATCCCATTCATTGTCAGTCGTCTCAAATCAACACGATAAAATCTGTCACGTGTTCAGGGGGAGGTGCTCCGGTTCCGAATCAAGCCCAGGAGCTGTCGAACCATCCGTTAAGAACGAGAGAACAAGTGGACGAGTACGAAGTAAAGTACGCATTTGGTGAGGTTTCAGAGGCCTCTCTAATCAGGCGAACGTTGATGTGGTATAAAGATAGAATTGAAGGCGGGAAGGTGATCACCAATCCACATGTTGCGGACAAACTTCAAACGGCTGAAGGTTATTTGATGAAAGTGTTGAGAACAGAAGACTTAGCGGAAGTACAGTTACCGAATATTAATCCAAACTACGAGTACCGAGTGCGTAGAAGAATCGAAGAAGGGAGTTACAAGAATAACACCGTGAATGAAAACAAACTGCCGAGTTTGCTGAGGTATGTGTGGAAAGGGAAGCTAATCAAAGTAAAAAAGTAGCTGAAGAAAAGAGAGAACTGGCCCAAGATCAACAATGTGGATGAACAAGGAAGGTAAAAATATTTCAATTCTGATTGACGTTTTTATTGCCAAGTAAAATAAATATATATATATACAACAACGTGTTACATCCTATGAAGGAAATTAGTTGCATCCTTCAGTGTAACTTTTACTCTTTTGTAGAAGCGCTTTGCACTTCGCAGCGTCTTGGGGATGTCATAGAATCATGGAAGAGTTGTTAGATGTGCCGTGTATTGACGTCAATGTACGGGATTCGCAAGGAAAAACCCCTCTATTTAAGGTTGGTATTTATGTGTACATATCATCCAACTCCACAGTAATTTTCTTTTATTCAAGCGATGACACAAGAATAAAGAGTTTTTATTTGGAAATTTAAAAAATCTTATATCAATGTTACAGTTAGCGTGGATGAAAAATCTCCGATTAATGTACTACAAATTGATGAAAATCTAAAAACTCTCATTTCTAGGCTGTGGAGATAAAATCACTGAAATGTGTCAGAGAACTCATGAAGAATGGAGCTGACGTAGATGTTAGTTGTTTCGATGGGAGGTCTTCTTTTGAGTTTGCTATCCAACAATTTGGCGATAGTGAGATTACGATCATCGCCGAGATGCACAAAAGTATAAGATACAAAGAGAGCAAGGAAGGAGAAATGACCCATCTTCATCAGATATGCTTGGCCAGGAGAAGCGTTGAGGTGACTGAAGTGGCTGCACTGTTGTTGGAAAGTTACGTAGATATCGATGCGGTGGAGGGGCGTGGAAGGTAACAGTACTGTTAATTGAATACATTGAAAATTAAGTTTATACATCATCCAAGAAATTATGTTGACCAAATCCTTTCTGGAAATTCACACGAAAAATATCTTTTCATTTCAGAACGCCATTGATTTTAGCAACGAAAGCCGGTCGCAGTAAGCTCGTCTCCATATTGTTAGAGAACTGGGCAAACGTCTTGCACATTGATTTGAATGGATTTTCAGCCATGAAGTATGCCAAGGAAGGAACTGAGTATGTTTTATATGTTTCCTTGTAGTTCAGTGTAGATCTCGATGAACATTTCAACTTCCTTTACAATAAATAAGAAAAGAAAACCTATACTATTCTTGCTGAACTACTATTCTCTCTTATTCATTATCCGTTGACCAATAACCATTTCCTCTAGAATATATTACATGCTGCGTGAAGCCATTTTGAGAGCAAACAGATTTGATCCTGCGGTGAGTGGCTTAATTCATATATACATAAGTTATATTATTATATGTTATTTTTGAGTTATAACAAACTATTTTCAGACAAAACTCAGTTTTTTTAAAAAAATTCAACGATATGTTCTTGATTTTAGGTTTGCAAAATGCAGGAACAAAATAATGAAGCTGAGATTTCACGTAAAGCTGTAAAGGAAGCATTGAACAAATTAACAGGGTGCGGTGGATCGGTGTAAGTCCTTATAATGTATCTTATTTGACAATGTTAACATGTCGTATAAGGATATGATAGAATAAGAATAGGACTTCGTTTTAATTTAAATTTTGAAAGTATTACTTCGCTAAACCTTTCAAAACTGAGTCGGAAAGAAAAATAAGTTTTCATATTTTCAAAAGAAATGATTCGTCCTAATAAGCTTTTTACCTGTTCAACCATGTCAAAATCTGTAGTTCCCTCTTTGCCTTGATTCTGAAATATCTCACATAAATACACAGACTAATTTTCAGCCACATTTGATGGTTTTGTTCTTGACCACTCCACTGATTGCTTCAAACTTTTCAAACCTTTTCCTATCTGTTGGACATTTATGGTTGTAAATTCTGATTTGAAGAAGGAACAAAATAACTTGTTATTATCCACTGCAGATGTTGAATAGATAAAGTATTACTATAAGGGGTAAAATGCTTGAGTATTGGAAATGTGATACAATCGCTGTGCCTTATGTTTGTTTGAATAGAAAGAGGAATTAGTTAAAAAAAGAGTTTTCACTGTATACTATGTGTCACTTATTGGAAGATACTTGATTCAATTAATCTACCGAAAACTAATAATGGTAGGATTCCAAAGCTTGCTATTAACTCGTTATTATCTTTTTTTTAGAAAGCCGATCTCATCGCTTTACAGCCCATTGCCCTCCATTAGTGGCAGAGCAAAACAATATTAAATATTACTTTTTCAAAATTTTAAATTTTTATACGTATACAAATCGGGGATTTAGGGCTATTAAACGGCTGGGGGGGGGGGGGGGGATCTTTTTTTTAAAAAATATTATATACTTCACTTCAATTGGGTAATTCGGGAAAAGGGGTGGGAGGGGGGTTGCGGAGAAGTAATACATTTGTTTTGCTTCGTCGCTTTTGAGGCGTTTCAAGTTTTTCGATGGAAAATCTGAAGAAAACGATCAGAAGTTTTGATAAAGATGAGTTAGAATCACAGCAGCGCTGAAAGACACCATCAAATGCGTTTCACTGGAAGAAAAATCACAAGGTCAGAAATCTATAGAAGTTGAAAGAGATGACTTTAAAGACATGGAATCAAAGCAGTTACGTTTGAAATCAACGCCGAAAATAAGCATGTCAGCCGCTGACCTCAGAACAAGGTGAATCGCGGACGCAGGTTGTCGGGTAGCTCAGAAGGTAGCAAGGGTCTCACTCTTGAAAGTGATTATTTTTTGCTTTTTTTAGCCATGTAAAAGCTGATTTTTTGCTATTTTTTTGCTTTTACTCTATAATTTTTTGCTATTTTTTGGAAGACCTAGTGTCTGCGACTTGTGGTAGAGTGTGACAATTACCAAGTCAAGGTCGTGGGTTCAACTCCCACCTTGACCTCCTGCGTTTCAAGTGAAGCTAAGGGAAGAGGGAGGCGGTTAGCATTGCAAATGGACGGTGTTGGCGTAAAACGGATTGCGGAGATGAAATAACGAACAAGTTGTCTCTGGAGATGGAAAAGAACTGTTATACGTCGGTTGCCGGTCAAGTATTGTATCACCTACACGTGTCACGTGATGTATGCTTGCTGTTGGACAGCGTAATTTTGAGAGATGGAAGATTGTTTTTGCTACATTGAAATCGTCGATTAGAAGAAACAATCACCTCAACAAACGTCGTTTTTGTATCAAATTTCAGAAATTCTTCGACCAATGATTTGATTCAATTGATTTCATTAAAATCAATTAAGGTGAACAAAATGGATGAATAGAAATCTGAAGATATAATACTCTTCATCTCCAACTTCATTTTCTCGAAAAATATATATATATAAATATATATAGAATCTGGATATATTCGTTACATAATAAATTTGTTTTTGTACATTCTTGTAACTTTAATTTCGTAATTTTCAGAATTACTACAGCGTTTAAAATGTACAATCTTTGTCTCACAAAATAATAACTGCAATTTAAAAATTTAAATTAATATAATTTTTGTCATGAGAAAATATAGTTTTTAGTGGTTTATTGTGCAAATATTAAAAATATATTAATTATTTCACATTTTCAAAGTCCCACCTTCTATAAGAAACTCAGTGATTGAGGACATCACACTCCACAATATGTTATCTATTGATGACGATGCGAGGGCAAAATGATTGCGAAAGGTTTTTTAGTTATTCATCAATGTACTGATCGAGTTTATTGGACACGACAATGTTGATGATACACAATTGCAGAAAACAATGGGAAAACTCATAAATCTCCTAAATGCTTCCTATCACTTCGACTGGCAAACTTACTCCAAGTCAAACCCAGTTTCCCATCGTCACATAATTACTGCAAAAATAAAGCTTAGCATCAGAAGACCAAAAACTACACTTCCGACGTGCGATGCCATCTAACCTTAGCAACACTTATCAATGAGGTACTTTGATAATCGGCCACTTGAAAAAACTGAATACACAAAATTTGTTTACACCGCTAACAGAACTGGTGAAGAACTTCAATTATCTTCCATACGTGCCTTAACATAAAACAACTTTGTGAAGATCAATGTCCCTCTTTCCTTATTTCCAGATAGGTGCGGCAACTATACCATAAAATTCATGGAATCTCGTAAGAGAACATAGCGGGAAACGACCTCGTAGTAGCTACAATCTTTGTTGACAGTGAAAACCTATCTACCGTATTTCCTCTTATTAGCGCCGGGTCTCATATTAGCGCCGCCCTCTAATAAGCGCCGCACCTTGGAGCAAAATTATGTTATTAGCGCCGCCCTCTAATTAGCGCCGCACCTAGAAAAGCGGCGCTAATTAGAAAAAGAGCAGTAATATAAAAACATTACTGATTCTTTTCTTTTATTGTTTATGAAGAGCGAGAAAATTGCATTAAATAAAATTTATTTCTATACCATTTTGAAAATTATTTTATAAGCGCCGCCCTCTTATTAGCGCCGCACTTTTTGAGTCAGTTTTTAAATAAGCGCCGGGGGCGCTAATAAGAGGAAATATGGTATATAACTTTATCTTTGAAAATGTGTCCGATGAAAAACGTGAAGGCAGCTGGTACACTTCCAGAGTTCTTGAAGTTGAAGCGGATGGAAAAAACGACACTAAAAAGGTAATCGATCTTAGGGAGTGGGGGAATATCAGGTTTAATACCTGAAATAAGAAATAAGAAATATAATATAAGAAATATGGGTATTTTATATTATGTAAAATATTTACAACCGATGCCTTCTTAATACGATTCGCCCAGTAATTGACAAAGTTCTTCGACCCAATCAAAATCGAATCAGACACGGAAAATATCCTCACATTATTAAATAATAACCTCAACTTTGCCCTCCATCATATCGTCAAAGAATGTAAGAATTACAACAAAGCGTGGACTGTAGTGACAGCACAAGTGTTGAAGTTGGCCTCTTCTTAAATGCCACCAAAACTATGGAACCCTATTGCATCTGAAAATTTTTACCAGAAAAATAAATAGTTTTAATTTTACGTAGATTTATTTTTAATGTTCACGACCTACACAGGACTCGTTGGTAAAACAGTTTTCATAATGTATATTTGTAAATATGTATATAAAACTGAAAAAAAAAACAACGAAAAGTCATGTAGTTCCTAGATACTATGTATCATATCAAAATGTCAATAAAATCATCCTCGTCATCGGAGATATCCACCAAAAGAAATTCTTCAATATTTTCATCAGCGTTCTCAAACATAGTTTAGTCGGTCATGTGCCAATAGAACTTTCACCATTATTACACTTTTTCCTTGAAGCTGATGAGCAGAATCGTCTGATTTGCCAAGTAATTGGAAAACGGAAACGTGAAGTTGGTCTGGTGGTTGCAGCGAAGTTTTTTGCTTTCTCGGAAAATAAAAGATCGGCTGAGACCTTGGATCGTGAAATGAAGAAAACGAAAAGAACTATTGACTTATTTCGAACTTACGTACAAGCCTGAGTTTGTGAAAATTATGAAATTTCCCTGGTTTATGAAAGATAAAAAATAATTTAGAAGCTAAAAACGTATTGTATTGTATAACTATCCTTCTGTATGAGTTACTGCTCTTTTTCTAATTAGCGCCGCTTTTCTAGGTGCGGCGCTAATTAGAGGGCGGCGCTAATAACATAATTTTTCTCCAAGGTGCGGCGCTTATTAGAAAGTGGCGCTAATATGAGGCTCAACGCTAATAAGAGGAAATACCAGGGGCGGACTCAAACCCCGTCAAATAGGGCAAATGACGGGGTATATTTTACATCAAGTAAATAAAGTTATTCATTTTCGTGTGTTCACGAAGTCGCGTCATTAAATAACTTGCGTTTGCCAATGAAGCTGGCGCGATCGTCATAGAAAATAATAAATCGTAAAAAGGTTATTATGCCGTACCACGTGAGTATTTCTTGAAATCTTATTGATCGAGAGTGCAGATTTGCAGAGTTTGCCGGGGTAAGCATATCTGCAGAATTTGATTGGTTATTATCGGTTGAATATTGAAAGCTGATTGGCTGAAGCAGAGTTTGCCGCACCACGTGAGTACTTCTGCCGGGGTAGCCGTTTACGTCATTTTCAAAATATATCCACCAGGCATTTCTGACCATGCTTACCGTAAATGACCAATCTAACGCCCACTTCCGAACTGACGCCCCTCCCAAATAAACGCCCAGGGTTAAAGTTAAAATTTTTAACTAACGCCCACTCCCGATTAAACGCCCATTCCCGAATAAACGCCCAGGTCCATAGAGAAAAATTAAAATAAACGCCCATGGGCTTTCATTTGATTCACAGCAAAATTAATACTACTTTCTTTAATCTTTAAAGTGTGGATATTTTGAAACAGTTTCACTAATTTTAAGCGTAAAATGTTCATACAAGTTACTCTTTCAATTCAGTTTGCTAGACAACACATCTGCGATCTTCTTGCTTTTGGTGTAGCACAAGTACGTTCCAGGCACAACTAGTCCAATTTCTTTGTATCTTTTCGCTAACTCTCTATTATGTAAAGAATGTTCTCGGATCGCTTGCTTTCGGAAAACGGCTATTAGTATGGGACTCTTTCCAATGTCACATAATGGAAAGTGTCAAAGAAGCCTTACAATCTGCAAAAGTGCACATGGCTGTCGTTCCAGGGGGTGCACAAAGCATATTCAAGCCCCCGATGTTAGCTGGAATAAACCTTTCAAGGCCTACATTACAGAAAAATTCGACCAGTGGTTAGCAGAGAGTTTACACGAATTTACTGAAGCTGGAAATATCAAAGCAGCACCACGGCAGAAAATTGTTCAGTGAATTCTCGAATCGTGGTCACATCTATCGAAAGAAAGGATTGCCAAGTCGTTCAAGGTTTGCGCCCTAAATCTCCCAACAAATGGCTCTGAAGATAACCAAATACATTGCTTTAAGGAGGGTACGGCTTGTGAGGCAGGAGCATAAAAGTTAAAAGCACAACTAGCTGTAATGACAAACGAGGAGATAGGTGATACCAATCCCTTTTCTTTCATTAATGAAGAAGATATAGAGACTGCGACCCAGCCATTCCACCTCCTCGATGACGATGAAGAGAATGACGAGAAACTTGATATCATGTAGTCGACGTACATCTTCTCGATTACATTACTTTTGTTGATGGACTTTGTTTATTAACGCCCCTCCCTTACTAACGCCCTTCCCGAATAAACACCCAGGGTAATTTTTATTGTTAAAATAAACGCCCAGGGCGTTTAATCGGTCATTTACGGTAGTTTCTTCAAATCATGGCGCTAAAGGGAAGAGGTATTGAAGGGCTCTCAAGATAACAATATCAGTTTGCTAAGAACTATTTATAATGAATGTGTTGAGAAATGGGTTTGGAATAACAAAGATGTGTTTTTAAACACAACAGAACCACTTGCTTTGTATTCTCGTGAAGAACTACTAGTGAACAAGGATGCTTTAAGATATGTACCACTTTTACACGAAGAGCAAACGAGAAGTGTGTAGCATTGAGGTTTGTTATTTCTCTTTTTGCTAAAAATATTTATTATTAGTTGTCATGCATTAAATAAAGGCCGTGGATATTGGTCCGACAGCGGACCTTGCATTTCTGTGGATATAGACCTGACATTTCATTGTAAATCTGTTATTTACTTTCTCACTAAGAAATCTAAACTAACTTAACCCTAACCTATCTAGTTCTGTTTCTTTGTGTTTGGCTGGCGATAATAGCTTAACACAAAATCTAAGGCTTCTTTCTTGTATTGAGTTATTTCTTAATGCTGATTACGATAGTTGTCATCCAAACTTTGTTTTTGACAAAGTTCAGTTCCCATCTCTGTCATCCACAAATGTATTATCAGGACACCTGATGATCCCAGCTAAATAAATAATTTAATTACCTTTTCAATGATTACCTGAACAAAGCACTCTTTCTTACAGCTTACAACCTATTTTTTGTTAAGTTTCCTGATTTCAGTTTAACCAGTTTTTTCATTTGAAATAAACT
The DNA here is from genome assembly GCA_963930725.1 of Candelabrum cocksii. Classification (NCBI taxonomy): domain Eukaryota; kingdom Metazoa; phylum Cnidaria; class Hydrozoa; order Anthoathecata; family Candelabridae; genus Candelabrum; species Candelabrum cocksii. The sequence continues at coordinate 7,022,490 of OZ005665.1, forward strand.
TTTCTTAGCGAATCTAAACTCCTTCTGATCATTTTGTGCGATGATAAAGTTCATTTTCAAGACTTTCTGGTTCTAAAAGATTCTCTGTTCAAAATATGGGAAGTTCCAAGAAAGGGGTATTTAATACTTGTTATTTTTTCTAGACTACAATTTTTGTTAGATGTAGTAACAATGGTCGAGAAGATGCGAAGAACTACCACCAACTCACCGCTGAAACATCAGGATTCCATGCTCACATTTGTAGAGGATTTGTCGATCTTGCCAAATATCTTCTTTGTGCCAGCAACGATTATGTCATTTTGGGTTGGTTCACCACTGACCCGTTAGAGAAATATTTTAGCAAACCACGGCAGGGTTCTGGTAGGTGGAACCTACTTCATATCGGCACAATCCGTAATTGAAAAAGTATGTATTCACCAAGCAAAACACGGTTGCATCTCGAATTTGATGAAGCTGAGCCAGGGCACAGGTGTGAAATTTGTGGCCATTGCATAAAGAGGAATGTGATGTTGTTGACCAAGTGGAATAAATTGAACAGACCCTTGCTGAGGAAGTAATCACTGGAATGCTCTATGTGCTGGATACATCCAGCGAAAATGTAGCTATGATGATCCCTGTGATACCAAGAATTATTATGATTCATATCGTGGTTTCATAGACAGCATGAACCGAGGAGGTTTGTTGGTACCTCCTGATGGTTACAGTGGTCATTGTTTCGTTTCATTATATTCAGCTCATTTACTGACGATGTATGCAGAAATTTTATGGTGAATGTATTTATGCATGTTGTTACGAAGTACAATTTTTATGTTCAGGAAAAACATTGACAAACATCAAACATCTTTTTAAAAGAAATTTTCAATAATAAACACTCCTGTTAGCTTAAAGGAAACAAAGCTTAAGGTTTTGAAGCTATCATGATTTTATCATTTTCTGAGAAACCCTTATTTTTCTCGTTTTTATCTATGATTTACTATACTAATGTTTGATGTGTGGTGTAGAGAGCATATTCTATTACCTTTTTTTATAAGAAACAGTAAATTTCAGTTCAGCCTCAGCTCATCCTATTTCATTCTTTCCAATTTGAGGTGGAAATTGTTCTTATTTTGTTCTTTTTGCATTTAATACAAAGAAATTACTTCAATAGTGAAAATCTATTTCAGCCTCAAGATCTTTTCTTATTTTGTTATTATTTTTTACCAAATTTGAGCCTCAATGATGATTGACCTGTCAATCGCAAAATTTTCTTCCGCGAATATTTCTTCCCAAGGTAATATCGAATATCGTCATAATAACTCTTTTAACATCTTGATTGCTAAAAGAAACGATTTTTGTATATATCATCATGTTCTTCTCTTTTACAATCGGCCTTCAGTACAAATGGCGATTTACCAGTTGTCAAGGCCTGTATTTATAGACGGTCTGGACATTAATCTTAGACATGTTGATAAGCCCTGATATTGGACGAAACAACCTTTTTAAAAAGGTTAAAAAGTTTTATTAACACTACCCTTGCTGTGCTTTATATATTTTATCTCAATTATGGTATTGGGAAGTCTATTTCGCGGCAATCTAGCGTACCGTACCGTTAGTTTTGAATTATTTTTTTTAGGTGGGGGGGATCTTCGGCTGTCACTAAACGTGAATTATGACGGGGTAAAAAAAATCCAGGGTCCGCCCCTGAATACGGTAGTTTCTATTACAGAGGTTCACTGTATAAAAATAACAATTGCTTGTTTATTTTAAAAAACCTTTGTTACCTGGCAACGATCGCCATTTTTACAAACGAAGAATCTACTTCTGCCTGAGATTTCATACTGTCTGGATTACATGTACGTACTTTAATATGCATGTCATGCCTGTTATTTTAAAAGTAGTCATTTGTAAAATATATTTTTTCTTTAATCTTTGAAGATAAGGTAATACTAACCTAGCTACTAGCTATAGCTGCTTTCCTTCACTTTTTACATTATATTTTCATTATACTTTTATTTTACTTTCATTTGCAGATTACTTTATCCAGTTTCAGTTATATCAGATATATATATAAGTAAGTAAAAATGTAAGCGAAGTTACTGGCCCAACCACCAACCAAAATCTCCAACAGCGCTAACTAAACTTGAGATTCTTTACAGCAATGTAGACTCTCTTCTTAACAATCGCCAAGAGTTTACTCAACTTGTCTTAGGTTACCCTTTTATAATTTGTCTAGTAGAAACACTTCCCAAAAATATAAGCTGCATATATATATATATGATATTTACGATGAGAGTTGTTGACTAGAACTGCCTTCCAAATGCACGTAGATCATCACCTGAAAGATAAAGTCTTTACTGTAATTATGTTTAACTTTTTTATTTTTTTAGCTATACCTTTTATTTTTCTAAAATATTTTATATTTTCTATTTCTGTTAAATTTTAGTCAATCCAAAAATATTATATCTGTGATTTTTCCTCTAATTTATTTATTCTATCACATTATATATATTTTATACTAAAAATTTGTTTATTATATACAACGTTTCTAATGAAATGTATTTTTATAGGTTGAAAGGCAATGTTCTTGCCTACAGTATGCATTATTATTATTTTGACAACATGTTGTAAACCTGAAATGATAATAATAGTAATAATAAAGCAAGACATTTTTCCATTCTAAATTGAGCTTATCTACCAAGATACATCAAGACAAATAAAAGTTAATGTTTCAGAGTTTTGAACACATAAAGTACATAGTTCTTTTATTAGGAGAATCAATGTCTTCAGTTAATTAAAGACAACATTTGTCGTTAATTTGAAATAATCTGTCTAGATATTTAACTTCTGGTACTTGGATTTCACTTTTTTGTTAAATTTTAATGCAATTCTCAAGAACATCAACTTTGCAGGTTTTTGTTTTGCTTCTTAAATCAAGAATAAATCGAATGGTCAACTGTTTTGTTATAAATGCATTATTTTGTAGAAATAAGTATTGTTTAATAATTTCAAAAATGTGGTATTTAGTGTTATATGTGATAATGAACAAGCGATAGTTGTTGTAATAAAGCAAACTTACCCAAGTATGGTCACGTGACATCTTTGACCTTATGGATATAAGCACCCATGCCCTTTATGCACTGCTGCCACAGAGTTTAAAATGTAAAGTTGGTATCTTGCGTGGGTTAACTTACCACTGTTTCCCCTCACTATTTCACTGGGGTTGGCATTAGGAAGGGCTGTAAAAACATCTGTTCCAATGAATCATCAATTGATTATACCAACAAAATTTTGGGGAATATTATCTGTTGAAACCCTGTCTAACCCATGGTAGCGTGAAATGACACTTCTGGGATCTGTATTTTATACACTAGATTTCATAACATTTATTTTATATGGTGTACAGATTTCACAGATTTGGCCACGGATGTTTTAGACAGGCATTTTTGTGTGTGGACGTTTCAGCCTTGATGTTTGGTTTATTTAGTATATATAACATTGTTTATTCTATAAACATGTTGCAGCAAGGCTTGTTCAACATGTGCTAATCCGTGTGAAGAAATAACTGTGAAATGGTTCCTCTCATAATGCTTCCTTCGTTGGTTGTACACCATTTTCTGATTATGTTTTCTATTGATTGCACAAAATAAATTAAACAAAAATGTAAAAAATGTGCGTAGGTAGTACAGTTATTACGCGCAAAGGGGGTATGCGCGAAAATTAATACATACAAAATTAAAATTTTGATTTTATAATATATATGTGTGTATTGAAGGGCAAATAAAATAATAAATTTTTTCACTTTATTAATCAATCGAAACTACACTAAATGTACATTCTCTGCTTCTGGCTGTTGTTATGCATTTTTACATGCAATTTTCTTGAATATGGCCCGAATATCCTTTATTATCTTTTGATTAGCAAAACAGCTATCTTTATAATATGTGTGGCTGAAACAATAGCATAAATATGTAACGAATGTTGTATCTAAACAATACAATACCAAAATTCCCTAATACACATTATTTTTTTAAATAAAAACATCTCTGTTGGCAAATTTAAAAAAATTAGATTCTAATCGTAAATGAAAAATATTTTAATATTGTTTTGAATCGGCAGTTTCGAAATGTAGTGGAATCATCAGGTGGTCATATGATGTATTCTACATCCAGCTCTTTGTCTTCAACAATTATTCAAAATCATATGAGAATGATCTTCGAAATTTGGGAAGGATTGATTGGAAATGAAATGTTTTAGTTTTCTTTATATTCACTCTCTGCCTTTTTTAAAATATATGTTATGAACTATTCCTCAGCTTATGTGAATGAAACAAAAGTCTCCAGATGTGTCATTCTAATGGGATTGATGTTGACATCACATCTGGGGATCACATATACATTGAATACTGCATGTTACATTGGTTTTGTTAGGAATTTGTTAAAGTTTTGATTCGTTTAGATTCATCATGACTAATCATGAATGGTTCAATTTTAATTGGTATTTTACAAAAACCTTGAACAAACTGCCATCCAATAATTTTTCTGTTAGTGTTACCTTTTTCCTTCTTGTTACTTATTATCTGTCTCATATTGTATTTTACTCTACATTTTAATATATATATATATTTCCTCATGATAATAATAATATAATATAATAATAATAATATTATAAATATTTTTATTTCTTTTATTAGAAACATTGTTATTTTGAGGATTGAATAAAGGTCATGGCCTCTCTTCTTCACAAGAGGGACGGCTCAGCTACCTACACCTTTTCAAGTCACCCAAGATCACTTCAACAGAGGAAGAAATATAGAGATCATTATGAGTAGGTTTATTTTATTAATACTAAAATAAGTGTGCATACAGTACATTTCCAATAGCTCGATCCCCCATCCGTTAAGTCAAACTCGCTTAAAAACTATTTTTCCTTTTTCCTAATAGTTTCTCATAAAAACTCTCGATATTTTGCTCTGTTTCTTAGGGGTTTGAGTTATCGGGATTATACTGTATTTTGTTTTGTTTGTATATTGTAGAGTAATTTGTTGAAATTCTTTATCTTATCACGTCGTACAATTGTCCATTCTGTTTGTTTTCTTATTTAAATTCCCAAAGTGGACTGGAATCTCAGACAATGTATGGTAATATCATGTACGACCGAAGAATTGTAAGGGGAAATACCTATGCACAGAATGTTTTACCACCTGTAAGTTACATTTTAGTCACAGATATCCATGTGATTGATCAATTTGCCAACCTTTTAGGTTTAAAAATTATTATCCATTACTTAATAGAGTATAACTGTCAACTTGCCTTTTGTCAAAATTTTTCAAAAATTTCTTTTACATTGCTAGATATTAGTACATTTTCCCTATCTTTAATGTGTAAGATTTTAATAGTAAATTTTGTTCTGTTCATATAGATAACACAGCCTGATATAGTTGACCTTCAGAAGAAGAAAAAAGCTCGTTTGGCTATTGCCAGTAAAAGGGCAAAGCAACAGTTAAAATCCGAAACACCAGAACCTGTGACAGGACGTCAAAATGTAGACGTCCAAACTGAGCTGTATTTAGAGGAGCTTGCTGATCATGTGGAGGAAATGGATGTTCAAGTGCAGACTGATGCATTCTTAGATCGACCAGTCACACCTTTATTTATTCCTGCAAAAACTGGCATAGATGTTGCTACCCAAATTATTGAGGGAGAGGTGATAATGAAGCATAGGGTTAAACTCTAAACAAAATCATTTTGAAAGTGTTTTGTAACAACAGAGTTACAATTTGAAGCTACAACAAGAAAGGAAATTCTCTATAATAGCAATTCTCAGTCTTTTATAAAAGCTTTCGATGGTGTGTTGGTTTTTCAATTTTGCATAATTAAATTTAACTAATTTGTTCCATTTTCAGATTTGGGGAGTATTAATTAGGCAACTTAAGCCAAGCTTTGAACAGTTTTAATGTTTTTTTAGCTGTTTGACTTTGATATTGAAGTGAAACCAATTTTGGAAGTTCTAGCAGGAAAAACCATTGAACAATCTCTGCTGGAGGTAATGGAGGAAGAGGAATTGTGCAACTTGCGCGTGCAACAAAGACATTTTGAACAATTGCGCCATGCTGAACTCATGGAAACACAACGCTTGGAAGAACAAGAGAGGAGACATAGAGAAGAAAAAGAAAGAAGAAGAAAACAACAAGAAGAAGTTTTGAAAAAGGAGAGAGAAACAACAGAAAAGATTGCTGCTCGAGCATTTGCTCAGGTTAATTTGTTTTTCAATATCTCACTGATTTTGTATATTTATATATAATATTTACTTTAATTGTGCTTCTTCCTTGGTGTATTAGGTTTGTTTTGTAGAGTTATTTGCAAGACCTTGTTCCATCAGTCTTTGGTACTCTTCACGAACATGGTTATTTCTATGATCCAGTAGAAAGAGGTAAAAAAGCCTTCTGTTTTTGTTGCCTTATTCTTATTTTATACTTTATGTCCCAAAGTAATATTAAGCACGTATTTTGTTTTAGGGAATTTTTGCTATTTTATCTGATATTTTAAAGGTGTTCTCATGTAATGGAAATAAATGTATTTAGTACAGTTTAACAAAATATTTCTGTTTTAAAGACATTGAAACAAACTTCATGCCTTGGTTAATGAGCAATGTTACAACGGAATTGACCAAAGTGGGTTTGGCTAGATCCCTCCTTGACAGTACGTAAAGTATTATCTATGCAGTTTCATGACTTTTGTAACATGTGTTGTTGCTTATTTCTTTAGCAACTTATATCTATATATAAGTTGTAGAAAATGTATGCCTGGCTGATATTGTAATATTATTGGATAGGAAAATCTAAACTCATATTTGACCATCCATTAATTGCACATTTGAGTTTTTCGATTTTTTTCCAGGCATCATTGCTGACACTTTCTCCAAAAGGGAAACCATTTTCAAAGGTCTAGACGAGGAAATTGGAAAGCGTATTCAGTTTTTTATTGAAAATGCTGCTTTATTGACGAAAGAACCGACAACCGTTCCGAAAGAACTGACAATCGTTCTGGAAGAACCGACAACCGATCCAGAAGAACCAACAACCATTCCGGAAGAACCGACAACCGATCCGGAAGAACCAACAACCATTCCGCAAGAACCGACAACCGATTCGGAAGAACCGACAATCATTCCACAAGAACCGACAACCATTCCGCAAGAACCAACAACCATTTCGGAAGAACCGACAATCGATCCAGAAGAACAGACAACCATTCCGGAAGAACCGACAACCGTTCCAGAAGAACCAACAATCATTATGGAAGAACCGACAACCGTTCCAGAAGATAATGTCGTGGCAAAAGAAACACTATCTACTGTAGATGTACCAAGTGATGGAAGCATCCACAATGATTTATAACTAACTGTTTATTTAAAAATAAAATATTTTTTCAAAAGATTCTGTATATTTTGTTTATCTGTAACAAGATTTTTTTAATGAAATTCAGTGGTCATTTCATCTGCTTTAGTTTTTTTAGTAGTATTTCTTAACCAAATAATGTTATAGTTGTGTATTGTGTTAATTAACGTGACATAATTGATGATGTTTGTACCTCATCATTAGTAACATATTTCAATCATCAATTTCGAAAAAGTGTAAACCTTGCATTCAGTTTCTATGTGTAACTTTAGTTAACATTGTTGATAATGTCTCTCTCTCTATGATATTGTTATATATCATTTGAAAATGATTATAAAATTATAATATTATAAATAATATAGTAAAGATAAATTTCACAACTTTTAAAAATCAGCATTTGTTTTTTTTGATTTCTGACAAACCATTTGTGCATGCTATTTGTTTGCATTTTTAAGTTCATATAAAAAACCACAGTCCTGTAAAAATGATGGTAAAAAATGCAAAGAAAAAAGATGCGAATGATGTTGCTGCAACAACCGAAAAACAGTAAGCAAATATTGAGGAAAACATTTCAGATAGAGAAATAAATAGTGATAATAGAAGTACAGTAGACTCTCGATATAACGAACCTCCAGGGGGAATGGAAAAAAGTTTGTTATATCGAAAGATGAAAAAAATTTGGAAAATTTTGCGTAAAGCGTGTAAATCTTGGATCATTTTAAACACTTTGGAGCAGAAGCACTTTGAAGTCATATTTCCCATTATAACTCCGTCAAATATGTACAAGGGCAACAAATTTGAATACATATGTATATCTGTAACAATCTAACAAAATGAAAGAAACATAATTTTCAGTGAATCCGTTTTTTTAATTTTCTTTTGAGGTCTGCATGGTCTTTGCCTTTAGGTTAAAAAAGTTTATTTTTAAAAGTCTTGCAGTTGCAGTTAGTTTACTTTGTAAAAAAGTCTGTGATCAAAGATTGTTTTTTCTTTAACAACGCTATCTCGTACATTTTCTCGATCTCAGTGATTTTCTTTCTCATCTTCTCTCCGTCATCTTGGAAAAGACAGCATTGTTGAAGGGTCTCTATAGCTTGATGGACCTCGCTTTTGATCGGCGGTTTGGTGATTCGCTGGTTCTGATCAATTTCCTCTATGTCATCATCTTCATCATCCTTGTTTTAAACTGCTCGGACTCGATAAATGATTTCCTGGTCAGTCATGGAATCGATCTCGGACGTTTGAACATCTTCATCTGTGTCCACGTAGCTACTGACCATGAAGTCAATTGAAGATTTGTCGTCGTCATCGCAATTGTTTTGGAAATCCTCCATCTGAGTTGCAAGTAGTTTGAATGGGTCATCTTCATCTGATTTGCTGTGAATTTGTGCTCCCGGGCTTATGCCAGCTTTCTTAAAACAGTTAACCATCGTTTCTGGTGTAACACACTCCCAAGCTGCAGTGATTAAAGTCATTGCTACTAGAATGTTAACTTTTTTAGGTGAACTCCTCGCATCAATACTCATAATAAAACGCTTAATTAGTGAGTGACGATAATAAGCTTTCAAACTTCTGATCACACCTTGATCCATGGGCTGGGTTTTCGATGTCGTGTTTGATGGCAAGAAAATTAACTCAATAGCGTTGAGACCTTCGACAGTGGGGTGAGCAGGACAGTTATTGATAATTAGAGCGACCTTTCTGTCTTGAGCTGCGAACTTTCGATCAATCTCTTTAACCCATTCTATAAACAGACCCCCATCCATCCAGCTTTTCTTTTGTGACTTTTTTTCTTTTTAACTCCTTTGAAACAACGTGGCTTTGCAGCTTTTTCAATTACAAATAAGGGTAGTTTTTCTCCCGTTGCACTTCCAGCTGTTAATCCGGTAAGTCTTACCTTGCTATGCTTACCACCACTGCAACGGTTTCCTTTGAAGTGGAAAGATTTATCTGGAAATGCTTGGTAAAACAGCCCAAATTCGTCCGCGTTGTATATATAGATATCCTTCAGCTCATACCTTGACAGAATGGTTGGGAGGTAAGTCTCACTCCAGCTTGCTGTCATTTCAGGGTAACACTGTTCTCTTTTCCTGAAACAGCTTTGAATGTTACATTATGTCTTTGCTTCCATTTGTCTAGCCAGCCCTTGGAGGCTTTGAAATCAGCTAGGTCGAGGCTTATGGAAAGTGAGATAGCTTTTTCCTTGATAAGGATTCCGTTGACAGGGATATTGTTCGAGCGTGCATTCTTGAACCATAGAAAAACAGCTTCAACGAGGTTGTTATTTGTACTCTTTTTCATTTTTTTCCTACTTGAGTTGACTTGACCTGGTTCATAAGCTTCTGTTATCTTTCTTTTGTTTGCAATCCAGGTCGAAACAGTGTTTTTTTTGACACCATATTCCTCTGCGATGCTTTTGTTTGTGTTTTTTCTTTGTGCAATTTTCTGCAATGCTTTAAATTTATCGGTTATAGAGATATTTACTCGCTTCATTTTCATTGACACTGTTGCACTTTGCGCTTGCTTTTACCACAATAGATTTTGAATTTTCATTATGTTTAGATTCGAACGTCAAATGTTATGTTTCGAATTGCTCAATTTAGATGACATTACATTGTTTCCTTTTTCTGCATCATAAATAAAGTTCAATCTACATGATACAAAAAATATTTTAAATATTGCGCTTTATTTTTGTTTTGTTTGTCATTTTCTGTAGCATTTGATACTTTGAGTTCATTATATCAAGGTTTTATCAGTTTGGGGGACGGAAAATTTGGTTTGCTAAATTGAGAGTTTGTTATATCGGGGGTTCACTATATAGAGGGGATTTATATTGGGTTTCTTTAAGGCTAAATCCAAGGGGAAAGGACTTTGGTTCGTTAAATCGAGGTGTTCGTTATATTGGGGGTTTGTTATATTGAGAGTTCTACTGTAAACAGTGATATATAGAAGTAAACGGTGATACATAGAACTAAACGGTGACACATTGAAGTTAACGGTGATACATAAACGGTGATACATAGAAGTTAACAATGATACATAGTAGTTAACAGTGATACATAGAAGTAAACGGTGATACATAGTAGTTAGCAGTGATCCATAGAAGTTAACAGTGATACATGGAAGTAAACGGTGATACATAGTAGTTAACAGTGATACATAGAAGTTAACAGTGATACATAGAAGTAAACGGTGATACATAGTAGTTAACAGTGATACACAGAAGTTAACAGTGATACATAGAAGTATACAGTTTTTGTAAATAAAATCAATGTAAAGAGGATCTAAGGTTTTCTTCAATGAGTGCTCCATTTACAAACAATAAACATTGACATTTCAAAAACCTGTATCAAATACCCTTTTACCAATCTTATTTGAGACCATTGGAAATGAAAAAATGTTCTCCACTAGTGTCATATGGAATCAACTAACTTTGATGGAATAACTTTGAACTATCATGCAAATGTATAGGGCTTAACAATGCCACATGATATTCATTACAAATAACTTGAAATGATGTACAGACAAAACACCCCAAGACAAAACACCCCAGACAAAACACCCCAAGACAAAACACCCCAAGACAAAACACCCCAAGACAAAACACCCCAAAATAGTACTTTTTGGTAAAACAATATTTTTGCGGCCTATAAACAATATAAAAATTAAAAAAATTTAATGTATTCCGTTGGCTTTGAAAATTGGTAGATTTACTAATTAGAGGATGCTGATTTCAAATCAAGTACCAGAATTGGGATATTTTCACCCCTTAATACCTTATTTGGGCCCAAAGTTTGAAATATTCTGTTGGCTTTGAAAATTGGTAGGTTTACTAAATAGAGGATGGAACTGAAATTGTTCTTGGTCATATTGTCTTGTCATTACATGTCATAATTAATGAAGAGTGGAGATTGTTGTCGTTGATTTCGGAAATCAACGATTTATCAAAAACCCTAAAGTTTCAAACAACTGCGAGGTACATTATAGTTTAGATGCATTTCGGGCTGATGGGATTGATTCCAAACGATGAAAATGCCCTCAATGTTCAGTTCGTTTAAAGCTGTTTGAGAAGATTCTTTTTTTGCGAGAACGTGGGGTCATTTGTTGAAATTGAACCACGCAATAAAAAGGTAGAGGACTTTTACATCATCTACAAACTGACACGTGTCATATGCTCAGCGTTCCACAGGTCTCATTATCACCTCATTAGCCTTTTGTTTACACGTTTACTTTTGTACATATTTAGGACGACAAAAACTTCCTCTTTCTTTTGTAAAGAGAATGCCAATGTGGATTGAGCGAAGTAGCAAGAAAGGTTGTGAAGTTTTTATTTTTTGTATTAATGGTTCAAACCCACAAAGCCTTAAACTATTAAAAGCTCTTCTTGATTCAGTACTATATTTTATCCATGTACTAGATTACATCGGTTTTTAAATCTTATATCTATTGTTATGCCCAATACCTCTTAAAAATTGGGTTTCTTCAATGTTTTCGTCATTGAGTCCATTGCATAATAATTTAAGACGACTTTGCAATTCCTCAGCCTTCTTATGGACTCTTTTCTTTAGGGGGACACCTATTTGGGATTTTTTTAAAGCAAGACATGATGTCATGCAGTCTTTTTGAATTCCTTCAATGCATGCCCAGATGGTAGCATTATGGTGACCAATGATTTTATTGAAGGAGCTGTTCCAAGCTTCGCACAAGCAGTTGGTACGTGCTCCATCTTCTCTTGTTGCTTCGTTTACATTCCAAACTTGAGGTGGAAAAAGAGGTGGAATATTTCGAAGAACAACATTCTGACCAGGTCGTGCTATACGACGAAATGTTCCAGAAACATAAATTCTGTCAAAGTATTCGACGAAAGGTTCAAACCCAGCTGGCGTTTCATTAATTAATAATTGCATTGCACCAGGGACGCTTGCAACAGGAAGGAACGCAAGACCATCTACCATTCCACAAAATAACTTGACTTCGTCATCGTCTAAGTATCGCTGAGAAAGACCGAGCTCTTGAATCTTTCGCCATGAGCTTTGACACAGATGAAAAAAGCATCCCTTTGTTTGTACATGGGGACCAAACACTTCAACAATCGCATTCATGGCTCCTTTTTCAAAATCAAGCATTATTGAAGTTGGATCTAAATGGAGATTCAATTCGTTGCACTTGTCTGTGATGATCGTAAAGAGTTCACAGTAACTTTCTTGAGTTTTGTGAGTCATGAATGCGTAAACTGATGAAATGGCAGACTCATCAAGAGGAGCACGAATAACGTATATTTGTTCAAAAAGAGTTGGCACCACTTTAAATGTACCATCCATAAACCACATGTTTGATTGGCTCAAATGATTAAGACAATTTTCGTGCCCAAAAACAATTATTCTGTTTTCGTTGTTGTGGTTGTCATGTATTAGTAACATTTCTTTATCAACGTCTCTAGCCCAAACACCTTCAATTTCCAGTTCTTCAAGGGACTCCGGATTTTTTGGTCGACTTTTGGCAATATAGCGGTTAAAGCTTCGTTTGTTGGAGTTTGCATTACCAAAAGCTGTTCTTTCTTCATGAGTAAGTCTACATAAGTTATTAACAAGAACTTGATGTGTTGAACCGCCAGCAGTTGATGTTTGTGTTAAAACGGCTTTTATAGCTTGTTTTGCTTCTGCTACATTTATATCAACATTGCTACCAGCGTGACTGTGAGGTGTTTGTGATAAAATTAACTCAGGATCATTGATATCAACCCTCAAAAGCCCGTTGCAACGGAAAGCTGTCTTTTGTGAACATTGCCATCGAACTGAAGTATTCGTTGTAGCTTTAACGGTATACATGTATCCATTATAGCATAGTTTCCTCCCACCTTTGTTGTTTGTAATGTAATTCATTTTTCAACTACAAAATAAATATGTAATACCAGAACCGCCTTTAGTCTAAAAAACAGCCTAGGTATATAATAGATGTCTAGCTAGCTATACATATATATACTGTAAATATAATAGCTGTTGTCTGTAAAAGACTTAAGACTAAGAACAGCTAATTGAGACGGAGATAACATATTAATTGCAATTTCCTAACCTAATTAATTTAACATTTTGGTATAAAAACCGTTTTCAAAAACAACAAATTCTGTATAAAATCTCATATAAAATCTCAAATACATAAAAATAAATACAACCGAGACCGCTTTCTGCACGTGTGAATTCACTTGTGAATTTTTCACATTTAATTACAAAGTGTTCTTTTTTATACAAAGTGCTGGCATATCATACGATAACAATAAAGTCCAAGTAACACTGTGATTAATTTTGATGCGTAATAATCGACAACATGGTTGTTTTAATTACGTGCGGGTAAAATTTACACAAAGTGATTTTGCTAGCTACAAAAATTAAGTGGGCGAATCATCGGAGCATAAAAATAGATAAATATACACTCCTCCATTGTGGAGAATTGGGATTTTCAAACACGTTTTTTATCAAAAAAAAATATTTTTGAACACACAAGATTATACTTTCCCATTAGTAATAATATTTACAAAATAAAAGTAAGAATCTAAAAATAATCACAGTAAAAGAAAACATGCCATAAGCGTTTTTAAATAATTCGTCAAATAAACGTGTATTATAAAATGTTTATTAAACGTCCGATCGTAAAATAAACGGAATTTAAACGTTTTAAAAACATCTTGTGCCCACTGGGTACAGAACTTACACCAATGAACAACTTAAATAGTAAAACTTTGTGTTTTGTCTTGGGGTGTTTTGACTTGGGGTGTTTTGTCTTGGGGTGTTTTGTCTTGGGGTGTTTTGTCTTGGGGTGTTTTGTCAGGTAGCCACTTGAAATGGACCATAACTACTAAGTAAAGAATAGAATTATGAAATTCATTAAATTTCAGTTTCCATTTCAAATATCAGTAAGCACACTTGCTCTATCTGTTCTGAAACCAACCAGGAGTGGTGGCTTTCCTGCTGGTTTGTACCATGATTATTAATTTTCATGAAACTTTATTATTGGTTCAGATTTTCCTCTGACCTTTATTAACTGTTGTGATGATATGCTATGCTTAACTTAATTCCGTAGACTTTTTTTTATTCAGATAGGTATATCCATCAACAGCAAGGAAATGCTAGCTGTTAGTTAGACAGCCAATAATCAGTGAGAATCTCTTTCCTTTTTGCGTTCATAAATGTACATCCTCTTTTGTTATCTTGAACACGCATATTCCTACGATAAAAAAAGATTTAACAAACAAAAATTTCAACCAAAACTAACATGGTGAATAAAATATTTTACATAAAAATAAATATTGCTTTATTTGATAGTAAAGTGACAGTAAATCATGTCTTTTTATGAGTAACCTGTAGTTACATCAAAAACTTGCACTAAAAGTTACTACCAGGTGTATTAATGTTTCGGCATCAGGCGTTTTGGACTTTTCAAAATAGGAGGCATTTTTGGCAGGGTGGATGTGACCCTCTAACCTGTATGAGCTTAAACAAAAAAATTGTTATGGCCGAAATGTCCAACCTACCAAAAATGCCTGGCTGAAAAATCCTTGTCCAAAATGTCCTACATTAATATAGTAGCATGTAAATCTCTTTTCCAGTGATCTTATGTCAGTCCTATTCTTGTATGATTGGAGATAACTAGGAAAACAAGACAGTCTAAAATGAGACTGGTCTCATAGGATTGATGGTTTTGACTGTCTTATTTTTTTCAAAATCTTGAAAACATGTTAGGGTTACATAAACTAGTGTAAAAACATTGTAAATCAGTATTTATCAGAAAGTTCTCTTAGCTTTAATTCGTATTTGAATATAGTGGAACATCAATGAAACTAAACTGGCCACCAAGTGAATAAAGTCTTGTTCATCATTAATTGAAAAGTATACATGACATGAGACAGTAAATGGCAGTTGTTACATTTAAGGGGTCTCAAACGGGATCAGTGGCATGATATGGGTTAAGTAAGTTTCCCTTTGTAATACAGAGTTAGTCACCCACTCCATGCAAGCAAAACAAAAAGTCTTCTGTACTCTCTATGTCTGTAATTATTTGAAGATCTCATAAAACAATTTTTAAGTTTGTTGAGCAATGTGTTGTTTAGAAACTTGAAAACCGATGACGAAGCTACTCAGAAAAAAATTCAAGTTCCTTTGTGGATTGAATGGAGTGATCAAGACATTGCAAACGAAAAATGGGTGATTTGTTTTTTTAATATTTTTTATAATTGTTGTGTTTATCAATATATACTGTTCCAATTGAGTTTGTAGAAGCATATTCTGTATATATTATATTGCTATCAAATAACTTGTTGTTTGTGGATTTTTTTGAAATAATAATAATCTTTTATAACACAAGTATAAATTAAATTGTGAAATCAGTATAAATAGCAGATAAATTGATGAACGTTGCATATTTTATTGTGTTTACTGTTTTTACAGATTATATTGATATTTTCTAGGAATTGAAAAAAGACAAAAACCTTCATTCTGTGAGTTGAATAGATTTACTTTTTTAATTAGTTACAAACAAGTACAACCTTAAGTAACCAAACAAAACATTTTATCACATGAAAAACTTCATGAACCTCATTTGAATGGTTTTGTATTTTACTTCGATGCATATGCATTCTTAAAAAACATCAGAATTTAGATTTCCAAAGGTGTAACAAATGGTGCACAGACGTTTTGAAACTGCCGTTTCGAAATTGACGATTTGTAGTATTGAAGTCCAGAGACACGATGGTGAATTTCTTATAGACCTCCAAATAAACCGTCGAAATCTATTTATTTATTTCTCTCCAGACATTTTAAAAGCAGCAATAAAAAATAAATTTATTTTGTTGCCGACTTCAACATGAATTGTTTGAAATACGCCCAAATTTGCCCAAATAAGGTATTAGGGGTAAGAATATCCAAATTCTGGTACTTGATTTGAAATCAGCATCATTTAATTAGTAAATCTACCAATTTTCAAAGCAAACAGAATATTTTAAACATTGGGCCCAAATTTGCCCAAATAAGGTATTGCGGGTAAAAGTATCCAAATTCTGGTGTTTGATTTGAAATCAGCATCATTTAATTAGTAAATCTACCAATTTTCAAAGCAAACAGAATATTTTAAACTTCATTATCTGAGTTGTTTTTAATGTTGCAGAGATTATGAGGGGTTTTGTCCTAAGGGGGTTTTGTCCTAGGAGGGTTTTGTCCTAAGGGGGTCTTGTCCTAGGGGCTTTTGTCCTAGGGGGTTTTGTCCGTATACCGAAATATGCAACAGACACCAAAATAAATTGCTTTCTACACATATCATCCGATGTCATGTGTATTTACGCGTGTAACCACAAAAACATCTGTAGATTGTATATTTTGAACCATTTTACAAATTCTTCTCTAAATAATAAACCTCAATATGAAACAAAAATTAACAAAACAGCTATGTTTATTTATGTGTGAGTGAAACAGTAGCATAAATTTGTAACAATGTGAACAATGCCGAAATTCCCTAATAACACATTCCATAAATATCTGTACCCTTACAATAACCATAGAAACAAAACAAATATAATAGAAAGTCTCATTACAATATTATATGGAACCAACAATTTTAATTTCTATTCACAATATATTTTGACATTGCTGTCATCATCAGGTAGTCTACAATCAATAAAATCAGTTTTAATAACAGATAACAATATTCAAAACATTTTTCAACAAAATATATTCATTCATGACACTAGATACGACCATTCATTATGTACACAGAAAGAGATTAAATTTCAATCTATGAAGCGAGATAATTAAATACTACGCCTAATCACAATTTAATGACCAAAGTATAGCTTCTAAATTTGTCTTTTGTATTAAGATTTATATATATATAAAAAAGTAATAATATAGTAAAAAGAGTATAGTAAAAAGACTGATACTGGTCTTGTTATGAATTATCATGCTCTAGCTCCTGAAAATTACAAACGTTCAGTTGTATGTGGTATGGTCCACTGAATAATTCGTGCTTGCAGTACATGGAAATCCATTCACGAGAGTTTGGAAAAAGCCAAGAAAATACTCCATAATAATCAGTACCCTCCATCATTTTATGAACCGATGATTGCGAAATGTGTCAAGTCAATTGTTGCACCGGAAATTAAGGAGGTAGAAGATCCAGAGGAGAGAGAGATCATGGATGGGAAAATGATCTTTCTGCAATATTGTGGGAAACTTACTGATAAGTTTAAATGTTTGTTGAGAAAATTGGAGGTTCCAATTAAAGTTATCCTAACGTTGAGAAAATTAAAAACTGTGCTCCCGTCACTGAAACCAGCCATCGAGAAATCCTGTAAGAGCGGTATAGTTTATCAAATTTCATGTCCGCGATGTAACTTGCGCTATGTTGGACAATCGGTTCAGCATCTACATACCTGCATTAAAGAACATTCTTATGCATCGACTCTCGTGGGATCACATTTTCTATCATGTATTAATAACAACAACATTTCGATTGACAAGGATGTTAAAATTCTTGCCACATCTAACTCCCAATTAAAAGAAAAGAAGGCAATTATTGATTAAAGAAGCGTTGTTTATTAATGACCTTAAGCCAAGTCTTAATACAAAAGACGAATTTAGAAGCCATACTTTGGTCGTTAAATTGGGATTAGGCGTAGTATTTAATTATCTCGCTTCATAGATTGAAATTTAATCTCTTTCTGTGTACGTAATGAATGGTCGTATCTAGTGTCTTGAATGAATATATTTTGTTGGAAAATGTTTTGAATATTGTTATCTGTTATTAAACTGATTTTATTGATTGTAGACTACCTGATGATGACAGCAATGTCAAAATATATCGTGAATAGAAATTAAAATTGTTGGTTCCATATAATATTGATAATTGTTGATGCCACAATAATGTTCTTACCTTGTAGTCTCATTACATTATGCACACATTTTGCTTTATAAGAAACGCGTTTTAAAAAAATGGATTCTAATCGTAAATGAAAAATATTATAATATTGTTTGGAACCGTCACGTAGTGGAATTGTAACAAATAGACCTAGTAGTTTTCATAAATCTGACAAATACATAGTTTTCATGCGTGTTAAAAATGTCAATCATGCCTATGACAGTAATTTTTTTTAATTAACAGTATAATAATATTTATATTATTATACTGTTAATTAAAAAAAATTACTGATAATACTAATAATATTTGTTTCATAAACGGCATTCATTTAGACCCATTTGTTTTGCTTGTGTTAGGTTTTTTGCAACTTGCATTTGCTTTGTTTACTGTTTTTAATCTTATAACTTAACTTATAAGGTAGAAAGCATAATGAATTCCTGCTGTAAATTCTACCTATAAAAGAAACCATTCACACTTTTCACTCACTTTGTTTACACACGTCTTCCACTGTTGAACCTGACCATGTTTCTGTATCTCCACTCAAACATAACAATGAAAACAACACTTTCCTTGATACTGGCATACGGATTCTTTAGATTCTTCTTATTTTAACATGAAGTAATAAAGTGCCATAATCATCTTCCTCAATCAGGGAGTTTATTAATACAAATTCGTTATTCGTATGCAGATTATGAAAGACACAAAGACACAAATCAGCATAACAATTTTGACGTCTACACCACTTGTCATTTTGAATTCTTTCTCTATTTATTTAAAGTAAAAATAGATAATAGGCAGGAGAGAAATTCTTATTGTTCTCTAGACTGAATAAATAAACCAACATGCAAATTGCACTCTATGATGAATAACAACTGTGTCAACATGCCTTTTCATATAAATATTCACATATAATTCGCATGATGTTTTAAGTATCTTTGTTGTTTTGTCTTATAGAATAAAATTACCCAGGGTACATGAATTATTCTTATTTGGTGTACAGACGTTTCGAAATTGACGATTTGAAACCGGACGGTTCGAAACAATATTGTTTTATAT
This sequence comes from Candelabrum cocksii, assembly GCA_963930725.1. Taxonomy (NCBI): domain Eukaryota; kingdom Metazoa; phylum Cnidaria; class Hydrozoa; order Anthoathecata; family Candelabridae; genus Candelabrum; species Candelabrum cocksii. The sequence continues at coordinate 7,041,823 of OZ005665.1, forward strand.
TTTTTAAACTTTTGTTAATTTTAGAAATAAATTTGTTTTAGGTATTTTAAATTTTTATTAATTTTTAAAATAATTTTGTTTTTCGTTGTCTTTTCAAATTCTATTAACGTTTTTTAAATTCGTGAATTCGAGTCATGAATCAATCACGTGGTTTGTTTATCTTGGAACGTTATTACGGTTGTCTTTAGGCTGCCCCGCGACATGCATTTGAAATGTTTCCGCACGTTCCTGTGGCAGAGCTTGTGTGTATTTGTTCAATAAAAATTTTGTGATAAGAGATCTCTCTGATATGAATGATTATCAAGTAAAATTTTAAGTATTGAGGTCCAGAGATACGATGGCGCAAAGAAAATATTCCATAAATATCTGTACCTTTACAATAACCATAGAAACAAAACAAATAGAATAGAAAGTCTCATTACATATGCACGCATTTTACTTTATAAGAAAAGCGTTTAGGCTGGCTGTAAAATTGTGTTGAGAATAAGTCAGGTCAGTCGGGAAATAATTATGCCAAGCTAGCAATGAGTCATAGAAATCAATCCATGAAAGCTTTTGTTTGATTGTTTGAAGTTAGCATTTTACCACGGAAATTAATCTAAAATTTAAAATACTGCATGTCATCACATCACCATCCGACAGTCTGGAAGCTAATTGATAGCTTAAAGCTGGAAGATGTCTATGCAAGAACGGAAATCAGAAGTTTTATAGCAGGGGAACCTTTAAACGATTTTGAATGAAGACACGACGCTCCAGAGGCGCTTAGCCAATTTAACGCAGGCTAAACCAGACATGAAAAAGAGTTTTTGCGAGCTGTTGCTTACAATCTACACGACAAATGTGCCTTATAATGTATCATAAGAGAAATAAAGATATATAATATATAGCTTAAATACGTCATCATTTGTTCTAAGAATCTACGTTTTTGTGCACAGACGCCAGCTTATAAGATTTCTATTGCTTAGGTGATCTAAGAATTAAGGAAAACTCCAGAGTTCATCCAGCGATAGCGCAATGGTAATGGCGTTCGGCTCTTATCAGAAAGGTTCTGGGTTCGAGACCATGCTATCACAAATTTAGTTTAGTGAGCGGTTATAAATAAACAACGCCGTATTTCATCAAAAATAACTGTCGCACAAATGGGAAATTAAATACACTAAAACTCTGGGTCGAGGTCTTCATGATAATTCTTGATGAGCGTTCTGGAAGCCTCGTTAAAAAAAATAAAATAATAATAAAAATAGTTGATGATGTATTAAAAAAAAATTGGATTCTAATCGTAAATGAAAAATCTTTTAATATTGTTTCGAACCGTCCGGTTTCGATTCGTCATTTTCGAAACGGCCAGTTTCAAATCGGCAGTTTCGAAACGTAGTGGAATCTTTTTATTCAACTGCCTAATTCTTTGTTCATAATTTCAGTCATACTTCGATGATCCTGAGGGCCCGGTTTGGCTTCCCGAATCCCTTCAATGCAAGGTGGTGTCATGGAAACGGCCTGCTGAGATGTTCCCAGATAAGGTAGTTATTTTTATAGGAAGACCTTGAGCGGTAATTTATAAATTTTTTTTATATTTCCATTTTAGTGGTAGTCAGCATATAATTAATGGTCTGTGTTTTGTAAACTATCCTAATAAATATATTTCTATTATGTTGTCTGACCAGGATTTCTAAATGGATCTTTATGAAAGTTGTACTTGCAAATACTGCTTTTATTTCACAGGTTGTGATAGTGGATCCTGTCACCGAGAATTCTTTTGATTTGATTAAACTGAACAAACATCTCTTGCAGAGTGAGGTCAGTAAAAATATTGTGTCAGAAGATGCACGTATATGACAAGTTTCTCTTTTATATAACTGTGGTATATATAGTAAAATATACTCTTAAGGGAGTAGGCATGCATCATATAAAGTGTGCACAAACAATTCACTTAGATTAACTAAGTAGTAATTAAAGCCATCTTAATTGAGAAACACAATATTTTGAGTTGGGATGTTAGCTAGGACAGGCAGTCCTCTACAGAACTTGAAACCAGTGCTGGTAGCGTCTATGATTTGGCTGAATCCCGGGTGTGGAAAGCAGACTCTGGTTACGGCAAATCATGTAAGCACCCAAAACCTCTTTTCAGAGTAGCCTCACTTAATGTTGTGTGTTGTTGAAGTTGTGGAAACCGTGACTCATAGAAATGTGGACATTTGCTCAGTTGAATAGCATGGCAGGGCTGGCAGCCTTACAGTAAATTGGTCTTGATTGCTAAAAGGAAGAATTCTACCTATAAGTTTTACTGGAGTGGTGGTGGTGCTGGTAATCTCTTGGCTGAGAAGTGGATAGAAATGGTCTTCAATGTACAACTGGACTGTCTTCTCTTTCATATCGTTTTATGCTCCTCAAATTGGCCTATCAGATGATGGGAAAGGATCAATTCTATGATCTGTTACAGAGCTTGGTTTCAATGGTTTCGGATTCTGAAATCCTAATCCCCATGGGTGATTGGAACGGACATGTTGCCATAGAAGCTAGCGGCTTTGAAGTAGTTTGTGGTGGGTTTGGTTATGGAACTCGAAACGTAGAAGGTGAGCATAATTTGATTGTCCGACAGACAATGTCTGTAAACACACAATTTCTAAAAAGGGTGTTTCAGCTTATCGCCTATAATTCAGGCAGAGCCAATTCTCAGATTAACCTTTTCTATAAAAGTGATCTGTCTTGAACTTTAAAGTCATACCAGGTTAAGAATGTGCCCTGCAATATAATCTTTTACTGATCTCAAAGTCAACATACCAAAGATCAAAAAACACAAATTTAAACCTCGACTTCAAACTTGGAAGCCCGTGAATCTATGTGTGCTGATGAGTTTTAATCTACATTCAACAACAATTCGTTTGGTGTACAGGTTAATCCAACAAATGTTGAGCAAATTTGGTTGAATATTAGAATCCATTTACTTGAAGCCACAACTGAGATCTGTGGCTCATCCAAGAAACATCAATGGTTATTTTGATGAAATTTTTTTTATTTATAACTGCCCACTAAATGACTTTGCGATATGCATGGTCTCAAACCCACAACCTTTGGCTTGTTGTGGTATGGTACGTGCAATTGATGGTAGACCGATTGAGGAGGTTACTGTGGATTTCTTTACAACAACAACTTATGGTCATGTCTACACTAGTTGTATCTAGTTAAGTAACCAAAAACAACTTTATGTTATATTTATATTGAGCATATATAAGTCTGATCATTACAGTAAATCAGTTCTACATCATATTCAGCAACTAGAAGGTACAGTAAATCAGTTCTACATCATATTCAACAACTAGAAGGAGTCTTATGCATGTTATTGCAAGGAAACAAAACTTTATCTATGTTTGTATATACTATATTTTTGTGGTATGTAGATCCTCTTCAACGGTGTGTTAGCAAGGATGGTCACTGGAAGTAATTAAAGTCCGGGTGGAGTTGGTATATTGTTAGCAGAATAGTGAGTTAAGTCAGTGTAATAGCATTGTGACTATTTTGTCTCTTTATGCACCATAATCTTGATGATAGTGTTGTTTTATGAAGATCTTCAAAGGACTTGGACTAAAATTAGTGACTCTGAGAATCTGTTTGTTTGTGGGAATTTGAATAGATGCATGGCAATGAACTCGGAAGGGTATGAAGGTGTTCACCACGGTGGTAGAGGGTTTGGAAGATGTAATTGGAGTGTGAGAGAATACTTTAGTAGTTTGCAGTTAACAACAAAAAATGATATAATACAATATTGTGACAATACAAAACAATGCAATGAAACAAACAACTAAGAGGGTATGAGCCCGGTGGTGCAGAGGGACCAAAACTCATTTTTTCTCACTGAGATTTACTAATTCTAAGTTATCTTAATAGCCATCTATAGTTATAGTTATCTATATCTTATCTATAATAGTTATCTTAATAGCCAATTATCTTACTTAGCCATCTAAGTTATGCAAACTTAGTGTGGGCAAGTACACATAAAAGCAAATTAAAATCGATTTTTAAAACACAAAAACATGCGATTCGTGTCATTTACTTTAAAGACAAGTTTACTCACACAAAGCGTCTTTTCGATGATATGGAAGCAATGAATGTTTACGAAATAAATATATTTCAGATAGTCAATTTCATGTATAAATGTAAATATAATTTAGTTCCCAATATATTTGACCAAATTTATACTCTTAAACCAAATCTAAATAATACAAGATCATTTGGAGTAATAGTACAACCTTTTTGTAAAACTAAAATTTGCCAATTTTGCATCTCAATTCGTGGCCCTAAACTATGGAATGAGTTAATTCATTCAAACTTTGAAAATTTGGAAGATTCTCTTTCTCTCTCTGCTTTTAAAAATAAGACAAAATACATTTTATTAAAATTAGAAGATATTTATAAGTATTTTTAAGAATAAACGAAATAAAATTGTCACTTTTTTTGATTTAAAATATATTTGATAGATTTTTGAATTTAATTGTTTCTACTTAATATAATTTAAATAATTGTTATTTAATTTGATTTGAAGTATTTGCGTTATTTTATTATATATATATTTTTAGTTTATTAATTTATAGTTACGACTCTTAATCCTAAAACTCAAATTGGTTCTCGATGATAAAGTCGATTTTGACCTTCTACGAGATTCCACTTTTTCATTAACTGAACTTTTCTTTTATTTGAAATCAAACATGTATCAATATCATTGTTATTATTTTTATTATCATTTAATCATATTTTTGTGCTACATTCTAATATAAAGAAGAAAATTGTGGTTATGAAAAAGAAAATATTTACTTGAATTGAATTGAATTGAATTACTCGCTGTGACGATGTGAATGCTTGTTAAGGTTGATTATCACCAACTATTATCAACTGTACTACTAACCGTGACTATTACAAACACAAAAACTGACATGGTCATGCTTGTTTAAGAAATGATGCTGCTGCTGCTGCTGTGTGTTCCTCCATCAGACGTCGTTGCCATCACAGAGTCGAACTGAACCGTTGCCGGACCAATTTGGCGAACTCTCCTCTTGACTGTGTCAATCTTTTTGCTTGATCCGTGGATACTCCCAACAATTCCGATATCTTTAGCCGTGGATCCCTGTAAAATTTCTTTGAAGGTTTTGCAAACAGCATTTTCTTTGTGATTGAGGTGTTTGGAGATCGACATACATGAGCAATGTATTTCAAGTATTGAGTATAAACAACATTACGGAGAGGCATTGTTCCTATTACTTGTTCTACTTCTATGTTGGTGTATAAGAAGTTAAAGTTTTCTTCCTCAAGATTATCTGAGTCTCTCCGTGCCCATCCTCCTTTTATCATATTCCTTAGCAGACGATACCAGCATCCTTCTAACTTCTTCATCTGTGTTTTATTTGGTAGAGCAGCCTGTGTACCATACGTCAATCGAGAACGGACACATGCTTCAATAATCTTTCTTCGTGTCCGCATATATACATTAGTATCTATCAACACTTTCCTTAGTTCATTAAATTTGCTTGTAGCACTTGCTATCCGGTGTTCTGTGAAGCATAGGTTTACATCAGTTGTTACAACATGTCCAAGGTACGTAAAGTCCAAAACATTCTCAATGTCATATCCTTGAATATTAAACAGTGATGGTTTCTTTGCCAATTCAAAACAGCATTGTGTTGCGCTCCTGTGCGTAGCTTCAACACTTTGAAGAGAAAATCTCTTGGAATATGATCATAGGCAGCTGTGAGATCAACATATACAGTTATTAAGATATCTCCAACTTTTTCCGTAACCGTCTTCACAATGAAAATTCCATCTAATGTCGATCTATTCTGACGAAATCCGTATTGAGTTTCACTGATGTGTGTTTCATATATGCAATTTGGAAACGGTTCATAATAACCTTGGCAAGAATCCGACTCATATTTGCACCTATGGACAAACCTATATAATTAGCAGCCACATTCATTAGTCCCTTCTTATATAGACAGTTGATACTTGAATGTAACCAGCTAGTAGGAACTTTGATGAAGGTCCATATCAGGGTGAGCAGCAATACAACAACCTTGACCAAGTTGTTACTATCATTGTACTTCAAACCCTCCGTTTTCAATCGATCTGTTCCAGAGCTCTTGTTGTTTTTGAAACTGTTGAGTACTTTTTCCACCTCTTCTTCGTGGGGAACTTCTTCATTAATTGGTATTTCTTGATCAGCGAGATATAGATGCTGTTCAGGATGTTGAAGTTCAGGTGGAAGAGACAATTCTGGTGTCTTTGCTGCGAAGTGTTTTTTAAAGTGTGTGTTCAGTTTTTCATTAGAGATTTCCAGTCTTTTTCCTGCCTTAAACATTGTATATTTCTTTGCCAAGGCAATTTTTTTCTCAACTACTCTTACTTCTGCAATGGTATTGATGTTATTAGCAAGTTCTTGGTAGTAGTCATTCTTCAATTTCTTCTGTGTGTCCTTGATCTTTTTATGGAGTTTATGGATTTTCTTGTTGTCTTTTCAGCTACGTAGTTCCTTTATTTGTTCTTGTAATATGATGTCTTCCCATGGTTCCTTCTTTTTGATTGTGTCAATTTTTGGGCACACCTCTTCCACACACCCTTTAACTGTAGATGTGATCTTTTCGTTTACTTCATCTACATCCTTGCTATTAAAACCCTCAAGTGCTTCATCCAACATAACTGTAAGAGTTTGATGTGCATTTGGGTTGTTTCGCAGCTCATCAAGTTTGGTTAGTTGTTTTGGTTTGTTAGATTTGGATCTGCTCAGTTGGTGTGTGAGGTCAATCTTTTTGCTTGGGAAGTTTATATTCATAACTAGCAGTCTGTGGTCAGTGTCAAAAAGAGAAGAGGGTCCAATGAAGACACGGCAGGATCTTATGAACTTTGATACCCATTGTGATGTACATATATAATCTACTCGTTTCCATTTTCCAGCTGCCGCATGTCTCCCGGTGGATTCTCTTGGTTCTGAAAAATGTGTTGATTATTTTCATGTCGTGCTCAAGACACCATGCGAGCATACGTTCACCATTGTTGTTAGTTTTTACTCGATCGGAGTTGCTGTGTCCTAATATTGGGTCCCAAGCTGAAGAGTCTTTGCTTTGAGATGATATAGTTGCATTGAAATCACCTAGTGTTATCAGCTTGTATTTCGGATTTTCATCTAACACCTTCTTTGCTTTTTGTAAGGCTGAATAGAATGCAGACTTTGCTGCATCTGATTTAGTAACATCAGTAGGTGCATATCCATTGAGTATGGATAATCTCATGCCTTTTACCCTTATGGTTACTGATACGAGTCTTGCAGGCAGGTGTTTTTGATACGATTCCAGTTTTACATGAGGGGCGAGTAAAATTCCAACACCATGTTCTTTCTTTTGTTTGTGCCCGCTCCATACCAATTGCCATCCCTTCAAAGTTGTATCATCGAATGTGAACAATCCAGAGGAAGTACGCCTTATTTCTTGCATTGCCAAAACATCAATTTGGAGATTCTCAGCAGATTGTATAGCTGTACCCAGTTTGATGTCATCTTGAAGTGTTCGTACATTGATTGTTGCTATTATGTTATTATTATGCTTATGCATGCAATATGCAATGATGAATAATGCATCTATTAACTGGGAGATACGTAGGTGAGTGGCGCAGTTATTCATTACCATAGGAGTGCACAGGTTATATAGCTAGTTAATAATAATAATCTGAGTTTAAACATTGATGCTTTCAAAAATATATTTGACATTGTGATTCATAAAATTTCTTCTTCCAGAAGAAACTACTGTAAATTTTATTTGATATATTCCATCTATATAATATATTTTACATTACATAGTAATATTGTTTTTAGTTCATGTGTCACATTATCTCCTGTTTATCATCATTTGATGAGATATCACCCTCTCCACCTGTGAAAGGTCAAACCCCGAATTCATTGAAGTTTAAACAATCAACGGTGAAAGAGCAAAAGGACTCTAAGATGGAGAAGAATAGAAAAGACGTAGAAGTAATTGAGAAGGTGGCATGGAAACCATGGGATTGTATTTGGCCTAAAGAAGGGTCAAAACCCCCAAGTTTGCCGTGTTATAATGCTTGTGGGAAGTATGCAGTAAGGTTGTTTTGGATGGTGAGTGCTGTTTTTTTTAAATAAAAACTATGGGAAACGGAGTACAGCCGTTTCGAAATTGACGATTCAAAACGGACGGTTCGAAACAATATTGTTCTGCGTTTTTTAAACTTTTATTAATTTTTGAAACAATTTTGCTTTCTACACATATCATTCTCCTATGCCATGTGTAATTACACGTGAAACGAGGGCGACAAGAACATCTGTAAATTGGGACCATTTTACAATTTCTTCTATAAATAATAAACCACAAAAATTAGCAAAACAGCTATCTTTCTATATGTGTGAGTGAATACAAAACAGGAATACAATCTCCACAACAAACGTATCTTAAATAATGTAATATACACTACAGTAAGGAAATTATATAGATATATATAGCTTACATATGTCATCATTTGTTCTAAGAATCTACGGTTTTGTGCACAGACGCTACCTTACATTACCGCTACATAGATTATTAATGCTTAGGTGATCTAAAAATTAAGACACAGTTGATGTATTTAGTGAAAAGTGAAAGGAATATTTTATTTAATCATGGGAAACGGATATTAACCGCTGAAAATTTTACAGGGTTGTTTTCGAAAAATCATTGTTGATGACTCAATACCATGTGACGAAAATGATGTTCCGTTGTTACCTTTTGCTGCTAAAAAAAACGAAATTTGGTTGCCACTGGTTACGAAAGCTCTATTGAAAGTTGCTTCTTTAAGGTAGTTAATTGAAAATTATTATATTCTGATTGATACGTTATATATGTTTGATATGTTTGCAGCAGTGGAGTGAACTATAATCAAGACCAATGTTGAGTTTCAAATTTCTTTTCAACAACCAATATATTTTGAATTTTTTTCAGTCAAGATGGTGAACAGGATTATGAAGTTGGAGACTTTCATTTGATTTACAGTTTGCTTGGATGGTTACCCGAACCCATCCCTATCTTTGAAAGGAACTCTGAGGAAATATGGAACATGTTGTTAAAATTGTTGCCTAATTGGAAACTGCATTTACCACTGAAGCGAGGTTCAAAAGGTTAGGAACTTTTGAAAGTGTTTCTGTTGATAATGAAGGTTCCGTTAAAAATACTGTTATCAATACTGCTATCAAATCACTTGTCTCTAATTTCAGTGTTATTTTTAGATGGAAAAGAAAACTTACAAACAAAACCCGCCATTTCTACGAAAGAGTCAAAAGAGAAGAGCAATAAACAAGAAAGGTTGAAAGAAGAACAAAAGAAACCAGAAAAGAATGATAAAGACCAAAAAAACAAGGATAAGCTACCTCCACTGGCTCAAAATAGTTTTATTGAACCAGAGGTAGTTGTGTTTGCCAGTGTGTCAAGTGCATTCTCAAATTACTGCTCTCAATCAAAGTATCCTTTCCAACATCTTAAGGGGGTTAATTTGCATAGGAAGTTTGCCAACCATGTGGTTTTGAACTATATCCGCAATTGCCCATTGGTAGCCCTGCCCATTCTGCCACCTGTCCCACGCTGGAAACTCTTGCGCAGAAAAAAGGACTTAGAGAATATAGTAAAAAAAGTGCAGAAAGAGCCAAAGTTTTTAAAATTATCGTCACCTTTCTTGAATTACAAGGAAGACTGCACTGCATACTCTCAGAATGACTTGAAAAGTGATTTACAAAGCACAGGCATAGGTAGTGAATCAGGCATTGTGTTGTTATATAATTTATAATCTTAAATTTGAAACTTTTGATTTGAATTTAATATTTACTATATTATATTGTAACAACTTTTAGCTTTCAATAACTTTGAACCACATTATAAACTGCTTGATCTTTTAACTAGGAACTGGAAAAAAAATATTGCAGAAATTTCTTTCCGGTTATCTTTAAACTAGCTATTCCTGCAGCAATACCAGGTTCTATCATTCTGTTATCTTATGTTAGTTCATCCACAAGACACTACAGAGGACAGAAGAACATGTAGCTTTCAAAAGGTTGAAAATGAATTAGAGGAAGGACAAACATCAGAAAATAATTTATGGATTGAGTTTGATGATTTTTTGCAAAGCTTTAGGTAACATTCTGGATTTTTTACCCTTGATTTTTTTCGTTTATGCAAATACAATTTGTTTTTCCAGGATGATTTTGATTGTTTCTTTTTGATGCTTTGTGTTTAAAAGTTTTAAGAGTTTTATGTTAATGATTACTCTTGAATGATTTATTGGACAATTGTTGGTATTTTAGCTCATTATTTGTTTATCACAAGCCACACACGTACAATTTTGCAGCGAAAGAGATAATGGTAAGGCGATCATTTCAACTAACAATCTTATTTAACATGTAAATGGTATATTTGTTATTTGGAAGTGTATATGTTATTACTTTTAGTCTTTTTGTACTACACAACGATTGTTTAAAACATGGCGAATGTTTTGTTACGGGATCAAAACTTTTTCATCAAAGGAGGTTTTTCTTTACCAAGAAGATTACCAAATCACAAAAAAATCCTAGGAACTGTTTGTAAAAATTTAGTTTTGATTTGTTGCTTCAAGTTCTTGATTCTAGCACACTGCTGTATTCAAAATTTTATACATTGAATGTGTGTGTCCCTGTATACAAGATTTGTTTTTGAAGGTGTTTGAAGATACCAACAGCAATAAGTTAAACAATGATTATTCATCCATGAAGTTTATGGCACAACCTTCCTATTTGACGGTGGATAGCTTAAAAGAGACAGAGGTTGTTGTTACATTTCATTCATTCTCAAAGTGGCTTGGTGGAAATGGAGATGATGGTATGTCCCTATTTGCCCGATTGAAAATTGAAAATGATTTCGTGACTATTGCCTGTATGATTAAGTATTATATAGGTATAACTGTGTCAAAGAAATGCGATTGTTTGTATATTGAACATTACTACAAAGGATGCAAATTTTTTTCGCAAATAGACAGCTGTGAAAAATGTAGGTCTGTAATGATTTCATTGATCTATTTTCAATACAAGGACAAAAACCATGTGTGAACGAATACAACTTTTTAGATTTCCTAAACTTGTCTTATGTCTTATTACTTTTATACTTTCATTTTCAGACAATCAATCCATTTCTTCTGTTCCTGGATTCCTCATCTTGTCTCCGTATCAGTGGAATGATATCACTATCAAACCTACTGTACTAAAGATTCACACAAATGGTGTAAAATCAGCTGTGTTAACTCTGAAACCTGGGTTGGTAATTTAAGAAATTGTGAATGTGCTACACACATTGTTCCTCATGTAGTATAATACTTATCCTACTATAATGGAGGAAAAACCTGAGTATGTTTGTTTGTTGTCTGCCAATCATTCCCTAATGACTGGACCGATTGGAACCAAATTTTCAGGGTATGATTGTGATGCTCCTGGGATGGTTTTTAGCCAAAGAAAATTGTTTGACAAGTTTTTATTTAATTATTTAATTATAATTATTATTTAATTATTTATTTAAAATTATTTTATTTAATTTAAAAAGATCTTTGGCACATTAAATGTAACGACAGATCAATTGCAACGGCAAATATATTAGACATGTTACATTTTTAATACAGTCCTTGTTCAATAATACATTTGATTATAATGACACCAATTCTATAATTCTGATTTATTGCCCATTATTTTACCACGTTTGACTGTATCCCACAATATACATAATCCCACAATATATATAACAAACACTCAACATTTTATTAAAAGCTGCTGAAATTCTGCAAGTATCCATCACTGCCACCACATTCACTTCCGCCACAACCACTGCCACCACATCCACTGCCACCACATCCACTGCCACCACATTCACTGCCACCACATCCACTGCCACCACATTCTCTCTACATTGTTTGTGTGCTTTTTTTAGAGTTTTGTTTGAGTTTTTTGGTTTTTAAATAACCAATTTTTTGTGTTCAGGAGGCACACCATTGAAATCCTTAAGTTTGCACCACTTGGTTATCATTTATCTTTAAGTTCAAGTCAACTATTTGTAATGAGTGAAGGAAAGACAATTTTTCCGCATTATAAAAGGGTATGACATTGTGTTTGTAAATCGTCATACAATCAGTTTTATCTACAAATAAAAATACAATACAATTACAAATACAATTTCCTTTACTTTCTTCTTTTTAAATACAAAAAATGTTTCTTAGTAATTCTTCTCATATTATATTTTATAGGCGAGTGCGCAATTCATCGATCTTTCCACATCGGTGTTCAAGCAACTAAAAGACATTATTCACAACTTTAATGATGTCACTAGTGACAATGAGTTTCTGTTGGGAGTTGAATGCCAATCAGCTGTCATGATTAAAAGATTCTTTAATGTAAGTTTTCTAATAATTGCTTTCACGTGATCTTCTAGCAGTTATTATTTTATAAATTTTCATTGAACGAATATCAGTATTCATATTCTTATATGAAATGATAAATAGGGTTTATAGCAATATAGCAATCCATGCTGGCATGGAAGGTGGATGTTATGTATAAAATGAATTCAGCACTTCTTGAAACATTTGTGGTGTTAAATTTCTTATCAATGTACAATTATTAACTCTTCTTCTAAGGTTATCCTGTTTTGCTTTTTCTAGTTATTTTTTCAAAGCTTCACTGATGTAATTAAAAGGCTTTTGAATGAGGACTACACTGGTCGAGTGCAATTTTCTCTGGAGGTTCTCGGTCATAAGCTTCTTTCGCTTCTTCCAAATCATCAACTCAGCTTACCCAGGCCTTCGACCCCAAAATACTCTGACGCAAAATTGACCAGCGATGGAGACATCAAACTTACCCCACAGTGTATTGCTGCAAGGAAAATCCAAAATTGTTTCAAGTCATTTAAATTGAGGAAGTTAACGAAGGCTGGTATCATTGGTAATACATAGTTGGTTTTCTTATCAAAGTAATGATGTATGTGCTTTGTGCTAATAGGGGCCATTTCACAGATTTTGAAACCAGTTGTCAAAATCAAATTTCTAAAAACTACAAGCGAAATTAGCTGTATTAAAGATTTTTTTTATCTAATTCCCAAATGAGCGCCCCCTCTGAATACGTCTTTTTAAAATAAAATAATTTGAGGGGTCATTAAATCATTCACGCTAAAAGAGCGGTGCTAAATCGAGTAAATACGGTAGTGTAATTAATAAAATAATCACTCTTTCTCATATTTTCCCACTGAATTGTAACTTACTTCATTTGAAATGCCCCTTTTATTTTATTTTTATCTTGAGGAGGAAATTATTATAAAAAAGATAGAATTACCTAGGCACTACAGAAAACATGAACTTGGTTGATGACCTGACAAAAGTATGGAACCACATAGAGCTACAGTTGGAATCTGTTTCGATGCAAGTTTATCAGGAGATGTGCATGCAACAACCTGCCATGTTTAAACTGCTTCATTTTCATGATAACCAATGGCAACCAGTGTTATGTAAAGATTTGACAGGCAGCTATGTTGAGTATGCCGTGAACAGTTGTTTTGTGGTGTGCAGGTAGGTTTCAACTTTTATCCCTCTGCCTTTTAGAGGACTTCATTGAGGTTTGTTCTCTAATGTTTTTATTATTTAGAGAGACATTCTACATTGAGAAACCAGTGATGTTAGCAGCTAAAGTTTACAGTCATATTAAAAGTTGTTGTTTGCGTGTGGTTAACAATGATTCTTATGAAGAAATGAAGAGTGTTTTTACAGAAGTTGTTCCTCAAGTATTCCATCCAAATGAGGTCAGTACATTGAAAATTGTTTATAAAAGCAATAAACAATTCATTATTATTCGTGGCCTTTTGTTGAAAATCTCATTTTTAGTTGTTTTTTCAATGAATATAAATTATAATTATAATTTGCAACGTGATTTTACGAAAATAACATAATGCTTTGGTTTCTTATATTAAATGTGAGATTTGTTTTTATAGCGTGGCTACTCATTTGTAGCGATGGTGAAGCGAAATGAAACAGTAATACCATCAGGAAAGTTCCAACTGCAAATCATAGGTGAAGATCTACCGTTGCTTCAAGATTCAAATGATGGAAGTGGTTTTTGCAGGCCATTTTCAATTATTTCCCTGAATGGTTATTACATTCCCAGCTGCTGTAAAAGGTTTTTCAGGTACAGCACAAAATGTTTTTTTCTGTTTTTGTGATATAAACATGCATACATATATTAATAATGTTACAATACTTCACATGTTTCACAAATTCCAGCACCTTTGCAGATGTTTTTGTTCTCCACTTGAAGGCATTTAATCTAGTTTTCTGTATGAACAATATATATATATATATTATATATGCCTGGTCGAAACGTTTTATGTAAAAATGCTTTATTATTGCTTAGCTGAATTTCTTATTGCTAATAATTTTAAAGTAACATTTCTCCTGTAATATGCAAAAACAAAATGGTTGATAATAATGTTTATATTAAATATGATAAATTATTTCACATTTTATTTTAATTTTTCTGAACCTTCGTAACAATAAAAGTTGGGATGAGTAGTAAATGCAAAGTAAGTTACGCCTTGAATTATTTTTGTTACGAGTGGTTTCGTTTTATCACAGTAAACAAGCATCCATTTTGAACTTATGAAACTTCATTGATCTAAAATTTACGTGATGTTAGCGTAGTAGATTAATTAATTCGAGTTAATAACCTCAACTAGGTTTTATGTCATTACTACAGTCGTTACAGATGCCTAAGATTATGTAGACATGCATGTTGAAATTGGAGATATAATCATTAAGGATTTTTTAACAATGATGATTTTTCTCTCTAACTGGGGTTGGCGTTAGGAAGGGCATCCAGCTATAAAAACATATGCTTCAATAAACCATCAGATGATTAAACCTACACAATTGTGGGGAATATCATCTTTTGAAAACGTCCAAGCCTCATCTATGGGGAAAACAGACGTTAAATCTGGATGATGATGATGATGATGATGATGATTACACAAATGATTTTGTCATGTTGAGTAGATCAGGGGTTCTGTATATCAAGAGTGAAGCAATATCAGGTGGTCATATGCTATATTCTACTAAACTCTGCCTCTTCGAATTTCATATCTTCATCCTTCAATTTCCAAACTTTTCTTTTCTTACAACCTTCAGTTTCTTCTGATCCAAGTCTGCTACTACCAGTCTGTGCTGCTGCTGGTATCGCCTGTGACATCTCTCAGATACCTTCTCATTTCCTTGCCCACCAATACAATCAATCTCTCTCTCATACCCTTTCACTGAATGTTACCTTTCTCTTCTTTGTTTTCCTTCATCGCCAGCAACAAGCTTACTTCCATATTTCTCTTCCTCCATGCACACCTCCAAATTCCATTCACTTGCCATTTCATCATGTAACTCTCAACCCTCACTCTTCCATTGTGCCTTCAAATTGCACCTCCAGTACTTCTTCCTCAAATACTTATGCTATGTCCATCCTATGTAACCTTCCTAGTTACAAGAACCAATAGTTCTTCCTTCACTAATACTTTAAACTCTCGAGTTCGTTTACCTCCTTCCCTTGTCCTCGACTAGCCATGCTTCCTTACCATTCCATCTCATTTTCTGCTAACAGCACACATCCATCCCCCTCTTCCTCAGCTCCTTGCACTGTTTCCCATCTACAAAGGCTTCCCACATTCCAACTTACTAACCTCACAAGCCAGTATATATTTTTTGAAACTTATTTACACCTTGCTCTATTACTCCTTAATAATATTATATTCTTTTAAATGTTTAAAAGTATGTGGTTATTTCCCAGATACAAAGTGAATACAACACAAGATGTTATGGGGAGCCTACGTTTATTTACATCGAAGAAAGATGTGCTGATCAAATTACAGGTAGCAATCATTTACTTAAATCATTATATTGATAGGAGTTGTTTGATATATGTTGTTACAATTATATTTTCAACTGAAAAGGAGTTTTAACAAACATGTTATTTAGCGAACATATAGAATAAACTCTATCAGCCCCTTTGTTTTAGGTGATGGGAGCTCTCATATAAAACCTCAGTTTTAACACCGCTTTTAACAGATTAATATTTCCTTACTTAGATTTATTTTTACATATTTATTAGAGTTTATTATTTATTAGTACCTTAATAAATACCGTTAATAACCTTTATTACTCTTCTTCGCTTTCGGACGAATTATTAAATTTTGAAAATCTTCGCAACAAGTGTTAACTGTTGTTTTATCTTGCAATAATATTTTAATAATTTCATTCGCCTTTACTAATAGATTTGCAATGGCAAGGACATTGTGATGATTTCGAGGCAGGGAGTCGGTTACGTTGATATGCCAGCGTTTGTTTTTCACAAAGAAGAAGTTACAGATGGAGAATGTCAAAAGGAAGCCACAAAAAACAGTAAAAATATATCTGACACTAACAATGAAATTGAAGTCAATCAAGTTACCGCGTTATTTTTCTAGATAAATATGTTGTTTTGTTTTGTCTGAATAACAACAACGGTGGCGTTATAATATTTTTCAATTTTTCACACATGTTTCCAAAGCAAGTACCACGAAGGATAACTGTACTAAGGTATCATCAATAGATTCGAATATATCTTTGTGTTATGCCGGTGATTAGAACCCGTGAGTTGATGCAACATTTATCTTCTCTCCATAAGCTCAACTCGTATTTCATTGAAGCCTACGTGATGAAAGATAGCTGGCCACTCACTCAGTCGCAATGGAAATTTGTTGAATCTTTACGTAGTAGTAACGGAAGCCAGGACAACGCCGCTGGTTTGTACATGTATCTTATTAAATTATTTTCTATTTACTTTGCCATGGTTACTTTACTAATCATATTTCAACTACTGCGAAAGGAGTACCTATGATGATTAATACCTTGTTGTGTTTGGTGAAACATTTACATCAATACACGATAGATGATTGACATATTTGTTCGCTTTTTTTTCGCAACCAGAATACCCTGATCAAACTAGCAAGAACGCTGCTGGAAAAAATCGGAAAGGTAACACTGGTAAAGATAGCAAGACTAGTCGATCAAGACCAGAATCTGGCGTGAGTTTAAACATATAGTAAATGTGTATGGTCCACGCTTTCTACGGACTTACGCAATCTATAGAATGGGCAACGCAATCTAGGAATTCATAGAATGGGCGCCAATCTATAGATTGCCGCCCATTCTATAGAACGCGCACCCAAATCAGTTGCTCATTCTATGGAAGAATTTTAAGTTGTTTTGTTTTGTGACTTTATGGATCTATGGGTAGCACCTTCTTCCTTGCGGGTAATCAGAGTACATCCTTTAGTCCAAGTGCTCCATAGTTCAATAGTGAGAATCCCCTCTGCTAAATCCAGTGTTTGAACTTAGGACAGTAGCTCTTTGCTGGATTCTTGTTGAGAACATCCATGATGGTGTTGGCCTTGTCTTTAGTGACTGCCTTGCTCTTCTTGTGATCTCCTTCTATGTATGCTTCTCTAATAAAACAATCAAACAGCTCTCTCCGACTCTCGTTGACCATGCTTTGCTTTGCGCATTTTATAGAATATATGGTGCGCGTTCTATAGAATGGGTCGCTACCACTTTCGTTTTCACACTTTCTACATTACCAATGGTTTGTATACTATATTGTTGATCATTTTTTAGAACGAAAATATGCTTGACACGAAGAAAGCGCACTGGATTCTTCATATTGCTGTTAACAGTGAAATGGTAATTTTTCAAACTTTCCTTTCAGATCGAACGAGGTTTTTATTAACGATATTTTTTAAGGAATCATGCATTGATATAAAGAAAGACAACGAGAGATATAAGCAAATAAAAGCAACCAAGTCGGCTTGGGAAGAGGTCGAACAAGGAAGGGCCGCTAAGGTGTATAGGTTTCTTCCTACATATATATAATTGTTGCATTTTCCATGATATCGATTATTAATGCGAACACATGAAATGATGTCTCGTTATATTGCAGATGAAGAATTCAAAACTAATAACTGAATTACATTACAAACCATTCATTTGGTATTTACCGTCCCGTTTCGTCAGGCCCAAGGATCTCGACTAAAATATCTTGAATCACTGAAACTGACAGAGAAGAATTTAGAATGGGAAGATGGCTGTATGGACAGCAACCATAAGGATAATGAACTAGGTTTGAATTTCTAGGCTTGGTCTTATCCCTTGAATTTATTGTTTTCTGTTTAGAGACATTCTTTATTACGGCTTTAGTAAATTTGCGTATTTGTATAATGTTTTCTTCGATGTTTCGCCTTTGTTATGTTCAGATAGAGGAGAAGAACTTTTCATCGAACCTCCTACTCAAGATCCTCCTCTGAAAACCTTTAATGTGTCGCAATTCCTTAGGTAAGTCCGTCCATCGAAAGTTGATCTCTATCATTAACATGTTTTGTTACGTTGTTTCAGAATATTTATATTTAAGGTGAAATAGGGAGAGTCTGTTTTTTGCTTTTAAAAAACATTTAGTTGTATATAAAAAGAGATGCTGAGATATTTCACGTTTGAAGTATGGTGGTTTGTTGAACTCGTATAATTGTTCTTTCTTCCCAGTTGTCTACACGATTCAAAATCCTCACCCTCTATTTTATTAACATTTTATTTTACTAGTGATTAATCTTGGGACATGGGTTTCGTATGGATACTAGGTAGGCGTATAATGCCCTTTAAATGACAGGTCAAGCGGTAAAAGGATTCGTCTCGATTCATATCATGAGGAAGCTACCAAAGAGCGACATGCGGCAACTTTTAAGGATTTTCATTCGTTGCGAGAGGTGGTATTCGGTTTGCGTCATGATGACCACATTAATAGGGGCTACATGAAAGAAGTTGAAATGAAAGAGTATGTGCACATGCAAGTAGGTTGTTGTTTTTATGGTAATGTTAATAAACATCCTTTTGTATATTGTTACCTCTTCATACGTATTTATTGACCTTCTTAGTGTCATAGGTGAAAATCGCGATGTGTTGTTTATGTTTCACACGTCTTCGAATAATAAATCATCCGGCGATAGCGCAATGATAAGGCGTTCGTCTCTTAACCGAAAGGTTCTGGGTTCGAGACCATGCTATGACAAAGTTGTTTAGTAAGCGGTTATAAATATACAACGCCGTATTTCATCAGAAATAACCGTAGCACAAATGGGAACAATTAAATACACTAAAACTCCGTGTCGAGGTCTTCACGATAATGCTTAAGGAACGTTCTTTTTACGTTGTAATCAATGATCACTTGAAGGATACTCGTAATGCTTTTCAAAATGGTCTTGCGCATTTCGATTACTTTGCCTTTGTTAAGATATCATTTTTGTCATTGTGAGCTTGCTGTTAAGTTCATGTCGCGGGCATTTATTCTGCGACACATTAATTATTTCTTTTTCCTGTTTGTTCTTTTTGGTTTGATTATTGTTATACAGCTTTTAGAAGAAATTATTATTTGCATGTTTCCGCTTCTCTCTTTAAATAATAAGGTTAATTCTGATTTCGTTAAATTGCACTTTTACCATTGGTAAGACTAACGTGACATAATAATATTACCCAAATAATAAGTAATTGCTGATAATAATAAACTCTTTGTAAAAGGTAAATAAAAACCTATTACATAAAGGTGACAAGACACGATTCCCTAATAACATTTAGAAATACACTCAATGTAGTTAAATTTTGAATAACAAAGGTATCCATGGCTACATAACTTGATAAACATTAACAAATGTTTGTAACCTTCTACGCATTGGTAAAAGGATGATGGGAAATGTAAGAACATATCATAAAGAACGTTGAAAAAATTGTTTGAACATTACAATGGTTAAAAAAACGTTTAAATATTAAAACAACAACAATAAAAAACAATAACAATAAAGAATCTAGAACTGGACCGTCACTATATGGCTCATCAATCACTGCAGCATGGATATATGGCTCATCAATCACTGCAGCATGGATATATGGTTCATCAATCACTGCAGCATGGATATATGGTTCATCAATCACTGCAGCATGGATATATGGCTCATCAATCACTGCAGCATGGATATATGGCTCATCAATCACTGCAGCATGGATATATGGCTCATCAATCACTGCAGAATGGATATATGGCTCATCAATCACTGCAGAATGGATATATATTTCAAATATTGTCATATTATTGTTATTAATTATCACTCAATGGACATTTTATTTTGTTATGAAGGGTAAGGGTAATTATTAGCACAATGTTCCATCCACAATTTTTTAGAACAAAGTGGATGAAGATCGCGAGAAATGGCTCCAATGTCGTGAGACATACATGAGCAGCTTGATACCTAGCCCTGTCGTAGAGGAAAATCCACCTCAATCTACTACTTCTCCTTCATTGCCTTCGCCAAAACCAAAGTCATCAAAAGCTAAAGGTTCTAAAACACCTGTTAAAAGCAGGAGGAAATGAGTCTTACTATTCTCTAATGTATATATATCTATATATGTTTATAAAATGTTTCCAACCAGAATTGTGTGTTTTGTTAATAACACGACTACGATCTCTTGGGTGAATTTTTTTGTACTACAAAATGTTTACACACATTTAAAGCAATGGTTTGTTTGTATACTTATACATTATATATGTTAGTTAGGAAATTCCTGATTAATTCTTGCGTCAAGCTTGCTTTTCTCTCGTTTGCTGCGTAGAAATTAATTTTCCTTCATACGGGTGTCGCGGTTTTACGCTTTACTAGTTCCCGGGATCTGGTTGCCACACTCTAAACCCACTGGATTTCCAAAAGCATTATTAGCAAAATGCAGGAATGGTCGAGAGGTGTGGGTTATCGAGATCATCTTACCACCACAGGGTAGTAGTACTAATGCGAACGTCTGCCCACCACATTTTTTGTTGTTGCGCACTCTGGTTTGCTACCAACACGGCCGGCGAAACCTATGAAAATATGAAGCAAACTGCTTAGTATTTGTGTCAGGTTCAAACAAACGCTCTTCCAGTTCTTTCTTCTCTTTGTAATTTTCAATTTCATATTACTCAGTTAAATTCAAATTCGAAACGATTGATATCTCCTGTGAGATATTTTTTAAAGTGCTATTTAAATTAAAAGCTCTAAGGGTCTTTTTTTGAAATATATTTGTTCCTATTGTACTATACAAAATATTAGTACTAAATACTAATTTATGAGAGTAAATATAATCTTAAAAAAACCGCACAACTTTTACAGTGAGTTTTTTGCAAGAAGAATGTATTATTTAACTCGCTTATACGCTCCTACAATAATATATTTTTCTACACGATTCTTGTTGAACTAATTTTTAACATTGACTATATTTTTTCGGTTTATTTTCTGTTAATCGTTTTCTTTTATTATGTTTTGAAGAAAAGGATTACTTTTTACTACGTTGTTACTTGACGCCTTCTCTTCCCTGATCCTATCCCATAGCTTGACATATCGTCGTGAGGTGGAGCCAAGCGCATTTATTTACTAAACAAGAAGAAAAACAGTCAAGGTCAATCAAGTACTTTCCAAGAACGAAATCCTTGTTTACAATATCTTTAAAGAATTAAAGTATAAAAACTTTCGAAATATCTTTTTGACTATTTTCCATTTTCTAGACAACTTTAAAATCCTCTATAAGGTAACTTTATATCTAGAACGTTAACGCGTTCGCAACTCATGA
This sequence comes from Candelabrum cocksii, assembly GCA_963930725.1. Lineage (NCBI taxonomy): Eukaryota > Metazoa > Cnidaria > Hydrozoa > Anthoathecata > Candelabridae > Candelabrum > Candelabrum cocksii. Next base: position 7,063,570 of record OZ005665.1, read on the forward strand.
GAATGTCTCAGAGAAAACTCCGCAACGTTGTACGTTCGGAAACAAGGTCCCTAATAGCAGGGGTGGCAAGACGTGCATTTTTGTTAATGGTGGTCACACTACAAACTTTTATCTGGTAGCATATAGTCCCGTGCTGAACAGCAAAATTCAAAATATTGCCAAGAGAACAAATACATAAATGCATTGAGAGTTGAAAAGTAAAGAATTAAATAGAAATGCATGCAATTTAATTTTAAGGTTGTCTAATCTAAATATCATACCTTGCTTGAAGTAGTGCTCTTTAAATGTGTTGCCTCAAAGCATCGCTGGTTGGTGGAATTTTTTTTTTTATATAATAATATATTCAACCAATAAAAACAACAACACGCAATTACAACTGATAAGCGTAGTAAATAATAAAATAAAATACCCAATGCAGTTGATATATATATCACAACTAATATAAACAATAATGCCGTATTTTTTTATGGTTAGGGACCTGCAGAAAGCAGGAGCTTTATCATCAAGCCCCTATGGTGATTTATTAATAGATATTGTCATGTATAAAGAAAAATTAAAACAACCAAAAAACGTATTTAAAAGAAGAATATAATTTCGTTTTCAAAGTTGAGAATTTCCTTTTTAATAAAATATTTAAAAGCGTTTAATGCTGGATGTAATTCTTTACTACCTAGAAAATGGTTCCAAATTTTTGGTCCTCGAATTAAAATCGAAAATTTTGATGTTCTAAACGATCCAAGGGCTTGCTATTGATTAGATCTGAAACGGGTGCTATAAGGATGTGTTACATTTTTAAAACTATTACTAAATATTGATGGGAGAGTATTTGCTTTTACACGGTACATAAATATTGAAATTTGATACAGGTTAATTTGGTAAACGTTTAGAGCTTTAAGCTGCTTGAACAGGGGTTTTGATTGAGTCATACGACCCTGATGAAAGATTATTCGTATTGCATGTTTTTGCTTTATATAAATAGGTTTTAGATAAGATTTTAATGAACTGGCCCATACAATATTGGCATAATTTATGTGTAAATGAATTAAAGAAAAGTATATCTTTTTAAGACAATCGAAGTTAAGTAATTGGCTGGCTTTATATAGGATCCCGATGTTTTTGGATAAGATACATGACAGTTCATTTATATGGTGTTTCCACGTTAATCTTTCATCGATCAAAACCCCTAAGAATTTGACACTTCTTTCCCTTTTGATAACATTACCATTAATCTTTAAAGCAGGTAAATTAAGCAGACATTTTGTTTGGGATTTTTTATGGAACAGAATAAATTTTGTTTTGTTAGAATTTAGAGATAATTTATTTAATTGAAACCAGGTATTTACGTTAATTAATTCTTTGTTAGTGTTTTCAAAGAGAATATTGATATCATTATGCGAAGAGAAAAGGCTAGTATCATCAGCAAACAAGATGGTATCTAAGGAAGTTGATTTAGGGAAATCATTTATAAATCAAAAAAAGGAGCGGCCCTAAAATAGACCCTTGAGGTACTCCATACAATATGGTTCTTATTTCTGTGATGCCTTTACTAGTTGATATAAATTGCTTTCTATTACAAAGATAGCTTTTAAACCAATCGAAATACGTATTATTTATTCCATAAAAGGAAAGTTTTTTCAATAAAATATCATGATCGACAGTATCAAAAGCTTTTGATAAATCGACAAAAACTCCAATTGAGTATTCACTTTTATCAAAGGATTTTAGAATTTGATTACTCAGTACTAAAATAGCTTGATCTGTTGAATGAAGTTTTTGGAATTCAATTTTTTTTCATAAATAATTTTGTTTTTTACACAGTGAAAGTATAGTCTGTTGTACATAATTTTTTCAAGAATTTTAGAAAAGCAAGGCAACACAGAAATGGGTCTGTAATTGGTAACACTATCTTTGCTACCTGCTTTAAAAATAGGGGTAATCTTAGCAATTTTTAATTGATCAGGGAAGATACCAAATTTCAAAGAATGATTAAATATGAATTTAATCAGTTTAGATATTGTGTCAAAAACAATTTTAACAATATTTGAATTTATGTCGTTAAAACCAGGACTTTTATTTAACTTTAGGAAGTCCACAGCGCTTTTTAACTCTTCATCAGAGAGTGGACAATAATTTAAAATTTCGTAATTTCCTGATAAATACTTTACATCAAAGTTTAGTTTTGGTATAGAGGCGGCCAGCCGAGGACCAACGTTAACAAAGTAATCATTAAATGCTGAAGCAATTTGGATATGTTCATTTATTTCAATTCCATCGACAATAATTCTATCAGGAAGGTTATTTTTGTTACGTTTTAAACTTCCAATTACTTTAGTTATAGTGTCCCAGGTTTTTTTAATATTATATTTGAACTTTTCCAAACGTTCATTGTAATAATTTTTCTTGGGTTTACGTTTAATAGTTTCAAAAAGTCTTCGAAAGTTGCGGTAATTTGAATCATTCCGAGGATTCTTTCGTTTAAGATATTTTTCATAAAGCCTTTGCTTTCGTTTAGATGATTTCATAATCCCCTTCGTTATCCAAGGACTTGCTAGATTTTTGGACTTTATATAAGTTTTTTTCTTTGGAAAAGTTGATTCATAAACCTCACAAAAACCCTTTGAGAATTCATCGAAAGCTTTATTCGGATCTGAGATTTTCAAAAGATTGTTCCAATTTAAGTTATGTAAAGAGACTCGAAAAGTATTTATATTATCTGTACAAAAAATTCGTTTATAAATGAATGTATCTTTGTGAAGTTTATGAATTTTTATTTCCGTAGTTAGGAAAATTGGAAAATGATCAGATGGATCGGTTTTAATAATCCCAGTTTTGTTAAGGTTATTAACAAATGTATTGGTTAAAATGTGATCAATAATAGTTGCATTGTCTTTGGAAACTCTGGTTGGTTTGTTAATCAAGGGTATAAAACCTCGCGAAAAGAGTAGATCAATGTACGATTTCACTTTGGAATTTGTTTTATAATCCAAAAGATTTAAATTAAAATCTCCTGTTATGAAAATTGGTTTGTTGATATCTTTTTGATTTAACAATATATTCTTGAAAGAATCCTCGAAAATTTCCATGTCACCAGCTGGCGGTCTGTAGGTAGTATTTATAATAGTATTTTTTGATCTATTGTTAAAGATTTCAATGGACATAGATTCAATAGCATTGTTATTGACACATAAATCAAATCGTTTTTGAAATGAGAAAGAGTTATGAATATATAAACATATACCACCGCCAATACGCCCGTCATATCGCGCTTGAAATATACTATTATAGCCATTTAATTTATATAAATTCAAATCCCGTGGATCGTCAGAACACCAAGTCTCAGAAATCGCAATTATATAAAAAGTATATTCTAACCGTGATAAAAATTCTTTAAATTCATCAAAATGCTTTTTGAGACTTCTTATATTAAAATGTATCAATGAAAAATCATCATTATGAGCTTTTTCTGAAAATTGGTTTAATGAAAAGTAAGTGGTTTCTTTAAAACAATCCAAATAAAAATTATTTGAATCAATTGTAGAGTTAGTTAGAGAAGAATCCACATTAAACGGATTAAAAAAAAGGTTTTCAAACTCATCTTTGTTCTGAATATCAACTGACTAGTTATCATGGGGTAAGGTGAAAATATTAACAAAAGGATATATACAAATTCAAACGTACGTTTAGTTAACAAGAAAATAGTTCGATTAAATTTCGCAACTAAGACAAGTAAGAAGCATTTACAAACACTAATTAATACACAAGAAAATTATAAAGTTAAACTTTTGAAAATACAAACCTATTTACAAAACAATACCGCCGAGAGATATATAAAGCAAACTAGATAAATATTATACATAAAATTCACTAAACGAGGTAATGTATTTTTGGAAATACAAGAAACAAAAGCTAATCACACACTAGCGGTGATGATGAATGGCGAAAAAGCGCTAATCACCCTCAATATAATAGAACTCGCGAAAATCATGAGAATTTAAAAAAAATTGTTGAACAACACTTAGTAAGTGTAAGGAAAGCGCAAGGTTTCCTTTAAAAAAGAAGAAAAAAAAACAACTAAAAACTAAATAGTCGAAAAGCCTAGCCTAATAAAAGCTTAAATTTGTCAAGATCATTAAAAAATTTGAAAGCACCTTTCTCGCCCATATTTACCTTAAGTCGCCCATATTTACCTTAAGTCGCCAATTCACATCCGCAAACACAAACCAGCCTGCTCTGTCTTCAACCAACAATCTCGCTTTTTAAATCAGTTCATACCTCTTCTTCGTTCAGTCTAATCGAACACGGAACTTCATTTGTTTCCTCGCGTTGTAGACTATTGATCGGTGCCGGAAGGTGGTGAATCGCATTATGAAGTCCTGGCAATTTTTACCTGTTTTGTTATTTAAATAAGGTTTCCCTATTCTGTGTGCACGGTCAATAGCAAGATCGGGAACCGAAACACCAGCATCACTGAACGTAGCGTTCATCATCTTTAGAACATCTTCTGCGGTCTCTTCTTCAACCTTTTCGAAACTACCAAACCTTAAACACAAACGCCGGCCGTACTGTTCAAGTTCTTCACTTTTAGTTTTAGTCTTCATATTGGCTTCTTTCACCGCTACTACTTGTTCACGAAACATGACCACTGTAGATTCCAGTTTTACAACTTTCTCTTCATGTTGCTTAAATGCTTCAGCGACTACATTACTTATCTCAATTTTAATTTCTTCGAGAATTCTTTTCGCGAAAGAAACGTCAAAATCCTGTAGTTTTTTAGCTATAATCTCGCTCAGCTCTTCGTTAATTAGATTACTGCGAGTTTTCATCGACATCCTTCAATATTAAATAAGTAAACAACAAATAACCCCATGGACAACGAAATCAATCTGTCAAAACAAAAACACGTCCGTCCACTATTTTGACACGTATATGATATGTTATGATATGAATTCCTTCTACTGCTCTTCCTTTCTTTGTGAACAATTCTCTTCCACATTTATTCACATCAAACTTACTTACTTACTTAGCAACTTACTACCGTAGAGGAAGGAGCTCTTTAAATCTTTTTTACGAGCTTTTTAAACCGGAACATTATTTTTTGTGGCTTATTTCAATCTTGCTTTGATTTATGGTTTCTTAATTGGTTTATTTGATTATTACCTGGATCATATTACTGGTTTTAAGAAGATTTGATATTTTAATACAAAAAGAGAACTTATATACCAGGAAATTATGGCTGCAACAACTTATGACAACTCAATTTATGCATCCTTGTTTTCGGGAAGAAAACCGGATAAATGTTAAATAAATTTTAACCTGAATTTGAAATACATTTTACCCTTACTTACTTTGGCCGAGCTCTCGCTCGCGTTGTCAGTTTCCACCATCCAATCCTATCCATCATAACAGTCTTCAAATTTTCAGAAAGTGTTAAACTAAAAAAAGTAAAATGGCCGAATTAACCCTAATGTTGGTAACGGGCGTAAACGAGGGTGTCTATCCCCTTTTCGTTAGCGAAAGACGTTGGGTTTAACTGTTGAGGCGGGCGCCACTCCTACCATCAACACCCGTACTTTCCCGCATCGAAATGCTACTCATTCGCTGAGTCGGCGAGGCCGGGAAGATTTGAACTCGCAACCTCAGAAATCCGAAATTGCAAGCGCTCTACCAACTGAGCTATCCCGACCTTAACAACTAAAATGGATTCGTAAAAATTGATATAACACAGTGATAATCTATTTTTATTAATGCTTCGAATATTGCCTTTCCAATATCTTCATCTAATGCCAACATTACGAACTTCCCCTTCTTTTCTTCCTGGCTGGCACACGTTCCAAAATTATTTGTTTTAATTTTGTTACATGGACATTTTCAATAAGTGTCTCTGGAGCTGCATGTTGCTCTAGATCATCTTGATACAAGCTTCGAAGATCTTTGAGCATGAATATTGGCGTACAGTAGCTGAAGCAGCAATCTTTTCTTCGATGACTTCTATGACTCATGACAGAGCGATACCTGAAAATAAGAGATAATTAAAGTTAACTGCACTCATCATAAACATCTTTTTAACAAAGGTTGAGATGGAACAACATGGATAATATTCTTCTTAGCTTGCATGATAATATTTCAACTTGACATTTATGCTCACGATTTTTATGAATTACAACAAAAGAACAAAAATTCAGAACAATAAAACAACACAGAGAGCCATTGTTTTAAACAAATTTTACCTTCTAGCAAATGAATGTTACTATCACTGGAGCTGGAGTCATTGGAATTGCGATATTGTAGTTATATAGTCTGACCAAACAATGTTTCTGATACTTGAAATGGAAATATAGTTGTGAATTTCGGGAATTAGAGGATACCAATTTCAAATGAAGTATCAGCATTGATATATTTTCACCCCTGACACCTTATTTGGGCAATTTTGGGATATTATAATTTTCCTCGATACACTCATTGGACATCAGTAGCAGTTAAAATATCTATGATGGTACTGTTAATGACTCAAAGCAGGATTTTCTTGTAGCTGTTTGCTTAAAAGGGTTTATATTATTTTACACATTTTTGTAAATAGTTAACAAAGAGTTAGTCACTGTATATTATCATCATACTTCACTATTTACAGTCTTAGACGTAGTCGGTGTCTACGCTACTAAAAGCTAGGATGCTACTAATGTAACATGATTATCAATGGTTTTATATTGGAAGGAGAGACGAACTGCCCCAACCAAATTATAAAATCAACTGAAGATTGGATGGAGCAGATGTCTTGCTCTAGCTATGCATATGGGCATATATTATTGGTTCTACACATTAACTAAAAAGTGTTAAAGACCAGCATACTTTGATTCATACAAAATCATACATCTTTGTGATAGCCAAACCAATGTGTGTACCTCTGAGGTTTGGTATAAAACAGCAAAAAAAGAAATAAGGTGTTCATCAATGATTTAGCACAACAGTCATGGGTAAACGTGTATTTTAGCGTCGGAAATTATATAGCATACTTGCGCATAGTTTCTTTCGCAATAAAGCCACACCTCTAACACACAATAATACTCTTTTTATAAAAACGTTAATAAATAGCAGCAAAAAACGAATTCTAGGCGAATTCCCATCCATATACGTTCTTCACATTTCTTCTAACTTCTTATTTTCTGGTGATAAATTGCTGCTGATAAACCGAAAATTGTTTAGAAATTGCTAGAAAAAAAAAATCGTTGTGGTTACGTTATTTTATATTGTTAACAGAATTTTTTAGGGTTAGGGATCTGTTTTCTTCTGACACCTTTCGGTGGTTGTTTTAAATTCCTTGTATCTCAACGAATAATCCAGATAGTGACTTCAACTTTTAAAAGGAAAAGAAATAATAATATCTATCGGGAATATTTGATTATCAATCTTAAATACGGACAGAATCCATTTGCTCATGTGAAAAATTAATTTGTGCATATAACGTTCTATTAAAGTGATTTAAAATGAAACTGTGCATGTATGTATATAGCTAAGTCATTGGACTAACTGCGTCATTTAAAAATATTCGAAAATAGCTACCGCAACCGACAAAAATAGGAAAAATATAATATGCATGCATAACTACGCATATCAGTTGTAATTGTGTTTTTTTTTTATTGGTTGATATATTATTATATAAAAAAACCTTTATTTTTTACTGTCTTAAGAATGTAATTCGGAATGCCGTAATTATCCGAGCAAGCGCCCTGGGCGCTTATTAAATTTTTGGATTTTTTGCATGGGCGCTTGATCGAGAGGGGCGTTTAATAAATGCTGGGCACTTGTAAAAGTTTTCTAATTTTGTATAAATTAAAGACAACGGTAATTTTGATTTTTTTTTAAAATTTTTCCTGAAAAATACAACTGAAAAAAAATTTAACAAAAAGTGAGGTTTCGTCTTACTGGTGTTTTTTTAGTTTTAGTTTAAACAACATCGATATCATCTATTTCATCGTCAGATAAAATGTTACCAGGATATTGAGCATCCTCAACATCGTAATTGGTAATTTCAAATCGATTTACAGTGTTGTCTTGCTCACTGAAAATGGTTATTTGTTCTTTGAGCACATTAGACCCTTCAGCACAAGGTTTTCCAGGTTTAAAACAGCTAATTTAGACATCTTCCTCGCCATTGTCGGCAATTGTTAATGCGCATTTCTTAAAAGAAGATTCAACCATCTCCTTAGGGAGGGCTTTCCATGCGGTTAAAATCCAATCTCAAGGACCAACTTTTGTGGTGCCACTTTCTGTGAACTGGTGAATACCATTACTTAACCATTCATCATACGACTCTGCAACTTTTTGTTTAAAAGGCTTATTCCAAACTACGTCCGGGGCGTAATTACGAATTACGCCTTCTTGCTCGGTTGCTTTGTCTCAGTTGATTCCATTTAATCATTCTCGCCATCAATCATTTCATAACATATTCCCTTCGTAACTTGACGTTGGCCGCTCTCCACTCAGCACATCATAGTGTTTCGTCAATGGGTGCTCGTGCTCGTACCATCCTGTTCTGGCCTGAAATGACTGCCGACATCGAACGAGTACGACAGAGCTGCCATGATTGCATCAAAAACGCACCTTCACAAGCTCAGCTTCCATCCATCGAGTCACCACCGCCATCAACTCCCTTTGAAATGATTCACGGAGACTTTTTCAACAGCATCGGACACCACTATCTGTTCGTCGGTGACAGACTGTCTGGCTGGTGCGACGTATTCCAGACACCTCATGGTTCTCCACATTCGGATTCAGAGGGGTTAATTGCCTGCCTACAAAACTACTTCTCTCGATTTGGCGTCCCCTTGAATATCTCCAGCGATGGCGGACTTTAATTTGTATCAAACGCCGCCTAAACCTTCTTCCGAAGATGGGGTGTCAAACATCGTTGTGTACAATCCTCAGTCCAACGGAAGAGCTGAGGTTCCTGTAAGATCTTCCAAAAGGCTGCTACGCTCAAACATGGTACCATCGGGTAGCCTCGACACGGATTGCTTCTACATGCAATGCTGCAACTCCGAAACAGCCAAGATCGTGACTGTGAATTGTCTCCTGCACAAATTGTCTTTGGACGTACGCTCAGAGACGCATTCGCCTTTTTGAATAGTCTGGAGAAGTTCACCAACAAGGAGATTTGCCCCCTATGTAGAGACGCGTGGGCCAAAAATGAAGACGCGTTACGTGAACGGTTCCACCAATCTGCTGAGAAACGAAACGAACATGAAACGAATGAAACTATCGTTGTTCCAATATCAATGATATTTTACAAAGTATTCGAAGTTGGCGTTCTTCCCCAGATGTGGAAAGACGCTAACATAACGCCGTTGTTCAAAAAAGATGATCGTACATCCGCAAAAAATTACCGTCCTATTAGCCTTACTTGTGTTGTAGTGAAAATATTCGAAAAGATTATCAAACATCATATTCTTTCTCACCTTCAAAAATACAATCTTCTTAGCTCTCATCAACACGGTTTTGTTCCAGGCCATTCTTGTGTTACAAACCTAATTAACGTGACTGACAGTTGGACCGCAGCATTAGATGCAGGGTTAAACATTGACAGCATATATTTGGATTTTGCGAAAGCATTTGATACCGTTCCACATCAGCGTCTTCTCGTAAAATTGCATGCATACGGTATCAATGGCGAAACGTTTAACTGGATGGAGAATTTCCTAAAAGACCACAGACAGTGCGTGGTAATCAATGGCGAGTTTTCCACATGGAATCAAGTTACTAGTGGTGTTCCTCAGGGTTCAGTAATCGGTCCAATTTTATTCCTCATCTACGGGAACGATATGCCAAATGTGATATTAGCTACTATATCGATGTTTGCAGATGACACGAAATTGTTTAAAATTTTGAACAGTGTATCTTCGTCTGTTGATCTGCAGAAGGATATTGATTCTCTCGTTACCTGGGCCAATACGTGGCAAATGCGATTCAACACTGATAAGTGCGCAGTTATGCATCTCGGTAACAGTAAGTTTCCCTTTAACTATACCATGTATGACAACGAATTAGCTAAATCTGTCTCCTTGAAAAATACGACTTGCGAGAAAGACCTAGGAGTCTACATTAATCATAACTTGAAATTCTTCCATCATACCTCCACCCAAATCAACAAAGCAAATAGATTACTTGGTATGATTAGACGCAACTTCACTTATCTTCTCGATAAGTATTCTTTCCGAACTCTCTTCTCTGCACTTGTACGTCCACACCTCGAATACTGTAGCGCAGTATACCATCCGAGGTTGTTAAAAGATAAACGTAGCATCGAAAATGTTCTGAGAAGGGTTACGAAACTTGTTCCAGGTTTAAAAGACTTACCTTACGAATCACGTCTACGGGAAGTAAATCTTCCAAGTATATATGCGTTACCGATTTAGACGGGGAGACATGATCGAAGTGTATAAATGGTTACATTCCGTCTACAAATGCAACAAAACCCGTTAAAGCTATGCCATCAGCCGTGGTCACTTGTTTAAACTGAGTAAAGAGTATGCTGGACTTGAAGTGAGACGTCATTTTTTCAGCGTTAGAGTTGTCGATGCGTGGAATCGTCTTCCTGGCAACATTGTAAACGCCGGTTCACTGAATACTTTTAAAAATTTATTAGACGCTCATTGGAGATGTGATATGTTTGTTTACGATTAGTGGCTATCTATTTATTTGTTTTCCTTTATTCTACTTATTTTTACACTAATGTCATATAATAATATTTTCAGTTTTAAATTAATTAATTATGTGGTTTAGCCTTGTCAAATTCGATTTTCCTTTTCCAGGTTCTTTAAGAATTTTTTTTATTTTATTTTAAATCTTCAGGCTGACAGGCAATATATTATGCCTATACTTTTGTAAGCTTATACATAATAATAGCAATAATGATAATAAAAACATTCCCGGCCACCACCCCTGTTGAAACAGGGTGATCCAAAGAGGTGGGATTGTTCTGGTACAGTTGTGGAGACACACGGGAACGACAGCTACACTCTGATGGTGGACGGAACAGGCAGAGTGACACGAAGGAATAAAAGATTCCTGCGACAGTTTCTCCCTGCATCGCCCGACATCACAGCTCAAAGCTTCCGTGGAACTTCCTCTCCTCTGGACCTACAGGCTCCATCGGCTCGTCTGACCCCATATACGGAATCGCCGCAGAAGACGCATCAGCGACTTGCCATGTCCCTCCTCCTAACGTCACCAACGCACCAGACGTCACAACGCACGCTCCGAAAGCTGCGATCGAACGACGCTCGTCGATGTCTCTCGACCCGCGAACATGCAGAGTGGTTGACGGTTACAACAGAACCCGTCCCGACTTCTAACAATACCTCGGAAGCCTCTTCTTGTCCGACTCGCACACGGCGACGCCCAGCTCAGTATGAGCCAGAAACATGACGTTGGGTTTAGTTCGCTCATCCAGTTAATGAACTCGGGGGGGATGTAGGATAATGTATTATCTTATATATATATATTGTATATTACTTTCTTTTGTTCAGATCAAAACCCGCTTAACGAACTAACACATTAACTAACTAGTATATAATACAATTGAATGACTTTTATCCAATTAGTTGTTAAATGAAAACTTGCACTATACTCTAAATTTTCATGTCTTGTTTATATACTGGAATTCTTTTGGAGGGGGGGGGAGGGGGTCGGTGTATCTACCAAGCGTGATGTCATGCAAAGGAAAGCGGGGTCTCATAGAAAACGTGACGGAGCGTGACGAGGGGGTGGGTAGTTCTAAAATGACAAATTTAGCGTGGTCCCATAAATTAGGCTTAAAATATAACTCGCAAATTGTTTTTTGCCATAATACTCTGCTGAATGGAAAATTTCATCAACTTCACTTTTTTTGCTGTTGTAAATAATTTATTAAGTAAGTTTTATTGAAAAGGAATGGTTTTCATTTTTAAAAACAAATTCCATCGCAGATTTTGCAGAAGCAGGTGTAGTTTGAGTTTTATTCATGAGCGGTGTTTCTTTTGATTTGATTAAGAAGATACCAGGATGTAAGTTATCATGTATTCTAAGTGTTTTTTGTTCTTCAAATATATATATAGAATAAGCACTTTTCGGGTTTTTGCCAATTACCCTGAAATGAATGGCTAGGCCTTGCAATAGACTATTGAAATGAAATTGATTCAAATCTCAACATTAAATTTTACTGAGGCCTTGTGCAAAAAGTGTTCTTTTGAAATTTAAGTGAGAGCTTTAAGGCTATTGGAATTTACCCATGAAAAATGTTTTTATTGGAAGATTCAAGGGTTTTTTTTATTTCAAATTTTTTTCAGATAGTTGAGTTGATTTTAATCTTTTCTTTTTTGATATATAGATGTTATAAGTGGTACAATAAAGCAATGTAGCCTAGTTGTGCTTGTCACCTGCAAAAAAAGGAACTTGGTGGCAGCGTCACTCATGCTTGGATGGGGTCATGTCATTATGCCTAGCTTATAGGAGGTGCAGATGTTCATATCAAACCAAATTCACCCATGTTGTAGTTTGACACTTACTGTAGCAGCATACTGTATTTTGGATTTATTCCATGGCAAAAAGTGTAGCACAAAATCTATATAGTTTTTATCTGAATGAATAATAAATAAAAAAAAAAAAAAATAAATATCTTATTTTGTTTCATTAGCTTCCACACTCAATGTTGCATTTTGTCATCTGGATGTACCTTATTTGTACTAATTTTTGCGCGTATTAATTTTTGCGCAACGGGCTTACGTGTAATTTCGCGCGTATTTATTTTTGAGCATCATGAATTTAGTATAATTTCGTGCATATTAATTTTTGCGCAAGGCGATTTTACAAGAAATTTTTCTCTATAATTTATTTGAAACAGGAAGAAAAGGGAAGCTATATTAAAGGAGTATGGTATTTGGAAACACATATTTCTTTAGAGACAAATAATTAAACACAAATAATGTAATATCAACGAGTTGCCAAGAGTTATTGTCATTCTTCGAAAATGTCAAAGGCGCTTCAACCATTATCGTTGTCCAATTCCCATTCAGAATTGGAGTCATCACTGGTAAATCAAAAGTACCAAATTACTTTTAAGTGCCTGGAACCTTTTGAGGAATGGTACGAGGAACCTCAGGAAATTGTGATTTTGAGAACTTTCCATACATGTATCATTGCCAAAGCAACTGGACACAACAACGACGACACTCACCAACCAACGTTCGGCACCTGCAAGAAAACCAGGTCCATCTAAAACCTCTGCTACTATAGTAGCGAAAAATAAATCAAAGGATATTTAGTCCATGTTCAAGAAAATTGCACGTAAAAATTCAGAACAACAGCCTGAAGCAGAGAATGAAAATGTACATAGTGTAGTTTTGATTGATTAGGAGAAATAAAGTGAAAACTTTTTTTATTTTATTTGCCCTTTAATACACACACACACATATATAAAAAATCAAAATTTTAATTTTCGCGCGTATAAATTTTTGCGCATACCTCTTTTGTGCGTAATAACTGTACTAATTTTTGTGCATTTTTCAGATTTTTGCGCGAATGCGCAAAAATTAGTAGAAATAAGGTACCTCCAACACAATTTTTCACTCTGTATATAAAGTTACGAAAATATATACATTTTCAAAAATTTATTCAGTATTTTAGTCAGGTAGCCAGATTGAGCATGACCATCAGATTATTACATCATTTATTAATTAATGTCTGGTTTGTTGCTATGGCAACATTTCTAAAGACTAATTGACCAAACATATTCTTAAAGTATGTAAATTTAATTTTATTTAGTATGCTGAGACAAACAAATATATTTCATCATCATCCGTTTTCACGTGACTTTTCCACTCCGAGTGGGTTGCATGTTTTCAAAAGATGATATTCCCAACAATTGTGTAGGTTTAATCATCTGATGGTTTATTGAAGCAGATGTTTTTACAGTTGGATGCCCTCCTAACGCCAACCCCAGTAAGAGGGAAAACAGTGGTGAGTTAACTCACGCAAGATACCAACTTTATATTTTAAACTCTGTGGCAGTCGTGCATAAAGGGCATGGATGCTTATATCCATGAGATCAAAGATGTTGCATGACCCGCATACCTTCAAAAGTTGTAAAATTTACTGTAGTATAAAAGTTTTCCTGTAAAACAGCTATAAAAATTAGATATACAGATGGCGTCATTGCCCATTTTATGATTTCACAGGTGACAGACACTATTGTTTTAGTCCAAAAAGTTTTTAAATAAATTAGTTCATATTTATTGACAACTCCCAAACCCAAAATATCGTTGTATGGACGTTTTCAAACTGCTGATTTGAAACGAGCCATTTCGAAATTGACGATTCGATACCGACGATTCTAAACAATTTTGTTTTATGTTTTTGAAACTTTTATTACTTTTCCAAATAATTTTGTTTTTTGTTTTTTTAATTTATTTTAATGTTCAAAACAATTTTGTTTTATCTTGGGAAGTTATTATGGTTTGCCTTTAGGCGCCCACGCAATATGCAATTGAAATGTTTTGCACATTCATGAGACGGAGCTGGTGTGTATTTCTTCAATATAAATTTTGTGATGAGCTCTCTGATATGAATGGTTATTAAATGCAATTGTAACAATTAAAGTCCAGAGACACAAAAAGAAAAGAATCACTCTATTATCTACTCTATTTCTTATAGACCTCCAAATAAACCGTCGAAATCTATTTATTTATTTCCGTATATTTTAAAAGCAATAAAAATCAATTTATTTTGTTGGCAACTTTAATGTGAATTGTTTGAATTATGCAACAGACACTGAAGTAAATTGTTTTCTACATATATTATTCTCCTACGACATGTGTAATGAAACGAGGGCGACAAGAACATCTGTAAATTGTATATTTCGGACCATTTTACAATTTCTGTCTTGCATGTAATATAAGTAAAATATCAATACACAGTATATATATAGCAGAAATATGTTATCATTTGTTCTAAGAATTTACGGTTTTGTGCACAGACGCTAGCTTATAAGATTATTAACGCTTAGGTGATCTAAAAATTAAGACACAGTTGATGTATTTAGTGAAAAGTGAAAGATAAGGAATATGTTATTTATTTTAAATAAAAACATCTCTATACAGGCAAATTTTTAAAAAGTTGGATTCTAATCGTAAATAAAAAATCTTTTAATATTGTTTCGAATTGTCAGTTTCGAATCGTCAATTTCGAAATGGCCAGTTTTGAAACGTAGTGAAATCATGTTTTGTATTTTTTTTCTAAGATGAATACCATAGGGTAAGTTTCATGTGTTATCTAATGGTCCTATTGTATTACACAATGAGACCATTACTATAAAAATTCTCTAAGTTTGTACCGAACTACAGCTTCCTAAAGACATACGTAACAAAATACGTAACAAAATGTCCCATACGTAATGCCTATTTTTAGATCTTAATTAAATAATACTGTTTCTAATGATGGAGATAATCTTCTTCACCTTTTCTCGCATGTGCAGTTTGTTCGTTCAATGGCATCAACCAGTGCATTTAATCCAGTGTATGTCAATATAACCAATTCACATATTTTTAATAAAAATATTTTAAAGTGGTCATTTTCCGATTCATCACTTGTGTCATCATCATAGTGGATGGCAAGTTACTGTCACCAGCAAATGCTCAAGCAGTTAGTGAACATTTTGAACAGTCACTACAAAAATAGACAAGAAAAATGTCTTAGGAAGTTGGAATCTCAAGGACAAACCATTTACTTTAACTGAAATTCAAATTCTCCAGGTGCAAATCCTCCAGAAGCAAACGGATATGAATAAAAGAAAATTTTTTCATTGAATCGTATTACTGTTGATTGATTCAAAGCAGAACAATACAATGATGTGCGGGATATTTGTTCCAGCTATGAGAAGGAGCGTTAAAATTATTATTGGTTTTTCAGCAAGATAAGTCACCCCCTCATTTCGTGCAACTTTTCAGTATTTTTCGGGGGGGGGGGGGGGGGGCAGGCTAATTTCTTGCGAAACTGAGAACCCCTGTTCCCCATATTTGCCACATCTCAACCCCCTACTTTCTTTAAGGAAGTCTAAAAGAAAGAGTGTACCAGGTTAATCCACAGTCAAATGAGACATTGAATAAAAGCTTTGAGAGTGAAATCAAACAGTTGTTAGTAATTTCAACATTTGCGAGCGCCACGTAAATATATATGCACATAATATGAGTAAACGTGCATAAATAAGTAGATATTGCAAATTCAATTTTTCTTTGATTTAAATATATTTATCAAGGAAATTATGTATGCCTTCTACATAATGTCTTTACGTTCATCATTTCACTAACTTCCTCATATTGTATTATAGAATGATTTGACATTTTGTGTAAATTGAAAAAAATGGAATTGATTATGACAATGGATGAAGTTATAGTCCATGATAAAGATATGCACCGCAGTTTATGGTGCAATCGGATAGATGGAACTCTACTTCCAGCGCCAGGTGAGCTCTTGTTTATAATAACCCAATATATTGTACTTATTTTATTGCTGCAATTGTGTTTAAGGTGATAGGTTAATGGAAGCATGGAATCCTGTATGTAAAGGACTGATTTATGGTATTGTTGGAAAAATGCAAATCCTTCCTAGTAAGTTCACAATACCTAATTTCTTGCATAATTTTGTATTAGCATTTATTTGTTTTGTAAAATGTTGAAGATCTATTATAGATGGTTGTTCTGAATTTCTTCTAAAAAAATAAAACAAAAATAGACGGTGTGAATACCTGTAAAGTTCCATTGTTAGAATATAACACTCACAGGTGTGTAGACTGTTAATCTTGTTTCAAAGATTAGAGGAACCTTTCCTGGACTTGATTTTGTTTAAACAGTTTCAATTATTGATCAATTATTTTTAATCAATCTTTGCACATTAAACATTTATCAAACAAATGAGCTCATCGTGTAAATACATAAATAAATACATCAAAATAAAATAATATTAAAATTATTCTTAGAACCTTTTCATGTTGATATTATTAGGTTATTGTGTTACAATACACCTCACAGTCCCTTTAATAATAGCACTAATAATTATTGCATGTTAATCTATTATGACTAATCTAGGCTGTGGGTGGAAGTTGCTCGTAATCACTGATCGCGAGTTTGTTGGTTACCTACCGAAAGGTGTCATGGTATACAGCATCACTAAGATTGCTGTTATTCCATTATCTAGTGAAAAATGTGCCGACGTTGTGGATGATGTTCTGCTTGTGAGTTTAGTGTTGTTGTATTTTCATATATATTACATATTCTTCTTCAAAATAATCAACAGTTAAACCAGGGAAGGAATATTGCTTAGACATTTTTTTACAGCCCTGTCCTAGCCACTCGCAACATCCAAATGTTAACAATGCAGTTAGCGCTACTCACAAAAGAGTGCAACAAACATGGTCATCGCTTAAGACAGGAGCAAGTAACTTCACTAATAAAAGAAATGTATGTTGTTGCTGTTAGCAGTTTTTGTGTGGTTGCAATGTTTGTTTCGAGTGTAACAGAAGTACACTTTTAGTTCATTGACAATATTATGTTTTCTGATTCACCAATAATTCAATTTTTTCAATAGCCTGATTCTTTTCTTTTTGCAATTTGCTTTGAATTAATTTATATATTTACAGCGTAGGATGAGAGGAAAAATATGCTTATTATACATTTTATTGTAAAACTTAATTAATAATAATAATAAATGCCTAATGTTCCATATTAAATTTATAATATTTTGTATTCTCAGGTGATTTTAAAGGATCTTAAAGACAAGGATAAACTCGAACAGAGATTAGTAGAGGTAGGACACATTCTCACTAGTAATCTAAATCAAGCCTAAAAAGCTACGCAAAAGGTTTTTTTTCACTTATTTTGTATATATCTTAATATTTATTAAAGGGACATTTTTCAATTCTGAGTGAATTATATCAAGAAACGTTTATTTTGGATTTTGCAATGAAAGAATTCAAAATATGGGTTTGAAAATCAAGATGGTTTTCATCAGCTAGAAGTGAATACACATTTATTATAACGTCAGAAACTAGTATTTAAATTGTACCATGGAAAATTAAAAAATCACTTTCCAAAGGATTGAAAAGGAGTAAACATGAATTTCCATTTAAACCTTGAGTAATTAGTAATCTGTTCTTTTCTGGACACTTTAACAACTTTGAAATGAAATATGTGCAAATAGCATCTTAATTTAATTTAAAACTGCCAATTGTTAACCAAATAGCATTTGCTTTAAACCATTAGGCTGCTTTACAAAAAACAACTTATACCTATATTATATAATACAACATATAACTTATACCACTCGAATGTGTAAAAATAAATGAAAAATGTTTCTTTCCAGGAGTATAGAGAATTGCTACAAATTTCTGTTTAGTTGATGACATATGTTTCTCAAAAAGCTGAATATATTATAAGATATCAGTGAACTCTTTTATTTTCTTTATTACCAACCGTGACTCATAGAAGTCAAGTAATGAGTGCAATTTGGTTTATATATATATATGATAATATCATTTCATTTCATCTTTCATTTCCAATTATTTTTTGCACACCAAATGAACTTTAAAATTTAAATGAAATTGTTTAAAAAATGAAAATTGCCCATGAGTTTGGGTTCAGTTATTAAATAAGTATATATAGTTTTTTTTCAAATGAATTCCTTCCATTTATAAAGCTGAGTAGCTATTATGATGAGCATCAATGAGTGGAACTAGTAGGTAGGGTTAAAACATTTCGATAAATAAGCAACATCAAAATGAAGCTTTTTAAATATTTCTTTTTTTAGGTAAAATGTTTACATTGATTTGTCAGCATATTGTTTTACACTTCACAGTCCCTTTAATTCAGTATTGATGCTTGATTGAAACATGGACAATATAACGAATGTAACAATAATGTTCTTTGGCTCCTTTATTAATGTGAAAACTGTTTTTATTCTTTTTCATCAAGTTAATGTTTGTCGTAACTAGAAAAGGTTTTGTTTTAATTTTCATAACTTTGTAATTTTTCATTTCAGGAACTAATAAAGATGTTTACTGACTCTCGTTCATTCTACTATTCACCGAATGGTGACCTGACCAACTCTACTCAAAGAATGGATGGCTCGTCTTCTGAATATTCTTGGGAAAAGGTGTTTAAGAAAACCCTGTAAACCAAAAAGAATAATTGCTATGTTGTCAAATTACCACTGCGAATCACATCATGTAGCTTTTTAAGCAGCTACTTTGTCTGTATATATATATTTATAATCGTATAATTTTACTTGTATATAAAATACAATCTGTGACTTATATACCTTACCCTACTTTTGTTTAAACCATCTCAACTATACCGTTTCAGGCAGATGATCGCTTCTTCTGGAACAAATTCATGTTAACAGATCTCATAGAATCAGAGGTTTGAGTTTCTTTTGTTATTTAGAAGATATTTTTTTCATAAACCTAACAGTAGTGATATTAGTGCAACATGTCTACTAATATTTAAGGACCCAGCAGCTGGTGCATGGATCATGCCAATAATCTATGGCTTTGTTCAAATCCAACGCTGTTTCATCAAACAATCAGAAGTGTTTGATTATGGTTACAATGATGTTGACAGTGAAAGCGATGATGAGGATGCTGGGCAGAACCTCACAGTAAACTATCACACCTCTGAAAATCTAAAGAAAGATGAGTTTGATTTGATTGTCATCTCAAGAAGAAGCAGATATAGAGCTGGTATGTGATCATTGACTCTATGTGTTCATTATATATTATTATTAATGTTCTTCACCAGGAACTCGTTATAAAAGACGTGGCATTAATGAAGATGGCTATGTAGCAAATTATGTTGAAACTGAGCAGGTTATTTTATTTTGTTTTATATTACTTTGTTATATGGGATTGTAAAAACGTCAGTCATTTACATATTTACCACATTGAAAGTACACAACTGGAAACATTAACTATGGAATTTCCAAGGTGACTTGGATTCAACTTATCCCACTATGTATTCCACTATTCACTTAAACTTAGTGGTGCTGTTTTGCATGTGTTTTCAACAAGAATCATATTAAATAGTAAACTATGCTGTAATACTTTCAGCTATCCCTATTCTTTGAGGATAATGTTTGAGATATTTCCTATAACACTACAAAACTGTAAACAAAAGAAAATTTAAATTAAATATAATTTAACTATTATTAAATTTGAAGAAAGGGAAAGCAGAGGTGATGTTGTTCGGTATCTCTAAAAGGCTTGGCCATGGAGACAAGCAAGATCTAAATGTATGATGCAATAAAATGTGTTGTAAAGAAACACACACATCTCGTAAATGTACTCAACAACCATTTATATTTCTTACTTACAGAAGCATACAGAAAAATAAATGGAAATATTTGCAGTTAATAGCGGAAGGAATATCCTAACATACTGAAAATGACCTGTTTGGACATCTTTAAATAATCAAAATTTATATATTGTGTAAAATAGAGATTCACAGCCATTCACCTCATACCAGCTGATGTTTCTAATTCATTTCTTTGGGGGGATTATTTTTCATGCTCTTCTAAAGATATTATAATTGTTATCATCAATGCAATCTTTCTTGTCTCAGTACAGTCAGTTGAAAATACTTGATTTTAATAAATGCTACAGTGAAGTCAATAAATACTGTGTATATTCAATCGGCAACCTGTTGAATGCAACTTTCTAAATGGCATCCTTTGTTCCTCTTTTATTCCTGAATCGATGTTGTTCCTCTGACAGCTGGTTTTCATGTCAAAAGTAATAGACATGCATGAGTCTTCTTGAACAGCGATATGTAGATGATATTCTCCAACATTTAGTAGTTCATGTTTTTGTAAACAAATACTTTGTAGAATTTGTCACAACCTTTCATAATCGATTTTTAAGGACATTATCTTGATATATGACCTTTTGGAACTCTTTTTCTATGTTGCGTTGTTCTGTTCTAGGTGATTGATGTTGGCAGCTTTTAACTCATTGTATTCGTTACAAAGTTATTTGCTGTGTTTTTTTAGCAAGTTCTTTTGACAATATTTGTTTGATTTTGGATTGAGGTTGATAACAATTGACTTTCACGTTGATGTGTGAAAGGTTGCTACAAGAATTACGTTATCTGAATAAAAAATAAACAATATTCGGAGAATAGAGCTGCTGACTGTTGTCATCAATGTATTTTCCATCATTTTAGTACCATGTGTATACACCATTGAGACACTTCTATTTGAATCAGTTGTTGAGGATCTTTAAGTCATATTATGCTTTCTAGTAAATTTAAGAAGTATAACATTGTTGAAATATGATGCGTTAAGATGTCTATCGGAATGACGATGCTACAGTGGATGTGACATTCCAAACATGAAGAAGGTTGAACCCTTTCTCGTGACGCCTTTCATAACCGGACTAGTAATACATAAACTATGAGTTTGTGTCATTGACCTTGATCAGTCTCTCACCACTCTTTAGCTCCAGGGTTCTTGAAGAGCGCATATTGTCTAGCTTGTTCTTTCAGCTTGTCTTTCTATTTCTATTTCATTTTCATGTTTGATTGAACTAATCTTGAACAGAGCTTTGATTTTCTTTTCTATTCTTTATTATTGTGTAATCTTGATGGGTCATCTTGAGTATTTTCTTGTTCGTACCAATAAGGTAACTTTCCAGTGAGTTGTTAGGTTGTGGTATTGGTGCTTCACATAAACAATAATATCTCAATATTGTTCACTTTGTGCAGGATGTCTTTCACATTGCATAGGCTACGTGTAAGTGTCACATGGTATTTAGTCGATGACACCAGAAAGGACTCACATTCATATTAAATGTAAAATGAAAGTAAAAAAATTGGTTTTGTTTGTCATGTACATCATCACATTGCTCTAGCATACTGATTTTGTTGTAAACTATTTAGTTGGATTTTGAACTAAGAATAATTATTTCATGTATTTTAATATCAATTCTAGGTGGTTGAAATTTCCTTAAATACTTGCTTTTAATAATAGGGTGGGGGCCATAGAAAAGATGACTAGCAAATAAGAACATTTTGCAATTTCATTTCATTAATGGCAATTTGCGCAATGTGTATTCGCGCAATGATGAAAGTCTATCTTCAGTCTATCTGCTCCCATGGTACTATGCAACTATTTCTTCAATCTACGCAAAGCAGATACTGACCTCTCAAATGTATAAGTGGTGACAGGAATTGTCCCAAGAATTTGCAGTAAATATGTCAGCAAAGATATAAATATCACAGCAATGCACTTGAGATATTATCTGGAACATGAACTTGGTTTCCTTCCAAAAACATTCCCACATATCAATCTCAGCATAAACATTGCTTGGATTAGGAAGGTCATCAACATACATGTCAAAGGATAATAATAATAATAGTAATGATTCATATTTTAAGTGGATAACCAAGAAAACCCA
The DNA here is from genome assembly GCA_963930725.1 of Candelabrum cocksii. NCBI lineage: Eukaryota > Metazoa > Cnidaria > Hydrozoa > Anthoathecata > Candelabridae > Candelabrum > Candelabrum cocksii. The sequence goes on from OZ005665.1 coordinate 7,086,038, forward strand.
GACCACGAGGAAGTGCTGTAGTTGTTTCCACTGGGGTCCACTGTTGGAAAGTACAGTTTCGTAACTTATTATTTGACCGTTAATCTACTAAATTTCCCTTGCAAGGCTTTGGTTAACCCGTGGTAAGTTTTTCAGGCACTTCCCAAAGATGCCACGCACTCGGGTGATTCTCGTTTTGAACAATTTTATTTATTTTTTGTCTCCAGCGAACCTTGGCCATTGTGGCCAGAAAACATTTTGACCACTAGACCACGCACGTACTTAAACGGATTTAAACTTGTTTATCCATTCTTTTAAATTGGAATGAACGTAATAATATGATAATGAAAAAGGTTTTGGAAAGTAAACCTTGTGTATAATTGCATTAAAATGTCATCCAAAAAGAGCTTACTGTGCAGTAATAGTCAGTTACATTATTAGCATTTTCTCTTTTATTCTGATGGCAGTCACATGTTCTAGGTTTATTTGGTCCCAACAGTCACTATAGCTACTCCTTTGCTTTCTGAAACCATTCTTCATGACATATCTAGATGTTATATGTATATATCATTATCAACGTCAAGGATCTTTGTGAATGGTTGCATGCATATGGCTGAAATGTTTGCTAACATCAAAGAGAGCGAAAAAGAAACTGAATGCTGAACTCTGGTCTTTACATTTACTTTAAAGGAACATACATGCAAGAAATTCATTGATTCTCATTCCATTTTACTAAGTGATTCTACTGTGGCTCTATCTAAAATTTCTTTTCCTCATCATTTAAGTCATACAAGTTAAAATTGTATTACATCTGAAAATCATTTTTCAGATGCTTTAAAGCTTTCCATGATCATCCAAGGAAGTACCGATCTGATGATCATAATCTAAACCATCTTGCTACCATCAACAAACAAATGTCTTTTAGAACTAAAAAATTACCCCCTAGATTAACTACCATTGCAAGTAACAACTGTAGAGAAATTCTTGTATTGTGTTTAAAAGGTGATTTAGCCTAGAATCCTCGAGGTTTCAAACGAAAATTGAATCGTGGTTCTGTATGCCGTAAATATAAAACAGATAATTTACAAAATAGGGAGGGAGGGCTCTGCAACGTTTTTATTGATGTCGTAATTGGATTGATAGATTTTTTTCGAAACAAAGTCAATTATCATTTGAATGTCTTAAAATTTTGAATAATAAAATATAATAGGTTTTATTGAACATGTTTCTTGTAGATTGTTTGTGTGCTCACTCACATCATATCTTGTGTTCAAATCCGCGGTTCAGTTCCATTTTATTGGAGTCAGCCTGGTATGAAGTATCGTCCATTACCAATAATCAACAGAAGTAAGAAGAACTATTTAATTGTCCCTTCGTTTTTCCAATGAGTTTCACATGTTTCATTTCTAGGTTTTGAAGAATCACAAAATGCCTTTAAAATGCATTTTGATCATGAACTAGATTTATACAAAGAGCAGGTGATGTTTACATTGATTGCAAACCATAAATCTCTTTTAAACATTCCTTGTGATTCTTTTCATCAAATGTTATACATTCATTCTTAACTTAATTGTATTTACGATTACTATACCCTTTAGGTTGTTGTCAGTTTAGTGGAATTAACTGGAAGAGAGAAAGTAAGCAATTGCAAAACAACAAAACACACACTTCAAATATTGTAATTACTATCCTCTAGTGTATTCATTACACAATGCAATATTTGTGTATTTTGCAATAATGTGAAAGTCTTATTTGAAGTCCCGATAATTTTTAATATTATTAGTTATTGATTCTCTCAGCCTTCTATTATAATTTTAATTGAATTAATCAATTATAAGAGTGGTTAAAAGCTAATAATGTCAACACTGATAATGTCATTGGTTATTGTGTTTTAACTATTGTTTTAGATCATAGCTGACTCATTTATGGAGCACATTTTGGAGTACAACAGCGATAAACTAACTTTTGTTCTCTTTGACTTTCATGAACATTGGTGAGTTAATCTATCATGAACTAATTTTTTATACTTCTTGTTTTCTATTAAACATAGCTCACTAATAGGTTGATTGAGGGTGAAATTAAAATGAAATCTGAAGGGGTTGTATCTTCCCTGAGATTAAATTAATAAATAACCTTGTAATTTCCCCTGCTTAATGGTTTGTAACTTTGCTGGTTTGTTTCCTCAGGGTTGAATTTTGTAAATCTCTGTTTTTCATTTAGTGAAGCTTACTTATATAACGTATGCCATTAGCAGGCGACCATCCCCTGGTCAAACGATGAAAAGGACTTCAATAATGTTTTAAGATGATTTCTCTCTTTGTTTTCTTTACATGTCTAACAAATGGTAGTCCAACAAATTCACTCCATACTTAGAGCATCCATTTGCATTAACGAAATCGATTAACCAAACAACCAACCAATGTGAGCTTGGTTCTGCATGCCTAACTGAAGTCTTTCTAAAAAGACAACTATTTTCTCCTTTCTTGAAAAAAATATTACACAGACAATTTGATGTGTATTGTTATACATAGATAACTAAATTCATATTTTCAGTTAATCAATGTTGATTAATCAATTGTTTGCTTTCTAAATTAAGATAACAACATTTACATGCTAAGCTAACAAGTGTTGTTTATAACAAATTTTAATCTTTGTTTTCAAATTGGTTAAGAATGTTTAATTCCTTTTGTTTAAACTCAAGGATAGATAAAACAAATAAACAATGTATATTTGTAGCAAATTATTATTTAGAAAATAAAGCATTAGAAATTATTGTTATAACTGATTAGTGAAAACCAAAAATTAAAAAATAAATAAATGAAAATTCTTAAAAAAGAGATATTTATTGACAACATTTTGGGAGGCTTTGAGAATGATTGATACTAAAACTTGTTACCTTTCTAGTCGCGGCATGAAGTTTGAAAATGTCTCTGTGTTAACCTACGCAATGAAAGATTTTTTTGAGCAAATGGGATTCTATTGGTAAAGTTTGTTCAACTTGTTTCCCAAGCTTTGCTTTTCTCAGTTTTTATTTGCTTTAAATTTAGATTAATTTATTAACTTGAATGTATTTAAGTATGTTTATTTGTTTCTATCTAGGGCAGATGATTCTGGGTGCATTAGCAAACAAAAAAGTACATTTCGTGTTAACTGCATGGATTGTTTGGACAGAACAAATGTGGTTGAAGCAAGTTTTGCCAGGGAGATGCTTGTCATCATTGTATGTAGAGTTAACCAATTCTACATTTGCTAATTTTGATCAATTTTCAATCAACTGCATGTTTTGTACAAGCAAATCACAGAGTTATTATGAAATATAGATTTAATCTAAAATGTATACAAATTTACCAGCAATTTATAGTCAACTGGGGTAAAAACGGGACAGTTAAAATGAAGGGGTAAAAACGGGACAGGCAAATGAAACACCTCAGATGTAAAAATCTCAAAAAAGGAATAATAATATCTTTAGACATATTCTCCATCCATCATTTAACCACAAAAAACCATGGATACTCCTACCTTGTGTTAGTTTTAAAGATCCACTTCTCCCGCACACTCAAAAACCATAAATTAGCCGATTTAAAAATCACATTTTGCTTGCTTAATATTTATTACACCGTTTATTATCTTCAAGGGTTTTTTTAAATAATCAAGACACATAAACATTCTAATTTAAAACCGCGGAAATGATTTTTGAGAAAGGGGTGCCGTTCATCCAAAAATTGGTGTCTCGTTTTTACCCCGGCTGGTTTTCAATAATCGGGGTAAAAACGGGACAGTCCTGTTTTTACCCCACAGTGTTTCTAGCTTGATGGGGTAAAAGTAGGACACTTCTTTGTAACAATGTGTGCATGTGCTAGCCTCCTTTTCACGGCGCCCGTTTTTCAAAGATCATACGATCCAACGTGGAATAGATTGATGCCGACGTACTTTTTCCTAATTCAGAGGGCTGTACATGTGATGTTTAAGAGAGCAGCAACAACAATTTCAACTGTACTTGATGAAGTAATATATATATATATATATATTTTCCAACATATTATTTACGTATATTCTTTAGTTTTCTTTAGTTTTCATATTTAAAACTTCTTTGTACCTAGAAAAAAATGTTATAAACATTAGAAAAATAGTTGTAGAAACAAAAACAAATAGTCCTTGTACTGTCCCACATTTACCCCTTTAAGGCATTCTACTCTATACCCAAAACGGAACGCGTCCCACTTTTACCCCAAGGGTGTCCCGTTATTACCTCAAATTGCGGGGTAAAAGCGGGACACATATCAGATCGATTTTTCTAAAAAGTAAAAGTCATTGACCAAAACCACTTCACGCTCGTTCAAGGCCATTTGTAGCCCAATAAAATCACCAAAGATGGTAGCCACAGTTACAGCGGTTCAAGAATAAAGCAAACATATGTTAAAATCGTCCCGTTTTTACCCCAGTTGACTATACAATTTAATCAACAATCCTAGCTTAAAGTCTAGAAAAGCATATTAAACTTAAAGTTAAAACTTCTGAAAACAATTTAACAAACACAGAGAAAAGCCTATTAAAGGTCATATTTCAGAGTTTTGTTCTCCTATAACTGTAATAGTTGGTGATTGTTGATACATAAATTACTGTTGAGTTAAGTTTCAGCATACGGTTGATAAGTAGTCGTTTTGTAGGCAGTTTTCCGCTAGATTGAAGAATGGATTTCTATTTGAAGTCTATCATGTTTTTATGTCTTAAAATTCTATTTCATGCAGCTACGTAAAATGGGAAGGTTGCTACCGGAGACGCCCCTCCCATCCAGCTGTCGAAGGATTCACAATAATATTTGGGCAAATAATGGTGATGTAATCAGCATTCAATACGCTGGCACTGCGGCTATGAAAGTAACAGTTTTATGCATTATTGGCATTAAATTTGTCACTTATTCACATAATTATATGCAAGCATTTAAAAGATATATTCAAAACAGTCAATAGTTTAAATTTTCAATTCATTGTTATTTAAATGTGTCTTAATTTATTAATACGTTTATTTTGTTCAATCAACATCGTAGATATTTATTGAAGGCCAGTTTGTAATTACAATCCAAAATATTTACGGGGCTCTTAGCTATTATTTAGTACAATGCTAAAAACAATCGCCAATGAATTTAAATATAATGGTAACATAATTTTGTATTTACATACGTTTTCTAGGGTGATTTCACGCGCACTGGTGAGCGTAAGTTTGCCGGTATTATGAAAGACGGCTACAATTCAGCTAACAGGTTGGTGTTTGTATTAACCTAACATAGTTGTAAAATGCTTATGAAATTAAAGTTGTTTCTGTTTTATTTTTGCATCTCAAATCGTCTTATCTGAAGTTATTTCCAAATTATTTTATGTTAATCATATTCCTAGAATGAGAATAGCTGTGTAAGATTTAAAATTGTGTCTTATTAGATATTACTTAAATCGTTTCAAAGACAACTACAGACAAGCTGTAATAGGTATGATCATATTATCTCATGTTGCTCATACAACTATTAATTCTTTGTGGAAATAGTTCTCTTCCATCTATTTAATACCTATAAACAGATATGATGTTGGGAAATCCAATCACTGAGGACATTTCTGCTATTATCAACGAAAGCAGCATTTTCCCTGAAGATACCGAAGATGAACTTTGGACTTCTGAAAAAGAAGAATGCATAACCCAGCTGGTTCGCCACTCTCAACTTTCTCTACTCCCGAGAAATGAAGAATCTTTGGGAGGCTGGGCGTTAGTGGATCCATTAACATTGTATGTAATATCTTACCTTCATCTCTATGTATATGAAATGTTCCAGTAATAGTCATTCAAATATACAAAGTAGACTTTTAATTGAAACTTCTTGACATCAATTATTTAATCTGTACTCTTGTGTTCTAATGAAGAGGTGAAATACATCAACTTTCTTTTTTCATATGCATTTCATACTTACGAATTGATTGCAATTCAGTTTACTCATACACCTTGTTTGCATTGGAGATTCAAACATTAAAAACCTGCCCCCAAATCTGTTTTATATCCAATAATTTGAATTGGACATTGACTTTTTACTAAACCTCTTTCAGAATATATGCTTCTACTGTAAGTTCTAGATTTAGATTCAGAAGTTAAATTCAAAACAATTTTAGCTATTTATTTTGACGGTTTTGGAATTTATTTTTTATTGTAAATTTACAGTTCGTCTAACAACCCTCAAGATGAAGATGTCATATTGATGCTGACTCATGACGCTTATTATGTTGCCAGGTAAGTGCCATTTTATTGAGGGGAGCTATAAAGAGTTAGTACTAGTAGCTCCTAGCAGGTGAGAAAATATGGTGGTAGGATGATATAAAAATTGTAACTTACATGAATGTGTTGTCGATTAACTTCCATGGATGTGTTGTCGATTAACTTCCATGGATGTGTTGTCGATTAACTTCCATGAATGTGTTGTCGATTAGCTTCCATGAATGTGTTGTCGATTAACTTCCATGGATGTGTTGTCGATTAACTTCCATGAATGTGTTGTCGATTAGCTTCCATGAATGTGTTGTCGATTAACTTCCATGGATGTGTTATCGATTAACTTACATGAATGTGTTGTCGATTAACTTCCATGGATGTGTTGCCGATTAACTTCCATGGATGTGTTATCGATTAACTTCCATGGATGTGTTGTTGATTAACTCCCATGAATGTGTTGTCGATTAGGTGTTGTCGATTAGCTTCCATGGATGTGTTGTCGATTAGCTTCCATGGATGTGTTGTCGATTAACTCCCATGAATGTGTTGTCGATTAGGTGTTGTCGATTAGCTTCCATGGATGTGTTGTCGATTAGCTTCCATGGATGTGTTGTCGATTAACTTCCATGGATGTGTTATCGATTAACTTACATGAATGTGTTGTCGATTAACTTCCATGGATGTGTTGTCGATTAACTTCCATGGATGTGTTATCGATTAACTTCCATGGATGTGTTATCGATTAACTTCCATGAATGTGTTGTCGATTAACTTCCATGAATGTGTTGTCGATTAACTTCCATGGATGTGTTGTCGATTAACTTCCATGAATGTGTTGTCGATTAGCTTCCATGAATGTGTTGTCGATTAACTTCCATGAATGTGTTGTCGATTAGCTTCTATGGATGTGTTATCGATTAACTTCCATGAATGTGTTGTCGATTAACTTCCATGGATGTGTTGTCAATTAACTTCCATGAATGTGTTGTCGATTAGCTTCCATGAATGTGTTGTCGATTAACTTCCATGGATGTGTTGTCGATTAACTTCCATGGATGTGTTATCGATTAACTTCCATGAATGTGTTGTCGATTAACTCCCATGAATGTGTTGTCGATTAGGTGTTGTCGATTAGCTTCCATGAATGTGTTGTCAATTAACTTCCATGAATGTGTTGTTGATTAACTTCCATGGATGTGTTGTCGATTAACTTCCATGGATGTGTTGTCAATTAGCTTCCATGAATGTGTTGTCAATTAACTTACATGAATGTGTTGTTGATTAACTTCAATGGATGTGTTGTCGATTAGCTTCCATGGATGTGTTTTCGATTAGCTTCCATGGATGTGTTCTCGATTAACTTCCATGGATGTGTTGTCGATTAGCTTCCATGAATATGTTATCGATTAACTTCCATGGATGTGTTGTCGATTAGCTTCCATGGATGTGTTGTCGATTAGCTTCCATCAATGTGTTGTCGATTAGCTTCCATGAATGTGTTGTCGATTAACTTCAGTAAAATTCGAATTTGAAGAATTATAAGCTAATTACTTAGTGGTATGCGCAGTTCTATTACATTATAACAATATTTTTAGGTACAGCGATGAGCTTGAAGAACTCTCTTCTTACCAACGAATTCCTGTTGACAGTTTAACTAAGATTGAAATAGGTGAAGAATTATTCATTCTCTTGGTTTTGAAATACACCCTAATTTGCACTATTTAATTCTGCACTATTTTATCCTCGTCTTATTTTCTGTCCTTAAGGTATGAAAGTAAAATCACAGCAGTTCCGTCTTGCACAATGAAATGGTTAAACTTATTCTATATATATATATATATATATATCCTAAGGTGTGGGGTGTACTACTGAGTAATGGAATTCCATTGCAATAATACGAATTTGTAAGAATTGTTTTATGCTTATGTGATCTTTGCGTCATTTTTAAATTAACAGGTTACGAAAGTTATCATTTCAAAAACAAGCACATCTTCATGCGTATGCATTTCACTCTGAGATCAACATCTGGATATCATCATACGTTAAGGACGATACAAAGACGCTCAACCGAGGAGTCAAAAGGTCAAACAACAATCATTTATTATTTACTGGCAGACGTTCATTTTAATATTATGATACATTTTTATATGCAAAAATATATAGTTTATAGTGGCTGAATCGAATAATTATTGAGTTGTACGCGTTCATATTACAGCTACCATTATTATTATTATTATTATGTAGATTGGATAGATTAATTGATTATATATTATATAATTTTAGTTGTACATTTTGCATTAATAATCTTATTTATGTCTTTCTCATTGGTTTTGAATTGTTCTTTTCCTTTAAGGTATACTGCTATCTATTGCTGAATTATTTTTATCGGTGAAACGTTATCAAGGCTCACCCTTGAAGGTATGTGAAGCCAAATTGGATAGAAAAAACACAAAGCCTCATACTAACATTGTCCCTGTGTCCTCCAAGAGAACTCTTAGTACATCCAGTAGAACAAAACTGGAGGCAATGGCTCAATTTAAAAAAAACAATGACAAGAAACTAAATGTGCCTCAAATTCATTTCAATGAAGACATCGCAATGAAGAGAGTGAACTCAGATAATAATTTCAATGAAGACATCGCAATCAAGAGAGTGAACTCAGATAACAATTTGTTGAGATATAACTTGAAATCGTCACCCAATAAAAATAAGAGCATCCATTTGGAAGTGAATCGAAGTCATACAGTAACGCCTACCGAAACCACTAAGTTGGGCATGACAAAGTCGACTAGTGAAGGGGATATATTCAATGTCTCGCAACTCCCTGAACGTCCTTCGTCTTGTATTGATATCTTGCGAAAAACTAAAACCGTTCTCGGAAATGTTGGTACAAGACTGAAAGAAGTGCCAGCAACGAGCAACGATGATGCTACAGTGAGGGAGCGTTTTCAAAAGTTAAATCGACCAGAAATGAAAAACCCATTAAAAATGTTGCCTCAGTTCCGTAACAGGATTCAAACAGTGTTTGCCAGTCCTAGAACTCAGAGAAAAACGCAGCCACCTTCTGCAGATGAGATTGAACGCCGTAGAAATTGCAAAACAAAAATTATAGAGTTAAAAAATTAGCTTTGTTTTGTTTTTACATTTTGTTCTATGATTTTAACAAATTTCCTTTTACAAAATTTTTTTATCTTTATATTTAAATCTCGGATATTTTTTTTATTAACTTATTATATTTTTGATTTTTACTGTTGTCGCCTTTTGTTAATTTTTAAATTTACTAATTAGAATAGAAAATTAATTTAAATGTTCTCTTCTCGCTTGCCTGGCTCATATTGTTTATCGATGTTATTGAGTGTTTTATTTATAGCTATGGTTCTACAGAATAGAGTTATGGTAAAAAAACATAGATAGGTCTTAACCATTTGCTTAACATTAGTCATTCAATTCAATTATATTCTTATTTAACCAAATAAAGTTTTCAGTGAATGTATATATATATATATATATATATATATATATATAACCGTCTTCATAAATAACTTTATGTGGTCAGGGACTTGGAGAAAGTAAAAATAGTCAATATATCATCAAGTCCCTAATCATATGAACAGATACAAAGATTCAGTTTAGAAAGGTGAAAAGAGTTTTGTTTAATTGATCAATTAAAAATATTTAAAAATATATGAGTTCATTTTTAAAATTGAGAATTTTATTTTTGATGAATGACTTGAAACAAGTTATATTAAGACATTCATTTTCTTTGCAAAACGAATTCCATATTTTCGGACCACGAGTTAAAAGGGAGAACTTTGGTGTCTTGCATGATCCAGTTACATGGAAACAATTTAGTCCGAATCTCGTCGGATATGAGTGTTCGGAAATTGCCCTCAAATGCATCGGGAATAGTGCAGTTTTTTACTTGATACATAAATTTGGATATTTGGTAAAGATTTATTTGATAAACATTTAATGCCATTATTTGCTTCATTAGGGGTCTTGAATGATGGTATCTATCTTTATAGAGAATAATACGAATGGCTTGTTTTTGCTTTACATAAATGGGTTTAAGATTAGATTTGTGTGAACTTGCCCATGCAATATTTCCATAATTTATATAGGAATGAATTAAAGAAAAATATATACTTTTTAGACTATTAAAATTTAGATATTTGCTAGCCTTGTACAAAATGCAGATGTTTTTTGATATTTTACTTACTATTGAATTAATATGTTTCGTCCATGTCATATTTTCATCAATTAATACTCCCAAAAAATTTATATACTTCTTTCTTTTAATTTTAATGTTATTTAATAATAAGGTGGGAAGTAAGTTCGATAAATTTCGTTTTTGACGTTTCTTATGAAATAAAATATAATTAGTTTTATCTTCATTCAATGATAATTTATTAGCTTGAAACCATATTTTTATGTTTAGAAGTTCATGGTTACGTAATGGAACAAAGTATGAATATTTTTGTAAAAATAAATTGGTATCATCTGCAAACATTAAAGTGTCCAAATGGGTCGATTGGGGTAGATCATTTACAAAGATTAAAAACAATAATGGACCTATTATAGACCCTTGCGGCACACCGCACTTTATATTTTCCATACCAGTGTCGCCTTGTTTCGTTGAAATGTACTGTTGTCTGTTGCTAAGATAACTTTTAAACCATTCATGATAATTACCTCTAATACCATAAAAAGAAAGTTTACTTAACAAAATATTGTGATCCACTGTATCAAACGCTTTTGACAAATCTACAAAGATTCCAATTGTAAACTTTTCTTCTTGAAAAGATTTAAGGATTTGATATGTCAATTGCACGATTGCATGATCAGTGGAACTTTGAAGGATTTTTGAGAAACAAGACAACACCGAAATGGGACGATAATTGCTAACTATTTCCCTTTTTATATATAGGTGTAATTTTAGCAATCTTGAAACAATCAGGAAATATTCCGGTTTTCAAAGAAAGATCAAAAATATATTTAATTGGTTGATGCAATGCGTCAAAAACAAGTTTGATTACATTTGAAATCATCAAAACCGGGACTTTTATTTGATTTTAATGTGTCAAAAGATTCTTTAAGCTCTTCATCAGTAAGAGGGTATTCTTCCAGAACGCTATAATTGCCTTTTAAATAATTTGAAAAACCTTTTCCAATAGGTTGTGGAATTAAATCAGCCAGCTTCAAGCCTACATTTGAAAAATATTTGTTAACCTGTGACGCAATTTTTTTTTTATCTTTAAATTCAACCCCATCAACTAGAATCTGTTCGGGAAGCATTTGTTCACCAGAATTTTTACTTCCAATAACCTCCCTTATAATATCCCATGTTTTTTTAATATCATATTTAATTTTTTTTAGACGCTCTTGGAAGTATAATTTCTTTGATTTACGTTTAATTGTCTCAAATAATCTTTTATAGTCTCTATAAGTGATTTCAGTTTGAGAAGTCTTTCGTTTAAGATATTTTTCATACAGTTTTTGTTTCTTTTTCGAAGATTTTATTATTCCTAATCGTAATCCAAGGACCAGCGACATTTTTACCTTTAACGATAATCTTTTATGGGAAACGACAATTCATATAATTCAGAAAACACTTTAAAAAATTCATTATAAGCTTCATTTGGATTTTTATAACAATAAATGTTAGCCCAGTTTGATCTCGTTAAACATTCTTTAAAAACATTAATACTTTCAACATTAATCATACGTTTGAAAATTATTCTATTTTTTGGATTTTTTTTTAATTCAATGCTTGTTGTTAGGAATACGGGAAAATGATCTGATAGATCTGTTTTAATGATTCCCGATCTGTAATTACTAATGATAAGATTATTCGTAGATATATGATCGATAATTGTTGCTTTATCCTTAAATACTCTAGCTGGCTTGTTTATTAACGGAATAAATCCATTAGAAAATAATAAATTTATGTATGAGTTAACTTTATTGTGGCTTTTATATTCGAGAAGATTTAAATTCATGTCTCTAATAATGTAAAACATGTAAAGCTTTTGAAAATAAAAAAAAATATCTTAATCATATGAGATGTATAAATATTCACTTTATTAATAATAATAATAATATCCATGATGAATTAAATTAAATTTTAATAATTGTTTATCTCCTACATGTGGATGTAATTAAAAACTTTAACTCCGTTCTTCAGGCATAAAACTCAGGTACGATCCCATACTGCTCCAGTTCTTCTGCTCTTATTGTTCCTCTCACTTGTTGATGTTTTATTGATTTAATCTGCTCACGCAACATCTCCACTGACGATTCTAACAATAAGATCTTTTGATGTTGTTCTTGCAAGGCTTCGCTTATAACTTTGGTCACATCACCTTTCAAGTCACTTAAAATCCTTCTGACTAAAGCGTTTTCGAACTCGGAAAATCTCTTATCCAAAAGATCTTGCAAACGTTGATCAATAAAATCTCCAATTTCTTCGTTTGTCATCACTTCTCCGCGCGTTTTCAAGGGCAATTTTAAAAAGTAGGATTAAATTAGTTAAATAATTCAACTCATTCCTCAAACGATATAAACAAAACAAATCACCCCTTAAACAACAAAATTAGTTCACATGATTTTTTTAACGCGTATTGCCGCCATTTGCAATGCCACGTAAATCAATTGATTCATATATCAGTCATATATTTGCAATGTTACGATCTAAACGATACAAATGGATTAAAATATAACAATGAATATTTCGTTATCCTCTACCAATTGCGAGATTGATAAAAGTGCCACCAAACCGAAGCTGAAATACGAAACAATGATAGTCTCCATGCGCCTTGAAATCGTAAAAGTAGCTGAAAGACTATACAATAAGAAGATTGTCGGCAGTTGACCAGTCTATGTCTGGGCAGTTAAAGTCTCCCAAAAATAGCTTGTTTCGGTATGTTTGGCTATCATTTGATATATGAGTATGAAGTAGGGTAATATTTCAGGAGTGCCATAAAAGGTACTTATTTGAATACACTTGGATGGTAATGCAACTGATCATTTCACTGAAAGATACTTCCATGTTGGTTTGGGTAGTGTTAATGTGTTGCGAACATATATTATCATACATCTATGGCAGGTGTGGTTGTAAAATGGTTATAATTGTCTTTTAAGATTTCAGCTTCCAGGACATCAAATCTTTTATTCTTAGGTAATGTTTCAACCAAGCTGATGATATCAGGATTATGCTCTTTTAGAATCTGAAAAGGTTCGGATCTTTTTTTTGAGTCAACGTTAGTAAACCTATTTTTTGAATGGGCGCAGAGGTTTTTATGCCAGTAGTTTCTTTTCTCTCGAATAACTTTTAAGTTCCAAGTTGGACCCGTAATCTGATAAAACCATTCCCCCGAGACATCGCTTTTTATCATATTTTTTGTTCTATTCGAGTTGCGTTGAAATTATCGCGGTCTTCTTTAGATCGATCTGGGTTGATGTAGGTACCAGGCAATGATTTTTTTAGAAATTGTGAATTTCTTAGAATTTGATTCTTTGTCTCAGAATTTTTCAGTGATACAAGGAACGTCCGAGGTTTTTTTTTTTTTTTTTGAGAACCTAACCGTTTACAATCTTTGATAGCGTTTCTCTCAAGTTTAAGATTACCTTTATGAGCAACATTAAGGAAATCTGCAACAGGGTCTTGAATCTCAACACAATTATGAACAATGAGATTTAGCTACTCGGTCAGGAAGAATGGTTCATTGTATCATGTGTTGTATATATATATGTTATTTTATTATTATCAAATGCTTCTTTATCACTTGCATTCTAGGGGGAGCCATTGTAGCATCTCTTTGCACAATATTTTTCCATATCATTCTGCATTGTGTTTTTCTACCAAGGCAACCCATACCATTACATCATTTACAAACTCATACGTGTCATATACTCAGCGTTCCACACGCCTTCATTATCACCTCATTTAAAAACTTTTCTTTTACACGTTTACTTTTGTATAGATAGCGAAAAAGATTTTTAAATTTTTACTTTTTGAATTAATGACTCAAACCCACGAAGCCTTGAACTATTAAAACTTTCTGTAGAAGGGATTTTTAAAAAAAATGTTTTTACGCTGTCAAAGATTGTTTCGGTTGGAGCAGTTACTCGCGCAACCCAAGAAAGATTGTTTTCTTTGGCAAGGAGACTGAAAACTTGGCTTCGATCTACCATGACTCAAAAACGGCTCCATCATTTGGCAATCCTCTTGGTGATATTGCTAGAGAATTTGTAGAAAACAAACCAAATAGATTTAACTATTTTAGAAAGTTTAACAAAGATGACGTAATGTAATATTTTTCAGTCTATTCATTGTTTTAAAGATTTGATTTACTTCAGAAAGTTTTGTTTTGTTGGACCCTCTTTTTTCTTCTCATCTTTATCCAGCGATAGCGCAATGGTAATGACGTTCGGCTCATAACGGAAAGGTTCTTGGTTCGAGACCATGCTATCACAATGTTGTTTAGTGAACGGTTGTAAATCAAAAACGCCGTATTTCATCAAAAAATAACCGTAGCACAAATGGGAGCAATTAAATGCACTAAAACTCCGAGTCGAGGTCTTTATGATAATGCTGAGCGTTCTGGAAGCCTTGTTACAAAACAAACAAACAAACATCTTTTAAAAAGGAAACACAAATAGCCTTTTTGTTAAAAATCAAAGCAATTCCTCAAATATTGTAATTTTATTCTGGCTTTAGGATTTTTAAAGAACAATGAACAACAAACAATTTAGGACAATGATGGAAATTGATTCGTTCCTATACCCAGTTCATTACAACAAATTAAAATTATCGCGATAGGCTAGTTTTGAGCTCTCCAACCAGGAGCAAACAATACATTTGAGTTTTGCTGTCACGAAAGCGGCGCCCATCATTACCATTGTAACTTCATTGTAGGGTTTAAAATGCGGTTTGTGGCTTGAAATTTTCAGGGCCGCTTAAAACATCACTATTGTTGCATAAATTGAGGTAAATCTTTGCTCCGTCATAAGCGTCCATATCTCAAATCGATTTATTTGTTTCATCCACCTGACTAACTCATTTCATCCACGTGTGCCACTATTGTCAAAAATAAAAGATTTTCTAGCATTACCGATTAACTGATTGTCTTTATCTGATATTAGTCATTCTTTGGTAGACGGATATAAGCTCTACGTCATAAAATATTCATGTCGTTTTTTCATTTGGATGTTGTTGAACCGATTAGTGACATCCAATGCGTTTATCCATTGATTGATTTGAGTTTAGCTTTAATTTGTTAATTTATCCACCTAAAAATACTATACTGAAGCGTCCAGGCTTTCGTCGACGTTTTCCGTTTTTTTATAAAATTCTCTTGAGATTTTATTTTACAGTCGTTTTCCGCTTTATAGTACAATAGATTTACTTTGCTGTCAATGCAATTATGGTACGCAATGAGCTACACTTATGAAATTCAAGTTTCCAGGCGTTACGAAAGTGCTGATTATGAGCTGATAACGACAATGATACTTCAGAAATGACAATATCCCTAAAGTTTACATGATTGCTTCAAATATGTATCTACAAGGGCAAGTATACAATTCATTGCGACATCCGTTCGCTTGCCCTACCGAACTCACCTAGTGTCATTGTAATCTGATACGGATATACAAGTCAATGACAAATTTGTATCGGCCAAAGTGTTTTTCCATTCCCCTTTCCTAATAGTTTCTCATAAAAACCCTCTCGAACTATTTTACTCGGTCCCTTGGAGGTTCGAGTTATCGGGATTATACTGCTTGCCATGAATGAATTTAATTGCGGGTATTAAACAAGTCTCTCCTTGCAAACAATTTTCACTAAATAATTTTTAAAATTTCCGCTCCGTTTCAGAAAACAAGATGCTATTAAAAGATATATACGTTTCATTTTAAATTTATTTTCGTTTGAATTGAGAATAATATTTAATAGGTTTCTTTTTTGAGCGTCAAATTGGCCGCGGTTTTTGAAGTAGGGAGACGACCGCAGATGCAGTGAAAACAAACCGAACATTTAGAAAAAACAAATTCGCAACAATATAATCTGACAGGCACTAGATATATCGAGATAATTGGAATACATTTTCAACACTTTTTTGCTTCTTACAAACCTGTAAAGTAAAATAACTGTAAAAGGTACATTTAAAAAAAAATAAGTGTTATTATGACCATTAAATCTGCATGCAGACATAATGTAGTAAAAACGATCGCTGTTTGACGTACCACATAATAGTTACTTGAAAAAGAGACATGAAATACAATTTTCAATCTCTGGCCTTTTTAAGCCGTTAGGCTCAAGCTGCCAGGGTTTGGCAATCAAACAATTTTCTTTGCACATTGTTTATTTGAATCTTTGCGGCGCTTAAATAAGCGACGTGCCAAAACCTTTAACCTCCAATCTTTTATAGCGACCATGTTCAAACTACAGCGGCCTTTTGAAAGCTTGTTTCATCTTTTGTTCAGGTAACCGTTGTATTGAAGCACCGCTTACTAGAAACCGTCAAACCGATGGTGAGCGAAACCGATGCGGTAAGTGATAGGATTTACATTAAATGCGGCTAGCTTGTAAAGGAGCGAACAGGGCGATTAATTTCACGAAATCACTACTATTTAATTATTTGTTTGTGAGATTGCTCAACTGCTATTTTATACATAAATTAAAACGGCTTTGATGTGTTTCTTTTTTATGCAAAACCAAACGCCGGGTATTCGATTTCAAACAGGGCCGTCCCCAATTAACAGGGTGCGACGTTTGAATGCGGTTGACAAAAAAGCAATTCTCTTAAAAATATCGGTGCTAGTATTTATCCGCGTAACGCAGATATTTTCTCGTTGTATTGGGATGGTAAGTGGAGATTCCTTTCGCGTAACTTTCGTTTAAAAAACTATGTTTGTTTAAAGATGAAATGGTTTTGAGTTTTGTGACGTGCACGGGATTTTCGTTGAGCCGCGAATGATTTGCAGTCCCAAGTATTTACTTAGCACGTGCGAAGGAAAAAATGACGTCAATAATAGAGTTGCAAACTATATTGTAATTTCTAGCTATAGATTTCCGAGCACATTATTTTTAGATATGTTTTTGCTAAAATTGTTATTGCATTGCTTTTCTTAACTTTTGTATTTAGTAGATTATCTGTGCCTGTTTATCAGATTTTAGATAAATATTGTTAACCACATGAAAAAGTCTTTTAATTCTAATTTTACCGCATGATAATGACGGAAAACTGCATTTAAGTCGACTCATAATTTAGAAAGTTGTTTGTCTCTAATTGAATTTTGCCTTTTGCGTAAAAACAGCTGTCATCAACGTCAATGTTAATTCTTTTTAGGTTTTTGTTGTTGTATAGTTTTGCTTCCAATTCATCCATTCTCCAATAAATGCTGAACTGCACAAATTTGAAATAGGTGCAACGTACTTAATTCAATCAAAGAAATTTAGAGGTGCAAAAATGACAAAAAATTACGGGGACTGGGAAACTTAATTAGATTTGTTGCTTAGGCTTATTACCTGTTGCTAATATTACACTGGTTACTAACGGAACACTTTAATTATACCTACTATATACTAAACTAGATTATTTAAGTCGGCCAGAAGATTTGTTCTATAACTTCAACCTGTTTTCAACCTGTTCTTACTAAGATGATGTATTTCAATATCAAAATGGCATTGTTTCTACAAAACGTGGTAGCAATCAGCTCAATCCGGTGCTTGTTAACAGAGAACGGAGTCTGCTCAAAAACCGAAAGTAATAGCGCAGATCCTTTGAAAGAAACATTGCAGCGTAGGTTTTTGTCCAATTCGAAGATAACTTGCAATGATGGCACACAATCAGGGTAAATAAAAACTTATTTTATCAAACAATAATGATGCACTCAGTTTTCCACATGCAAAATTACCTATCAGTTATTTGTTTCCTTTCAGTTATTATATAAGGGAAAATCCAAGAAGCAAGTTATGGATCATTTATCTTGAAGGTAAGTCTATTTTTACCCCTTATGGATACTTTCAGCATTGTCCAGTCTGCAAGGTACTTACTTTGTTGGTGCAAATTATTAATTCTGTTATAATAATAGTCAGATCAGGCAGTTACTTGCACAAAAATATGATGGAAAACTATGCAAATTCAAAGAAACTGATTAAAATATAGAAAAACAAAAGCTACATATTATCAAGAAGCTATAGTAAAAACATATGATCTTTCGACAACAACATTTCCAATTTCATCTGTCACCTTGGCGGTAAAACGGCAGAATCACGTCCCCAGACATTTTAGACAAACAGCCATTATGATTATGTTGTTTTGGTTTTCATTATTACCAGTCAGGGAAATCCTACAATCGTGGGATACCGTGTTTGCGGTATAGAAAATTTGATTATATTAGCACTTGCTATGGGAACAAAAAGAAAACAATCAAATTCCAACAAAACTAACTATTTCCGCACCATTTTGCTGCGCCTGTCTTAATCTTGTGGATATTACCGAAAATATAGCCTGTGGAAATAAAATTTTATCTATGGAGTCTAGTTTTATTAGGTCATACTCAGAAGCCATGTAAAACTATTTTTGAGATTGTCATGACTGCAATCGCGGGATATAAATAAAATGGAATGTCTACAATTGCGGCATAACATTTTAGAACTTCTGCAATCAGGTATGAATATTCGAATGTATATATACTGCATGCTGTATCACTGTACTGTTTACTGTATTCGGGAGAATTTTCTGACTAAAATAAACAAGTTATTACAAGTTACATCTTGTTACTGCGATATTATATCTGGGTATAACAAAACAAATTTGAATATGAGCTCACCGATGAGTTTAATGGATGCATTTTTGTTTCGATTGGACTGCCACTTCAAAAAGCTCATTGTGTTGAGTTCTGTAGTATCGTTTACACTCTTTTTAAACATAGAAATTAGTTCTAATGCAGTACCGAACAATAAAATCTGCAATGTCTGTCATGACTTGTGCGTGTCTTTAGTGATAAACTGTGATAAAGAATTGATACGCTTTAGGAGATTGAAAGTTAAGAACTTCTTTTCCCAATGGCTCAAGTACAATTTCGTCCAGAATTTTGAAAATCGTTTTCATTTGGTTCATGTGCAAGTGACCTTAGCCCCAGTACGAATGACGCGTAATCAAATTTTTCCTGGATCAGCGCAGACTATTCTTTCGCTTAAGCAGTACGTTGGATCATCGCATCCGAGAAAAACCCATTCCCTATCTGTTCCGATATTAGCTGTTTTCTTCAACTCTAGCAAAATAGATTCAATGTTAGTGTAGCTGTTTGGATTCAGTAATACTGGTTCAGCCATTTTAAGTTGTGCGCTATACTCTGTTGATTTTTTCTGACCAATATCAATGTTATTATAGTCTTGATTGTTGGTGATAGATATTTTACGAGTAACAACCTTTTTAACAAATTTTTCTACGGTCGATCCGCATGCATCGCACATTCTCTTTAAGGTCTGAAAACGTTGTTTGCATTTATCATTTGTGCAGATTTGATCAATAGACGTTGTTCTTTGTTGAATTACTTGTTCAATTTGTTGATCGTCTTGTTTTAATGTTTGAAAAAGATGTTCCGCAAAATGATATTGATATTTCCTGAAATTTATGGTAGCGCTTTCAAATTCAACTGCCATTTTGTGGTGAACAGATACAATATCAGAAAACTTGCACCTCACAGGTTTGAACTCTTTTTTGGTTTATATGTGGTCTGTCAATGTATTGTCCAATACAATCTGAACAGCGGTTGTTATAATGTCAGCACACTGACATGATAATACTTTACAATATACTTGCCAATGTTGTAAAAAAAATATCTAAAACATCGCCCAAACAAGTGTCTTACTACCTTTCTGGGTAATCCAATTTTTATATGTGGTATAGCATCGACCAGGAGAGGTTTTTCCATTGACTACTGAAACAGACTTTGAACCAGAAACACATGATTGGACAAGATTTGCTAAAAATGAATGTGATAAAACTAATTGTAAGTTTCGTAAATAGTAGCACATCTCGATAGTTGTTGCGAACATATAGAGGATTTGATTAGTTTCTTGTTCGTACTGTAATCCACTGAATCCACACAGAAAGCGAATAAGTAGGGAATTTCTATCTTTGATACAACCCAGGATGTCCATATTGATTAAGAATTTTGTATCTTTATACATCGACTGTAGTTGAAGTCCATCTTTATATACAGGTTCTTTACAAAGTTTTTCACCGAGCAAGTAAAATAACCTTTCCCAGAGAGCCGTTTTTCCGCCCATTAGCATATCATACTCTTTGGTTTCTAAATAGCTAATGAGTTTTTCTAACTGTTGTTTTACATCGTCTGTTGGAAGGGATTGGTCGACTACTTCTATATTTGACTTTTTTGTGTTCATTGTTTTAATGCGCATGTTTGGATCGCTTTTCCTTTTCAAAGATTTGCTATAACACGGCATGCATAAATAATTTCCGCGTGGAGGTAACACATTGCTTTTACAAAGATGTTCAAAATTGCACGCTTTAAACTTTCTTGTGATGCTTATTTTTAATGCACTACCACATGTATCATCACCATTCCTGGACCAGATTTCATGATTACATGTTTTGCCAAAGTCGCTACGAGAAACATTTCTGCGACCATTCATAACAATCCTATAAACAAAAACCCACTATATCCTAATTTGCCATTTATTAATTTTGATAAAAAATATAGTACATGTATAAAACCAAGCTTATAGTAAAAACAAATAATTGTAAGAAACCTGTTGTGTGCGGAAGGGAAACTCAGAAGATAAATCTGGTGTAATTTTCTCCAATTGATAATTACAAGATGAAGTATTGGCTGTATGAAAAAATTAAGTTAAATATATCCCGCAATCGCTACTAAACAAACATGATTATCCCGCGGTTGCAGTATATGGTTTTTGTTCCAATTATTATCCTGTGATTGTATTATCGATGAATTATCCGCGATTGTAGGATTTCCCTGACTGATTACGGCATAGTAAACATGACAGATAAGTTTTACTGACCAACAATGATTAAGTAAAGATAAACTATGGTTTTTAAGGATCTCTGTCACTAGATAAAGTATTTAACATTCAATTTTAGATGTTTTTCTATTTTCTTTTTTTTAAAAAAAAGATATCAAAATTGTGACATTTGGATTACAGTAACGTGGCTGCGAAATAACGTTTTCAAGATTATTCACGTTTAGTAAATCAATCGTATTATCAAACATAAGATTTTTATTGCTATCAAACGCGTTGAAACGATGTATTCGGTGAGTGAATGATGTAGTGTGAGTGAATGATGGGAGTGAATGCAAGAAGAAACTGAAATAAACTTATATTATATACTTGCTTCATTTTCTCCATTTTTAGGGGGTTTGTTTTGTCATAATGAAGAAACTTGTGTCACCAGAATGAACCAATCACATTTCTTCTCAATGACGTCATCAAAAATGTGGGCTGTAAAAAGACATGGTACATTTAGTTTGTCAACTTTTAGGGTGCAGATGTTAATTAAAATAATCTTTCAAAAATCTGTGTATATTACCAGTGTAAACCTCTTAGTTCATTAAAAACACATTTTTAGGGGATGGTTTACTAAACACAAAGCAAGGAAAGAATCCACTCTTTTGGAATGCAAACCATGTGTAAGCAACTGTGTCTTACAACCTTTATAAATAACTCAATGTGTTGGTTGGATTTAAAAATTTTTAATCTGAGAAACATTCAAAAGTAGTTGGTGACAAAAATCTGTAAAGTTAGGTGTCAGTAAAAAAACAATAATGTTCTAAATTCAGTTTTATTTATTCAGATACATTCCATACTGTTCCAGTGACCTCTGGGTTGGAAACATCAAACGTAGCACAACATCAGGTTTATTGAAAGTTGTTTTTTGCTTTTCTATTTCATTACATGAACTTTTTTAAGAATTGAAGCATGAGTATTTCATGAGTCATAAGAGAGCTAAGGTTGTTAGAAAAATACTTCATTTTGTTTGAATGTCAGAGAGCTGACTTTTTTTTATTATAAATGTGTAAAATTAATATCTACTAGCTATCATCACTTAATAGAGAATAACTGTGTCTACTTGCCAACTCTTTGTGTTTGTATATAAATACATAACCCGTGATCTTTGTGTATCTTTGAAAATCAGTTCTTGGTTTCAGATGTCTTGAAACTCTTAAATTTGTGTTTCTTAAATTGTTGTGCAATCACTTATAAAACACTATTAAACAAGTTTATTCCCGTACTAGGTGACATTGCTTTCCATGGTTCCCGGGTCATAATGAGTGTTGTTGATCAGTTGTTTGCCAATGACTGGTTAAAGGCATCGGAAGTTATACTGGCTGGTAGCAGGTAGATTCGTTGCTCATAAATGAACTGAATGAACCAGAGAGGGTTCTGTTTAATTTTTGAAATATAAACATACAAAAGCCTTTAGTAATTTATTGCAAAATTTTTTAGTTTATGAAGATTGCCTTTATTTGGAATCAACGGTGTTTAATACAATTTGAAAATGCTTTTAGTTCAGGTGGGATAGGTGTGCTGCAAAATATTGATCGTGTTGCTGATTTTCTACGCAAGAAATCTGTTACAGTACGCGGAGTGATTGATTCTGCATGGTTTCTTGATGGGCCAATGGATCCAAATTGCCAATTCAGCGATAAAACGATGTGCGATTTACAGTCATTGTTTAAGGCAGCTACGCAGTAAGTTCGAATTTCATATAGCGATAAGATTAAGGTGTTATTGAGCCTGACTCTAACATCTTTTCAAAAGAAACTAGCCTCGTCCAGCTTTACAATTTTTTTGCGTTTGCATTTACTACTCTTATCTATCACGGTTTGTTATTTAGATACTGGAATTCAATGACTCCTGTATCATGTACACAGGCTCATAAGTGCATGTTCGCAGACAACGTCATCAAGACCCTGAAAAGTAAGTTTGTTGAAATGTTAAACATTGCAGATCATTGAGTTGTGCAATTGTCTGTGTAACCTCTAACAAGTTCTGATTAGTGAAAACCCTGTATGCTGCTTTGTTGGCTATTTTGCTATAAAATCCCATTTGACACTTCCAGCTCCAGTGTTTGTCTTTCAATGGTTGTTTGACACAGTGCAAATAATGGCTGACAACAGGGGCCTGGTGACCGATCCGCATCAACTGTTTCAACCTAGTTACAAAACTTATTTGAATAAACTGGGCGTTCGCACGAGAACATCGTTAAGATCAACGAATGACAAACAGTAAGAAGTTTCATAGATCATAGATGCATACTCCAACAATTTCCTGACTACTTTTATGCTCATTGAGGTTTTCTTTTTCAGCGGATACTTTGCACCTTCGTGCATCTCTCACACGGCGTTGACTTCAAGGTTTGTTTGTCAGTGAACAATTCTTCTTGTTTGCTTACGCGTGAAAGAGAGAGAGATTAGTCGACTACGTTCGATGTTTACTTTGTGACGTCTCGCCTTAAGTTACGGAGACCGTTTTGACGTCACGAGTTAGAAAATAAATATGTTAATACCCTGTGATATAATCAGATTTTTTACAGGGATTATCTGTAACTAGTGCGTGCTTGTTTTTAAGCTGGGTGTTTGATGGCATCAGCATTCGAGGTAAAACGTTAAACGAAGCTCTCGATTGCTGGTTTAATAACAGCACCGCTTGTAAATACCGCCTGGCCGAGGTGTGCCCGTTGATGGCATGCTCCGAGTGTCCCGCTATTCGAAACCCGTATACAGGCGAGGAGTTGCGGGCGCCTCTCATGAACATAAAATCCGCAGTACTAGATCAAGCGAGTAAAACCTTAAAAATCCTCAACGTTTTAAGTCGCAGACAAAGGGGCTGAGTTCGCAATTGAAAAACGAAAACCATACGCGCGCAGCCTTTATTGTGATGAACAATGTATGTGAAATCACTAATATCATTTGTGAAAATGCGGAACATTTATAGGGATTATTTGAAGTTTATAACTTGACTACGAACGAAGAATAAGCACGACCGGGACAAATGTGTTTTTTCTGTACTCTGCTGCAACGGAATTTTAACGATGAAATGATGGTTGTAACCCAACTAAAGGCTGGTTTCCACTTATCTGGAATGGATCGGATTTTTAATCTACGCATGCGCATAAGTTAATTTTTTTTATCCATGTTGATCCAAAACGGTTTTGAAATCTGAAAAAAGTTCAAAGATTTTTCTATCCATCAGCTGGATCGGACTGGATCAATTTTTTTAGCCAATGAATAACTGATATTGTTTACCACGTGGTCGTTGTATCAGAATCATGGCGTACTGAAATAACAGGCCTATTCATCGTGCAAAGTCGCGCCGAGACTGGGGGCCTAGAATTCCAGGTTTTGGACTATGTTTTCATAACAAAAACAACTGAAGTAGCCACTCAAAACACTGAAATAACATTATTTTTGCTTCTTCTTTGAAACCAAGATATTCTTTTATGAATTTAAGAAAGTTTTGGTATATTTTCATGACAAAAAAGTGCAAAAAAACACTAATAGAAGGGTTATCTGAGGGAAAACATTTAGTGTAATCAACATAAGAATTTTCATTATAATTTAAACAGGACATGTATGATAGCAGTATTTAGTACTGAACAGTTTATCCTGTATAAATATTCACTTTAATAATAATAATTCATATCATTAAAGTATAAACATGTATAATAATAAAGTGATTGTTTTGCCCAATATCAGGGCTTTTACTAAGACAACACAACAAACTGGTAAAAAAGATCACATCTATACATATTACTGACTAAACACTAAAAAATCTCATTTAGTAGAAACAGAATTCCAAATTTTGAAAATATTAACAACTTGCATTAACCAAACTACAATATCAACAATATAACATAGTATGCAGAACTGAGTATCTAACTAACAAAATATTAACAAAACAGTATGTATATAATAAATCAACTGGTATGTATATATATATATATATGCATTTCATTATATTACAAGTATTAAACATTTTTTAACAAGACATCAGCATCTTTTTTCCAATGAACTACAAGTATGAAAAACAGTCAATAATCTCCTGGGATACCAATCAGTCAATTAGACAACTTGAGCAACTTCACTTTCGGTTCATTACTTGAAATCGGTGAATTCAAACGACAGTAGTTATTCAATAATACATTTGACAAAATTACTGCATGCTTTCTCTCGATATTAAAATTAAACGATTCTGCCACGTTCATAAATATGTCACATAATGAGGTACGACAAACTTCTCTTGCAACAGAGTGAAACGTAATGTAGCAAAAAAATGTCCATTCACAAATATTGTCACATGGAATGTTCAAACCACCTCTATCTAAACCAGTAGTAAATGTGCCATATTTCTCAAAATATGAAAATGTATCATCAACACCACTTTCATCCTTTCTTGTCACATAACCAGCAATATAAACCAATGGTGACTTTAGTTCATCACCAAGTGTTTCTTCAAGTCCTGGCAGACTGTCAAATACATAGCACTGTTCTTCTGACAACATATAAGAACATTTACTACAACAATGTCCATCTTGTGCAATGGAATTGGGAATGTCAATGTCGCATCTTAGCATCAATTTTGTCTTGTTTATATTGAACTTTTCCAAAACTTGTTGAACATTGATGAAGTAAGTACCTCCACTACCTTGCCTCAACTTGCCAAACGCTTTCTCTAAAGGATCAGTTGTAAAAGTTCCTAACAGGACATACGAATGAGATGTTTCCAATAAGTATTTTGTCAACTCTACTAATCCTTTGCATGTATGTTCTAATGCAGTACTTGTGTCTTTTGTTAAACTTTTTACTCGATTTTTTCCTTGCTGCCCCCTTAATTCAACCGCTAGTTCAGCTAACTCCAGTAGATCGTTCAATCGCCAATCTGTATCAGATGATATCACATCACGTAAAGAATCCTTTAATCGTATTCCTTCAAATGGGCTTTTGACATTAACTATTTTCCAGAATTCAATAAGCTTTGTAATAAAAATCACTGTACCATCAACATTTTCGTCTTGCATGCCTGGGTGAAACTTTAAGGCATTCACAGTTTCCTCACAAAACACCTTCAAACAAGTGTTCACTTTTTGCCTTTCAATAGGTTTGGGATTTGCAGCAACGTAATTTAGTTTTGACATTTTAACTAAGTGTCCTTCCTCTAATTTCTGAAGCTTTTTTATATGATCCCATTTAGCAGAATAACTTTCACCTCTATAATTAAATTGTATTTCTCCAGTTTTATTTGGTAGGCGGTATACAGATATCCTTTCTTTTTCTTTAGAATAATTTGATTTACAACCAGTAACACAACACTTTTTAACCATTTTGTCTATATTCCAAGCATGCAAACTGCTCACACGGCTTTACTTTCTCGAATCTCCCGCTAAAATGCTCAGCCCCCAGTCTCGGCGCGACTTTGCACGATGAATAGGCCTGTTATTTTAGTACGCCATGATCAGAATTCAATTAGGGTATCTGTACTGCAAGGAAACATTTCATTGCTCACTAGCTAGAACAACAAAATGGCTAATAATTATGAGGAGCAGCAGGAGTCAAATCAATTTTCCACTTGTACTCCATTGCCACCATCTACCATTCAAGAAGACCTTGAACTAAATACAGACATTAAGCAGGAGTTGGTAGATATAATGCCATCTTTCCCTGTGTTGTGGAATATTTCCTTGAGGTCTTATAAAGACATCAATAAAAAGGAAGCTGTATGGAAGGAGATTAGTGTTAGGTTGAATGTGTCTAGTAAGTCTCATTATTTTGTTTGTTTTTAGAGTATTCAAAATTTGAACTACCTTAGCCTTTTTGATAAATATAGACTCTGACTAGCCTAGAGGTTGATCTTTCAAATGCTTGGAAGAACTTGGAACAATAATTATTACTTTTCGAATATTTAGCACATATAGCATACAGCATATATATAAATAGCTATGTAAATATGGCACCTACAACTTATATATAGATTGAATCTTTTTCGTTTTTAGTTGATGTTTTGAAAAAAGAATGGTCAAAGCTGAAAGATAATTATCGAAAAACAAAGGGCAAACGAGAAAGAGCGAAAAGATCAGGCGCCGGAAGTAAAAAGCCACTACCAACATGCAATTATTTTGGAGAACTTTCCTTCCTTTCTGATAGTGTGTCAAACAGAGGTGTAGATAGTAACATTCCATTGTCAATTTTGACTCCTTTATCCAGCCCAAAATCACAGGCAATCACATTGAATGCGTCTAGCCAACTGCCTTCAACATTTGCAGAGGATGATACTGACAGTATTTTAGAACATAGTGGCATTTCTCTTGGTTCCCCTGTCAGCTCTCAAGCGACTAGAACTACAATCCCAAAAAAGATCCGAAAACGACAGTCTTCTGTGGAGGATACTGCAGACATACTTCTAGTTAAGGCTCTTGATAACCATTTAAACCAATCAGATGAAACTGTTAACTCACAAAAGGAGGATGTAGATGATAACCGATTATTCTGTTTAAGTTTAGTAAATACATTAAAAGGATTGGATTCCAGAAAAAATACCTTGGCTCGGATCAAAATCCAGCAAGTTTTGTACGACATAAAGTTTGATGCATGAATTTCATGTTTGTTTATATTTGTTTTTGTGTTTTTCAAAAAGGTTTTAATACTTATATGTTATATACTTATATAGCTAGCTATATATAATACTTCTATATATATTTATATTTGTTCTCCACTACAATTTTTTAACATTTTCTCTTTTATCAAAGTTGTTCAATATTTGATAAGCATAGCTATGTGATGTTTTTGTTGATTTTCAAATATGTAAGCTTAAAATCACAACAAAAGTTCAGAAAAATCTGAAGGTTTCATCAAAGTGTTCCTAGAAAATAATAATATATAACTTATGTAACATCTACATAGCTAACATGTAATATATAACAGATATTTTAAAGTAAATGATTTATAATTTCTCATGTGTCCCTGTCAAATATATCCAAAGTAGAATGTATAGCATTTTGTTGCCAAGGTATAGATCCTGCATCTGTCATAAAATAATCACAGAAATTATCACGAACTTCCTTTGCATCTATTGTAGAGTTATTTGTACTAACTCTTCCAATGTTAATTAATGCACTTTGAGAGTTACCATCTTCGTTTCTCCAACTCCCATCCCTGAGAATACCATTCCTAACATAATCAGCAAAACCACATGGGCAATACATTTTTCTATCATCCATCAAAAAATTATGCAATGCTACAATTGCTTTTGTGGTCTCAGTGATGTGTTGAACTTTTCCAACCATTGATCTTCTAAGAATTCGAAATCTGGATGCACATATACCAAATGTATTTTCTATAACTCTCCTGGCTCTAGATAACCGGTAATTAAAGATACGTTTCTTACCAGTCAAAACATTTCGAGGATAGGGCTTGACTAAGTTGGTTTTTAAAGGAAAGGCTTCATCCCCAACAAAAACAAAAGGGAACTTTGCCCTATCATAGCCATACAAAAATCTTGATGCAGGCAGATTAAGCAGATTTTCATTGATTGCATAGCCTATGTTTCCATTTGCAAATACCCCTGCATCACTCTGGCGTCCACTGTCACCAATATCTACCATTAGAAATTTATAATCAGCATCACAAATAGCCATTAACACAATGCTGTGAGTTTTTTTGTAATTGAAGAAAGAAGAACCTGCTCGGGGTGGAGCCTGCATGACAACATGTTTTCCATCAATTGCACCAATACAATTTGGAAATTGCCAAAGTTTCTCATATCTATCTGCAACCTTTTTCCATTCAATACTTGTTGTTGGACATTTCAAGTAACTTCCCTCCATAATTTTTATCCAAATAGCATTGCAAGTTTCACTGATAATTCTACCAACTGTTGTTGGGCCTACACGATAACTACTTGCAATAGTAACTTTAGCATCACCAGTCACCAAGTATCTCAATGTGATGCAAAGACGCTGATCAGCAGATATACTTTCCCGTCGTATCGAAGATTTTGTTATGAGAGGAGCAATGTAAGATAACAATTTCTCGTATTTGCTTGGTATCATACGGAAATGCTTAAAAAAGTAATGATGATCAAATAGTCTCATGTCTTGTATGAGTAAATGATATTCCCCCTTTTGTTTTCTTTCTTCAAAGATTTTGCGTACCCAAAATCTTTTTTTGTATTTCTTTTGTAATCTTCTTCGCTGTCTACGTCTTCTTATAAGCAAAATTAAAAGAAGCGCACGTACATTGAAAGCAGCCATATTTGTTTACAAAACTTTAGAACAAATTTTGGCGCGTTCATTGAGTGGAAATTGATTTTTCTCGTGGATCGGATCGGATCGCGATCCGGTCCGGTCCGTTCCAATCCAGATAAGTGGAAACCAGCCTTAAGTACACTTTTTTTATAAGAACACTCAGGCTTAAATTGGGCAAAAATTAAGAACAAGGCTTAGTGTTTTTTTTTTTTAGAATGTCCCAAATTGTAAATTTGAGATTTTTGAAAAACACATTTTTTGAATAAGTTTCTTAAGATTGGACATTCGGACATGAAACTTTCGGACATATTGTTCTTTTGCCTACGGAATACGTGGCGAAAATCTTAGGAGCACGAAAGGAATATTTATTTCAAAAATACGAATTTTGTGTTTTTAACCATAGAAGTGCTCAAAAGCTCTTATTTGTTTACTTTTTGGCTTAATTCTATTCTTAGGTACCTAAATTTATAAAATTTGTTTTCAGGAGCACTTTCGGAAGGAAAATTCCGTCTCTAACTAAGGTCAAAGTCTAAAAAAAGTAAAGCATATTTTCTTATTCCCTTCATTGAAAAAGCTTTTTTAACTCGTATTGAAGCTGCATAATGATCCCTAGGTTGATTAAAATGAATAATAATGGTATTTTGGAGCATGCTAGGAAGAATTATTCCAAAAATAGTTTTACAGAATATCAATAGGTAAAAACTAAGGAACATAACAAAAATACAAAGTAATAAAAACAAGAACTAAAGAATATTGCTATGAAAATATTAATGAAAAGTCAAATTGTAACCAAGAGCATAACAGGAATAAAAAATGAAACCTGAAAGAACAAACAAATAGAACCAATTGGATAAGAATTTCGATTAAAAAAAAACTAAAATTCGATTTTTTTTCCAAAGTTTTTTTCATGTTTATTGTATTGTTTATTTTTTTCTTGTATATCTTAAATAATATGTTGTGAAACTTTGAATTTTAGCTTACTAAGTAAATATAGTTAGTTAGATATAGTTTACTGGTAATAAACAGTCCTTTTATATATATATATATATCTAAATATAAGAGATGGCCTTTTGAATAAGAAGATTGTAAGACTGAATATCTAAATTAAGATCGATGTTTATGTCTATATATGTGTCAAATACTTCATCTGGAGCAAATACAATTTGTGTTGGTAAGATCTAGAATTTCTTTTTATTGATGTTTTTCGAGCGAAATTGCTTCAAGTAATGTCCCTTGAGGAACTTCTCACCATTTTCTATAAAGTGACCATATGGATCCGTGACATTTAAGTAGTCAGGGCTGTTAGCACATTCATACTTCAGTTTTCGACAAAAGCATGAAACTTGGTACAAATGTTCAGAACATAATTACGGTTCAAATTTTTGAGGCAGACACGTCTGAGAGTCACGTAATTGCTGACATCAGCACTTTTTGTGTCAGAATATTTATTTATTCAAACCTAGATAATCTATACACCGTTGGAACGACAATTTTATTCTGATAATAACTACCAAAATAACTATAGTCTTAAAATCTATCGATTTTGAGATATTAAGGTTCAAAGGTGTCAATTCTGACGTCAGCATTTTTCAGATTTTTTTACACTGACTATTATATACCGTTGAAACGACAATTTTAAGCTGAATCAAAGTAGTATAAGAACTATTGTCTCAAAATGAAGTTGTTAGAAGATAGAAACCCCAGATGGAAGCACTGTGTAAAAGGCTCATTTCAAAGATTTTAAAAGCTTTATGATATTTTATGCTATATGGTGTTACCGTAGTCCAGGGGTGGCGCCAGGGTTTTTCCGACGAGGGGGCTTACAGCGCCGACGAGGGGGGGGGGGCTAATTGCTTGACTCTAAGTTTAACACAAAACTCATTGATGATCAAATCTATTACAGATTTGGCACCTCTAAATTTAAACATAACCTGCCATGAAACTTGATATCATGATAATTGTATTAATCACAAAAAAGACCTAACGTTAAAAAATGACAGTATTTTGTTAAGGTGGCACTTCCCTATTAATTTTGATAAAAAAAAAATTTTCATGATTTTTTTATTTTCATTGATTTTACTCAATTTGGGTATGGGGAATCCAAATCTAGTCTCAGAAATTCCATATTCTAAGCAGAAAGTTAGAATTTTATCATAAATAAACTAGTCGTTGTAAAATATTTCCCTTAGTAACGCCCTAGCAACGCATTTTGGGCAATATTTCTGCCCCCATATGTGGTTTTACTCCCCCATATCTTTCAAATATAGCCGGTTCGCATTGGGGCAATTATTGGTCATAATTTGAAGCAACAAACATCGTGTTCACAGAAAATAATGGTACCCCAAAGTGGTGGACTATTTTCTGAGTTGTGTTTTCAGTTTTCTTGATGTAATTTTGTCTAAGACTCAATTTGTCTTATCTAAAATGTTATTTTCTTCATATTTTACTGCTTTTCTTTTAGCTAGCAAGTATATAAAACAACATGGGTAATAAACAAAACCAATCACACAGAAAGAAGTCTAAATTTCAGGGTAATCGCTACTCCAAAAAAGCAACAAAAATAAAGCAACATCCGGATGGACATTTACCAAAACCAAAAAGATTAAGAGTTGAAGAGGATAGTTTTGTGGCTAAAGGTTGTAGTAAAGGAAACAATGAGGACTCGGTTTTTTTTTCATGCATTTTGTGTCAATCAAGAATGTTTTTGAGAAGTTTGGTTGCTGTCCAGAGTGTCAATCAGCTCTATACTTAAAAATGAATATTGACGAGAAGAAAGGATTTGCATTAAAAATTCATATTTTATGCACTGAATGTAGTCTTACTGATGTATTTTACACCTCACCACAAGCTAAGGATTCAAAATCTCCTGGCTGTAATCAGTTTGAAGTAAACATTCGCTCAGTAATAGCATTCCGGGAAATTGGACGTGGACATAATGCAATGGCGACATTTTCAACAATGATGAATATGCCTCCGCCAATGACAGAAAGAATATACAATGAGACAAATAACAAATTGTTACCAGTGTACTCAAAATGTGCCGAAGAAAACCAAAAACAAGCTGCTGAAGAGGTGCACCAGATCAAGAGGAAAGACGGCGACGAGCTTGTAGACTGTCAGATCTCAGTTGACGGCACTTGGCAAAAACTTGCTGTTCATTCAGCTGTTATTAATTTTAATTCAGGACTCTGTGGGTTTGAAGACATTTTTCATTTAATTGGGAGTAGAACCAGGTGTACATTTTTATAAATATGCTGCAAAGAAAGATGAGAGACGCTTGCAGCATTTGTGTACCAAGAACACAGAGGAGGTAAAAAAAAGAAGAAAGAACCTTAGAGCCAAGAAAAAGGGACATTTAGACCAGGAAAGAGACACAGAGGGGGGTAAAACATATCACAGTGGTAATTTTTCATAGTTTTTTAGTATTTATTTTGTCTTGTTAAATATTTTTTCACTTTATCATTCATTTACTCAGATTTACGTTTTGATGAGTTTTCGACCGGCTTGAAAGACAATAACATTTGATGTACTTAATATTTTTCAATGAAATTTTCAGGTTACTTTCTTCATAATCATACCTATCATATATACTAGAATAATCATTGTTTAGAAAGTATTTTTCTCTAAATCTCTTCAAACATAACTGTTAAACCGGAATTTCTTCGGTCATTTTATGGTCCTTGCCGCCATTTTGGAAGGAAATTTTATTTTTCATTTATTCTAGTATATATGATTTATGTTTATATAACTATCATTCACACAAAATTTCAATCGTTTTTGACAAGTTCTAAGTGTCTTATAGTGTTTCAAATAAATCATACTTTTTTGATTATTTTTTGCTGACTCAGCACAAAAAAATTGATTTTTTTTTCAGATTTTTGTATATTTTGACACGACACACCTTAATGTTTATAATAAGTGGAAAAACTATGAAATTACATACATTTTTCTTACTTCCAGTCCTAATAGGGAAGTGCCACCTTAATATTGCTTTACTTCCGACGGGGGGGGGGGGGCTGAGAAGTTCCGACGGGGGGGGCTGTAGCCCCCCCCCCCCCCCCCACTGGCGCCACCCCTGCCGTAGTCCTTAGAAAATACCAGTACTTTCTTCCGACTATGTTGTTATTATTATTATTCAGGTTAAGGTTAAGGTTTACAATAAATTTAGAGGCATCTAGTTGCCTGTCAATCTATAAAATGAAATTTAAATAAATAACAGTTATTCTCACAGAAATAAAAACAAATATATTTCACATAAGTATGAAAATATAACACACACTAAGATGTGAGATTTAATAAAACAGTCGCTAGAAGTTGACTTGCGTAGTGTTGGGTTCCGAAAAAAGTGTAAGAATTGAGTAGAAATTAAAATCAATCCTTGCACAAATGTTTATCAAGTAGGGCTTTAAATGTGTAGTATGGAAGCGCATACTAATTCGTCCGGTAAACTGTTCCATTAGTAGATAATCCTGTTCACGAAAAAGTATTTTCGTATATCGAGTCGAGTGGATTCCTTCTGAAGTTTGTAGTTGTGACCACTCATAAATCGTCTGCTTTCCACACTGAAGAGGTGTTTTCACATTTATAGTGTGAGTAGAACCATTGAGTTGAACTTTTCTCAGATCTCCTCGCATTCTTCTATATCCAATACTCGGCATATTTAGACTCACTATTCTTTGTTCGTACGAAGCATTTCCTAGGTCTGGAATCATTTTTGATGCTCCTCGTAGAACTTTTTGGCATTTGTCATATAAAAGTTGTGGGTTGCATACTGTTCTGCAGTATTCCAGAAGAGGGCGCAAACAGCTTTTTAAAAATGATGGGGTCCATATAGGTATACATTCTGCGAATTAGCCAGCCTAGCTAAGCGGTTTGCCTTGTTGACATATACTCATTTATTGGAGGCATAGATTGAGCAGAACGTCCTTTCTTTGTAATTTGTAATATTTTTATTGCTAGCGTTCAACAGAGTAACATGCAATTTTATCAAATGAAACATCAATATGTTGGGCCTATTATAATTGTTATCTGAATTAGATGATTTCATTGCATCTTAATTGCAGTGCCGGTCCAACTAGATATGCTTAATTAGGTATAATCTGCATCTGTGACACTAATTACATAACATAATCACCTGCCTATATAAAGGGGCCTGAAACTGAGGAAATTCAGTATCACCTTCGGTTGCACATTATCACAAGATTCCGATTCGAGAAGAAGAAATATGTATACGTGATTAGCAAGACGGCGCTGGATCCACAATCACAACCCGAAGATGTCATAACACCGAGAAGGTTTAATATCACTCTTAAGAGAGAGCCGAATTACCAGAAACAAATATCATGGTTGGATGGTAGCAGTAACGTGGCGGTAGTAGAGTACATTGGGAAATACCTTAGCAACGTTTGTATCCATGGCAACAGCAAGAAATCGCATGGGGGTTCATAAGAACATCTTAAGTGGGGAAGGAGATAGTTAAGACTGCGATGCAATGTGACAAGCACCATCATTAATCTTATTAAGGGAACACCAATTTCAAGATCTTCAACTACATTGTGCGCCTTCAAAGACATCGTCCCGAACTGTTATTGGAATCGACAGGACCTTCAATGTTGGACTATGTTTCGTTACCACCCTTGTATACAAAAATAAAAATTGCTGCGGAAATCCACGCAAGAATTACCCATTGCTTTAGGATCATTGTTCCTTCACTGGGATGCCGCATTTCTTACATACTGCAAATTCCTAACACACATCCAGGCAATGCTTGATAACATCAGTGATGTTGACGTCGAACTAGGAGTGAAAGATATTATAATCGGTTCCGATGAGGAAAAGGCCTTCACAAAAGCAAAACAGAGACGTTTACCGCAACCATGATATTATGCACACGTCACTTGGAAGAAAACGCCAGGCGCCATATTGAGAACTAGACAATCAACCAGAAGTTGAAGAAACGCATATAGACAAGATATCCAGAAAAACGCAATACTGCAGTTGGGTAATTCATATGACTTCGAAGAAAAAGCGCAGGAAATCAGTACGGAATATTATGATCAGCTTCCGCAATTCACCAAATACTTAAATGACAAACTGGAACCAGCTCTGCGAGACCAGAAGAAAAACCCGGCGATCCCACTCAAATGGTCAAATAATAACTGCAAATCGATGAACAACATTGTCAAATTTACAACAAAATGGAAGCCGCAGAAATTCATGGACCTGATGGAAAAATTGGATGGCATCGCTAGACTACAGTTAATAGACATGCGGCGCACACTCGACGGAGAAGGGAAATATGAGCTCAACCGATCGATGTAGTACTCTGTAACCAGCATGATTTGGGGGAGGATAAAGAGAAGGTGTTTCTCAAGTTCCTCAGACGCAAGCTCCAACAATGGATTCATCGCATCCAAGGACGGGAAACTGAAGATCCCCAAAACGCCTACATTGGCAAAGAAGTCCGGACAGAAGAAAAGGCCAAGAAATGCCAAATTCAGTGGCCGAAAATAGAATTCAAAATATCCGACTAAGGAAAAAACACCATCCCTATAATGTGATTGTTTATGTGCTTCTTATACAATTATATTGTGATAATCATGCTTTTTCCGAATTTTATGTGCTTTAGGAATTTTTTTACAACTATGTTGGAAAATTACAATTCAGTTGAAAATAAAGAGTGGATAAAGAAAAAAAAGGTGATTTCTTTGTAAATTGACAAAGCACAAGAATATAAAGGTCATGATGAGGTTAGGTTTAGGATAAGAAAATAAATGCATTTATGAACTGTGAAACCTATACAGAGTTTTTACAAAAGAAATAAAAATCAAAAATATGACCATGACCTCAACTTATTTTATTTATCAAAAGGCATTTTACATGCCAATCCATTGAATCCCGATTTTTATCCAATCGTGCAAGATGCCTGGCCTGCCATTTTAATCCTTCGTTTTCTCATCTCTGAATCGGTTCATATTCACAGATACAGTAAACATAAAACACACATCTAAATTATTTTTTATATTACTTGTCGGTAATTTAGTATCACTTGTCGCTCTTTAGTATTACCAAAATTATTCAATAAACAAAAGACATAATAAGTATATATTAGTTATAGCAATATGATTTGTATTATACTTATCAGACATTATCCCAGATACAATAGAAAAATAACAATTAAAAATTGTCATGTTCGTTTGTTTTCTTATATATTTACGATTGCATTTTACACCACTAACTAACTGCCTTTTAAAAACAAACGGCAAACATCGTATCTTACTTGATAAATAATTTGTTATTGAAAGTTTTATTTCT
Organism: Candelabrum cocksii; assembly: GCA_963930725.1. NCBI lineage: Eukaryota > Metazoa > Cnidaria > Hydrozoa > Anthoathecata > Candelabridae > Candelabrum > Candelabrum cocksii. Next base: position 7,122,871 of record OZ005665.1, read on the forward strand.
GAAATTATATAATGAAAACATACAAAAATCAATACATAACAGGTACTATGGTCTATAGCTTCTATCTTCTGACAACTTCATTTTGAGACAATAGTTCTTATACTACTTTGACTCGGCTTAAAATTGTCGTTTCAACGGTATATAATAGTCAGTGTAAAAAAATCTGAAAAATGCTGACGTCAGCATTGACACCTTTGAACCTTAATATCTCAAAATTGATAGATTTTAAGACAATAGTTATTTTGGTAGTTATTATCAGAATAAAATTGTCGTTCCAACGGTGTATAGATTATCTAGGTTTGAATAAATAAATATTCTGACACAAAAAGTGCTGATGTCAGCAATCACGTGACTCTCAGACGTGTCTCCCTCAAAAAATTGAATTGTATTTATTTTCTGAACATTTGTACCAAGTTTCATGCATTTGTCAAAAACTGAAGTATGGAGGTGTTTTTTTGTGCTAACAGCCCTCACTAAAGATGCTTACGTATATTGTCCATGTATTTTGCAGTTGCATTGCAACAAGCTGTTGGACAACGAAACATTTTCAATTTGCCTATTTAGCATTTATACTAATAATCAACCTTTAACTCATTCAGCTATAAATTACTGCTTGCCATATCTAATCTACTAACAATTTAGAACTTCGATGGAATATTCCATTCCCAAAAGGCTCCTGACACCTCCGAAACAGTTTTCTAACAAAAATAGAACACATTATGAGCAAAATTCATCAAGAATGGCAACTAAAAAGAAATTTCTTTAGCCTCTACAGGTGATTTACAAAGAGGCACAATTGAACTAAATGTTGGAATATTCCTTCCTACGGCGCTCTTAGTAAAAAAAAATTGAAATGATATGAACGATGTATTGCTTTGCTACTCCGAGACAATTTTTCAAATCTGTAGGTATCATAGATCACGAGCTATGGTTGATGGAACTTTTCTTCCTTTTGGCCGGTGAAATAATTCTTCCTAGAAAGCTCCTAACTTTACAGTGCAATATAACAGGCTGTGATAACATTATAGTCACGGGGAAAACGATTCTGGAATATTTCATCCTTTGTGAAAAAGATCTTTTCAGTTTAACAGTTGTCGGATTCCCGATCATTCCTACAGCGCTCCTAAGATTTGATATATCGAAATTTACAATTTGGGACATTCTAAAAAAAAACACACTAAGGCTTAATTAATAGTTAGGTTGGTGCATTTGCAACGGAACCCATTACGGAAGAATATTCAAAAATATAGGAAGAATAACAGGGACGACCTAAATTTAGTATTATTCTTCATGAATATTCTCTTAAGTGTAATTGGGCCTGTACGTGTTTGTTTTTTTCTTTTCTTTGTAGATGTACACTTTTTTTATAAGAAACCTAGCGAAGGCCCTAGTATCAAAAGTTTTTTAAAATTTTAGTCCTAAAAGTTTCTTATTCTAAAGTTTGGTTTACAAAGAATAAAACGCCAAAAAAGAAAATAACAAATTCGTTCGATTACACGTTCGATCAGGATGGTTTTCACATTTATAAATATATAGCTACAGTAGTATAGAGTATAAACAGTGAAAAGAGAAAGTTTTATCATTGGGAAATAATTATTTACCTCTATACAAGTTGCTTATCTAAAAACAACCAGTAAATCTTGGTTCCATAAGTTTCTTAAATTTTGGAAAGTCTAGTACAAGGGTTCTTATAAAAAAACGTGTATTATGCAACTTATGGAGTAAAAGAACACAAAACTTTTCTTACATATATATTTAAGAACAGAATAAGAGGCTAGAATCAGCTAAAAATTAAGAAGCTAAGGCTGAACCCAATTTATCTGGTTCTTATAGATTATATATCTTATAGATTGACTTCACGTTGTTTTTTTTATAAGAAACCTCTTTATAAGAAACCTACATGTAGAGTTGTAAAAGATTACGTCATTTTTTATTGTTTCGTTGTAATAGGCGCCTCGTATAGGCGCACTCGTTACTAGATCTTTTATTGTATTGTATTTTTGTGACCACGTGTGTGGTCAGTTAGCTTACGACCTTTGAAGTGAAAAGACGTATTTACCACGAGAAAGCTTCGCGTCCCATTTTTGTCGTTTGCTCGGACTCAATTTATTCTAAATTTTTACAAGAGTCTTGAAAAATTAAGAAACTTTTAGTACTATATTGTTATGACTAATTCTAAAATAAGAAACTTTTTTTGAAGCCTTACGATAAATCAAAGAAATTCATATCATTTAAGTGAAATCAGATGAGGTCATTGCGCTGCAGACAGATCAAATACGTAACTTTCGAAGAGAAGAGGAGGTTAGGTTGTGCAAAAACTATTACATGACTGGAAAATCTCAACAAAATATAATATCGAATAAAAAACTATCAACATTCTTTAAAAATCACTTTAAGAAAAAGCAGGTTGAACTACGACCGGAAGTAATTAACCCTGATAATTTTCCTCGTGTTCTACCGCCAGATAATGTCACTGTAAACAGCAACACCCCAGAAGTCAATGAAGTTCATGCAATAATGAAAGACTTTAAAAATGGTAAATGCTTGGGAACTGACTTATTACATGCTGAAAACCTAAAATACAACAAATCTGATAGATTTATGGTTTACTTGATGCTTTTGTTAACAACAATTTAGACTACCTTTATAATACTATCATCGTGGCTGATTTCTTCAATATCTTGTATCTATAAAAACAAAGGCTCAAGAAACGAAGCTGATAACTATAGAGGTATATCAATTATGTCAACCTGTTACAAAATACTAACATCCCTAATTATATCTAGGGTTATGAATGCATATGAGATCTTGATTATGAAGAATCAGTTTGGTTTTAGATCTGATAGGTCAACAACTAATGCCATCTTCATCCCACAAATTCTATAAACTTGTCTTCTAAACCCCTTTTTTATGCTTCATCGATTTAAAAGCAGCGTACAACTGGATAAATAGAGATATGCTTTTCAAAATTTTAGAAATACGACTCAAACTTACCTTATTAATAAACATTCTCAAAGCTCTCTACACCGGAACATCGGCAGCAATCAAGGGATCAAAAAGATTTTTCAAGACCATAACGGGCTGTAGACAAGGTGGTGTAGAATCTCCATTATTTAACATTTATTTGGACTTTGTATTAAGATGTGTTGAACATGAAGTACTCCTTAAATTTCCAAACACAGGACTTCAGTATTCATACCTAATACCAGGGCACTGCTCGACACGTGAACATCGAAGTGTCCATGGCCTCACTGGAACCCAAAACCTCCGTATGATACTCTATGCTGATGACATAGTACTTTTATGCAATAACATCAACGAACTATCAGAAATCGTTTATAATTTATACATTATACATTTATAATAAAACTTTCATCAGGCTTGGTTTAAAAATATCAACTGGTAAAACTGAAACGATGGCCAAATTAAAACTAAACCATCCTTTCTTTCCATTGGCAACGTACCATTAAAAAACGTTCGTTCGTTTAAGTATCTGGGACACATGGTTATAAATACCAAATAATATAATAGGTTATAATAACCAAGACCCATCTCAATACCTCAATCACCGCATTTCATCTGCATTCTAAAAGTGGAATGACATTAAACACGTCTTAACAGATAAAAAAATAACAATGTCCACACCTACAAAAATGTTAGAAGCATGTTGCGTAGCAGACTTTTATACAGTGTTCAGGCATGGGAGTTGTCAGCCAAAGAGTTAAGAAAAATTGAATCTGTATGGCATAGCTTTCTTAGAAAAATGATCACAAATGGTTTTAAGCGTAAAAATGTTCCACCAGCAAACTCTGAACACACCTCTGAACAGGAAAATATTGACTGGTCTTACATGTATTCAAACATCCAACTAAAACATATCACAAAAACATCAAGTATATCAAATTTTTGTATTACATCTAAAATATATTGCACATGTTACGAGGTTGACAAATGACTCACTGCAGAAACAAATGCTTTTTTCAACCGATCACAAGAGATATGCACGTAATCGCTGGGTAAAATTAGAAAAAGAGCTTAATATATCTAAAATCCAAATTCAAGTTCTAATGCAAAATAAAAAAGAGTTCACGTCCTTTCTTAACGAACTATATTCATAAGGACACTTTAAAAAGTACAAAGTACTTAATAAAGCAATCATGATGATGATGATTTTCGAATATTAAATTTTGTGTTTATTGAATGTTTATTTCTGTTTTGACAATCGACTGTGTGAACTTAAGAAACTGTTTGAAACGGTCATTTCCCCGACGGACGTTTCCCCGACGGACATTTCCCCGACCGGACATTTCCTCGACACGGACATTTCCCCGACGCGGACATTTTCCCAACCGAATATTTCTCCCACGCAGACATTTCTCCAACGCGGACATTTAAATACTTTAAAGGAAGAAAAATTGTTGCCGGAAGTTGCGAAAGTTGCAATTTTATTTTGGCAACTTTAAAACAAAAAGTTGCGTACATTAAATGTTGCGAGACAGGACATTCATAAAAAGTTGCGTACATTAAATGTCGCGAGTGAAGTTGAACTTACAATAATTTTTCTTGTCGTTCCATGCAACTTAGCGTTTGGACACTCAATTCATTCCAAAATTAATACAACCTACGGATTATTTGAAAAATAACGGGGAGAGTAAATTATGCAAAAAAGATATTTAAATCTAAAGCACCAACTACAGTTTTTAACTTTTTCTTTGTGGCTTGATTTATGCTCTGACTTAGCCTAGTAGCTATAGCGAAAATCACCTTTTACACAAGTCTCCTAGCGGCAAACAACTTTCCTCGAGAACGGAGTAACTCTATCAATCGCATTGTTCCAAGTCAAAATAGTTAAAGTCTTAATAATAAATATGAAAGGGTTCGAATTATTGATAATAGTCCTGAGAAGATCACTGATGAAGCTTCATTAGGTTGGAAATTGTATACAGCATGCACAATGGTTGTAAAGTTGTTTTCGTTGCCATGCTACAACAACGATGCAAGTTATCATTCTCAAAAAATTCATAATTATGGTCAGTTAAGAGCCAGTACCATATTTCATACCTGATAAGCGAAGGTTTTGTCATTTTTAATGAAATAACTTGATCAACTCGGCTATCTCTGGGGCGTTTGGGTAGAACGACACCCAAAATACGCCAAAAGTGCATCTTAATTACACCATAAGTGTAATTGTTGAAATCTAGCAGGGACATAGTTTCAACTATCACGAATTTAAAAAAGTCAACCAAAAAGTACCTGTTCGGAACATTAAATTGGCCCATAACCGACAGACCATAACACAGTACGTACTTTATTTATCCTTGAACATGGACACGTTTATCAACTTCCCATACCTATTGCTTCTAAATGTATTTCAATGTTCTCATTGTTGAAAGCTTTACACATACCGTATTTTCTCGAAAGGGCGCCTATGCTCGAAAGAGCGCCCCCTCGATTTAGCGCCCCACTTTTAACGTAAATGATTTAATGAGCGCCCCCTCGAATTTTGAGAAAATAAAGGGGCGCTCATTTTTTTAAAAAACGTATTTAGAGGAGGCGCTCATTTGGGAATTAGAGGGTGTTCAGTATTGTCTGTTATTTATTATCTTGTTCCTGTTCTTATTGTTTTATTAAAGAGACAAGTTGAAATTGTTTTGATATCTTATTGATTGATTTAATGAGCGCCTCCCTCGAATAAGCGCCTCCCCCCCTTTGCGAGCCAAAAATTTAATTAGCGCGTAGATACGGTAGTGTAAATAAAATGTCAACTAATACTTATTTCTTTTATAGGTTCATCACGAGTACAAGCAAAATGAAGTTTCATTATTTAAAAATTAGTTTTATTTTGTGTTTTGAATCTTTACTAAACATATCAGTTGCGTGTCAGCTCTACATAATCTTCTGGAGTCATGGGTGACACAATTCTGGCAATGTCTGGAACGAGCTCTTAACCTCTTCACTTACAAGACTGTTGTGCGTGGTGATGAATCACATCCTTCGCGAGGTTACCACTGTTTCGCATAGAACACAACGGATTTAATGGAGTAAATCCTGAAATTAAAATCTTGTCACAACCTGGGTGCCAGTTGGCGATATAGGCAGTCGTCGATAAACGGATTTCCTGTTTCTACGATCACAGTGGCTCAGATCCCTTGGAGGATCAAATCTTTTGGACAACAGTGAGGCAGCTTCAAGCTGAGTGAGGACGGCATCAAGAGCTAACAGAAGACATGATCTGTGGATATTGGATTTCTCAACAATTTGTTGGACGTTAATGAAGTAAGTTCTACCTGATCCCTGTCGAAGCTTACTAAATTCTTTTTCCAGGGGCCTTGGAAATTGACCAAGCATGACATATATCATATGAGAGGTATTAAGCAGTTTTCTGCACGGATTTACAAGGTAGGCCATTACATGTGTGGTAGATAGCTTGAACAGTATAATGACTCAGTTGCTTATGTCTCTTTCCTTGTTTTCCAGCTATTTGGAGTGCCATGTCGCCAAACTTCAAAAGAGTATCAAGTCGTGTATCAGAAGGGTCACTTAACACAACCGGAAGCTCGCTTCTTCCGCGTACGTCAATGTCTTTTTGGACATTCAAAAATTGGACAAAGAGGTCTTCTATTTTAAATAGTTCTCGATGATTCCTCCATTTAGAAGTTCTCTTCGCACCGTTATCATCAAGTGTTAATTCGCAAGTAGCTTCAGTTAGCCAATTGTTTCTGATGTGTTTGAAAAGGTTCATAAAGTCATAGAGAAGTAATGTGCTCTGGTGCAGTGTCATACATTTCGAAAAACGCTTGATCTATTCAGTTCCCGTCGCAAACTATTGCTTTAACTTGGCCCCCAGCTTCATTAATTCTCTCGAGAAAAGGCATATTTCAGCTTGGAAATTTGGTCCACCACACATGCATGTACAACATCATTATTCCAAAGACTGTATTCGCTAAAGATTTTGGATCATAAATACCTTTTCCAAACACTTGTCCACCGTGATAGAGTATCAATCTTTGACATTCTGAAGAAGCACACACAGTCGAATTTTTGAACATATTTCAAAAATCAGATGTTTTGCTCCAAGGCAGACCATGTTTTCATGGTAATCCTGTTTCTCGACAAGGAAGTTGCAATACACTTGACACCCACATGGAAATTTCCAAATGATAAATCTTCCAATATTCTCCCTATAAACAAAGGCGCTCTATTTTACATTTCTTTGGGCTGAAGATGTGACACCTTGTTGTCCATAAAATCAGCCACTAGCACTTGAAGATCTTTCTTTTTATTTAACATGGTTGTCCCTTCACTGAGAAAATGTAATGTAGTCCAGGCTTTCTTTTCGCTTTCATCTCTTGGAATTCTAAACACAGATACCTTTCTTTCCGCATCACCTTCTTTTTTGCGGAATTATTATTGTAAAGTACAGTCGCTCATATTCCAGCAAATGAATATATGATATCTCTGGAGTAATCCAATTAGATTAGTCATGTTGATGTGTGTTCAAATGGTTTTGAACATGTGCATGAAAATCTTGGTTATGGTTTGAGTGGAATGTGAGCGAATTCTACAATTTTCTCTAGCTAATAATCAGGTTGTTGGTAACACTTGGTTTCGTAAAAGAGATTCACATTTGATCATAATTCTGGCGGCCGCAACATTCAAATTTTATATTTATTTATTCAGTTTATTTGCGATGTTAAAGTTATACCGGGTGAGGAGTTTGCAATACATCATCATCTCATTGTGTGCGACTTTATAATCTCTACTCCTAAACCTGTGATTGAGATACAAACATTTTAAAGGTACAAAAAAAACCTGCATTCAGTCATGACTCTCCTCATGAAGTATCTTCGGCGAAAGAAGCTTACAATGTTGCTAAACGTATTACGAAACGGATTGTCTGACAAACTTAATCTGATGCTGAGTAGAAGATCTTTCCTAAAACAACTCCAAAATATATAATCATAAATAATACCGAAATAATTCGTCTCGCAGAAGCTCACAACGAACCAGGATGTACCTTAAGGTCATTAATTCTGGCGAGCAAGAAAATTATGGATTTCGCGAATATTTATTTTCGCAAATTGATGAAAAGGTATAATTTTTACTAAAATATATGACATCGTATGTATATTTCTATTGGGTATAATTGTATATTTTAATGTGAATAAATGGAAAAATATAAGTGGAAATAATAAGGAATTGTTACCGTTATTTTCTAGATACCGTAGGATCAATAATTTTCAAAGAGTCGCGTGGCATAGAAACTCCGCATCCGTCATGTCTTCTTTTGAAAGGAGAAATTTTAAATTTAATTCTTTTACTATATCAAGAGTCATTGGTCTGATGCCCTTTTGGTTTTTGTTGCGTTTGATAGTAGGAAACGGCATGGTAAAGCTGGGTTTCCACACGTGAATAAGTCAACGCTGTCATAATTGGCCGTTCTTAATTCACGAATTGCATTGGCTGAAAAGTAATTAAGTATTGAAAGATTAAAAAATATTTGCAAAGAACTGATATAAATATATATATATATATATATATAAGGAAGGAGAATGGAAGCTGCGGTACAACAACCATAAGCAATCATTTAAGCATAAGAAGTACGCCAAGAGCACAACATTATCTACATATGTCTGGAATTTGAAAGATAATCACAATGTAACACCTTCGTTATCTTGGTCGTTAATGAAATCGGTCCCGGCATATTCTAACCTTTCAAAGAGATGTCTACTTTGCCTGCACGAGAAGTTTGCTATAATTACATTCGAGAAGCAAGACGAGCTATTAAACAAACGTTCGGAGATTATATCGAAGTGTCGCCACGAGAATAAGTTTTTAATGGCCAATTATAAATCTAAAGACTAAACAACACTCCAGAGATATGTTATTACACCACTTTAATTTATAAAATCGTTTTTAAAATAATTTTTTTAGTTTTTATCTGAAGATTGTGCAACATACACATGAAACTGAAAGTTGTAAACATCACATAGTTGTTTTTACTCTTTAATATATATCTTTGCTCTGATCATATCATTGAGCACTCATATATATATATATATATATATATATATATATATATATATATATATATATATATTGTTATTATTTTTTGGGGAATACAATTAATTAATTATCTTAGTGCTTTATAACTTATTTAATTTCTTATTTATTGCAGTAGCTACTTCATAAATTATAGCTAGAAAAGGTTTGCAAAAAACCTTGATTTTTAGATAAAAACTCCGTTCATGCGTTTTATTTTATTCATTGTTTTCGTCCGTCTCTTTTCTTGGCGCTCTGTGTGTAAAAGTGAAATCGAAAGTCACAAACAGTGATATTATTATAAGTAATGTAATTTGAATATGTCTTTGCAGTGCATGCACTTTGTTAATAGAAGTATCCCATCTGACCTGCTATTAGCACCCATTTTTTTAGTTAGAATTTTGAACCCAGTCTGTCGGTTATGGGCCAAATTAATGTCCCGAACAAGTACTTTGTACTTTCTTGTAACTATAAGAAGAGAAGCCAATGACGTGCTGAGAAAAGTATTTTGTAAATACTTTGATGTGAAGACTCTTCGCTTAATAATTATTTTTAAAACCTTTCCAAACCGGAGAAAGGTGCAAAAGAAAAGAATATCACAAATTTATATGCATTATTAGTTAACGCATTCCTCCGCAGATACACCCTGGGGTTATCTACTGATAAAGCAAAAAAGCATAGGCTTATCTGCTGGTGGGCTTATCTGCTGATATCTTCTTCTCATCTATTTCCACATCCATATTTGATCCTCCAATCCTTACTGGATTTTGAATAAGTGTCCATGCACAGACTTCTCGTAAATAATTATTAAAATTGACTGTTGAACTATGACTGAGTCATATAAAAGAAAAGTACCGGCGTTGTATGTGTATATGTGATGTGCTAAAGCTTCCCTGCCTTGTGGATTATTTGTTTAGTATGTTTTATATTTATTTCTACTTTGTTTGTTCATTTCTTTCTGTTTACTGTCTGGATTTAGTATTCTGTTTTGTATTCTTTTTCACGTAGTTCGTTTGTATTTTTCTTTATAGCACGTTTTTAAGTTAAAACAAGTTGGAACAAAGCACAAAATTTTATCTTCTTTATCGTTTCTTTACATTGATTCATTTGCATAGACCTTTTTTGTGACATTTCTCTCCCTCTAAATTTCTATTAAATTACTTAATAAACTTTATGATCAGACAGATAATTTAGATAAAAAAACTAAAAATAAAACATTATTAAAAACTCTAAATTTTAAATATTAGAACTATGTTCAAAGTGAACCAAACCGCCTTTTTCCAAGGAATAATTTGATTTAAATCAGTTTGCAAGAATTATTTCGCATGCTTGAACGACTTCATTCAAACACCTGTTGTAACAAAGTATTTCCACGCTTGAATAATTTCACGTAGATTGGTTTTCTGCAACAAAGATTGGCTCACAATTCTTGTTTACAAATTAATAAACTTCTATATTTTTATTGTTTTAAAGGTTTTAGGAGCATAATTCAATATGTGTGTTTATGGCGTCATTTGATACGACAAGAAACTTTCTTGTATCAAGTTGTTCAATTTGGCGTTTTACATATTATGAAGCCAACATGGTTGTTGTTTTGTGTGGTAGCGATTCTAGTGTTAAACGCTACCGCCAAACGATCGCATGACAAGAGAAAAAAAACTCATAAACTTCACAAAAAAGAAAAAATTAGAGTTTCGCATGAGTACAGCGATAGACGATTCATAAAAAATGCAAACTTTAACGCACCACAACTAACGAAAAAAGATAGGATATACTTAGGAAAGTTAGAAGATGCACTGCAAAGTAAAGAAGGAAAGCTGCTATATACAAATTCTTGGGCGGTTCAATTAAACCCTGCAGAAGTTGCACAGGCGGATAGGATAGCTGCAAAACATGGATTCGAAAATATGGGTCAGGTAAATGAACAAATTGTTTTCTCTTCATGTGTGTTCTGTGTACTTGTCGGTTATTCCCCCCCCCAGAAAAAAGTTTTTGCTCTCTTTTTTCCTAACATATTTATAATGCTACTGAGGTGGCCAATAAGCGGCAATATTAGTCAAAATATGTTCTTCAAATAAGTCAACATTATTATAATGTCTTTGCCTCCACATCCATTCACACAAATACGAGTCTAACATGTGACGGTGGGTTCCGTTATGTCGTTTATTTCGCTCTTTTGCGAATCTCCACGACCGCTCAACACTTTGTGTGTGCGCCTCAGTATTAGGATCGACAAAATTAAGGTTGTGGTTAACTATCAAGTGGTTAAATCCCATAACCTGCATTGCTGCTATTCCACCATACGCTCTCCAGAGATCTGACATTATAGTAGTTCCTGGTCGTATTGTTGTCTGGATGATCGGAAGCAAAGTAGCTGCACTGCGGTCAGGAATCGTATACATAAAACTTTCCTTTGTTTTCCGACACCATCCACCAAACACTCACTGTTGTGGCAATACAAGGCCTTGGTTATTTTTTCGCCTTGAGAAAAGTGATTCGTCAACTTCAATAGTCATATTTGGTCCACCAATTAAAATAGGGTTTGCAAGAAGATCCGCTGCACATACTTCCCGCAGAAAATTATTAAAATCAATGGTGGCATCTTTTCCTATACCAAGTTCTGTCTGTACAAATTGTATTTTGACAACAAGTACTCGGTTTTCCAACAGAAATTTCTAGAGATGAAAGTAAAAGGCTGCTAACCGAATTATGCATTAGGTGGATGAATGTCTAACTATGAATTTGGCGTTTCTTTTACTATTTTCTTCATTTATTTTTGCCTCAGTATATTTGTAATACTCAATCTATCATGCGAATATCAATACATTTGATCCGTTAGTGATATTTTTGTTGGTATATTAGCGAGATATCCGAATACTGACAGCCATATTGATTTGGCTGTGTTGGTTACGTACAAAATGAGGACTCGTCTGTTTGCTCGGCGAAACGAAAGCATACTTTGAACTGTTGAACTGTGCAGGTTCAAGATCACTCATAACAGTGTTTTTCATATGATAGGCCGAAAAAATCTATCTAGTAGGCCTAAATCCTAGTGTTAGGAAAATTTAACGAATAAAATGAATTTCCTTTCTCTCTTTCTAATCAATGTAGAAAAGACCAAATTTTTTTTCAAAGTCAATGACAATTGTAACATAAGGGGGCATCCATAAAGTACTTACACAGTAAAATCGTCAATGTTGGACCCCCTGTACACACCTGTACTCTTTCAACAACCCCCCCCCCTCCCCGTACGTACGCATAATTACTACTAAAATTATGACCCCCACCCCCTCCTTAAAAAACGCGAAATTCCCTAAATTTTAAACACGTTAAAACCAAAATTACTCGCTAAGTTGCTGAGGTTACTATATTCAAAATCTTATGTTTCCATTACAATGCCCTCTTTGCCTTCGTTTTCTTTGTCGAGCTGATTCGCGAATCAATCTGAAAACAAAATTGTCAAATTGTTACAACATCTACCTCGTTATATATTCGTGCAAGAATAATAGATTTTTAGATTCTATTAGCCTTAGTCAAAATCGAAACATACTTTTCCATTTAAAATTAACTTAAAATGCATCTCTCTCTCCTTTGCGATGGAGGGTTTGTTACCATAATATAAGCTACCATAATATCCTGAAAAATTCTTTATTTTTAAAATCCAAAGGAAGTAAAAGATAAAACTAATAATCTTACCGATCCAAACGTGTTTTTTCTTTGCTAATGTTATGTTTTTTAAATTGTTGTTCAATGCGACGCTTTCTCTTTGACCTTCTTCCCGCTTCCCATGTTTATTTCTAACTAGTGTTCAGACCTCATTGTCCGTATAAGGCGAAAAAGTGAGGTAATCATTTGTTGTGACGTAATGGTAAGTAGTGTCGATGTATGAGATTAAGCCGTATAGTTTGTAAGCCGGTTTCTGCATATATTTGTTGTAAAAGCGCTACAACTACTTTTGCGTGATGAAAAACAGCGTTTAAACGAGCACTAACTGGTAAGAAACGAGTCATGGCTCCAGTCTGCACTGAAACAAAAGACGATATCATTGAGCGATCGAGAAAATATTCACGTCTTCACGCAATTTGATTTAGTTTTTCTTCTGTTTTGTGGTCATTGTTAAACGAAATGTTGTTTTCCATAAGTTGCGATTTGTTTCTAACTTTTTTGCCCTTTGTCATTAAGTCCTCGATTGTTTAACCTGAAATATATTATAAATTTTTAACATTTTGGTGCTTCAATATTTATTTTTAAGGGCACAAATTTTGCTTCATTTTTATTGCCCCCTCCCCATCTCTCCTACTTCCGCTTCTTCACTTCAAAATTTTCCATATATTCCCATGCTGTAACAACTTCAGAATCTCCGCCATCATCCTAATCTCTAAAGGTAACATAAACTCCACTAGGTTCTGGAAATTCCTCCCTTATCTTCGTGACAAACAGGCTGCTATTATTCGTCGTACGTAACGGCCAAGCTTTATTTAGATAAGCCAGCTAAACTGGCGATATGCTGCGTATCAATACGATCTGAAATAAAATATTTTATTATTATTATTTTATTCACTATTTTTTGAAATATACAGATTTACATAACAAAATTAATTGATTTATAATTTGTTAAATGAAATACAAACAGGGGTATGTTATCTCTAGGAGGAAGCCAGGCCCCCTCTCTGTCATTCAGACCACAATACATATCGATTTAGACATATAGGCGCAAAAGATTCGTGCTGTGTAACACAAGAGATGTCTGGAATTTAAATTGAATACATTGAATACTTTCTGGATGAGCTAAATTATGCATAATGTGAAGAGAAGTCATAAAGAAAAAATAGACAGAACAATTTTCTGATATAATAACGAAGCAAATCACAACAAAGTTAGTAAACAGATAAATATTTATAATGCCATCATTAAATTGAATTTGGTTGATTTCACGGCGATTGATGTGTTCACCGATTGACTTTTCAATGTTTGAAATGTCACTGCCGTCCACACTTTCTTTATCCTTATTATCATGTTTCTTATTTTTCCATGAAGTTTTTTTTTTTTGGCTCAAAGTGATTCAAAGGTTGAACAGACATTTCTGTTTCAAAAGCAAACAATACGCAACGATGTTACATACCTTGTACGTCACAGGTCGCGTTACACCAAAGAGGTTTGAACCGAGGTTTAAAAATGTAAACATCGTGAAAATTTTAATGGCGGTAAAGCACTTTCTTCGTTGTTTTAGAGGATTAGAGATAGCGTCTTTAAAAACAAGTTATCGTATTATTTTTTACATTCGGTTTTGAGTTATTGTAATAAAGTATGTATGAGAACATGCATGGGAATCCCTTTAAGGTTATCTAGCACTTTTCGTAGTTTTAAAAAAGCGTGGAAGGAAACAACGCTACATAGCAACATATTAAAACGCGATTATTTTGACACAATTAGTCTAAAATAATAAAAATATGGGTTTACCAATCTTTTCAGGCTGCTCTTCTGTAATTATTGGAGAAGATGGAGTAATATGTTTTTCAGCGGATGAAGACAGCACTGGATCTCTTTTCTTCTTGTTGGGTGGCGACAATACGTTTCCCCAGATGATGGACATAAGTGATCCTTCCAATTTTACTGCTTTTGCTTTTAATTCGTTTACCTTCATATAGAAACTGATCATTTTTTACTATCTTCCACAAATCTTGTGACTGTTGATACTGTTTTTGTTTCCCAAGAACTGAGTTTGCTTTTTTATACAACTCAATGAAATGGAGATATCTTTTCTCATTATCATTTGATACGTTCAACATTTTGACAAAAAGAGTGTATATGTATGTCCAATACGTTTCGAATTAAAACATTTTTGCAATGGAATAGATTCATTTTGTATGAGTGCTATTCGACACCTGAGAAAGACACATAATTAACAACTTTTTATCACTGGTAGATCCAAGGACATATATTGAGTGCAAAGTGACTCATATGACACCTAGGATATATATTAGACACTTTCAAGAAATATTTTAGCCTTCAAAGTGATTAAAAACAAAATAATAATTGAGAAAGATAGTCAAACTGTACGTACTCACTGCTGGCTTTGACACCCCCTCCCCCTGTACACATGTGTACGCTTCTTGATAACCCCCCTCTCCTATCTGCGTACGTACTTTATGGATGCCCCCTAAAGGTCTTCTCTTCAAAATTTACTTGACAGTAGAATGAAAAGTAAGGGTAATTTTGGTTATTATGGTGATTTATTAGGTAATAGGATTGTCACTTCTGTGTCGGTTTATGCACCCCAGTATAGACTCAGTGAGGAAGATGAGGATAAGTTTTATGATCAGTGAATAGCAGTCACATCTAAGTTTGGAGACAATGAACTTGTCATAGTAGGTGGTGGCGTTAATAGTTATGTTGTGAAGTCATCTTAATGTTATAGTGGTGTGCATTGAGTCTATGGGAATAGAAGTAAGGAAGGGGTGACATCGTTGGAGTTTTGAACAGCAACAGGCTTGGTGGTTTTAAATGTCTTGTTCAGTATGAGGCAGAGTACCCTGATAACATATAAGAGTCATATAGTTTTTCCGATATGATTTTTATCTCTAGTGGTCACACATAATATCTCTTGGTATGTTTTTTTTCCCTAGTGGTCACATAATATCTCCCGGTATGTTTTTTATCCCTAGTGGTCACATATAATATCTCCCGGTATGTTTTTATCTCTAGTGGTCACATATAATATCTCCCGGTATGTTTTTTATCCCTAGTGGTCACATAATATCTCCCGGTATGTTTTTTATTTCTAGTGGTCACATATAATATCTCCCGGTATGTTTTTTATCTCTAGTGGTCACATATAATATCTCTCGCCGGTATGTTTTTTATCTCTAGTGGTCACATATAATATCTCCTGGTATGTTTTTTTATCTTTAGTGGTCACATATAATATCTCCCGGTGTGTTTTTTATCTCTAGTGGTCACATATAATATCTCCCGCCGGTATGTTTTTTATCTCTAGTGGTCACATATAATATCTCCCGGTATGTTTTTTTTATCTTTAGTGGTCACATATAATATCTCCCGGTGTGTTTTTTATCTCTAGTGGTCACATATAATATCTCCCGGTATGTTTTTTTATCTTTAGTGGTCACATATAATATCTCCCGGTGTGTTTTTTATCTCTAGTGGTCACATATAATATCTCCCGGTATGTTTTTTATCTCTAGTGGTCACATATAATATCTCCCGGTATGTTTTTTATCCCTAGTGGTCACATATAATATCTCTCGCCGGTATGTTTTTTATCTCTAGTGGTCACATATAATATCTCCTGGTATGTTTTTTTATCTTTAGTGGTCACATATAATATCTCCCGGTGTGTTTTTTATCTCTAGTGGTCACATATAATATCTCCCGCCGGTATGTTTTTTATCTCTAGTGGTCACATATAATATCTCCCGGTATGTTTTTTTTATCTTTAGTGGTCACATATAATATCTCCCGGTGTGTTTTTTATCTCTAGTGGTCACATATAATATCTCCCGGTATGTTTTTTTATCTTTAGTGGTCACATATAATATCTCCCGGTGTGTTTTTTATCTCTAGTGGTCACATATAATATCTCCCGGTATGTTTTTTTATCTTTAGTGGTCACATATAATATCTCCCGGTGTGTTTTTTATCTCTAGTGGTCACATATAATATCTCCCGGTGTGTTTTTTATCTCTAGTGGTCACATATAATATCTCCCGCCGGTATGTTTTTTATCTCTAGTGGTCACATATAATATCTCCCGGTGTGTTTTTTATCTCTAGTGGTCACATATAATATCTCCCGCCGGTATGTTTTTTATCTCTAGTGGTCACATATAATATCTCCCGGTGTGTTTTTTATCTCTAGTGGTCACATATAATATCTTCCAGCATGTTTTTACATATGTAAATAGATAATCTTCAAGAAGAATGTTTTTTTCTTTAGATTGGTAATTTAGAAGGCTTTTTTCACTTTAAACATATAAAATCTAAACGCAGATCAAAAAGATCGCTGAAAAAAACTACAAAGAAGCTAAACGATGAGAAGCATGTGAGTGTGTACATATATAATGCAATATATTTGCTGTGTTACCATTGGAGAATAGTTTTTGATATTTATATTGTTCATTTGGAGAATACACTTGACTATCCTTGATCTTTTTTATCAATTGATCTATATTCTAGATAATATTGTTTCCGTTGCAGATACTTTGGGCTGAGCAACAACATTTGCTAGATAGAAGACGGAAAGATGAAATACCAACTGATCCAAAGTTCCACGAACAATGGTACCTGGTATGTAATAAAGACTTATTTGAAGATAAATTTTGCTAAACCAACAAAGCAACATAATATTCATGAACGTATTTCTCCACTATCAAATGCAATAATTATTAATTGTAACTCTTTATTTAGTTTAATGATGGCCAATCCACAGGACCTCCAGGCGTCGATATCAACGTCGCATCTGTGTGGAAACAAGGCATCACTGGTAGAGGGGTGGTTGTTAGTGTTTTAGATGATGGTATGTATACAGACACGATAGTCAAGAAGTGCAAATAGATTTTTCTTTAAGAAGAATACCAGAAATTTGGTGTAGAATTGGATTGTTTCCATGCGTCTGAAGTTTCCATAATGTTTGTTAGGTATATTTATAAATGTTTTTAGGTGTTGACCATAACCATCCTGACTTACGAGATAATTATGTAAGTATAGTTGATGAGTTTGTAGCCATGTCTAATTACTCAACAAATGTGTTCATGTTCAATTCCTGTTAGATAAATCTAAGCCAATTCTTATTGCATTGAATGCCAGGAACGATCATAGCCACATTTTCAAATTCTTCCATTAACTATAACACAAATACATTTCTAGGATCAAAAAGCGAGTTATGATTTCAATGATATGGATGCTGACCCAAAACCAAGAGATTCTGATCCTGATAATTGGTAATATTGCTTTATAAGCCTTTGACAGGTTTTTTACATCTGATAAAAGCTGAGATCTGATTTAATGTACAGATTGTTGTCATGGTGTTATCAAATGCTAGCAGACTGCAATATACATTGCCTTACCAATTAACAAAGCAACTGTGTCAAGTGTATAACTTCCCTGCCATTACTGAAGGTGTACTGGCAATTTCAATCAGTACTGAAGTGCTGTCACCATTACACTGCAGTGCCTAGAGTTTGAGTTTAATAGATTTATTTTTTCAGTATTAATGCCGTTTGCACTTTACTTGATTGAAATGAAATGTGTGTACCAAAGCATGTCTTTGTTGTCAATTTTTATCGAGCATCAAATAATCTTGTGACCGTGGATGTGCAATGCAAATAGTTTTATAAAGTAGGTTTTCAGATATAAAATAAAAACTCTGTAAAAAGTAGAAGAGGATATGTATCATCATGTGATCAAACCAATCTTTATGCGCTTCCATAGCCATGGTACACGATGCGCTGGAGAGATTGCTGCAGCAGCCAACAACTCAATATGTGGGGTAGGTGTTGCCTACGATGCTAACATTGGAGGTATGTATTGTGATATTACAGTAATGTAGTGATAGATTGTGGATATTCAACATGAAAAATATAAACTTAATCTTCTTAATAACGTAAGATTACCCTTAATTGGTTCCTGTAATCTCGGTTAAAGACTTTCTCTCGTGGTTTTTAGGAGTTCGAATGTTGGACGGTCAAGCTACTGATATTTTAGAAGGTAGCTCACTGAGTTTTCAGTCAAATTACATCGACATATACAGTAATTGCTGGGGACCGAAAGACGACGGCAAAACATTTGGTAAACCAGGTCGTTTGGCCCAAGAAGCTCTCATGCGTGGCGCATTAGAAGTGAGTTTTTAAATTATAAATTACCGAACTGTTTTGGGTTATCATTCAAAGCTGTGGTTGCTGTTTGAAAAAATTATAAATTGCACAATTTCATTAATTTTTTTGTTGTGCTCTTGTAATACAGGGGCGAAATAGCAAAGGGAACATATATGTTTGGGCCACGGGAAATGGTGGTTTAACTGACGATGACTGCAATTGCGACGGCTACACAACGTCGATTTATACCATTTCCATTGGTTGTATCAGTGATCACGGTCTATCAGCATATTACACAGAACTGTGCTCGTCGACGTTAGCTGTGACGTTTAATGGAGGTTCGCATCGCGAGAAGGAAGAAAAC
Source organism: Candelabrum cocksii (assembly GCA_963930725.1). NCBI lineage: Eukaryota > Metazoa > Cnidaria > Hydrozoa > Anthoathecata > Candelabridae > Candelabrum > Candelabrum cocksii. Next base: position 7,142,109 of record OZ005665.1, read on the forward strand.
AAAATGGTATGTTAAAACTTCGATAATTTGTTAATATTTAAAAATAAAAATGTATTTTCTTGATTTCCCTAATGTTTACTATCCGTTCTCCATCTGAATTTATGAACATGTTAGTGAATTTATGAATGGTACAATGAAGTATTCGCATGAGAATATCTCAAGTGGCTCACTATATATGATGTGAAATCATCGCAGCTTTCAGCAGTTGTTTTCTACTTTCATCAGATCACAACAGATTTACACAGCAAGTGCACGGATGAGTTCAAAGGAACATCATCTTCCGCACCTCTTGCTGCTGGGATCATCGCTCTCGTTCTGCAAGCTAAGTATGATAATCTTTTTAAATTGTGTTTTTCCATTAAACTTACTAGCAATGAACCCGTCCTACGGACGTTAACAATAATATGATAATTGAGGAATTCTGTATGTATGTATGTTACCAATCTATGCCAATCTCCTCCCAAAAAAAGTCTATATCTGGGTGGTCATGTACATATAGATAAATTAATTATACATTTAAATTGAGAAAGAATTTGTTTGGGAAACAAAGTTAGCTATGAAATATTTAATTATTATTATAAATTTTAAACTAACGCAATCGATAAGTGACATCACATCTAATTAATTTATTTAAATAAAAACTTGTCAAAAAAAATTTGGCTAAAAACCATCCCAGGGGCACCACAATCATACCCTGAAAATTTGGTTCCAATCGGTCCAGTCGTTTGGGCGTGATTGGCGGACAACAAACATACTCAGGTTTTTCCTCCATTATAGTAGAATAAATCACTGTTTACTATATGTTAATTTGTACCTTGGCTTAAACAACCATTAAACCATTTCGATTTTCAGTCCAAACCTTACTTGGCGAGATGTTCAACATTTGATTGTGAACACAGCGCAAGTGACCAGTCCAGTGGATGAGGGTTGGATGGATAACGGTGGCGGCTTCCACTTCAACCATAAATTTGGTTTTGGACGCCTGGATACCGCCAAGATGGTGGAAGCCGCGAAGAACTGGAAAACTGTTCCCAAACAACGTATTTGTTCGGGACCCTCTAGCAATTCAGTGCAGTAAGTCTTGCTGGTCCAACTATTTTTCAAAATTTCGCCTCTAAGATTCTCTTCTATCAAGGAACAATTTACCTAAAAAACCGTGCGTTTGATTTTTAAATATCGGTATTACGTCATATCAGTACAGTTGTTTTAATTGGGTTATATTTAATCACCTGCAGAGAAATACCGGCGGGCGGCACTCTTTCTATAACCATCGACACCATTGCATGTGAGGGCACGGAGAAAGAGATCACAAAACTCGAACACGTGACACTAACTGTCTCCTTCCAGCACAGGCGTCGTGGTGACGTCAGTATCGATCTATTTTCGCCAATGGGAACGCGCAACGAGATGCTCTCCACCCGTCGCTATGACGACAGCGATAAAGGCCTGCATGATTGGACGTTTATGACAGTGCACAATTGGGGAGAGAACCCGAAAGGCATATGGACGTTGAACGTAACGGACAACATTCTGGCGTTGACCAGCAAAGGATTCAACTTAAACGGCTACTTACAGCACGACACGAGTAAACAGGAACCCGATGTTGAAGATTTAGAAGAGGAGGTATGCGCTTCTCTCAATCATATTTAAAGATTTCGGTGAGCGAAGTGATAATTTCTTAATATGATGTATATAACGTATTTTATCTAACAAAAACGCCATACGAATAATGTGGGCATTTATTTCATTGAAATTGTCACGTGATGTTCTCTTTCGGTAAACTATATGTACATCCCGTCACAGGTTATCGACGACGAGAAGAAAATGAAAGATTTAGAGGAGCGCAAGAAGAACAAAAAGGAGAAAGAGTCCATCTCCGCTCTCGACGTGCCCTACCCTGATGGCGTTCGTAAGCGTAGCAAAATTCGAACGTACGCAATCAAAGCAGACGAACTTGACGAGGATAGAAACCTGCTGCAGAAAGGTTGGTCACTTCCACGGTAGACGGGCGAATGAATGTTGTTGCTTTTCTCTAGATGCAGAGATAACTTCCTTGTTGCATGAGTCGGAGAAGAAGACGGTTGTTACTGGCAATAACGATCTCACTCTCGAGAGCACAGAGGGTTACGGAGAAAGCACCGGTGACGTCAGTTCCGTGGAGGGAGAGAAAATGTTCCAGATGGCCGATGGCTTGTTCGGTAAGTCTACGGTGATTTCGAATAAAGATGGCGACGAAAACGACCAGGTCTACGGGTACGATAGAAACTTTGAGCAAATACAAAAAAACCGTGACAAAGAGGCCACGAAACGGACTGGTCTCTCTTACCAGGACCCGCGTGTGCAAGTGCAAGAGGAGACTGGCTCGCAGCGAGTGCAGGTTAGCAACGGTTTCCAAGAACCTTATCTCCCGTCACTCAGCTCGAACGGGCGTGTGAGTTCCGGTCAGTTCTTGGAATGGAGTTTAACTTTTTATGGGACTGGACCCGAAGAAGATGATAACTAAAGGTTCCTTCCTATATACATATATAAATATAGAAGTAACAATTGTGTAATTAAGCGGACGTCTCACATCTTCTACAAACTTAAAAATGCGATAGAATTTTTTTAACATCGGAGCAAAATGAATGTAACGGTCGTTGTACGACGACCACTGATTTATATTTAAAATTTTAGTTAGTAATTTAACTTTAGTGTATATAATCGTCATTCATAAAGATGTTTCATAACAGGTTTTTTAGAATCGCGGTTTATTTAATTCGTTGTTTTATTATGAACTCTGAAATGAACAGAGATGCCAGTGTGAACAACTACTTTAAATCCATGAAAGCAGCAGAAATGCGCGGAAATTAAATGATGCACTAAACAACTACCTTAAATCCATGAAAGCAGCAGAAATGCGCGGAAATTAAATGGTGCACTAAACAACTACCTTAAATCCATGAAAGCAGCAGAAATGCGCGGAAATTAAATGGTGCACTAAACAACTACCTTAAATCCATGAAAGCAGCAGAAATGCGCGGAAGTTAAATGGTGCACTAAACAACTACCTTAAAGTAATTCTGAGGTCTAAAAACATGCGAACTTATTTTGTTAAATACAAAAATAGAAAACTAATTGCTTTTGCATTTTTTTGCAATGTCAAACCATTTGTTGGCAAACAGCTTTTTAAAAACAAGTTTTCAACATTTTTCTAACTGTTCTCAAATGTTGTTTGCGGTCCGATTTTCAAATTAGTGTTCAGACCTTTTTAAACTGTGACATGGTTATGGAGTAACAACAAATTGTTGTACTGAAAAATTTTACAAAATCCTGGTTTACATCGCGAAATAACTCTTTGAAGACGTTTCACAGCAAAGATCTCTTGTAAACCATACTTGTTTGAACCGAAAAAGAAATTCTCCGAGGAAGAGCTAAAATGTTTTGAAAATAGTGAGCATGCAGGCGAATGCGAGGAAGAGATGGTTGGTCAAAGGACAAGCGAGCGAGTGACTGAGTGGTGTTAAGTGTTGAATGTGTCAAACGATTGAAGTGAGCAGGGAGTGTTTGTGCTGTGTAGAACTTAATCAGGTTCGCATTCAACTTCCAGAAGGTTAGTTTTATTCTTTGCTATTTCCTGTTTCTTTATAGCTAGGTTCAAATTTGCTCATACAATTATTTAACTGAATTAAGTTTTTATTTTATATTATAGCTGCAAGCTGTGTGGAACTGGAAGATATCCGACCTGTATGCTTAAAAAAAATATCCTATGAAAGTTTGATTGGTTGGCGCGTAACAAAAACTTTCAAGTTTACATTTAGATAGACTCAGTTTCTTTTTATTTGATGGAAACTGCTGACTTTGGCTTTTTTACGGACGATATTAGTCTGACATGAAACACAGTCAGTTGTGGAGTTCACCAATGTTATTGTGGATGTGGAAGCGTAACAATCTGGGTTGGACTTCGGTTTGAGTTGCTTGTTCACATTTTACATCCACAGTTTCAGTGGCAAAATCAACAAATAACTCATCAGTTTGTAAATCTGAATTGGAAACTTGCAAATCTTTGGAATAATTTAATTGTTTCAAATCTAATCAAAACAAATATTTATTTTTCCAGTTTTAAAACCCTTGTTAAAAGTATTTCAATTTCACTGGATAATGATATTTATAAATATTTTTAAATTATCAATGTTAATTTTTTGTTCTGTTTGTTTGTTTTTCAAGAATTTTTATTTGTATATCATATATTTCTTGTATGCATAGATAAATTAACGATTTTTGATTTTTTTATAAACTTATATTAATGTAAATTTAAATATAAGATGCAGTTTAATGATTTAAAGTTTTCTTTAAAACAATATATTTATTTTTATAATTAATAATAATACAATTATAATATTTTTTATTTTTTTTTCAATTAAAATAGCACAAAGCTTTGCGTACGTCTGTACATCATCAGGTGCATAAAAAATATGAATCATAAAATCATAAGTACCCATGCTTTACCCTTTACCCATCTCTTGCCTCGAATCGCCGTAATACCTTGGGTTCTTCGCGAGTTGTTTCATTGGGCGGAACTTACCCTTACTAAACTGAACGAACTGGTACCATCCTCACCAGTAAATACATAGAACCCAAGAAGCGTAGAACAGTAGCTTTCACCAAGTGATCTTGCTAATTCAGATAGGTTCAATAGCTTCCGATGCCGTGTCTAGATATATGTTCAACAATATGTATCCCGTGAGCACGAAAAAGAAGAATTACAAATATATCTGTGTCGGAGGTCTTACAACGGCGTTCTTGCGTCCAAGATCAGCAGCGAAATGAAGATACAGAACCACTTGTGTGTCCGTCTCTTCTGGAGATTGTTGGAATCTCGCGCACCTCAACCTAGGAGAAAACGACATTATTAACTTCTGAGAATAATCCTAAATCCGTCATAAAAAGGTGCTTATATAAAATATGCCATCACAAGCTATACTATGTATGTACCTCAAATGTCCCTTCATAAAGAAATAGAAGTCTTGCTAACCTGGCTGTTGGAAGTGTTAAACTGATAACCCTTTCCCTCCACCGTCAGAACTGTCATTTCAGATCTTTGAAGCCGTAATGTTGCATCTTGACTGCTCCATAAACGTAACAAGAACTGACACACCTGCTTCTTTTTCTCGTCATTAGCAACACCTTGAAGTCGAAGACCGTCTGATGGCTGGTTCTGCTTTTTATGTGTATCAGCGCCATACCGTCCTGGGTTAAAAGATCGTTTTCATGGTATAGTACATCTTCATCAACGATGTCATCAGGGAGATGGAAGATAGGGGTTTTGTTTATCTTGGAGAAATATCCATCTCCAGACTAGAAGCGACAGGGAGTACTTCATCAACTCTTCCATGTTCAATAGCTCATCTCTGTTTTGTGACTTCAAAAGAAACAGGAAGTCAAGGTTGTTTTTCTCCTGATACTGGATGGTCTAAAAGAGAAAAGAGGTTACATTATAAGGCGCACCTTCTTAAAAGTAGTGGCAAAAACTTATCCGCTTTGAACAGCCTATTAGGCTATAGTTTTCCATTATTAGCACGGTGCATTCAGCGAATGTGTAAAAAAGGTGCTTGTTTGGGCCATTATAGGTTCAGCTTCATTTTTGATTTCTTTACCTTGCCTTACGCCGGTATCAGACGCTGTTGACGGTATTTGCGCCATGAACATTTGTGGTGGTCTTTTCCAGATTATCCCATTCGCAGTGAAAAATAGAGATGTCCCTTGTCCCGTCACAATGTGGGGCGTGATATTTGTGGATGCCTCATCGAGAGCCCTTGCAAGGGCAGTTTCTAACTCCAAGCCAAAATCATAGCTTTCGGAATGTCCAAGCCAGTTTAATATTACAGTATGTTGCTTGCTTCTAAATAAATGCCAACAGTCATAACATAGTAATAAATATTTCGGTAACTCCCATTTCCAACCTGTTACAGCACGACAAGCGTCTTTTCTGATTGAGTTTACTACAGGTTTCTTCCCTCTGGTTTTCGGATCCGGCAATAATCATTTTAAGAAACCTATCAAGGTTTGGAGGCAGGTCCTTAGCATTGATCTCAAGGTTGTCCGCTGTTGGAGGCCACGGTGATTCTTTCGACTCTTTGAAAGCTTTGAGGATGTGACCTAGAAGAAGTAGGGCAATATCTCGGTACTTGTCTGTGCTTCCAAGAATGTAAGTTTGAGAGAGGGCATCAACAATGATTAATGTAGTGCTAACTACCAACAAGAAAGAAATTGCATCCGTTTTTCCTAGTAATCTTTTCATTTTGCAGACGCTTTAGGAGTATTTTGGAGTGGTAGCCCATGTTTTCGTATCCATTTTTCTCCAGTTCGTTGACATAGAACGTGCGCAAGGCAGTTAACCGGTGTCGCGGTAAAATAGGATCCGTGAAATTAAGACTTTTGAGTCTAGTTTTCCCGTCAAATAAGAACCTTTAGAGTTTAAATATACCAGGAGATTAAGAGTGGATCGTTAAATTAAGACTCCAATAATCTCTTGAAATCGAAAGATCATTTTGCTACTAGTCAGAATATCCCAGGAAATTAGGACTTCTATAGAACTACCAAAAATTTCGACAAAACAATTTCCAATAGCAAGAATCTGTAAGGATTATTTTTTTCAATGTTTGATAACCATGAAATGTTAAACACAATACAAACAATAAACAATGATATATTGTATTATAATGATATTAAAAACCAGTAATGTTCATAGGGGCGCCGCACGGGGTACGGTTGGTACAATTTCCACCTGATTTTTGTAAAACTGAAAAAAGATAATGCCAAATTACTATTCTCTGCACTTAGGATAGGTTCATTTCAAAAAATTTTCCGGTCAACACCGCTGGACCCTGCTGGGAGGCTTACAGACTCTCAGCTGAATTATAACTCGCTTCGCTCGTTTTTGCTCGCTACGTTTGCCGTACCACCTCTAAAGCCACTCCAGTGTCCCTTTTTACTAGTGAAATTAAGTATGTAGGGATTTTTAACATACTTATGGTTTAAACAGAAATCAATGATGAAAAATCTATCTTTGAATCAAAACATGAAAAATTTTGATTTGTTGCTTGACATTGGGTTTCTCAAGTGTTGGAAAAAGATATAAGTGAGCATCTGTCAAGCATCTCATAAAGTGATTGCAAAAATTTAATTTAAACAATCCCGTGCAGGTATAGTAGAAGACGTATGTTTTATTTCTAAAATATTCTTCTATCTTCTATCTATGCTTTCTTCCCTTCGCCATGATGCAGCGCACGTGTGTTTATTTGACACAACAAGTTACATACATATCGTATTATATTCACATTATGTTATATTTTCATTTACTACTACTGGTTCTGGCTTCTGTTTCCATGCATATTCCTTGTTTTTCAAAGATGTAAAGTATTCAGGTCGTTCTGTCTTGCTGATACCGTTTTTTGATTTCTTGAGCTCTAGTTTTTCACAGAAAGTACATTCTGGTGGGAAATGGGTCCCGAGCAACAATTACGAGGAGTGTAATTTCGTCGAGTGCCAACTGCTTATGGCGATTCGCTTTCTTGTGGTTCTGCTCCGTTGCCATCGAGACGCTTGAGGTTTCCCGTAAACCGCTGTTAACACTGGCGGTGGTACCATATACCTGCTCAGTCGTCAGGTAGGGTTGACGGAATCTGATCGCAGACTGCCTTCAGTCGACACGGGGAATCAAGTGGTTGGGTAAGTAGACGATTAAGGATTTCTAGCGGCTGATGTAGCTTTTCTGTAGAAGTTCCTCTTATTTTATTGAGGGGTGTAAAAAGACCATAATCAATGAGTGGTGTGTGTAATATACACGTAGCGAGAAGCGCGTAGAGGGATCAATATTTTCAGCGCATCCTTTTAGACATGTTTACTTGTATTTTTCAACTCTGCGAAATTAAAATAGGTAAAATAGTTAGAATTGTACATACATTCGAAGCGTACTTAAACCGTATATTTGAAAGATAGAAATCTTCGTTCCATAAAACCGCCAACACCCTCATTGGCCCTCTTATAAGGGGCAGAAACCTTTTTCAGGTGAAATAATAAACCTTTGTTGAGATAACGCCAAAACTGAAATTTCCCGTAATGGCGGCGCTTATTTGCACTTTCTTAATCTACGTCAAAGCTACGATCTATATGTTCTTTTTCATCATAAGTATTTTCACTGTCAATTTTAACTATTTTTTCTTTATATGTAGCGTCTTCCGCTACAAAATCTTACAGAGGGGCACGAAGAAAGGAGTAAGTAAGGAGAAAATAGAAAGAATGATAACAATGTCTTTAGCTTGGGGGGGGGATGCGAGAATTCGCCGGGCGCTAGTATTTCCATATGTACGTTCACACATTACGTTCACGGCAAAGCGGGCTGGAAATTCTCCATATATATGTTCCAGCCCACCTACGCGGGCTGTTTTTTTCTCATATATACGCGGGCTGTTTCCAGCTCGTTTTGGCGGGCGGGTTTGGAGGGCTCATATATACAGGTCTTAAGAGTGGTGGTACCCTTATCATTATCATGCTGACCAATTAATTGCTAAACCATTCAGCAACCATTTCCCTGTAAAAGTATGAATTTAATAATTGTTTCCAGAATAAGACTTACTTTCCCGTCTATTTCTTCATAAATTTTTGTTCAATTTCGACAATTCCACTCGCCTGACCCCACTCCCACAATTAATAATTTTTTGCACATTTTATAAACTGCTTTTAAAAATGATTTTTGGTACATACAAACTTTTAGACGGTTTTCCATCATTTTTAACACGTAGGAATATACAGCGGATATTTGAAAACAAGAAAAACGACGTAAACTAATCAATTATTATTATTAAGGTTAAGGTTTACAATAAATGTAAATGCATATAGTTGACTGTCAACCTATAAATTGAAATTTAAACAAATATCCTAAAGAAAGGGGCGTTTATTAAAGGGAGGCGTTTATTTAGAATTGATCTTTATAAGGGGCGTTTGTTGGAAGGAGGCGTTTAAAAAAGGGGGCGTTTATAAGAAGATTTACTGTAGTGTGAGTTAAGCCATTTGAAAACTTCGGTCAGATCTCCCCGCTTTCTTCTGTATCTCATACTCGGCATATTTAGACTCGTCAGTCTTTGTTCGTATGAAGTGTTTCTTGGACCTAGAATCATTTTTAATGCCCGCCGTAGAACTGTTTCAATTTGACGTTTGTCGAGTAAAAGCTGTGGGCTGCATACTGTTCCGCAGTATTCCAGAACAGTGCGCACTAATGAGATAAACAGCTTTTTAAAGATGAAGGGATCCATATAGGTAAAAGTTCTGCGAATTAGCCCAGCTAAGCGGTTTGTCTTGTTGACTTGAGAGGCTGTATGTAGAGAGAACTTTAAGTCGCAATCTACATAAACTCCCACATCTTTTTCACAGTTGGTCAAGGTTATTTCAATTTTTTGCCTTTATGGAGTCGTACATCATGTATGTATGAAATTGGTTTTTATTTCCTAGGTGCATAATGACACATGTCAATGTTGAAAGCCATTCTACATTTTTGGACCAGTTTACCAAAATATCTATGTCATTTTGCATTTTTTGCATGGTAATGCGAAATTACATTATGCATAAGACCTACCGTATTTTTGTGTCGCCAGCGTACAGAGTGGCAATCGAGGTAATGATATCGGGGATATCGTTGTCATAAATTATGAATAATAATAGTGCTGCAAAAACAGAACCTTAAGGTACACCACTTGTCACAGATGTCCAATCAGAAAAGGTTTCATTTACGTTTACCGGCTGTCTCCGCCTCGAAAGAAAGTTTTCCAGCCAGGATAGGATTTGTCCATTTATGCCATAAGGTCTAAGTTTGACAATAAGCCTTTTGTGGGGCGCTTTGTCAAACGCTTTTGCAAAATCTAGATAAATAATATTAACTGGAATGTTGTCATATAAGGCACGTGTCCATGAGTTCATGGCTGTTAACAGATTTGTCAGACATGAATGCTCAGGACGGAAACCTTGTTGGTAAGGGCTGAGCAGATTATTACACAAAAAGTAATTTAAAACATGGTCTTTAAGTATTTTTTCAAAAATCTTTACTGTAACGCTAATCGGTCTGTAGTTGCTTGCTTCAGATTTGTCGCCTTAAATAATAAGAGTGATGTTAGTGTCTTTCCTGTTTTGTAGCATAATTCCAGTTTTCATGACTTAAAAAAATTGTTGAGTAATTTTTTGACGTTTGTTCTCTTGTATCTTTTATTACCCGTGGATGTATGCCGACAGGGCTGGGGATTTGTTTGGATCTATTACTGATAGATCAACACAAGATCAAAGGATTTATGGTTATGGTGGTGGTGGGTTGGTTTAATGATGTGTTGGTACAGACAAGATTTGTGAATGCTTTCAATAAAATCTTTGGATTTGGTAGAGCGTGGTATAGGATTTTTCGGATCTTGCCAGATTATATCAGGATAGTTAAAGCATCGCTTAGCATAAGGATATTCAAATATTTTTTGCAGCATTCTATGATGTGCGAGTTGATAAGTTACTCATTGCCTGTTGAACTATTCGGTGATCTGTAGAAAGTAGTGAAAGAAGTTTAGTTTTGTCAATTATTATTTCACAGCTGATTGATTCTTGTGGCAATGGTGGCATTATTAGCTTCTATCACTTTGTCTACATTTAATGCTACCTCTGTGACAATACTCGCTTTATTGGTTCGTAAACAATTGAAAGTGTTTTTTCATAATTTCGCTATCTAAACCATCATGTCAGTTGTTTTTTGGGAGAGTTTCTGTCAAGTATACAATATGGGGTTTATATGAATCAATTAGAATGATAAGAAAGCTCATGTCTTTTGTTTAAAAGTGAATCGATATTAGTGTAGATAATATTTAGTTTGTTTATTTCTGGAGTATTTAGGGATTTGAAGTTAAACCAGCTTGAATTTGATTGTTGGTGTTTGTTTCGTTTGATGTAGTACTGAGTGCAGTTTTGATGTAGTACTGAGTGCATCACAAGGGACTTGACGCGTTTCTTTTCTTCTTTTCTACACAATAGTTTACTTTAAATTGATTCTTGAAAAACACAACACTTTTATTATTTTGCGATTGGTATCAGAAATTCTCTATAGCCTGTTGTCTTTTTGGTGGGTGACAATATATTGCTTACCATGCTCAAGCCTGTCTCAGTGACGGCAACTGCAATTTCTGTAGTTGTAGGAGCATTGCAACGTTGAGCTTGTTCACCAATCGGAGTTATGTCAGGACTAATGGCAATGTGCTCTGTCTTTGTTGTGCTTCAAGCCAGTCATCTCTCATGAAATAGACTACTTTCACTATTTTACCTTCACCATAAAATAAAGTACTTTTGCCATAAAATAAAGTACTTTCGCCATAAAATAGAGCACTTTCACCATAAAATATAGTACTTTCGCCATAAAATAAAGTACTTTCGTCATAAAATAGAGTACTTTCGCCATAAAAATATAGTACTTTCGCCATAAAATATAGTACCTTCACCATAAATTATAGTACCTTCACCATAAATTATAGTACCTTCACCATAAAATATAGTACCTTCACCATATAAAACATTGTACTTTCACTATAAAATATAGTACTTTTACCATAAAATATTGTACCTTTTTAAAATATAGCCAATTGTTCAGGGCCGCAAAAATAACAAAAACAAAGGTGTGTTAGTAAACCCGGAAACTGAGAAACTTGATTACTGTATTTTATTCCTTTCTGATAAAATAAGAAGAAACTACATAATTCGTATACCAGTATCAAGAAAAGAATTATATTTTCTGTTGTTATTATATTTGAGTGGAGACATAGACCAATTTCCTGGTCCAACAATAAAAGACGTATGTAAACAAAGTGAATTAAAGATCTTCCATCAAAACGTACTTGGGCTTGATCAGGTTAAGAAAGGATTTGTGAGTTAAAAGTAAAAAAGTAAAGTGGCCAAATTAACCCAAATGTTGGTAATGGGCGTAAACGAAGGTGTCTATCCCCTTTCGTTAGCGCAAGACGTTGGGTGTAACTGTTGAGGCGGGCGCCACTCCAACCACCAACACCCGTACTTTACCGCATCGAAATGAGACTCATTCGCTCTGTTGGGCGAGGCCGGGAGGATTTGAACTCGCAACCTCAGAACCCCAGAAGCTGGGAACCCCGCTGCAGTTAAAAGAAGAAAACTGGCGAGTAAGTGAGTGAACCTCAGAATTCGGAGATTGCAAGCGCTCTACCAACTGAGCTATCCCGACAAGGATAAGATACACTTTCGGGAATAGAACCCGAAAGATTGGACTAGGCGGTGGAATGGCAGTATATCTGAAGGACTCGATTAATTGGAAAAGGAGGTATGATTTTGAAAAGTCAAACGTTGAAAACATTGCAATCAAAATTTTTCCTCACAAAATCAAATCTTTTCTTATAATCACAATTTACAAACCACCAAGAGATTCAAACTATCTTTCAAAAAACTTTAACAAAGACTTAAATGACATAATTACTTCAGCATTGTCAACATGTAATGAGGTAATTCTCCTCGGGGACTGTAACGTGAATTACGCTCAAAGAGACCCGTGTGAATTCAAAAACATCCTCATAACAAATGGATTTAAACAATTGATTAAAGAAAAACCAGAACAACACAGCAATCATCCACATTGATAGACATCATAGCAACTACGTCTGCAAATACAATTAAAACATCTTTTGTTATTAAAACTACTTTTTCGGATCATGACATGGTTGGTTGTATCAAGAAACTTAATTTTATCAAGTACCCTGGGAAATGTTTCAAAACTAGAAACTTCCGAAGTTAAGAGACGTTTGCCCGGCTACGATGTTAAGAGTACGGTTGGTCTCCAGTCTACAATGCAAAAAATGCCAATCGTGCTGTCAAAATATTAAATGACATGCTTCGTAACATTTTTAACAAAAACGTCCCTTTCATAAATAAAAATATCAAAAGCAAACCATGTCCGTGGATTGACGATGCTACAAAACTGAAAATGACAGAACGCGATCAAAGCCTTCAAAAGGCAAGGCGTGCTATTTTGCAGATTTTAACTTGACAGTATCGTTAGTATGTGAATTTCCTTCCAGTGTGCAGTCATCTCCTGGTGCGCATGATTTTGCTTCACCTTACACTGTTTTAAACGTGACATTATTCCGTGCCTTACATCTGTCAATCCATCCATTCGATGCTGTGAAAGCAGCTATAAACATGTTTTACTGCTACATCAGTGGCTTTTTCCTGAAGGATTAATTCGTTCACAGGTATGTTATTCGACTTTAAGTTAATCGTTCCAGATAAAAACGCGCCATTATCCTCTCATTATTTGCAGGTAAAAACCATCTGGAAATGGTGTTTCTTGACACACCATACCTTTGAGCTACTAATGGCTTACACCTACTTCGTACTGTTTACAAAGAAGCTGGAATGCCGCCTCAAACAATGGCGGACCATGTATATATTTATTCTGTTGTTCTGTATTTTACTAATGCCATTCTTTGAATTGCCATATTTATTATGCATGATTTCGGTTCAGGAACACAAAGTTTAATTTATGTAGTATGACCCCACAAAGAGCTTAAACGTTTCACGACCAACAACGACAGGAACCCATTTGGAACTACCTACTTCGTGGTAGAAAAAAAAAGGAGTCCAAGGTACCTTCGCAAGAGTGGTGCCATGATAACATCATAGACGGAACCGTATGGCATATGTTTGTTTTTTAATGAAGCCCAGCATTTCGTCCCAATCTTTCTTTGAAGTTACGTGATTGAGCATCTTTCTATTTGTGACCGCTTTATTTATTTTCGAATGTTGTCACTTTCATTCGCTTACTTATTGTGTTTACTCGCCCACAAACCATGTTTCTAGACACTCACTCGCTGAGAATTTAATTAACCTACGCTCACTCTCTCACTCTGTTATGAAAATTAATATTTGGTTAGTTACTTAAATTAATTTTCAAACGATCCTTAAAACCGTTTTTAAGAGCATTACTTTTCTATTTGTCCTTTGTTGACATTAGCAAAGTAGCTCAACAATATATATATTATGTTTCAAAAGGTCACCTTAGTTACAATCACCTTGGTGTCTCTATAGTTCTTAAAGAAGGTATATATATATATATATGTATATTTCATATAGAACCTTGTATCGTAACCAAATTAAACCAATCGAAAAACTATTCTAAAATTGGTGTTTCCGTGCATTCTTTTAATCGCAATATACTGCGCGTGTCTAGTAGAAGATGGCGAATTTCGCCAGCATTTTCGTCATAATTACATTTCCGTAAGCATCATGAATAAGTTTCATTCACCATAAAACGAGAGAAGGTGGTCGGTGTAACTGGACGTCGATTCGGTGAGAGAGGTCGTTGTTTACTGGGCGTGTCCGGGAGATCAAGCAAACTTGCTGCTTTGGTACCGAGAAGGAGGCTCTTATTTGTAAATTGAGGTTTCAAGAGAGAGGACGCTAGTTCGTCGTTCTGTTGATTCTTATCATTGGTAGAAACGATGTTATCTGAGGTTTTTATGTGAGGATCTGTAGTAGGAAACCTCATTGAAGTGCTACTGTAACTGTTCAAACTGCTTTCCGCTGTGCTTGGACAGTTCAAACTGCTCTTCGCCGTACTTATATACAATTCACTGTCGCTGTCTGAAACGTTTGGTAGCAATCCATCATCATCGTGCAAAGACACTAAAACCTTCGGAAAAGCTTCGATACATTCGTCTCCTTCAAACGCTTGGTTTTCAACAGAAGGGTGTGCAGGTGGAGCATGGTGAACTATCGCTTCTACTTCAATGGTGTGGGATATGCCCTTTAGATTGTTTTCGTTGTACAGAGCAGAAGTAGGTCGTTTAGTGTGTTGTTGTGGTCTATTATCTGCTATCATACAGGATCTCGGCCGAAGCGCCTTGGAAGATGTAGATAGTTTTTCGTCGTTTAAGTTATCTAAACTTTTATATCTTCTTGCGTTTTCAGGCAAATCGAAGGTGATTTTCTTAGTCCGTCGAAGATTGACGCCGTTAGCTGTTTTCACTGGAGAGTTTTCACAGGAGCTTTCTTCTTTGTTTAGCGGTATCCCAAGTTTACGTGCCCGTTTTTTTTTTAATCTATCTTCTGCGCGCTTTGCGTATCTCTGCCTTCTTCGACTGGGGTCAGGTTTTTCTGTTTTTTTATCTTTTGGCTTGGAGAATGGCGGACGTTTCTTGAACTTCTTTGTGTCTTTTTGAAAAGCTTCTTCCTCCAGCATTCCTTCAGGTATCTCCGACGGTAACGATTTCTTTGGCTTCTCCATGGCTGCCGTTAAAATCGAAAATATCCAGTGATATCTCATTACTTCTGTGTCGCATTTCATGTAATATGTTCCCGCCCCGGTGTCAATGGAGAATGGAAATCTGTTGTTCGTGCGCTTTACAATAGAACACAAAGTAAACTTGGTCAATTC
This sequence comes from Candelabrum cocksii, assembly GCA_963930725.1. Classification (NCBI taxonomy): domain Eukaryota; kingdom Metazoa; phylum Cnidaria; class Hydrozoa; order Anthoathecata; family Candelabridae; genus Candelabrum; species Candelabrum cocksii. The sequence continues at coordinate 7,157,563 of OZ005665.1, forward strand.
TAATGTTTTTATTAAATCAATGCGCTGATCGGACTTCTTCTTGTAGAACTGCAACCACTTGCCCCTCACCACCCCCCAATACTCCATCCATTGGTTGAACGATTCCCTCCTCATGATCAAGTTCTCGTAATATATCGTGGGTAAATTTCGTTCCACTTCCTGCTTACTCGCCATCAGTTAAGATGTTGTCGTAAATGTCACAAGAAAATTTCAACTGTGGAATATAATAAGACAAATCACTTTAAGTACAGCAGTAAAGGCAAATACACTAAGAAAAAGTTTACTATGGAATAAGAAAAAATTATAAGTTTTACATTCGGAGAAGTGTTTATTTCCAAAGTAAAAACTTGTAAAATTTTCACCTTTTAGTCGTGTCGCAACTTTTTGTGCCTATCTATAATATGTATTTCACGTTTTTCGTTTTAATTCAATATTTATGGTTAGGTGAATAGCGCAGATGATTAATAATTCACATGAGAAAATCTTGAAAACACTGAGCCTTCAAGTCTTAGTTCCAGCAGCTGTGATTTTGCTTTTTCTTTTAAGAAATAACTGCCTATTTAATTCCTCCAGAATGCTTTTATTCAATCGATCGATCAATAATATCTTCCACCGAATTGCTTTATCTCTGGTTTCTAATATAAACAATGTTACTAATGTAGTTCGTTGTTATTAAAAAATGTACTGTTAACGTTTCTACTGATCTGAATGTTCCCATAAAGAGCGTATTGTAATGTAAAACTATCGTTTTTATAAAAAACTAATTTCTAAACCGCGTTAGAACTAAACAGGGTGTTGAATTGAGCTGAACTACCACGAAGCTTGATGATTATGTTTTGAATTTGATGATGTCATGAAAAAAATCCTTTGACGTATTAGAGATTTTTTAATGCTGAATAATGATTTTGCAAACAACCATTGACCTTTCCAACAAGCATTACAATTAAACAATTACTCACGTAATAAAACTTATTTTCCAACAATTTCTTTATCGATTTTGGTTCAACTTCGACTGAGGACAATTCCACTCGCCTGACCCCCTTCCCGCAATTAATAATTTTACATAAGTTTTCCGTTGACAACCTTTGTAGATGATGATAGGAATATACATCTGATATTTGAAAACAAGAAAAACTCAGTAATCAATTATTTAGAGCCAATGACCTATATGTCAAATTGCAGCCACAAAGGAATTACAGGATTAAATTTACGCGCTATTTTAACCCTAATATTTCCGTTCAAAATTTACTCATCCCAATTTTAATAGAATTTTTTTAAACAATAACAAACATGTATATATATACGCATATGGATATGAGATTTCAATACTAATTGCGATTGGATTACGCTATACCAGAGGTAGAGAACTTTTGTTGGCGAACGATCAGGTTGGACATAAGTAGAATGTGGGCAACTGTTCAGGACCGTAAAACCTTTCTTTACAGGTGCAACAATTAAATTTGCTGTTTTTCCAGAAGAGCTAACTCATTTAAAAATATAGCTGTTCTGCTGAAGCAAATGTTTACGAAAAACACTAATCTTTTTAAACTTTTTATTTACTTACAGCTAATCATGCATGAAGCTCATGTGCATGTTCGTGACATGAATAAAATAAATACCGAAAACAGAAAGCCAACAAGCCTAGTCTACTTTAAGAAATAAATATAATAATAAGATTTAACTAAATATTTCATAAAGTTATTTTGGTGTCTATTTTTGAGAAGAGAAATTTTTTGATCACCAAATACCTGTCAACCAACAGTCTAGGTCTACATGAGGAATTTTGGAAAATTCTTAGACAAATTTCATCGGGTATTATTATGTATAAGGTTGAAAATTCCATGCTGCAATATTACGGTTTTACTGTATGGGACAGAAAAATGCAATAAAATAATATCTCCATGCCTTTTTGTGCAAGGACAAATACATTTTTACCGATTTGCGTATAAAGCTTACTCATACGCAGTTTTTCAAGGCTTGTAAATGTGGTAAGCCTATTCAGAAAGAAGATGTGTTAGTGGTGAAATCGTTTGGAAAAATTTCCTGTCGACGGAAAAAATAATATGGCAAGAATAGCAAAAATTTACGCCCATGTATATCCATTTTAATGATGAATGCCTAATGAATTTCATTGATAAATTCTACGCCCCTGGTGAATCTTTCGAATATGAAAACATTAAGATCGACCAAAAGACACGAGAAGAATTATCAGAAGCTGATATAGGATTTTTTTACAGGATTAGGGATGAAATAGTTTTTACAAAACCAAACTACATATTCTTTTGTTACTTGCACATTTTATTTTCAGGTCATTTTTATAGGTACCATTTTTGTTATTACTGTATTTTATGTTTTGCGTAAAAAGCTTCTTAACTTTGACGGACAATTTATCACTATTTTTCTGTACACCGTACATAATTTATGTGGGAAGGTTTCATTTTGTTATGTTATGGGTGATACAATTTATAAAGGATTTAGAAGGTAGTGCTGCACTTTATCAGTGTTTATGGGTGTTTGAATTAAAAGAAATGAACTTTTACCCTGCACATTTTGAAAAATACTAGGTTCCCCATGTTTTATGCACCTGAATCATTCTCTTATCATAAAAGATGCTACATACCGAATATTAAATCTTAACTTTCTTATCTGGACGAGGGTATGGCTAATATAGTGGTTTTACAACAACACCAAAACTCCCCCCAAAGAACATACCTTAGATTTGCCTCTTGTTTACTTTTCGTTTATTTTGTTTAACTAGATAACTGTATATTTCTCGCTACATTATCTTAACTTTCCTTATATATAGATATATATTTTAGAAATTACATTTGATGTGATGTATTCTTATGCTTTCCCTCCTCTCAGTGATTGGTAGAAATCCCTGGAGATGAATAGAATATATTACAGAGTTGATGGTGGTCGAGAAAGTAGTTTGAGGCATCTAAGTGTTCATTTTAGCATAGAAAAAATGTTTTTAAAATCATAAATGAACACAGATAGCCAGACATTTGAATCTTAATACAAGAAAAATAAAAAACCGAAATAAAAAGTTCGAGAGCGGTGTCGACTGTATCGTCCTTTTGCGTCTCTTTTTCATTGGAAAAATGGGAATTTAAGCGAATAAGGAAAACTTATTTATTTTCGCGGATCATGGAGAGAAAAAATTTCGCGGATTTTGGGGGAAAGTAGCTACTTCGTGGCAGAATAAGGAGCAAAGTCAAGCTATTAGTATACTATAAATCATCAACACAGCAAAACTGATTTCATCTGTTGTATTGCATATCTTATCACAACACATATCAACATAGACCATGCTATCACAAAGTTGTTTAGTGAACGGTTATAAATAAACAGCGCCGTATTTCATCAAAAATAACCTTAACACAAATGGGAGCAATTAAATACACTAAAACTCCGGGTCGAGGTCTTCATGATGCTTAATTAGCGTTCTGGAAGCCTCGTTAAAAAAAACACAAACAAAAAAAATCAAGTTGCTAAATACATATAAGTAGTTACTTCTCTACTTACTCCTCGTCGAGAAATCCACGATTTTAAAATGGCTATGTCGATGAACTATTTATGTCAAACATTCCAACTTTAAAATACTTTTATTTAAAAAGCGTACTACCTATTTATTCCGCCGTCTAAAGGATTAAATCCTTTGAGATATTCTATTAACCGGGCTCATTGACTGAATAATACTTCTGTGCTTCTATCGGCGCCACAAATATTACAGAAGTAAAACTAGTCGATAAATGCAGTTGGGACAGTAAAAGTCAGCCTTAAACTTATGAGTAAGGAAAATAAAAACCCGAGTAACGTCGGGTTGGCGTAACTCTGTTTACCATACATTTTTGAAGGGTAGGCAGGCTGCCCCCAGGCTTGATTCGCCTACTTCGCGAATCGCTCGGGTTGTAGTGGCCTCCACAAATTCAAAGAAAAGTGAGAAGCAATGTTTCTGTGATTTTTGCAAATTAGTCATTTAAAAAGAGTAATACAGTTCACTAAATATATTTGCGGATAAAAAAAGAAAACCATAAATCACATAATTTACACATCTACTCCACGAAAATAAAGTTGACAATTGCGTATATTACAATAATTGAAAGAGAAATGTTCGAAAAAGAAAAGTAAATAGGTATATAGTGTAAATATCTTCCATGTCAATCACGTAGTGTCTGGCGTAATTACTAGCTATTTTGTTCAGATGAGAATCTAGTAAAATGCCTTACACATCACTCCTCGTCACTCCAGTCATCTGAGAACTCACTATCATCATCGTCTTCGCTGTCAGAGAACTCCATGGCAATCCTTCGGGCAAGAATTGAAGCAACATCATTTCCCATATTCATTTTTTTCTCCTCTTTAGATACCAGCTGGGTTTTCCTTAGATTCATACCAGTGCGTATGGCGCCGAGCAAATCGTTTCGTGCATCCACTACCGGTTCAACTGGCTTGGGAGCGCTTAGCTTTACATTAGCTAAAATATTGCCTGATATACCAGGGTTAGTACTTGATGGGGGTGGAGGAGGTGGAACAGCTACTTCTAAGCCTGCAACAAGAAATAAGGGAGGTGGTGGTGGTGGAGGAGGGGGTGCTGAATTTTCAAATTTGGCAATTACAGGTGGTGGCGGTGACAACGGAGATTGTGGAGACATCAAAGGAGGTGGTGGTGGGGGAGGAGAATTAGGTTTACTCTGAGGCGAGAGAGCCTGTTGTGAACCCGATAATGGTGGAGGGGGAGGAGGTGGCGGGGGTAGAGCTGACTTCATCGGAGAACCCTGAAGTGGTGGTGGTGGAGGTGCGGAAGTGGGTCTACCAATCAATGACAATGTTGAGTTCCTATTACTTGAAGCTCTGCGTGGAGTTGATTTAGGTGACACATGAGAAGATCCACTCGACAATACAGAATGTGTAGGTGACTTTACATCCTGCACAGTTGTGTCAGGGGAATCGGCATTACCTGAACCACTTTTTTTATTGGCAGAGGTAATCTCCCAATCAGGGACATTTCTTCCAACCTCTTTCTTTTTAACCCCTTTTACAACCTTTTTCTCTGTGTTCACTTTTTTACCACGATTTTCTCGTTTCTAAAATTAACAGGACAAAAATAATACAAAAGATATCAAAAAAGGATATCAAAGATATTATTGCTATACAAAACACTAATTTCACCTTCTTTCTTCTTCTTTTCTCTAATTCCACATTCATCTTCTCTTTCCATAGTTCAAAGAAATAATCTGGATCTGTGTAGAACTTCAGAGCATCCTTGCCATCTTGACGAAATTGAGTGAGGGCTTGAAGATCGGGCACTGGTTCACAACGGTTGTATGTTTCCAACATGGCTTCTGGCAGAGTCCTTCTGGAGACAACTTGCTGGTCAGACTGAACAGTCAGTTTAAACACCTTTAGAAGATTCAGATCTTGAAGAGAAACTAAAACAACCAAAAATCTTTTATTATAGGTTGTTCTACCAGGTGTTTTTCCAATATTTCTGTATTTTATGAAAATAATAAAATACATACATACACCTCATTATTTAATGCTGATTTAATTAATGAAACCTACTGATTACCATTATCTCTTGGATTGTTACTTGTTTGATTAATGAAACCTACTGATTACCATTATCTCTTGGATTGTTACTTGTTTGATTAATGAAACCTACTGATTACCATTATCTCTTGGATTGTTACTTGTTTGATTATATCAAGTATTACAAGTGCTCCTCTTCAATTAGTCTTAATCTTCATAGCAAACTTTTCAGTAAATGATGGGATTTTCTCTAATTCCAAAGGTCGCTCCTAACCATACAGTAAATTAACTGTTGGGGGATTATTCAAATTTCAAATTTACTGCAACCAAAATAAAATGATTATACATACCTTCTTCACCAGCCGAATCAAGTTGTGATGCTTTCTTTGCCAAAACATTGAGACGATCTTGTACTTTACATGTGCGCTGATGAATATTATTTGCATCATGAAATACCTCAGCAAATATGCTTTCAGCATGTTTTGCAAGACTACTCAATTGCAAAATAATTCCACTTAAAGTGTTGACTGATACTGCTTCCAACTCATTTTTGGAATTCTTTGGAATCAGTTCACGACTGCAATATATTGGTTCCACCAAACGTTTAACAACTGGCATAATTGATTGTGCTTTAAAAAGTAAGTATGTAGCAATAAATATACACAATGAGTGTGTGAAATAATGATAATTTATATAATATGTTTTATCAGAAACACATTGCACTGGAGAGTGGTATAAGTGTATATATATATATATATATATATATATATATATATATATATATATATATATATATATATATATATATATATATATATATATATATATATATATATATATATATATATATATATATATATATATATATATATATATATATATATATATATATATATATATATATAAATTTGTACAAATGTTACTTTGACAAAATTTGGTATCAGACATTTGATATGGTTTATTTTAGTGTTTGCAGGTAGTTTTTATATATTTGTATTATAATCAAAACGTAGAAAAATAGAGGTTCATTAGATCGAAGGTATATGGCCAACAAAAAAAAGGTAGCAGAATTTTACCAAACTTAGACATCATCAAGTTTTTTATGGACGTTGTTCAAGCAAACTATCTTACACTTTCTCCCATAATTTTTCTCTGTACAACTAGGTTTTCGTCATCTTCTCATCAATGGACTGTTTGTGTTCCAAATTGTCACAGGGATTTCTACAAGGACAGTTTTTCCCCACGAACATCTAGACTTTTGAACGACCTTCCATCTACATGCTTTCCTTCTGACTATAACTTACAACTGTTCAAATCAAATGTTCATTGCTATCTTAAATCTGGTTAACTTTTCATGTAGCTCTTTGCACACAAGTGGCTTTTAAGGAGTTGTTTTGAGCAACTACAATAAAAAAATCCCAAACAATTTAAAAATGGAAAACCTGGAAGCAATTGGTTAAATTGCAGAAATATATTTTCATACCAATTGGTTATATAAAAGTTTTTCTAAAAAGAAACAATTTGTTTTTAAAAAACCCAGAAATGATTAGCAAGGCCAGGAATGGGAATACCTCTAACCTGTTTATTTATGATTTTTACGACCAATTAGAAAAGGTCTGATAACACATTAAAAAATGGAAAATAATTGCTGTCCAAAATAGAACAAGAATATTGGTTATTAATATATATATACGTGTGTGTGACATGTGTGTGTGTGATGGCACTAAATTTTCAAAACAAATTAGGTTTGTGACAGCCTTCTATTTATGATCATCCATTAACGTAAGAAAATGGGACAATGAGACAAATTTAACAAAAAAATAGAATTGAAACTAGTGAAATAGAAAGATGTGTTGAAAATTGTGTAATTTATTTTTAAAGTATGAAAATACTATAATTGTAAATAATGTAGTATATAATAAGTATATTGTCATGTATATAAACAAGAAGTGTCCAAATGTCAGCTGTTTGTGTTGCTTGCTGATATAGCTATAATATTATTATATCTATAATAATGTTCTTCTACTATGGCATTTATAGTGTTTTTGCAACCCCCACTCCTTGCTTACCTTAACACTTCTCTATAAAGGGATTTATCGAGATAAAAATCATGATGATCAAATTTTATTTAACATTTTTAGCGAATCTATAGAATATACCTAAGTACACTGGTGGCTAGACGGTTACAAACAATTTTGCAAAAGCTTTTTGTCTTTACATTATTTAACCACAACTGTCAAGGTTAACCATTTCACTCCATTTTCAAACCGATATATGTATATACCTATTATGCAAGTTAAGAATTCGGCGAGTAAACGCATTGGACGTAATACTCGGGTAAATTATTTCTGGAAGATCATTCATTCATATTGTCGAGTACAACACCCAGCGACTTACTCGAAAAATGAAAATGGACGTACGTATAAGACCTTAGAAAAGTCATTGTTTATCCACCTATTTTTTAATTATATACCATACCGAGTTGGCAATTAAAATCCAAAGTTCTTAAATAACCAAATAAGCAAACCCTTTTGAAATACCGTAAATGCCGTAATAACCACCCGGGTGTTTATTTAATTTTAAAACCCTTACCGACCCGGTTAGCAGACGAAATCATCCACCAAAATGCGAAAAACTGTAACATTAACATTTTTTAAACCGAAACCGAAACATAACAAACATAAACAAATATGGCGGGTTGGCAAAAACATATATATAATATACATTTACTGTCATTACTGTAAAAACAAATATGATTATTATATTATCTACTTTGCTATTAAATTTAACTATAGATATACAGTTTTTATTCTTCATTTTTTTTGGAACAATCATCACACTGCCATTTTTCGTTTTCATCATTTAAAACCTCTGTTGCTGGAACACATCTTGTGAAACCAGTTTAAGCAACTTTCACATTCATTTATTTATTTATTTTACCAATATTTATACAGGATATACATATCAACAAATATAAAATATGCTGTTTTCCATATGCGTCCTGTGTGAATAGCAAAAAGTAAAAAATGAAAATAAGATTGAAAAACGAAATTGAGTGATAAAAGCTTAAAAGAGAATTGGATCAAAAACGATGTAAATGGAGATTAGTGAAAACTCAAATGCTGCAGTAAAAAGAATATAAACAAGTAGTTAAAAGCTTAGGATCTAAAATTAGTATAAAATCAAGTTAAAACCTAACAATATATAACAATGTTTTGCAATAAAAAACTAAGTAAAAACCTTTTTGACTTTTGACAGAAATTGACTGTATGGGAGCTCACGAATGGTAATTGGCAGTTCATTATAAATCTTAGCTGCCAAAAATTTACTTGATCGCTTACCATATTCAATTTTGTACCGAGGTAGTCTCATCAAAAGTTTGTTATTTCGTGTATTAATGTTGTGATCGATTTTTGAAAAATAACCAAGGAAATCTTCACAAACTTTGCCTTCAATGCAGTTACGCACAAATTTACATGCAGCTATCTTCCTTGATCCAATGATGGTGCGAAGTTTAGTGTTTTTCTTTGGCCGTACAATATTTCTTGCCCTTTGTTCGAATAACTCGTATCTTTTAAGTTGGGTATCAGTGTTTTTAAGCTGTACAAGATTACAATAGGTAAACATGGGGATGATCATGGAATTGTAGATAGCAGCTGCAGTTTCCGAATCCATATTGTGACATAGCTTACCAAGGTAGTGTAAACGACTGGTGGCTTTTTTATAGCTGTTCATAAAGTGAGTGTTAAGGTTAAGAGAACTTTCTAGTGATATCCCCAGGTATTTGTATGATGTGGTTACACATAGATCCCCGACATTACACTTGATTGAGATTTGCCTGGAAAGTTTCTTTAATCGTTGAGCGGTACCAAACAACATCACCTCATAATGTCATCATCATCATAATTATCCTGTAATAATTCACAAGTCAATACACCACTGGGACAAACGGCTGAAGTCAGCAGATAGCTTGTTCTCAATGTCTTCAAGAGATTTCCCACCGGTGTAGAGTACTGTATCGTCAGCATAATGGATAAGTTTACATTTATCAATGTGGTCAACAACTTCATTTAGATACAGCAGGAATAGTAAAGGACCCAACAGGGATCCTTGAGGTACTCCACAGGTCACAGATTCGGGTTCGGAGGTTTCACCACCAAAAACGACTCTCTGACTACGGTTAAAGAGGTAATCAGTAAACCAGGCTAGCTCAGTATCTCGAACTCCATAACACTTTAATTTCGATAATAGCTGACTGTGACTTAACGTATCAAACGCCTTGGTAAAGTCAACAAATATTGCACCTACAATATTACCTTGATCGACAAAGTCTCTAATGGTGTCAACTAAGAGAGTGGTAGCAAATTCGGTCGATCTCTTTGAGCGAAAACCGAATTGATTTTTGGAGAGGAGGTTTTGGCTCTCCAGGAAACTTAGCAACTGTTTATGGACTGCTTTCTCCAATATTTTCGATATTATTGGTATTATGGATATCGGCCGGTAGTTGCCAAAGTCACATTTTGATCCCGATTTAAAAATAGGAGTTATCTTTGCTGATTTCCACGCATTAGGAACTACGCCACTCTGCAACGACAGGTTTATAAGGTGCGATAATGGTTTGGAAATAATCGGTGCGGCATCCTTGATGAAACCAGCAGGAAGTTTGTCCAAACCAGGGGCTTTTTTCCGCTTTAATGATCTCAGAAGCGATTGAACTTCAACAACAGATACATAAGTAAATTTAAAGGTATCAAATGTGCGATTTCTTGGAATGTTCGGGTAGGACCAAGTGAAATTTACCAAAGGAATGGCACACTTCTTCAGCTTATTTACAATGGTACTAAAAAACAAGCAGAAACCGTCAGCTATATGTCGTTTGTTTGTAGTATTTTGACCGTTAATACAGAAGGATGTGGATTGAACGGTAGATTTTCCAGTTACCGAATATATGGCTTTTATGGTTGACCAGAATTTTGACGGGTCATTTTTATTCTCCTGGAGTAAATTCTTGTTATACGTTGAGATTGCTTTGCGTACGAGAATGTTAACTCTATTCCTCAGGTCCTTGTACATATTTTTATCATTTTCGTTCTTGGTTTTTCGACTTAAACGTAACATTTTGTTTCTTTCAGTTAGAAGGGTTTTTATTTCTGCAGTTATCCACGGGCATGGTTTACCTTTGATATTTCTTGTAATTTTAGGAGCTCTGTTGTTAAGTGACTCGATAAGAAAACCATAGAAAACTTCCCATGCATCGTTAATGTTACTTATTGAATAAAAGAAATTCCAATCTTTAGAGGCCAAGTCGTCGCATATTGTATCAGGAGAGTAATTTCGGTAGTCTCAGCAGTTCATTGTCTTAGGAGTAAATTTGATTGAATGTTTTTTTCGTATACATCCAACCATTTCATGGTCGGCGATACCAGAGGGAATTGTTGAAGTTTTTGTGATGTTGTTACTGCGAGTAGATGCGATAATATCGATTAGTGTTTCGGATCCAGAAGCAATTCTCGTGGGTGATTTAACTAATTGCTTTAACCCAAAAAGACTCAAAATCGCTTTGAAATCAGTCAAAATCAGTGTTTGTTTGTTTCAATCATCTCTCTGGAAAAAAGAAAAGTAAAAAAGTAGAGTAAAAATGGTCTGCCAGATAGATATTTGACTCTATGTTCGGAAAGAAATCTAGCATCATCAACTCAAACATAATGATTAATTTCCACGGAACCGATTTCAGAATGCTATGACGTCATATTTTACGATTGCCAACCTCCTCATTTAGGTGGATGATTTCGTCTGCTAACCTACCGACCCCTTTCAAACTAGCCTCTCGAACCCTGCCGAATTATCACCCCTTTAATGGAGAAGCTTACTTAGGCAGGGTGGCTTAAAAAATACCCTTATCCCGGGGCGCTTATTCTGTCGTTGCTGTATATAAAGTGTTTTTACCATAATCTGCTGTATAATATAAATCTGTAAAAAGGCAAGTTCACAGTGATTCTTTGTTATAGAAGTAATGAGTGCAATTTGCACGAGCTAGTCTATATAATTTGTAGAAAATTTGAATATTCGTTAGAATTTCGTTGGAGATAAAAGATCGGATTCAAGTTATTTAAAATAGTAAAAAGTTTAAAAATCAAAATCAACTTAACTTCGATTACTCTAGAACTTAACTTTAATTAAAATGAAGTTGATGGCGGGGTGATGTTTACCATAGTCGATGGAATGACACAATGGTAGTTCACCTCCATTTACGGTGCGATTTTATTCGGGAATTCAAAGACCATAATGCAGTGCAATCAGTCACTATTGTACAAATGCAAAACAGTAATAGCATCTACGGATTCGAGCGCGTGGGAATTCTGTGGGGGAATCATCGAGACGGATCTTCCCTTATAACACTTGATGTCGTGAATAATGGAATAGAAACGTTGTGGATTGTGGATATAGTGCATTTCATTATACGGACGTTAGTGACGTTTACATTGTTCACGTTTATCGTTCGTCTAATACCATGATGACGAAAAAATTGTTGTTTGTCAAACCGAAACGGGCCTATTATCGGGACCCGTAGAATAACATATCTAAACTGTTGAATGTATGAGTTGTACAAGCTAAAAGAAGTACACAGTCGAAGATTAGGTTCGCTGCATTGATTGGACACCAATTCAACAATGCAACTCCATGTTGATTGCTGTATGGAGGATTATGCGGGTACAGGTAGGTATAAATGTTATGGGTGGTTTATAAAGCCTTTTCTAAAAGTACAAATTGTTATAAACGGCTTTAAAAGAAACGACACTAACGAAGATGATCCCACCATAAATTTACCTTTCCGATACTCAAATAGATATAAAGAAATATCACTAAAAACAATATCTGACAAATGCACTTCGCGTATATAGATATATTTCGCGTAAAAAAGAAATATGCTATAAATAAATTGAATTAGAAAATATTTTTGGAATATACAATATAAGAATCCAAACAATCCAAAAAAGAGTCCATGTCTCTGATGCACAGGCACTTTAACACATAAATACTTTATAACTAGCTATATAAACCCCGTGCAAAATGCACTCATCACTTAATAGAGAATAACTGTGTCAACCTTCCAACTCCTTGTGTTTGTATATAAATGCATATGTCTACCTGTGACAATTTGTATATTTAATAATCTTTAAAAATCTGATTTTGGTTTCAAATGTTTTGAAACGCTTAAATTTGCCTTTCTTAAGCTTTTGTGTAAACGCTCTTTGGTTTAGATTTTTCTTGCATGAATTTTAAACAGTGCATATGGAAGTGCAAATTTCACGCATCATTTCAGTAGAAGGGAGCGTTGAGTCATGCGTTTGTATGTGTTAAAAATGCAGATCTTTATTAGAAACATGTTGTGTATTTTGTTTTTGTTTTCTGGCATGCGTCCCCTTTATGCAATTTTAAAAAAAATTTAAAAATTTTATGAAAAAACATTGGTGGGGCGCCCTTTTGCGTTTTGTGGGGTTTTATAGTAGGAATCATCACCGTAAGACTGTAGTGTGTACGACAGGAACTCCGTATTAAAACGATGTCACCAAGCCTTAATACACCTTTTTCTTTTTATAAGCATGAGGGAAAATCGGCTCCAGCATCATTTATGCTTAGCATTTTAAAAATTTCAGGCTCAATATATGCTTATATATATGCTTATATTTTCATTTAAAAAAATTACGAAGTAGAAAGAAATCTATTTGATTTTATTCAATATTCTTGAACCATTTTAACTGAACTATTTAACGATGATTGAACTTGATATAGACTATGATAAACGTTAAAGAATAACTATTCTTTATATTATTTTTCTTTATACTTCTAGAAAGAAACATTTCCCATCTTATTTCCTATATATTTACTCGCTAGATTTGGCAAGGTAATTGTTATCCAAGAAATATGTAGCTTTCACAAATCTCTTCTTAATCATTAAATCAATACTTATAAATGGAAATCATAAAAATTTCTTACCATAAAAATATTCAAAACTTTAATTTTATTTAAACCATATTTAATTTCAGATTCACTTCATCAACTTCATCATTTTTCATATTTCAGATTAACGGCGTCATCAATTTACTTGGTTACCTGCTGTTTTGTATTTTATAGTAGCGAGAAAGTGTGATTTGTAAAAAGGTCGGAAACGAAAGTGAAGGACACGAACGGTGAACGGTTATTAGTATAGTCAGGGCCTCCAAGAGAAAAAAGGCATGGGGGGGGGGGGGGGGGGGGCAGAAGTATAGTTGGGCTCTAGAACGAGAGCGCAGCGCGAGTGTTATTTTCAAAAAACAATATTTTAGTAGGGGAGGGGCTATTGAAAAGGGCCTACCAACTCATTAGACCAAATCATTATTTTAATTTTTTAATTTTAAAGCATTTAAGCCCATTGCTAAACAAAATAAATTTTTTTTCAAATATTTATGGACCCCTGTTTAGCATGGGCCCCGGGTACTTTGCCCCCGTTGCCCCCCCCCCCCCCTCTCGGTGGGCCTGAGTATAGTAACTAGCAATAGGACCCAAGTGCGAAATGCACTCATTACTTCTAAGACAAAGAAATACTATCAACTTGCCTTTACATGTTTGTATAAATATATACATGCATAAAGCGTGCCTACCCTTGACCATCTGTATAATTAAACCTTAAAAAATCGATTTTGAGAATCACTTGGTTTCAAATGTTTTGCTTCATTTAAAGTTTTTCTAAATCGTTCTGTAGATTTTATGCAGAGAGTTTCATTTGCGCATTTTGTGCATCATTTCTTTAGTGAGCAGTTTATGGTTGCTCATATGTTGCAATATTATGATACACATTATATATATTTTAATTATGATATTTATTGTATGAAACATCGGATAATGTAATCAGGGGTGGCGCCACTGTTTTTCCGACGAGGGGGCTTACAGCGCCGACGGGAGGGGGGGGGGGGGGGGCTAATTGCTTGACTCTAAGTTTACAGATTTGGCACCTCTATATTTAAACATAACCTGCCATGAAACTAGATATCATGATAATTGTATTAATCACAAAAAAGACCTAACGTTAAAAAATGTCAGTATTTTGTTAATATTGCTTTACTTCCGACGGGGGGGGGGGGGGGGGGCTGAGAAGTTCCGACGGACTGTAGCCCCCCCCCCCCCTAGCCCCCCCCCACAGTCTTTGTCTGGTACTGATTGTCTGCAGCGCTTCTTTTTATGAGCGCGTTCTTAAACTGCAAGAAAATTTAAAACAAAGATGGCTGACGAAGAAACAATACGCCGTCTAATAATACGTTTCGTTTTGTACACCCCGAGATTTCCCTCGACTTCTTTTTGTCTGGTTTGTTCAAACAACAACGTTATCAATCCATTCAAATTATCCCTAGCATGGGGAAATCTTCCTTCAGTGATTCAAACGAAGAAATTGCTATGCTCTTTCTTTCCAACAGTTCATTCAAATCCCATTCGATTGCCCTAACAAGATCTGATGTTTCTTCAAAAAACAAAGCAATCTCTTCAGTTCCATCAGTTTCAGAGTCTGCCATCTTTATTACTATTAATTTTTTACTTTCAGTTTCTCTAAAATAACGCGAGCGTTAAGTTAATTTTCCAGACCAGACCGAACAAAGTTGGTCAGATTTCACTGACCATATATTTTGAACATTGAAAAAATATATAATATGTAACATAATATATATCATATACCATAATATATAACATAAAAAAATGTACGATCTTATTATAAATATTATGCATTTTAATAATATATATTTTATATGATTTAACATATTACATATCATAATATAAATAATGTGTGTCATAATATTGCAACATATGAGCAACCATAGTAGTTACTTATTCTGTTTTTTGTGTGTTTTAAAAATACATCCTTGTTACAAACCTGTCAAAAATTTCTGTGTTTGTATATAAATATATATATATATATATACGTGTCTACCCGTAACGATATTTACATTTAAAAATCAGATTCAAGAATATTTTCTTTCAGCTTAAATTAGCCCTCTTTTCTAAAACGATTAGATTTCAATTTAGATTTTTCCCGCATTGACTTTCGTCGACAACAATGCATATGCACGTGCAATTTCACGCATCATTTCTTAAGTGGAAAATGTTGCGCCTTTCCATTTTTGTGTATTTGTATTGAAATAAAAATATCTTGCTTGCCTTTTAAGCGATTTTGTTTTTGCTTTTTGGCATGCGTCTCTTTTTAGTATTTTTTACTTTTATAACAATTTTATTTAATCTTTTATTGCAGTAGCTAAGTTCCCACCCGCTAAGTACCCACCCAGTTATTTTTCACTTCTTTACACCTGGCTCCTTACAAGTGGGAGATGCGTTTTACATTTTGCATTCCATCCATATTGAACTCTACGGCAGATACGATGTAGAGAAGAGGAATAAATAAGGACTGGTGTTTCAATATCTTTTCAAGTGAAAAAATAACTTGTTACAATACTAAACGAACAGATAGGTGCTTAAAAAAATGAATTAACAGAAGACAATATTGGGAACGTGAAAAACACTCCTTGTTGTGTAATAAATGTTGAGGAAAAAAGTAACAAAAGAATGCGAATTGAGCTATGGCCTAAGGTAATGTAGCGGTTGACGATTGGGATAATCATCGACAATTGCCAGTATTCTTTTACTGCTTCTTCTTCTAATCAAGATAGCGTCGTCTTTGTGGAGGTGGTGAGTGACCAGCAAGATGTTGAGTTATTGAGACGCGGATTTTGCAAGCCTTTAATGAATCTCCAAAATACTGGATGGTATGACTGCAGTTAGGATTGGAATCTCCTGTGCCAACTCTCGACGTTGTTGTTCGTGCGTGGCAATTCCTCGTCAGTCCTATGGTACATGTTCCACATCTCAATTTCAAAAAGGGGAGGACATGGTGCATATCTTCGGAAGCGACCAACGTAAGTATCTTCAAAATACTGCATTGAAGGTGTTGCGAATATGATCGGCCAATTCATCAAACCCTTCACTGCAGCTGGTGGTAAAAATGCTAGGGCACAAATCATCCGTAAATGGAGTGCAAGCACTTCGTCATTGTTATACCTTCCCTGCAACCCAAAAGATTGGATGTGTTTCCACACATTTGAGCATAGATGGTAGAAATAGCCCTTGTCGAATTACTTGTCAAATTGCATTAATCGCACTTCTTTCAAAGTCAATTAAAACATCATTTGGGTTTTGATTACCATTGCCCAGCCTATTGAAAAGTTTTTGATAGAATCTGGTGTACGTTGCTTCAGTTTTGTTTGGTAGTAGTGCAAATATACAGGGAAAGATTTTTCAGTCTTGTTGACCATGAACGGTTTTAGTTATCACTCGTGACCTTGCTTTTTTCCGGTTTTGAGGGAAATCTTTGGATATTTCTTTAGTTTATTGGGTGGGAACATTCCGGATGGGAAACCTCCGGGTGGGAATTCACTGGGTGAGAAATTACCGGGTGGGAACTCACCAGGTGGGAATTTGACCGTGGGATTTTTCCAGGTGGGAAGTTTCCTGTCACCGATAAAAATGCTGCTGATGATGATGAATTTACATTTCAAATTCAAGTACAGTTCATTCAAGTACGACTGTTGTTTTTGCGAGCTTTTTTACAAGCGTCACATATTATTCAATTGGAACGAAAATGTTAAAAATTTATCATGAGGAATTTTAAAAAAGTTGACTCTTTGCTTGTAAATTAAGTAAATAAATAAAACTAAACACATATCATTCATAAAAAGCGCAGAAGCACAAAGTTTGTCTGCTCTCTTAAAAATTGCATACATACATTTATAAATATAAATTTCTTGGCATACAACTTTATTAACGAAATTGCAACGAAATTATCTAAAAGTATTAACTCAATGTACAAAGCAAAACAGATCCTTAATACTAAACTCTTGTGACCTATAATATTCCTTTCTCCATACGTACACAAGTTATGTCAACATTTCATAAGCTGAGTGTATCAAACACGCATCTTCAGTAAAGAAACACGTTTGTCGCCTGATTCACAATGTAGATAAACAAACAAGCTGGTTTGATTTAATGAATGTTATTCGTCAACTATTTACCATACTTGGTACTTGTGTGTCAAGAGATATTTCATAATTTTTAAAAAATTATTTTGGAGAAGATAGCGTACTAAAAACTCTCAAAGTCTTTTAAAGTTCCAATTTTTACTTAGTAAAAAGTACTGTTTGCTTTAATCGAGGTGCGTTTTATGAACCTTGTCAGCTTTATTCCGCCAATCTTAATTGAACGCCGGCCCTCATAAAACATGCCCTTATTTCCGCTACTTTGGAAAGTCGATTTAACGTCCTGTTAAGTAAACATTAAAAATAGTACGTTGTTAATGTAACGTTGTCGACAGTAAAACCTGGGTAATCAACTATTTTAACTATATGCAATTTGGTTAGTCGAAATATATCATTCAAAAAGGATTGAACCAGGCTCCTATCTGAGAAGCTTACGACCAAAGGAAATCCCTTTGGAAACATTTTGTAACTCTGACACGTACAGGTCCTGATCGTGGGAGCTTTTTTGCTTCTTAACGAGGCTTCTAGAACGCTAATTAAGCTTTATCATGAAGACCTCGACCCGGAGTTTTAGTGCATTTTATTGCTCCCATTTGTGCTACGGTTATTTTTGATGAAATACGGCGTTTTATTATAACCGCTCACTAAACAACTTTGTGATAGCATGGTCTCGAACCGATAACCTGTGAGTTAAGAGCCTAACGCCTTATCATTAAGCTCTTGTTACGGTTTCAATATTACATTACCCCTTGATAAATCAAAACCCCCCGGTAATATCAAATAATTCAAGATTATCAATTACGTCGGTAATTTTGGGCGAATTGTATCACACGATTTTATCCAATTAGTTCCAAACAGTGTTTTCACGCGCCCAAACTGGTATATAAACCTTTTTGCCACAAGATATACTTTACCACTATAAATTATCATAAACCTTACTACCTAGTTATATGATAAATACGTAAATATTAGATAAAGTATGTAGTTATAGAGTTTTTAATTATTTTAAACCTTTGAAAAATAACGTTTTTTAGATTTGTTGGGGAAATGAGTCCTTCTTACACCTGTTAACGCCGACCCTTGTTAACGCCATTTAAGTCCGGTGGAAGAAGTTCTGATAAGGTAAGTAACGTGAAGCGAGTACGGTGAAGCGTCTTTTAT
The DNA here is from genome assembly GCA_963930725.1 of Candelabrum cocksii. Lineage (NCBI taxonomy): Eukaryota > Metazoa > Cnidaria > Hydrozoa > Anthoathecata > Candelabridae > Candelabrum > Candelabrum cocksii. The sequence continues at coordinate 7,176,315 of OZ005665.1, forward strand.
CAAAATGTGTGAAAATTATTTAATGGAGTGTAGACAAAATCTTTTTAGCAGAAAGGTTTAGAATGGTTTAATTTCATCTTGTTAGAACCTTTTCTTGTCCCTTTGTTTTATTCCCGAAACAAATAATCTGAGCACACCTAAAAGATGACATTACGATAGTATAGGCCCATAAGTTATTGGTAAAAAAGGTTTAGTAAATCATAACATGAAATACTTCGCAGGAAAATCAACAGTTTCAAAGCATCATATTTCTGTCTTGAAATTTTTATACATTCGTAAATGATAAATTATTAATATTGCTGCTAATTTGATTGAACAGGAAAAACAAATGGTTAAATTAAATGAAGTAATATGTTTCTGGCTTTGTGAAAGCTGCCTAGTAACCTTCAATACAGTGAAGTAACACAAACAACTGTGACGTAGCGGTTGAGTCAAGAATCATGAATAGTAAAAAAATGTCAATTAATTTTGTCTGTTATTTAAATTGAGTTTTTAATTCAGAAATTTATATGTTTAATAGGATTCTGGCATATAGTTTCAAAGTTATTAATGATGATGATTATGACAAAATTATCAGCACTCAATTTTAAGACTTACCAGATTTCCTCACGCACACTTGTTTCTTGGCTTATATTTTTACATGACAAAGAATGTACTGTTGCAGTCTCTTTTCAATGTTAATTAAAGGGACTAATCATTTTGAGAAATATGATGACATTTTTTGTTACCGTATCATATCCTGAAGCTTTACTTCTTTCGAAGTACAGAAGTGATTTCAAGGAAACACACAGTTATTAAACAGATCTTGAAAGTCTTTTTTGTTATAGGCTTTAATTCCCAACGTTTTATTAGGTATTTATTACGGTAGGAGGATTATGTATGGATCTTCTTTTAACTTTAGTTTCTCCACCGGCAACATTTAACCGGCCAAAAATCATAAGAAATTCATGGTGGACATTTTACAAACGCGATTATTTAAAATATTACATTTCCAGGACGGTTCACATTTTTATTTATTGTAGAATCATTAACAATATTTTCCTTGATATGTTTAAAGTCAAAAACGATGAAGAAGTGAACTGAAATATGTTGCCAAATGTTGTTAAAATAACGTACAGTCGGAATAGACGAAAACCAATTCCGGTGGGATTCAAACTCTCACTTCAGAAGCAAACGCATTTTCACTGAGTTAAAAAATAACGAAGGCAGCATTTTTATTCGGTGGCCGGCTTCTTCGCAGTCCTTGGAATTTGTTAGATGGGGAACGAAATTAGACTTTACGCTTTGAGGTGATAGTTTATGTGCAAGATGAACCTTTTTTGTGAAATTCACCTGAAATTTATTCAGTCATTTTCTAATTTTTAGAAATGATATTGATGAGAAATGAGAAATGGAATTACAGTAATTTGCAAGGAGAAAAAACACTTTATTTTTACATGTCCTTTAAATTAAAAAAATATGCAAATTTGATTTGCAAGATGGAATATTTGTTGTTGTTTTTTCATTCAAATAATATATATACACAGTAGATACCTTAAGAATAATTTTGTATGTTTTATACCGAATGTGTTTAAAGGATTTTGAACTTGAGTTCTTTTATTCATTATTATTTCATGAGGCTTCAATTATTCAAATCCTTTTCGTAGCTTTTCCATCATATATAAAAACTAAACTTTTTGTTTTATAGAAGCAGAGAAGCAGATGTTAAAATATTGTTTACAGAAATGTTTTGGCAATAAATGTTTCAATAGCAAGTATAATCATTTTGAAAATAATCTACAAATTTTTTCAAAGAGGTTGAGATTTCTTGATGGGATAGAATAAATATACATATACATATTACTGTCTGTATTTCAACTAAGAATTATACTTTTATTTCACTATATATATATATATTAGCATTAATGAGATTGAAAAAATTACAAGCCACGTTTTGATGTAATTGCTTCTAGTAATTGCTGGCTCTTAATCAAATAATTTTTTTAAATGTGATTGAAATTGTACATATTTTGTAGTTTGGACACAAATATATGTAACAGTATTACAAATTTAAATGTATCAACAATTAAAAATGTTTTTTATATCATACTTAAAAGTAGGCATCAGAATTTCTCTGTCAGAGTTATCATAACGCTTGTCAGACGATACAGGACGACAGAAATTCTCCAAGGATGAGTTTTAAATCTCAGGTATATCAAAATAAGATTAAAATTATCTTAAACTGCTGTAATTGCCTTCTTGAAAACTTTGCAAACAATAATTTTGACTGATATCTAGATAAATACATTAATAGTCTCTCTTTACTTCATATCTCCAATGCTTAAACTTCATATAAGAAGTTATATAACTTATTTGCATTTGAATATTCAATCAATGTTGGTTGAGGTATCTTGCATCAAGTAATTGAGATGTTTTTAAAGTTTGTCACTCTCCGCCGTTCATAAATTTAAGTTAATAAGAAAATGATCAGGAGTGATTAAAATGCATGGCAAGCAACCTACCGCTAGCTATTATATATTGTGGCATATGATAGCGCGCTACTAAATTTTCTGTGCTGACGTTTGATATAGGTAATATGCCTTGTGTGACCCCCAAAGCCAATGGCTAATTCATCAGAACTACGTAGACCCAATCACATCTACCAGGAGGCGATGTCTTTGTTCGCTTAGGTTTAAGGATGATCACTGACCATGCGGTCCTTAACTACTACGGAAGTGAACCCCAACGAAGCACAAAATTGCAAGTCTGCATTACTGCACACAGGCGGAGCAGACATTAAAACTGGATCAATGTTACACTCGCAAATTATTCTTGACAAAATGTTATTATTTATGTATCAGCTACCTTGGTTTGTGTTATTTTAAAAAATGCATTAAAGTGTTAGTAAATATTTTTGTAAATAAATTTATTATTATTATCAATAAGGTTTTCAATATGGGCAATATTGCATGGCAATGACAACAAACATTGATTTTTATTTTGTAATTATGTTTAATGCATCTTATTGTCTTAACTTTTAAAAGACAAAGACTATTTTGCATACAACAACACTATTTCAGTTAATTTGCGTTATTTCTTGAGTTTCAGTTTGAATATTTATAGTTAATATTTAAATAGTATAAATAAAAATGGTAGTGAAAGCCAAAAAAATCAAGATTGGACTAGTGAATCTTTATGCTGGCAAGTGGAAATTTTAATTGTAAGAAACCTTGTGATCACCACTGACTGTTAGAGAATATATGTATATATATAGGGTTACTTTCACTAGTTTGTGTTATCATTCCTGCTTGTATTTTAAAAGAAAATTACCATTATACTATTGTATCAGTCCAACTTGTTATTGAATTTCAAAAATATGCAACATTTGAATTGACATTTGTAGAAATTCTCCAACAACTCCAATGAAAAGGCCTGATATCCCTGGGTTTTGTTGACTGTAAAAAACTTTACTTTAGGTGTTTAGATAATAATGTATATAATTTGGCCGCATTTTACTGGAATTACTTAGCAATAAAAATGGAGAAATCGTTCCAACAAGTGGAAGATTGGCTGCGTAATTTGGGCCTGCTGCAATATGCCCAGAGTTTTTACGACAATGGCTACGAGGAAATTGAAACATGTAAGTTGATTAGCGAGAAAGATTTAGACGTGATAAAAATTAAAAGTGAACGTGATCGAAATGACATTTTGTCAGCAGTCATTAAACTAAACCAGAACTTATACTTTGAACTTGAAGAAGAGAAACTTGATGCTAGCTTTCCCAGAGAGAAAATGGACAAGGTTCTTTTGAAGTCGAAGTTAAAAGAATGCTTGATTAAACATCACATACAGCTCACTGAACCACCGTACTTGAATCATGTAAGTTTACATTCTCGTGTTATATTCCTGTCAACCCATTGGTCAACAATAATGCTCTATTTTAAATCATATTTTGAGTATCTGCTTAAATGCAAAACATGCATATGAAAATACAACACTAAAACTGTGTATGGAAATGCAACCCTAAAACTGTGAAAATACAACACTTGTAAAAAACTTCTCTCGGTAAAACAAAATCATCATCCTTTTAACTTCTCTTTTCCATGCTTGCATGGGTTGGACGGTTTCAAAAGATGATTTTCTCTAATTATGGAGGTTTACTCATCTGATGGTTTATTGGTGCAGATGTTTTTACGGCTGGATGCCCTTCCTAATGCCAACCACAGAGAGAGGAAAAGAGTGGTGAGTTAACCCACGCATGGTACCAACTTTGCATTTTAAACTCTGGATGGCAGCTATGCATAAAGGGCATGGGTGCTTATGCCCATGAGGTCAAAGATGTTACATGACCCGCATACCAACTAAATGATGCAAGTAATCTTTTGTTTGTTATAATCAAACCTTTATATTTGGTAATGAACATTTTGAAGAAATCTTTTGAGCTAAATTTGGGTGTGTAGGTCATGTAACAGCAGTGGTATAACCTAACGGTCGTCCGACGGTACGGGACGACCAAATTTTGTCGCGGACGAGTGAAACTTTTAAATCATTTCCTTCCAACTGTCCGATGGGACGATTAGTTATTATTCCCAACTAAATTTATTTTTGTTTTAAATATTAAACTTGTTTCTATGAAAACCTCTGTGCCAGGCTTTTTCATAAGAAAAATTCAGGTGTGTGGTGCTTCGCACGCCTAACCGAAGTTAAAAACATTTCAGGCGTGCGATATCCACTCGCCTGAATTTGTCTAGACGTGTGATGATGCGCGATAAATTATTTCTTTCGACGTAACAACTTAGACATACAGAAGGAGCATAACTAATGTTGTACAAATTACGTCACTAAACAACAATCTTCACATGTTTTAAGTGGTCATTTTTAAGTGAATGAGAATGTAAATTTGTTTAAGTTTTTGCTTAATTTAATAACTTTTAATTTTCGGAACGTTTAGTGTTCAGTACGAAATAAGTTGAAAATTAAACAAAACAAACGTGGTATGTTTGAGGCGTGTGAATAGTCGCCTACGGGAAGAAAATAATTTGAGCAGAGCTTTTAAACGGACGCCTCCGGAGATTAAGGCGTGTGTGGAGGCAAACATGAAATAGAAAGCCAAAATAAAAATTCAGTCGGACGACCAGAAGTTTTTGCGGACAACCAATTTTTGATTAGAAGGCTGTCCTGTCAGACGAGTGGCCAAAATGTTAGGTTATACCACTGAACAAGCCTCATGGACATAAGCATCCATGCCCTTTCAAACTAGTATGCTAGCATGGAAATGGATGTTAAACGATGACGATGATGAAAGTGCCGGTTTTAATCTGCATATATGTAATAATGAAATAATAAACAATTTATTTGTGAAGCTAAATTTGCATTTTTAATGTGCGAGAGAGGTTCTAATAGGATGGTTCTATGGGAGATTTGTACACCATCTCCATACGATTGGCTGATGAACTTGAGACATTCGTTGAAGATGTTTTGGAGGCGTTAGAGCAATTGCGCAAACGACAGTTACCTGTTGAAACATATAATCAAATGACAGAGGTATATTTAATAGTTAACAAAAACTTTCTTATAAAACTTTCTTGTTACGTAAATTGTTCTACCTTATAAACACCTTATTTAGCTCACAACAAAACCAAAAGAAAGAAGTATGACTGTAAGTTTCTTTACTCTGAAATAAACAGTCACAACATTTTAAATATTCATAAACTTTAATACTTTAAAGAAAGAAATTGTTGCGGGAAGAAAAAGTTGCGAAAGTTGCGATTTTATTTTCGCAACTTTAAAAGAAAAAGTTGCGTACATTAAATGTTGCGAGACAGGACATTCATAAAAAGTTGCGTACATTAAATGTTGCGAGTTAAGTTGAACTTATGATGATTTTTCTCGTCGTTCCAAGCAACATAGCGTTTGGACATTGCTTGTTCTGATAAATTTTTGCAAAAAACGACAATTGGACCAACCAAACTCAAGTCTATTTTTGTTCGGATGCTTTTATAAAATAACAAGAAAAAAAGAAAAAGTTGCGGGAAGAAATTGTTGCGAACACTGGAAATAATTAAAAGTTGCGGGAAGAAAAAGTCGCGAAAGTTGCGAAAATTTGCTTGCAACATTTTCTTCCCGCAACTTTTTCTTCCTGCAACAATTTCTTCCTTTAAAGTATTGTGTGCAGATTTAGTTGATTTATGTGGTTTCTTCGATTTCTGCAAGGCGAAATTACCTTAAAGCTTCAACATGGCCTACTATAATTACAGGAGGCCACAACTCAATGTACCTGTGAAAAACTTGTAATATTTTTACTCCATAGTCAGACCCGGCTGAATATCTTGACGTTGAAACTTCGAAGAAAGTATCACGCACATTGAGCTTCTCTAAATACGACACGCGTGTTACCAAAAGCACAACAGATCTATCGTCAGGTGGGTAGTGTTTTGAGTAGATCCACACATCCATCCAGTGCTTACATGGTTGTAAACATAGGTTTACTGGTGAAGTGTCTGAAATCATGAAAAAGTTTTTATTAATTTTTGTTTTTCTCAGATTCTATTTATCATTTGTTTCAATCTGTTGTAATCTTTGTAGAGTTGTTACGACAGAAATCCAAAGGCATTAAAAAGCATCAAGAAAGCAAGCAAAAGTCACTGTTTGGCCATGTATTTAAACGCACAAAAGACACTTCAAAAGGAAAAGGAGACCAGTGGAAATCTTCGTTTGATTTCAATGCAACTGATGTAACTTTTTCACAAAATGAAATTGTAACATTGTTCGCGAAAGTGAAAAACAAGGAGATTAGTCAAGAAGATGCATTGGCAGCTGTGCAAAAGTGAGTTTGAATTTTAAACTTCTACAATATTTAGTACTGAAGGCGATAATGCAATAATAAGTCAAAGTTGAAATGCCCATTCTTCTAATGTCACTGAGACTTGGCTGTTGATGATTAAAATAGTTGCATTATATTACCAATAAATAAATATTGCCTAAATTTGCCCGTTATCAAACTTGATATATCTCTATATAATCTATATAGACGTGGTTTGAGCAAGTCATCTTCGGGGGAAGGTAGCGACCACCTATCGATTGACCGAAGTCCGCCTCTGGACACAGTATCATTGAATCGATACGGCAAGGGGAGGTTGAGCAAGTCAATGATAAAAAAAGCAACAGCCACTGCTCAATTTTATACTGGTAACTTTTAAACGTCCATTAATTAAATTTTTGATGATGAATGAAAAAATGAAGAATAAATGGCGCATTGAATTATATAACATTTATTTATTTCACTTGAAAATGTGTGGAATGGAAGTGTGCGATTCAATAGAGACTGGGTATTAATAAAGTTTTTAGGGTTGGCGTTTATAAGGAGGGGTTGTTAAAAGAGCATTTATGGTACCTTTTTGCTTTAATACTATATTTTAGAAAAATCTTTGACTATGAGTTTGCACTTGAGCAAGTTTTTTTATCATTAAATATTTGTTTAACAACTCTGTTGTATTGTTCTTTAGATGATGATCTACCTAATAATACAGATTTCCACGCAAGATACCATGAACGGGTGAGGAGACATGCCTACTAGAAGAATTATCCAGAAGAAAATGAAAAACAAATTGCTATTTCGTAGACGCAATTAAGAAAAGATATTCCTTTTGTTTTCTACTTTTATAAAAATCATTGTATCATAAATATATTTGTATTGTTCATGCTAGCAACAAAACTATAAAAAATCTGTTTGGTTTTTGAAATAAAAAATTTGATAAGACAGCAAATAAGTTTTCAAGGACTATTTGGTTTTAATCGTTTTTCTACAGAGTGCCAGTCTGCTAACTGATATTGATTATTCAACAAAAGCCAGTCCTGATTTATCGAAACCTGGGATTTTCAAGATGATTCGAGGTTCACTGAGAAAGAAGACAAAGTCCAGCGATGGGAGTTCTTCGGAGAAAGATGGTATGATTTTGATGCTGATTTTAATAAAAATGTTAATTTTTTTATCAAAAGTTGTTTGTATTACAGCTAGAAGTCCTTCAGGTAGCATCTCAAGTCAAGAAAACCTTGTCAATAGTTGTGAGTAACATTCCGTTTATATGTTGATAACATTGTCATCTGGAGAGTGCACTTTGAACTTATTGTTTCCCGTAGCTCCAAAGTCACCAAACACACAGCCTAAATATGTGGACCTAACGAAAATCAAGAAAAGGAGCGACAGCGACGACTCAACCACCGACCTCACTCAGGTTTGCGTGCTTCCTCCTACTCCACCTCCTAGGAAAGACTTGATAAAAGATAGCGTACCGTCAGTGGAAGGTGATGCCCAAGATGAAGAAGAGGACGGGTTCAAAGAACGTCGTCCATCTTTAAAAATTAAGTCTTACACCAAATATCAAAAAGAAGCGTCGAAACGTCGAGCGCAAGAGGGGGAATCAGATGATGAAAGGCCGAAACATCTACCGTTGGTCTCTAAAACAGAACTAGAAAAGGTCGTCACTAACCTGCACAAGGTCGAAAGTATGAAGTCTCCTCCTCGCATCACACACGCAGCGCATGACGGTCCGCGACCTGTGCGGCGCGTGAAGTCATTGCTTTCTCCGGATAAAGACGTGCCCGTTGCACCACCGCGACGCAAGAAAAGCTCTCCCCTGCACGAACAGAAGAATATCGATGATATTGGCATCGAGATGAGCAGATTGATCGAAGATCTCAACGACGATCTCACTTCATTGAACAAAGTTGACGTTGAAAACAAAATCCCTTCTACGTCACGCCCAAAACCACCCGTCCGCCCGATTTTGCCGCTACTTCGGCCCAAACCGCCCGCCAGAAAAAATCTTCCGAATGAACCTTCAGATACGAACAATAACGGGGTTATCGATAGCACTTCAACTTCATTCAAAGAACTCACAATGGAGTTGGATCGGTTGTCATCAAGCAGTACGAGTGAAGCTGGTGGTAGTTTGCAGCGTAAACTTGAGTTGAAAGAGAGGAGCGAAAGTATGGACAGACGAAGAAATCACCTGAAACCTCCATCCCTGAAACAAATGCTGGTAAAGAAACTGAGGAAAGAAGAAATCAAGCTACACGAAGCACCTTACACTGAAGAGGTACCTACACTCCTAATTATTGCTTATCAACATAACGCGTGAACAGTCTTTTAGTAGGATTAATATTGAGGGATATTTGCTCTCTCTAAATTAAACTCTTAGCCGTTTTCATTTTCTTATATGTGTGTGTTTCTCTGCAGGACGGCAGTTGGAATGTTCCTGGGAAACTTATCGAAAGATATGCGGACGAGTTGCAACAATCTTCGAGTGAAATCGTTGAGTGTTTCGAAGCTGTTCGTGTCGAGAAGCTGAAAGCAAACGATATGCCCATTGTAAGTGAAAGCTGCGTGAACGAATTTTGATGTTTTAATGTTTGAATCGACGTCTGTGTTGCCAGGTAACATACGATCCTAATGGAAGCTCTCGAATGGTTTACGCGCCACATGACGTCACATTGCGTCAATGGCTAGTGCACATCGGGCTGCCTATGTTCAGCGGTGATTTAGAGGATGCCGGGATATTCACAGTCAACGAGCTGGCTGATCTCAAGCTAGAAGATTTGAAGCAGATCAGTGTTTGTGATGAGAAGCATATGCTTTTGTTGATATCCTACGCGATAGCATTTAACGAAACCCATCTATAGCTCGACTGGCTGTGCTGTCGCAACGGAAGCCTATAAACAGACAAATGAATGTAACAAAATTATTTTTTAAAATTAGTTAAAATGAGATGTTTTATTTTTGTAACATAAATGCCACTTTGACGACGAACGTCACGTACGTTTTTTTATAAATATTTCATTTGTTTCTGTATTTTTCGATTTGGTCGATTGTTGTTTTTTAACACGTACACCACACAACTGATTTATTCTCCTAATCAAAGTGGATTCTTTTTCTAATTGGTTTAAAGTTAAAGCTTTTCTTTCTGACTGAGATTTGAAAAAGGAGTTATGTTGGAGACGATTTTTTCTTTATTTATATTTCGCAAACGTTTTTGTATCTTTTGTATAGTCCAAAAAAATATTTATATAATTTTTAGTTACGTTATGTCAGACGTGGTAGTTGGTTGCGTGATTTACAATCTAGTCTGTTCTTACAACAGTCGCTGTTATTTAAAAGACCATCACTGCACACCCCATCCCTTCATTACACTCCCCATGAAATCCTTTCACTTTTCCTTCGTAAAAAATATTTGTTTTCAAAATTAGAACGTACAGAATAATTTTCGATAAAACTCAGTACCATATGTTTGTAAGTAATATGAAATGTTTTTTAATATTTAGTTTGTATACAATATCGAAAACCTTCAAATCTTTCATTACCATTTGGAAAACAGGGAAAAACAGCTCAAATTCGACAATGTTGATATTAGAAAGTGTTTCGGCAGCTTCATTTGAAGTATTCTATATCTTGAATTGCTAGCTGTACCATTTTTATACCTAATTAGTTATCTACATTAGTATGTTACATTATTCTATCGGGTCATCATATGTAGTATCTACTAAATTTTTACAATCCTAAAGGTTGTTGAAGTGTAACCTGTAAGGCATGTTACAGATTACATTCCTAAGAAATTTCAAAAGTATCTCAAATCGTATCGTAAGAATATTGTAGAATAGAGGCAAATGTCGGTAACAAATCTTAGTTTCGTGAAAAATTTCACACTTAGGGGTGTTTGTAACGAATGTTACGTTATCAATGTTCATATTTTACTCGGGAATATAAATGTGAACCCGCGAAGAAACTAAGTAGACAAATAAAGATTTTAAAACATAAGTTTTTGAATATAATTCAGTTGTTTGGCTGCCATACTTCGAAACGGTCGTTAATTACTTCAATAATAGCCTCGTCGAATTTTCTTCCACGCTTTGTTTCTTCGGTTCGGGAAGAGTGCAAACTATTTTATCGAATGATATGAAGAGAGTTTCTCTTCATTTTTTGGCATTCGGAATACGGTGTTCTTTTTTATCTTTCCACTATTTTGAAAGAAAGTTACATGTGCTTCTGGTTCGTCATCTTTGATCGTTTTTCCTTTGTAAACATTTCGTTCATAAACTGCTGCTTACGTATTTGCCAACTTCTGGAATGATATCTTTACTCCCAATCAACTGACAATCAATTGATAATTTGTGCAAATTTACAACACGCCACCCTTTGCATGCTGATTCTGGCATCAAGCTATCATTGAAGCATTTCTTACAGAAACAGGACATATTTCTGACCCATATTCTATTTGGCTCTATGTAAGGGAAAGAGGAGCGTGTAACTTCATTGTCTCTTTTACGACTTCAATATTGCTGCAAACTTGTGTCAAGAAACCTGTCAACTGTTCATAATTTTCCGTCGACAGAAACAGATACTTGATTGGACTTGTTGTTTCCTCAAATTTTTTGGCCCAATGCTAGAAATCTTGTGCATCCTGAATGATAGCTTTTTCATTTTTGACTGCAAGATCGGCTTTTCGTTTTGCGGTCCCACCGATGGGATCACACGGACCTTGAATCATTTCCTTTTATTGTGGTAATAAAGTAAGCTAAGAAGTGCATAAATAACTTTGGCATCGTGCCTAGGTTTGTCTGAAATAAATCTGAACGATTGATGGTGAACCTTACCATTCCTTTTGAAGTATGCAACTGCAGGGTGAATTGTAACTTGTGTTTGACTCCAGTAAGCCGATCTCTTCATGTGAACGACACCTATAATCTTCAAAGAAATCCATGTGTATGTAAATATGTTTCTCGGGTAATTCTTCGTTCAATTTTCGTTGGACACGAAAATGATTTCTGATCCTTTCCGTATGCTGGCGGAATTCCAAAACTTGGTGGGAAAATGATCTACAGATTCCTGTTTCAATTTTGTTTGTTTAACAATTTTCATTTTTTCCTTAAGATTTCCTTGCCTGATCTGGACTTGCAAACGACATCGACCTTTTTTCATTCTTCATAGCTGCACTCAGTTACCGTACTCAGTTACCGTGCTCAGTTACCGTGCTCAGTTACTGTATGCGATAGTTTGTAGGTTTTCATTAGAGGTGTAGTTCTTGATAAAAAATATCCAGATGACTAGGAATAAGTTTGTTATGAATTTGTAATATCTTCAAGCTCAATGCCATATTCTGATGTCTTGTACATAAACAAGACCAACGGTTAATGAAATTTCCCAGAATATAATGCACTGGTCGCATTTTGGCAAACGTAGAAACTTGTTTCTTGTTTCCCAGGCAGTGCTGTCGAGTTATCATCTCTAGCATGAAGTTCCAGCACTTGCGTCTAAACGTCTGGATTGAAACCACGTTTCTTATTCGGTACGTTAATAATCTTTGATTAGATTGGTCCTAATTTTCTTCATTTCCAGTCTTGACAGTGGCGTATTTTATAACCTGGTACTTTCTCAAGATCTTCCCACTAAGCACACTTTTAATGCTTTCTTTGTTGTTTTTTCGTTCGTCAACGGATGCCTTGACTTCCTGCAAAAAAAACTTCAGAAAATAGCAGAGATGTTTTGATATCTATGGATGTTCTTCCGGGACTAAGTCTACTTTTCCTCACTAGCTCAGACACAGATTTCCGTCATTGCTTGGCTTTCTTTTTTGCTCTTTTTCTTCTTCATTCTACGCATGCGCTGTCTAAGTGATGAACTCTTTTTACTCAAGGCGTCCTTCTCATATTCTAATTAGGCAATTTTCTTATGTAGACGCTCGTCTCTTTGTTTTCCTCACGTTTAAGAAAATTCAACGAGGAAAGGATGTGGTTGGGGTGCTGGTGCTGGTGCTACGGTATCACAGCTGTTAACGTTTCTAAAGCTCTTTGCATTGCTTCGGAACACTGTCAATGCTTCTGAACTCTCATTCTTACTGCCTCTCTTCTTTCTCTTAATTCCCTTTTTGAGAGATCTTTAACCTTTCTATAACTCTTCTTCTGCCGGAGTATCTCTTTCCCCAGATATTTAGAACCGTTTTAGCTGCCGGTAAGCTCTTTAACTTTCCGCGTTTTCTTAGTCATCACTCTACGAAGACATCAAATGTCGCACTTTTTAAAAATGGCTCGGAATGATTTCCAAGGAAGTTTGTCGTCTCCAAGAAATTTCGTTACTCTTTCTTTTTTTATTGTCATGCCATTAATTTTTAACGTTTGGAGGTTGATTGATTTGAAAACACTTTGGGTTTGACTATTTTTATGAAAAATTGTATTTATTGTTTTCATTGAGCGAGTGTTGAACCAGTAGTCTGTCACATAGCTGGGCTCAAATGGGAAATGCCCTTCAACTACGAAATTTTACTGATTTTGTTTCTTCAAAAGTAGTATAATTTCATAGTGTCGACTGATTTTTTAAATTCTGTGCCAAAAGTGTCAAAATATGGGTTTGAAATTTGGGCCTAAATTCCCATAGGACTAAATTTTGATATCATCCATAATTAAAACCAGTCATATAATCGGTTAGATATTTTAGTGAGGATAAATATATATGAAAACAGTATAATAAAAAAATGAACTACTCTAGTGATATACAGCCTAGAAGTTTTTAAAATCCAGAGGGTAAAACACATAAATAGTTTATCATTTAATACCATATTTTTGTAAGATATTTATTAAATTTATATATTATTATCTATGTCGACTTGCCAACAAATAAAGAATCTGAAAAGAAAAAAAAATTACTATGCCGGGGGTTTATAATTAATTATTTTTAAAAATTGCTACCCCCTGATATTTACAATAAATAGTTTAAATGCCAGATTTTACCTAATGACAATGTTTGATGACGCTAATATTATTTTTCAAGTGCAATAATTTCATTTTGGAGCTAATTTACATATTTATTTTTATAGGACGGGGGTAAAAACATGAATTTAACCTTCAAACTAGAGTGAGAGTTCTATATAAAAAAGATTTAAACTTCTAAATTAACTGTATTTTTTCTAAACATAGTTTTCATGAAATAAATATTTAAACGTTCTCTCATTAGAAAATATAATTGAAACACCTACAATGAAATTAACAGACTGATATTAATAAAAATGTTTACATTTATTTTTTAGTGTGTATAAACATAATAGTAAACCATGCTTCCATTTTGTGAGTGAATGTTATATCTAAAGATTGCTAAAGTAAAAGATAGCATGGTAAATACCTTTTTATAACTCCGATTTGTTATTGCTGTTTCAGTTATATAATTATCCTATTTAAATATTAGGATTTATTTCTTCTTGTTTTTGTTGCAAAAAAGTGTGGAAATATCACAGTACATACAAACTTTATTTATATTAAATTTCATTACATTTATTAATAAATTAAAAATTAATATTATATTTATTAAATAATTACAACATATACATTTTTTCTTTTGAAGGTATTATGGAAGAAACCAATAACATAGATGATTTACTTGCATCGTCACTTTCCTCTCCAAAGTGTAGGGAACAATCATTCAAAGGAAGACAGTTTGTTTATACTGGACGGGTTTTATGCCAGATATGTTTTACAGGCTCTTTGAAGAAAAATTTGAAGAGAGATAAATTTGAAAAAATTACTAATGTAAATAAATTCAAAGAATTTGCAGAACGTTGGAAGTTATGTAACCATTCCTATAATAACATTAACTCACTTGTTAATTGGAGCGATACAAACTTTAAAATGGCACATAAAGCTTGTAAGGGGAAGTTTTTTAAAGAAAGTTACCTAAGTTCTCAAAATAAGCTAATTCATGTGTATGAAACTAGCACACTCGCCATAGTTCCTCCAAAAAATTCCTCCAATGAAGACCTCGTCATGAACAAACCAAAAATTAATTCAAGGAAAAGTCTGCGTCAATCATGTAAATACAGATCTTCGATAGATCATCGTAGATGCATCATCTGTAACAAAAATAAGTATTCAAAAGGCAGAGTAGTCCCTCTGCTTGACATAACGCTAAGAAAAAGAGGTGTAGATATGCATGAATCTGAAAAATCTTTGAGAGAGTTTGCAAAAATCCACTTACAGAATGGTAATGAAAATTACATAGATAGTGCTAACAGAATACTACTGACATGTAATGCCAGTAGTCTATTTGCAGCCGATGTTTCGTATCATAGACAATGCTACCAAAGATTCAGAAGCCCCTGGTGGAAAAAAAAATTGCTTCAATCAAATTGAAAGAAGTTTGTAATACAAAACAGACCGATGAGGAGTTTTACCACCTTATCAATTACCATGTTTTAGAACGTCATGAAGTGTACACTCTTGCACAACTTCGAAGTTCATACGAAGAGTTAATAGGTGTTTCTGGATCAAAATTGAGAAGCGTTGACTTGAAGCAGAAACTGGTAGAGAGATTTAAGAGTAAACTAATATTTTCAAGATTGTCATATTTTTCTTCATCAAAGGCTTCGAAATACGTTTATTCTGCTGATAAAGAACTCATTTCAGACTGTATCAATGCAGCGACACAAGGTTTGCTTTTGTTTTATTTGTATTTTTTTTTATTGTTTACATTGTTATTTAATTGTAACTAATTAAAATTTGTGTAATGGTGTAATGTGTAAAGGTATAAATGTGAAATGTTGTAAAGGTGTAATGTGTATATATTACTGTCCAACAGAAAAATTATAAATCTAAAATTTACATTTTATTTAGGTATCCCGCATGCAGTTGCCATCAAAAATGTTGCTAAAACCATTAGCATGGAAATTCAGTCCAAGAACAAAGAAAAAGAACAGGAATGGCCTCCAACATCTCAAGATGTCATGAAAAAAGGTTCAGATCAGAACAACGACAGTCTTTTTAATTTACTTGCATGGATGGTTAATCCAAACTCATCATTCGATGAAAACGGAGTTGTAAAACTTTCCATGACAAAAATCACTAAATTAACAAAGATTTGCGCTGATATTGAATCATTGGTACCAAATGCATTACCCTCATTGAATCAAGTCTTGTTATTGCTTAATGTATATAGGCAAGTCGACATAGATAATAATATATATATTTAATAAATATCTTACAAAAATATGGTATTAAATGATAAACTATTTATGTGTTTTACCCCCTGGATTTTAAAAACTTCTAGGCTGTATATCACTAGAGTAGTTCATTTTTTTATTATACTGTTTTCATATATATTTATCCTCACTAAAATATTTAACCGATTATATAACTGGTTTTAATTATGGATGATATCAAAATTTGGTCCTATGGGAATTTAGGCCCAAATTTCAAACCCATATTTTGACACTTTGGGCACAGAATTTAAAAAATCAGTCGACACTATGAAATTATACTACTTTTGAAGAAACAAAATCAGTAAAATTTCGTAGTTGAAGGGCATTTCCCATTTGAGCCCAGCTATGTGACAGACTACAGTTGAGTCAGTTTACAATTGACTCCAGTTCAGTATTTATTATGGAATAATATTTCTAGATTTTTGTTTTCAAAGAAAGGATTTGTGTCATCAGTAGACATAATACAGTTAAGTCTTTTGGATGCGTTATGTAAGTCAACATAAATAAGGAAAAGAAGAGGTCCTAAGATAGAGCCTTTAAATCCGAGGGGAATACGACAAGTAATAAGTAATGCACCACTCTCAGGATCACCGACGTATTGTTTTCAATTCAGTTTTAGAATAGTGTTGCCTACGCCATAGTGATTGAGCTCTTTAATGACAGTGTCAAGAGCTTTGGAGAATTCAAAAAAATGAGTGTACTTATTATATAGACGGTTATATATGACTCAATGAGCTTGGGAAAGCTAGGAAGAAGAGAAATAGGTCGGTAATTACTTGCATCGTCACGGTTATATTTGTTATAAACTGGTATAACATTTGCAATTTTACATTTGTTCGGAAATATTCCTTGCCGAAGAAAAATTAATTACATAGAAAAGAGGTACAAATTATTTACGTGATTTAAAATTAAATTGCTGTTAATATCATCATAACCCGAGGCTTCGTTTTTAAGAAATAGCATTATTAAATTCAGTTGTCCTCAGATCGCGATTGTTAATGTGCTATCGATAATCGTAGGAAGATAATCAATAAAAATGGTAGCTACCACGAGATTGTGTATCTGATGGCAAATTAGGCCCAATGTTCACGAAGTAATTGCTAAACTCCTTTAAAATACAGTTTTGCTTATAGACTTCAATCCCACCAAAGTTTATTTTGTGTGGTAAGAAGTCTATTTTTATCTTGGAGCGGCCAACCACCTTGTTTAAATTTCTCCAAATACTTTTTATATCATATGTTAGTTGGTTTGTTTTTAACAAGGCTTCCAGAACGCTAATTAAGCATTATCATGAAGATCTCGACCAGGAGTTTTAGTGTATTTAACTGCTCCCATTTGTGCTACGGTTATTTTTGATGAAATACGGCGTTTTTTATTTATAGCCGCTCACTAAACAACTTTGTGATAGCGTGGTCTCGAACCCAGAACCTTTGGGTTAAGAACCATATGCCATTGCGCTATCGCCGGATTTGACGCTATTGACATTTGGTCAATTTTTTAATTTTTTGTCATAATATGTTTTTTAGCAAGCTTAATACATTGCGGAAAATGTTTTTTGTAACGTTTGTACTTTAAGGAGTTTGATTCTAAATTTATATTACTTACAATGATATCAGCGTTCGTGGCCGTCTACACAGAGACATGTGAATGCGCAGGACAATTCTCGACAATAAATGCTACCTTACGATCACGAGCTAGGAATTTTAGAGTTTAGAGAAAAGTATGTTTATTCCAATTTGAGGAGTAATCGTTTATAAAAGGTCAACACCAAGAGGTCAACAACAGTTCGTTGGTGTTTGTTAAATAGAGAGTTTCTTACAATGGTTTCACCAAGACGTGTTGTCCAAAAGCAAGGGAATTTAAATTTTGTTCGCTAAATCGAAAAGTTTGTTATATCCCGAATTCGTTAGATCGATAGTCTAATGTATGTAGTAAGCTGTTTTTAATAAGCTCCGTTCACGAGCACTGCTAAAGCCAAAGATCAGATGGAAGAAGTATTTGTTACTCTGCAGATGCGTCTTCCGCTAAAGCGACTTTTGCTATACCTCCCTCCGTCAAAGAAAAGGATGATCAAAGACCAAAATGGAAGCAAGAAGAACTGATAATTTTAATAGGAAGGAAACAACGAAATGATAGTAGTCAAGGGAGACAAGGCCTGAAAGAAAGCAAAAGAAAGAAATGAGAACTTGAAAAATGTCTGAAGAGTGCAGAGAAAAACTGCTATGATTTAAAATTTATTGATTTAGTGATTTCATGAATTTTTGAAAATGGGTCAAGCGGTGGCAACTTTTCTGAACCCATTTCAATCGTATCATAGATACCGGATGCTTTCTTAACAACTACTTTTCTGCCTGTCAAACAATATGCCAGCTTTTTTATGAGAAGAATGTGGTTCTTCTTGAGAAGCTCAACCACCGGTGTAGCGGGAAATTAAGACCCCAGGAAATTAGGACCTCAAAGTCTTGATTTCCTGGTAAATTTTGACGTCATGGATCATAATTTCCCAGGAAATTAGGAACAGTGCGGTAAATTAAGACTTTTAAGTCTTTTTCTCACGGTAAGTCATTCTATTGTAAATCAAAGTCGATTCGAACACAAAAGCATGTAAAAATAATACGATATGTAACTTGTGTCAAATAAACACACGTGGGAAATTCTGACTAGTAGCAAAATGATCTTTCGATTTCAAGAGATTATTGGAGTCTTAATTTAACGATTCACTCTTAATCTCCTGGTAAATTTAAACTCTAAAGGTTCTTATTTGACGGGAAAACTAGACTCAAAAGTCTTAATTTCACGGGTCCTATTTTACCGCGACACCGGTTCCTTCACTGAAACCTCTGAAAACATCCTTGACCAATATTGCAGGATAATCGGCAGAGAGATCACGCTTCTCCTTTCAGGTTTTTTGACGTTGTTCCCCGCAAATAAGCTACACGGGAAGAAAAGACCCATCGAGAGTTTTGTGGATTCAATCAATGATT
The DNA here is from genome assembly GCA_963930725.1 of Candelabrum cocksii. NCBI lineage: Eukaryota > Metazoa > Cnidaria > Hydrozoa > Anthoathecata > Candelabridae > Candelabrum > Candelabrum cocksii. The sequence continues at coordinate 7,195,294 of OZ005665.1, forward strand.
GTTTTTATTTCTCCTTTATCTCTTGATTCTAGCTACTAATTTCGAGTCTTTTATTTCTATAGTGCAGGGAGTGCTTTGGATGAGGGTGTTTGATCGAGATTAAGAATTATAGGTGATCTTTCTTGGCAACAACACTGTGAAAAGATGTTAACCCTGTTTCTTTCTTAGCACCATTAAGAATATTGATTTTACCAGTCGTTGCTGGCATAGTTCATTCGTCGAAATAGGCTTTGCGTCCAGTTAGCTCCAGTAACGATCGTTGACACGCGATTAATTTTTTCGACCTAAATTTGAACAGTCGCCATGGCGATGGGACTCTTCCCCAACGATTTCGTAGAGCTAACAGGAAAGCTCTTTTCCATCAATGTTGCCTAACAATAATGATCTTCCGCGCCTCTGAACTGCAATTTACTTAGGAAGTGATATTATTTTCTTATATTATTTTCCATCCACTCAAGCTATTTTTCCAAAAGATCATTTGGTAATTTAGGGTTTTTTGCTCGTACTTTGCAGTTTTACTTTTGAAACTTGTTTTTTGAACTTATCGATATGAGGTTGATTTTTCGGGTTTCCAGGCTAGTGATTCTAAAACTGTTTCGAATAAAAGCCGCCATCGCCGCTCAGTTTTTTGTGTGAATTCTTCCTGTTTTTTTAATTTTCAAAATTCGTAAAAAGTATAGCTGGTTTAAGGTATGGTAAAGTCATGCTGTTTGTACAACTGTTCGAGGAACAACAAGGCAGAAAGACGAAAGAGAAGCCCTGGTTTAAATATCCCAGTCTATAGATTTCCCAATGCAAAGGGGTTTCCAGCAGAAAGACAGCGTTGGATTGAAATCATCAAGAAGATTAATGCCAACCTGGTTGTTAATGATGAAACAGTTTTGTGCCGAAAGCATTGGCCTGAAGATTGTGAAATGGTTTTGTATTATGGAAAGTTACGACCTCTTAATCCTCCATCTGTATTCAATGAAGTACCACCTAGTATTTTGCCAGATCCACCACCAAAGCTCCGGAATATCAAAAAGCTAACATTCGAATATCGAAATCAACAGTCAGACGAGTTTTCTTCTTTCATGGAGCTTGAGAAATTTGACTTTGAAAGTTTAAAAACTGAGCTAACACAGAAAAAACAAGAACATTTACAACCAAATTTGATGTTATTGTTCGTATTGATATGATTTTACTTCAATCGGATGAATTTTTTAATGGTATACCTAAATTTATCTTGAAAGTTTATCCAGATCTAATGTTTGAAAGTTTTTATTGTGGCACCAAAGTTGTTATTTCAAGCTTGAGTTGACACAGAATTGTTAGCCTAAATTCATGGTCAAAGTTGGAAGAGGCTCTTCGCTTTTTGGACCAGCATGATTTATCCAGGAAACATATAGTTTTGCAAGAACATTTGACTGCCATGGGATCGATAACTGTTGGTAAAAACTACACTCTTCGGAGATAATCATTATAGCTTTTGAGTACTTTTGTACCTCCCGTTCTCTTTATACAAAATTAAGAAATGATTATGCATTGCCATCTGTCCGGACACTCACAAAACTAACCTCAAAGGCAGGAAAACTTGATGAAATAACTAACATAAAAAATTTGTTTGAAAATATAGCAGAAAGACAAAGATTGTGCTTGATAGTATTTGATGAGGTTTATGTAAAAAAGGCTCTTCTTCTGCATGAAGGCACAACTTTTGGGAGAGCAGTCAATGATCGAAAAGTGTTAGCAAAAATCGTTGTTGGTGTGATGGTTGTCTGTATGTTTGGTGGGCCGAAATTCCTCTCTAAAATGTTTCCAGTCACCAATTTAGGTTCCACGTTTTTGCAAAATGAAGTGTTACAGACAACACAAGCAATAAATTCAGTTGATAAAGGATCAGTGAAAGTGCTAGTTTGTGACAGCAATCGTGTCAATCAAAAACATTATAAGCAATATGAAACCATTCCAAATAAATGCTGGCTCACCAAAAGTGGAGAATACTTACTATTTGATTTTGTGCACTTAATTAAAAGCATTCGTAATAACTGGATTACTGAGAAGTCCAAAGAACTCATTTATTATGATAATAATGGTGTAGCCAAAACAGTAAGATGGTCACACATTGAGAAGCTTTATAAGCTTGAATCCACCTCTCTGGTAAAGTTGTTAAGTCTAAATGAAAAATCTGTTTATCCGAAACCAATTGAACGACAGAACGTAAGCACATGCTTAAAGGTTTTTTGCGACTTCACTATAACTGGTTTATTGACACACCCTGGTTTGAATGATGTTGGTTGCAAGGAAGATACTGCCTGTTTTCTTCGGTTGGTTGTTGACTTCTAGAAAATAGTCAATGTCAAATCGAAAGGATCTGACATTCGTCACAATGCAGCTCTTGAAGCAGTTATTTTAAACCCCAGTAATAAAAGGTTGGATTATTTGAAGAGATTTGGGGACATGTGTATGAATATGAAAGGGAACACCAAGGGTCGTGTACGTCAACTCACACAAGACACAGCTCATGCTATTTTCCAGACTTGCAATAGAATAGTGGACTTATGTGTTCATCTTCTTGCCACATCACACGACTATGTTTGCATTGGACTGTTTACATCCGATCATATTGAAAAAGAGTTCAGTAAGTTGCGCCAAAGTTCTAGTGGGGCATACTTTATATCTGTCCAGCAGGTGTTAGAAAAACTTAATATTCAAAAAGCTTCAAACTTTCAACATGTACCTTAAGTGGATTAATTTTCGCGAGGACTTATTTTCGCGAGTCGAAAAAAATCGTATTTTGCGAGGACTTATTTTCGCGAATCAGAGGTTTTCAAAATTTTCGCGAGGACTTAATTTCGCGAATCGGAAAAAATGAAAGATTTTGTAAACTCAGAGGCCTATCATACTAAGGGAAATAAACATTAAAAAACTTTAAAAGTAGAGCATTTTTTATGCATATAAACGTTTTTCTTGTCATATACCATGTTTTTATATCTAGTTTACAAATCAAAGGTTTTCTTCGTTATCAAAAGTTACAAATATGATTCTGTTGTACTCTTCATTTTCCTCAACCCACTCATCGCTTTCGCTCTCATTTTCATTTTCATCTATGTACTTAGATCCTTCTTCGTGCGTATTAATCATCTCACGAGATGCATTTTCTCCTAACATAGGATCAATGTTTTCAAATGGGTCGAGGCAAGGTAGTTTAGATAAACCTTTTTCCACCGCGTCCTTAATGCCTGCTACTTGCCATCCTTTTAGGCATATCTTTCTCTCAGTTGACGCCATCTCATTAAACATTTCAATGATTCATTTCGCGTGCAAAGGTGCCGGGAAGCATTAAGGCCACCTTCTCCTCCAAAGATACGAACAAATGGTAGACCCATTATATTGCCAACCCAAAGAAGTCATTATGGGGTGTTTTGTTGAGAGAAATGACGAACGGAACGAGCCACCCATATCAAAGAACAAAAAGGCAGATGTTCCAAAGAAGCCAAAAGAGTGCAAAGACATAATTTTTTTGGGCGTCAGAAAAACAACAACAATAATAATAACAGATACTAATAATATTTTTATTATTTGTAGAAAAAAGGTTTACAAAATTGAAATTTTGTTTTATTTTCGCAAATGCTAATTTTGCATTTTTGGATAAATTTCGCGAGGATTAATTTTCGCAAATCGGGTTTTTTCAAATATTTTGCGAGGACTAATTTTCGTGAATAAGCTGCCTTCAATATTTTTGCGAGGATTTAATTTCGCGAATTTGGGCAAAATTCGCGAAAATTAATCCACTTAAGGAAGTAGGATTGAAGATTCACTTTCCAGTGAACATCAATGCCCGGACTGTGACTACATTCTGAGTGAAAAAAATGCCGAGATTTTTTATACTCTCGAAGCTTTAGAAAACTCAGTGTCTATTGAAACCAAAATGGCTTTAGTATATATTGCTGGTTATGTTACAAGAAACGACAGCGAGATGTCGGACAAGGAATTGTTTGATGCAACCACATTTTATTTTGAAAAGTATGGTGACTTCACAGACGAAATCGATCGTGGTGGTTTGAATATTCCCACTGATTTGTCAGTACAGTGGTGTATCTTCTCCTTCATTCTTTTCCAGTCAGTGAAAGAAAATGTCTGTAGGTATTCACTGAGTAACATTTTTACTGATATCAGTGAAGTATACGGGTTTCAAATGCAGTGCCAAAATTGTCGTATCTTAGCAAATATTTTTCTTAACAATTATTGTCGTATTTCTACGCCAGGGAGTACCAAAGAACCCAAACAGAAAGTATTGAAATTGTGTTAAGTGTAAAATATTCTTTTATTTTAGTTTTTTTTAGTTTTTGCTTCATAAATTCCCCTTTGTTCACCAAAGTCATCGCCAACATTTCCTTCGTCTCAAATAATGTTTAGATATGCAGAAAACAACAAAATAGTAATAAATTATTTTTAAAAGGTGACCAACCCTATTAAACATGCTAAATATGAATATTATGAAAAAGTTTTTCAAATTTTAACCCCCCAGTTTTCAATGCGACGTACGCGTGTTCAAGGCCTGTAAATAAAGAACGCCATGTTTCGCAAGGATGACATGCAAAAAGTCATCTTTGATCGAGAAACAGTGATAACCGCTGAAATAGCGTCAGAGCATTACTGAAAATCACCGCTCGAACAAGGTGGGCTGGAGGTCCTATGAAAGTGTATTATTATATGTGGAATCAAAAAAGAGACATTTGTACTTTTGAACAGTCATGACGCCAGCTACAGTCGAGACTGCAAAGAAGATCATTGTCATAAAAGGGAGATCAACCATAGCTACTAACACTGCCGTCACAAACACAACAAGAAACGCGAAGCAACATTAGGAGACATACGAGAGCTCTTCAAGCGAAGCAATGAAGTTACTCAAAAGAAAGGAGATCTCAAAAAGAAAAAGGGCATAGAACCTCAATTCGAACTGCTTCCCTGGCTACCAATGCACCAGGAAGAAGTGGTTTTAGCCGTGTGTAACAGAGAATTACACTGAGTTGAGATTTCACCGGGATGAAAGGGAAAGTCACTGATTGCGAGTCAAATGTTTTGAGCGGTTAATATCTGGCTGAAATTTAAAATTGTCAAGCCAAAAGCTTATAACTGGAGTTGTGGATCGAACAGATATTCTCATTGCTTGTTAGGTATCAAAATGGTTTACAAGCCATCGATAAAACATTGAAGTACTGAAAGCTTCTTCCTAGCCATTAAGCAATAAACATATTCAAAAAATACATTTCAGAAAATATGTTGGAAGTAGCCTTTTCTCTTGCAATGTCGAAGACACTGAGATGTTGAGATGAATGTAACGAAATCATGCGTTCTACCACCGTCGCTCACAGTAGCGACACTGCTCCCGATTCCACCAGAGGTGCGATGGGCTTGTATCTGACAATGTGTTGGGATTCATCCTCCAAGTCAAATGGTTCTTCTCTAAAATACAATTACCATCCATCAAAACTATGAAATCTCTCCATCAACACCTTACTCAGGATCGAGGAGCACTTGATTTTGTCCGCTGTTTACGTTCATGAATACGTACCCGTCCTGGTTTGGTCGGGGAGCTGTATATTAGAAAGTTTAGGAGCAGTTCGAAAAAGAATAATTAACAAGAAAAAAGACAAAATTTATAGTTAATAAAAATGCAATAATAAAATCGATAGAAGAATCGGTTGATGTGTTTACTTGTTTTCTTCGTGTCGATTGTCTGCATGTTCACTGGCATGTGCTGAAGTGCCAAGCTGTTCATATGGCCCTGCATGTTTTCTGCAAACCTGGCGAGAAACAAAATTGAAATCTTCAAAAACGTCATATCGCATGTTCATTAGAACCCTGCCTTCCACACGTCAATAGAAACCGAAGGTTTCGCAACTCATTAATGACGTTCTTATGCTTATACAATAATATAAATGTTATTAATATTGCGTAAGATTGGATAGATTTAGAGAGTTATACAGAAGCCACTTGCGATTTTGCGTAGTCTAGTTCTTCTTTCGAGAGCTTTGGCGTGCTATTGGCTTCATTCTCCAAAACATGGACTACATTTTGTTCAATCTAAACGTGTGATCAAATGTCAGAAACGTTGTAGCAACAGCAAACTACAAACAGAGAAAACTAATGACATAATAAACATACATAACTTGAAAATGATTAAAAATATACCTGGTCTCAAACAGTTTGTTCCTACACAAAAACCAAGAACATACCTTTTTCAACCTCTCCCTCAAATAACTCACAATGACAAACTTCACTCTTTCCAACTGTAAAATAACCTACCCTAAGTATTACCGATGAGACATCAATGCGATTGGCGAATTATTATTAAAGATTACTTTACAACAACAGAGAGTATTTATAATATTGAGATTGTTTAATATTTGTAAATCACGAAGGTTAATTACAATGCATCATTTTCGTTCACTTTGGCGTATGTAAGCTATTCGAGAGATTATACAAAAGACAGACCACAAATACCGACAGTTTGTAATGAAGACATATACACAAATATCATGTTTCCACCTCAACTTTCTGCAATGCACACTCCATACGTTTGTCTTTTTTTCCAAACCCTTCCTCCTGCAACATCCTCAGCTTACAATTCTCGTAACATTCATCACATTCCATGATATTTTATATATATATATATAAAACAACTAAGATAACATAAAACAATATCGTACATATAATCTATTAATGATGCCCTATATAAAATATTTATTTTCCATCGTATTTTTAACTTACTAATTCCTTCACTTGAGCTAGCATGCACTCCACAAATTCATTACGAGATTCCAGCAAATCTGGCGCCAACTTCTCGTTTAGCCACGCCTAGAGAAAACGTTTTATCGCCAGGATAGCAGTTGAACAAAATACATTGCTGACAAAATATCAGCACTTTCAGATGGGTAAGTAATTTTCAATTTAATTTAATGTAAGAATTTTAGGGGAAATGAAAAAGTAGCGATCGATCTAATATAATCTTCTAATATATTCAGAAGTTACACTTCTACAAAGAATCGTATTAAGTTTAGAATACCTAAATAATGATGAAGATAGTTCTTACATAAAACAAGTCACCTCCGTTATCTTCTCGTAAACTTCTGTAGCTGTCACTTCAATTTCATCATCGTCACTACCATTAACCATTGAATTATCCATACCAACCAGAAATGATGTTGATATTACTAGAATTATGTATTGGTATTGTGTTTACATACTTATAATATACAGTGAAGAGTGAGGCGATAAAGTAACAAATATTTAAGAGTACAATATATATTGACTAGTTCATATTGAGTTCCCTCTTAAAGAAGGAGAAGATTTCCTTCCACAACTTGAGCTGTTCGTAGCTGTGTGTCTTAATGTCTTTTCCACCAAAACATAGAAGATTAGGTATCACAGGATGATTTGCTACTGAACATACGGGGGAATATGGCATGTCTAACAAATGGCCCAAACCCTCATGAAATACAACTTCAAAGTTAGTTTTACCAGCTTCTTCACATTTCTGCTTAACGTAGCTTCCATGTAAATCACTTCTTAAAATTTGGTCATCTAAAGATGCACCATAGAACAATGCTGCTTTCGATTTTTCAAATGGCAAAATCCCTAGACAATTTTCAAAGGGGTTAGGCAATGCGTCCTTTAAAATCAAGCTACCATCTTCATCCATTTGCAATTTGTTTAAATCGGGATCGATCCATGCATCTCCTACTAAGTCAGCTTTGTAGGTGATTTTTCCATTGAAAGCTATGTTGCAAGAACCATTAATAACAGCCACTGCTTTAACAGCAGGTACGTGTGCCATCATGGAAAAACCAATATCGCTTGCTTTTGAAAATCCAACAAAACCTATGCGATTCTCATCAACTTGTGGGAGATCAGTCAGCAAGTTAACAGCGTCTTCAAAATATTCTAACTTTAAATGTTCGTAATTCTTTGGTAGTCCTTCAACTCCATAATATAACAAAGACAATGTTACAAAGCCTTCATTTGCTAACAAACAAGCAGCATCATCGGGTGGTTGATTCATTTTATTGGCCCCATACATTGTCACAATTGCGGGGAGTGGTTCACTGCTCTCAGGGAGGAACAATGTGCCCTTGACCTTTCCTTCATCCAAAACAACCCGTTTCACATTCTTAGCTAAATATTTTCTTTCAATTGTTGCTTCAGCTAATATTGACTGATTACCCTGTCCAGAAATAAATTCATCGTAAATTGAAAATCGATAGTTGATTGGATTGTCAGAATTTCTGACTTGAAATCTCCTGAATGAATCTTCCTCTCTCACCATTGACCAAAACAGTCCCATGTCGTCAATGCCTGTATAACTGCCACCAACTGAATTTGTGTTTGCCAGATTAAAAGTACCCTTTGAACATGCATAGATATGAGCGAACGAAGAAAAATGTACATTTTCACTTGCATTTTTCACGGAAGCTCTCACTGTTAATTTCTGTCGATGGTTGAAACCACAGCCTTTAACTTCCACTTTCTCATCTACAAGTGAACATAAGGGCTCCACAACTAATCTATGACAATGTCTCGAAAACAGGCTGAAAGTAAACACATTTCTCACTTGTTTCATTCTAATATGCTTAGGTGATATAATGATAAAATACATGTTGTTGTATACACAAAGCATACATACATTTTTAACTCTCTAAATAAATTAATAGACAATTTAAAGTATCAAATCATTCTCACTAATACAGGCCTGAAATAGCAGCTAATCACATGGCGGGTTATTATAGTTTAATGACATTCTTCTTTCGCAATATAAAGCTATGTATGGTTGAATGATTTCTTTTTCTTCTTCGCAAAAACTTTGTTGTGTTTTATTTTCTTTGCATTTGATTGACTTCTTGATTTATAAACAAATAACTGAGGATTTCAATATACATAATTAACTGAGGATTTCAATGTACATAATTAACTGAGGATTTCAATGTACATAATTAACTGAGGATTTCAATGTACATAATTAACTGAGGATTTCAATGTACATAATTAACATAAACTTATTTAGTTTCAACATTTTTTAATTTTTCAGTGCTGACTTATGCATTTGTTACAAACCTACCGTTATCCATTTTAACCTTATAAACTTAAAAATCCATTGAAGTATTACTACACGATTTTTTTTTATAAACAACTTAGGATTTAAGGTAGAACTCATGTTGCTTAAATTTTATGCCGAAATTGGTACTCAAGTTGCTTAACTGGTTGCTTATTTTTCTAAATAGGTTACAAACAAAATTCGATTCATAGGTGAGAAAACGTCAATCAACAAGACAGACATTCGAAATAAAGAAAATAACAATGCAATGTCCTCACTTGGTGTATACGCATATGTAGTTAAAATACACACATACAAGGCAAAGTTATTGCTATTGAAGAAAGTGGCTATGATTAGTATAAATATTTTTCACCAGTTGCTTAATTTAATAAAAGCTCAGTAGTGGAGTTGCTTAGTTTTTTGCTGAACTTGAGTACTGTTGCTTATAAAGCAGTTGCTAATAAAAAAAAAATTGTGTACCTGTAAGATGTAAATGATTGTCGCAGTATCTCTTCATTAAATACATTTTAAAAATATTTAAAACATATTATATTAGAAAATAATGTTCGTTTACAACTTGAATTAAATTTTGTTTTATTATTTTGGGGTAGATTAAAAGTTTATAATACGGCAATAATAAGAAGAATTGGTTCCTGTATCCAGTACTTACAACAATTTCTTTTACATTAAAGTTACTACAATTTAAGCAATGGATGATCACAAATGAGTCTCTTTCGACTACAGGTGTACTAGAGGCTTTTGTGCGTGACACATGTAATTCATCATTGTGGAATCATTCCAACTCCATCTCAAGTTCAACGGGTTCATAATCATCCCTCTAAAGTTCACTTTGTACATGTGACCTAAATTTGGAAAAAATTATCATTAATTATCTTAATTATAGCAAAAATGACATTCAATAAATATGGAATAATATAAATCCAAAACTTACTGCCTTGTATGTAATCGGTCAATTCACCCGGGGTCACAAACTGATCAGCATTGTGAGTTTCTGGTGGGACAATACGCAACAAATATTCAGAAGCATACTTCACCAATAGAAGTGACAACATGGTTCTGTTAATCGTTGTGAATACCACATACCCTCCAGGCTAAAAAAATGTATTAAGATTTTTATGCAGCTTTCGTGCTTTCACCAGCAGAACGCAGGTTCTTCTTCATCTCAGACAACGAAGAGCACACACGTGTGATGTTGAAACTTAACATGTGTTCTAATGCTCTATCAGAGTATACCACCTGGAATTGGGTAACATTGCCTGCCACCCAGTGATTAACACTAACTTACTCAATTGCAGTAATATTTCGGTTAGAAATTTAGCAATAGATTTTTATAACATAATTTTTTATTAGACATTTTTAAAAATATTTTCAAAGATCTGTATACATCTTTTCATCTTTATTCTACAATCTACAATATTACTACTTTAGACAAGGTTTGAATTACTGTTCCAGCAGTATTTTACCAATATAAAGTTAGGGACCATACATATATGACGTCGGCCAAAGAGAGGGGAGAGGGGGTGACAAGGAATTTAGATTCTTTTAGACGATTTGAGGGGAGTGGAGAGAAGGTGCTAAAAGTTTTAGACATCCTTTTTTCGCTTTATTCGAACATACTATTTGATGCGTCTGCTCTGTGTTTTTAATACATTTTATTTCTGTTCGCTAATCAATCAAACAACTCACGATTTCAAGCAATTCTTGATTAAAAGATACAAGGAAATAAGCAGATACATTTGGTTTATTTTTATTTTGGGACACTACCAATTGTGGTCTTGTGCATTTTCTTGGAAGCGTGGATTAAAATATGTATAATAATTTTTAGACATCATAAAATATTGACCCTTATACTTAGTGTTTGTCATAAAAATGCATTCACAAGTACAAGGCTGCAATTACTATGGGTTATTCTAGCATTGTGAAAAATGTTGACATATCTAATATTATCTTTGCATTTGCAATTCAAGTTGCTGTTAGGCAGCACTCTGTATATATATTATAGTAAATACCTTAATAAAGAGAAGCTCGCATACTTCCTTATGTAGTGATATTTTCAAAAATTTTGAAAAAAGAGTGTTTGACATGTTTAGTATTCTGAATACAATAATGGTAGATTTGTAAGGACTATATTTTTATAATCATTCTTCTTTAGCTACTAAATGGAAGGGGAATGTACTGGGTATTTTTCGGGTATGAAAACGTCGAAGCCCATGCATAGGGAAACAGACGTTAGATAATGACAGGGAATTACATAAATATGTGTATGTGGCAAATGTGTGTTTGAGTTTCATCCATCTTATGGTTCGACAAATTAGGTTTGTAAAAAGGCTATTTGGCTGTTAATAAGTTTTTTTTCTACAAAGAAAAGTTACATGTGATTTCTTGATGCACATTAATTTCAAATAAGTTAGGAACCAATTGAATGAAGTCCAAATAAACTGTGGTAAAACATGGAATGACTAAAATTAAATGTAAATAAATGCTTTGTAATTGTCATTAGTAGAGTATTGCTAAGACATTTTACACAATATTTTAGTGTAATTAAATCAATGCCATTGAAATCAAAGAATATCTTCCAACAAATTGTTGCATTGTGTTGCCAACCACTAAAAAAACGCACCTATCGTAACACTGCTTTGTCATGACAATTATTTTAGTAGACTGTTTCAGAGCTAAATCTTAAGTTTCCATCTGTTGGACGGAAAAACATCTATGTAAATTAAGAATACTTAAAATCATTCATGAATCTATCAAGAATTACAAAGTTGTGGGGAAAAATAAACAACTTGGGTCTATATATTGCATCCAAATGGTTTTCATAACAGAAGTTCACAATGATTTAGTTAAATTAAATTTTATATAACTTATCAAAACTTCCTTTTTGAAGAAAGACCGCATGAATTGGTATTAATCACTGAGTGGCAAGTTACCTGCAAACAATCACATACAGGCAAATAGCAAAATGTGTGAATCAAAACTAACCAATTACTTAAATTAATTAATTTATTTAGAGCCTAAATTATTTAGACCAATCAGCAGCAAATTCACACAGAAAGATTATGAGAAACCAATGATGCATAGTTTACCTTGACCAGCTCACAACATTGGCTCACAAACAGATTTTGTTCAGTCACATGCTCAATCACTTCAGAAGCCACCACCAAATCAAATGTATTAGAGTAGGACGAAACCAAGTCACCCACAGTTGTGGTTTCATAGCGTAAAAGAAGTTCATCACATTGGGTTTGCTGATGATTGATTGCATTAATGACATTTTCATCTAATGGATCAATTCCAAGAACATCTCCACCAAGACGAGCCAAAGGCTAAAATAAACAATGCAAACAACTCTCAATGTGAAGTGAACAAGCTTCGCCCATATTTTTAAAATTAGTGCTAGATAATCATAAGGCTACTAGGCTGTTAATTAACGCATTAAACACAGCATCTCACCAATGCTTTTTTTATAAACTTTTTATATTACCAAATTTTTCTTAATTTATAAAGTGGGTTAAAAGACATGGTGGCGAAAACAACACCAAAATTATTAAGAGAGGCATACCAAAAAACAAAAAATCCCTTTAAAAGGCGAGCTAGAGGTAACACACGTGAAATAACGCAACATTCTCTACTTAAAAGAAGCAACGTATAAAATGTGCATGTAGATATGCAGTTGTTGAAGAAATTCCAGCATAATAAATCTATATACTGAACGTTAGAAAAACTTTAAAGTCTAAAACAGAGCAAAAACTGATTTTTAAATATACAGATTGTCATGGGTACAGAAAGACAAGTTCACAGTTTTCTTTGTCATAGAAGTACTGAGTGCATTTTGCATGCAGGTCCTATTGCTCATCTATGTAATAATTCCACTTATCCTGTTTTACACGCTACACACACTTTATTTCCGAATAAAGGAAAATCCTACTATAAAACACAATCAACTGCCAACATTTCCTTTCTTATATTATTTTCTGCCAAAAAAAACAAAATCAGAAAAAAATGACATGTTTCTAAAAAAAATCTGTATTTTCAACACACAAAAACAGGATTACACAATTAACTATTCACTACTTAATGTGTGAAATGCACGTGAATTGCAGATAGTTATATAAAGAAGGCGTGGAAGTTAGAGGCATGCACCCACACCTTTACACGTCCCTAACTGTGTTATTTTACTAATAATCGCGCATCTCAAACAAATATCTTGTAAATAAAATCTTAAATGAAACTATATATTATTTTAACATAATTTATTTTTTTCGTTTAAAATTATAATAAATTCATCCGTTGTTAAATTATATTAATTATTATATATGTCTCTCTCTCTCTCTCTCTATATATATATATATATATATATATATATATATATATATATATACATTTAACGTCTATTTTCCATGCTGGCACGGGATAGACGGGTTTACTGATGGCACGCCTCCATCCTACTCTATCCTGCGCCAACCAAGGCTGAATACGTTTCTCAACGAGATCTTTCTTCACAACCTGGCTCCATGTTGTCCGTGGCCTGCCTCTGCCACACTTACCATCTACAACTAAATCTCTACACTTCTTAACCCAGTTATTATCATTCATTCTCTCAACATGACCAAACCATCTAAGCCGACGCCTTTGCAAAGATTTTCTAACACTTTCTAGTCCACAGCGTTCTCTTAACTCATTTGAAGGCTTCCTATCCTTCAATGTCACATTTGACATCCATCTAATCATTCTCATGTCATTACGCTCTAGTCTGTTTAGTTCAACAGTTCTAACTCCCAACTATATAGAAAAATACTCCTTACACAAGCATCATACACCCTGCCTTTCGTGCGAAGAGATATCACTGTAGAAGTTAGGAGAGGTAAAAGTTCTCTAAACTTTTTCCACCCAGATCTAATTCGAGTTATACAACTTTGTTCTGCGCCTCCTCCTGTACTAATCATATCGCCCAAATAACAAAAGCCATCCTTTGTCTCTAAAAAGTCATCACATATTGGCACAGATTCTACTGGCTGTCCAGTTGCTAAGGAAATTTCACCAGTACACACCATACACACATAGTCCACCACTGAGGTAAGTCGACCCTTTATACCACTACACTTCTTATGAACCCAATGATCACAATATTTGCAATATATTGAGTTATTACCAACACCCTTACTACATACAGAGCATGGCCATCTACCTGAAGCAATAGGTGCTGAAATGCCAACTCCGCTGACCATAACTTTTGTCTTACCCATGTTAACTCTAAGCCCTTTTGACTCTATACCTTTCTTCCAAGTAGCAAATTTCGCAGTTAACTCTTCTAGACTATCTGAAATAAGCACAAGATCATCGGCATACAATAATTCCCATGGACACCCTACTCTAAACTCTTGAGATAAACCCTCCAAAACCATGATAAAGAGTAACGGACTAAGAACAGATCCCTGATGAACACCAACCTTAACTCCAAATTCCTATATGATCCATTCACTCTAACATGACTTCTGGCATTTTCATACATAGACATAACAACTGACACTATCCATTCATCGACTCTTAACCTTCGCATCGCCCACCAGATTACTTCACGTGGTACTCTGTCAAAAGCTTTCTCTAAATCAACAAATGCAAAATATGACCTTTTATTCTTTTGCAGATATTTCTCCTGCAACTGCCTGACTATAAAAATTGCATCAATAATTCCCCGTCCAGGTATAAATCCAAACTGCATATCATCAATATTCACCCTATCTCTAATAAGTCTTGTCAATATCCTTTCTAATACTTTCATAACTTGGTCTAACATTTTCAGCCCTCTATAATTACTTCTCTCCAGGGCATCACCTTTACCTTTAGAGCAGTTTACTATAGAGCTAATTTCCCAGTCCGCAGGGACTACACCTTGACTGACAATAGCATTTACAAGTTCAGTGATGATGTAAATACCATCCTCACCAGATGCCTTCAGCATTTCAGAAACAATACCTGATGGACCAGCAGCTTTACCATCTTTCATCTTACTAAGAGCCGATTTAACCCAATCCTTTTCTATTCTGACAGCAGGACCCTCAATTGGACTAACTGGTGACAAAAGACTGCGGTCCCATTCAAACTCCTCATTTAGTAATTTACTATAATAACTTTCCCAGGCCAATTTTTTAGCACTATCATCAAATGCTAAATCTCTGATGTCATTTCTCATACACTTTTCTCCAATGATATCCTGATTTGTCTTACTCATCTGCTTTGCTATTTTAAAAACTTCGTTTTTCTGATCCTCTCTACCTAGTAAATTGGGAAATCTTTCTTCCTCTGCCCTTTTCTTTGCTGTATAAACTTCTAACTTTGCTGTATGTTTTGCTTCTAAATATGGCTCTTTATTCCCACCTGCCTTCCATTCTTTCCATAACCTTCTTTTCTCCTTAATAGCCTTATAAACAACATCAGTCCACCACCAAGTCTCCTGTCTCCTGATAGGGCCCTTAGTCCATCCACATACACTATTAGAGGCACCATATACCTTCAACATCAGTCTTTATTTCTACTCTCTCCAAGTTTTGTTTAAAACTGGTACAAAAACTATCCCTTATAGTTACAGACATATTTACATATCGTGCTACAGGTTTACAAAAATCAATGAAAAGACAACTTAACAAAACGAGTGCAATATTAACAGAATATATAAAACAAAATTACTGATCACGCTCCTCACAAAGATAAAGAAATGAGATGTGCGATAGACCATGCACCTGCAAATTTCTTCATAACCGGGCCTGTAAAGGCAATTAGGCTTTCAGAAATGAGTGCATGTGCCACACGCTTATATATCTATGATAAATGTTATCCACCACAACAGGTAGATACATATATATATAAAAACTCAAAAAAGGTGTCTCAGACGGTTATTCTTTGTTACAGAAGTGTGAGTGCAATTTGCATGGGGATTATAAAGCTAGTATTATTATAATAACTGATGAATTAGTTTATAGCAATCAAGTTTTACTCAAACTTTCTATTTATATATAAAATATTTTGTTGTACATAAAGCTCAGATCACCTCAGATAAAATTCCTCCACCACACCCAACATCTAATATCTTGAAGCCACTCAGAGTTTTTAATGATTTAAATGAAATCTCTTTATTAAGAAGTTCACAGATCGTTGGGACACGAAGATTGTTAAGTGTTTGGAGAGCTTCAAACTCACTGTCAGTCTTCCACCATTTAGACGAGTACTTGCGAAATTTATCAACTTCTTTCAATATCACAGTTGCATCCTTTTTGTGTCCAACTTTGGTATCAGTTGAAAGCTCTAAAATATATTGTTTTTTCACTTGTTGATATGTACTTGCTTACAAGCTGAAATTACATACAGACTACAGCCCTTGTCAGTAATATTACAATATATTATAATAATATACGCGAGAGCGCAAAAAGGCCTTCGCAAATAAATTCACACAGGCGCTATGAGGCCGTTTCTCAATATAATATTTTTCACTGATATTTAGATAAATAACCATTCTAATGGGATAGTTGCGACTATTGCCTAATTGTGACTGACAACCTGGTTTCCGATAAGTACAGACGTGTTTTTGTTGATGATTGGAAGTTTCTTACAATTACAATAATAAGTTATATCAGTTATTATCATAAACCATTCTTAATTATATACTCCCATCACATACGTACATCCTTATATAAATTGACTCATAAATACATATTGTATTGTTTCATTCATTTTTTTCACTTATTTTTCCAGTTTATTTTCGAGAGATTAGGTACTAACCTCAGTGGACTGTCCATATACAAATCAAATCAAATCAATGTATTTCGTGCTTATCAAATTGGGGTAAATATCTGTGCACAAATACAAATAGCACAGGAACGCAGGCCCTAAAATAAGGGCCGGACATCGGACATTGTCCGGCACTCAATGATAGATGTCTGGTATATACACATTTTACATCGGACATAATATCCGATGTGTAATAATTCAACTTTGCAAATAACTGTTATTAAAATAAAAAATACATTGTTAGTTTTTGTAAATAAAATCATTTAAAATATTATATTTAAAAAATAACAGTTACGTTTATCAGTTTGATTTATTTCTTTTTGCAAAACATCTTTTGAAAACATCCAGGTGCCCACATTCTAAAGCTATGCAAGTGTGACGTCAATACCATTGTCTGTTTAAAAATAACTCTGTTCTACCTTAATCATTCAGAACTGTTGAATTCAACAATTACAGAATAATATTCAGAATTAGAAAAGGTAGAGAAGAGGAGAGTTCCTTGAAAATAAATTAAATTAATAATGGATGTGTTGTTTGTTGTTTGTGAAAACATTTTTTTGCCAAGAGTAACAGATTTATTACATATTTATTTTAATAAAAAATATTATTACCTTCTTTTCACGTTGTAATATTCTATTTCAAGACAGTATTGCAGACTTGATCGAAAAATAACTAACGATCGCACTCGCAAGTGCTGGCACACGCCATCATCGAATATCGCGAGTGGTTAGACATGTAAGAATATCAGGTGAAGCTACGTTTGTTTTCATTTTCAGGAAAGTTAACGTTACCAATTAAACATTTAAAAACATTTGTTATGTAACGTAAAATATAAAAATGTAAGATTTTCAAAGAAAACCGACAGACATGTTTACTACACGCGATACTGCAAGTTGTTTAATAGTTCCATTCATCTTAGAGACAAATAAATGCAGAAGAACTATGCTGCATTCCATGAAAGAAAAAAAGATCAAACCACGGAAACATTCAGTTTTGTTTACAAAAACAATGAAAAGACACAAAATCAATAAACATGCATTAGACTCTGAAGAAAAACACTACAGCTAGGTTTAACGGGTTAACTTCGCACTTTTTCCTAATTTCAAGAAGACATCGTTATCACTGAAGAAGTCGTCGTATTTTAACTTGTTAAAGCTGTATTTCGCAAGTGAAAATATGTCACGGCACATATCACAGTCTTCTCATTATTAAAATTGTTGCCTACGCCAATACAATTTTTACTGTTTGTCGTACGTTTTCGCGTAGACATATTTTTATGTTTTGCACTAAATAATTTGTCATTTGGCCTACATTAAGACAGGCTAACACAGTTATATTCTTTCTCATACAACTAATGAGTGGCATTTTAACGGGTTATATAGCTAGTCTAGTATATTCTTGCTGCAGTGTCCCAAATAATTGTTCAAAAGTGAATTACAAATTTAAAGTTCATTCATTGTCACTTGCTGCATTTTTATGTATGCTTGTAATGTATTTGTTGATCACTACTCAAGCTGTTGCCGGCTCTCTCTACACATGCTAACATTCAATGCCCAGACGTATAAAATGTGACCGATCGATTTGACGTTGACCTGAATGTCTCCATGGACCAGAGTCACCTGAAACCGATTCAAGCGCTCTACTTTCAGGCAAGCTCGAGTAGTGAAATATAAAAACAAAATGAGAAAAATGATGTTTTGTAATCTTCAATAACTTCGATCAATCATGCTGGTTTCAGTGCAATTGAGTTCGTCTCAGCATATCAGGAACAAAGAAATTATTATGACGTACGTCGAATATTTAAAATGTTAATTACTCAGCTAAGTTCTTTGTTACCCTGGAGATTTTTCCCTCCGTAGCCATGCTTTATCCGCATGATTTAATATTAGCTTTAACAACATAAATGTCATATCTTAATATATGTTATATCTTAACAATGTCCAATGTGCTGATTGCTTTATGCCATTCCAGCATTGGTCCGCCCTCTGCCGCAGTGAAAAAGTAGTTATGTATCGTCTAGGATCGGTTCTCGTTCATTTCGTCGCAGATCATTTTATCGCATTCATTTCGTCGTAAATCATTTTGTCGCATTCATTTTGTCGTAAATCATTTCGTCACAGTTCATTTCATAACCTTAACCTAACCTAACCCATTTCATAACCTTAACCTAACCTAACCTAACCCATTTCATAACCCTAACCTAACCTAACCCATTTCATAACCCTAACCTAACCTAACCCATTTCATAACCCTAACCTAACCCATTTCATAACCCTAACCTAACCCATTTCATAACCCTAACCTAACTTAACCCATTTCATAACCTTAACCTAACCTAACCCATTTCATAACCCTAACCTAACCTAACCCATTTCATAACCCTAACCTACCCATTTAATAACCCTAAGGAAATTATCTGCGACAAAATGAATACGACGAAATGAACTGCGACGAAATGAATGCGACGAAATGATCTGCGATGAAATGAACGGTCACCCTAGGATCTACACTTTAGTGTAGTGACTGGTCCCTTTAGGGATGAGTAACTTGTGACATAGTTCCAAATGGTTACTGCAATATGACGGCTTCTTTGACGCGCCAGCTCATTAGGGGGTTAGGATGTAGACACAGCATGCTCAGATTTTTATAACTGAAACCACTTTTTCTAAATGCGTACGTCATAGAAATACGTCTATAAAACCAAAAAAATCTTTTATTACCCATGCATAAAAGTTAAAAACATCTGGTGTACGCAAAAAAAAACATATACGCGAACGTTCCTATACCAAGGTTGGCGTACGTGCCAGCGAGTGGGGAAATTTTTTTCTCGTGTCCGCCGTGATTATCTGATGTCTGGTGAGATGGCGTAACATGCCGGACATCATGTCCGACGTCTTCTTAATTCTTATTTTAGGGCCTGGAACGTTGCAAATAGTGAAACACTACAAAATACACAACGATCTCATATTGATAAGTTATATAACTCAAAAGTAAAAGTAAAACTGCAAATTTCGATCAAAAAAACCTAAATTGCCAAATGATCTCATGGCAAAAATGCTTGAGTGATTGGATTAAGTGAGAAAAAAATAGGAATGAAAAAATCAGACAGAAGAAAAAAGACAGCAAACAAAAAATTGTCTCTATATACACCACAGATAAACTACCACATTATATAAAATAATAATATATATATTATGAATTTTTGTCTCTAAAGTAATTAATAAGGGCTTTTGAAAATTTACTTTTAGATTGGGACCAGTTTTGGTCCATTTTAAGTTCTTTAGGCAGGGTATTCCAATCACGGATACATTAATATGTAATAGAATTGATACCATATGTAAATGTATTTTTATGAGGTACCAAGAGGTTGTTTGCAACTGACCATAGATTCAGTTCTTTTCATAAATATGTTATCAAACACAGGGGGTAGTCTAGAATGTTGATGCTCCCATACTAATAAACAATTGAGACTATGAACTAGATCATGAAAAGGGAGTGTGTTAGAGAGAGTAAACAAGATGTCAGTGCTACATTGAGGAGGTTGAAAAAAGATTAAACGGAGAGCTTTTCGTTGAAGAGAAGAGATTCTGTGAAGAGAAGTTGTATGTGAATGACCCCAAACCTGGCAAGCATATCTGAGATGTGAATTAAAGATGGCATGATAGATGTTTAATAGGGTATCGAAAGATACATAGTGCCTGACCTTAGCCAACATTCCGTTAGAGCAAGAGAGTTTTAATGAGATATTATGAATATGATCTTTGAAATTCAAATTCTCATCTATATGGATACCAAGATATTTAATTTTGTTAGATAAATTAATTTTCTCTCCGCTTAGCCTGAAATTTAGATGTTTAGGGATATTAACATTATTTTTTTTATTTAGGAGATTTTTAGGGGATCTAAAGATAATTAATTCAGTTTTATTTAGAGATAATTTATTGGCTCGAAGCCATTGTAAGAGAGTTGATAGGTCATGATTAATATATTTGTTAACTTTTTAAAGAGATTTATGTATTATCAATAAGTTAGTATCGTCTGCAAAATGATAGCAAGTTGAATGTGATATAGATTTGTTTAGATCGTTTAAGTAAATGAGGAAGAGCAAAGTACCAAGTATGGAGCCCTGGGGGACTCCTGCTTTAACAATGTGTGTGTCAGAGAAATGGCTATCAATGGATACAAATTGTTGACGGTTAGAAAGAGAGGAGCCAAACCATTTGGAAGGTATACCTCGGATACAGGTACATGTACCCCAAAAACAATGGTACCCCAAAAACCACACGGTTAAATAATGTTTATTATCTGAGAACAGAAAGCATAAAATATAAAAAAAACTCTATTAAGTAATGACAAGATACCTAGGCTAACAGAAAAAAGTAATTTTACTGAAATGAAGTGTTTGAAAAAAAAATCGGGGTTTGATTATTATCATTAAGAAATTTTTATGTAACCAAAAATAAATACAACCTATTTTAAGTAGAATAAATAAGAATATGCTAAGAATATTTCAGCCTAAATTGGAGTTAAAAGTTAAGAATACTTGACCCTGGCCGAATCAAGTCTATGCTTATAAAAAAAGCGTATGTGTTATAGCTCAAAAGTACAATTTAATATGAAAAAATATTTAAATTAACATTCTTAGCTGTAGTTATCTTTAACAATCTGTGCAAAGGTTCACCAAACTGTCAAAATTTTCGCACCCATGCCACATTTTAAATCAACGCATATATATATCTTATTATAAAAAAGCATTTCAAAGAAATAAAGTAGCTAAACATGTATTTTTGTAAGCAACTCAATTCTTATTTCAGCTGAGTTGCTAAGACCAAAAATACAACATCAGCCTCAAAGTTGCAAAATAATTGTTGCTGATTTATATCAGTAAAGTTTTATAATGTTTTTGTGTGTAAAAAAGACAAAATATTATGTGTTAAATAGATTGAAAGTGTTGAAACACTTCTTCTGAATTAGTTTGTTAGTTCCTTTTTGTGTTGGCTTTGTGTTGGTTGTTCAACAGTAATTTGCAATATATATCAGTGCTTAAAAGAGTATATAGTTTTGTATAAAAAATGGATACCTTTTCTGATGCCTTTCATTTTTAAAGTTGAGATGATTCTTTTACAACCACATTGTAAAATATTTCGCCTGTAGATTAGGTTACTATAGATCATCCCTCCCACAATATTGCCACAAATTTCAAAGTTGATTACTAAATGCTGTTAATTGATTACTAAATGTTGGGTATAATTTAATTTGGTAAACTCCTGAAACACTGTAATGGGCATAAGAGATATTATCTAGGATTAGGCAACAAATTAAAAATGTTTCTATATATCATAATTAAAGCAAAAGAAATTCGTAAGAAGCACAATATTGATGTCAAAACTCTAATTGAAGACTAGGGCAAACTGCAGAATCATGTCCCCAAAGCTATGCTCAACTTTTCAATCATACAATGCCCAATCATACAAAATTGACTGTGATTATGGCTAATTATGCAATGGGCATAGTTTCCAAAACAATGAAGAAAATGATTATTTAATTGACCAGATATATATTTCACAAGTGTTAGCAAAGAAATGATTATGCGCAAATTTATTATTGTGTCATTAAAGATTTTTATGTTTCATTGTATGTATTTCTTTGTTAAAAAAAAATGTGATTCTTTGTTTCAAATAGTTAAGCTTTATACGCATTATTGTTTAACCACTTATAGCAGATGTGACCATGGATCATTGATGCGGATCTTCTAACGTTTTTGTGTGGATCTTGTAGAAATTATGATAATGTAGAAGACTGAAAATTATGACAGCATATTTAAATGCTGACTTCGTACAAATTTCCTTATAGTTCAGTAGTTTTAAGTCAAAAGTTAAGAATAAAGACTAGTTATTATTGAACATGGTGATTAAGAAGCACAAAAAAGAGTACTTTCAAGTACATATAAAGAGTCAAAACGTCAAACGTCATTTCCTTACTCATCACAAGGATTTTGATGAGAAAACAGAAAGTTGCCTTGTTAACAAGCTAACAGCAGCAATATCATTTGTGTCTGAAAAAGCCACAAAAGCAACAATTAGTCACGTGGGCAAGCAGGTGATGACATGCAGGTGATGACATGCAGCAGTCATGCTGAGATTATTAAAGAATGCATTGTTGAAGCAGTAACGGTCATGCATCCAAGCAAAAAGAAGTGATCAATAGCATGAAATCTCTCCCACTCTTGAGATCAACATGAATATTGATATCGCTGATGATTTTTGTCACTAGTAAGTAGCTGAAGTCAAAGAGTCAATTGCTATGTACTAGCTTTAGATGAGTCAATATATGTTTACTGATTATGCCCAACTTGCAGTATTTGTTAGGTGAGTTCATGTTGTACAGTTGTTGCAAATGAAAGGGTATACTGTAGGTCTATTTTCATTATTTTATACACATGCATATGTATACTTTCACCATGGAGTGTTCAATGATAAACTGGTGATCACACTCCAAGGCAATACTACAGCAGCTGTGATATATATATATATATATATATATATATATATATATATATATATATATATATATATATATATATATATATATATATATATATATGATATATACTATACAATATCATCAGATGGTTGAAAATGCTATGGGATCTCCGTAAAGAGATGGTACTGTTTTCGAATGGAAAGGGTCAAACTAGTAGTGCTTGAAGGAACCAATCGCAATCTATATATATGTAATTTGGCTTTTCTTGATTGACTGTTTTATCTGAACAATTTGATCCTTAAAAGCTACAGAGCAAGGGTCAATCTATTATTCAACTGAGCTGAACTACCTATACTGTTGATAAACAAGTACTATGTTGCTAATTTAAGGTTCAGACAAATAAATAAATACTCTTCAGCATGTGTTCTCCTCACTAAAATGGGTTATACATTGTGTCTATTTTACATCGATCTCGTTATAAAAAAGGTGAGTATACATCGTAGACCTCTGACGATGGCGTAGTACTAGAAATAACTAATCTGGTTAAAAAGAACTTTCGGAAATCGTCACTTTCGTTTTTTAGAAATTGTGATTGTGCGTGCGGTTCGTTTTCTTTTCGACTGGTGCGGTTTCTTGCCGACGGATGGGGTCTTGGGAATAGTCAGTACCGTAAATGACCGATCTAACGCCCACTCCCGAACTGACGTTCCTCCCGAATAAACGCCCAGGGTTAAAGTTAATTTTTTTTAACTAACGCCCACTCCCGATTAAACGCCCATTCCCGAATAAACGCCCAGGTCCATAGAGAAAAATTAAAATAAACGCCCATGGGCTTTCATTTGATTCACAGCAAAATTAATACTACTTTCTTTAATCTTTAAAGTGTGGATATTTTGAAACAGTTTCACTAATTTTAAGCGTAAAATGTCGTTCCAGGGGGGTGCACAAAGCATATTCAAGCCCCCAATGTTAGCTGGAATAAACCTTTCAAGGCCTACATTACAGAAAAATTCGACCATAGTGGTTAGCAGAGGGTTTACACGAATTTACTGAAGCTGGAAATATCAAAGCAGCACCACGGCGGAAAATTGTTCAGTGGATTCTCGAATCGTGGTCACATCTATCGAAAGAAATGATTGCCAAGTCGTTCAAGGTTTGCGCCCTAAATCTCCCAACAAATGGCTCTGAAGATGACCAAATACATTGCTTTAAGGAGGGTACGACTTGTGAGGCAGGAGCAGAAAAGTTAAAAGCACAACTAACTGTAATGACAAACGAGATGATAGGTGATACCAATCCCTTTTCTTTCATTATTGAAGAAGATATAGAAGCTGCGACCCAGCCATTCCACCTCCTCGATGACGATGAAGAGAATGACGAGAAACTTGATATCATGTAGTCGACGTACATATTCTCGATTATATTACTTTTGTTGATGGACTTTGTTTATTAACGCCCCTCCCTTACTAACGCCCCTCCCAAATAAACGCCCAGGGTAAAATTCGTTTGTTAAAATAAACGCCCAGGGCGTTTAATCGGTCATTTACTATCCCATCAGTGATAATGATTTCCTTGTGTTGGTATATGTCCATGGCTTCTCATGAACTTGGCAAAGATTTTATGACGATCTCCTGTAGTCTTTGCAGCGAAAGTTGTTGGGCTGGTGGCAAACTATTCGTAATTGGCTGCAAAGGCGATAGTTTCCTTGTCGTACATCATTGCTCTCTCCATATTCGGCAGTAACGTGATTCATGAGGATCTGTGCCAGTTCATAAATGGGTTTCAAGAAAGCATAATATTTATCGCAGGAACATTTCTGATTATGATAAGATAAACCTTCTTTCTGATTTCTTAAAAGTCAACTGGGACGAAATTATGGAGCTTAATACACGCTGTTTTTATAAGCATAGACTTGATTCGGCCAGGGTCAAGTATTCTTAATTTTTAACTCCAAATCAGGCTGAGATATTCTTAGCATATTCTTATTTATTCTACTTAAAATTAGGTTGTATTTATTTTTTGTTACATAAAAATTTCTTAATGAAATTTTTTCTTCTATACTGGGTACATGTTTTGATCGCGTAGACATTGCACAACTTGTCACAATTTATAAATACACATCTTATTTCCTGATTTTCTTCCATTAACTTTTGCAAATTCAGCTGTATTTCACAAAATATTCCCCAATTAATACAGTAGAATTCTCACCCTGGGCATATTTTTAGAATATTCTTCAAAAATTGTCCATTTTCACCCTGCTATTCTTAAGCCTTGTTTACATTGTCAATATTGCGTTATGTTGCTTTCAACATTGCTTTCAATGTTGAAAGTCCTTTCAACCGTATACTGTTCACATTTGTTCAATGGTTTTCGTTTGCGTGCTCAACATTGGGCGCTCTTGAATGATTGGCCGGACAAAATTCTTTTTCTTGGGTAAAAATGGAGAGAGAAAACGACGTTGCCATTTGTGCTACCGGAGCTGTTATTGTCGAAATTTTGTCAAAAAAAAAGAAGAAAGAAAAGAAGCGTTTGGGTAAAATGCTGGTGAAATGCTGGTGAAATGCCGCAAAGGTGCATATAACAACATTATCACCGAATTGTGGAATGTCTTGGACCTTTTGTTAATGTTGAAAGCAACATTGGCGCGAAACCTAGGAGAGGTTTCGGGCAACATTGCTTTCTACACGAAATGTTGCTTTTAACCTTTCAACGTATGTGTTTACACTTTCAATCTGGGCGCAATGTTGACACCAACATTTTCACAGTCAATGTTGAAAGCAACATTGAACGCAATATTGACAATGTAAACAAGGCTTTATGAGGCGTATTCTTATAAAAAGAAAAGCGTGTATGTATATTATAACGTTAATAATAGTTTTAATTTAGTTTAGAAACATTTTAATCGTTTATTAGATAATCACACACTGCTCAAAAAGATCGGTATCAAGAGATTTAAACTTTATTTAAAACCTTGGTTAACTAGTGGTATTTTAAAATCAATCAATGTCCGTAACAATTTATATCGTAAATTCATTAGAGCGAAAAAGGAATCTAGAAAACTCAGTCTAAAACGCCGTTTTAATTCATACAGAAATTTCTTGAAAAAAATTATAAAGGACAGTAAACAAACCTATAAAAATTACTTTTCGCATTATTCAAAAAATCTACTTTAAAGGAGGGTGTATTACAAAATTGGCTATCATCAAGGCGAGAAAAAATATTTCATGATTTTTTTTAAAAATCTGTAAAATTGTAACCTATTATACCTAAATTTAATAAAAAACATTCATAGCTCCTCTTTTAGAAACTAACTTTTACTCCAGTCAGGCATTTTCCGCGTGCTTTTGGAAAAATTCCGTGACGAATGGACAAATTTTGACAGAGCATAAGGTCCCTTATATACTTGTTCTCATCAAAATGGGATCTTTGGTTGGCCTTGTCAACGCAGAAATGTAATTTTAAAACAAGTGACACTGTCACTTTACGAAATAAAAAACTTATTTATGGAAGAGAAGTTGTATTTTGTCTATCCGTCACAAAATTCAGTCATAAAAGTTACCTCTAAATCATGTAAAAAAATAAAATGTAGTAAAAATTTTCCTAAACTATCTCAGCGTACTTTGATTTTTGTTAAATATAGGCTGAACATGCCAAAATTTGAAAAACTTATTTTTAAATAACGTTTTTCTTTTTGTCCATCCGTCACGACAAAAACTTTTTTTACATTTTTTGAACGTACATAGAGTTGCAATGCAATGGAATCATTAGGAAAAGATTCAAATTCATTTTTTTGGTGCGTTCTCTTCTCTTACTAGCACTCGTTTATAATGCCATCTGCCTGCATAAGTTAACAAATTAATAAGTTTTAGTTCTACAATTGGCAAATTGCACATGTGATCTTTTGATTTTTATCGAATTAGATTGGTTGTTTACAAGAAAATTACAGTAAGTATAAATTTTCCCAAACGTGTAAAATAAAAACACAACATAAACAATATAATAATAAAATAATGATAATAATAATGTGATGACACGCAAACTTGAATACTATTTTGTTCTAGAAATGCCTTTGACACCAGCAGAAAGAGCAAAAAGATACCGTGAAAAGAACAAAGATAAAGTCAGGGAACAAGAAAATATCCGCAAGAAACACCAGCGAGCAAAATTGAAAATGTTAGACCCAGAAGCTAATAAAAAAAGACTGGAAAAAGAGAGACTAGCCAAAGCACTATACCGCAAAAGAAAGCTAGATGAAGCCAAAAAAGTAAAAGAAACCACTAAAGATAATATATCATCTCCCATATCCAAGTTCTCAAACAGCGCAATTAAAGCTAGGAGTTTGAAAAAGGCTGCGTCTGCTCTGCCAAATTCACCAAGAAAAAAGGTGGAAATTGTAAAATCCTTAGCAAAACAGTTTAATCTGAAAATCCAATATTCAAACCCAAATAAAGTTGGCATGCGAAGCAACCACCTTACAGAATCAGAGATTGATTGGTTGACATTTTTCTCAAGCGTGAACAAAACAAATTTTACAATCATCTTAAGGAGCATTTGCAGGAAAATGCTGTTCTCGTTCACGTTGATTATAGTGAGAATTACTCCAATAAGGAACAGCAAGAAATACAGAGTGCCTATTTCGGACATGAAACATTTTCTATTTTTACAACATGCTGTTATTTTCTTGGAAATGATGGAAAGCTGAAAAAAAGGAACATGACGGTCACCTCCGAGGCAACAGATCATTCTCGAATTGCCGCACATACATGTGTTATCAAAGTGCTTGAGGAAGTTACTAAGGAAATGCCAGCGATCTCCAAGGTTTATCTCTGGAGTGATGGATGTGCTTCCCAGTTTCGCTCACGTTTTGTGTTCTATTTGATTTCAAGAATGGACAAAAAATATGATAAAATTCATGGCACTTTAGAGGTGCATATGGTGAAACGTGTTTTCAATGGGGATGGTGTATGCAAGCTGAATTTCTATAAGATGGCTACTGACGACAAGCCATTTTACCAGCACTGGTACCGGCAAGAAGGTGATCCTGAAGTGTGCGACCATCCTATTCTTCCACTTTCTTTTAACGAAGATAACACCTGTGCAATGTGTAAAGCTTCTTATCTTGGTAAAGAGGATTGGTTAAGGTGTATTATTTGTGAGCAATGGTTTCACGAACGCTGTTTTATGACAAGTTTCCCATGAGATCTCTTCTTTCTTCAAGTTCTTGATTTTTATATTTTTTGCGATTTCGTGACGGATGGACAAATTAAAAATACCCCATATATTTTTTGAACTGAGTCTTTGTCGACGTTATAATTAATTGATTCGATTAGCTCTTACTCTAACCTCTTAGGAACAATCACAGTTTTTCATATGAGTGATGATTTTGACTGACAATTTGTGTCCATCCGTCACGTTCAACGAGCTGTCTATTTTTCTCCAGAAAATTTGATGATTTAGAGATTTTCAAGAAAACATTATTACTAATTGTTCCACATAAATATATCATTAAAGAAAGCATAAATTTGTACAAAATATATGAGTATTCTAGATGGAAATATACTTCATGTAAAAAATCTAAAAAGAGAATTTTTTATCTCGTCTTTCCGTCACGACCAACATTTTGAGAGCTAGCTGCTCTGCAAAAATACTTAAAGCACCATTCATCGCTGTTTTCAAAAGCTTTTACTAGGCCCAAAGGGTATGACAAAAAGTGCATCATCAAACGCTATACTGCAATTTTTAAAGTGCTCGAAAGTATCAATTGTCCGTCCGTCACGAAAAGGTAATTTCGTAATAGACCCAGGAAGAAATTGTTGCGGGAAGAAAACGTTGCAAAAGTTGCGATTTTATTTTCGCAACTTTAAAAGAAAAAGTCGCGTACATTAAATGTTGCGAGACAGGACATTCATAAAAATGAAAAATTCGTTCCAAGCAACTTAGCGTTTGGACACTCAATTTATTTCAAAATTAATACAGCCTACTAAATGGATTATTTGAAAAATCGGAGACGGATATTCTTATAATCAGTTTCTACGGACCAGACTTTAATATTTTCATACCTCAATGTACACAGAAAGGTGTAAACTTCATATAACTTTACTTATACAAAAAAGGTCCAAAAACGAAGTTCAAAACGTACGGTGAAGAGAAGCAAGCTGTCATACGGAAGTGGTTTATAAAGTCCTCTGATAAAGGCAAAAAAGACCAAGATAAAATAAGAAAGAAACAATAAATATTGATAAGAATCTACGTTAAATCTGATCGATTTTGTAAAAAATATTTATAGACGAATATTCTCGCACATTGCGTTTGTCGTTGTTCCAAGAAGATAACTTTTAAAAACAATATCAGACAATAATTTCTTGAGCATGTCGCACGTCGTTTCTTGAGCACGTCGGACGACCCCCCCCCCCCCCCCCCACGGTACTCCCATCCCGTACTGGACATAAACCACTTAAAAACAGTTTTGTCTAAGTTCTCATGTTTCCCTGCTTTGACATTCTTTCTTTTCAAGCTAATCGTTCCAGAGGAAATTGCAGCCATTATCTTCTCTTTATTTGCAGGTAAAAGCCAAAGTGGAAATAGTGTTTCTTGGCACATTATATTTTTGAGCTACTAATGACTTAGGCTGCCCACTTTCTATTTCTTGTAACGCCTTGAATTTGTCTTCAATGGAAGTTCTTTTTTCTTTTGCGACGTGGACATCTATTTTTCTTTCGTTAAAAAATCGAATGGATGCATTTGATAAAACTTGAAACATTCAAATTTTCAAAACGTTCGAATTTCGATTTTTTTTCTTTCATTGAGCTGAAGAGTTTCCGAAGCGTAAAACGTTTTATAAACAATACGTTTGAGAGGTCGACATGGGTTATTCCTTATTTCAAGGAGAATTACCAATTGTGCTTGTGCAGGAATCTGAAATAAGCTCCTTTGTGATGGGCTACCATGAGTATCGTTATCCTTCTCTTCATATCATTGATGCTGATTTTTCCGACGACATTGCCCTTTTGTCAGACAGTCTCATTAACGCCCAAGCACTACTATCTGCCCTTGAATCAGCAGCAGACTGTACAGGACTCCATCTGAATGAAACCAAAACAGAGTGTATGCCAATTAACATTCGCAACAACATTGAAATTAGAACTCTTTCAAATAACATTCTCAAATGTGTTGATGACTACAAGTATCTAGGATCACACATAATAAACTCTGAAAAAGATTTTAATATCAGGAAGGGCATGGACTGCATGCAACAAAATGGATAAGATCTGGAAATCCAAGCTCGAACGTAAGATTAAGATTAGAATTTTTGGGTAATAATCGAACCCATTTTACTCTACGGATCTGAAACATGGACTCTTTCTGCCAAACAACACCGCCGCCTAGATAGATGCTATACCCGTCTTCTCAGAAGAGTATCAAATCTTTCGTGGAAAAAACATCTAACTCTTATAATGATATACGGTGATCTACCTAGGATATCAACGTTGTTCCAAAGGAGACGCGTCCAGTTTGCTGGACATTGTGCACGTGCCTCAGATGAACTTGGGTCATCGTTCCTCTTATGGAGGCACCCGTCATCACTTAAGCGGTCTTTTGAAACTATGTGCCTTTTTTGACAAAAAACTTCAGAAGCAATACTCCCGACATCAAAGTTACACCATAGACATACTAGGGAGAGTCGTATATCTATGGTTACATACAGTGCTGTAGTAACCACCAGGTTAAAAAATTGAAACTGGTTGAAGCTGGAACTGGATGACTTGAAATGCGGAATTATTTGAATTTGCGAACTTCTTACCCTATTTCACTATAGTATTTCTTTCGAATTTTTATTATTTTCCCTAGAAGATAGTCTTAATGTTTCAAAATACACACTTTTTATGGTTTCCCTTTTTAAATGATGCTTTAGATTTTTTACAAAAGCTTTTCAAGAGAGGTGTTTTAGCCATTCTAGAGGGTGAGAATTCTAAATATTTTCTTGGCACGTCGGCCCAACCATGGTTTTACCTCGCCCCAATATCACATTGATGGTTACGGCACTGACATAACAACTGGTTTCACTTTCTCGCGAGAGAAAGATAACGTTCCATTGAACGATTGATTAAAAGAAAAGGTAATAACGGTCGCCGTGCAATAACAGTTGCCGTTTTAGTTCTTTTGTCGCTATTGTTTTAACCATTTTGTAAAAGCAATATTTACGGTGAATCAAAATTACAACATTGTACATTAAATAAAACAAGCTTCACCGGGGGCTTTGCTTCTTCGTCGGAGCCCAAATTAGTAAAAGTTTTAAAAAAATTGTGCCTTTTTCATTCTTAAGTTCAACCCCCCCCCCCTTTTAATTTTCACGGTACGCCCCTGATATCTACAAGATCGAATGTCATACCTGTGCTGAGTGGACTATTCCTTCAAGCGAAAGCAAGTTATTTAGCAAAGACACTTGGTATAGATGATTTTAAAGCATCAAATGGATGGGTTGACAGATGGAAGGCACGGAATAGTGTCACATTTAAGATGGTGTCAGGTGAAGCAAATCATGAACACCAGAGATGACTGCACACTGGAAGGAAACGCACCTACCAACGATACTGTCAAGGTACAAATTGCAAGATATATTTAACGCTGATGAGTTTGGTCTTTTCTTCCAAGCACTACCAAACAAAACTCTTGAATTGAAAGGTGAAAAATGCACTGGTAGTAAACACAGCAAAGTCGGACTCACTCCACTGGAATGAGTGCGGCGAGTGCTGCAGGTGAAAAACTACCACTACTTGTCATTGGAAAAGCCAAAAATCTGAGATGTTTCAAGAACGTGAAGTCCCTACCGTGTATGTACAAGGCACAAACAAAAAGTTGGATAGACTCTGAGATTGGATCACAGATTAGATCAAGCAGTTGGATCGAAAGTTCCTAGCTCAGAATCGTAAAGTAGCATTTATTGTCGATAATTGCCCTGCACACCCTGCACACCCTGCACCCATAAATCTTATTATAGATCTTATCTATTTACCTCCAAATACAACCGCTGTAACACAGCCTATGGATCAAGGTGTTATACGATCGTTAAAAGCTAAATACCGTAATCCGCAAGTACATCAAAGTTATCGATTCCAACAAAGAATTGCCAAACATCGCCATACTGGATGCCATGATTATGCTCGACACAACCATCATTAATTGCTTCAAAAAGACGGGAATTTCAATACAAAGTCAATTGAGTTCAACCCAAGACACCGATGATCCGTTTGCACAACTGACAGAAATGTTAGACGACTGACCTAGCTCCAGATCGCCTTACTGCTGAGACTTTCATTGCCACAGATGAGGAAGTGGCAACTTCCATTCAGTCTTTACCAAGTGATGAGAAACTGCTGCACCAGTTCACCAACGATGATGTTGAAATAATTGATGATGTGAGTGATGAAATTGAACCAACAGAAAAAAAGCAGCCAAGACTTGATTGAAAATTTTGCTCTTTTCCAAAACGATGACAATGCTAAACAATTGTGAAAGCATTCTGCACAGCTCAACCAATTGCTTACGTCGTCATCACGTAAGAAGCAAAGTACGATTCTCAG
The DNA here is from genome assembly GCA_963930725.1 of Candelabrum cocksii. NCBI lineage: Eukaryota > Metazoa > Cnidaria > Hydrozoa > Anthoathecata > Candelabridae > Candelabrum > Candelabrum cocksii. The sequence goes on from OZ005665.1 coordinate 7,228,240, forward strand.
TTATTTTACCAGTGTAACTGAAGAATAATTTTAATGAAACAAAGGTGCAGCATGTATATTTAGTGTTTTTTAGTTAATTAGACCATTTTATCTGAATTCTTCGATTTTTCGAACCCTCGATTTTTTGAACTATTTCATCGGTCCCTTGGGAAAAATCGGGGTTGCACTGTACTGTAGAACATTTCGCAAAAAGTACAGAAAAGAAGTAAAAAAAGCTAATATGAAATCCAGGGCTGTTTTAAACAAATTATCAATGGAGCGAAGAGGCAGACCTTTAATGTTGGGTGATGTTCTTGATAAGAAGGTTCAAAATTATATTAAGGTAAGAGGAAAACATACCGTAAATCTCCATAGGTATATGACCACCATCATGTATAAGCCCCAGGCACACCTTTATTGCTAACTTTTTTCATGTATAAGCCCTCCGTGTAAGCCCCTATGCTTTATTTGGTTTTGTAGGTGTTTCTTATAAATAATGCACTTTTTCTCTTGCTATTGATTTCCATGTAACAGTAAGATTTGATTTATAATTTATTTGTTTCAGGCCCAAAGGTCACAAGGTGGTGTTATTTCAAAAGCTGTACTAGCTGTTGCAACTGCCCAGGCTTTGATTAACCGCCACCCAGAACTCAACCTTAATCAAATTAATATCGAAGAATCGTCATGGGCGAAAAGGCTTTTCAAGCGTATGGGGTTTTGAAGGCGGCTAGCAACGACCCGCAAAGTGTCAATACCGGAGGAGGTGAAAAAGGAAATAGAGGAATCATACTTGTACTCTATTGTCAAAAAAATCGAAGAAAACCAAATTCCTCCGTCTCTCGTGATTAATTTGGACCAAACTTCAACTAAGTTTGTACCTGGATGTAACAAGCCATGACAGAAAAAGGCAGTAAGACCGTGTCAATCACTGGTTCAACAGACAAAAGAATGATAACTGCTACATTTGGAATTACTTTGAGTGGTGATTTCCTCTCGATTCAGCTTATTTATGGCGGGGAAACTTCAAAAAGTATTCCTGCTGTAGCTTTCCCACCAGAATTTTTTCTTAGTGCAAAGGAGAAACAGTACAGTAGCGAAAAAGAATCGTTGAATATGCTAGAGAAAATTATCATCCCTTTCATTGAAAAAGAACGACGTTCCCTTGATCTCCATATTTGCTATCCTGCCCTTTTGATAATGGATGTTTTTAAGGGAAAAATGACAGAATTAGTGCCGGACGTCTTGAGAGAAAACAATATTTTTCTCGTGAAAGTCCCTGCTAACCTCACCTACCTGTTTCAGGCTCTCGACGTGCAAGGAGGACCCAATGGCTATGTTAAACGAATGATGAAAAACAAGTTCACGCTAGACCAGATGCAGACCAGATAACTCATGCTCTGGACGACGGAAATGAATTAAACAACATTAATGTCAGTATGAAACTTTCTGTCGTTAAACCACTGCACGCTAAGTGGATTATAGAAATGTATGGATCACATGACTTCAACTGCTGGAAAAGCTGTATGTTTAAAAGCCTGAAAAGTTACTGGATTATCAGCTGCTGTAAAGAAAGGGTTAGGAGAGTTGACCAACATCGATCCTTTTAATGATATTGATCCCCTCCTAGCGTGTGAAAATGAAGATCGTTTGGAAAATAGTCTTGAAAGAGACATGCACATACATGAAAACAATCTGGATAGTGATTCTGATTATGACGTTGGGAATATATTTTCTATTTTAGAGGATGATATGGCGGATAGTTAAAGAAAAGACATATTTTTAAAAAGAGTTACTAAAATTTGTATTTCTTACTTTTAAAATTTTACGAAATTTGGATCCGCGAAATTTTTGGATATACTTTGTCCGCGAAATTAAATTCCCTTTTTTCCTGCGAAATTTTCTAAAAAAAAACCTCGCGAAATTAAGTTCCCACGAAAATTAACTCCCTTAAGGTATAATTTGCTGCTGTAAATGTAAGGGGGAAACCCCTCAGAAATTTTCAATTTTTTCGAATTTTTTATTTTTGCTATATAGCTTCCAAAATTATCAAGGAATTCAGATTTTCAAACCGATTTTCAAAATCCTTTTTGGTTTTAAAGATATTTAAAATTTTGTAGGACCATCAGTCTTTCCTTTTTCCTTAGCAACGCCCCTGGAAACGTCAAAAACCTTCAGAAACACCTGATTTTTACGCTCTTGGGGGCGTTTAAAGCGTTTTTTATTCAGAGCTACTTTGATTTCCGGAAATCATTTGGTATATATTGAAACTTCATTTTTTTATGCGTTTTTTCTCAGAACATGCATTTTTGAACGCCGGAATTAATATCTTTAGAACGGTTTGAGCTTTTATAGTGAAATTTTCAGTGATAGTTCAAAACAATAAAACCTACAAAATGAATGAAGGTGATTTCTGTTTTTGGTTTATTTCGAAATTTATCGATCAAGACTCATCGATTGCCAATCGCAAATGGAATCATTTTCCTTCTTCTTTGGCCTTTTATTGAGCCACAGATTGTACAGCTTGACAGACAATTTGTCTAAAACTTTGAAAAAAGAAAAAATGTCAGCACTCAATGGACAGAATCTAGCAAATTTGACAGTTCAAACTTTGCAGGGTATGAGGAAAGAAGAAAATTTTAAGCTTTTTTGCATCAGTAAAGCAAAAAACAAAGAATCTTGACGTTGATGAAGCAGCTCTGCCAAGGAAGCGTCGAAACCCAAAGTATTCAATACTACAGTACGTGCAAGGTAACGAAGAGGTTTCTCGCAAAACTGATGCTTTCCATCCAGAAATAGCCGAAGACTATTATAGAATTATCTTTTACGATGCAATCGACACGGTAATAATGGCAATCAAAGATCGATTTGAGCAACCAAGCTTTCAATTTTTCTCCTCCATCGAGCAGTTGCTGAAAGCCATCAACGGAGATCTTTATGAAATGGAGTTTAAGAAGCAGATGAATTATTATGACAATATCGATGTTTCATCTTTACCCGCAGAACTTCAGGTTCTTCGATCCATTTGCAGCGGTGATAAAGTTGAATTCTTTGAAGATAAAACTAAGAAAATCATGACAAAGTCTAAGGAAGATCGGGATCTCATAAGCAACGTTATTAAATAATCAAATTGGTCCTAGTTGGTGCAGCTACCAGCGCAAGCCTTCGGCTTTTTTGGCCGCCTCACTTTCAAAACCGTAGCGTGAAATACCTTTTCAAATTGCAAGACTGAAAAACGTCCGCCTTTACGGTCTTGCCGTACCAGATTTTTGTGTAAAACTTTGCCACTTACAGCAAACTCAGCCTAGTAAATCGTGGCTCATAGTAAAACCAGAGTTTTACGCTGATGCGTTGGAAGTTTTCAAAGTTACTAACTTAAACATCACACGGATTCAAGACGGACGAAAACACCTTCGTGCCGTGATTGGTTCTGATGATTACAAAAAGATCTTTATTAGCGAGTTGATTAAAAGCTGGGATAAGGAAATTCAGACACTTACAAAAATTGAAAAATAGAGCCACATCCAGCATACTCTTTATTTGTTCATGGGTTACAACATCGGTACACGTATTTTATGAGAACGATACCCCGTTTTAGCACTTTATTAGCTCCTCTTGACAAAGCAATTGACACATTTATTAAAACTTTGTTAAGCGAACAAGAATTTAGCTTACATGAGCGTCAATTGTTCTCACTACCGACGAATAGAAGCTTGGTGGTCTCGGGATCATCCTTCCATCGCAGGTAGCTAATTCACAACATGAATGGTCGCGTAAGATCACTCAAAATCTTACCGATCATGTTATTGCACAAAAAACAGTTTTGAAATTAAACTTAAATGAAAATAACCGTTTAAAGCGAGAATTGAAGAGAGATAAAGTGAATGACCAGCAGAAGCTACTAGAAGAAATAATAAACAACTTCAGTGCAAAGAAGCTCAAACTTCTGGAAGCAGTTTCTGAAGCAGGTGCTTCGAGTTGGCTTTCTTCCTTACCGTTAAAGTCGTACAATTTTTATTTGAACAGGCAGTCATTTTTCGATAGTTTATTGTTGAGATATGGGTTCCAGTTAAAGCGACTACCTACAAACTGTGTTTGTGGAGTGCCTTTCTTTATCGAACGCGCACTCTCTTGCAAACAAGGAGGGTTTGTTACAATTCGACACAATGAAATTAGAGATATTACAGCTGAGCTTTTACAAGAGGTATGCAACGACGTACGAACTGAACCAAAGCTCGCACCATTGTCAGGAGAAAGATTAAAAATGAAATCAGCAAATACAAGCGAGGAAACGAGACTTAATGTTGCTGCGAGGGGATTTTGGGAAAGAGGACAATTAGCATTTACAAACATAAGGGTTTTTAACCTATTGGCTAAATCATACTCTAACTCATCTTTAGCTTCAGCGCATCGACGAAACGAAAAAGAGAAAAAAAACGAATATGCGGAGAGAGTTTTGGAGGTGGAACACGGTTCCTTTACACCCTTAGTGTTTTCTTGTTTTGGAGGGAGATGTACGGAAACATCTATGTTTTATAAACGCTTAATATCTATGATTACAGAAAAGAAAGACACACAACATTCAGCAACATCAAGTTGGATAAATACAAGGATCAGCTTCAGTTTACTCCGTACAGCGTTACTTTGTATAAGAGGATTAAGAAGCCACAAGATAGAGACAATCAAATCTGATTTCAAAGAACTGGAAGTAAATGCTGTTAAAGCCAACATTATTTTAATATATTTTTTTATCTTTTAAATAACTTCTGTATATACTTTCTAACCTTTTTGCCCTTTTTCAGAGGCAGCTTTTTGTAAAAATTATTTTGTTTATTATAATAAATTATTTTATAAAAAATAATCTATAGCAGCCATTTCCGTAATTCTGATTATTTCCTCGCGTGCGCCAACAAATCAATCATGTAAACCACAATCAATCAATTATGGATTATTAATTAATATCAATTATGCGTCAGAGCGCAAAATGGGCTCTATGGAAATCCCCCAACATATTTATAATGCTACTGAGGTGGCCAATAAGCGGCAATATTAGTAAAAATATGTTCAAATAAGTCATCTTTGCCTCCACATCCATTCACACAAATACCAGAGTTTTATGCTGGTGAGTTCAACATGTGACGGTGGGTTCGTTATGTCGTCTATTTCGCTCTTTTGCGGAATCTCCACTACCGCTCAACACTTTCAAGGGGTTAAACCCCATACCCTGCATTGCTGTTATTCCACCATACGCTCTTTAGAGATCTGACATTATAGTAGTTCCTGGTTGTATTGCTGTCTGGATGATCGGAGCAAAGTAGCTGCATTGCAGTCAGGGAGAGTATACATAAATCTTTCCTTTGTTTCCCGACAACATCCATCAAACACCCTCTGTTGTGACAAACACAACCCTGGTTATTTTTTCGCCTTGAGAAGAGTGATTCGTCAACTTCAACATTCATATTTGGTCCACCAATTGAAATAGGGTTTGCAAGAAGACCTCTGCGATCGTTCTGCCTGTACAAATTGTATTTTGGTATACTCTTTCGACCAACAATATTATAAATAAAATTATGTCTCTATACGCCAATTTTCAACCCTCCTACCTTCCAACCAGGTACCTTTTCGTACAGAAAATTCCGATCGACACTCACGAGAGCGACATGTAAAAATAAATGAATGAAGATAACCAGAAGTGTAAATAAGAAGGAAGAACGTAGCATTACGCAACAATTAAAACAAAGCAACGTTTATCTTTATATTCGAACATTTGAAGTTTGGTTAAACTACTGTTTATATAGTCTAGGTAATAAATTTTGAACCCTGTAACGTAAATCTTTCGCAGGTTGTATTCGGGTCTTAAGAGTAGGTGGAGTTCTGCGTCGATATGAGTAAAGGAAGCTAAACAAAAATCTCTAACCTCGCCTTGGAATTTCTGAAAAGGATCATTATCTACATTAATTACATTATTTAGCGCAAAATGGTTGTAAAGATTTTTAACAAAAATGAAGCTAAAGAGCCCAGAATCGAGGCTAATCCTAGTGGCGGATGCAGGGGGGATCCAGGGGTGCAAAGGAACCACCCTTTCAAGCCAAGTCAAGTCAAAAACTTGAAATTGCACTTTTTCAATGCTATAATGGAATGTTTCACTCACGCTCTTATTCTACACACGTAACTGACAATGAACTATCTGTTTGCAGATCACGATAGAAAGCAATAGAACCAAGATAAAATAGCTAACTAGGAACAGTATTGCATGTTCTTATACGTACGTAGCTAGCTATTACAGTATTAGCTACTTCTTGATCGCGTTGCAATTATAATTTGAGGGATATTCCCTTGTATTAATAGGGATTCCCCAAACCACCGTATCCATGGTTGCTGTTTGGACTGGTAGACCACAGACTGAAATAGCTTACTACTACTTTAATGTGATAAATTTTCGCGCGGATTCAATTTCGCGGTTGAGCTCATCCACAAACTTTAAACATATCGCGGATGAGCCATTTCCAAATATTTCGCAGGGACTTAATTTCGCGTTTCGACGTTTTTGAATATTTTCTTAAACCGGCAAAATTGGCTCTCGATTCGTTTTCACAACAAAAAGCCATATTTATTATCGAAAAATCTCCAAAAAATGAACTTTTATAGGCGAATTCTGGCCAAGGAAACACTCTTATGGTGTCGCCTTTAGTATCGTTGGAAAGCTCTTATCCTCAGATACAAAAAATTTTTAATTTATGAAACTCACAAGTGGTGTCAGTACAGTCAGTGGTCATTAGAAGGAGGTAAAATGTCCTTTTGAAGAGCAGGGCTCTGAAGGGCAAAGCATCAAGTAAACAATAGGGAAATTAAGTAAGAAGTATGAAGTAGTGGAGATTTTGACTGGAAAATCGTCGGAAATTTTCTTATTAAAATTTCGCGGACAAACATTTATTCAAAAATTTCGAGGGACAAATTTTCGCGGATGGCTACTTTCCAGACATTCGCGGGGTCTTAATTTCGCGGATTAGGCCAATATCCTCGAAATTTAATTTATCGAAAATTTATCACAATAAAGTACAGTACTATTTCAGTACACTGCTATTTGACACGAGCAAGAGAAAGAAAATCATTGGTATAGCATTTCATTAATAACAACATTCTTCCAGAAAAAGAGCAGACAAAGTATTACACGTAATTATTCATTGTTGTAAATAATAATAATAGTGGTTAAAGACACACCCAAAAGGGGCGTAGCCAAAAAAATTTCGCGTGCGCCTAATGACATTAGGAACCCTCCTTTCTTATTTTCTGCATCCGCCACTGAAACCAGCTGGCATAATATGAAAATTTACCGAAATGTCTTGGAAGAAGCATCGAAAATGATCCCTCCCTCCAAGTAATCTTGGTATTTTTGATAAATAATATAATAGGTTCTACAGAACGTAATAAATCCAAAGCATCTAAAAGAAAGTGTTATAATAGGAAAAAAGAAGAAGAAGTTCCCGTATCAACAATACCATGCCATTTAGATCTGCTACAAAATCCTGTTCCAGAAGTACGACACTTGACACCTATTAGAAATGAGAGAGCTGGTGAAGAAGATGAGAGTAATGATACCACAAGATTTAATTTTATTGTCAGATTTATTTTTGATTTAATTCACCAATTATGGAGATGCCCAGAATGTGATGATAATATTGTCAAACACGAGCCAAGAAGGAAACGTGGTTTTGCTCTCTCTTTTGATTCTTATGCAAATCATGGAGTTGGAGTATATTGCAGTAGGGTATAATTTGCACATCCCCTGTAAAAGGAAAGATATAGGAGGATGTATGAGGATGATTATTGCATTTTGAGAAAACAAAAATTGGCTACAATGGCCTAAAATCGTTTTAGATCATGTTCAAACCTATGGCAAAATCATCATATGAAGACAATATAAGTAATCTATACGCTCTTTTATATAAGAATGGTGTTTTTTCGTTTCAACATGGGTATTCTTAACTTTTGGGCAAATATCATCCTAATATATTCTCAGCATATTCTTAGCACAGTCGTCTCAGGCATCTTCACTTCTACCTCCTTGTTGTTAGGAGTAAGCGTTTTCTTAAACCCCTTCCATGTCCCAATGGTAATTTACTTAGACTGACACACTTCCGATTGTTTACATGGAAACTGTGTGAGAATTTCTTTACGTCGGGTTCAATCGTGCGATGCAATGTTGTCAAATAGGAAAACAGTATTTCTGGGAAATTCGAATGTTTTAATGCTGCGAATGTTATTTTCATACAACCGGTGTAACCGTTAATAATGACTCCCCTAAAATAATGACTTCTCGAGTCATAATTTACTAGAAAATAATAACTCCCCGAGTCATTATTTACTAGTAAATAATGACTCTCCTTTTAAAATAAGTACTCCCCTAATAAATAATGGTTTAATAGTTTATTCACTAATAAGTTATATTCTCACAATATGCTAAAACAAAAAAAAAGTTTTTTTTAAGGTTTCGACGTTTCGAACACTGTATTCAATTTATTCCTTTTACTTTGAATGTTCGATTTTAACAAGTTGTGTGTTTTTTACTCCAACGGAATTTAAATTTACACAATATGGCAAATCACGTTGAGTTAAAAAGTATCGAACTAGCTATATATTAGATAAAAGATTTATTCTGAAGAAATAGTAGGTGATAAAGGTAAAAAGCGAATTTCCGAAGGTCATGTCAAAAATTTTCTGTTGTAAACAGTCAGTTTTTGTATAACGAATTGTGTAACGAGTTGTTTTTTCATCGAAGGAGCGTCAGCGTCAAATAATCAAGATTCATGCTGGCCTAAGTGAAAACCCTAAAGCAAAGTTCATGGCTTCACATCGAGGTCGAGAATCAAAATATCAAAAAGTATCCGAAAGATTCTATTGGCATAATATTGTAACCGACGTAGCGGAATTTATCATGTGAAAATTGTCAAAAACAAGGGAAAATTTCTAAAAAGGCCTTCTCTGATTTGCAGAGTGTGCCTATTCCGAATTCTGATGTTGACGCGGGTATAAACACCTTATTATTTGTATCGAATATTTTTTCTAAATGGTCAGAGGCAAAAGCAAAAGTATTTAATTTAGCTTTTATGCTAAAATCAGTATTGTTTAAATCCCTAAAAATGTAGGCAATGTTCTGGTTGTTAAAATTTATAAAACGCAGGGGAGTCATTATTTTACTGGGGAGTCATTATTAACGGTTACACCGGATGTATGAAAAACTGAATTCCTTGAGTACATTATTTACTAGTAAATAAAGACTGGTGAGTCATTATTTACTAGTAAATAATGACTGCGGAGTGCAAATTTACGGGAGTCCTTATTTACTGTGACACACCGGGTTATTACAAAACTCAATGAAGCCTTTTACTCACAATTTTATGACTTAAAAGAGCCACGTATATAATTTTAAATATTGGCTAATATTGACTAACATTGACTAATATTGGATTTACCGAAACTTTATATAGTTATATGTAACTTTTAAACCACTTGGAGTTTAAAAAAGCAAATTTTCAATATTTTGCCTTGTGATGATTTCAATCAATATCTGAAACTTTCAATGGAATTTAAGAACACAACTATTTCAGCTTGTCGATATTGTCTGCTTTTTATAAAAATTGGCTCTTAACCTTATTCAGATGTAAAAAGGAAGTTTTTGAAATGAACGTTTCGTTGTGTTGAATTACTGTAGCAAGTCTACGTTCTTCTTCATTACACAAAAATTTTACGAAAAAAAGTTTGTTGTAATTGCGAAAGAAAAAGTGGGTCATTATATTATTTAATTTTCAACACTAAGCTTAACTACACATATAACAATCAGGACCTATGGAAATAACCTCCGCGAATGAGTGCTTCGGTATCAAAATATTGTGGAAGTTAGAGATAAAAATCACAACAGCACGTATATGTATTAGTTTCCTTTAAAATGGCTATGTTCGAAGCAGCATCGAAAAGTGTAGCAAAAAGCGTTGGATCGAAAACCCTTCATCATGTTCCTGATCTAAATTCTGCGGAGAGATTTAAAACGCTTTGCGTTGTGCGAAAGGTTTCCAGTTTTTGGTTTTGGAAAAAACCGAAATACTATCCAACCCAAATTAAAATTGAAGATTTGCTCAATCAGGTAATTCAGTTGCGCAGGAATATATATATATATACACTTTGTTTGAGTTTTTGTTGTTTAGTAAAACCCAGTTTAGGTGCAAAACAACAAACACTTTGTCTATAAACCTAAAACTACAGACTAAAAGGTGTTAAAGTGTCCAATTTAACGGACTGCTTGCAACATTTTAAAGTTTGAAAAATTGTTATGGTTGAGATTTTTAAATAAATAGATATAGCTAAATACATATACAGATATTATAAAATAAAAAACTCATGTTGTAGTCTGAAAGTTGTTTGGTTTGGTCAACTGTCTGCCTCTAGCTACTACTATAAAATAAAAAAGTAAAATTATTTTTCCTCTATTATTTACCACCATGAAAATAAATGTTCATGAAAAGGCTTCCAAACCTGTGAACAATTAAATATATATAGCATATACACACTCACTCACTATCCGGAGCTTTGATTATTGTGCTGTCTGTGTCCCAGCAGTTGGGGTAGACAGCTGTTGGCAAGCACATTGCCATTCTTCTTGGTTGAGTATTTGTGCATTTAGAGATGCTCTGTTCTGTGATTAGTAATATTAGAATAATAAATAGAATTGTGTTGTACCTTGTTGATAACAGAAACTTACTTTTAAACATAACCAAAAGGCTTTTGATTTTCAAATTATATAATATATATATATATATATATAATATATAATTTGAAATATAAATTTTCCTTTCAAGAGCTGGAATTGGAATATGTATAAACATTAAAAAATATATTACGTAATTTAACTTGAGTGTCGTCGGACAAAATGTCCGACAGGGTTTATGTATCGTCGGACAAAATCTTTTTATCGCCGGACAATGTCCGATGTCCGGTGCCTATAATAAGGCCTGTAATTAGATGTAAAAAACAGTTTTAACGCCCAACTCAAACCCTATTCTTGCTCTATTTTTGTATAACTTCTTTGACATTCTGTTACCATCTATTCTTTCTACAACCTTCACACCTTTGTACTTTCATTGATTTTGCAGCATTTTTGTTTTTAGTATATATTTACGCGATTTGTCTATTTTTTTTGTTCTGATGATAGCTAGAATGTTCGCCAAAACATGTGAGCAAAAATAAAAAAGTAGTTTATCTTTTTAATTTCTATGGGCAAACTAATCAAAAGCTTTATATTTCCTAAAAGTATTATATTTAAACAACATGCCAATGCATTTATTTCAAATCAACGTCAAACACGTGATGTTCAATCATAAAGTCAGTTGAGAACAGTTACAACAGTTTTACGAGATTGTTTCAAAATGACAGGAGTTGTGAAGCTATATTTTCAAATTTACTAGAAATAATTATTTTACATTACAATTTTGCTGCGTATTTTTTCAAGACTTTGGTTGTTACATAGGTTTCATGTGCCTTGACTATAATTTTTGTAATAAATTATTAAGCAAATAATAGTACTTGTAAAAATACCACCAAAAATGTGTTTTGATTATGTCATTTTAAAACCTGTGGAAATATATAATAAGTGAATTACGAGTGGTTTTCCTTTAGAAATTAAAGTTGGATATTGCTGATGAAAAGTACACACTTTTGCAAAAATTTACAGAAAACCCAAAGTTTACTATTAAAGGCGATGTTGGTGGAGAAATATCAAAAGAGTTTCATTTGGATCTCTCAGGGGATGATGTTGTTACTATGACTATCAATTTAGGTGATTTGCAAAAGAGACAGGTTTGTGAGTTTTTTTTAAAAAAAATTGCTTGCAATATTCACTTTAAACAGTATATACAGGGTTCGAATTAACGCTTTGCACTTCGCAAATTGTGAAGTGAATTTCAGTTACTGCGATACAAAAACGCTTTGCTTAGTCAAAAAATGCGAAGCTGTTTTATTGTTTCAAAAGCCGAATGCAATTACATTATGTTGGTTAAAAACATAAAAATATTTAATTTAAACATAACAACAAAATGAAATGATCTGTTAATCGCGAAAGATAATTGTGATGCTACAGGTTGTTTAAAAGTTCCATTCAACTTAGAGACAGATAAATGCAGAAGAACTATGCTGCATTCGATGGAAGAACATAAGATCAAACCACAACAAAACATTCAGTTTTGTTTACAAAACAAAAGACACTTTCACAAAACCAATAAACATGCAGTAGACTCTGAAGAAAATAAACACAGACAGCTAGGTTTTAACGGGTTATGTAACCTCGCACTTTTTCCTAATTTCAAGAAGACATTGTTATCACTAAGAAGTTGCCGTATTTTAACTTTTTAAAGTTGTATTTTGCTAGTGAAAATATGTGCCGTGACATTTTCCGATATGACCGGTTCAAAAACTGTTTTCTGTTAAATAGTTAAATATGTGATTGTCGACTTTCAGGATAATTGTATTACTACAGCACAATTAATTTTAAGTGCCAGTTGGTTGACATTCTAAACGGCATTTGCATTTTGTTCTTGCTTTCACGCGTGACAATCGATTGTGCATAATTAATTCACCAAATGTTTGTTCTGTGTATTAGCTTTAAAAAATTAAATATTTCTTTAAAGATAATTTTTTTCTCAAAGGAATAATACACGCAAATATAAAGTGTTTATAATCGTTATGGGCACCCGACAGTTCAGGCTCGCGTAAGGATTCTTCGTGGCCTGGATGGTAAGGCGTTCGGCCCTTGATTGAAAGGTTCTGGCTTTGAGACCAAGCTATCACAAAGTTGTTTAGTGAGCAGTTATAAATATAAAACGCTGTATTTTATCAAAAATAACCATTAGCACAAATGGGAGCAATTAAATGCACTAAAACTCTGAGTCAAGATCTTCTTGATAATGCTTAATTAGCGTTCTGGAAGACGCGTTAAAAGCAAATCAACATATTATAACATCTTAGTTAAGCCAGTTAAAGCATATCACAAAAATCATGCGGAAAATTGAATTGTATAAACCAAAATTACCGATCACGCGTCTCAAAAAAAAAAGAATAAGGCACGCGATTGACCACGCACCTGCAAATTTCCTTATGGCCAGGCCTGAACATGCCATGCGTTGCTTCTTCGAGTGGACACACGGTCATTGACATTGCTTCTTTTACTTTGTCAGACTTAGAAAGTAGTAGTGATGAAGAATTTGTTGACTTTTAACACACAATTTTATTTGCAGCTTGCAAAAAACTTGTGTTAACAATATTTTGTATTCTCTTTTACCTTCTCTAAAAAAACAATATGCGCACTCACCTGAAAGTCATACGTACAATGAAGCGCTTAATCCCTCCAATGTGTTGCAGCTATCAGCTGACCCAGCATTGGTGCGCACCCACCCGCAGAACAATTGTATATCGCGGCTATGTTAGTGACTCGCTACATAGTTACATGCAGGTCACTACTAGATAGATCAAATACATTTTGTTTGTCAGGGCATTGGGTGTTAGCATGTGGAAACAGAGCTGGTTATAGTGCTTCTTATTACCATGTCAAGCTATGTTTTACTCGCGTATGACACGGTTTATGCATATTTTTAAAAAAACGTTGAAAAATGGAAATAAATATGCCTCCTAAAACTGAACAAATGAAATAAAGTATTATTGCAAAGTGGATTTCCGGCAAGAATTCGAACGCTGATATATAGATAAAACTATCACTCTAGTAAAAAATTATGTCTAGAATTGACTTGGACTATTATTCTTGGTGCAATTTTATCTACTAAAACCTACTGGTGGTGTTGGTTTGGGGATTTTTTAAAAGGAAATAAGCAAGCTATTGAATGTAATTTTTTTGATTTGCGATCTACTTTTCCTGAGACAGTTGATTTCTCTACAGTAATTGTTTTTACCTTGCCATTTTACCATTGCAACATTTCTGTAGTATGGTATGGTGAGTAAAAATTATTTTCCAGATCTCTAAATAAGATGACTTGGTATTATTAGCAATCAGGGGAATTAAGTGACAAGTCCATTTACTGCTTTTTTCTCTTGCTTCATTATCCTCTCCTGTTATTTTGCAGAAATTACCTAAAAAACAACAGACAACTCATGAGTTGGTTTATCCTGAAGTGAAAATGCTTTGTTTTTGGCCAGGTTTTCACATCCAAAAGATTTAGGAAGGAAAATTTGAAGGAAATAGTGGTGTATATACTTTATACCTCAAACCTTTCGTCCATACAGGAAGATATTTACAACTGTTTCTTTATAATTATTGGAGATGTTTCTATTAGCGATGTGGTGGTACTCAGCCAGTTAAAAGCTGCAGCTTCGTCATGGTCCAAGTAAATTCTTGAATGTGACAAATGGCTTTAACAGGATTACAAAGCTCCTGGTGGAAAGCTAAACTGAATCATTGAATTGGTGATGATACATCTAACTACAATGGCATGTGTATGAGACATGTTTGTATTAAAAATGTTGTATTTGCGCCATAATTTCCCAACACAATGACCGAGCATAGCTCGTAATTTTATGATCTATTCAACATGTCCCTGTCCGTTTGCTTGATTTTAAGAATGACTTTAATTAATTAATTGAACATGTCTTAGATGTCGAATCTACTGAACACTAGTGATGAATTGAAGTATAACGTTTGAATCCGTATTCTTTGCATCTTTAGTAGAAACAAACATCACTTAGGCCGCCACCTTCTAAAGGAAGTAGACAAGTTCTTTCTCATTGACTTTCCCATAACTAAGCATAGAATAAAAACTCTGTCAACATCAGATGAAATCAACATGCGCTTAAAATTTGAATATAACATCAAAACAATGAAGTACAAAAGTGGACATTCAGTCTGTCAAGCAATATTTTAGTCCAGAGCTTAAAATTTGTACACAATTTCTGAGTTTTTAGCAAAATTGTACTTTTTAGTACAAGCCAAAAGTTCTAAAATATTTAATATAACTAGCTGGCTATGTTTAAAAATCGTGTAATCGTTGTTTGTGAAAATGATCTTGAAATGAAATCATCTAGATTGCTGTTTGAACTAACAACTAAGCCTGTGCCTTGCCTTACACACTACTTAGTGTTTTTAATCTGCCATTTTTGTTTTCATTTTGTGTTATTTCTTGTTTTTGTGTGGTCACGTCTCATTGTGGTCACATGTTGAAACCACTCAGACACATCACACATAGATTGTTGTTGTTGTTGTTGTAAGAGGACTGCTTACAAACCTGTTGCCCAGATTTTATACTGCTGTGGGGGTCCCAGCTTCTGGGGCAGGCAATAGGTGGCTTGAGTGTCTTACACCCGATCTTCATTGATACATTCCGACCAAGTTTTTTGTGGTCTCCCGCGTCTTCTAGAGCTTAGAATCGCCATGTTCCTGATGGTGTTGATTCAGGAAGTAGAGCGTTCCACATGGCCGTACCATATCAGCCTCCTAGAGCGTAGAACCGTCGTCAACTCCTGGACCCCCAGCTTTCCGAGCAGGGCAGCGGTGGAGACTTTGTCATGTGGTTTAACACCACAGATCCACCGTACCATGCTTCTGTTATTACAACGAAGTCACTGTAGATTGGAGGCCGTAGGTGTCCATGTTTTACTACCATACAATAGAGCAAAGCGGACATAGACGCTGAACACTTTACCACGGGTGAGGAGTGATATATGCTTTGAAGTTAGGATAGGCAGGAATTTTTTGAACTGCCCCCATGCGATATTGCATCTGGTGATGATAGTGAGAAGGGCTCCATCAAGATCCACCTGAATGACTGGTCTCCCATCCCATACGCAGCGCGGACTGTATCGCCCCACCCTGTTACAATCAGAATATTCCAAAGGGAAATAGATCATCGTCTTTGTAACATTCCGTTTACAAAAGTCAGAGTTGATGATGTCCTAATCTCAGGAAGAAACTACAAAGAGCACTTTAAAAACTTGTCTTTGGTGCTACAGGTAATTCAGGACTGGCTTATGCTTAAAAAAGACGTGTTCATTTTTGGCTGATGAAGTTACTTACCTGGGGTACAATATTACAAAGGAGGGCTTGACCCCCTCACCCGAAAAGTCAAAGCTATAAATAATGCATCGCCTCCGGAGAACATAACACAGTTGTGATTCCTACCTGCCTACGTCCTAAAGATTTTTAACAGTTGCACCAGTCACACCTCGGTATAACTGGAATGAAGTCTTTACCTCACAGTTTTGTGTGGTGGCCTAAAATGGATATGAAAATCGAACTAACTGTGAAAAACTGCCGCGCGTCCATCAAATGCCAAAATAATCCACCGTCCACACCAATCCACTGAACAAGGTGTTCTTGATAGTAGTTGATGCATATTCGAAGTGGGTAGAGGTGGTTGTGTTAAAAAAACAAACCAACAACAGCATCAGCAACTGAACTGCTTAATGTTTGTGCAGCTATTTTGACATTCATTTTAAGTTTATAACTGAATATATCCAGGGGAAAAGAATAATCTGTTTGTTTAAAGTGGGTGTAAATAAGCAATGGTTTAGAAGGGGAAAATCACAACTCCTTATTCTTTAGTGGAAATTTGTGGAAGTGGATGTTATTTCCTTTTTTGTATTTATTTGTACAAGCATATGCTGCACAAGAATTCATTATGTATTCACCATTTTTGTGTTTTGCCTTTATTAAAGATGGATGCTAAAAAATAATTTGCCTTCCGAAACGAGAGTTAAACATCTAGTAGCTACGGCACATATGTATCATTGGTCTGATCCATCAATGAAAATATCGTTGACCGGTAGGATAAAGTCCATTATTTCGACACCATCATTTTCAATGATCACAGATGTTTCAAGTCAAAATTTATTTCTTTTTTGGAATAAGACTCACAAAAGAAATTAGTTATTTTCACTTAAAAGTTGTTTGCTTAGTCCACTTTGTTTTTCCTCATTTTATTTAAAGAAAACACAGCAATATGTCCAGTGCATAAATATAATTACAAAAACATTTATTAACACTTATTTCTTTAAAATAATACTGGATGTTGTTGTTATGATATAATAAAAACTTAAGTACTGTGTAAGACATTACAAATGTTTAAATTTACAGAATTTAGAATTTACAGATTGCTTTAAAATAAATTTAAAAGAAAAACAGGTTTTAATTTGTGATATTGATCTTAGGTGAAATGGCAGAAATTGTATGAAGCGTTATTGGCCAACAGTGTGAACAAAACCCATGCATTGATTGCTTCTGTGAAAAAGCAAAAACGCACTTCTCTGTGTGTTGTTATAGAGTCAGTGTCCACAGTTGCATCTGGAGCTATCTCTAAAACAGATGACAAAAGTGGTGGGGATCAAATTAATGAATTTTCAGTAGTCAAGGGAGCTCTCTTTGTATTGAACGACACAGAAGACGATTTTAAAACCTAATCAACATTTTACTTGTTTTCTTATACTGCATCTGTACATATATATAATTTTGTATTTAGTTGTCAATTTCTTTAGCTGCCACTGACGACAGTGTAAATGCTTCTACAAAAGTTATGGTTGATATTCACACAAAAGATTCTGTTGAGGTGAAAGACACACATTCATTCACCATACCGTCTGATACCGTGCTTGCATACAATTGCAACGAGATTTCTCTCAAGAATGACACCTCATTCACACTGCATCCTTCCATTGACACCATGGATGATTGGGGTCAACCGTTTTTAATTAAAGACATGAATATTGATGACAGTGGTATTGTTTTTATTTTTTAACCTCTAGGCAAAGCCTATCTTGCAGGACCTCTTTTATTAGGACTCATTAGCATAAGTCTTTGTGAACCAAGAAGCACGCTTTAAATTTAGGATTAAATTTTATTTATTATTATTATTATTTTGATATTTTTAAAAACCTTTAATGCGCTATATTAATTGCAATTGAGAAAGCTAATATTCTTTACTTTTAAGAATCTTTTTAAAAATCTATTATCTATTGGGAATAAAACTTAAAATACTTCCCACTTGTTTTTATCTGAACATAAACATGAAGCAAACTAGATGCAATAGCTGTAGAGCAATGTAAGCAATTTTATAGTGTTTGCACTTTCACCATCACTTGTGGCATTGTACTGAATTGTGCTATCTTCACTCTCTCTGCCTGATGAAGTTAATGCTTCAACACTGCTACTCACTGGTACAATTATCGTGATATCACTGTCATTAAAGACGTAATCGTGCAGTTTTCTACATATATAAGACATTGATTGTTTTGCTGCAAGTTGTATTTCTCCATTCCCAGGGGGCCCTTATGGATAAACAAATCTCACTCTAATTGTTTTGGAATAAAAATTCCCTTACAATAGTCAATAGTCTTACAATAGTCCATCTATATAAATAAAATCAGCATATAATTTTCATCATTTCAATCAATTTCAAGAAAAATGGCAGTTTCGATAGGGTGGTAATCTTTCTCAGCAGGTTTTGTGAGAGAACACACAATCGATTGGTTTCCATACCTCCTCGTGTTTATGATGATGATGTGTATGACACTAATGTCGTTGTGGTTGCTAGCATATGTTCGAATCTTTGTAGGTTTGTGAAGATCATAGTGGGAAAGTAGTGATCGACAAATCAATTTGTTCTTATTACTCACCAATTCTCTCTGTTGCTGTTTTCACTAAATGATGTGAATTTGAACATTTATTGCGCCATGTTCATCTCAACTCGGGTATATTCTTTGGAGATGGAAATTTCATTTTAATGTATTTCTCTTGGAATGATTTAATTTCCTTGAGTGATATGGAATGTCCAAGAAATTTGACTTAGTGGATTTCTCTAAATTCAAAGTTTTTTTAATTGATTTTTGAATCTTTCTAGCAAATCCTTCAACGTTTGCCATGTTCTCTCACATTGCTAACATATATAAAAAAATCACATATAATATATATATAAATATTGTCAAATACGCTTGTTGGTAAGTTTGTTTTAAAGCAGTCGTTTGTCGTTTTCAACTTTGTTGAGCACATATGTGTTTTTACTTTCAATGCTAATTTTGTACTTCTTTTTTCATAGCTGAGTCAATTCAAAATGAATTTGGGCTGTTTATGAAGTCAAACGAATTCAAAGAACTTCAAAATTTATGCAAAGGTATATTGGGAACCGTCTCCGATGCTGCATTGGATGGCATCAATCTCATAGTAAGTAAAAGATTATATTGAATATCCCTTTTGTTCTGTTTAATGACTCTTTTGAAATGTTTTTTATAGCTTAAATTAAATATGTAATTGCTATGCATAATGATTTGAATACTAAAAAATGCCAGAAATATTAAATATTAAATATATATATAGACAGAGAGTTAGTAAGAATTATCTTATGTTTGGGAGTTCACTAGTAAAATATCCATGCAAGCACTGTATATTCACTGTATTTCACTCAAAAGAAACCGAATTATCCAAATACGTCTGGGAATTGAAAGATAACAACAGGAATCCCACGGTTAATTGGACAATCTTGAAGTCATTTAAAAGTTGTTTGAATTTAAATAGATGCATTCTTTGTTTAATTGAAAAATTCTTCATAATAAAGAACTCAGATGATGTTGACTTGTTAAACAAGAGAAGTGAATTCATATCAAAATGCAGACATGTTAATAAATATATGTTAAAAAATGTAAAAGGCAGTAAGGATTAGGAACTTGATGATTTGATTTGTGCTTTCGATTGTATGTAATTGTGTACTCATATATTTTTTTAGGTTAAATAAATAATTTGTATGCCTGATGAGTGTGTATACACGAAACACAGTGTAGCATAACCAAAGAGTTTTATTTTCGTTTACATCAACCTATACATGCACTGCATATATATATATATATATATATATATATATATATATATATATATATATTTATTATTTCCACATTCCTTGTATATAATAACTAGTGTAATATAAATTCTGTTACAGTTATCTGCTGGCGAGCTGTACCTGGAAGATAACGAAAATCCAAAATCAACATCTATCTCTACAATCAAGTAAATAATTTTCCAGTCTCTAAACTATTATAATAACTAGCAATGAACCCGTGCTACGGACGTTAACAATAATATGTTAATTGAGGAATTCTGTCTGTATGTATGTTACCAATCTATGTCAATCTCCTCCCAAAAAAGTCTATATATGGGTAGTCATGTACATATAGATAAATTTAATTATACATTTAAATTGAGAAAGAATTTGTTTGGGAAACAAAGTTAGCCATAAAATATTTAATTATTATTAGAAATTTTAAACCTACACAATTGATAAGTGAAATCACATCTAATTAATTTATTTAAATAAAAACTTGTCAAAAAAAAAATTCTTTGGCTAAAAACCATCCCAAGGGCATCACAATCATACCCTGAAAACAACAAACAAACATACTCAGGTTTTTCCTCCATTATAGTAGGATATCACTGTTCGTGTAAGTGAGATTTCAAAAGGGTTCACTGAAAATTATATTAACTAAGGACAATTAATTACAATTCCTGCTGTCAATTGAACAAGTTAATTTGTAAATGATGTTGGTGCCGTAAATTTGTTGATCTGTTCAAAATTTATAAATTTGAAACATGGTTTTTTAAACATTTGAAGGTTTTTTTAGTAAGAATTCTTTTTGATTTCCGTTTATAAATATTGATTTAACGTTTAAGAAGTGATTTGTGCAATTTAGTGAGTTAGCTAGGTATTTTTTGGATAAGTTTTGAATTTGCTAACTTTTTCTACCTATTATTAATGAACTTTCAGCCATTCTAGCGAGTAAATATGAACGAAATAAGATGGGAAATGTTTCCTTCTAGGAGTGTAAAGAGTAGTTAGCTACAAATTTCTGTTTTGTTGATGACAAAACCAGCTATTTTTTTAATGAAAATTAACTTCCATATTTGCAAACCTTTTCTAGCTGTTATTGATGAACTTTCTTCTAACCTAACGAAATGTTTCTTTCTAAGAGTATAAAGAATGGGTAGCTCCAAATTTTTGTTTTTTTGATGAAATATGCTTTTAAAAGAGATTCGACAAACATATTTTGGTCATGTTTGAATATCGGTGATCATTTTTGTTTTCTTATCAACTGTATACTAACTGTTACTATTACAAACACACAAAGGCGGGTTGACTTGACTATACTATAATTAAGAAGTGGTTCGTGCAGTTTGCAAACATAAATATCACACCACAACAGGTATATATTTGACGGGTTGACATTCTTTGTCTTAGAAGTGATGATGATGAAGTAGTGACGATTGAATGTTGCGCGCGGGTCTTATTGCTAGTTGTTATAATATCATTGTTCCTGTGACTCACTTTCGTTTTTGATCACACTTTCTGGCTAAATACTACTAATTAACGCAGAAAAAGGCAAAACGGCGTATGACCAATGTTTTTTTTATAAACCTTTTATATTACCAACTTTAAATGACAATAATTTATGAAATGGCATAAATTATTGATAAAATCGCTACAATAATTAAAAGGGACATCTGCCATAAAACATGACAAAAAATCCCTTAAATAAGCGAGCGAATTTTTTTGCGATTTTGTAACGAAATAATTTCTAATTTCTTTCAAAAAAATATATTGGATCTTTCCAAAAGAACTACTTATGAGGTTTGTAAAAGATTCATGATAATGTTCGTTTTCCTAGAAATTCTCTTGGTGACGATTTCGAAATGTTCAAGCCAATTTTGCATCTTGTTGGCTTCATATTTCCCGAAGATACCACCAATCCAGATGCTGAAGTGATGTTTCCTGGAAAAGATGGAGATAGCCTCATAAAGTCCTGTATTGGCTTATTTGATGCAATGTCAGGTTTGTTGTTTGATGCAATGTCAGGTTTGTTGTTTGATGCAATGTCAGGTTTGTTGTTTGATGCAATGTCAGGTTTTATGCTCTGTTAATATTTGTTACGAAACGTGTGTTTACAGTCATTTTAAAGATTATTTGTTTGATATTATATCTGTACTGCATTCGTTACTCTTAGATGTCAAAGGGGAAGCGAGGAAACTCTTGAGTTCCATTTCACAAGAAAACATAAAGACCTTATACAAAATGGTATGTTTTCTAATATTTCGTTTGAAGTTGTTTAATTGGGGGGAAAGAAGCACCAGTTAAAAGTTGTGTACTATCGTAATCATAGAGGTTTTTACGAGTTTTGTTATTGCAAGGTTGAACAGGAGTTGAGGGACAGTGACAACATCTCGACTAAAAACTCTGATGTACGATCGATGTTCGAAAAAGACCCGTCCACAAAAACCTTTTTGCATTCGGCTGGCTTTGTGAGTATGTCAGCAGGCAGCAATGAAGAAATACTGGTCTTCCCGAAGGAAAATTCCGGCACTCTACTGGATCTGTTCACAGTTCTTTACATTTTCTCTGATTCGTAAAACGATTGTGTGTGTTTGCGATCAAGTGTTTTCTAGAATAAATTTTTGTGCGGGTAATTTATATGACAGAATTTTCACTATTTTAAAATGTATTTGTAATTGATATATATTTTTGGTTTACGTATTGATTTCTCTTCATTTGTTTGTGTTTGTTTGTTTTTCTTTACGTTAAAATTGTAATTTTGTTGGTTATTAAAAGGTACTAATGGAATTTGTTCTTTAATAGTAAATTATGTAATAAGACGTTAAATATACTTTGATATCTGAATGAAAGATAATTATTGCGTTGATTTTTAGCGGTTGTCGTATGAAACTATCACTATTTCCTTTGTTAGGTTGTTAATAATTTTTCTTCAACACATCCGTGCAAGACAGGAGTAGTCTGCGAGGAGATAAATACAGTGTCAGTGTGTGTGAAACTTGTTTTGGAGAGTGATTAATAAGAATGCGAAAGCGTTGGATGGGGGGAAAGATTGTTACTCAATATCTAGCAAAAATTCATTTTGAACGATGGTTTTTGCCAACAAAGTTGCGGTCTAAGGTTCCAGTGTGTTGAAACGAAAAAGAACGTCAATTGATTTTCTCTTCAGTGGATAGTAACAACTCATTAATAAATTTGGGTAAAATGGGTATGCAGGTATTCTGACCTCATGGGGGTAAGCGCCCATGCCTTGCATAGCTTGTCACTGTGGGCTGGCAAACCAGGGACTAGACCTCCGGGTCACAGCCACGAGAGTCAAAACTCGTTTCAAAGACTACCAATTATGAAGAAAAGTATACTACCAGGATCCATACTGGCTGAGACGTCGCCCAGGATAATAAGGTCTCCGTTCGTGGTGGATAACTCTCGCGCCACGTCCGAAAAATCCACGACGAGAGGGACTGATGTGGACGATACCGTCAACGACAACACAGACACGCCTACATTACAGCGTGCATGTAACTAACCAAAACCTCTACGGAAGCCTTCCCCGCGTCAGTGATATCCTCTTAGAGAGAAGGCTACGGTTTGCTGGGCATTGTGCGCGTCGCATAGATCTGCCGGTGAGTGGGCTTGTTCTCTGGCAACCAGTTGGAACTTTTGTCCGAGGTGGACATGCGCGCATGACGTTTCCACGCCGTCTGATGAAGGATACTGGGATGAACAACATCACCGAGCTTCATCGTTGCATGCTTGATCGAGATGGTTGGAAGTTGAGAATTCGGGCAGCGGTCGGTGTCGTTTAACAACGCGCAGAACAATGAATGAATGAATTAATAAATTTCCAATGCAACATAAGGGATAAGCCAAATGGAACTTCCCGGAGCTTGTAAAAATGTCTTAATTCAAGCTTTCACAAGCCAAGCCCCCCGTAGTTGGCTGGTAATTCCAAAAGTCAAGGGAAGAAAATTTTGTGGTTGACAGGTCTAAAAACTGCGAATTTCGCGGATGAGGTAATATATGTGAATTTCGCGGTGGGCAGAGTTTAGGGGAATATTTAGTACGATATAATTTACGTAAAAGGTCTATCTAAATATATTCTTTAGATAAATCAAAGGCATTTCTAAGAACTTCGCCTGTTTCCTCGATTGGAGGAAAACCTCCAGTTCACTTATCTGCCAAAGTTCAAATTATTGTCGAGAGAGAAGAAGCGCCGGAGACGAGTTTGCGAATTATCGAATGCTCCGATAACTGCCGATTAAGCGGCACTAAAAAAACGCGAGAGAAATTTCGCGGATAAGGCATTTTCATTATAATCGCGGAATTTAATTTCGCGATTTGGGGCTAAAATCGCGAAAATTTCTTCCCTTAAGGCATATAATAGTAATTCGAAAGCTACTTGATAAACAAAAAAGTTCCATCAAACGCGCCGTTATTGTTATGCATTTTTAAAAAGTCGAACATGAAAGTTGTAGTGAAGACTAACTTTAAATTTTACTAATTTACCTTTTAATAAGGTGGTAAGTATACTTTGAAGATGTACAAAGTTTCCAAATTTTGATTTTACTGTTTTGGCATACAGTCGACTCTCTCTAATTCGAATCTCTATTATTCAAACTTTCTATAATTCGAACAAATTCTAAGTCACCGTCAATTTTCCTTAAGAAACTCTTATAATTTACTTTCTATTATTCAAATCTCTGTAATTCGAAAACCTCCATATTTCGAACAAATTTTCTAGTCCCCTCGACAAAATCCTATCTGTAATTCGAATTTTCTGAGTTTAAACTAACCGTTAACACTTTCATGTTTTTTTTTCAAAATTTGAATTTCTGTTCGAATGTTTTGATTTCTTGTAAATACACGTCTTTTGTATGAAGTTTGATCATATTTTCTTGTAACTATGGTTTGATGAACTGCGTCAGATTTCCAAAATTTGGAGTTGATTTGTGGAAAGCCTCAGCGACGCGAGTCGTGTGTTTGACTTGACAATCTATCTATCTAACACAAAACAATAAAAAATTAAACACTTTTTCAGCAACTGTCACTTGTTCTTGTATGATCATGAAACTTAGGAAAAGAAAAAAAAAGAATCAAAGAAAACTTGATCATTCTTTTTTATTTTTCACCTCAATTTTTAAAAAATTCCGATTTCTCTCTTTAATTCGAAATTTCATCCTTTAAACCTAAAAATTCGAATAAGGGAGACTTTCTACTATTCGAATCTCTCTATAATTCGAACAAAATTTTTTCCCCTTGGGATTCGAATTAGAGAGAGTCAACTGTATTTCAATCTGGTAGAACACGAAGGTGGATTTGTTTTTGCGAAAAAATCCTGTTCATATCCATCAAATGCATTTTTAGAAAATTTGCTACAGTAGTATACAGTAATTTGAAAGCGCGAAATTCAAGGATTCTTCCCCAGTCACAATTATAAAAATTTTCTAAAATTGGACTGTGGATTGCAATTGAAGTTACATATGTAAATCCAATTAATTTTCTAAAAAATTATCTAAATGATTTTTAAATTCATTTAAAATTATATCAATGAGAGAAATTGGCACAAGTCCCTGCTGGCACAAGTCCTAACTGTGGATTTATGAATCTTTTGCAACCTGTGCAAAAAGTCATATCACAACATTTCTCGCTCCTATTCGCTCGCTTTTTCAGCTGATAAACTGTTTGACCAGTGCTTTGACGAACAGCAATTACAAAATAATTTTGCAATTTGTTTATTTCTTTTTCGGAAACCTGACCTTTACCTCCCTTCTAGTCTGATAATTTCGCTTTAAGCATTGATTTTAATTTTCGAAGCCTGTCATCAACACGTTTTTGAATGTGTCCGACGCACTCTAATTTTTGGACGACAAGATCATTGTATGGCTTGTGTTATCTATCTGGAACCAGGATAATTTACACATGTAAGATCGTGCAATCCCTAACACACGACTTTTGCAGAAATCCGGATAGAATGAGAATTCGATGAACCGCAAGTCCAGACGTGCAAGCCAAACGGAAACAAAGGTGTGTCCGTCGAAAAGGATTTGTTTATGTCAATGCGGAAAAAGAAGGACTTGTCTATGGAGCAAGCCTGTTTTAATTTTATTTTAGCCCTTACATTACTGTATAACTTTAGATTGGAAACTTTCGATTGAGATTATTTTGGGATTTTTTGAAAAAGTTGTGTTAATAGTAACGTCCGCTTAGTTCTTAGTTCTTATTTCCTCATTTTTGTCATAATTTCCCCCAAATATGGCCCAAAAGTCATTTGTTATTTACTTTTACATCTAAATGTTATGCTTAGTTAGTGTTTTTATAATCTCATTTTTTCTACCTTGAACTGCAATTCTTATTCTTTTATGAAAGCCAGCTGCGACAGTATGTTTAGTGCATTCACTCTTTCTTTCGTTAAAAATAATTTTCTAAATGGTGCTGAAAAAATATATAGTTCTCATAAGGAAATGGATGAGTGAATATGGATAGAGCTTAGCACACATTACCTATGATATTTAATACAGCACCAAACGGTCCTGGCACACACGACCTATGACATTTGATCCAGCACCCAACGATCCTGGTACACATGACCTATGACAGTTGATCCAGCACCCTGGCGTACTTTGGCCGCGCACGACCTTCTACGGAAATCGCAACGAGTTTCGCTCAACTATAACTTAGAAAGCACCATACATCGTCTACTTCATATGGATTGAGTAGTTAATAACAATATCCATGTTTTCATTCATATCATTCCACATAGTAAATAGACATTAATAAGAAGCTTTTTTGTCAGAGGAATGCAATGATAAAGAATCTGAGACAAGATCAAAAGAAAATAATGGATGAAAGCTAAAAATTGTGTCCAACAAATTTCCTTCTGGCTCACTTCTAATTAAGAGAAGTCATTGATTGAACAGGAAATCTGAACAACCACCTTTAACAAGAGGCATTTCACAGTTGGTGGAAGGTCAGTGTGTCACATTAACAAGCCATTTTTAATTAAAACGAGGAAACGCCGACCTTTAAGATTGGATTTTGGATTCAGATACTAGTTGAATAATTATATGAATGAGCCTTAATAAAACTGCAATATCCGCATATTACTAGCTATGATTGCCATCTTATCGTTACTTTAAGTATTGAGGTAGGTGTAGCACGGCCCACTAATATATATAATATATATTATTACTGTAATGTAATGTATATGTATATATTATTAATGTATATTAATGGACCGTGGGTGTAGCTGCTAAGTATGCCAAACTTGGGCAATCTGTTGCACTGAAACCGCCATCTTCTTGTTTTCACTTCATTATTTGATAATATGATCTAAACCTATGATACTTAGTAGCCGACACAGTTGGAGGGAATATTTCTAATTTTTAAAAAGGTAGTTGCAGTGGTAGCTTATCTTAAGTCGTTTGCCACATAGAATGTTAAAAGATTGGTTAATGTCACCGTAAAGCCGGATCTCCACGAGCAAACAAGTCCGTGCGGACTAAGTTGAGCGGACTTAGTTCTTAAATTTCATTGGTTGAAAATGTAAACATTACGTAATCCGAGCGTTTTTAACAAAACGATTTCCACGATAAAAAACAGGTTTTTAAAAATGGATGAGAATAAACATGACGCTGAGAATTTATTGTTTTTGATATTATTAAGGAAAAGATTAAAAGAAAAATAAAAAAAAAGAAAATGACAAAATTGCTAGACAACAACGACGATTCTGGACAATCTTCGTTCGTTTCTTTTTTTACCATCTTGTCAAGAATTTCTTCGTTATTTTTTGCTTCTTTTTTGTTGTTGCTATTTATGGTTTGTGTTGATGTTTTGTTAAATAAAGTGTTGGTGTCAAATGAAAATAGGGCCTTCATTTGCTCTGGTGTCATATTTAGTAGCTTTATCGGTTCTTCTTGCGTAGCCATTTTTTTAAACAAAAATAAAACGTTTTCATATTTGCAAATTTTTTACCAATGTACACGTGCAATTTTTCTCTTTGCTGATTGGTTAAAAATATGCTCTCCAGTTTTTTAACGCTCAAAAGTTGAACAAAACTCAACTTTTTCAAACGCCAGCTTTTTAATGAATAAACGCTCGGATTACGTAATGTTTACATTTTCAACCAATGAAATTCAAGAACTAAGTCCGCTCAACTTAGTCTGCGCGAACTTGTTCGCTCGTGGAGATCCGGCTTTAAAATAATGTGCATTATTTATATTTATATTATAAATGCATCTTTTATTAAATATTATATAAAATATATATAAAAATATTATATAAAAAAAAGTTTAATGTCATGAATTATAGACTTACTGGATCTTTTGCTACTTTGAAAAGATAGTGGTTTTGAGTCAACATCAACGCAGTGTAATAACAATAAATATGTGTCATCTCCTGTAAACTGTAGATCTGTTGACCGAACTGGCAACAACGATAAGCTTCTGAAACAAAAGGGAATGGTATCAGAAGCGGTTATTTTAAGGTTGATTTTTACTGATAACATGCTCACATTTTCGCTACGTTTTAAAGTTAAATTGGAATATATATTTACCTTTCATTTTATCAATAGTTACTTGATCTTGCTCATTAAATAAATCAATGTTTACATTTTCGTCGGCGATTACACCTCGCGATGTTTCTCACCAATTTTCACTCGATAAACGGGAATATTTAGCGTAATGTAATTATGCAAGTACTTTTTCAGTTTCTATTTATTGTAAGTGAAACATACAGGCATTGAAAGAAGCATATATTGCTCTTTGTGTTTTGCCAGTTACTCGTGTAAGTCCTCCATTGTCAAAATATTATTTATTGTTCTAAAATATTTATTCTGGAAATGATTTACTGAAAAGGGCATTACTGAAAATAATTGAAACAATTAACATCGCGAGGGATTGTCCTTCTGAAAAATGACCAAAGAATCCAATGAACCGTGAACCGAAAACCAATCTCTTGCAAATAAAATCGTGCGCAAATGTCAAAAATGTGATAGAGAGATACAATCGGCTTCCGGTCAGAAACTACATGAAAAGGTTTGCATTGGAAATCGAGAATTTGTAGGATTATACTTAAAAGTAAACAATGAAGATAGTAATTATACTTCAAATTTAACTGTGGACCCTGATATCGCTAATGCATTATGGGGAATTTGATCGATGTGTGCGGTGATCGGCAGACAAGAACATGAAAAAGAATGGAAGCTTTTGTTGCCTACACGTTTGTTCTTTGAGACAGAAACCCCGCTTTGAATGGAATTGATGAAATGTCATCTAGTTGATGAAGTGACATCTAACAATACCGGCCTGGATTGGACATCAGAACATACTTCTGAACGAAGAAGATATGTTGTTCGATCGCGCACGTTATTATGGCAATTAAAAGCGCAGAAATTCTTCACCCTAACAATTGATTTTAGTATTAAGAATGGTAGTGTACATCGATTGATGGAAATAATCTTCTTGTATTATCTCCTGTTTTACAAGCGAACTTTGGGGTGTTTGTGGAACTTAGAACACTCAGCACCCTGACTCCCACATACGGAATAGACCAATGGAGTAAATGTGCCGTGTTCTATCATAATTCTATTAGTTTTTCTCCTTTTCGTGTTTTTGAAGATTTTTTGTTGGTGTTATGTTCTTTTGGGAGTTTGCGTTTGTTATGGCGAATGTCAAAATATGCATTTTGCTCGGTGCGGCAAAAGCTTCGGGAGCGTATACTTGGTCAATGGTGGCTTTAGCTCGATTTCTTTATGTATCTCAAACTATGTTATGGCGCACGGCCAGGGCGTGGGTAATGTTATAAGGTTGACCACCGGAGTTTTATAATGGTAGTCCCTTCCCATCGTTGATGTGTCTTAGGTTTACCGCATCATAAAATCCATTCTTGGTAAAATCATACTTGTGTTCTAGTGGAAGAACGCTTAGCCAACTTGAAGCCTCTTCTTCTTTGGATTCATTGTTGGCTCTTTTTATTCGTGAGGCAGTAATTCCTCTATGTTTCTTACCTTTTTCTTTCACAGTTTTCGGTAGTTTTCTCTACTTCGATCAATTGCTTAATTTCGGTATGGTCAAGGGTGCGACCGCTTTAAGCGATCATATCCGTTACAAGTGGAGCAGAAAATAATTTTAAAGCCTCATAATGATTACCTCCAGAATAAATGGTATCCCAAAACCACCATAAAAAAGAGTAAAGTCTGCGACCGCAGTCGAAGGAGACCCGAAGGACTCCTTTTTCTAATGGCTACTACCACAAGGGTAGGGGAGGGCGCCACTCCTTTTCCAATCTTTACCCCAGTAAACTGGTACTCATTTTACCAACCTTTTGAATGGATGGAAAGCTGAGTCAACTTTGACGCCATGACCTGGTATTGGACCCTGGGTCGCTGGAATGCGAACACTCACAGTAACCACTATGCCATGGCGTTGGTTAGTCCTGGCGTACTTAGGACGCCCGTTTGCGCCTACGAAAATCGCTCAACCAGACAACTAACCTATTTAAGCTAGACTTGCATTACGCAATGAGTTTCGCTCAAGAACTCAACTGTAACTCAGAAATAAAGATTTTGCCGGAGATGGGATTCGAACCGGCGGGTTTGGTTTCGTAAGCCAAAAAATTTATCCACTGAGCTACAGCGCCTTAAACCACCATATCTAACCGGTAGTGAGTATAACAATCCATCGTTTTCTGAAATAAATGACTCAAGCAGTGCTGGTAAAAACGTGTTGGAAATTACATCATCAAGACGTTTTAGATTAATTTCCATCCTCCGTAGCATGCACATAAAATAGGTGTACCTCCCTGTGTATGAAAGCCGTATAAGATTACTGTGGTTGTTGGGATCTTGCGATTTATAAAGGATTTCTATTTCATTACACTACTCTTTTTCTTTCTCACCAGCATATCTTCAAAGGGTCACACCAAAATGCCGCCGTCCTCCAGTTGTTATTTGGATTTTGAGATAAAGTGTCGGCTAGGTATTTGTGCTGTTCACATTTCAGGATTATCCAAAATTTACTTTTAACGAAATATTCAAAGTGTGTACCTTCCGAAATTACTTCATTCTACCACTCTCTTAGATGGGCCATTGTCATCTGCCAACAAACATCACTAACTTTGCGACGAGATATTTTCAGATAATTCAGAAATGGTGTAATACCTATAGCAGAAAAAGCCATTAACAAATTATCACCTTGAGTTGTTCTTCGGTAGGCATTATTAGATTTTTCCTAAGAACAATCATGTATGTCTGTTCTCTATAAGTGTTGGTAAGAATTCAGAAAAGTGTGTGTAAAGAATTTGTAGATTATGCAAGGCAGCTTGTCTGTTTAAGAAGTTGAACGCATTACTGGCGTCTACGAGTATTGTCGCCTCAGTATCATGATGGTAGAATATTGATTTCATGGCGTGAATTGCCATTTGTAGACCAGTTAGGGTTTGGAGTGGTCCTGCAACTTCTTCAATATCTAGTTTCAGTATACAGCCGATAGTTTTACCAATTATGCAATGTAACCTCTCACACACCGGGGTTTTATTCAGAGGCATTAGTTGACAAGTAACCAGAGATTCTAAACTGCGCGGGTCTAATATTCTAGTGGCAAAATTAATATTTACGAGCAAGAGTTTGTATTATTTCTTAAATTTTGTGCTGGGTTTAAATGGAGGTATTTATTAATTGACATCAAGATTTGCCTCATCAATACGACAAACAGAACGAAGTATGAAATCGACCGGACCCTGAAGAACGGTGTTTTCTTTTAACCGTAAATTACGACCCTTTTTTTTCTTTTTTTTTGTAGGAGAGTCAAAAGCTTAAAAATTTTCTGGCCCGTTGACCCCAACCATGTTGGGGCGGCAGGTGATACTAAATACATGTGCTCAGTAACTTAACCTCCCCACTTACATTTATGTGTCGTAAGGCCTGAATTTGCTAAATTTAAAGTGGCCAACAAGTGAATTTATGATTACAAACAAATAATAAACTTTATTCCATGGTTAAATATTGGCCCCCCAAAATGTTTTGAAACTCATTTTTTTTGCCCACTAGCTCCCTGACTATAAGCTTTGGGTGAATCTTGAGCGCTTTTTGTCAGTAAAAGAATAGCACATTTCGGTCCCATTTCGGTGTTTGGTACCGGTCGCTAAACCCGAATATAAATGTGGTAAGATAAGATGGTTTTCTAATTTAAAAAATCTTCTTTTCTTACGTTCTCAGATTTAATTACTGTACGTCTCCGAACACGACTAGTAGGTAATGCAATGCGATCCCAAGTGATTCAACTATATAAACAGGTACAGCTTGCTCATGTCAAGTTTTTAAAATTTATAATTCTGTTTTCGTTTGGTAAATGACTCCATATATATATACCAGGGAATGTCTTACAGCTGTCTGTTTACTGTATATATCGATTTTATTGTCATATTGTGAGAAATAAATTAGCAGTCTTCTGTCATATGGCTGCCATTAACTACCAATATGATTGTAATTAGACTATGCCATGACATTGTGACTCACAATTTGTGAGGAGAAGTTTGTTTACTCTACATACATGTGTACAAAACTGGGAGAAAATATTTTACGAATTTTATATACATCATCTTTAGACAGTTGTCAATTGATAAAGATATATATTTAAATTAGGGTTTATTTCTAAAATGATATATAGAATATAGATATTTCACGACCTTTCGTTTGCAAACCATTGTTACGGGAATATGTTTGTTTTCAATTTTGTGAAAAGTACCCATATTATATATATATTTATATATTAAGAAAAATTCTTCTCGAAAGGTTAATACATTATTTTTCCAACCAATATATGGGCAATTCCATGGTAACGAAATTACATTTACAGGCTTTTACAGCTCTGAATCTTAGAAAACCAATGATAATTTTGACAGCTGAGGATTAAACTTATGTTTTAAACTCTACCTAATCAACAGATTCAGAATAACAGCTTCATTTTGCCCTAATGAGTCCGATGAAAATAATATTTACATTCAAACCCTTGGTAATGGAATTACAAAAAATGGACAATGGTGTTTGACCTAACATTAAAACTCTTTGATTTCCTCCGTTGTTTTAGTATTGAGATTACCAAAAACTATTTTATGATGAAGCTCTATGATAAACATAAAAAGAAAACATCTGTATAACTTTTGTATTTCAACATGAAGAATAAACGTGGTAACGGAATTACATTGAAAGGTAACGGAATTACGTTCTGAAAATTTGAGCATGAAAGTCATCCAGTTAGTCAATTATGTATGTTCAATCAATAAATGTATTTCAAACATCTCTTGACTTGGATCAGGTGTGGGTTTACAGGAGCAGTGTACATTTGAGGGAGGTCATACCAAGCTGAAATTCGCTCCTTCTCCAAATCCTGTGGTTCTAAAACCCTATATGGCTTTTCCAGACACCGAACATGAGCACTTTCGGTTTTGGAAGAGACAGAGAGTACAACTCCTAAGAAGAATTTGCCTTCATACTCTAACAGCAACCATTGACCTGCTGTCACTGCGTCAATGCTTGATATCTTATTATGTATCGTATCATTTGTTGTTGATGGTGGTGTTTCAGACAATATGTTGTTGCTGGCAGGTTCTGGCGTTGTAGTGGGTGTACGACAAAACCCCCCTAGGACAAAACCCCCTTAGGACAAAAACCCCCATTTTTTATAGAGTAGGACAAAACACCTCTTATTTTTAAATAATTATATAGTCAAGGCAGCTAAAATCTACGCATCAACAAAGTCCTGGAAACAATACGCGGCAAAATTTCACAATGAAAAAAATTATTATATATATAATCAATTAATTAATTTTGGGTCCAAAGTTTAAAATATTCCGTTTGCTTTGAAAATTGGTAGGTTTACTAATTAAATGATGCTGATTTCAAACCAAGTACCAGAATTTGGATATTGTCACCCCTAATACCTTCTTTTTGGGCAAATTTGGGTCCAAATTTTAAAATATTCCGTTTGCTTTGAAAATTGGTAGGTTTACTAATTGGAGGATGCTGATTTCAAATCAAATACCAGAATTTGGATATTTTCACCCATAATTTCTTTGGGGCAAATTTGGGCCCAAAGTTTAAAATATTCCGTTTGCTTTGAAAAATTTGAAAAATTGGTAGGTTTACTAATTGGAGGTGCTGATTTCAAATCAAATACCAGAATTTGGATATTCGGACCTGCGATGATCCCATAAAAAAGAATTTTTTTGTCAAAAAAGTCGCAAATGCAAATGCGAATAACTTCCGTAATTTTGACCATTAAAACTTTGTGAATTTCTATGTGAAAGAAGAAGCCATCCTCGGTATGATGATATAATTTTTGTCCTTAGGGCTTGGTTCTCACTGAGGCGATAACGCGACGAATGCATTTAGCGACGAATCTATTTCATCTCCTATTTTATCGCTTCCTGTTCCCACTGAAATATAAGTTTGTTGCCTATTGTAAATTCTTGACTTTAAAAACAAACAAAAATAAAACTTCTTTCCATTTTAACAAACAATGTTGGCAGAAAAATTTCAGTGTGAAATAATATTAATGCACAAGCTACGAGAAGCATAAAATCATCATGTTCATAACGTCTGTATCCGCCTCTGTTATATGAGTTCAAACGCAACCGTAATAATTTTCTAAGATAAACCATCACTTGATAGATTCGCGAATTTAAAAAACCTTAATAGAATCTTAAAAAACAAAATTATTTCGAAAATCAATAAAAGTTTAAAATGTAAAACAATATTGTTTTGAACCGTCATCTTCGAATCGTCAATTTCGAAACTTCTGTACACCAGATTACATATATTTGGTCATGTATAAACATTTGGTTATAAAGATTATTAATAATAATAATGTAAATGCTATATAATTTGTAACTAGATTATATATACATATTGTATATGTCAATTTTCAAAGCAAACGCAATACTTTAAACTTTGGCCCCAAATTTGCCCAAAGAAGGTATTATGGGTGAAAATATCCAACTTCTGATACTTGATTTGAAATCAGCATCCTCTAATTAGTAAACCTACTAATTTTCAAAGGAAACGGAATATTTTAAACTTCATTATCTGAGTTGTTTGTAATGTTGAAGAGATTATGAGGGGTTTTGTCCTAGGGGGGTTTTGTCCTAGGGGGGGGGGGGGTTGTCCTAAGGGGGTTTTGTCCTAGGGGGTTTTGTCCTAAGGGGTTTTGTCTGTATACCGTTGTAGTTTGCTCAACTTGTAAAATTTTAAAAACATGCTTACGGGGAGCTGATGAAGAATAATAGTGAACCTTTGCTTCAACTAGGTGCCAAAACTTGAATGCAGTGAATACCAGGCTTCCTAAGACCAGTTATGCCAGTACAATCTATTGTGTCTTTGTCAATTTTATTGACAAAAGACTCTACATATTTATTTGTGCACTTTAGAACAGTGATGTTTTCTGAGCACTCTTCAGCAACCTGGATAAAGTCATCAAGATTTTGAATGACAGCACCTTTTGCTAAAGTTGCAGTGTGAACATCACGCTTTAATCTCCCTCCAATCCCAACAACAGCTCCCTTTCCATGGGAGGTGGCAAAAGAATTCCAGCTAATGGACTTTTCTAACAGTGTGATCCCACTTAAAGTGAACCTCTGCTTGAATTGGGAAGCAGCGCCATTAGAAAGTAGCAATTTTTTTTCAATAGAAATTTTTTGGTGAAAAATTATTGGCATTATTGCAAAATTTGTGCAAAACTGATTCAACCATAACTTTTTTCACAGATTATGTTGGTATGCGGGTCATGTATATAACATCTTTGACCTCATGGATATAAGCACCCATGCCCTTTATGCACTGCTGCCACAGAGTTTAAAATATAAAGTTGGTATCTTGCGTGGGTTAACTCACCACTGTTTTTCCCTCTCATTGGGGTTGGCGTTAGGAAGGGCATCCATCTGTAAAAACATCTGCTCCAATGGATCATCAAACGATTAAACCTACAAAATTGTGGGGAATATCATCTGTTGGCAGCTGTGCAAAAAGGGCATGGGTGCTTTCTTATGTCCATGAGGTCAAAGATGTTACATGACCCGTATAGTCAATATTAAAGGCGAAAGATATATAAAATGCCAGAGTTTTGTAATTATAATGTAGGATTTTTACAAGCAAAGTTGTGTTGTGGTTTTAGTTCAATCAAAAAATACAAAACTTGTGTACACTCTGGAGTTATTTCACGAGAATACAACAACATCACATTTGGGCTAGAAAAGCCCTAAACTTTTATTTATTTATTTTTAAATTTATTCTTAATAATAAATCATAATAATGCAAGTACTAATCTGTTAAAGTAAACTTCTCTTAATAGTCCGGGCATATTGGGGGGAATACACCACCTTGAACCATAATTTTGTCCATATGGATTTTTTGGTTCATAAGACCCTCCTGATGAAGAATTTCGATGGTTTTCAGGCTGGTTAGGTGGCAAAAAAAATTTCTGGCCCCTAAAGTGACCCTAGGTGACAAAAAAACGTTTGAAAATTTGAGCATATTGGCTAAAACAAAATCGGCTATAACTCTCTAAATAATTAAGATTAACTAAAGAAACTTTCTAGAAATGTTGACTAGTAGATATGAAATGTGAACATAATAAAATTTTTTGCTGAAGTCAGCAGTTTTTCAATAAAATTACCATATTTTTCAATAAGATAACCAGATACTAAAGCATATTTTAGTATGGGAACCACCAGCTGTAAAATAAATTGTGCTTAGACTTTAATTTAGGTTCCTAAAAACACTCATGATAAAGATTGGCCATATTTTTTGGGTGGATTAGGTAGCAAAAAACATTTCTAGCACAATAAAGACGGGGGCAGATTATACACAAAATGCATATAGCATACTTCATAAAGCATATTTATTTAAATATCTCATTGACATTAGGTGCTAAGTACTTGAAATTTTTACCAATGACAGATGATGACAGAACAAGTCTAAATATAAATTATCAGTTAGGCTACCTGTTTGGTTGGTATTTTACAGACCAAAACATAAAATCTGCAATGACTTGAGATCAAATTTTCTGGCCTGTATAATACAAGCTTTTAATTAGACTTTTATCTATAATTCAACATGGAAGACATTGCACTGTCAATATCTAATTAAATTTTCGAATGTTTTTTTGTTTTGTTATGGGAATTGGTTGGACTACTGATGTTAATATTGTTTCAATTTCTTTTCAATATGTTCTTCGATTTTTATTTTATATATGTAGATATAGTTAAATAAAAAGAAAGATGGAATGCATTGTGCATTATGATAACCAAGCAAACTACAGTATCTTGAAGAAGGTGTCAGTTATTAATATTGAACGTATTCTTTTGGCTAACGAAAAGAGGTTACAAATTGGTGGTGCACAACATCACAGTCAATGCGATCAAATCCCAAGCATCTTGGATTTAGAAACCCATGGGGTCTATTTGGAACCTTGTTATAAGCGGTAAGATAAAAATCTTACCAAAAAAATCAATCTCCATCGCTGATGTGAAGGACATGTTTTTGTGGTTCAGAGTATTGAGGATTTTGTGAGTGATTATTTGTGCTTTCTATCAGACATTTGACATAAGACGCTTCACATTGCAGGTATACTTGTCATTGTTTCTACCGTTTGTTCCTTGTTGCGGTTTTTCACATCCCTCAATTCTACAAGTTTCAACATCAATCATTTTCCGGGTTGTTGAGGATTTTCGGAAGCTTGGGATATAACCCCAGGGGACTGCCTCATATCCCAAAGAAATTGCTAAATTTAGTCTCTTCTGGGTTTGTGACTCGTGCCATATTAAGTGCATCCAAATTAATATGATATCTTCCGTCTTTGACAAATTAAAGGGAGTGGAAACCAAAATTGATAAACTAACCGAAAATATTAATGCCGGTCAAACTGCAATACAAAGTTCATATGCCGAAGCCACCAAGTCATATTCTAATGTAAATAAAAAAATCGAAGAAATCACTAAAAAAGCTAACGTTATCAACAGAATTTCAGATCTTGAAGCTATACCACATACATCAACTCAAACACCACCCACACATCTGCACCACTCAGTTAGAGACTGGAACGTAGTCATTTACAACTTACCTGAAAAAGAAGACGAAGTTAAAAACTGTTTAGATCTGTTTAGCGGAAACTGCAATGTTATTATTGAAAAAACGGAAATTGATAACGTTAGACAGCTTGGAATCAAAATGGATTCTAGAGTTAGGCCGCTTCTTGTCTCATTTAAAAGATTAGAGACCAAGTCTAAAGTCATGTCAAAATCAATTAACGTGAAAAACAAAATGGCCAAAATCTTTATAAACCATGACAGAAATAAACGAGAACGAGATCTCATTAAAACAAAAATCGATTCATCGGGGGAATGGTTCTATCGGATCACCGGCCCTCCGCTAGCACCGATAATTGTCAAGGAGCCGAGAAGAAAGAAAGGACTTCCTACAAAACTTACTCAAAACTAAAATGGGTCAACTTCAGACCTAGAAATCCATTAAGTATATACAAGTTTCAAAATTCTCTATACAAATATTGACTCTCTGATGAATAAACGTAACGAATTAAAGGCTATTTTGATCCAACACAACTCGCATGTCATATCGTTGACTGAGACACTACCGAAAAATTCATGTTACAACGTTCACACCAGCGAACTCGCAATCCAAAACTACCAAACTTTCACGAACCTTTCTGATGCAACCTGCCATCGAGGAATCACTGTCTACATCTCTGACTCAATCAAAGCTTCCAAAATAGAATTAGACGAACTACCAAGTGAAGCATTGTGTTGTGAAATTAGATTTAAAAATTACAAACTTCTAGTTTTAACATACTACCGTTCTCCTAACAGCAATGAAGAGAACAATGACAAATTAAACAAACACATTATAACCTGCTGCCGTAAATATCGAAATGTCCTTATGCTGGGAGACTTCAACTTCCCAGATATAAACTGGACAAACAATGCAAACCCTATACCACACTCATCTAAATCCGAACAATTCCTCGATTCAACTCGTGAGTCTCATTTATCTCAGCATGTTTTTAACCCAACACACCTGAGACACACGCAAAATGCTACTACAATCAATCTCGTTTTTACCAGTGAACAGAACATGATCACTTCTCTCTCACACTTACCGCCGATTGGAAAGAGTCACCATCAACTCCTATCCTTTGAACTTCTGACAAAATCAAATTTTAATCAGGAACAACTATTCAAATATAATTATAATAAAGGGGATTACGAAAAAATAAACAACGACCTGTCTATATACAACGCAGACTCTTCTCTTGACACTATTGATAATTGGAATTCTTTACTCAGCACACTAGCAACAAGTATCGATAAAAACATTCCAAAAAAAACAATAACGAAAAAACATAACCCGAAGTGGATAACACAGAGTGTCATACATAAACTGAAGGAAAAAAGTTACAAATATCGCATCTACCTATCAAATAAAAATCTATCAACTTACCAAGATTATTGCAGAGCGAGAAATCAAGCAAAATCTGCTTGCAGATCAGCCATTAAGGAATTTGAAAAATAAATTTCCTACAACATCAAAGACAATCTTAGGGCGTTCTATTCATATGCAAAATCCAAAACACCAACCAAAAATTTCTTCCCAGATATCCACTACAATGAGATTGTTACAAGAACCGATCTAGAAAAGGCAACTAGCTTTAATGCTTTCTTTTCAAGTATTTTCACGCAGCAAAGTGACTCTATCCCCTTAGACTTCTCGTTAAACTGTTATGTACCTCCTCTAGCTAACAATGTTAACCTATCGCCTGAAAACATCGACAAGTACTTGTCTTCTCTGAATGTTAACAAATCGCCTGGACCGGACGGAATACACCCACGCGTTCTGAAGGAAACTAAAAAACTATCTAAACACCTATCTACCATATTTATAGGCGCTCTCAACACTGGAAAACTTCCACAAGCATGGAAGGACGCCAACATAATGCCACTATTTAAAAAAGGAGATAAGAAACAAGCCTCAAACTATCGTCCAATCAGTCTTACATCTGTTGTGGCTAAAGTCTTTGAGAAGATTATTAAGGATCATCTGTTATCTCATCTCCTAACACATGATTTACTTAGCAGTTACCAACATGGCTTCCGACCTGGACATTCATGTGCCACAAATCTTTTAACAGTGTTAAATAGTTGGACACTAGCTCTTGATGAAGGGTTTGCTATTGACAATATTTACCTTGATTTTCAAAAGGCTTTTGATAAAGTTCCCCACGTTAGCCTGGTCAGGAAATTAAAAGCTTACGGGATTGAAGGTGCGATTTTGAGATGGATCAAGGTCTTTCTACTTAACCGTCGTCAACGAGTTGTAGTGAATGGGACATACTCTGACTGGAAAGCAGTAAAGAGCGGAGTACCTCAGGGTTCAGTCTTAGCCGCATTGCTCTTCATCGTTTATATTAATGATCTCCCTAATGTCATATCATTGACAGCTGCACTATTTGCTGATGACACAAAAGTATATTGCGTTCTTTCTTCAGTCATATCACATTTTCATCTCCAAAATGATATTGATATTCTAATAGATTGGGCCAAAAAATGGGGGATGGTGTTTGATACTGAGAAATGTGCCGTTCTACATCTCGGTAACAGTAATAAACAAAACACCTATTCAATGTACGATCATAACATTTCAAAAAGAGTTGATATCAAAACTGTCAAATGCGAACGCGACTTAGGTGTTTCTGTCGACTCCGAATTAAAATTCTCCCATCATATTGAAAACCAAGTGAATAAAGCAAACCAACTATTTGGTCTCATAAGAAGAACTTTTACATTTATGGATGGAAAGTCTTTCAAACTTCTGTTCACCACGCTAGTCCGACCGCATCTCGAATACTGTGGAGCTGTCATCAATTCCAAGATTGCTACAAGATAAAAGACACATTGAGAAGAGCCTTAGGAGAGCCAGCAAGCAAGTTCCGGGAATGAGAGACCTTCCTTATGAGGATCGTCTTTCTCGTCTCAAATTACCAAGCATGCGCTTCAGATTTATTCGCGGTGATCTCATAGAGATATTCAAATGGTTTAAAGGGTACTACAAATGTACTTCAAAACGTTTTAATGCCGAAAATTGAGTTATCACACAAGGTCATCATTTCAAACTGAGGAAGCAGCACTGTCGTCTCGAGCTGAGAAGGAACTTCTTCACGATGTGTGCGATTGATCGTTGGAACAACCTACCGCACAAAGTTATTAACGCAGCCTCGCTTAACATCTTCAAAAATCTACTAGACGGACACTTGCAGAATAAAAAATATTTGATCGATTAGCCTTTTACGATTTTTTTTATTATTATATTTTACTTCTTTTCATATTGTAATATCTGTAGTTTTGTCTGCTTCTTGAAATCTGTTGTCTAAACTTGATTTTACAGTCAACTAATATATTTTGCACGTTCATATTTTACACATTTATTTTCTACTAAGCAACTACTTATTTTTCTAGTATTTTTTATATTATATATAACGTTTATTATCGGTATTATCAGCATTTGTAGGTTTGATAGGCCTTCCTGCCTATACAAAAAAATTTTTTGTAAACCTTATATCCAATAATAATAATAATAAGATGGTTCTTATTTTCTTCACCTACGTGTATTGTTTTTAAAAGAAAATTCAATAGAAATTAAAAGTGATAAATAGAAAGTCTTCGATCTTACGTATGGTATGACATTGTTTCAAAGGAAATCTTAATTTTTCCCAGATTTACATCTATCCTTGGGAACAAAAAATTTAGAGCAGAAAA
This sequence comes from Candelabrum cocksii, assembly GCA_963930725.1. Taxonomy (NCBI): domain Eukaryota; kingdom Metazoa; phylum Cnidaria; class Hydrozoa; order Anthoathecata; family Candelabridae; genus Candelabrum; species Candelabrum cocksii. Next base: position 7,269,885 of record OZ005665.1, read on the forward strand.
ACCTGTTCAGTCTCGTCAATCAGATCGATTATCATCACCATTGCCGTCACCACGATCATTAGCATGGGTTTACCCCAAGGAATGTAATCTGTGTTCCAAATTCAGGGTTCAGAAAAATAGTAAGACGTGCAAACCTTATAAAATAACAACTCATACTGCTGAAAACACGATCAAAGCTGCTGCAAAAGTAAAAGATGAAAAACTTTACAGTGAAATTAAAGACCTGGACCTTATTGCGAAGGAGTTCAAGGTTCACAAGCACTGCTATCAGCAATATACCAATGGGTACGCTCATGGCTTTCGTTCTCGAGAAGCCAATATTGATAAAGATGGAGCCACGGGACAGACAGAAGGTAAATATGATATTGGAAAGTTTGAGGAGGTGAAAGAGTTTGTAATTGATGAAATTCTTGGTTTGGGAAAAGCTGTTTCCCTAAATGTCTTACATAAAATCTATGGACTTGCAGTCGGTGATAGCAGATATAGAAATGAGCTTAAAGTTAAACTGAAAAATCATTTTAAAGAACAAATTTCATTTGTGGTCCTAACAAAAAAGACAACTGAAGTCGTCATCCCAACCGAATGCCTTGATGGTACTTTTCTAAATCATTGGCGAACAAGAACCCTCAAAACCGCAGCCAATTATCTTAGGGACGACATATTGAATACGTTTATTGAGCTTCCGAAAATAAAGTGGCCACCGTCATTAGAAGAGCTGTCAGAACCTAACAGAAGTCCACCCCGATCACTTTATACATTCCTAGAAACGTTGATAAACCAATCAAATCATCATTTAATTCCACCAACTAATTTAGCACGTCTTACTATTTTTCTGAACCCTGAATTTGGAACACAGATTACATTCCTTGGGGTAAACCCATGCTAATGATTGTAGTGACGGCAATGGTGATGATAATCGATCTGATTGACGAGACTGAACAGGTTTTTCTGCTCTAAATTTTTTGTTCTCAAGGATAGATGTAAATCTGGGAGAAATTAAGATTTCCTTTGAAACAATGTCATACCATACGTAAGATTAAAGACTTTCTATTTATCACTTTTAATTTCTATTGAATTTTCTTTTAAAAACAATACACGTAGGTGAAGAAAATAAGAACCATCTTACCGCTTATAACAAGGTTCTAAATGGACCCTATGGGTTTCTAGATCCAAGATGCTTGGGATTTGATCGCATTGACTGTGATGTTGTGCACCACCAATTTGTAACCTATTTTCGTTAGCCAAAAGAATACGTTCAATATTAATAACTGACACCTTCAAGATACTGTAGTTTGCTTGGTTATCATAATGCACAATGCATTCCATCTTTCTTTTTATTTAACTATATCTACATATATAAAATAAAAATCGAAGAACATATTGAAAAGAAATTGAAACAATATTAACATCAGTAGTCCAACCAATTTCCATAACAAAACAAAAAAACATTTGAAAATTTAATTAGATATTGACAGTGCAATGTCTTCCATGTTGAATTATAGATAAAAGTCTAATTAAAAGCTTGTATTATACAGGCCAGAAAATTTGATCTCAAGTCATTGCAGATTTTATGTTTTGGTATGTAAAATACCAACCAAACAGGTAGCCTAACTGATAATTTATATTTAGACTTGTTCTGTCATCATCTGTCATTGGTAAAAATTTCAAGTACTTAGCACCTAATGTCAATGAGATATTTAAATAAATATGCTTTATGCAGTATGCTATATGCATTTTGTGTATATCTGCCCCCGTCTTTATTGTGCTAGAAATGTTTTTTGCTACCTAATCCACCCAAAAAATATGGCCAATCTTTATCATGAGTGTATTAGGAACCTAAATTAAAGTCTAAGCACAATTTATTTTACAGCTGGTGGTTCCCATACTAAAATATGCTTTAGTATCTGGTTATCTTATTGAAAAATATGGTAATTTTATTGAAAAACTGCTGACTTCAGCAAAAAATTATATTATGTTCACATTTCATATCTACTAGTCAACATTTCTAGAAAGTTTCTTTAGTTAATCTTAATTATTTAGAGAGTTATAGCCGATTTTGTTTTAGCCAATATGCTCAAATTTTCAAACGTTTTTTTGTCACCTAGGGTCACTTTAGGGGCCAGAAATTTTTTTTGCCACCTAACCAGCCTGAAAACCATCGAAATTCTTCATCAGGAGGGTCTTATGAACCAAAAAATCCATATGGACAAAATTATGGTTCAAGGTGGTGTATTCCCCCCAATACGCCCGGACTATAAAGAGATTTTTAGAAGTTTCTGGACAGGTTTAAATAAAGCTTGTTAAAATAGATAGTAAAATTTCCTCCTGAAATGGCCATGATATAGGAGGGGGAAAAAAGGTTAAAAAAGGTTTCTGGTAAAAGATGCAGCTTGTTTTTGTAAAAAACCATGCTTTAAGCTGTCTAAATTTATAGTTATATATACATTGATAATATTTCATGAACAATACCCATGTGGATATACTTTGAGTTTTAACTCCTCCCCTTTTAAGTTGATTAATATAAATTTATAATCACTACTACGATAACAAACATCTATATTGAGATAATGAGCTTAAGTATTTTTTAGCTGATTTACTATGGAAAAGACTATCCCTTGGGCTATGGATATTTTAAACCGAAGTTAAAAGCAGCATTTCTGAAAAACAAAGATGTCACTGATCCCGTAGAGATAGAAAAACTGCTTGCACATGGAAAATATGTTGTGAAGGAACTGGAAGCCTTATTTATGTTAAGAAAGTACCGTGCACTGAAGAAAAGATATTATAATGACGATTAATAGAATTGTTAATTATTTATATTAATGAAATGTATTATACTGTTTTAATAAGTTCATGTTTACAAAATGCCAGTCACCAATATTCCAGATATATAGTTGCTTTGTTTAGCCATTTGTTTTTTATACCTTAGTGATAAACTAAAAAGAGAAAGAACAAAGAGGTTTTTTGAGAGTTTTAAATGTCTTTTATCACTGTTATTAGTTTTGTTTTATTTGCTTCATGTTTATATAGATTTCTTTCTTTTGCGTGGATACTTGTACGTTGTTATTTACTACCTTTGTTTCGATACCATTGCAATCTTAAAGATTTTGGTGTTTGGGCTGTTGTCACTGGGGCAACTGATGGCATCGGTAAAGAGTACGCCAGGCAGCTGGCTAAGCAAGGTTTCTCAGTTGTATTAATCAGCAAAACTAAAAACAAACTTGAAGATGTTGCAAGAGAAATCCAGCAAAATTTTTGCGTTGAAACAAAATGTATTCCTTTTGATTTTGCAATGTTTCCTGAGAACTATTACCCAATTGAAAGTGTCATTGCCAACTTAGACATTGGCATCCTTGTGAACAATGTTGGTATTGGTTATAAAAATCAATCTATTATTTTTCCATACAGTGATATTCAACGTAATATTGACATTCTCAATGTTAATGTCAACAGCGCTGTGCGCATGACACATATAGTTTCGAAAGGTATGATGTTACGCAAGCGAGGATTGATCATCCATATTTCTTCAGCGGTTGTATACTTCAACAGACAGAAAGAATCTTTGTACTCTCCCAGCAAAGTTTTCATTGAACGCTTTGTTCACAACCTACAGACAGATGACACACCAATTTATCATCAACTTGTTCTGCCATGTTTAGTGGCTACAAATTTATCCAAATGCAAACCTCGGTTTGGTGTTCCTACAGCAGAGGCATTTGTGAGGCAAGCTCTACGTACGGTAGGCTTGATGAAGACAACTCATGGGTGTTTCTCCCATGAACTTCAGGCAGCTCTTTTGGCGAATCTCCCGAAAAGCTTGATGTTAAATCTTGTGACCAGCTACATCAATAAGCGAGAGTAAACTGAACATTCAAAACAACATTTTGATCAAGCATAAAATCATCAATAGTAATAGTAGCAAATGAATCATATTGAAATTCTGTGTTATATTTTTAAAATTAAACAGCTATGTCAACAATTTTATATATATATATATATTTGCAATTATATTTCAGGGGTTGAATTAATAACATGATTTGGATGTAGTAAAATTGATCATGAGAGATGATGAACATTTCTTTTGATGAATTTTCTTACAAGAGGAAACCACCTTTGCTGATCATCAGTGATAGCACAGAAGAAGATTCAGATGATGATAGAAGTGTGGAATGTTTGGAAACTCTGTGCAGTGAAGATGGTATCTCCTCTATCTGTTTATTTCTTTGACGTGTTTGTTTACCCCCTGAACACAAATAAATGTAAAAAAATGTCTGTCATGTAAAGTGTTCATAATTGGAATCATTTAGATATAATTATACAATAAAATAAGGTGGTATGTAATGGTTTTCCCCGAAACAAATCCTTGGTTGATACTTAACAAATTCAATTTTGTAAGACAACAACTAAATTGATTCAGTTAAACTCTAACATTATTTAATTGTCATTAAGCTTTCATCTGGGAATAATAAAAAATTGATTGTAATAAGATGATTTGATGTTTTAAAAGAACAGGGATCATCTCAAAGTAAAAATCAAAAGTTCAAAGTAAGTAAGTTAAGAGGATGACTTTATGTAAAAATAAGTTGAATTTTTTTGTTAAAAATATATTTTTCGATTGAGTTATGTGTTAATTGTGTATCTATTGTATGTGTAGAGTTGCTTTGTAAATATGTATAGAGATAATGCCTATCAAACGAAAACGCAGAAGCATTGTTGTTGAGAGCGATAGTGAAGATGAGGAACGAAGAACACAAGTGAAACGAAATCGATTCATATGTGACGACAGTGACGAAGATGAGGTTACCATTGTCAAAGAAGTTCAATCTCCTACCAAAAGTCTTGAACATGGTGAAATATCTCAGAGATTCTTTAAAAATCTTTTTCTTTGGCATTTAGTAGGTAACTGTTGTCTAAAATGTCAATTATCCGAGCAGTAGATGAGATTTTATAGTGAGAAATAAATATTATACTGAAAAGTTGTAGTTGAGTTTGATTTTGAATTCAAATTTCTACAATGATGCATTACAACATAAAACCTTCATTGCATTGTTGTGAGTCACTGTTATGTTTTTGTTGTTTTTTCTGTTAGGGATCAGTTCTTCGCAAGAAAAAGTCTATGACTTCATAAGTACTTGTACATTAAATGAGCTAGTGGTTGTTCCTGGTTGTTCACTGAAACGAGCTGAGAAAATCAAGAGCTTGATGCCATTCAATAACTATGACCACATGGTCAGGTTACTTCCTACATAGAGATTTTATCTTCAAAGCACTGTTTCTGCTTAAACATTAAATATTTAAATAGTTTTGAAAGAAGAGATGAACTTTGTATACTTTATCTAAAATTCATTACTTTAAAGCGCATTTCTATCATGTCTTAGGCTAACAAATTGTCAATTCTCACAGCATTCCCTGTTAGAACAGTAAGTGGCATAAACTGATCTGCATGTTTCTTCTTCTGTGTGTGTGATATCCTTTTTATAATGGAACTTTTTTTCATAATGTTGCTTGTTCAGTTTCTAGATGAATGCAATATTTTGTTGAATGAACGAGACAAGTTTAAATCACTCATTCAACATTGTGAAGAACTCTCTATGAAAACAAAAGATAAGGTGAGTTGGGTCTAGGACCAAGGACCTAGTAAACGATATTTGTTTTAGATTCAATCTCTTGGGACTAATACAAATGAGTTACCTGTTCAGCAACCTAAGCACATGAATAAAAGGTTTGTTGTGTCTGTGTATTTATTGATTTGATTTGAAATGGTTTTCTCATTTTAGTATGTCACTGAAACCCTATCAGGTGTTTGGTTTGAACTGGTTGGTCATGCTACACAATTCCAAATTGAATGGGATCCTCGCGGATCAGATGGGGCTAGGCAAAACCATACAGACACTGGCATTTCTTGGTTATTTAATGGGGACCAGACACAAACGGAATCATTTGATTGTGTGCCCTTGCTCCACTTTAGGTGCTTAGAAAAACCATTGAAATCATATTTTTTTTTTAAAAGCATAAATATACCCATACAATTTCATGCTTGTTTCCTAATCCTTAATAATTGATTTCAAATGACACAATGTAAATTAAAAAGTAATATCTCTCATTACCTGAACAAATTTTCTTTGACCTATAGTAATGTTTTCAGAATCACTTATAGTTGTTCTGTTTGTTGCAGATAACTGGGTACGAGAATTTCAGAAGTGGTTACCAGACCTCTCTTTTATTCAGTACAATGGTATGTGCCCCATTAATTGATCCAGGGTTTTATGGAGCTTTTATGGAGTTAAATGTACATGAGAATTGTATTTGTCAGGTTCACAAGAAGAACGAAGTGTGGTGCGACAGGAAATAAAGGATTCAAGTCAGCCTTTAGTCATTATCTCCACGTGAGATTTTTGTAAATATTTTATATTACAGATTTATTTAAAACTTTCTAGAAATCAGTCCAGGTACATCACTAGTATTTTTGTTTGGTGTTTAGATTTAATATAGTCCTGAGTACTGCAATGGATCGAGTGTTCTTCAAGAACCTTGACATTCACTACTTGATTCTAGATGAAGCACACATGATTAAGAACATGAATTCTGAGAGATTCAAACGCCTTGTACAATTTCAGGTAGGTATCATATGCAACCAACCAACATGGTGTATCAGCAATATTTTGTTTAGGCTGATCACAGACTACTGTTGACTGGAACTCCCTTGCAAAACAATATCAAGGAACTGATGTCCCTACTTATATTTTTAATGCCCAACATGTTCCAGCACTTGCTCAACACTAACCAAAAAGACAAGCTGGAATTCATGTTTGGACTATCCCAATCTAACGTATGAGATGTGTGAAGTGATTTTGAATAAAACAACATTTAAGTTCTGGTTCATAAGATATCACTATTTTCTTTTATTTTGCCTCTTGGGATCAAATCATCAAACGTAGGAAGTAATTTCTTATTATATAGAAAAGTAACGAGAAGATAACGGATGTAAAGAAAATGCTTCATCCGTTTGTACTGAGAAGGTTAAAAGAAGATGTAAGTTGAAAACTTAATTACACTCAGCTGAAGACCGTAAGGAACTCAATATATCCTTCAATTATTGCTATTTTCGTACAGAGTCTAAAATGGCATACATTTTTTACTAAGGTTTTGCTGGATATGCCCAAAAAGATCGACAAGTCGATTTTGTGTGAACTGACCACTTACCAAAAACAGCTCTACAAATCCAGTTTAAAGACTCTGTCGAAATCTGTGTGTGACGGTATTGTCATAAAGCTTTTCACGCGTAGATATATCTTGTTGAGCATTGTTTCAGATAAATATTCGCTTGGTATGTTGATGGAATTACGAAAGATAACCAATCACGGCTTGCTTGTCAGGTCAAAGTACAAGGATGACGTGTTAGAGAAAATGGCCTCTGATTACGTCATGGTGAGGACCTTAACATAGATGTTTATTAATAACAACATTGTTTCATATTATGATAAACAACGTATTAATAGGAAAGTAAAATGCAGTGAGTGCATGTGTAATATATTTTCGAAGGATAACCTCCTTGATCAGGTCTGAATAAATAGTTATATAAACACGTCTCTAACAATTTTGTAATTACAAATATCATTAACAATGAGCTACTAATTCACAATCACTCTTTAGTCGCCCTTTCACTTTGAATGCAATAAGGCTATAGTGATGGAGGACATGGGCGTCATGTCGGACTTTGAACTGCACATGCTGTGCACGAAAGACCCATGTTTAAAGCAGTATCGTCTTTGCGAGAGTGACATCTGCGATGGGGGAAAACTGCGCGTACTCGATGATTTGCTGCCCGAACTGCAAAAGAATGTGAGAATGACTCTCCTACACATTCTTCCTTTTCAGACCCTGTGTTTTCATGCATGTAATCATGATAAGTTAAAATGGTTTTTATATATCTGATGATCGCATGTAGCGTGAAACTAACAGTTATATATGCAGTTCTTTAAATTTTAAATTTTGAATAAATATAATTCGCTCTACTATTGTATTGAGCACTGTATCAACATCACTCATCAAATTGGATCGTTTGGAGAATTATGGAGACATGTCAGTAAACCAGTGTGCAAAGATAGTGTAATAATGTTTTGCAAAAGATGTTTGGCTATTCCATGTCGGCTGATGTTTCTTCCTGGCTGATATTTCTTCCTGGCTGTTGGTTCTTCCTGGCTGTTGTTACGCACTTGATGATTAGGTGTTTTTTCTTTCAGGGAGACAGGGTGTTGTTGTTCAGCCAGTTCGTTGTTGTGCTGGATATATTGGAAGCGTACCTATGCATACGTAAAATAAAGTACACGCGTTTAGATGGAAGCGTGAAAGGTTCACAAAGGTTCAATTCCATTTACGGTTTTAATGTATTAACAATGGTTGTATCATAACAGAAAACCACTTTTAATAATGTATCAATAAAATGTGGCAAAATTACGATACCTTGTACGGATATAGCCAATTCGCACAAAAAAGTGTATTTGGTTTAACATGAATGGGAAAGTCCCTAAACTACTTCAACTTAAATGCTTTCCTTCGATTTAGACAGTCGTTAATTGATGAGTACAACAACACTGAAGACATTCTCATCTTTCTTCTCTCCACGAAGGCCGGTGGATTGGGTATAAACCTCACCTCCGCTAACATTGTCATCCTACATGACATCGATTTCAATCCTTACAACGATAAACAAGCGGAAGACAGGTGTCACAGAATGGGCCAGACCAGGTAAGCAAGGGTCGCGTAGTTATGGAGGTATAGTCTATTCTCTGTGCGTAGACAGGTGACCGTTTACAAGCTCATAGGTGAAGACACTGTCGAAGAGAATATGCTCAAGTGTGGAGAAAGAAAACTTATGTTGGAGAAGAAGCTAGTCGGGAATATCGATGGTAAGACTGCGAAGAATGTTTTCGACTTCCAAGTTGTTTCCTTCACTCATTTAGTATCTGAATCAGACGTTACCCGCATGGCTCGAGATATTATACATGAAAACGTCTTCAAACGACAAACTGGGAAATGAAATAGACGGACGTTCCGGGGACGCGCACACACATTTTACGAGTTTTTAACGAATCAAGTTTTGTTTATTATGTAAATAAATGCTGAAAACTGACGGGCATTATCATTTTGCGCTCCCACCCATTTTTTGAAACTTAAGGCACACTCCCACCCATTTTTCGAAATTTAAGGCACACCCACACATTTTTCGAAATTTAAGGCACACTCCCACCCATTTTTCGAACTTTAAGGCACACTCCCACCCATTTTTCGAAATTTAAGGCACACTCTCACCCATTTTTTCAAATTTAAGGCACACTCCCACCCATTTTTTCAAATTTAAGTTACACTCCCACCCATCTCAACACTTTCGCGAAAAAGGGAACAGTCATTCAAAATTGGAAGCTTGAAGGAGGTTAAAGAAACCTTGAAGAGATTAGTAGAACGTCAACAAGATGATGAAACTAGAGCAATCTATGGAAGTGGGCCGTACACGCTAAGTAAAGACTACAAAGTTCTCCATTGAATCTACGAGATGGCATTCGATGGCTGCTGACAGGAGACGCAAACACATGGAAACCTTTCGAAACCATGAGCCAACATTGGAAGATGGATTTTCCAAGCCAGTAAAAAGTGGAAGAAAACCATGTCAACGTATACGGAAAAGAAACGTCTCTCCTGAAATTACATGCGACCGTTTAAGCAAAGAAACAAAGCTTTCGTCTGAATCCATGCGTATTCAAGATCCAAACGCAAAAAAGAAAGTTTCCTTTGAGCTTCACTTTAGATCACTGTTACCACGAAAGGTCGAAAAGTGTCAAGGAAACTGTGAAGAGAAATTCGTAACGGCTGATTTGAGGGACTATCTTCTAGTAAGATCGTATGGCCCTTCAACATTCATGGTAAAAGGGAAATCCATGACGAAATATGGACCTCAGTATGTCCACTTTAATGCCCAATGTTTGAAAGAATATGCACATAGAAAACACGACATTTATTATGAGAACTTCCCATTGTCATTCGTTAGTGTCACTGATACAACACTCGGAAAACTTAGCCAACATGAAAAAGAATTTTTAACTGGGTTTGGTGTGTCATTGTAGTTCGGTTCAAACCCAAGACAATATTGTATGTGATGAAATATATGAACAGTCGGCACACCTATTATGAATGCCCGCAATTTTGAATCTTGAACCTTAAATCGTGCCTTAAATTTCGAAAAATGGGTGGAAGTGTGCCTTAAATTGCGAAAAATGGATGCAAATGTGCCTTAAGTTTCGAAAAATGGGTGGGAGTGTGCCTTAACTTTCGAAAAATGGGTGGGAGTGTGCCTTAAATTGCGAAAAATGGGTGGGAATGTGCCTTAAATTTCGAAAAATGGGTGGTAGTGTGCCTTAAATTTTGAAAAATGGGTGGGAGTGTGCCTTAAATTTCGAAAAATGGGTGGGAGTGTGCCTTAAATTTCAAAAAATGGGTCGGAGTGTGCCTTAAATTTTGAAAAATGGGCGGGAGTGTGCCTTAAGTTTCGAAAAATGGGTGGGAGTGTGCCTTAAATTTCGAAAAATGAGTGGGAGTGGCTGGGAGTAGGTCGGAGTGGTTGGGAGTGGCTGGGAGTGCAAAATGATAATGCCCAAAACGGACCCATTTCGTCGATTTGGTTTACCAAAGACGTTTCAATTTAGAGACTATAGGAATAGAATGTATTTAAAATAAGTTACGTAATATCCCCTGGGAAATTTGTTTGAACCAATAAAACCCTGTGCTTGCAACCTAATCAAATTGTTCTTGTCAATTATTGATATTAACCCTAACCCATGCGGCGGGGCCTTTTTGGCCCGCGGCTAGATATTAATATCGTTTTAACCACTACAGTTACAAAGCTGAAATTCACAAACGTCATCTTTCTTCCTAACACGAAAAATTTTTTTTCGTGTTTTTTAGTTTTGCTATATATTGTATTGTATATGTATTATATACGATACATTGTGTATATAGATGGTTATGTATTGATTACTGATCTCATTGATGACGCCAGTGTTTCTGATGACGTCACATATTTGATGATGACGTCATCAAATCATGAAAATTTTCAATCCTTTCAATCATTTTTTTTCTGATGGCAAAACTTTCCGCTTGACTTGGTTCATGATATTTATCGTTGTGCTTGAAAGCCTATTGTGTTCAGTCAACCATAAACTTGCAAAAATACTGATAATCTGAGCCCAATCTGATACTATCTATTTTTAATAAAAGCAAATTTGTTATATATTTTTTAGTTCTGCTAAACTTTTTCCCGAAAGTTCATATTTACAAAATAACAAAAGTTCCATTGAAATCTTGAAGATTTTCTATCCCATCCCATAATGCATTTCGGTTAGAAATGGTAAAAAATCTAAATCTAAACACAAGGCAGGTATACAAAATAAAATATTTTGATAAGAAAAAGGTTTTCGGCTGAATAACAATTCAAAAACATGATAAGTTCAAAAATAGTGATTTTTCTATAGCGATTGAAACGTCATCACATTTTTTGATGACGTCATCAGGTTTTGAACGCGTGATTGGCCTTATTTTATTTCTAAGAGTACAAAGCTTAAGTGTGCCAAGATTCATAGGTTTTCGATGAAAATAACAGGTTTTATAGTAATTTTGCTACTGCGGGCCAAAAATGGGATAGGGTTAAGTACTAACTTCCTCAGGTAGTTATCTATAACAATGTATTTTGAGAAAAGGGGCGAAAAATAGAAACTTCGCTAAATCTATGACTTCCTCAGATATTCAATGTATCGATAAAACCCATGTAAATTAATTCCTTGCGCAGATGGCGATTGCGATAAAACCCAAACCCTGTAAAAATATGACCAAATAAGGTATTAGGGGTAAAAATATCCAAAATCTGGTACTTGGTCTGAAAGCGGCATCATTTAATTAGTAAACCTACCAATTTTCAAAGCAAACGCAATATTTTAAACTTTGGGACCAAATTTGCCCAAAGAAGGTATTAGGGGTAAAAAGTTTGAGAGAGTTCGCCTGGTTTCTGAGTGGACAAGACGTGTTTTTTCTGCTCCTAAATCAGATAGTTGGCTTATATGTTACTTGCGTTTGCTTAGCTGGAAAGGAAAGCAACGATAAAGTATTCGTAAGTTGTTTATGGTGCGGCATATTTAAGACTTGAATCTCTAGCTAACATTTCCTTGAGATATTCGAAGTCAAGTATCCATTCTCTCTTCCTTTTTCTGGGTTGTTGGGGATCTTCGGGAGATTGGGTTGTAACCCCAGTGGACTGCCCCATATCCTGAAAAAATAGGGTTTGAGTCTGGGAAAACTTTTCTTTTCGTATTTTATTTGTTTTAAACATTTTAAGAGATTTTACTTGTTGTTGTGGTAAACAGATTTGTTTCTTATAAAAAATCACATTTTAAAATCGCAAACTTCAATTAAACAACATCCGTTCATAATTTTGTTTAATTAAATAATTTGCGCATCGTTATCGCAAGTTGTAGAATGGTTTCTATTTGGAAAATTTTTTTAAAAACACCTTTTAATATTTCATCGTACTTAATATTTTAACTTTTGTCAAATCTTGAGAATATGGCAACAAACAAGTCAAGACACTCGTGCCTTTTCTGCAAACACGAATTACTTACAGCAGCAGGTATAAGACGCCACATGTTGAAATGCAAAAATAGACCGGTATCATTCGATCCTGAGACTCCAACAAATGACAACAAAACAAATAATACAATTTATCTTGCCCCGAAAACACCACGAACACCAAGAATGCTACCAGCATTACCAGAAAAAATATCCTCAAACAGATTTGAAAACAACCAGCAAACTAATACCAAACCTCCCATCGTACGGTAGAATTAATAGAATTCCAACTAACAATTGGAAATTGTGAGTGTAGACTTTGTTAACACCATCGATAATGCATATGAAGAGATAATAAACTGGAGGAAAAATCTTTTCAGAATACCATCTGGCCAAGCTGTCAAAGGTTTCATCAAAGAATTAACGTTTTGGATGGAACAATTTAATAGTGACACTCAGTTAAAAGGGATATCGTTAAAAGTATTCATGGTATTGCCATCACTTCTACTGCAGAAACCATCCAGAAAAAGCAAAGCAAAAGACCATCTAAAAAGGTTACATGATAGATTAATCACATGGACGAATGGAGATATCTGCGACCTAATCAAGGAGGGTAGAAACATCCAAAAGAAGTTGATATCTTCAAAAAAAAGAACAGACGAAGACGCAGCGAGAATATTTTCAAAACTTATGTTTTAAGGGAAAGTGAATGCTGCCCTCAAACTTCTCTCTGAAGAATGGGATAATGGTATCCTTCCATCTGATGAAAATACCTTGAAACAACTTAAAGAAAAACACCCTAAACCATCGGAAATCCAGAATGATTCTTTATTTAATGGACCGATAGAAGAAGTGCATAAAGGCTTTTTTGACTCCATTGACGAAGCTATGATTGAGAAATCTGCCCGATTAACGAAAGGTGCTGCAGGACCATCGAATTTTGATTCTGAACAATTCAAACTAATTCTGGTTAGCCGAAAACACAAAAATGAAAGTAGAGATCTTCGCGAACAGATCGCTTTATTTGCACGAAAAATATCTACCACCGCCATAGACCCGCTTGTTCTGGAACCTTATGTGGCATGTCGACTAATTCCTCTAAACAAAAATCCTGGCGTTCGTCCAATTGGAATTGGAGAAGTGCTTCGACGAATTGTCGGAAAAGTAATTGGATGGGTTTTAAAGACAGAAATACAGGAAGCAGCTGGTCCACTTCAAGCTTCGACAGGTCTGAAAGGTGGCTCTGAAGCGGCCATTCACACCATGCGAGACATGTTTTCTAATGAAGACACGGAAGCCGTGATTTTAGTTGATGCTGAAAATGCTTTTAACTCTCTAAATAGAAAAGTGGCACTCCATAACATGCAATACATTTGCCCTGCATTCTCAACTGTACTTATCAATACCTATCGTTCCAATTCCCGTCTAATAATTCGGGGAAATGAGGAAATATCATCGTGCGAAGGAACAACCCAAGGCGACAATCTAGCTATGTCTTTTTATGCTCTCGGAATAAGTCCATTAATTCGCCAACTCAGAACCACTATCCCAGATGTCAAACAAATATGGCTAGCTGATGATGCAACAGGCGCCGGAAAACTAGCATCACTTAAAGTTTGGTGGGATACTGTGATAAATGAAGGCGAAAAGCTTGGATATTTTGTAAACGAGTCAAAATCGTGGATCATTATAAAGGATCCGAACCGGCTAGATGAAGCGAAAGAGATATTTAAAAACAGCAAGATAAAATTCACTACGGAAGGGAAAAGACACCTTGGAGCTGCATTAGGAAGTGAAGAGTTTAAAGTATCTTTTATGAAAGAAAAAGTCAAGAAATGGTGCAGTGAAGTTGAAAAATTGGCAGAATTTGCAGAAACACAGCCACAAGCAGCTTTTGCTGCGTTTATACATGGTGAACAGCACAAATTCAGCTATTTTCTTCGTACAATTCCAGACATCGAACATTTACTCAAACCCCTAGATGATGTGATAGACACAAAGTTTATTCCATCACTTTTGGGCTCCGAAATTTCAGTTGTGGAACGAGAGTTATTTTCACTTCCTATCAAACTCGGCGGTCTCGGTTTACCCAAGATTTCTGAAAAATCGTCTTCAGACTTTGAAGCATCCAAGAAAATAACTGCTCCGTTATGTGCAATAATGGCTATGCAGGGTGATGCGCTACCTAAAGAAGACACAAACATAAAAAACGATATTCGGGTTCAACGAGACAGTTTATTGAAGGAAAAAGCTGAGAAAATTGAAACACGAATAGATTCTGAAACACTAAGAGCTGTTCATCAAGCAAAATCAAAAGGTGCCTCCAGTTGGCTGAGTGTATTACCTTTAGAAGAGCATGGGTTTCTCCTTAACAAAAGTGAATTTAGAGATGCACTGGCACTTCGTTACAACAAGCCACTAAAGGGACTACCATCTACCTGCTCTTGCGGTCAAACCTTCAACGTTACACACGCTTTAGACTGCAAAAAGGGTGGATTTGTAATTATGCGTCACAACAACCTCCGCGACTTCGAGGCTAACCTACTGAAGAAAGTGTGCAATGATGTTGAAGTGGAACCCCCCTTGCAGCCGATCAATGGTGAGACGTTTCAGACTCAAGTCGCCAAAGGAGATGAAGCAAGACTGGACATTCGTGCGAGAGGATTCTTTCGTCACGCGCAAAACAACTACTTTGACGTACGTGTCACTAATTGTAATTCTTCCTCGCAGATCAACAAAGAGCAGAACGTTATCTTCAAATCTCACGAAAATGAGAAAAAACGAAGATATAACGAACGTATTATGAATGTCGAACAAGGAACCTTTACCCCACTTGTTTTCTCCGTTAACGGCGGTGAAGGTCCAGAATGTTCAGTTTTTCACAAACACCTAGCTGAAAAAATTGCTACGAAAACCGGCGATCGATACGAAAAAGTTCTAACTTGGATACGTTGTAAAATTTCATTCATTGTTATACGTTCTGCTCTTATATGTGTGAGAGGTAGTAGGAGTGTTTTTACAGATAAAAACTCTGATGTTGTCGATGATTTCACCATTGCCTGTGACGACATTAGAATTTGAAACACGAAAGAACGAGTTGTGCTTTTACTTTTATTGATTTTTACTAACATATAGTATGTATTTTAACTCATTTTTACTTTGTAATTACTTTTTATGAATAATAAAATAGAAAATTAGGGGTAAAAATATCCCACTTCTGGTACTTGCTTTGAAATCAGAATCCTCTAATTAGTAAACCTACCAATTTTCAAAGCCAACGGAAGACATTAAATTTTTATGATTTTGTTTAGGCCGCTAAAATACGGTTTAACCCAAACTTGACCTCATTTTACAGCCAAAATTCGACTTTTCCTACAGTAACTACCTTAATGTGTAAGTATATTAGATGTTTTGGCGGTAAAACAAGAAAATCAATAAATACCGCATCAAGAATAGCGATGGCGATGCTTTTAGTTATTCCGTGTTCGGGTTTACCAAAACCGTTCCGTGATTTGCCATATTAAACTTGATTCTGATTCACGAACACAAAGTTTCATTCAGAAAGTAAGACCCTGTATTGAGCAAGAACGTTACACGACCAAAAAAAAAGACACGAGCCCCACAGTATACTCCCGATAAGTGGGACGGATTTTCTCGGTCCCTTGAACTTTCAACCTAGTATAAATTGCACTGTGTTTAGAGCCTTAATCTTTTAAACCTTTATTCTGTCTCCGAAATTTTAGTCTTTTCATTTTATTCTATTTATAATAGGACATACACTGATAACATATTTGTATATATATTTTGATATGTATATAGAACTGAAGTATTTTTATCCTGTATAAACATTCGTAAATAAATAAAAAAAATAATAATATAGGCATTTGCTTAAGTGGGACATTCGCTAAGTGGAACAGATTTCGTCGGTACCCTGAGTGTCCCACTTATCGGGAGTATACTGTACCTACTTTGTGGCAGAAAAAAAGACAGGAGTCCATTTGAAACTATCTACTTCGTGATAGAAAAAAAGACAGGAGTCCATTTGAAACTATCTACTTCGTGGTAGAAAAAAGACAGGAGTCCATTTAAAACTATCTACTTCGTGGTAGAAAAAAAGACAGGAGCCCATTTGAAACTATCTACTTCGTGATAGAAAAACAGGCAGGAGCCCATTTGAAACTATCTACTTCCTGGTAGAAAAAAGACAGGAGTCCATTTGAAACTATCTACTCCGTGGTATGAAAAAAGACAGGAGCCCATTTGAATCTATCTACTTCGTGATAGAAAAAAGGCAGGACCCATTTGAAGCTATCTACTTCGTGGAAAAAAAAAGACAGGAGTCCATTTAAAATATCTACTTCGTGGTAGAAAAAAAGACAGGAGCCCATTTGAAACTATCTAGTTCCTGGTAGAAAAAACAGACAGGAGCCCATTTGAAACTGCCTACTTCGTGGTAGAAAAAAGACAGGAGTCCATTTGAAACTATCTACTTCGTGGTATGAAAAAAGACAGGAGCCTATTTGAAACTATCTACTTCGTGGTAGAAAAAACAGACAGGAGCCCATTTGAAACTATCTACTTCGTGGAATAATAATTTTCAAAACAAATCTGACGTTCAGGCAAACAGTTTCTGTATATTTTTCTCTTTCGGATCTCTTACACTCAAACAACAATTGCAATCGCATTAAATCGTTTGTATGGCAAAGGTTTTCCACGCAAGTAAGAACATCTCACCGATTTCAGTTCAGTTATGTGTCTAAGGTGTTCGTTGAAAAGCACTTTAAAATCCTTACACGCAATAAATCCACCGGTTTAGATGGAATTCTACCAAGCTTTCTGAAAGACAACGCATCCGTTATTGCAGGCCCGTTAGATCACGCCATAAACCTACCGTTATTGACCAGCAATATACTAGATGAATGGAAATTAGCTAAGTTAATTCCAATCTACAAATCAGAAAGGGTACACGAACAAAGTAACTACCGACCGATGTCAACATTGGGAGTTCTATAGAAAATTCTGGAACGTGCTGTCCATTCTCAATTCATAGATTATTTAGAAATAACCTTTTCCTAAGAAACACGCAATTTGGTTATCGTAAAAACTTTACGGAACTAAGTATAGCTTTCTTTACTGATGCAGTAAGAAAACATGTCGACTGTTGTTTCAGTATTCATGGACTTGAACAAATTATTTAATACAATCAGGGGTGGCGCCAGGGTTTTTCCGACGAGGGGGCTTACAGCGCCGACCCCAGGGGGGGGGGAGCTAATTGCTTGACTCTAAATTTAACACAAAACTCTTTTAAATTTAAACATAATCTGCCATGAAACTTGATATCATGATAATTGTATCTAAAGTGCTTCCGCGTATTTGTTATAAAGCAATTCGGCATTTTGGAAACGGGGCTTTAAACGTGTTAACAACTTCATCTAGATTCACTCGACGGCTGCGATCTGAATGAATTCCCAGCATCAAAAGGCTGTCGAGTCTTTCCCCTTCCATCATCGAACGTAGATTGTTTTTAATCAATGCCATTGAGCTGAAGTTTCTTTCACATTCAACACGTGAAATAATTCTTAATCAAGCCCCTTTTGGAAAGTAAACAATATATTTTGTTCGTAAGTACGTAAGCCTCAATAAGATAACTCGAACTATTATTAAATCGAACCATATTTCGTGTCGCTTGAGCGTTTTTACACCGGATAACTCGAACACTACAAAAAATAACGCAAGAAAAATGGTAAAATTTATTGATTTTAAAACAGCTAAAAAGTACATTAATTTTTTACATTATTCTTTTAAAATGTCAATATATTGTCTTTGCTCAGAATAATAATAAAAAAACAAAAAAAAACAAAATTTTTATTTTCCAAAAACAACAAATATACACATTTTCTCTCTTAAATATAATATAAAGTTTTTCAATACAAAAGATTGATTTTCAATATCAAATTGGATGGTGTCATTCAATAGGTTAACTAGGCAAAGGAATGACACCTTTTTAAAATAAAGAATTAGGCGAGTAAGCATATTATCAAAAGCAATTCAAGTAAAAAATCCATTAGAAAAATAGTCTAATTAATTGTTTAAACCAGCAAAAATAAAATAGCGTATTAATAAGAAAAATATCCACAACTATATAACATATTATAATAATTTAAAACTGAGATATATGTTCGAAGAGGGCAATAATTATTGATAAGGTATTACTCGTACGATGATATTATATTTTGAAAAAGACACTTTTTAAGTTTATGTCGAGGAATTTCATTAATTTTTACCATTTCAATATTTTCAGTGTTCTTGAAAATCGAGTCAATGTTTTTTATCATATCATTCCAGTCTTTAACACACTGGTAAATGATTGAAGATTTTCCATACCTTACAGTATTGAACGAATCGATGGCTAGTTTTGAATTTGCTGTACTTCTTGTGGCATAAGAATGAGTTATTATTATTAAAATGAATATTTTTACAGGATGTATACACTTCAACTTTATATAAAAATTGCTTTCAATGTGTGTCCTGCCCTATTGTTAATAAATTAGTAAATAAATATGGCAAAATAAAAGTTAATATATACACATATACTAAATAAATTAAGGGATAAAATTTAAAATCTTCTGTCAAGCAATAGCTTGAATTCAGAGAAACTCTCCACAACTCTGATATCATTTGGCAACTCATTGTATAGTTTTGCTCCCATGAAAAAGAAACCCTTTTTCGCAAAATTAAGCTTTACTGCAGGAATCACCAAGGAACAGTTGTTATTCCTGGTTACACGTCCTGTGTTTCTAACTTTGAAATAATTCATAAAATTGGAGCATGCATGTCCATCAATACACTTTCTCACAGTTAAACAAGTTGACTTTAGGATTGACGCCTCAATTGTTGGTAAAGTTTGATGTTCGTTACGTCTTGCAAAAACGATACTTTTCGCACGTCGGTCGATAGATCGCAGAGCAGCACGCTGAGTGTTGGTGAGCTTCAGATTGACGATTGCGTTGTATGTGAGCAGAGGTAGGATCATTGCGTTGTAGATCTTGGTACACGCTTTCGTAGTAAGGAAGGGTCGCATTTTCCTGAGGAGTCTTAATCTACCGGTGGCCCTTTTACGCCCACTTTCAAAAAAGCTCCCCATCGTCAACTTGTTATCCAGGATACACCCAAGGTACGTGTAGGTGTTTGTTTCCTGTATACGATCGCCGCGGTACTTTAACTCTGGTTGACGTGCAGGTGCTAGCCGTTTCGCCGTTCCGAAAAGCATTACCTCAGTCTTGCCTTTTTTTAAATTTATGACAAGTTCGTTTTCTTCGAAATAACGCGCAACCTGTCGAAGATCTTCTTGCATAGCATTTTCGATTACATCAACAGATTTGTTCGAGAAGTAGATGACAGTGTCATCGGCATATTCAATATGCTTGCAACGATACAAACAGTCATTAAAATCATTGAAGAAAACAATAAACATCAATGGTCCCAGGATCGAACCCTGAGGTACTCCAGACGTTAACTTGAAGCTATGCGAACGCTCGCCGTTTACAGCGACAACTTGATCTCTGTCGAAGAGATAACTGGTAAACCATTCGATTTCTGTGCTATTTACGCCGTATGTTGTTAACTTTGAGAGCAATAAGGCATGGGATATAGTGTCAAATGCCTTGCGCAAATCGATGAACACCGCTCCCGTCATCATGCCTGCATCTGCGCTTCTTCGGATGTCATCTATAAGTATTGTGGACGCAAGCTGTGTTGATCTCCGCGCACGGTAGCCAAACTGCCGATCGTTGAGTAGGTTGTTGTCCTCAAGGTATGCAAGTAACTGGACTTGCACTGCTCTCTCCAAAATTTTAGAAAGAGCAGGGAGTACCGAGATCGGGCGATAGTTGTCTGGTGAATTAGACGCACCTGACTTATAAACTGGAACCACTTTTGCCGTTTTCCACTTTGTTGGTACAGTAGAAGTCGTCAGAGACAGGTTAATGATGTGCGCTACCTGTCTCGAGATTGATTCTGCACAGTCTTTAAGTAGGCGTGGTGGTAACTCATCTACTCCTGCAGATTTTTGCGTCTTTAGCCCCTTGAGCTGTTTTTGCACAAAAACATTGGAAACGTGTGCAAATTTGAAGCGCTTGACTGTTCGAATTACGCAGCGCGCACGACTTTTCCAAACAAAATTCTGCAACGGGAAGGAGATCTTTTTCAACTTGTCAACCGTGCTGCTGAAGAATGTAGCGAAGATATTGGCAGATGATTCACCATCGGTCGCTTTTAAGGTGATGTTGATTTTATTTTTTGTTGGAAAAACCTTTTTGACGGATTATTAGAAGTTTTAATAAAAAGATGCGATATGGCTGTTGGTAAGCAATCATTTACAAAGTCGTGAATTAATAAACAATTGTTGAGTTTAATCAGGTCTTTGAATTTAAGAATTGAAAGGTCTTTAAATATCTTTGTCGAAGGTTGTTTACGCGAAGAAAAATTCATTATTCTTAATGCGATTTTTTGAAGGGAAGTAACCTTTTTCAAGTTTGGATTTTTTGTCTGTCCCCAGACAAGTGATTTATATGAGAGATGAGAGAAGAATATCGCATAGAAAATTGAGGTTAAAGTTTTTCTGTTTACGTAATGACGTATGATACTCAACATGCCATTCGCTCTTCTTAGCTTATTGCTTAAGGTATTTGCATGGTTTTTCCAGGACAGGTGTTTATCAAATGTTATCCCTAAGTATTTAATTTCTGCTGAGGGATAAATTATTTTACCTTTTAATTTAATTCTAAAATTCAAATCTATTGTTTTATTTGGAGAATGAAATAAAATGTATTCCGTTTTATTTAGATTCAGCGAGATTCGATTTGCATTTAACCAGTCCGTAATTTTTTTTAAATCCCAATTAATTTTATATGCTACTTTCACATATGATTTATCACAGTACAGTAAGTTTGTATCATCTGCAAAATGATGTACAGATGAGTATTTTACAGCGGCATGAAAATCATTTATGTAAATTAAAAATAAAAGAGGACCAAGTACTGAACCTTGAGGTACGCCATAGTTAATTTGTTTATGATGCGAGTTAAAGCCATTTATTGTTACAAATTGTTTGCGGTTTGAGAGATATGATTTAAACCAAGATAAGACTACAGCCCTAATACCATAATATTCTAATTTTTTTAGAAGAATTTTATGATCAACAGTGTCAAATGCTTTTTGCAAATCAATAAAGACTTCACATCCAAACTTTCCCGAGTCTAATGGTTTTTGGATTTTACTTGTAATCGATAAAAGAGAATGCGATGTGGAATGTTTTGAACGAAATCCGAATTGTTGCTTGCTGAAGCAGTTAAGACTATTTAAAAATTTGTAGGTTCTAGAATAAATAAGTTTTTCAAATATTTTACCGAGATTGGATAATAGAGATATTGGTCTATAATTATTGCAATATAATTTTGATCCTTTTTTGAAGATAGGCATAACAGAGGTAATTTGAAAATACCAGGAAAGATTCCATTACAGATTGAAAGATTATATAGGTTAGCAAGGATGGGTGAAATTTTAGAATTTAGTAACTGAAGGATAGGTGTAGGTATGCTATTAGGGCCTGAAGCCTTATCTCGATCTAGTTTCGATAAAATAGACGATATTTCTTCATGATCAATAGCATTAAGAAATATACCCTTTTCGTTTGGAGTTTTTAGAAATTTTTTGAAGTCAGTGTGGGATGAGTGTATGGTAGATTGCATTTTCTGTGCAATATTTACAAAGAACTCATTAAAACAATTGCAAACATCAACTGAATCCGTGATTATAGAATCGGAGTTGTTGTTATATACCGATAGAGGTGGAGCTGTAATTTTTGTTTTGATGTTGATTAATTTATTAATACCCTTCCAGGTTTCACGGAGGTTAAGATTATTTCTTTGAAAAAATGTTTGAAAGTAATTCTTTTTGGATTCACAAATTAATTTAACAATTAGATTTCTGTAAGTTTTAAATTCTTTAATTAGTTTGTTTTTCCTATTATTGTCTTTTGCTCTTATAAGTTTGTTTTTTAATTTATTTCGTTTTTTATAGATTTTCTAATCCCAGGAGTTATCCATGGTTTAAATTGCTGTCTATATCTTCTGTTACTGATTTTTCTCAAAGGAGCATGTTTGTCTAATAAACTGTTAAATTTGTTGTAAAAAGAATTAAATGAGTAATTGATATCTTGCTTATTAATATCAATTGCATCGTTCCAGTTAATATTATCAAAATCTCTTTCAAACTTATTCACGTTAATGTATTTGATATTTCTCTTAAAATTATTTTGATGTTTGGAAGAAAATTTTTTGTTAAAGTTTGGAACAATTACAAATTGTGGTAGGTGATCGGATATGGATAAAATTATGTTTCCTGAGATCAGATCATCTGATATCGAGTTGGTAAAGATATTATCAATAATTGTTTTGGAAGTATTTGTTATTCGAGTTGGTAGGGTGATACGCGTAAAAGGTTATTCGATGATAATAAATTTAAAAAGTTAGAAATGTTTTGATTTTAATAGTAATTGATTCAATATATTTATCGTTAATCATATTTAGATCTTGCCTTAGTTTATAATTCAGCTTTGTAGAAATATAAATCAGAGCTCCTCCACAAGATGAACTAGTTGGAGTGAATTCCATTGAATAACCTTCTATTTCAATATTAGTTAATGGGGTGAGGGTATTTGATTTTATTCTCGGTTCAGTTATTCCAATAATATCAAAACTAGAATTTAGAGTTGTCAATAGTTCGTTTAATTCATCGTAGTGTGCATGGAGAGACGAAATATTCATATGAAAAAGGGAAAAATTATTTTTATTGTAAAGTACATTTGAATTATATTCATCAATGTCATAGTATTGACAGTTAATTAAGTTTGATTCATTATTTTTGTTAAATTCCGATTGAGTATATATAAAGTTGTCAAAATTAAATAATTTAGGATTTAAAGAATTCATAAAATGTTTTGATTTATTGAAACAAGAATTTGAGTTCATATTCATGTTTAAATATAAGTGAGATAAAAATTGATCGTTATTCAAATTACAAAACGGAAGAGAATCACTTAAGCATGAAATACAGCTCCACAGACTAGACAAGAAAAACAGAATAATTTGAATGATGACTATGTCATATACTTTTGCACACACACTGTAATTTATTTATCATTCTATATAAAAGATTGCAAAAAATACACAAAGAAAAGAACAGCCACCAACTCTCTGTGTGATAAATCTGGTGTTATCACGTGAATCACGTTACAAAACCAAACAGAAACATTTCACGGAAAGTAAATGCTCTAATTTCACAATTAAAGATCGCTCACAAATTGTAGCTATAACCACATCAATAAGACAACAAATCAAATCAAACCAAATGTTTTGTTTACCAAACAGAATAACACAATTTAAATAATACAAATACAAGTGACAAATATAAACATAACAATTAAATACTTCATACTTTTTTCTAATATGCTAAATTAACTATATAGAATGAAAAAAGAAATTTATATTTTAAAAAGTGATTATTCTGAATGGCTGGTGTCATTCAATAGAAAACTAGGCGAAGGAATGACACCATTGTTTGAATTAAAAAATTTATGATTATTAAAAGTAAGAGAGAGTAATAAGAATGCTTCCGTCTGAGTAAATATAGAAAAAATTAATTTGCAAATATAAATATAAAAATCAAGAGTCCATGCAAAAATGATTGAGGTAAGAAAGGTAAGTACTTTTCACAGCAATGATTCATAATGCGTAAAGGTTTTTTTAATTAAGAGGCGTATTAAAGCTTTTTTCGATTTTTTTAAATTTTTTTTTTCTGAATTTTTCTGTTGATATTTTTCAACGATTTGTTACAATAGAGTAAATTCGTATCATCTGCAAAATGGTGAACATAAGAATATTTTATGGCTTTTGAGAAGTCGTTAATATAAATCAAAAATAGTAGAGGGCCTAAAACCGAACCTTGGGGAACTCCATATGTGTTTTTTTTAAGAGAAGAATTGAAACCATTTATAGATACAAACTGTTTTCTGTTTAGTAGATACGAATGAAACCAATTAAGTGATATTCCCCTAATTCCGTAATATTCAAGCTTCTTCAATAAGATTTTGTGGTCAACAGTATCAAATGCTTTTTGTAGGTCAATAAAAACTCCACAAGCATATTCACCGGCGTCTAAGGATTTTTTAATCTTATCTGTAATAGATACAAGTGCATGTGTAGTGGAGATTTTAGAGCGGAAGCCAAACTGGGAAAAGGTCAAAGAATTATTTTTAATGAAAAAACTATAGGCTCGTTTGTAAATAATTTTCTCAAATATTTTACTAAGTGTAGATATTAGAGAAATCGGTCGATAGTTACTTGCATTCAATTTTGATCCTTTTTTGTGTACTGGTATTACTGTCGATATTTTTAAATTATCAGGAAATATTCCGCAATTAATAGATAAATTAAATAAGTTTGAAAGAATGGGAGATATTTGTTTATTTATTAGTTGTAATATTGCAGTTGGGATACTATTAGGACCTGAGGTTTTATTTTTAGACAATTTTGCAATTAAAGAAAAGACTTCATCGCTAGTAGTTGGAGAAATGAATATACTATTTAAAGTAGGGTGTTTAAGAAATTTATTAAAATTTGTGTGGGAGGAGTGGATTGACGACTGTATATTACCAGCAATGGATGTGAAGAAGTTGTTAAAGACGTTGCAAATTTGTAGAGGATTTGTGATGACTGAATCTTCATTAGATAAACTTGTCGGTAGTGTTGATTTTTTTTTACTAATGTTAATTAAATTATTGATTCCTTTCCACGTCTGACGTAGGTTTGAGTTATTCTTTCTAAAATAAGCTTTAAAATGATTTTTTTTACTTTGTTTAATTAGTGAAACAATTAGATTTCTATACAACTTAAATTGTTTGTTTAAAGCTTTTTTTCTGTTAGGATCTTTAGCTCTTATATATTTATTTTTAATCAGGTTGCGCTTTTTTATCGAGATTCTAATGCCTTTGGTTATCCAAGGTTTAAGTAGTCTTTTAAAACATTTCTTGCTAACTTTATTTAGAGGAGCATGAGTATCTAATAAAGAATTGAAACTATTTAAAAATAAATTAAATGAACGATTAACATTTTGTTCGTCAATTTCGATAACGTTTTCCCAGTTTGTTGATTTAAAGTCTTCACAAAAGTTGGCTGCATTCATATTTTTGAAATTCCGTTTAATTATATTATGTTGTTTAGACTTGACTTTGTTTACATTTTGATGAATAAGAAATTGGGGCAGATGATCTGAAATTGAAGAAGTGAGATTTCCAGAAATTATATAATCTGAAGTAGAATTAGTGAAAATGTTATCAATGATTGTACTTGAGGTGTTTGTTATTCGTGTGGGAAGGGTAATTGTAGGCGATAAATTGTTAGAAGATAATAAGTCAAAATAATTTGAAATGCTGTTGTTGTTATTACAAGCAAGTAAATTTATATTAAAGTCGCCAAGTAAGAAAACACTTTTGTTCTCTTTTGATAATTTTTGTAGCAAAGAAAGCATATAATCGTTTTTAAATTCATTTAGATCCATAGCTGGATGTTTATATATACATCCCACTATATTATTTGTTTCTCTGCACTCAATTTCAATAAAAGTTGATTCGAGTAGTTTGCTTTTGTACATAGTTAGATCATTACGGGTTTTATAGAGAAGTTTTTCCGAGATATATAAAAGTGTTCCCCCACAAGTGGATTCCGTTGGAGTATATTCAGTTACGTATCCGTCAATGTCTATATTTATTAAAGGAGAGGAATCTTTTATAATTCTTGATTCAGATATCCCTATAATTTCAAACTTCGATTTTAATGAAGATAAAAGAATGTTTAACTCTTCAAAGTGCGCAGATAAAGATGCGATATTCATGTGCAAAAAAGAAAAATCATTTTTGTTACTTGTTATAGATAAATTAAAATCCTTTATATCGTAGTATTTACAATTAATGTTAATGTCAGTATCATCATCAGATTTAAAATAATTTTGCGAGGAGATAAAAGAGTTCATATCTTTAATTAATTTTTTGTTATCTGGAGATTGTAAGCAGGTGGATAGCTCAACATCATTAAGAGCTGAGAAAGGGAAAATTTCCGAAGTACATAGAATACAAAACCATGACGTAGAAGAAGCTTGAACATTGAAATAGTCAAAATCACTTAATCGGTTGCACAACAACCCAGTCATGGTAAAAAGTTCTAATACAAAAGTATAGTTATCATTAGAAAGAACTGTTTCAAATTATATTTTCAAAGGAGCCCTTAACAAGGAAGCTACTTCAAAGCAGAGCAGATAGTGCTGCAGGTAGGTCTTTCAACGTCTTGGTGAATGGAGTGCCACAACACTGAAAAATAATGCAAATTCAAGTTTCAGGAAGATTAGCGATTTTCTTCAAACATAAAATACTGCGTAGCGATAACCAATGAAGCACACTATAAATAATAAAAAAAGCTATAATAAGTAATCCACTATTTTGGGTCAGTAGAAAGAATATCAACAAATTCCAGTCGGTGTAAATAATCACGGGCGAATATATCTATGACAGCTTCTAGGTCAAGTTTGATATCTCTATGAATGTTGACAACAGCGAGACTGGACAACCGGTTGTCAGACATTGTTGATCTGCTATATGTCTTCTAACTGACGAAGCTTAGATTAGAGTGTTCACATGAATTGCCAACTGGGAGGGTCCCCATGATGAGACACGATTTTTCCTGGAAATACCTAAGTTATTATTGTTGTTATTATAAATATGTCTGCTTTCTGGCCTGGGAGGAAACTAGCTAGGCTAGGTCTATAAAGTAGCTATACCCAACTAGCTATATATTAGCTAGCAGCAAGCAATACACCCAAAACAAATATAATTTACCTTAGAGGCTTCAACGAATTTGGCATGAATTCATCCTGCAACGAATCATGTTTAATGATATCCACAGCCCTTTCATCAACAGAGAATGATGATATGGTACCACGACGACGACAAGACTTTTGGTTTGCGTTTTCATATTTCTTTTGTATCCTCTCAATACCAGAAACTGACGAAACAGTTTGTCCTTGGAACAAAACACGAAGGGAATGAAGATCTGCTCCAGTGTTGGCTAGACTTGGTATAAATTGCTGCTTCTTTAGCCTTCTTCAATAATCTCATCATTCCTTCGTTGTGTGCCTTCGTCGATCTGTTTTACCACATTTTCACACGCAAGATCTGTTTCTCGCTTAGTAGAGGCATGCTTTTTATGTTCTACTCAGGCAACCTGAGTAAGCGAGTATTTTTTCACGACTTTTTTTTAGTTTCACAAGGTCATTATCTCGCTGAGTAGTGGCATGCTGTTTATGTTCTACTCAGGCAACCTGAGTAAGCGAGATTTTTTTTCACAACTTTGATTTA
The DNA here is from genome assembly GCA_963930725.1 of Candelabrum cocksii. Taxonomy (NCBI): domain Eukaryota; kingdom Metazoa; phylum Cnidaria; class Hydrozoa; order Anthoathecata; family Candelabridae; genus Candelabrum; species Candelabrum cocksii. The sequence continues at coordinate 7,297,963 of OZ005665.1, forward strand.
GTTTCACAAGGTCATTATCTCGCTTAGTTGGGGCATTCCATTTATGTTCTACTCAGACAACCTGAGTAAGCGAGTATTTTTTTCACAACTTTTTTTTCACACATTTTCACAAAGTCTGTTTTTCGCTTAGTAGAGACATGCATTTTTGTTCTTCTCAAGCAACGTGAGTAAGCGAGTATTTTTTTACGAAAATGATCTCATGACTTAATTTGCACAAAAACACCTTGTGAAAAATTGAATGTGCCGTTTTTACGGGATGTTATGTTCGCAAATGCGCAGTGACAAAAAATGAACACGCAAAGTCGAATATAGGAAGAACGGTCATAACTTAAACCCAAAGTCTATTGTTGTAGAAATTATTTTAGCGCTACATACAAGTTTTGGGGTAAATCTGACCTTGTGAAATCACAACTTTTACAATGTCTGTATCCGCCCCTGAGTATGTCTTTAAAAGATAACGATTGAAGAGATCGAACTGGATGGTTATGTGTCCACTCTATATCAATAGTTATAGGGAACTCGTCATCACTGTCTCGTTTGTATTTATATACAAAGCTAAACGGGCAATTTGTATTTTTGAAACGATGGTGTGGTTTGTGTTTGAATATTTCAGGAGACATGGTTGGTTGGTATCTAGTATTGTGTTGACATCTGTAATAAACTACTTTATGATATTTATTATAACGTTTTAACTGAGAATCGATTTTTCTTGATGATCTCTTATACAGTTTTACATAGTTTGCATCTTCAAAGTCTCTAATCACTTTAAAAACATCATCAGCGGTGTTAAATTTTGTGCCTTTGACAACCTCAGCCATTGCGTGAAAACGAAACAAGAACACAACACAAGTTGAAGAGACAAACGACACAAGTTGAAGAGGTGTCAAATGTCAAAAATGTACTGCCGTAGCAATAGTGTGGAGATAATAGTTTACGGCTGCCGTAACAGTAATCAGTACGTTATTTAACGTGTGTTCTCTTCAATATCTATCTTCTAACTAAAAGACGGTCTCGATGACCCAACATATATACAAACATAATATCTCCCCCCTCCTAATAAAATGTTATCTAAGTCTTTAAAACATAAGAATCTTCGCACCTAACATGCTAATAGTTTTGTTACTTTTAATATTGGTTTTCGTGATAACAGTCCGGTCGTGATCGATTTGTTCGTCGAGGGTATGTTTTACGTAAGTTACCGGTCTTAGGTCTTTCCTCGTGTTTTCGTGGATCTGTGTCTTCATTGTCGTCCGCTATATCTTGTTCGTGATGAAAGTTTGGGGGCTTTTGTTTTGATAAAAACTTAAATTGTTGGATGTTTCGCGTGATTGTGTGGTCCGGACGGACGGCAGTTAGCATTGTTCCTTTTTGCTTCGATATTCTGTACGGTTTGGGGTCAAATCTGCTAGATAGTTTGTTTTTCTTTATCTGTTTGACCAGGACATAGTCTCCACATGTTATTTTAGCCACTTTAGCATTGAATCGTGCGTCTGCATATTGCTTCATTTTCTGCTTTTGTTCATAATCTCGAGTTGGTAGTTGTCGAAGTGCTTGTCTGTCTGGCTCGTAATTGTAACATGGAATCTTTCCACGAATTTGACGTTTGAACATAGCTTCTGCTGGACTGACGTTCGTTGTGTGTTTAGCGATACGATATGATAACAAGAAGTCGTATAGAGCATCTTTCCACGGTTTCTTGTCAATGACTGCGGTTCGAAGAGGTTTATTTAAATTTCGCATGAAATTTTCAGCTGTTGCGTTGGCTTTTGGGTACAGAGGAGTTATTTTATGATGTTCTATACCTTTTGAATTCATGTATTCTTTGAATGCATGGCTATGGAAAGGGCTACCATTATCCGATATAACTTTGTGGGGGAGTCCGTGTGTCGAAAATATCTTCGTCAAGGCTCTTAATGTTGTTGGTATAGTTGCTGTTGATCCGACTATTTCGACTTCCGGATAGCGGCTGTATTGGTCGACTACAACAAGAAGGTAACTTTGGTTCGGTAGGGGCCCCAGGAAATCAATATTCACGGTATGCCAAGGTGTCGGAGGTAGGGGTGACGGTATCATGGGAGCGGGAGGATCTGGGCGGCTATTGGCGGTACACGCAAGACAGTTTCTGCAGGTTTCTTCGATTTCTTTGTCTAGTCCCGGAAAGTATATTTTACTACGCATTGTAGACTTTGTTTTCGACATCCCCAGATGGGTTTCATGAGCTATCAAGAGCATTTATTTACGTAAAGTTATTGGTACCACGATACGATTTCGGCGCAATATTAACGATTTGTTTTGAACGGTGAATTCATTTCGGAATTTTGCATATGCTTTGAGCTCGGTAATGTCACTGTTCTGGTATTTCCTCGAAATTTCCTCTAGGCGATGCCATTTATTTTCTGTTACTATGTCTGCTAACGCTTGTAACGTCTGATCTTGTCGAGTGTGTTTTCGTATTTCATCTATGGTGATTGCATTTGGTTTTGCATTGTGAAATTGATAAATTCTTCAGTTTCTGAAGATGCTATGGAGCATACATCCAATGCTGTATGACGGGAACAGTAGTCAGCTGGATTAATTTCTCCTTTAATGTAAGTTATGGTAAAGTCATAAGCTTGTAAACATAAGCACCACCTTTCTATTCGCAACGGTATCACTGCTTTCGGGTTTTGTAACAAAGATACAAGAGGTTTATTGTCCGTAAGTAATGTGAAATGACTTCCGATTACGTACATTGAAAATTTTTCGCACCCATGAAGAATTGCGAGACATTCTTTTTCGAGTTGACTATACCTTTGCTCCGTTTCCGTTAGTGATCGACTAGAATATGCTACGACTTTGTAATCTTCCTTTTCTGATGATTGCTGGAAAAGAATAGCGCTGATACCTGCGGGTCCTGCGTCTGTAATTATTGTGGTTAGATTTTTTTGCGAAAAGTAGCTCACGACTGTTTCCGAGGAAAGTGAAGCTTTCAGGTTTTCAAATGCCATTTGTTGTGGTTTTTCCCAGTGCCAAGGTATATCTTTCTTTGTTAAATGTCTTAACGGTTCTGTCAAGTTTGCATACTTTGGAATGAATCGACTCAGGAAATTTGTCATACCCAGGAATGATCGGACTTCTGTAACGTTGGTTGGAGGTGATAGTATTTGAATTGACTTTACTTTTTCGGGGCTGGGACTGATTCCGTTTGCTGAGAATATGTAACCAAAAATTTCGACAGAGGTTTTGTCAAATTTGCATTTTTGTAGGTTCAATGTAAGTCCGTGTTCCTTAAATCTTTTCAAAACTTCCATTAGGGTTACATCTACTTCCGCTTGACTTTTCCCGAATAATATGATGTCGTCGGCAATATTTTTGCATCCTTTTATGTTTCGTAAAACATTTTCTAATTTGAGCTGCAATTCTTCGGAAGCTGACGTTGTTCCAAAATTAAGTCGTTTGTATCTGTGGAGTCCTTGATGTGTTGCAAATGTGGTAATGTATCGGGATTCTGTTCGAGCTCTAATTGTAAAAATGCGTTGTTCATGTCTAATTTACAGAAGTTTGTAGCTCCATTTAGATCATGAATTAGCTCTTCAAGGCTAGGAGAGGGATGGCGAGTACGTTCTATAGCTTTATTTGCCTGCCGCATATCGATACACATTCTTATTTCGTTAGAGTTTTTCTTGGGCAGCACGACAATCGGTGATACCCATGGCGTAGGTTCGTCTGAAACATCTTCTATAATGTTCTCTTCACGCAATTTATCGAGTTCTTATCCACTTTTCCTCTGAGATGAAAAGGAATTCTCCGTGCTTTCTGTGCAACAGGTGTAATCTCTTGTTTTATATGTAGCTTAATTTTTTCGTTCTTTAATAAGCCTATTCCATTGAAAACAGCTTGAAATGGTTTAAGTTTGTCACGAAGGCGTGGAGGAATTTGTGGATTAGTTGAGTACAATACATTGTTGATACTTTGTGTATTCAATTTTAAAAGCTCTAATTGAATAGCAAGATTTCCTCCCAACAGATTTGGGGCTTTTGTTTGCACAACAAAGAATTCTGACTGTGCAAATCTTCGGTTTGATTCAGCGAGGCACGATATTGCTCCTAAAGGTTTCATTGTATTTGCAGCTGTCGCTCCGTAAGGCACTAGCCACACTTTGGACTTTTTTAGCTGCAGCTTGTTTTGCTTTTCTTTTTGAAGAAGTAAGAATGTTTGGTAATTAATGATATTTGTACTGCAACCTGTGTCGATAAAAAATGAAATCGATTTTCCAGCCACTTTAACGTTTGTTTTGAATTTTCCTAGTTTATCTTTCTCGTTTACTGCTTGAACGTTTTGCAACGAAAATAAACTTTCCGATTTGTTTACTTTTTCTTCATCGCTTTCTGTATCATAGAAAATGTTACTTGTTGAATGTTTTGACTTGTCTATGTTTGTGTTGTGTACATTTTGCGCTCGTTTAGACCGACAAACTTTTGAAAAATGATTTAACTTTCCACAATTATTGCATGTTTTGTTTCGTGCTGGACAAATTGAATCGTGAGGCCAAGTGTTTCCACAGTTAAAACAAAGTCCGCTTTGTTTTTGTTGTTGTTGGTAAGGAATTCGTTTATGAAAGAATGACTTCTTACTGCTTGATTCATCAATTTTCAGTTGCATCTCTTTTACTTGTTTTCGAAGGGCCTGTACCTCTTCTGTATCCATCTTGTCCTTATTTGCTTCCAGGTTTTCGTTGGATTCGATTTCTTTGGATTGGTATTCAGTTTCTTCGTATAACTTTCCTCGTGTCAGAATTTCTTGGAGTGTCACTTCCTTGTTATTAAAACAATATTTACGAAGTTTATGTGAAGTTGTACCGAGTATGAGTTGTGTTTTGAACTTTTATTTACATCATCAAAGTCACAGCGTGTAGCTAGCTCTCTCAAACGTAAATAATATGACTGTAGTTGCTCTTCGTTTCTTTGTGTGGTACGTTGAAAGTTCCAAACTTCATAAGTGTTGTTAGTTTTGGGTTCAAAGTAGTCATTAAATGCTTGTGTAAATTCTTTATACGTTCTCCAAGTATTGGCAAGAGATTCATAAACATCTTGTAAAGCGAAACCACCGAAATGTAATAATAAAGCGCGTTTCCTGTCTTCTTGTACAATATTCATTGCTGTTAAGTAATTATCAAACCTGTTAACATATTTCTTCCAGCGTGTCCCAACGCTGTGCATCTCATTTTCATCCAAGATAAAACTTGGAAATTCAACCAAACTCGTCGCCATTATTATAACGCGTGTGTTCTCTTCAATATCTATCTTCTAACTAAAAGACGGTCTCGATGACCCAACATATATACAAACATAATAGTATTTATTTTTCTCACATAAATATTTCTGTGAATGCTTTCGAAGAGTTTCATGGTTAGCATCCTGATATTTTTTAATGAAGTCTTCTTCGTTGTCAATTTTGCAGTCAACAATCGCCCAAAACTTTTTTACAGACCCAGTGATATTTAAAATTTTTACGTTACATCATAGTCACTCGAAATAAACCCTGGTCTGGAAGCTCATTCAAAATCCTTTGTTTCTTACATCCTTCACTCGCACCATATTTTTTATTTGATCACGTGCCTAACGGAGTGCACAACATTTTTTCAAAATGGCTGATAATACATTTATTTGGCAGGAAAGATTAGATTCAATATTTAATAACGATGTATCCGCGCTGGAACTAGAACTAGAAAATGATTTCGATGAAGCTTTAGCACAGGTAAGGCCTATTTCTATATTTGGAACCGATTTATTTTTTTACTTGATTGTTATATTATGCTGGCATCCAACAAACACGGGATTATTATAGTATTATTTTTTAGAGTGGGCGGTTTGTTAGATTGCTTGGTATTTTAATGCTACTAAGGTGTACATTGAATTTTTTTAGGTCAAAACCGCAGGCACAATCTTACAATGTGAACTATGTAAAAAATATTACAAAACAAAGTCTGGGCTAAATAGACACAAAGCGTCCAACCACTCCGCTAACAACGATTCACAGCCAATTGACCGAGAATGTTTGTTTACACTTGCCTTGGAGTGTCAAACGGAGATATGTACAAACAGATGTTATCCGTTATTATTACGAGAGACATTAAAACAACAACAAATAAATCTTACTGATGAACTTATAAACGAAGTAAACATTATTTACAAACAATTGAAAAAGAACAAGGACGGAGAAGCATACTACTCATCATTTTATGGCACAGTTGTAATGTTGTCCTCTACATATTTTCCAGAAATGGAAGTGCAAACAAGCACTTTATTTGCAACAAAATTAGCAGATAAGATATTTAAAAAAATAAAGCAACCCTTTCAAGAAACTTGCGCTAAAAATCTTGCTGTAACTGAAACTGAAATGGGAGGTTTGGAGTATCTTTGCGGTTATGTTGTGCACAAATTCTCGAAAAAAATAAGAAATCAAAAAGATTATAACTCTCGGGAAAATCAGATGCTACTCGCTATCCTAAAAGAGACTGAGACTTTAAATTGTGAGGAACAAAAATTAATTGCATGTCAATCACGAGGAGGGCTTACTGCTGTGTCGAAAGAATTTTTGCAAATATTTCTTAAAGTAGAAGAAGTATTTCGAACACAAACTACAAATCAAACTACACATATAAATATAAACACATTGGCTCAAAATTTATTGTATGATTGTCATATTAAAAGTGCATTTTTTTCGATAGCTGAATCATCAGGAGAAGAAATTCAGATAGAAATTGTCGAAAACCTTCTTGAAAATATGATCAAGTTGTATCTGCGTGTCAGAGCATTTTCTTTTGCAAAGGATGTCACTAATAAACACAAGCTTAAGAAAAAGAAGACTGGTGACTCTAAAAAAGGATTGCGAAAATCCATTGAAAAAACAACTGTAAAACAAAATATTTTTTAGTAAATAATAATACTAGATGTATATATATATATAGTTTATGAGAAAGTCAATAAAATATTTGTATGAAAAAAAGAATTTTATCTTCTTTTTGGAAGATTACTACCATCCACTTTAGACCATGACACTTTACGTTTTTGTGCATGTGCTCCTTTAGTATTTCCAGTGACTGGAACTATAGATCTTTGCATGCGTATCGTGTTTGAGTTGTAACCAAAAATGTTGTACAGTGGGATTGTCGTTTCTCCTACCCAAACCACGGTGCCGTCCAAAGTACTCCTCTAATACGTCTTGGCTAAAGCGCTCTGTCAATACAAATGATAGTCCATTATTTAAAAGAAATTGAGTAGATTCTATTACTGAACAAACAGTAATTTTAAGTCCCTCAAATGTCTGCCAGGAAATAAACATCCGTGCTTTATCGTTTCGTGAATAATTGCCCGGGCGGTTTTCCGTACTTGTTTTCCAGGAATCTAAGTAAGGCAAGAAAACTTCAAGCAACCATTTGAATCGTTCATCTTCTGTATTCATGTATGATTTTAGAAATGTTTTTCTTTTCTTAAAACCTTCCACTTGGTTTCTGACATTGAGGCAATCAAAGAACTTATCCATGTGCTCGCAAAATCTAGCTGTTGCATGCATTTCTTCTGGGTAGTACGATTTGATAACGTTTGCCACACTTTCACTCAAAATCTGTGTTGCTAATCGTACATTCATTACAGAATATGGTGTTAGCTGTACATGATCTGGCGATAACCTCGGAAGGAGTTTTAACTGACGGTGATGATCATCTTCAACGATCTTCATGAAGTGCTTCCAAACTATTTGATTACCGTCATTCCATAATAAACGACTACTTTTGCCTTCACCTAAAAACAATGTTTTTCGGAGAACCATTTACTTTGAGAAATTTAGAAATATATTATTAAATATTTGTTCACACAAGAAACAAATTGGCTCTTTTAGTTTTATGTGTATCACTAATATAACTAGAAAACATTTTCAAATATCTTTTGAACATTTCCTAAAATGCTGGACTGACAGGCAAACTTTGTAATGCCTAAATATAATAATTCATATTTATTTGCAATAATATTTTGAGATTATTATTTTAAAACCATAGCATACATCAAAATTTACTTAAACTTACTGGAATGAAATAAACAGTTCCGTGCAGTCTTCATTAAGTGTGGTGCATCTGTAAAAAACCAAATATATCGATGGGGAGCATACAGATTTGTTCGATAAACCACATCACTATCTAAGCAATTGTCTATTAAGGAATGCATGCGGAAAAACTTTCGATTCGGTAAAGCTCCATCTGACACAGAGGCAATTATGTATAATTTACAGGTAACCTCTAAAATAAAAACTGCTTCCCAAAATATTGGCATCAGTTGATAAGCGGTAACACCTTTCGTTGCAAAATATGCAAAACTGAACTTTAAATCTGATGCTAAACCTCTCAAGTAGTAGACTAAGGCATGTGTTGCTAGATCGTCACTGTTTTTAAACATACTATAGTTCAAATCTGGATTGCCAAGATCAACATATCCAATGAGCTGCCCTGAATGTTTATCAAATACTAGTTGTTCATGAATTTTAATTTTATCAAAGGACAAAACAATGTATCGTTGATGATCTTTCAAAGGTGTGATTAAATTAATAAGTTCTTGAACAATTTCATAATTAAAACCTGCTGAAGGCTTAATGGCATTTTTATAGTCACGAAGGGTTCGACGACTTGGAAGCGTTAGAATGTTTGAATTCCGCAACTCGTCATAGGTTGAAGCAGATTTACTTGCTAAAGACAAACAAAATCCGATAATCATTGGGTGATACCTTGGAGATTCTTGGTTGAACAGTTTTGTTTGCTGCTCCCAAAACAGTTTCATGAATGGAGTGGCATTCATTAAGTTGTTGGCCATAATATCATTCATATCACTGCTAAGTTCACTATCCAAACTAATGCTTTTATTTTTCAATTCAGTTTTCATTTTCTTGATTTCTAGTTTTAAATCTTTGCATACTAAACGTTGTTCTTGCAAGGCAAGTTTAACTTTATTAGGGTGGGTAAACAGTAATGGGGCATTTGATTTCGCAGGAGTGTTTATATTCGAATGTTTGCTTCGAGACTCTTTATTTTGTTGGCTGACAAACTTCTTGCAGATAAAACAGTCTGTCTCCTCGTCATCATCACATAATAAAACCGTGCAATACTTTGGTCGTTTATAATTTAGTGCCTGGATAGGAAAGTCATTTTCAATATTTTCAATATTAAACTTAGATGGAACTGAATGAATTATTAGAGACCCCCCAGTGAAACTTTTTACACCCATGCATATTTTGTAGTTTGTAAACTTTGATAACAAGCAAAACATGGATACTCTGCGTACTGATCGATAATAATGTTTATATATATCATGATCTTCTGGAAGTAACCATCCAAACACTATACAACTGAAAGCCAAACTCTCATCTACTACAATTTCATATTGTGGTATTAAGTATGGAGCTTTAAAAAATTTGAACGATACTGCGGTATCATTTTCATCAACAATCCACCCATTAAGTTTTTGTTTATTTACTTTTTTTACTAAGTCGGTAATGTTTTTGTATACAAGTTCATTGTCTTTTAGGTATTCCAATGTTTCTATGGCGGTTTTAACTATTTGTCTTCTTTCATTTGGCACTTTAGTTTCATGTGACTTTATTGGTAAGTTTAAAGTTGGAAGTGCACCAGGTTTCAAACATTTTTTCCCAGTCTCTAAAAACATAAAGAACAATTTAATGCAAATTAAATAATATAAAAACATATTGCTTATAAAAAAACTTTTTCGATTGATGTTTATTTTCATTTATTAAAATGTATACCGACCAGAATAGCGTGTATAATGATTAGAGAACGTCTTTTACGGAACCCCATTTAAAAGTATTATGTACGTATACTTTACTTTAAAATATTTAACAATTCTGGTTAGTCTGTTGAATTGTTTGCAGTGAAATTATATTGCAGATTAAAATTCTTGGTTTTTTTAGGTTTTAAAGTCATACTTGCAACAAATCAAATAACTTACTAGTATATTCAATATCTTCAGGAGCAAAATGTTTCTCACAAATGGAAAGATTTTTGTCTTTGAAGTCTTTACCAACCGAACGATATTTGCAAATAAGGTTGATCATTTTTCTTCTCCATTCAACATAAAACTCTCCTTGTCTTGTTGTTAGCTGAAAAATACCTATACCTTCAAATTTATCACGTCTTGTGGTGCCACATTGAGGCAATGCGCAATTGGATCCTGGCATAGCTACTTGGAGTAAAAGTTCTTTTCTGATTTTTAAAAATGGTATATAGATAATGCAAACGTTTTTGCCGATTAACAAAATTTGCTTTCCGATATGTGCACTTGGTTAGGCACGTGACCAAATGTTTTTCTGAACAAAGAGTATTTTAACATTATTTGCGAACTTCCAGACCAGGGTTTATTTCGAGTGACTATGGTTACATTCAGCTAAGGAAAAATATCGACCAAGTGAGTCAATAATTCGTCTGTATTATGAACATTGATATACCTTGATCGAAAAGCTGACAATGTCGTAGCCATTTTGATCGAATGTATCGAAAAATTGGCTCCAGTGTTACGAAAAATAATTACTTCGTAAAACAAGTATCGATTTCTTTACTGCGCATGCGCACATTTCAGAACTTTTTAGCGATACTTATTTTACACCGCATGCTGTAAAATAATTTCTCCGCAAAATAAGTATCGATTTCTTTACTGCGCGTGCGCGCCTTTTACACCATTAACGATAGTTATTTCATAGTATGTTTTGAAATAATTACTCCGTAAAATATCCGTGCGGCTACCAATGAGAGTTTTAAACACACAAATAGAATCAATTTGTGTACAAAACAAAATTTTTTCATATTATATATTTTAGCCATTACAGCAAACCGTTTAATTCTAGTCATAAAGAGTGGCGGACAATTCACATTTTCTGTCAGTTTCTATTATCAATTATGGCGGAATTCTTATTTTTCTTAGACAAATAATTCATGCCACTGATTCCAAGTCTTACCACTAAGTCGTTATAAAAGTATAAATTTTTGAAAGGCATGTACCTTATACTTATTACGTACTTTATATTATACAGACAACAATGTCTGCTCATCCCGTTAAAACATTCGATTTCAAGATAGCATGTTTACGACGCTATTGAAAACCAGATTAAAAGGTTTCTTAAGAAATATTTTTGTAGCAGGGGCGTAGGTAGGTTTTCTTAACTAGGATGCTCAGGACTAGCACGTATACAGCTGGGGATGGGTCCAGGAGGGGGTTTGAGGGCGTTTTTAGGGTGATGCAAAAAACGTCAAATTTTTGGTTTCATTAATGACGTTGAAATTTTTCGAAAAAGTGCTTTATTTAATTTCAGTCTATAATAACAATCAAAAGTAAAAACTTTTTTAAAGGTATTCAGATATGTGGTCATGTTGAACGGGGTTTTAGGGACCTTGAGGTGTAAAAATTAAAAACAACAATATTTGAGGCTTGAAGTTTTATGTTTTTCAAAAAAGGAAGGTATTTGTTTTTAAGACAGCCCATGTAAATGGCACTGTACTTAAATTAAGCATGTGAACCACGACAAGATTCCTTCCATCTCACATGAATAAGTATTGTTAGCATTTGGTTGTAGGGTTGAGTAGTCAACAATCAATGTTATAGCACGTTATATATGTCCATGTCTAATTTTTACTCAAACAACGCAAAAAGACTTCTACCTCGTAAATCTACAAAACTCTACTGTAAGTAACAAAGAAATTAACGTACAGAGAGCGCTCCTTTTCACCCCTTCACTACCCAACATAGCACCTAAACATAACACTTAGAAGTAATGTATGCTATGCAAGTTATGTAACATCTTTGAGCTCATCGGCTAAGCATTCATATTCTTCATTCCACAGTAAAACACAAAGCTGGTAAGGGTTAACATGCTACTGCTCATACTCTACAGTTTCAGTAAAGAAAGTGATCCATGCGTAAAAAGCATAAACAGGTTTCTTATAAAAAATACGCTATGAAAACGCTATGCGCTATACGAAATTAGCAGATGCTTTCCTATTTTTTGCTGTTCTTTCACTGATTGGACACTATAGGATGATGAAAACAATTAAAATTGGTTAAGTACCAAGCAACTTGGTTAAAGTATGAACCATTCGACATTGTGTATTATCTGAATAAAGATAGCTGCTGTCCTTTAGTTACCATATACCATATAAATATAAACTGTACAAGTTAAATTTATAAAGTAAAAAAACAAACAAAAGTTATTCGTTGTTAAAACTATAGCTATGCTAGCTAGCTACACTATATAAATTTGCAAACTTGGGAAAATATACTCATCCCATCTACAATATTAACTACAGAACATTTTAACATTTGATTGTGCTATTACGCTATCTAATTCTACAGATACAATGATTATATGCTCATAAAAGTGACAAAATATTTTACATAATAAATAGTACATATGCCTACTTTTTTTACAGTCAAAAATCGAAAAGATAACAACATGCACCAAAACTATAAAACTCTGGTTTGCACATGCGCAGTAAAGAAATCGATATTTATTTTACGGAGTAATTATTTTTCGCGACACCGGTAATACGATTAAAAAGATACTGCCTACCGTTGATGATACTGCTTACCGTGTACGGAAAAAAATGCGCAGCGCCGTCTTAAGGTTGAGCTGCGCATTCTAGGATCCTATAATTGCGCGGAAATCTTGAGATTGCGCAAAGGTGAGCCTGCGCTTTTTGCCGATTGTGCATTTTAGCGACGATGACACTGTTGACTGTACTTTTACATATATGGCTTTCCAGTGGTATTGAATCCAGAGGACCCATGTTCTGACATTATATATATGATATGATTATACCCGAAACAGAAAATTATATGACTATCAACATTCTTATTTAGAAACACCCAGTGTCTGAAATTTGGGCACTTTCCTGTTACTCTCTCGCCAAAAAAAAATTAAAAAGGTTGTCTTTTGTTACATAGACAATTTTTAAACATAAGTTTAACTTCCAGACAGACAAAAAAGAGTTAAACTGCCAGACAGACAAAATAGTTATAAACAATAATTGCACATGCTGTACTAAGTGGTAGAGAAAGGAAAGTTATTTTGAATTTTTTAAACTTCAGTATCAGCTCAGATATTTGACAAGCAATCAAGTGTTTTGTTTTTGCAACAGCGTGGGATTTTACACAACCCAAGAGTTTGTACAAATGGTCATGACATGGTGTTGCAATTCAAGACAGTGTCGAACAGAAGTTGGCTTAAGAAAGGACACTTGGCTTGTATATTCCCGACTCCCGTCGATATCGATTAGGTTTTGTGAACGAGAGTTGGTTATTGAACAAAAACACAGTTGTTGATTGGAATAACTTTTTACGCGATGTATGTGCGATTGACTTGCTCCAGAATCCAATTACTATTGGGGGACCAAATTCCGTAGTGGAGATAGACGAATGAGTTCACCCAAAGAAAAAATCACCAAGGAGAGTATTTGTATATGTTGAATCTGTTGAGAGCCTATAATCCGTATGTAATCAGGTACAACAGCAGTCATGTCTGATTTGTAGAGAGCATATGGCGAAATCAATGCTATGGGGTACAACCATCTGGCAGTAAACCACTCTCTAAATTCTGTCGATACTGTAACTGGCGCCAATACCCAACAAGTCGAGAACAGTTAAAAATTGGCAAAAAAGCGCAACAAGAAGCAAAACGGAACTCATAGGCCGATGCTTGACTCTTACCTGTGTGAATGGATACTACGGCGGAGACATAGAAATTTGTTCGACACGATCTTCCAAGATACCACTGCATATTGGCCACCTGAATAATTGTTTGTTTATAGTTTGTTTATATTTTAGTTTTATTACCATAACAGGAAAGTGTCGAAATTTGTCCAAAAAAGGGTCAAAATTCGTCCGAAATTGATTTGTCCGACGATATTTTGACAGAAAATTTTACGTATTATTCGCGGTGAATATTTACACGGCAATTTAAAGGCTCTCTAAAGCTATTATTGTTTGCACTCTCCATTATAATAAATGTATATTTAGAATGGTGGCATTGAAATTAGATATCCAACTAAAATTTTATGAGTGAACATAATGTTAAAAAATATTGTAATTTTGCGACGATCACAACAAACGAACGCCTGGCTTAAGTAATCAACCGGTCTGTTGTTAATTTGTTGTTTTTGCTTGTGTTTAGACGCCAAAACAGATGTGTAGCTGCCAAATGTCAACTACTAATGAATCGAATACAGACAAAATAGAATAAAAAGCTGAGTAGCGAGTTTCGCAAAGAGCTTTCGCTCAGAAGATTATTTATATATTGTTCGGATAAGAATAAATTATAAAATTTTCACAGAATAAATTGCGATTATTGATTGGCTTTTATTTGATTCTGTAGCGAGCCTCCAGGTAAAAACCTGTACCGTATTTTCTCGAATAAACGACCCGGGAGTTTATTCAAAAATCAAACATTTTAAGGAGGCGTTTAATCAAGAGAGGCGTTTACTTAAGAAGGGCGTTTATTGAGAAAAATGAAAATCGAGCTGCAACGTTTTACATTTTCTGTTTATAAATCAAAATAATAACATAAATCAAACATCAAGAATGTCGTCATCACTGTCAAGTGAGGTCTTCATTCATCCAAGCGTTAGCAGACTTTGTAACCACACACCGAGCTTTAAATTCGTCATCAAGGGATTTAGATTCTCGTTTGGCAGGACGGAAAACAACGAATGGTTTGAGTTTTGTTCCGTCTGCTTTCGCAGCTAAGCACACAGTGACCATACATTTTTCATGGCCAGTTGTTTTCAAACAAATTGATTTTGCTCCTTTTTTATCGACTGTAGTGTTTGATGCCATGTCATTCCACACAAGTGTCTCGTCCATTGCTATAATGTTTGAAGGTTGGTAATTGAACTTAATTAATAAGCGACGACAATGTAAAATATCCGAGATAATCTTATCAATTAGCCGGTCTGGATCTTGTTATGCTGTCGTTGTTTGTCGACGTAATGACAGACCATTTTGGGACATGAAGTTGAAAAGCCAGCTATTGCTTGCTAAAAAACGAGATCTCTCATCCCCGCATCCATCTTTACTTCATACAAATATTTAGCTTTCATCATACTCTTATCACCCGAATAGACGCCCCCCCCCCGTCTTAATAAACGGTGGGGTTGGAAAATTTCCTAAATTGTAATAAACGGGGGGGGGGGGTGGAATAAACGGGGGGGGGGGTCTTAATAAGAGCAGGGGGGGGGGGGGTGGATTTTTTTTCTTGGAACAATAAGCGGGGGGACGTCTATTCGGGTGAATAGAGTAATTAGTTTTATCAAAATACACGCAATCCTTTTGACCTTCTATCATAAATCCACTCAACAAGTTGATTATCCAGCTGAACATCTAACGCCTTTCTTCCTCCACCTTCCAACTTTTTGTTTTTCAGTTTCGTAGTTGATTCAACGAAACGCGTCCAATTCGATTCTTTTAGAATCGAATATTTTCAAAACATTTTTTTTGGAAAAGTGTTTCCGATACTTTAAAGATGGCTAGAGTTAATTCTTACAATGTTGCCTACAAACTACGTTACGAGATAAATTTTGATCCTATCAGAGGGCATCATGTCTATAAAGAAATGTGGACGCCGCAAATTGGTGAAACTCTGTACTGCAGAAATGATAATCGTCAAGAGGCTTTAGAGTTCGATAAGCATGCTGTTGGTGTTTTTAAAGATGATGTCTTGGTAGGACATGTCCCGATAGAGTTGTCACGAATAATTTCATACGTTCTTCAACTAATGAACAAACTTCTCAAACTAATGAGACAAATACAGTGCAAGTTGAAGTGACCGGGAAAAGAAAACGCGAAATAGGCCTGATTGTTCCTGGAAAATATCATGCAAGAACAGAGACTGAACGCATCGCAAAAATATTAAGGCAACGACTCCAAGGGAAAATTTACACATTTTGATTAGGAATATGAAAGATGTGAAAAGTACTGTAAAATTCCAATAAAAGAATAAAAAATAAAGTTACTAAAAATATTTGTTATTGTTTCAAATGAGAAAAGGAAACTTTACTTTAGAGTGTTTTTTTGGATGACATCAAACCTCAGTCATGATGATTAAATTGAAACGAGCCTTAAAATGGAACACGACAAATCTCTCAGTCTTACAGAAAACATCTTGAACTGATCTACCAAAGAAATAAAAAGGCAATTCTTTATGTTGTTAAGACATTAAACAGATTTCTTGATGTTGCCGAAGGTCCGGTGGAAACGTTTTTTATGACAAACACAGGTTTCAGAAGTAACACCCACTCATTTACTCTCCCACATAAGTGAACTCCAAATGAAAGATGTTATATATGATCCAATGGAACGCATGTCAAAATTTTAAATTTAAGACCTTCTTGATTGGCTAAAACGATACCAATTTTGGGGATTGTTGCATTCATAAGAAATGAAATCCATAAAATGGCAATTGTTTTTTGATCAATAATAAACCAAAAATAAAGTGTACACACAGTAAAATATACAGCACAAAATATGTAAGTGTTATTTACAAATCGTTCTCAGTAAATTTACCAAATATACGAGATCTACTTCCATTCGACTGAATGAAAGAGTTAGTAATTTTAATAATGTCGAGCTTGTCCGTCCGATCTTTATGGAAATGTAAGATCGAGACAGAGTTAAATCGCGACGGCAGCATGGTAGATCGCATCCAGGTTTTAACTCTCCTTGCCAATGAAAAAGTTCTTTCCGCTGTTGAACTGGATGCTGGGTTAACTGCTAGAAGTTTACAAATGTTACATACGTTATTCAACAGTTTTTTTCGGCTTCTGGTAGGAACTTCATTTGTTTAATCAGGTCGTTGAAATGTTCAATACTTTGATCTTTCAAAAGTACATTAAATGTTGAAAGTTCCACTACCAAATCTTCAACATCAATGTCTGTTCCAAAAGCTTCTTTCACAAACTTGATCTCGGAAGATGTGTCCTTGCCATTTAACGCTTTAATCATTAACGATTCTAACTTTTCAAACACTTTATCGCCATTTTGCTTTTTTAAAAAAGATTAGAAACTCAATAAAAAAAGATACAACAACTAAGAGTAAAAACTAAATTTTTTGTTTTGTTTTTTTGACAAAAAATTCAAAACATGACCCCCGGAAAATTCAATGTTATGATTCGAATAACGCGCGATGAATCGCAGAAAAAAGGTCCCAATTCCTCAAAAGGTATCAATAGAATTATTCTCAAAACTGTCATGTGATATACGTATAAAGAAGTCTCCGTTTGACCCACAATCTTTCTTTCTTTTTTTTTATTGTAGTTGCTCAGAACTTGTTCTTGGCCTTGGCCCTAAAGGCCACTTGAGTGTAAAGAGCTAGAAAAGTTACAGGGAAAGTGACGCAGTTTTCAGATATCGATGAACGTTTGATTTGAACAATTGAAGGTTATAGACCGATGGAAAGCATGTAGAAGGAAGGGAGTTCTAAAGTCTGGATGTTCGCGAGAAAAAACTGTTCTTATAGAAATCCCTGTGACAGTTTGGAATGCAAACAGTCCATTGATGAGAAGATGACGAAAACCTAGTTGTACGGTGAAAAATTCTGGGAGAAGGTGTAAGAGATGATAGTTCGCTTGAACAACGTCCATAAAAAAACTTGTAGAAAAGACAAAGAGAAGCTACGTTTCGCCGGTGTGATAGGGAGTCCAGTTTCGAAGATAAGTTTGCGCCGATTGCGTTGCAAACACGCCGTTGAACACGGTCTAACAAGTTCAAGCAATTCGCAGCAGCACCTGCCCAAATGTGGCAGCTGTATTCCATGCAAGGACGTATTGACGATTTGTACAGGTAAAGGATACACTCAGGGGTGAGGTAACTCATTTCTCGTAAAAGAGAACAAACCTTCATGGCAGCTGATTTTGCAATGGTTTCAATGTATGAACGCCATGAGAGATCGCTTGTAAATATGAGACCAAGAAAGCGAAATGAATTTTTTTCAGGCAAATGAGAACCATTCATCAAAATTGGAGGTAAATATGCTTGCTTGAAATGATTAATGGAAAGAAGACTAGTTTTAGATGGATTGAAATTAACCAGCCAATTCTTACCCCATTCAACTACCGAATTGAGATCTTTATTGAAAACAGAGGCCAAATTAACCTTATCACAATCATCTGATTTATCAAGACAGGAATACAATGTGGAATCGTCAGCGTAAATAATGGTTTTGGATGATAAATTGTCTGGGAGATCGTTTATGTAGAGTAGGAACAGGGTTGGTCCGAGAACTGATCCTTGTGGAACACCAGCATTGATGGAAAAAGTTGAAGATGAATGACCACTAAAGACAACCTTGAGTCTACGGTTGGAAAGAAAGGAAGAGATAATTTTGAAAAAGGAACCTTTTAAACCATATGCTTTGAGTTTATGCAATAGACCCAGATGCCAGACTTTATCAAATGCATTGGAGATGTCAAGAGCAACTGCTCGCGCTTCACCGGAAACATCAAGGGCACGATAAAAACGTTCAGTTATAACTGTCAAAACATCAGCAGTGGAACGACCAGAACGAAACCCGTACTGGGAATCATAAAACAAATTATTTTTTTTCAATAAATTCCACTAAGGTCTGGTTAAGTAAAGTCTCAAAAACTTTGCTTAAAATAGAAATGAGACTAATCGGTCTATAATTTCTAGGATTAGAACGGTCACCACAATTTTTAAAAATTGGAATAACGGAGGCAAATTTCCAGGATGAAGGAAAACAAGATTCATCCAAACACTTTTTGTAAACAGCACACAAAACAGGAGATAACTCGGTAGAACATCTCTGAAGAACAATTACAGGAATTCCATCAGGTCCTGTAGCTTTAGTGGAATCCATTTTAGAAATTATCTTGGAAACGTTATCCGGAGATATAAAGCAATCCTGTAAAGTCTGGTCAGTTTTGGAGGTGAAATATGGGAGATCGTGTCCAGAATCATCGAGGGTAGAATGAGAACTGAAGAGTTTAGCAAATAGTTCAACTTTATCCTTAGATAAATTAATGACTTCAGGACCATTGAATAGTGGAGGCACAGATGATGTAGAATTGGAATTGCCCCGAACATTTTTAATGATACGCCAAAATTTACATGAACCTATTTTTTTTTTTGAATTGATATGATCTTTAGTTCTTTCAGCAAAAACAGTTTTTGCTTTATGAACAACATATTTATAGTTATTGCGAGAGACAATAAACAATTTTCTGTTAAGATCAGTCGGATGACGTCGGTAGCAATGAAAGAAATGATTACGATGGGCTATGGCTGCAGCACATGCTGGTGAAAACCAAGACGAAGAATGAGGTTTTTTCTGATATTTCCTTGAAGGAACGAATAATCTTATTGCTTCAGATATTATTGAAGTAGTTTCATTAACACAATCATCAGCTGAGTTGGAAAGAATTTCCTTCCAAGGGACAGACTGAATGTGAGCTTGAAATTTTTGCCAATCCGCAAGATCATATCTAAAATAGGTTCTATGCATGGGATGTTCATGAGAAACTTGTCTATTGAAGTTAACTTTGACCGATATAATAACATGGTCAGAACGACCTAAAGGAGCGCCATGAGATAATTTACAGATGTCGGGTTAGAGGTTAAAAATAAATCCAACAAGGAAGGCGATTGACTGGATTGATCAGGAATGCGGGTTGGAAAATCAACTAATTGCGAGAGAGACTGAGATACTGCAAAGTTATAGGTTTCAACACCAGAGCTACTTGTTCCGTTAGAGAATTTTAGCCATTGTTCATGGTGAATGTTAAAGTCACCAAATACAAAGATGTTGTTTGAGCAATGTTTAAGAATAGCTGAATCAGCGGACTTTGAGACTGATTTGATAACAGAACAGTCTTGGGAAGATGGAGAGCGATAGAGGAAAAATAGAAAACTAGTTGAATGAAGAAGAGACAAACGAAAACACATGAAAGGTTGGTCGGGGTCTTCCAGGTCAATTTCTCTAGATATTGGTAACGTTTCCTTACCATAAACTGCTAGACCATGCATATGAATGGAGGAATTCATTCTAAACAAAGGAAGATATTCAGGAACAAGGAAATCATTAGAAGATATACCAGCATTTAGATTAGATTCACAAAGCGCTAATACATCCGGTTTATTTTCGAACAAAAAAGCTTCAACATCCGTAAAATTTGTTTGTAAACCTCGAATGTTACAAAATGCTAAAGAGAAAGGAGGATGAGAATTCCTTAGTCTTCTGGCTTTGTTATTCCAAGATTTTATTTTGAAGAGGGCTTTTTTCTTATTTGTTTCACAAACAGATCCCACGGTGGTCCTCTTACTCTGTAGACCCATTCCCCCAAACTATCTTCTGCCTCCCTCTGTTTAGCTTCAACTCGAAGTTTATTAAACAGATCTCTTTCTTCTTTGCTCCTGTCCTGATTAATATAGATATTTTCATCAACTTCTTTTAAAATCCTTTTGTTTTAAAATGGAGATTTTTGTGCCATAATCACAAAGAGTAACTCTTAAAGGTCGAGTTTTACCGGATTGAAAAGTCCCAAGTCTTTCACAACTTTTAATATCGTCTATGCAAATATTTAGTCTTAGCTGGCTTTTTAAGAGATCCAATACTTGCACAGAGTTGTTAACAGAATCAGTCTCTTTCAGACCGTAAATAATTAAATTATTTTTGCGCCTGTTGTGCTTCTCAATATTTTTAACAATTTTTTTACTCAGAGTACGTTCAGAGTCTATACATTCATTATTGAAATTATTTTTTAAATTGGAAATTTGCTTATTCGATTTTAAATTATCTTCCACTAATTTCTGAATTAAAGAGGAGTTTGTCTCAAGGCTGTTTTGGATGTTGATCATTGAAGAATGGTTCAAAGAATGAGACGCTTCAAGAGAAACAAGGCGAGATTCAATTTTTTCAAAGTAGACGCTGCATCTAGATTCGATATCTTTTTCCAAGAAAATTGGACATGCACACTGTGATATATATATCAATAAAAGAATCTTTTTTGCGTAATTCAGAGAAGAAAAAAAAGAAAGTAGAAAAAATTACTATGTATGCTTGGCAAAAATTGTGTATGCTTGGCTAAAGCCCCCCCCAGCCCCCCCCCCCCCCCGCGCTCCGCCGGACCTGATATTGTCTGGTGTTCCATAAAACCCACCAAATATATACCAAATAGTGTTGGCTATAGATTTCCAGTTTTAAAGTTTGTAGATATTCTGTTTTTAATGAGCTTGAGGTCATTTATGACATTGATCAAAATACCGTATAGTAAGGAAATAAAAAGTTAAGTAATTGTTTTTATTGTTTTTCAAAAAAATCTGCTTCAGCAGGTTAGCTCTATTTTTAAAAGAATCAAAGTTAGCTGTTGACTTGTAGACAAACAGCAACTTGAATTATTGAAATTACTAGAAATAGAAAATGATTAATTCCGGGAGGGGATCAGGTGAGTCGAATTAATAATATTCCAAAGGAACAATGTTTGCAAAAATAATTATCAAGCTTCGTGGTAGTTCAGCTTAACTCAGCTTCTTGTTATGGTTTACAATGCATTGATCTTCAAAAATTCAACCTATCAATTTTTTTTTTTTTTTTTTTTGAAAACCGGGTGCAATCCCGTACGCCAAATACATATTCTACATAAAATAAAAGAGAGAAAAAAGACAATTTCCTTCTTAGCCACGTGATGGTCTTGGCGTAATCGAGTTTACGTATTCCAGCAATGATCTCAGCGAGATGACAGTAAAACTTTGACGCCTCTCGTCCCATGCCTCCTGTTGCCGAGAAAATTAGGTGCGTGAACGTTCCATGTTCTACACGCATCACCCGCTCATTGTACACACGTTTCGTCACTCTCTCATTGATGTCATAAGCCTTGTCAAGGTTCTGGTTTGCATACCGCTTAGCCATTGGGTTAAAAACCCTTACGTCAAAAAATGCTAATTGGCCTGCTTGCCAGAAACCTCTTGCTTTGATGTCCAGTCTCGCCTCTTGAGATATCGAAGATGATGAGTGTTGGAAAGTTTCGCCATTCAACTCGTTCAGTTGTGGTTCAATGGATACGTCCTTGCATGCTACATTTAGAAGCGAGCTGGTGATGTTACGTAGATGGTTATGTCTAAGAGACACAAAACCACCTTTCTTACATGAGAGCGCATGTTGGAGGTTGAATTTTTCGCCACCCTCACAACGATCCGGAAGACGCTTGAAATTCCAACCATATCGCATCCTGATGAGGTCCCAGAAGAGGTTCTTCTGGATTTTGTAGCCCTCTTCCGATATAGGAATCGTTGTTAGCCAGATTGAAGCACCTTTTTCGCGGTTGAGTTCATTCAGTCTCAGTTTCTCATCAGTTAAGTGTTTCTTCAGATCGTTCAGTACTGCTTCTTCGATTTTGCGTCTTGTGGCTCTCATTTCGTTCTTCAATATCAGGTTTTTGTTGGATCCTTCAACCATTCGGTGTTGGTTTCGGATGTCTGATGATAGTTTCTCGGTCAACTTTACCGAGTTGTTGTATTCTCTATTGGCTATTTCAGCAAAAATTGGGATGCCCATACCCCCCCCCCCCCCCCCCCCAATTTCACAGGTAACGCAAGGAGCTGTCTCTCGAGATCAGAACATCGTATGCCATCTGTTAACGCTGGTATGAATTCATTTGCAATGACACTATCTAACAGACGTAGGTGTTCTTTGATATCGGGAATTGTGCGCATCGAGTACGATGGTTTGTGCTTGAAACCAGTGACAAAACAGGCATAGGCGGCTTGGGGTTCACAATGGGCTATTTTTGATAGAACTTATATTTGTTCTTTCAGATCATTTATTTTGTTTACGACAATAGCCTGTTTTATAGCCTGTTTTGAACTCCTTTGAACCAACTGTTGCTCCTAGGTGACGTTTTCCTTCTGTCGTTATTTTAATGTCCGATCCATCAAAGGCGGTTTTGGCTTCAGCTTCAAACGGGTGCTTCACAATGAGCCATGATTTCGGTGCTTTGGGAAGATATCCGAATGCAGGACCGATGGAGCATAATCTGTCCCACCATTTACGCAGTTCTCTCATTATCCCTGAAGCTGTGATATCGTCAGCATATCCCGCAGTTATTGTGTGCTCATTTGAAGATACTGTAGCTTCTACAAGCATTAGAATTAGCGGGATGATAGCGACTGCATAGATGTCCATGGCAACTGGGTCGCCTTGTGTCGTTCCTTCTGTTGAAGTTATTTCAACTCCACCAGTTACGAACAAGCGTAGGTGTGCACTGTAACAATTCTTCACAAAAGTGGCTAAAGGGGGACATATGATGGTGATGTTATGCATGAATACTTGACGGTTGATGGTGTTGAAGGCATTTTTAGCGTCCACGAGTATAACTGCTTCGGTGTTTTCTACTTCAAACATCGAACGCATTGCATGGATTACGGATTCATAGCCAGATTCATGTCCTGCGCATGTTTTAAAGTGGTCCTACTGATGCGACAATGTCGTCTCTAATTGCTCTTGTGACAACCTTTCCTGCTATCCTTCGCAAGATTTCTCCAACTCCAATGGGTCGTAAACCTGGATCTTTGTCTAAAGGTATCAGTCTTGAGGCAAGGAAAGCTTCCAGGGATTCGGGGTTTGTTTTCTGCGTGCAAAGTTTCTTTATGACTTCCGCATAGGCTCGGCATAAATCATTTGAGCTCGATCCATAGCTGTTAGATGTGAGGATCCGACACCATCCATTTGCGTCGTGACCCGATGGTCCTGCTCCACCTTTCGTATTGAGCGCAGCACGCCTGACCATTTCAGCATCGATGATCTCGAACTTCACAGGGTAAACGCGGCTAGCCTCGTCAGATAGTAATGCTATTGGGTTGAATCTCATTCCTGTCGGATGTTTTTGACGCAGTTTGTTTATTGTATCTTCATTTATAAGGAGTGCACCTTTTTCATGTTGTTTGTTAGTAGTTTGATGGCTCCGTTAACATTTCCTTTTTGCATTTCTTTCAGAAATCTTTTGGAGAGATCAGAAATATCTTGCGGGCGATTTATTGCCATCGAACTTTGCTGTATCGTGATCGCTTCATCCATCAAGGACATAAATTCGCCTGCTTCCCAAAGGACGAGTCGTCTTTCTAGGGCCTGTCTATGATCTTTTGCTTTTGAGGACTTGGACGGTTTCTGAAGGAGCAATTGCGGGATGATCATTATCATTTTAAACGCTATGTTGCTAATGGGTGAAACGTGTACCCATTCGTTCAAGAGGTGGGTCGTAAGTTCAATGTATTTCTTCCCAGTTTTCCCGAACGGAAGCATGAACATATTTCTCCTCCAGTAAACAATACTTTCATAGATTTCAGACACCGCTCTTTCAGAACACTCATAGTCATAAGTCCCCCATACATAAGATTGTTGTATATTTGATGTCTGATTTGTTGGCTAGACTACATGAATGGTGGAGGTGACGGTTTGTCGTTCTTGTAGCGATGTAATGGTTTCATTTTCCATTTGTGTTTGGTTTATCTTGCAGTGTGCTTCATGTAAAATGAGTCCGGTTTTGTTTTTCAATATGCGACAACAGTATCTGCATTTGGTTGATTTGTCGTGGGTTGTCTGCTGTCCGGTGTCGTCAGGAGGTGGAGGAAGAAGAGGTGTTTGCGGTTGTGTTGTTTAAATTGCCTGCTCTTGCATTGATTCTGAGGTTGTTTTTTGCGCTTCCGTGGATGAATTGACGGTTGTTTTCAAGTAAAGCTGCGAAGAATAAGACTTTCCTGTTTTGATCATTTCCATGGTCCAGTTTTATCAAATCTTTTGCTTTTGTCTTCTTTCGTTTTATGGTTGACTCTGTGTATATCTAATACCCAGTGGATTAAAAATGAGAATTATATCTGTTTATTGTTTTAACTTTAAACTTTTAACATTTTTTCCGTTGCGGAAACGCGTCCGCCATCTTTGGAAGTCATTGCATATTCATTGCAACCTATCAAATTGCGACTTCAAACAAACTGTTCAACCAATTCAACCAACCAAGTCGCGACTTGATCATAAGCTCTATTTTGCTCTTTGTTTTTCTTCTCTTTTTTTTTTGGGGGGGGGGTCTGTGTGGGTTTTCTAAAACATATAATTTTAGTTCACATGAACAGTGATATTATTATACTAACAATATAGATGTAGATTGCAGCACAAAAAGGTGAAAGAAAATCGCTAAAAACACAGTTAAATAATTAAAAGTGACGCATGCCAAAGAACAAAAACAAAGTACATAACTATTCACTACTTTATAATGAGTGAAATTTACATCTTCAGGAGAAGTAGCGACCGCTGATTGCATACAGCAACCGAAACAAAAAGAAGTAAGAAATTTACATTTGCATTGCAGATTATATAAAGGCAAGTATGCTTTCAAAAGGATTCCTGCTTGTATATATATATTTAAATATAAACACACAAGACAGGTTAGCACGGTGATTCCCTATCTAGGAAGTGATGAGTACACGGGGTATGTAAAACTAGAAAAAAATTTAAAAAGACCTTTCTGACAAAGAATTCTCGTCCACCTGCCAAATGCTTTTGTGGTAAGCCGTATCAGAACGTACTAAACCTTTTAACAAATTCCGTTCATTCTTTGCTACCAATGGATCGAAACAAACAGACACAATAAAACATTCGCGGACAGTCACCGGAGTATTTCCAACTACAGAAAAATATCAAAGGATACACCGATCTTCAATTCTGGCGACAAAGCTGCATTAACAAATTATCCGTTTTGAATGTTATTTCGGACATAGAGAAACTGGCATTTGATCAGTTTTCCTGACTTCATAATCATATCTTAGAAATAATTATTTTTTAACAAGTTGTCAACTTGGCATTCGTTGTAATGGTTGTACCCATCAACTTGCTGTGACAACCTTTGTCGACTACATTTGATTGAAAGTGGACAAAAGAAAACTCACATGGGTGTGGTATATGGACTTTTATTCGACACCGTAAACCGCGTATATCTATTAATAAAAAATAATAACTGATTACCTGATTAACTGCAATAATTTTGTGAACTTTGACAATTACTTTGAACTTTCAGATTTTGAACCTTTTTAATATTTTAGCCTTGTTTAATATTTCCAACGAATCCTTTTTCCTAATTGCTTATAACCAAAATTCTTTTTGGTCTCTCTTATCTTCCCATGTCTTATTAAATTACTATCGTGTGTCATTAGCTTATTATTTTGAAACCGTCTGACATTTTATCATTATTTTACTCGTTTTACTAGCATTTCATCTTATATTTCAGGTCCTACACTGGTATCTGTGATTTAAGGATAATAAAATATAATAACACAATACAGTGAATATTAATCACCCGAAAGAAACTTTAAAGTGTTCAAATTGTAAAAGGTTATTTTAGATGGTTTCTTAGGCCAAGAGGGCTTCCAAATGTTTGAACTGTAGTTTGTTCGAATTACAAAGTGTTCACCTAAGAAGATCCATGAATGATCCAACGCAACAAAACATCAATAGCTACTCAATTAATTCCTAGTTGCTGTCAACGTCTTACCCAACAAATATTACAGATAAAGTATGAATCTTCTATTTCAAAATACAAAAGAGTTCATTTATTATTCAGTTATTGAAGCCATCAACAAAGTGTGAAGAGTTCAATATTCAAGTTATCAAAATAGTGTTGACTTTCCCAAGTTGGGGATTAAGTTGAACACGAGAAATTCGACGACGATGAAGAAGCAAACAGAGGACGTGGAGATGTGACAATCCAACTTAAGATTAGTGAGAGCGAGCTTGATGTGCGAGGATATGAAGTGCAAGTTTATGGTAACGATGCTCAGTAAAATATTGGTTCGTTTTAACAGCAAGAACACCGCGAATCGATTGAAGAGGTTCAGCGCTACGACCTTGCAGGCTTGGTAGAGATAAGACACTTGCAGAGTGTTTAGTGTGAACTTCTCGTTGTTCAGTTTGATGCATAGCGGCATGATGAAAACGAGGAAGAGAGACTGCTGCGACATGAACTGCGTTATCGAACCTTGCATCAGGTAACTTTTCAACGTGATCAAGTAAAAACAGTGAACGCCGGAGTAGAGAAGACTGGCAACGCTTAATTTCAGAGACAATTCGAACTCTTTGTCCTGACACAGTATTATGATTTTCCACATTGTTGTCATGGCGACGCAAACAAACGTCATTCTGGGAACGTTTAGGGCGCCGATGTATTGCAAAACAAAGAACATCATTGGCATGAGAAACACCACGTTTAAATGGTTAAACTCTGTTCCCCCAGATTTCCTCGTGAAAGTTAAAAAATCGAAGCTGTTAATGACGACGATGATTCCGAAGGCGAGGTGGGTGGGCCATACTTTCAACATGTCCCTCAGTGGCGATCGGTTGTTCTCTGAGAAAGTAACGATACTGAAGATCTGAAGCAACAGGACTGATATCAAGCTCTCAAACAACTTGGCTGTGAACAGGTTCTGTTTGTTGCTCACGTAGCGATAGGATTTGTACCAACTGAAGTAAGTAGTGAAGATAACGAATATCTGCAAAAGTCCTGTCGAGTATCTCCCCACCAATTCTCCGTTCCCTGCTTTCCTCAAATTACTCGCCACCAAACGCATACTCATCCGACTTACTGTAGAGTGGTTGGAAAATATCTCCTCTTTAATAACACCTATAATGTTTTTGCCACCGGGCATTCGATCCAGTAAGATACGATACGATAACAACGTCATGTTTTTAGTAATCTAAACTAACACACAGAAAAAAATTAACTTTTGTCAAATATATACAATCAAACCCGTTAAATCGTACCCCGGATTCTGTTAACTTAGACCAATTACATATCTCCCTTGAGGGTACTAATTAACGGGATTCAACATCTATAAAATAAGATTTAATAGTAACACCGAGCCATTTTTCACACTAACTTCCACAAGCAAAACTTTATAAACAGAGTGTCGTTAAAAACACGTATGAAATAAATTGTTTCCATCCACGCAAAGGATAATCTGACTTAATAAAAATCTATTGTTGCATTTAATTCTCCCTTTGAAATCATTCACTGCATTTGTCTTAAAAATCAAGCTTATCGATTCTTGCAACGTGAATAAAAGTGATTGGATTTCCCCTTAAAAATCCAATCAAAACGAAACAGTTTATTGGGTAAGAAATTTTTTAATTCTCCTGGGAAAAGGTTCCGATTTAAAGTTTACATTTGCTCACAGGCATCCTCTTGGAAGTTTAATAAAAAAACTCGGCAAAGAATCATCTCATAATTGGTTTCTGTTTTCTCTCACGCAATACTGACTTACTTTTGTCAAGAATGCGTCTCATCGAAACTTACATATTTTCATTTCTGTTTCAACATCCACAATTTTCAACGAAATGTATTGAAAGGCACAAAGATGGAGGGATGAAAAGACACTGTCCGCATTTCATGGAACTTTCGCTGATAACACAATTTCAGCTCTTTAAATGGCTTGTATATATATTTAAATGGCTTGAGCTAGCTAAACCTATTTCATACGCGATATATTTTACTTACGTTAAATGCCCACTTCATTATGGGGCTTTGGCCACTTCCCATTTACCAGACCTCTCTAAATGATCTCTATTTTCAGCATATTCTTCAGCTGTCATCAGTGATAGTTTAGTATCTTCTTTGATTCCATTCGGTCACTCTGGTAGGTTTTTCTTTCTTTTTGTATATTTGATGTACCAGACTTTCATTTGGTAATCTCCAAACATGTCCAAACCACATTTAGCCTTTGTTTTGTTATTATATTAATGATGGCATTAATTCTTTTGTGAGTGTTCAAACAGCACAATAATAAATAATTAATGTTGCAATAAGTACTACATGTGCCGAATGAAGTCTGACCTTTAGCTTGGTCGATCTCGAATTGATAGCTTTCCAAAGAGGCAAGAGCAATTTTGTGTAGCGTAATCTCGTTTCGTATTAGGGACAACTAAGGCAATAAATACAATTTCTTTGACTTTCTCCACAGGGACGTTGCTGTTATTTATGAATACATCATGATGTTGCTCGTCTGGGTCTGGGTCTTGATCATTATTTAAAAGAATAGTTTCAAGACTAAAAGAATTAAAGTTTAGATCTCCCTCGTTCTCCATGAAGAGAAATCTTAACTTATGGAAGCAGAAGCAGGAAAAATTAATAAAAACAACAAACAAGAAAGTACAGAAACAACAAGAAACAACTAACAGAAACAACAAGAAACGCGTCATGCAAGAACTAGTAATAAGGTAAAAAAATAAATAAATAAAATATATCAATATCATGTGATATCACACTTAAGTTATATTCTGCCACGCAAACACAAAGAAATAATTTGTAAATGCAATTAATTGTCTGGTAAATTAGCAGACTCTGGTTTTGCAAGATTTTGACTTGCGGTCGTCTTCGACTCAACTTCCGAGATTCCGTTTTTTTATCTGTTCTTTTTACGCGGTTAGGATGTAATGGATGCGCTCTTCTTCGTTAATTTTTTTTAGGGAAAGCATTCTTAGTAAATTAACAAAAACAATAAAGGATGAGAGTCATTACATTACATCATCGCTAATCATTACACAAGACTCTTCGACCTCATTCTCTTTTCTCATCCTACTGAAAAAGCTCTAATGGGAAGTCTGGAATCGAAGCTGTCACAGAGACCACGAGAGAAGCAGATCAGCGAAAGGTTGAAAAATGTTCTCCCATTTTCAATTTCCGTTGTCAAAACCTGGAAGTATGATTCAAATATTATCTTGCTTTTGTGTCCATTCTTTTCTTCAGAATAGTTTGAACATCCTTCCTGCTTCATCCAGCTTGTTATGCCAATGTCACTTTTTGGTTTTGAAAATTTAACTTTATAATTCCCACATAAAAGATTGTAAATCAAGCAACTTATATAAGAGGAGGTTTATTAGACCACATTTATGTTAGTTCCACTTTTAAAGATAGGTCTATGTACAAAGGTAACACCTATCTACTACTCTGACCATGATGCTGTGCTTTTAAATTTTTAGTTTTAAGTGTTTTTGATATTGGTATTGCTTGTTAATGATTGTGTACAGCTACTATATTGTATTTTTTAAAGCTTTCTACTTGACACCTTATTTATTTATTTTAAGATTGAGATCCAATTTAATATTCGATATGGAAAGGAAAAAGAAAACTGAAACAATATCTGGCTATGTAACCACTCTATCTCCGGTAAAATCAGCTAGAAACAACAAAAAAATTCCGATCTATTAATGCAACACTCAGTGAAAATGACGACAATGGTAATGATGACGGACAGGAGATTTAAAATGACACTGATGATGACGATAATGAAGATGTTGAATATGATAATTATTATTACGTATTTCTGTTAACAGTTGCGCAGTATTATAATTAGGAAGTTTCTGCTATATTTGTTACTTATGTCAGTAAAATCTAGCTCAAAAAACGGAAATATAGTTTTTTGACCCCCTGAAACTATTGCCGATAACTTGATTTCTGCTGATTTTGAGATGCTAGTTCCTATTTGATTCTGAATCAGCATAATATTAGCTTTCCAACCATGTGTCACATGACCTTGTTTAAAAATCACCTCACTAGTGAGAAATGGGCTTGACCCTTTTCTAATTTTGCACCTAAATTTTTTAACCATCAACTTTAAAAAAGGTACCTCCGCCATTTTTTCATTAAAATATATGTAATATCAAAATCTGACTTCAAACCAAGCACTCCGATAAGTGGTCCTACAAAAATTTCCTTTACTATTTAAGGCTTTCATTTGTTGCCAGTTCAGAAAAAATTTTGGAATGCTTTGGTAGCTTCAAAGATAAACTCCAACTTGCAAAAGCTATTGTTCGTGCCCAGGTTGAAATACTATATGATGAATGACAAGTTATTAACAATAGTAAAGTATAAATTTACAAACTTTGTTGCTCTTCTGTTATGTTGTCTTTAAATGTATTTGTTTTTTTTTATGTAAAAAAGGTTATGCATATAGAGCAATATTTTAAGATTCTTGTATAACGATAGTAATACAGTGTGTCACTGAAATATTTTGAACTCTTCTTTTCTATGCATATATAATTCTCAAAATATTTAGTGGACACCTGTCCGTCGGCTACAAAAATTGCTCATGCATTTGTTTTTAAAAAAATATCTTTAAATTCAATCGCTAAACTTGTTTATTTATTGTTCTACGTTCCGTGTTCAATACGATTAAGCCACTTTTTGAATGCCCTCGAGCTTTATCGTTTCGAAGAAAACTAAGGTCTTCCCTTAGATATGTTTTTTTTTATCGCATTTCTATTTTTCATGTTCACCAGACTTATAACCACCCGGTTTTCTTGTTAGTAAAAGAAAAGCGAGAATGATTTGTCACGGGAATATAAGAGTGATCGTTAGAGCGGATTCGTAACATGTTTTAAAAACATCACTTTTATGAAAACAGAAATGCAAACGCAAAAATAAAAAAAAAATCGTTTACAATTATTCAATATAAATATGTAAAACTACGCGCAAAAGACGATATAAAAGCAAAAATATTGATAATACATATTTACAAAACTATTTCCTTAAGAGAGTTAATATCGTTAAAAACGCCTGCCTACCTCCCACAAACATTACCTTCAACCGACCGTTGACATCAGCGTATACAAATTCGACATTTTCCATGGATTCGACAATCGCCCTTGCTTCTTTCAATATCTGATATCTTCGCTTCGTTAGATCCAAGCAAACTTTTTTCTTCGTGTTTTGACGCCTTCTCCGTTCAATTTCCTTCTATTCATGTAAAAGAGGGTGCGATGTCTAAAAGTTGTGAACCGACTATAATACTTATATAATATAGAACTTGACTATAATCGCTTGCTTCATTTCCCCGTCGACATTTACTTTCCGCCCAATTCTATATATATGGGCTCTGCCAATAACAACATCTGGTATGTTAATATGCATTTTTTTAGCCATTAATTTTACTTTTTCAAAGACTTTCTCTGGTGTCTCGTTCTCCTCACATATTTCCCCTTCCACCCTCAAACACAACCTTCTCCCGCACTGTTCCACATCATCATCTTTCCTTCCCTGAATTTTCCATTAGTGATGATACATGTTGTTGCAATATAGCAACTGTAGAATTTAATTCGACAATTTTCTTTTTCTGATTTGCGGGTATGCGGGTCGTATAACATCTTTGACCTCATGGGCATAAGCATCCATGCCCCTGATGCATAGCTGCCATGGAGTTTCTAAATACAAAGTTGGTACCTTGCGTAGGTTAACTCGCCACTGTTTCCCTCTTAATGGGGTTGGCATTATGAAGGGCATCCAGCTGTAAAAACATATGCCACAATAAACCACCAGATGATTAAACCTACATAATTGTGGGGAATATCATCTTTTGAAACCGTGCAACCCACTCTTAGTGGAAAAAGTCACGTAAAAACGGATGATAATGATGATGATCCTGAATCATGTCAACAAATTCCTTCTTTATTTCACTTAACAACGTCTCCCATAAATCTCTCACCAAGTCAATCCTTAGTTTTTCAAAACGTTCATCTAATTGTAATGTTTCTGTCTTTGATCTTGTTGTATTCTTTTGTGACATATTAATTTTCTTGTTGTTTTTCCTGCTTCGCCTTTTACACGTCTTACTGAGCTACCATTTTGTTAAGACGAAAAAATTAGAGGCTGTTAAAATGTTGCATTTGTTTCCATTGATTTTAAGACTGAATCTTTCACACTCAGCTTGGAGTACTGTTGAGAGTTGCAATAAGTGTAAAAGAGCTGATAAACGAGTTGTGCCGTCCGCATACCGTACATCTGTGTTAAGGTTAGTTTTGTTAAGTGTGACATTATCTTGCAAACTCCTTATGTGATTCATTACGAAGTCAAAAAAATAAAAATAGATTAAACAAAGTTGGCGAGAGAAGGCATCTGACTCCAACAAATATTTGAAACGAATCTGTAAGTTCCATATACAATAACTGTACAGGGCCGTTTCCCACTTTTTTGCCAAGTAATGTCTTGCAAAGCCAAAGGTGCGCGTCAGACCTAATCATGGTGGGTCCTCCTATGTCACTATCTTTATGGTCCCCCCGTATCGAAACCCGTGTCGACGGACCTGCTGTATTGTAAGTACTTATATTTCGGCTCAAAGTTCCATGATTTCTGAATTTGGCTTACTAATTCATGCCGATCTTGGAGACATGCTGACCGATAACGAAGTCGATCAAAATGCCACACTTCGATGGAGATGGAAGCGTGAGCTACGAAGGTACGACCAATGTATTTCAAGCCACTTATGGTATTATAAAGATTTGTATATTTTCAAAGTTTACTGTAGATTTAATGAAAGAGAAAAAAGTTTCAGATGACTAAGGACGGAGAAAAGGAGTTGAAAAAAGGAATTGTTGAATATGGAGAGAAGGGGTTCACGTAGGAGTGTATGAAGGGCAAATTGTTGAATACGGAGAGAAGGGATTCACGTCGGAGTGTATGACGGGCAAATTGTTGAATACGGAGAGAAGGGATTCACGTCGGAGTGTATGACGGGCAAATTGTTGAATACGGAGAGATGGGGTTCACGGTGGAGTGTATGAAGGGCAAATCGTTGAATACGGAGAGATGGGGTTCACGTTGGAGTGTATGAAGGGAAAATTGTTGAATACGGAGAGATGGGGTTCACGTTGGAGTGTATGACGGGCAAATTGTTGAATACGGAGAGATGGGGTTCACGTTGGAGTGTATGAAGGGAAAATTGTTGAATACGGAGAGATGGGGTTCACGTTGGAGTGTATGACGGGCAAATTGTTGAATACGGAGAGATGGGGTTCACGTTGGAGTGTATGAAGGGAAAATTGTTGAATACGGAGAGATGGGGTTCACGTTGGAGTGTATGACGGGCAAATTGTTGAATACGGAGAGAAGGGGTTCACGTTGGAGTGTATGACGGGCAAATTGTTGAATACGGAGAGAAAGGGTTCACGTTGGAGGGTATGAAGGGCAAATTTTTGAATACGGGGAGACGGGGTTCACGTCGGAGTGTATGATGGGCAAATTGTTGAATACGGAGAGATGGGGTTCACGTTGGAGTGTATGAAGGGAAAATTGTTGAATACGGAGAGATGGGGTTCACGTTAAAGTGTATGACGGGCAAATTGTTGAATACGGAGAGAAGGGGTTCACGTTGGAGGGTATGAAGGGCAAATTTTTGAATACGGGGAGACGGGGTTCACGTCGGAGTGTATGACGGGCAAATTGTTGAATACGGAGAGATGGGGTTCACGTTGGAGTGTATGAAGGGAAAATTGTTGAATACGGAGAGATGGGGTTCACGTTAGAGTGTATGACGGGCAAATTGTTGAATACGGAGAGAAGTGGTTCACGTTGGAGTGTATGAAGGAAAAATTGTTGAATGCGGAGAGAAGGGGTTCACGTTGGAGTGTATGACGGGCAAATTGTTGAATACAGAGAGAAGGGGTTCACGTTGGAGGGTATGAAGGGCAAATTGTTGAATACGGGGAGACGGGGTTCACGTCGGAGTGTATGACGGGCAAATTGTTGAATACGGAGAGATGGGGTTCACGTCGGAGTGTATGACGGGCAAATTGTTGAATACGGAGAGATGGGGTTCACGTTGGAGGGTATGAAGGGAAAATTGTTGAATGCGGAAAGAAGGGGTTCACGTTGGAGGGTATGAAGGGCAAATTGTTGAATATGGAGAGATGGGGTTCACGTCGGAGTGTATGAAGGGCAAATTGTTGAATACGGGGAGAGGGGGTTCACGCTGGAGTGTATGACGGGCAAATTGTTGAATACGGAGAGATGGGGTTCACGTTGGATTGTATAAAGGGCAAATTGTTGAATACGGAGAGAAGGGGTTCACGTCGGAGTGTATGACGGCAAATTGTTGAATGCAGGGAGACGGGGTTCACGTTGGAGGGTATGACGGGCAAATTGTTGAATACGGAGAGATAGGGTTCACGTTGGATTGTATAAAGGGCAAATTGTTGAATACGGAGAGAAGGGGTTCTCGTTAGAGTGTATGAAGGGAAAATTGTTGAATACGGAGAGAAGGGGTTCACGTCGGAGTGTATGACGGGCAAATTGTTGAATACAGGGAGACGGGGTTCACGTTGGAGGGTATGACGGGCAAATTGTTGAATACGGAGAGATGGGGTTCATGTTGGATTGTATAAAGGGCAAATTGTTGAATACGGAGAAAAGGGGTTCACGTTGGAGTGTATGAAGGGAAAATTGTTGAATACGGAGAGATGGGGTTCACGCTGGAGTGTATGACGGGCAAATTGTTGAATGCGGAGAGAAGGGGTTCACGTTGGAGTGTATGAAGGGAAAATTGTTGAATACGGAGAGATGGGGTTCACGTTGGAGTGTATGACGGGTAAATTGTTGAATATGAAGAGAAGTGGTTCACGTTGGAGGGTATGAAGGGCAAATTGTTGAATATGGAGAGAAGGGGTTCACGT
This sequence comes from Candelabrum cocksii, assembly GCA_963930725.1. NCBI lineage: Eukaryota > Metazoa > Cnidaria > Hydrozoa > Anthoathecata > Candelabridae > Candelabrum > Candelabrum cocksii. The sequence continues at coordinate 7,333,480 of OZ005665.1, forward strand.
CGGAGTGTATGACGGGTAAATTGTTGAATATGAAGAGAAGTGGTTCACGTTGGAGTGTATGACGGGCAAATTGTTGAATACGGAGAGAAGGGGTTCACGTCGGAGTGTATGAAGGGCAAATTGTTGAATACGGAGAAAAGGGTTCATGCTGGAGTGTATGAAGGACAAATTGTTGAATTCGGAAAGAAGTGGTTCACGTTGGAGTGTATAAAGGGAAAATTATCCAATACGGAGATTAGGAGTTCACGTTCGAGTGTATGATGGGAAAATTATTGAAAAAGGCCCTTGTGTAGTATTTTAATTCTCATTTTGTAGATAGTATCAAAAACATATACCAGGAACAAATTTTGGCCGATATTTGTTATTAACTCGTAGCCTTAAAAAAAAATTATTTTCTCTACGCAACATATTCACAATCTATAGTTGTCAAAATGACAATTTATTGGATAAGGCAATAAACTTAATCTCTAAATTAAAATGAACATACAAGGAAAAAGAAACAGAGTTCATCCGCTGAGACGAAGAAATTGTTTCGAATAGGAAAAACGAATGGTTTCAACCTTTGACCTTACTTTGACCGTACTTTAGGAGGGTTCGTTAGGCTATTATATTAAAACTAAGAGGGACAAAATCTTCTCAACAATAAAACCGTTTTCTCTAACCTCAAAGTAGCAGGTATTTTACTAGGAGTTTGTCAGGCAATTTCCAGTACGAAACCTTTCTCGCCATATCATTCTTGTCAATATTGTAGAGTGAAGTCACGGGACGTAATCTTTCGTTTGAGGCTTTCAAACCCATCATTTCCAAGAGAGGATTAATTAAATATTACAACATATGACAGCGTATGTTGGGTAACATGTGACAGTATGTGATGGGAACACTTTCTAAATAAGTAGTCATATAATTATTGAAACGTGTGGTCATACTTTGTCAGTGTTTCGTCAATGAATTGCTTCATAATTGTTTCATAAGGTATTTATATTCATGCGTTTAAACGCTTAATCGTTCCTTTATCATCAAGTACATCATCATATTTGATAGCAATCCAATGTCGCCATGCCATTAAGAAAAACAATGATGTTGGATGGCGTTAGAAACCTTTTTTTCAAACGCTGTATCAAAAGAGAGAGTAAGGAGATGATAAAATGATCCTGACAAACGAATATTTTTCAACAAACCAGTCGGCGTGACAAAGGAGTGCGCTAATTCACGTCCACTAACAGATTAGCCAGAAGCAACCTCTCCAACAAGAAAACACCGACTGACAGGCCCATGGTAACAATGCAATAAAGGAAACCAGAAAAAAGATCCGCCACATTGTGGTCAATGCAAAGAATTGCCATAAAACACAGCGAGGGTATGATGATGTAGTGAATGACTATATATAATCAATTCCACCTTTATACGGTAACAGTAGTATTTTAAAGTCCCAAAAACTCCAAACCTATATCTTTATATTATCAACATTAGGGACCTAATCAAAAATAAGACAACTTCGTACGTTCTGCGCAATATCATGTCTTCAGTTCCTTGCCTTCAATAAATAACTGGCTACTAATGGTTCGGTCGTTAGTAATATATACATGCTTTCATTTATTGTACAATATAAAACACTGTGTATATTTTCTTGAGTGTCTGCGACAAAACAATCCCAATTAAACGCCTTATACATTTTCACTCGCAGATCTTATACATTATAAAAATTAGATTCATTAGATTTGATGTTTTAATTTGCCCTTTTCTTGAAAACATCGGAAACTTTCAAAACTTGTCATTAACTTAATGACATATATTCTATTCGTCATTATTAGCGAACATGTAGTATGGAAGCATGCATTTGGGGGGAACTTCCTAGCAATATAATCGTTATTTCGCCAGTATTTATAAAAAACCTCCTAAATTGCTTTGGGACCGGAAAGTCGAAAATTATGCATTGCCTATAGTTACGTCTTTGGTTAATTTCTACGTGGAAGAACGAAAATATTTCAATAAAAATATCTTAAAAGGATTTCAGTTTATGTACCTACTAAAAGTGTTTATACTTTCTTCGTGAATTTGTTTGTTTTTTATGTTTTTTCCAGCTTTTCTTTCCCTCTCTCACTTGAGATGGTTTACGCGGTTATGTTATAATGTTATATTATATGTGTCCTCAAGTTGTTTTACATTTTAAATAGAATAAAATAGGAGTTTAAATAAAGTCCTTTTGAACAAAACAACATGTAAACAGAGTGCAAAAATGGTTTCGTGTAACTCGCTTTTCACGAACAATGAACTTTTTCCTCTTAAGGATTTTAAAAAAATTGCTTTTAACACCCGATTTTAGATAGCTTTTTGAGTGAGGCTTCATCGTACTTCCTGCATTAATACTACCGATGTCAATAACGGACTGCCTTTTTCAATCAAATTGTCAAATTCGTTTCCGCTTTTTTCAGATACAATGAAAATCATATCCTGATTTCCACGATTTTAATTCTTTCTCCTCATTGCTTCCCTCTTTTTATTCTTGATTTCCCTTATACACGATCACCCATCAAGATGCTTAGCGCTATTTATGAGTCGATTTAAATACTTCGCAATTCTTAACTGTCAAACATTCTTTAAAAAAGCCGGCGTAGCAAGATACAACCTCTTTTTGAATTTAAAACTTGGATTTGCTGCTTACTTAGAAACACACAAAAAATGTTTTTAGAATCAATTTCAACTCGAGAATTTTTCAAATAAAATTGGACTTTTTTCTCAACTTTTTCAAGATTTTCAACGAAAGATTCGAATTAAATATATTTTAAATTTTACTAGGAAGTATATAGGTATATAGAAGTAAATTAATAATTTTTCAATTGTTATAAACGCATAGTCTTACGATATAAGTTTTGGATATTAGCGCAAGAAACAATTAACGAAAATCTAATAACAACACATCATGTGAGAAATGTCATATAAATGTCATAAAAGTCATATAATGATAATCAAGATTAATGATAATGCTAACCATAACTATATATTTTAGTGAAATCACGATGATTGCTAATGAATAATAATACGTAATAAATACAAAAATAAAACCTTTCATTTCTATTAACAAGGCGTCAATAGCTCGATCGAAATCCTTATAGATACGTCTGACCAGCGAAATGACGTAGAAATATATTACACATCGTAATTCATCGCACAGATATGTTGTGTCAACGATCAAGAAAACATTTGTTACCAATCAGCCAACAAATGTTTATCAAAGTGACGCGTTACGCGTAAGAAAATTTTCGAAACAGAACAAAAAAATCAAAATACATCGCGTATCCGTGAAAACGTGTATTTGTTTTCACTTTTAAGCGTTGAACGTAAAAACCATTCCTTGATATACCGTCCTCTGTAATAGCACCACACATGCAGCAGATGTTGTTTGTTGCTCTTCACAACACAATTTTTAACAAAACATTCCTATCTTTTAACTCCGGATATTCAATTTCCTTTAAAAAGAACACAACAGCATTTTTCTCGACGATGAGTTAGCAAAAGATCTCTTACCAAAAGAAGTATTTTGACAAGCGGATGAAGATTTGTCAGTAGCGACAAAATTATCGTTGGAGAATTCACACAAAACCAATATTATAAAAAAAATGTAAACGTCAAAGCCGTCTTATGAATAAGTGACTTTGACATTCCTTTCTCCGGAAACTATCATGCAATATTTTCTTATTAACATCAATGAATGGACCTTTTCTACCGGAATATGAACAAATAAAATATTACAAATTTGTTTAATATTTTGAAAGGGAATTCAATAGGGCTGAGATGATAATTTGATAAGAAAAGACGGTTTTCATTAGCGCGTTTTACGTCAGAATAAAAAGAAAAACAACTCATCTTTTTTAAAAATCGTCATGGAGAAGCGAATCACGGTTAATTAACACGTGACACGACGAATCAGAAATAATTTTTTTGCAAGCGATAACCGTGAGAAGTTATAGTAGCTATTTAAATGAGATGATCTATCATATTACTTCGTTAAACCAATTTGTCAAAAAAAAACTTTTACAAGAGGTAATAAAAACCAGGCTGTTAATTTTCATTCAAATAAGTTAATGAAGCTTAACGTCATGTTATTTGAGAAGTCAACGATGAATATTGAAATAGCAGATTAACAAAAATATAGGAAAGAAAAAAGAAGCACTCGGCCTATTTGAAAAAAGTGGAATAACATTGCGTTCGCATTGGAATAGCTCATAACTGCTGGTGTAGTTTTATTATTTTTGTTTGGCATAACATTCAAAGTGTTTTTTTTTTCATTCATTCGGCTCAACAGCACGCGTGTTACATAAAACAGCATTGTTCGAGAGACGTATAGATGCCAGCGCTTTTATAACTACGAAAAAGTATGGAACGGCGAGATTTACCAGGTTTGATACAACCTTATGCAGACAACAACATCTCTGTAGTATCATCACGACCGCAATGTAACGATAATTTAGACCCTTTCTCTGTATATGACGACGATTCGAGCACCGATCATTTCTTTCTCGTTCCGCCTTCAAAGATTGACATCCAGAGATTCAAACACGACTTCAAAGCACTAAACAACGGCATACAGAGTAACGATAGATTATACCAAAATACGAAAACGTTAACGCATCCTCTCATGTTAAAACACAAGAGAATTCGCTACATGCCTACCAACACGAAGGGAGAGTATTGTATTCTTTCGCAAGACAAATCCACACTTAAAACACCTTACACGCCACCGTGGCGGCCTGTCAATATGAACAGAGACGATCTAAAGAAATTCGCTGCGAAGTTTTCCACTTCGGACTATTCCAACAGCGAAGAGAAGCAAATCAATATAAATATTATCAAGGATAAAAACCTTGAACGCGACTATAAAACCGAGAAGCTTATTGACTATTGCACTTGCATGGTTTGTGTAAAATCAGTGAGTTTGAGATTTAACTCTGACGATACCGGTGGTAATATAGACCCATGTTCGTGCTCGGGAAGCCCCAAACGGGTGCTGGGGAAATGGCTTTGCTTGGGAATACTGGGTTTATTTTTGCCCTGTTTGCTCTGTTACGTTCCCGCTAAAATGTGTCGTAAGGGCTGCAAAGAGAACTGTCCACGAGCTAAGCTAAAAGCGGACGATGTATATGAGGTTCGCTACGTGAGGGACCCGTTTGCAAGTTCCTCTGCGACGCTTTTATAGCGTTCAATATTTAATTCAATGGAACTCTGTGTCGTATTTTTTCATTTCATTTCTATATTAGTTGCTCGCGTTTTCCTGATTATAGGAAGCACCACGTGTAGATTCTTACAACAACATTTGGAGAGAAATCCTTTCATTTTGTCGACTATTGACACAAAGCATGTTGATTTAAAACTTTGTCCATACTCTCTGCTCAAACAAGGGATGTTTTGCTAGGTAGAAAAATAATTCGCAAAAGAAAAAAAACGAGCAACCGCTAATATTTCACGCTACATTTTTTAAAAGGAAATAATGATGAACACCGCAATCTTAAACGAACCTTAATGTACATAATACATTTTTAAAATATAAATTTATACCCGCAGATATAATTTATTTTAGGAGGATATTTTAGAGGTATAGTATTATTATTGTTTTCGGTTTTGTTTTTTAAATTATTTATATTAAAAAGAAGTTCTCTTTACGCAGAACACGTATTTCATGGCTATGTAAAGGTTTTTGAACTAAGCTCCTAGTGGGTGATTTCATTTATAACCCTTCATATCTCCATTGGCTTTGAACAAACAATGTTTTTGTGGCTTTCTTCCAGAACACAATGGCGCAAGTCTCACGCAGTCACTCTCCTTTCATTCATTCACAACACACAAAACCCTTCTATGTTCTACGAGAATAAATTAATTTACGGAATAATATTGTTAGCAGTAGTTTTTTACTATGTATGCTTTGTACATATTGGGAAAGTTTAAGAAAAGGCAACCAGAAACAGACAACAACAACTGCTAGTCATCTTGTTTGTGACGTCACATCCATCTTTCCGTTGATCTTCTTTAAAAAGGAGTTGGAATCAGGAAAAGCTTTGAAAGCATATTGCTTTCTCATACGCTGTTTTTTTCGAGAGACAATTCCCGGTTAAAGTGGTTTAGATATAATCCACCATATTTCCTGAATTCACAAGGCTTGGCGCCTACCTGACAAAATATTAATCTACGAGTAAAAGATGGCTGATAACAGTTTTTTCTCGGATGCACCATTCATTAGCTGTTTACTTTTAGAATTTGTTTTCTCAAGGAATTTAGATTACCTCTCGGTTTTTGAGTGAATAATTCTCGAAATCACAAGGTATCTAGCAAACGCGTTTTCGAAAATATTAAAAAACCATTCAAAGTATCTCGATTTATTGACATATTAAACAAATTGTTTTTAGTTTGATATAGGGCTTATTAGGTGTAAATCGCGCTTTAACGATGTATTTCAAGCCGTGAAAATAGCTCCATTCAAAGCGATAAAACGTTCTTCATTACAAAGGCGTCAGTTGAACAAGTGCTGCGGAAGAAATGGACAAGATGTACACACATTAAGTTTTTTGAAAACACCCACTGACGCGAACATTGCTAAGCGATAATCGAACGAAAATAAGATAGTTTTGTTTGCCCATTTCAAAGAGATAGCTTTGTTATCAATCACGAAAAGGAAAAACCGAGCGTAGAACAGCAGGGAAGGTAGTGCTCCACAATGGGCAATTGCTAAAAATAGAACAATGAAAAAGCTTTTACAATCAATGATCTTGAATGTAAATTCACATGCGTCGTTTTACAACAAAATTTACATGCATTGTTTTTTCATTTTTAGAAATTCTTTTACAACAAAATTTACCCTAAATTAAATGACGTGTATGTGATATTGTGAAAAATACAAAAAAGTTAAAAAAATAATTATCCCTCAAAAAATACTGAAGAGAAAGCGTTAATATAAAGGTTTATTTTTCATGTGTCTTTCGGTGATTAAGGACCGGCAACAACTGATCAAACCATTAAATGACCAGGAAGTCAACTCCTATTAAAACTCATAAAGAACTTGGTTAAGGAAATGCGGCAGTGACGTATGGTTGGCAGCAGAACTTAAAGAAGTTCCAATAGAAAAGAAAAGGCATCTAAACCATCACCGTCGCTATTAAAACGTCAATCGTTTAAAGTTGCGGAAACCTCACTATTTCGATTGTCGCCGGCACCAGCGGGCGATTGCGGATCACCGTTTCCCACATTAACAACATCACTGACGATGTCTTCTTCTCCAATGAGGTTTTCGTTCGTGTCGTACAACGATGCTGTGATGTCGGCGGCACGCGGGGTTCGTTGCTCTAGATATAAAAAATGTACAGAATAAAGAGACGGCGCGCAACATTAGCTAATTAGACTCCAGTACACTAATCGTTAGACAAAAGCACGGGAAATGTTTATTAATAAATGAATGGCTAACGACAAAAAATACTAGTTACACTGTCTACATTGAAAGCCTTTGATATTGGAGCAAGAATTATATGCCCAGTGGGGCGCCTTTAGAAGGCTTGCTATCGTTCATACGAGATAATAGGTACAATAGTGCCAACATTTGATCTTTGAGATGTTTCAAATAATCTGCGCTTAGAAAACACAAAGCTGTTGTCTAATCTGCAAAGAAAAAAACACGGATATGTTAGGGTCGATTCGGACAAAGTAAACATGCACGATGTTAAAAAAACACGCCTTAGTTTATAGAACATTCACGCTTATGGGAAGAAAATTGTTTTTGTTATTCAATTCCCGATTTCTTTGTTTAAAACAAACTTATCTCCTATCTAAACACACTAGCAATCAACGATTAGCGGTCGATATCGAAACATGTACGCAAAACATCTGCGGTGAAGTTAGTTCACCTATCGCATTGAACAGAAATTTTACCGTGCGACCACAGACCAGAGACTTCTAATGTTCGCAATTTCTTTTCCAACTCGGAAACACGTACACCTAATATCCTATTGGCGCACAGATAAAAAAACAGTGAGAGAGATGCACTAACAACGCAGATACACACAAAATAATCAAATTTAAAGCAGAAAACACAACAAACATGCGCATTATTCAGAAAGTCTAAAAATAGATCACGCGAAGATTAAATCCGATAAAAAAGAAATCAAACTACGTAAAGGAGAATTGGATTAATTTCGTGTGTTGGTGGTAAAATAGCAGCTTGTGGCGATATGAACTCTTCTTACCTGTTAGTATTTCGTTGGTGCTTTAATGCGATGTTCTTTTCGGAGATGTTCTCAGTGAGTGACTTGTTGACTTGTTGAAGCTGCTTCACAGTCTGGGAATTCGCAGAGAAAACGAAAGTGTCGTGTAACATTGCACCTGCAAAAGGGCTTTCTTAAAAAAGCGTTTCTTAAGCGTAGCTGTTTAAGAGTAGTGGAATTGCAATTACGTCACTAGTGCAAAATATAATATTTAATGGGAAAAGAACGCATTTGAGCTTATCGCGATGCACGACAGTCAGAAGGATATAATGCTGCACGTGAGATTTTGCTAACAAGTGACGTCACAGGTTTTTAAAAATTATCTTTAAACTCAAATCCCTAAAATATTGAATAGCAAGAAAGGAAAAAAACCTTTTCTCTAATGAGAGAAATAAACAAAACAGCTTAGTGATCTCTTTTGCATAGACATGCAACAGGATTCCCATTAAGCTTATTAAACCACTTTTCTGAGGTACGACATCTTAATCCTTGCTTAGCGCATTTCGTTGGAAAACGCAGTTAGCTTGGAACCCCATAGCTTCTTTTTTTAATAGTAACCATAATTTCTTTTTCATAGTAATTATAAAATATATAATATATATATTATATATTTTATAATTACTATTAAAAAAGAAGTTAGGTTGGAGCCACATGGCGTTGGCGATGCCAAGACTCACCTTTTGGCGACGTCAAATCCAAGTACGACAATCTTTTATTAGTTGACTTTCTTTGCTTTAAAATGGTTTTGTAGCGGGTCACTGCATCTAGCGCAACCGTTTTCTCTACTTTATACTGTTTCACGACCTCTTTCAAGTACCTAGACACAATATTCAAACAGTATTTTAAACGGTTTAAAACAATCATTGGCATCAATCTATATTAAATCACAATTTATAAAGGGTGCATGAAGAAAATATATGTGAATTAGTTCTTTACTACAGGATACAACCCAGCGGGCACGCGACGATAAAAAAATTTTTATCGACGTTTTTTGGACGTCTTTTTTTGGTCCGTCCGTCCGTGGACGTGTTTTGTACCGACATGAAAAGTTTATAAAAATACGAAAATAAAAATGTAAGACTTTTCGGCAATGTTCTGAAATATAGTTTGATTTACTGCCACGGAGCTGAATTGACATTCAAAAAGACAAAATCTTTTTGAACAAGAGACTTTCGCTGATAATCTGATAACTAAAGTTTTTGATTCGCACTTTTTCTACTTTTAAGGTTTGTTATTTACAATTGCTTAGTAGGTTTAAGATGCATGCGAAGGATATATTTATATATGCATATTGGAGGACTTGAAAAGAGGTAAGCCATCGTATATTTATAGTGTGTTGTCTATTAGTTTCATTGATTATACTTAAAATCCCCGACTTGATGCCAAAATAGATATATTGCCCTTCACATCTATTCTGTATCTCCACACTTCTTGGAGTTTTTAGTTGTGTTCATGGGTCTTTAATTAGGTCATTGATTCCAATGTCTTGTAGAATACCAAGACAAGAGGTTCATTGACAGAGGATTGAGTCCATTTATGCTTTAAAGCACAGGCAGCTAGTCTTGATTGCATTAGATTTCCACAGTAGGAGCCACAAACTATCATGAATATATACAATCTAGGACTTTTAGTAAATGTGATGTAAAGTTCTCATAAAATTTTGTCGGTTTTTCAGCAAAACCAAGCATCCCTGCACCTCCGTCTCCATTGTGTGATGTAACATCAAAATCTGATTGCTGTTAAGTCATTTCGGGTATGTGTTGACTTTTTTAGGCATAAAAATGATGAATTACTTTTGAATTTTGTTTCAGATGTTTCCTATCCTATTCCACTGCCAAACTTTACCCCCAACCACTACTGGCTGGAAAGTCCACCGTCAAAAATTGCTGAAAATGTAAGATTTTTGGAATATCAATGCTGAAATGCTTTTCAAATAAGATTATCTTTTATAGATATTCCTCTATTTTTATAGGGGGGCTGTGTGGGGCTGAAATTAAACAACCAACTCGAACAAGTATAAGGAGACCTTCACCTATGGCATCATCAAGCCAATGTAAGTGGAAAGGATATATTTTATGATGCTAAAAAGTTATTTTTAGATATGAATCAGTTGAAGTCCCAATTTCCATTGTCAGAAGCAAGTAAGTGCAAAATCTGAGATGGCTCAATATTTTCACGTTGATTTGACATACACCCAGTAGTATAATTTTAATCTACCATAAGCCATCAATCTATTTTTTATGTGGTATAGTTTTAAGATTTCAATACTAGATTTTGCCATATATTTGCATGCATGGTAATATGGATATAAGTCGTTGCAAATAAAAAACTTGCGTTAACTTTTTTAGAATTGATCAATGCTGAAATATGATTACTTTTTTACATTAAAATTCTTGATATTTTTAAATTTTCTTGCAGCTTCAAATATAGTACAATAGCGGTTAATTCGAAAATTAACCCTTGTTATATGTTGTTTTGTTGTATCTTTGGGCAAGGTGTGAGTAACTTACATATCGAATGATAACTTCTAATTTAGAGTTTCAATACAAAGTGATCCACTTTCTGACTAAGGTTCGCGATGAAGTGAAAAAGCTGGTGGAGATGAATGTTATTGGGTGCTGCAATGGATTTGACTTAAGCCAGAAAGATAGTCTGGACAGCTTCAAGCTATTTGATGAATAACTTGGTGAAAACGATGCCAGATGCGCTCTTGTGAGTATATCTATTTATTCATGCATACTAAATATCCAATTTTATGGAAATTTTCGATTTAGGTTGATGAGCAACAGATTGATGACCAAGTTCAATTTTAACGGGAACAACGACAAATTTCCATTCCATCAAACCAACCTAATCAAAATAATTACTGGTGAGAAAAACTCTTTTATTACCAGATGTTTAAAATAAGACCACTGTCACAGCTCCGCAAAAAATATTGTTTACTGCACCAAAAAGTTTGAACTAAATCATGGTGTTTTGGCGTTATGTGGACATTAAATTCAGTGTGGTTATTTAATTTTGCAGTCACGTGATTTTCAAAGATTTTGTTGGGATTAGTTTTTTAATGTCTGTTTTGTATATCTTTTAGATGCCATTCCAAAATACTCAAATGACGAGGTCATGCGTTCCATGCTGCAGATCGAAAAGATGGGGGCGGAAGGACTCTAAATGAGAATACATAATATATGTTTTTAAAATGTGTTTTTTCTTTGTCTGTATTCATTGGTTGGATTTTCAATTTTCCCGTGTTAGCGTGAGCGTAGAATAACTGGAATGATAAATGATTTTATGCCGTTCAAAAAACGATTGGAAAACAGTTGAAAAAGTTTCAAAATAGTACTATATGGAAACTGAAGACGTCCTAAACAGACGTTTTTATCGGACTAGAAAAAGACGTCCTAAACAGACGTTTTTATCGGACGTGAAAAAGACGTCCTAAACGGACGTCCGAAACGGTTCCCGTATGGTACCATTGTAAGACCAAAAACGGACGTCCCGTCCGGGACGTTTTTTAGACGTCTTTTGTACGTTCGTGTACCCGCTGGGAAAGGTTTTTTTTTAGAAAAAACAATGCTTCGTGTCTTTCCAACATGGAAAACCAATGGTCGAATGTTGAATATTTGTGATCGCCAGCTTTGCTTGCGTGTGATTGTAATCCGAATGTAATGGGAATAGAAAACAAACAACAATAGTGCTATATTTTCTCAGCTATCTGGTAAATCAATTTTCTATTTCACAGGAAAAACTCATAAGGGATCAATCATATAATATATAATTCAGAAAACAAACAACTAAATATATAATTTGACGGTAAGAAGTACTAAAAAACAAACTTGTTCTCTAACAGTAGAGAGTCAACATCTACAATTCTCTGGTCGTCGTTATGTAGTACATAGTTGAGCTCTGCGTTCAATCGAACATTCTTCTGGTGAAACACATCTTTCTGGCAGAAAGAAAATCTCAACATTATCGACGAAATTTATTTTCCATTTAATGTTCCTTTAAATTAAATAAACGCTCGGGGCTGTGTGAATTTGTGTCTTTGCTTCAAAGGGACATTTACAGTAACCGTTGATGTTAATGTATATCTTAACTTAACTAAGTTCTAACAATACTGTAGGAGTTGTTGGGATATCTAGCTGAGGTTTAACAACACAAATGAGATGGTTATTTGGAAGCAGTATGAAATATACATACACACATTACAATGCTAGGATTATTGTTGCTATAATGACTATTCACAGTATTCCTACAAACATTTCAAAATGTTGAAGCTGAAAAACTTCTCAAATTAATAAAGAGGTAAATACAAAAACGCTATAAAGTTAAAAAACAATCAAATTTCAATATCAATGTCCTCTTCAATGCCCTTGTCAATTTTTGTCAAATTTTTGGTATCAGACTCTCCTGCAACGAAAAACAAACTACCGTAAATCCTCTAATTAACGCCCCCTTCTTTTCAACCCCTCCCTCTGATAAAGACCCCCCCTTTAAAACAAAAATATTGTAAAAACGCCTCCCAGTGCCAGTCTTAATCGCTCCCTCTCCTGAGAGGGGCGTTTATTAGAAATATATAAAAGTAACGGAATCCTCTATAATAAACCCCTCAACTAGCTTCTATATTGGCAGTAAATAATAGACACCACATCTCTTTTGTGGTTAAAATTTTTTTTTTAAAGAATTGGTGTCAAATATTTACTTAATAAAAAGAAGGAAAAATATTGTGTGAGATCATTTATTCTTTTAAGAAAATACAGGAAACTTCCGGTAATTATTTTTGTTTCGGTGAAAAAGCTTCAATGTCAAATACTTTTCCTTCCGTTTCTTTAACTCCTAATCTAATATTTCTGATGTCAGTTTGATTTTCGTGTAAAAATCGTATTGTGAGAGAACAAACAAACCAATTTTACGTTTACCGATTGCTGATTAGGTTATTCTGATCGGCGTTCAAAAAAGGATGGAGAAGGCTTGATAATTCCAATGATGCATGTCCAATCAATTCACTTTCTCCATCGTCCCTTTCTTTGAAAATTCCAATTGAAAACTTATCGTATTCTAACGCTTCATCTCTACAGTCTGGTTTAGCAAAGAGTATTTAGTTCTTATAGGAGTCCACTTGCCTTTGTAAACGTGATGCCGTTTTATATAAACGGGAGGCGTTCACATCTTTTCAGCGCCTCCTTCTATAAACGCTCCCCTAAAATCTCGGTATATGAAATAAACGCCCCGCGCGTTTATTTGAATGTTTACGGTACTCATTTTTATTATTATTTGTTGAAGAATTTGTCAAGAGAAACCAACCAAGGTTCTTATAAAGAAGTTGTGTATTTTTTAGTCTCATAACTGTAGAAAATTAATTGGCCATGTTGCAAGAAAAGAAGTAGGAAGCTTTGTTTTGAACTCAAAGAAAGATTTTCCTGTTACCCGTCCCAAAGGAAGACCACCAAAGCGCTGGAGGGACCAAATAAGAGCTGATACAAAGCAGCCCATCTTGACTGCTGTAAGAATGGCGAAAGATCGAGTCAAATGGAGTTTAAATGTGGCAAAGTTTATGCAAGGATCCACTGGGTTATGCAGATAAGTCAAGTTGACGATGGCGTTTATTATAAAAATCCTTCAGAAGTGCAGCATTTACTAGAGGAGATAGGGTATTCTATGGAAAGTTCACCTCAGTCTCCACTTGGTTTTTCTCATCTTTGCATATTTGTAGTTCTTGCTCCAGCGTTTGTATCTGCAATGTACAGACACGCTTTTAAATACAACAATTTGCAAAAGAAAAATCAGAAAAATCCTTTTTAAGATGTGATGATCTTCATGACCGTATTGTATATTGTTATATACATATATATTATAAGGTCACCGTTTCGTAAGCACTTTCCAGCTGAACAATCAGACTCTCCTTGCTACTTTGATTGGACAATTTCGTCGTTTTCTCCACTTCTGTTTTTTTTGCCTGCAGAGAGTGTAGCAATAAATTGTCTTTTTGACACTCTGTGTACAGTTGCTTCAAGTTGCAGAGATCTCTCTCTCGAAGAAGGTTTTCGTCACGGGAAAACTGAAGTAGACTGTTCAACGTCTAAATTAAGGTAAAAATAAAAATGAAGGAAAATAATTGGCAGTACAGTTCTCTGCATAGATGAAGAAAAACTAGGTTTAAAATTCCAGCCTTTTATCTAAATTAACACAACGATCACACCTTCCTTGTTCCACAACGACCTTCACAAATTAAAGAAAACAAAAGTGAAAGATATTTACAGAACTAGATGGGTTGAACGTATTGAAGGCTTGGGTGTGTTTTGATAAAACTAGTTGGAGGAGGTTTTTGTTTTAATGTAATTAGTAATTTCAAATTTATTGCTTGCCTTGCAATGACGAAAAATGGCCTTGATCTTTGTCTGCCTACTACACGTACACTCCAAGCTATTGTAATAGATATTTTAGGTGCTCTGGAACTAATAATATCTCTAAAAACACTCCTTGTGATTCCATTTGTGATTATTATAAGCGCAGCATGACAATCCCCATACTTGACAACTTCTGTTCTAATTTAAATAGAAAATTTCAGTAATGATGCAATTACTGCTTACCAAGGTCATATACCTCATAGTCCCCAGAATCTCTGCAACCTTGCAACTCGTTGAATTTAAAAGATACAAGAATATTCAGGGTTTTAAAATACTAGCAACCACTCCAGTAACATCATGCGAATGCGAGAGATCTTTCTCACCTAACAGATCCATTGATCAACAAATGCTAATCATAGTTAACCGAAATCGGATTGTGAATCCAAAAAACATTTTTCCTATGACAGCTAAAAAATCGCTATCTCATTTCTAATTGTTAATTCACTACTTGTGTGATGAACCATATGGTAGGCATTTTGTCTTATGGCCAAGCCTGTTTCAAAAATGTAAACTAGGAAATTAAACTTGTATTGCAAACTAATGCAGCATTTTTAACATATTTTTGTGCCAACCAACCCCAACCTAGAGCCTTATTCCATTTTCTTAACTCTTACATAAACAATTTATATCTAAGGTGACACTAATTTTTTATAGAAGAGTAGGCATAACAAAAGTTTGAATACCTTTATCTTCTTAGCATCTTCTCCCACACCAGACATGCGTCCTTCCACTTCATGGTAACTGCTCAAAACATCTTGGAAGCCATTGATTTCAATTTGCTAGAGATAACATTGCAATGAAAAACTATTAACAATAGATGTCAACAAAGTCCGATTGCAAATAGTGAAAATTTGAAAAATATGAAAATATTAGTTCTTCTTCTTCCTTTTTCAAAAATAAAATAAAATAAACTTAAATCTATAATTGCCTGTGAATGTTGGTAAGGCTTTGAAAAATTATGTGCCTTACACGCGCCTGTAACAGCATCATCATCATCATCATTTACATTTTTCACGTCTATTTTCTATGCCAGCATGGGTTTCAACAGATGATATTCCCCACAATTTTGTAGGTTTAATCATTTGATGATTCATTGGAGCAGGTGTTTTTACAGCTGGATGTCCTCCTAACGCCAACCCCAGTAAGAGGGAAAACAATTACAAATATTTTAAGCGTGTATTATTCCTTTGAAAAAAACTAAAGAAATAATTAATCTAAATTATGTAGAATACAAAATGTAAGCTCATAAACATAATAATCAGTGCTGTAACCATAGCTTTTCTCTAACTCATGAAATCAATCAAACTGACTGACTCATCAAAAAATTTTAATAGTTCAAACACTCTCTTATTCTTTTAGCTAAAAACGTAGTTATAGTGGGTGCTGTGGATTAAAAAGTGATTTTTTCAAAGTGTACCTTGAAGATATGTATTTCATATAGTTATAATATATATAATATAATTGTTGAGATAAACAAAGATAACTAACGAAACTTTATCTCATTCTTTGTTCTTTATCGAGAAATTGCCATACTGTACTGAATTATAAGTTTAAGCAATCTATTTTGTGAGAAAAATGGTCTCCATCGCTGATGCAAGAACGTGTTTTTGTGGTTCTGGTTATTGAGGATTTTCTGAGTGTTTATTTGCGCTTTCAATCTTATATTTTTAAGACATTTGACATAAGACGCTTCAAATTGCAGTTATCCTTGTCATAGTTTCTACCGTTTATTCCTTGTTGCGGTTTTTTCAAATCCCTCAAATCTGCAAGTTTTCAACATCAATCATTTTCCGGGTTGTTGAGGATTTTCGAAAGCTTGTGTTGTAACCCCAGGGGACTGCCTCATATCCCGAAGAAATAGGATTTTTGAGCGTGGGAAACCTATACTTTTCCATAATCATTATTATACCATATTTCATTTATCAATATATTTTCCCTTACAACTGCTGAGCGCAATTACCAAGAAATTATCTACCAATTAAAATCCTTTTTACGGTGAACTTCCGTTCATAATTATCTCTAATTGGAAGATTGTTTTGTGGCTCTCCATCCTTATTGCACCCAAGTAATTATCAAACTATTCTACCATCGTATATATCTGTATTAATACGCCATACCTTATAACAAAAACCTACTTTACCCTAGATCAATGTCAACAATCTGACTCTTTGCGTACATCTTATTACTGTTGTGAATATATCTGTCCTGATTTTAACGCCCGGCTGCTTGCCACCGGGCGAACTTCTTCTGGACAGTTTATTGAAACATCAGCAAAAATGCATGCATGCTCATATTGCAAATATGAACTACGAACTGCAACAGAAATATGCCGGCATATGCAAAAAGTGCCCAAAAAGACCGATACCAAATCACACACATCAACCAAGTACACCAGCTAACATAACTCAATCCTTTTCAACATTAGCCAACACTCCAAAAACACCTCGAATTCTACCACCAGACACCAATTCTTAAAGATGTAAAAACTGCTCATCTTGATTCACCTAACTTACCAGATTTTGAACCAGTAGGTAATGTGACCTCATCACATAATGGTTTAAAAGGTCAAGAACTTGTTAGCCTTATCGACAAAGCTTACTTGCGCATATTAACCTGGAGAAAAAATGTGTTTCTGGTTCCAACTGGTAAACAAGGAAAGAGATTCATAAAACTATTATCTTTTTGGCTGGAACAATTATCAACACTTATCGCATACCCTCCCGTCTTATAATTGCAGGTGGTCAAGAGTTATCTTCCCAGGAAGGCACCACCCAAGGTGACAATCTAGCGATATTATTTTATGGCCTGGGTCCAACAGTTCTGCTCAATGTGTTAAGAACTAAAGCATCAAATGTAAAACAGGTGTGGCTTGCCGATGATGCCACTGGAGCTGGTCGATTGTCAAATCTGAAATCCTGGTGGGATACGGTTATAACAGAAGGTAAAAAATTTGGGTACCACGTCAATGCCGGAAAATCATGGTTGATAATCAAAGATCCAAATAATCTAGACCGAGCAAAGACATTATTCCAAGGTAGTGATATAAATTTTACCACAGAAGGGAAGCAACATCTTGGTGCGTCAATTGGTAGCAAATCATTTACAGCCAAATATGTATCGAACAAAGTCAAAGAGTGGTGTAAGGAGATCGAAAGACTCTCTGAATTCGCGAAAACTCAGCCACATGCCACATTTTCGGCCTTTATTCATGGCGAACAACACCGCATGACTTACTTCTTACAAACAATTGAAGGAACGGAGAAATTTATAACACCACTTGATGACGCAATATTTTCAAAATTTCTTCCTTCAATATTTGGTTCTACAATAACAGAACAAGATATGAAACTATTTAGATTACCGATAAAACATGGCGGTTTAGGTATTCCAAATTTTACAGAAAAAGCACCTATCGAATATGGTTACTCGAGATCAGTCACTGCTCCACTTATAGCGATAATGGCATTACAAGGTAACTCTTTACCAGACACAGAAGAAATGAAATCAAAGAAACGAGATATCAATAAAACGAAGGAAGTAATCCTTAAAATGAAAGTTAAAGACGTGGAGAACACACTTACACCCGAAACATTGAGAGTTGTTCAACAAACAAAGCAACAAGGGGCTTCCAATTGGCTAAGTGTTCTTCCTCTTGCCGAACACGGTTTCAACCTAAACAAGGGGGAGTTCCGAGATGCACTCTGCCTTTGTTTTAATCAAACCATGGACGCACTGCCTTCCCAATGTCCTTGCGGAGAAAAGTTCAACGCAAACCATGCTTTGAATTGCAAGCGAGGAGGATTCGTAATAAGCAGACACAACGAAATTCAAGATTTTAAAGCGAATCTACTTAAAAAAGTGTGCACCAACGTTGAGTTAGAGCCGTCGCTGCAACCAATAACAGGCAAAGAGTTATCGAAAAACTTGATTAAAGGTTATTATAATTAACATCTTATACTAAATTAGAGCGTTTACTAAACTTTAGGACTCACAATTTTCAGAAATGTATTATATTGTATTATGGAGAAAAGATGAAAGTGTAAAAAAATTAAACAAGCCATTAAACCTTTTTTCAGCTGGATGCCCTTCTTAACACCAAGCCCAGTGAGAGGAAAAACAGTGGTGAGTTAACCCACGCAAGGTACCAACATCATATTTTAAACTCTGTGGCAGCTGTGCTTCAGTCTTCTCATTATTAAAATTGTTGCCTGCGCAACAAATACAATTGTATACAAATACGATTTTTACTGTTTCGCGTACGTTATCGCGTAGACATATTTTTATGTTTTGTCCTACATAATTTTTCATTTGGTCTACATTATGACAGGCTAACACAGTTATTCTTTCTCATAGAACTAACGAGTGCAATTTTAATGGGTTATATAGCTGCAGTGCTCCAATTAGTTGTTCAAAAGTGATTCGCAAATTTTTGTCAGGCCATGTGCATTCAAAGTTAATTCATTGTCCTTTACCGCATTTTTATGTCTCCTTGCAATGTGTTTGTTAATCACTACTCAAGCTGTTGCTGGCTCTCTCTCCACATGCTAACATTCAATGCCCTGACATAGAAAATGTGACCGATCGATTTGCCGGTGACCTGAATGTCTCCATGGACCAGAGTCACCTGAAACCATCTATACTATTACAGTGGAGAAGGCCAGCCCAGAGGCTAAACCAAACCGCGGAAAACATCTATACTGCGGGTGAATGCGCACCATCGCTGGGTCAGATAAATCTGCAGCTCGTTGGGGGCTTCAAGTGCTCTACTTTCAGGCGAGCTCGAGTAGTGAAATATAGAAACAAAATGAAAAAAATTATATTTTGTAATCTACAATAACTTTGATCAATCATGCTGGTTTCAGTGCAATTGCATTCGTCGCGGCATTTGACAAATGGAGAAATTATTATGACGTGCATCGTATAATTAAAACGTTAATCGCTCAGCTAAGTTCTTTGTTATCCATTCAATTTATTTTTGGAGATTTTCCCCTCTGTAGGCATGCTTTATCCACATGATTTAATATTAACTTTAACAACATAAATACTATATGAGCTTCTCTCCAATGTGCTGATTGCTTTATGCCATTCCAGCATTTGTCTGCCCTCTGCCGCAGTAAAAAAGTAGTTATGTATCGTCTAGGATCTACACTTTAGTGTAGTGACTGGTCCCTTTAGGGATGAGTAACTTGTGGCATAGTTCCAAATGGTTACTGCAATATGACGGCTTCTTTGACACGCCAGGTCATTAGGGGTTTAGGATGTAGACACAGCATGCTCAGATTTTTATAACTGAAACCACGTTTTTCCTTTTTTCCCTGATTTTCTATAATTATAATTATTGTTGATTGTATTAGAAATAATGATCAAAATTTTAATATCAAATGAGAATTTCTCTGTTCAGCTAAATATTAATAAACACAATCAAATGTTTCCAGCAAAAAAAACATATTACAAATTTGTAATATATTTTTTTTGCTGGAAAAATTTATGTAAACACAACTATGAGATTCCTATTTTAATTTTTTTTCCCTCATGAAAATTTATGGGAATGCTCAATTATCAACACTTGAAAGAAAAATTTATGCAGAATATATTAATTCTGTACAAAAAGCGTGCAACAAAGATCACTGTTTGACCTAAATTTTTTTAACTTATTAGATTAAACATCATTGTTAGGTTTAACCAATGTGATAAAACAATTTGCACGTGTTTATAACGTGACAAAAACATAACATAAGTATATGTCTAGTATACGTGTATTCTTCTCAGAATTTTTAAAAATATTTTTTCTTCAATTTACGTAATCGAGCAGGTGCGTGACAAAAAATGCGTCTTGCGCATTTCAAGGAACATGTCAAGGTGCACCTCTCCTGAAAAACAGTATGCATGTTCCACGTGTTAAGCCGAGTTCATGTTAAAGGTTTAGTTTTCACTAAAAACCTTTATTTTTTTGTTTTTGCCGCATCTACTCGATTATCTCTGGTTGTTGGAGATGTATGTTGGTCGAATCTACTTTAAGATTTGAAAAACCTTATGTTACACCACTGATATTAGTGGTGATCGCTAAGATTTCTTAACACTTATGGAAGAAAAATTAGAGAAATAACAAATTGCAACTTGTAAGATGTTTTCATTGATTGAATTTTTATTACAGAAAAGGATGTAAACACAAGTATTTCCATCTTCATCATTCAGTTATTATATAGTTAGTTTTTAACAAGACATTTCGTTTAGTACTCTGAGTTTTGTGGTTTTACACTCGTCAGCTAAACTGATTGTGTTTTAAACGTAATTTCTTGTTAATTTTTTATTTACCCTCTTATAAAACCTCTTACCGCTCTAAAAAAATGTTCTTATTATCATTGGTAAACATTAACCGTCCATGATATTATAGTTAGATGCAAACACATTCAAATATATGCATGCTCACCAACTGTGAAACTTTGTTTTTGTAGATATCCCTTTCTACTCTCACTTCTTCAATTTCCTTCATGAGAATTTTAACAGCTTCTTTCTTGCTCTCCAGTTTCTTCTTGCATATACCATACTGAAAATTGGTTTAAATACATAAAATTGATCTAGACATGTAACAAATCTTCAAAAAATTTCAATTTCGGAAAACATTCAACATGTATTATACACATTTTAGATAATTTTAAAGTGATAATTATATAAATGGCCTTTCAACAATTTCAAAGTTTTTATTAAACTCATAGAACAAAAATAATAATTTAAATAAACTTATAAAGGTAATACATTTGCCATTGTTTGCAGAGGGATATCAACCCCACTCCCCTGAAAATGAAATTTCAACCTCCTAATTTACACAGATTTTCAGATTTCTGTCAACCTCCAGCCCCTAGAAGATACATAAATTATACCACGGATGCAATTGGATGGATTAAAAAGGACATTATTTCTTAAGTTGTTCCAGGCCTGGCATTTAGAGGCGCGCGTTGGCCACAGCAGACCCTTGAGCAATTTTGGCAGAAGGAGTTTGATTTGTTTCTGCATGACTCAAACTGGCATTGCTTTCTTTTCCGAGATTGGTGTTCTTCACCACTGATTGCTGGCATTGACCTGGGGGATATTTGAGCCACTTCTCGGTTGGAAGTTATGGGGTCCACACTATCTTTTGGCTTACAAAGCTCTTTTATGAGCTCAAGCAGAAACTGTCTCCTTGACAACTTCGATTTATCTCAGAAGCATGCAATGACTTGTCTTTCATCACCAGCTCAGCGTTTGGTACCTCCCATCGTTGTTTCCTTATCGTGCCTAAGATTGTTGTCTTTCTCAGCTTGGGTTCTTCTGCTAACTTCAGACTGGTAAAGAAATTATCCGTTGTTATGTTGTAGCCTTTCTTGTAATAAGGTTGCAGAAGGTACAAGCACACATCACCAGGAACATCGGTACATTTTGGTTGGCTTAGATCTTTTCCTAAATATGGTTTTCCATTGCACAGGTATTTGGACTGATCATCAGCCTAAAGCCAATTTATCTGGCTTGTTTGCCATATATTGTGTAAAAGGGCATCTTGTTTTGCATGGAAAAAGTTGCTCATCAATAGTCAAATCAAAGCTTGGCACGTAGCATTTCTTACAATTTTCTATGAAGCAATTCCATACCTCAGAAATCAAGCAAAATTTGTCAGTTTGTCTTCTTTGTCTCCAACTATAGACATTATCGAATCTCAAATGCTTCATAATTTTTTGGTATCTATCATGGCCCATGGTTTTTCTGAATATTGGATGCCCCCATTCGTTACTCCAAAGTTGCATTACAGGCATGTTCTTCCCAACTAACACTCCCCAAGCAATTTGGAGACCTATGAAACTTTCTAACTGTTCAAAAGGTAAATCAAAATTTTCATCATCTTCAATCCTGATAGTGTGCTTTTGAACACACCTGAGCATAGGCTCATCTATAAACAGATGGAGAGCACTGTAGGGACTTCCATGCACGACAGATCTTTGACAATGCGATGTTGGACCAGGACATTCAGAAAACACATTAGCCAAAGAAGCTTTTTCCATACAGTTCCAATTTGTGCTTTCAAGTCCATGCTATCATTTTGAGGTGCAAGTACTTACAGAAGGAACATCTACTGGAGCAGAAACTGTGTCTTGCTTGGCTTCATCAGAGCCTGTCTCACTGTCAGAACTTCCTACTTCAACATTGTGAGTAGGAATAAACTCCTCATCTTGCACTAAGTTTCTTCATCTTCATCACAAGAGTCATCTATCTGATCGGTTTGCAAACGTTCAAGTGCTTGTTGTACAGTGAGGTTGTTGCCTCAAGCCATAAGAAGAGAAAACAGTATCTCAAAATCGCTAAAAACAGCCTAACAAGATTTATATGTGAGAAAGTCAAAGATTATTTTTGCAAGAGGCTACACACTGAACAACCTTCAAGTCAGTAAGAAAAACATGACATATTTTAAAAGTAGGCAATTTCTATTTAGGCAAAACTCTACAATACACCACTTATTCTAGCTGCATGCACTACCACTATTAGATCTGCTACCCAAAAAAATTCAAAATTATAAAGCTTTCATCTGACTAAAATTTAGTTCTTTTTTGGTCAAGCCTGTGAAACAACTAACTAAGTAAGTAAGTAAACAGTCTAGCTTCCACTTCTCTGAAATCCGTTATAAATTAGGTCAATTGTCACTTCATTGTTGCGCAAATGCATTGTCAGCAACAACAAGAATTTTTGTTGCACTTTTATAGACGAATAATCTCCTCATAAGCTGCGGCCATAAGTTGCCTCATAGCAACAGCGTCAAAAATCTGACCAGTCAAAATCCAAAAGCGGTCAATTATGACCGCTCCGGGCTTCTAGTGTTAACGGGTTAACTTCACACTTTTTCCTAATTTCAAGAAAACATCATTATCACTAAGAAGTCGTCGTATTTTAACTTGTTAAAGCTGTATTTTGCTAGCGAAAATATGTGCCATGACATTGTATATCATTAAAATTTCGATATGATTGGTTCAATAACGAATTATCGAATTTCAGGATAATTGTATTACTACGGCACAATTAATTATAAGTGCCAGTTGGTGGACATTCTAAACAGCATTTGCATTTTCTTCTTGTTTTCAAACGGGACTCCAATTGTGCATAATTAATTCACCAAATGTTTAAAAGCAGCTGCATCGATCATTGAATTTATCAACAAAACAACTCTATTTATTTATAGCTTTTAATAATACGCGCAAATATAAAATATTTATAATTGTTACCGCCAATACTTCAGGCTCACGTAAGTATTATTGCATGCCCGGTGCCGATCAGGCGCGCAACTTTTCGTGGCCTGAATGGTAAGGCGTTGGTTCGGCTCTTGACTGAAAGGTTCTGGGTTCGAGACCAAGCTATCACAAAGTTGTTTAGTGAGCAGTTATAAATAAACAACGCCGTATTTCATCACAAATAACCGTAGCACAAATGGGAGGAATTAAATGCACTAAAACTCCGGGTCGTGGTCTTCATTATAATGCTTTAAATTAGCGTTCTGGAAGACGCGTTAAAAAACAAACCAACATAACATAACATCTTAGTTAAGCCTGTTAAAGCATATCACAAAAATCATGAACAATATGAAATGAACAATAATGGCGTCAATGCGAACGGACGTACTCTTAACTGCTATATGTTTTATCTTGATTTTTTATGTCAGAAAACATGCTTTTCTTTCCCCAGATGGGATTAGTATTACAATTGGTGAGAATGATGTGTACGATACTATAGAAGAGAGCTTTGTTTATTCGACATTATGGATTACAAGAAAAAATAAATACTATTACAAACGATCTGTCAAAAGTTTTATTCAACTAGAACTACTGATTTTATTATGTGGTGACATAGAAACTTGTCCTGGTCCTAAACAAAATTATTTGGATTTAAATGAGCTGTTAAAAGTGAAAGGTTTTTCGTTACTACATCAAAATATTCGTGGATTATGTGGGAAGGCGGATTTAATATCAGATTTATTATTTACACACAATAACGTTGATATTCTCTCTCTCAGCAAAACTTTCATAGCAACAGCAAGTGACAAATGTTGAGATCGGGGGTTATACTTTTGAAAGCAAAAATTGTGATAAAGGAATAGGAGGTATCGGTGCATTCATTAGAGATGGAATACCATACACGCGAAGGGAAGATTTGGAATGTGACAAATTAGAGTTACTTCGGCTCAAAATATTGTTCAAAAATGCTAAAAAGTTTCTTTCTTGTTGCAGTGATCTACCGACCCCCTGACACCTCGAAGCATCTGTGTAAAAATTTTAATAAATTTTTCAATAAACAACTCCAACTTTCTCATAATTAGAGCAAAGAGATAATTATCCTTGGGGATATAAATTGTGATTACCGCGACTCAAACGACCACCATGACATAAAAATACTTTCTACAAACAATGGCTTTAAACAACTCATCAACAAACCAACAAGAATAACAAAGAACATTTCAACCTTAATAGACGTTATTTTAACCAATTCCCCAGAGAAAATCGTTTCTAACAATGTTCTACTGTGTAACCTAAGCGACCACAAGATGATTGGTGCAATACAAAAACAACAGCAACTAAAATATCAACCAAAAACAGTTAAATCTAGAAACTTTAAAAATTACTATGCTGACTCTGTTCACAACGATATAACAAACACCAATTGGGAACCACTATTAAATTCAAATCACCCTACATATGCATGGGGATTTCTAAAGAAACATTTGGTTAATTTATCAAATACACACGCACCCTTCACAACAAAGACTATTAAAGGAAAACCTTGTCCTTGGTTGAATGGCAACATCAAGCAGCAAATGAACTATCGCAATACATTACTTCGTAAAGCAAGATGGAGAAGAGCTGAGAAACACTGGGCAGATTATAAGCGAAAAAAAAACGAGTAAATAACCTCATAAAATCTGCTAAAGCTGAATACCATACCAAGCTCCTTGAAGAAAACGTTGGGAAACCCGAACGCTTTTGGAAATACATAAAAAACCTTTTCCCTACTAAACCTAAGAAAAATGTTTCCAGTACGAAATTCAAACTCGATGGTGAACTGGTTCAAGATAAATCTATCATAGTAGAAGGTTTCTGCAGCCTCTTCCAATCCGCCGCTTTCAAACTGAAACTTAAAAAAAATAAAATTCCAGGATTTTATTTGGTCAAAGTTGATCAAAGAAAAGGGTGAACACCACAACTCTTTTCCACTTTCGTCATGTTTCTGCACCAGAAGTGAAGAAACACCTGAGAAAATTGAAGAACAAAATATCAGAAGGTTTAAGACAAGATTCCGATACGTATTATAAAAGACTGTGCACACGAACTTGCACCTTACGTTGCATATATTATCAATCTATCACTCAAGAATGCTGCAGTACCGACCAACCTAAAAACTGCAAAAGTAACCCCTATTTATAAGGATGGCGAAAAATCTAACTTTACAAATTACCGTCCTATATCAATATTGCTAGTTATTTCAAAAATACTCAAGCGTTGTGTCAACAGTCAACTGATTGAACACCTGGAACACCATAATCTTTTTTCCAATCAACAGTTTAGCTTCCGGAAGAATCGAACCACAGAGTCTGCATGTATTACTTTTCTTGACGATATTCATAGAGCTATGGACAGTTCCAAACTAACAGGTGCACTATTCGTAGACCTAAGTAAGGCCTTCAACACTGTCACTCACTCTTCGATCATAGGAAAACTACCAGAGTACGGTATAACCGGTAACGAGATGGAATGGTTCACAGACTACCTTTTTGGACGGATTATGAGAGTAAACTACAATGGAGCATTGTCAAAACCTCAGTTTATTCACTGCGGAGTACCCCAAAGGTCTATTCTAGGCCCTATCCTGTTTCTTATGCACTTCAGTAATGTATCCTCACTCCTGAAACACTGCAAAATTCTTATGTATGCTGATGACACGGTCCTCTATTTCCACTATCACGATCTGCTTGAAATTGAAAAAGCCCTCTCTGAAGATCTCAAAATTTTATCAACATGGCTTGAAGAAAATCAACTGATCGTAAACCTCTAAAAAGGGAAAACCAAAGTAATGATGTTTAGTAATCGTGCTCGTCTGAACAAGCAAGAAAGAGAAATAAATATTGAGTACAATTTACAGCAAATCAATGTCACCGATTCATATAAATATCTTGGGGTTGTACTGGACCAAACTATATCTCTCAATCTTCACTTCGACATGGTTAGCAAGAAAATAGCAACAAGAATTCGCTTGCTCCGAAAAATTAAACCTCTTCTAACTGAAATTGCTATCTCGAAAATCTACCAAGCCTTCATAATACCTTTAGTCAACTACTGCTCATTAACTAATTTCTACCACAACTCTTCAAGAAAATTAATTTTATCGTCATTTGAAAATCGAATAAGAGCACTAACAAACAACCGAAATGTGCCGAAAATGTTGCAGACGTGCGAAAAGAAATGCTGTAAAACTGTTTATAGATGTATACACGAACACTACCCTTACTTCCAGGAGTACTTCCAATTAATTTCACATAGCATTGGTACACAAAACAACAAAACCTTACTGAGAGTTCCTAGAGTCAAGCTGGAAAATACAAAGAAAGCCTTCTTCTACAATGGCGTTCTGATATTCAACAAATTACCAACAGAAGTTCGTGCTGAAGAAAATTACAATTTATTTTGTAAGAAACTGGACAAGATCTTTTAATTTAAACAGGTTTAATATAATTATATTCTGTTCTAGGTAGTGATTTCCCAGAGCCACACTATATATATAGATGCTAATTTTTCGCCATTCTTGTGGGCTTTGAAAGTCAGTAATCCAGTGTGTTTAATACCTTTTTGTTTTGTTTTCTTATAGATAATTTTACTGTATATCTCTAACTTTTATTTAATTCTAATATTTAATCCTATTGTAACTAGTGTAGATTATTTTATCAGGTCTTTTATGAAAAACAGTGTTTGCACTGAGTATTATGTACCTGTATAAATATTAAATAATAAATAAATGAATAAATATGCGGAACATTGAATTGTAGCTATAAAACAAAATTACCGATCGCACGCCTCACAAAAAAATAATCAAATGAGGCGCGCGATTGACCACGCACCTGCAAATTTCCTTATGGCCAGGCCTGTGTTCTTTTATTACATTCTTTCACTAGACAATAAAATTCCCTTGAACAGTGATGCAGATTTCCCACTCTTACAACAATCAAAATAAATATATATATACCCAACCAAACGGAACAACCCACAAATGTATTTATATATATATATATATAATGATGTTAAACCATGAACTGCTGATCTTTCATTTCTTATAATTTTTTTTATTGGCTAAATTTTTTACCTCTAAAGTCGAAAATAAGTTACTACATTAAAAATGCCTGAAACTTGCACAACACAGAGAAAATTGCTTTGAGCCATTCTGATCATCACAGAATCAAAATAGTGTTAAAAAAGCAAATTAATATTAAAATCGGCTGTTATAACAATTTTGTTGTCCCAATTTGATTTTACAGCAATTATTAGTTCTTCAAACTTTGAAAGCCAGCCAAAACATAATCAATCAATGACGAATTGTTTTTAACCAAGTTTCAGACATTGTTATTATCAAATTTGTACTTGTGAAGATTAATAAGAACGCGCTAAAGTAGAGGCAAGTGATTGCGTGATTAAAATGTATTAGTTTGAGTTTGTTATACCTGTTTCCTAAATGTTTTAGGTGACGATCAGTTATATGTGTGTGTTATTAAAACACTATGAACTTTCAATATATATATATACTATAACAATTTATCAGATAATCAATCAGTTATGAAATTGTTGACATAAAACTTACATGCATTCAAGTAAACAATATAATGATAAAAGCTCAACTTACTTCATTAATAAGTGCCACTGAATCTTCATTTGTGGCATTAGTCTTGTTGGGCATCATTTTGCATAATAAACACACACAAAAATCTTCATTTTATCAATATATGTATGTATGTATATATCTCTCTCTATATATATATAGATAATGAAAAACAACCTTTGTTGTTAGTACTTAAAGTTTCATGCTTTCGCAATCATCAGCTAGCTACAGTGAATTAAAACCGTTAAAATATAAATGCTACAATGCAATAACTTCGTGACGTCATTTGATGTTTTTTAGTTTATGTTTGTTTTGGTGCCGACATTTGTTGATTAGTTCGCTGCGTTTGTTGAGGAGATTGGGGTCGTTTGATGTCAGGATATAAAGTTTTTCTTTTAGGCAAAGTGAGCATCTATTGGAGTTTGGCTTGATCTTCGTAATGTACGCTCACTTTGCCTAAAAGAAAAACTTTATATCCTGACATCAAACAACCCCAATCTCCTCAACAAACGCAGCGAACCAATAAACAAATGACGGCACCGAAACAAACATAAACTAAAAAACATCAAATGACGTCACGAAGTTATTGCATTGTAGCATTTATATTTTAACGTTTTTAACGGTTTTAATTCACTGTAGTTAGCTGATGATTGCAAAAGCATGAAACTTTAAGTACTAACAACAAAAGTTGTTTTTCATTATCTATAAATTTATTCGCTCCTCATGTCGATCACTCTATGAGAAGAAGTTTTACAACTATCACACATATATATATATATATATATATATATATATATATATATATATATATATATATATATATATATATATATATATATATATATATATATTTTGTTGTGAAATCTTCTTCTACTCAGGATATAGTGCTCGATAAACTGCGCGTTGCAGAAAGAGCGAGTTAGTTGATAAAGAAAAGATTCAATAATTTATTTTCCAGAACTTAAAGTTTCATGCCCGTTCTGGACAATCTTCAGCTAGAAATAAATTGTCAATACAAAAAAACTGTTAAAAATATAAATACGACACTAGCATGTTTTCATTATTCGCGTCACAATCCTTTACGTGTTATCGTCAGGATTGTGGAGCATTAGGAGATGTTTTCGTCGATGGCGGCATTTAGCAATTATCTCAGTTCTTTTATTGAGAAGATTTCTCCCAGGATAATTGACTATTTCAAATTTTTCTTTTAAACACAGTGAGCAATATTTCGATTCTGGGCTGTAAGGTTTCGCTTTTTTAACGATTCTCCAGGTGACAGTGGGAGTGCCGTTTAATATATATATATATAGGTTTTAATGTCAAGCTAAATACAAGACAATGTAATATGCATGTAATATCGTGATATATAAATAATATGGGAAGAAATAATATTAGAAGACTTTTGTTTGGATACATGTAATGATTTGTCTGATGTTTGCAGATGATATACAGATTTTTAATACTAAGCCACTTTTACCTTGCAAAATCAATCTGCTTTATGTATATCAGGGCCGTCGAAACTCGGGTGTACATCCTACGTCATTAACTTTATGATCTCTAAATTGGCAGCTTAAAATTTTAATTAAAAAAAGCCATACTTCAATCAATCATATTTTTTCTCAACACAATGTATATACAATAAAAATCTATTCAGTAATAATATATATAACTAACTGTGATAAAGTAAATAAGTTCCGAAGAAAATTTAAATATATTTTATCTATAATAAATATATTACTATACTTATGTGTGTGTGAGGTACAAATAATATCCGAACTAAAACAAAGTAATGACCTAATATACTAATATAGATGAGGAGAGAGAGTTGAGTGCAGTGCAGTGAACAACTAACTTTTGTTTACATTCTTTTTTCGTTGTTTATCTAGCGAGAAATTGAATTTGTCTTGGCTGTTTCATTGGTACATGTGTATCATTAATGTTTGTGATCATCCTTATGATCACTGGAGGTTAAACTGACAGCCTATGGTGGAATATTGATGGAAAACCAACAGTAACATTTGTTTGTTGCCTGATCTTTCTTTATTTTCTCCCAACCTTACTTTCTACAGCAATTATATCTCATCATTTGCAACTTCCTGTATCTTGTTTATTACTTCCATCTAGTAATTGGCTACCAAAGCAATTAAATAGTAATCAAAATTTTGCTTAATATCCTGTAATAAAGTCTCTGCTCCTCTCTTAAACTATTATTTTACTCTGTATATATAACATACTTTTCATTCTATTATTTATAATCATTCTGTAAATTTATATATATATATATATATTTCTTTTTTTTATATAACCCCCTTTTTATATAACTATTAACTTATTACCATCTACGCATTTTCATCTTGCATCAGTTCTTACAGAAATTGGAAGTGTGTACCCTGTTTCAGATAATCAAAAGCCTAAATTCCCATGCGGGTCATTGGATGGTCGAGGTGGTTCTTTTTAGGAGAAGTATATCTGGAACAGAACACCTTTCAAAACTTCTATACTACTACATGCCACGTTAAGAGCTTCCGTATTCTATGAATACAAGCAGCATTGGATAGGCTACCCTAGTCAAACTAATCCTAACACCACTACAAATACCTACTACCACCATAGCAAATATGCCAAGGAAGTGTGACACCATACGACGTGGCTGCCAGCGCGGGTCCTTTTTAGAGCCAGCGCTGACAGTGGTATCAGCAAACGTTGAGGGCTTCTCAATTGCTAAACAACATGTTTTAGCAGAGCTGTGCAGCAACCTCCAATGCGATGTCCTTTGCTTGCAGGAGACCCATAGAGGAAGCAACAACCACCACCCAGCCATACCAGGCATGGTCCTTGCTATTGAACAACCACACCAGAAATATGGAAGTGCTATCTTCATTAAAACAGGTCATGTCGTAGAAGCCACAACCAAATCAGATGCCAGTGAAATTGAAGTACTGTCAGTTGAACTGAGCAGCGTTGTAGTTACATCGGTCTACAAACCTCCATCAGTAGACTTCAACTTCCTTCAACCAGTTCCACTTGCACACAAACCACAGATCATCATTGGTGACTTCAACAGCCATAGCACCCAGTGGGGCTACAAGGAAACTGACAAAAATGGTGTAGCTGTAGAGGAATGGATAGACAACCACCAGCTTAGCCTTATCCATGACCCAAAGCTCCCTTCATATGTTGCCATGTTTGAAGCTGACCCCTTTGCTGAGAAAACATCAACTAAAGGAAAGAGTGTAATGGAGCATATCACCCAGGAACACAGGAAGACTTGGCATGTCCTCATTGAATCAACTGACACGTCCAAGAACAGCAAGAAAGCATGGTCAACCACTGGCAAGCTCCGAGGTGACCCAAAAACAGCGCCTAACCAGCCCAATGTTACTGCAAACCAGGTTGCTCACCAATTGCTTGTGAATGGCAGAAGTGAAAGGAGAAATCCAAAGAGAACCAAACTCAATCGCAAGAAGTACAGCCAAGACCTAGGATTCACACAACCTTTTACCCTAAAAGAGCTGGAAGTAGGTGTCTCTACGCTGAAGCCAGGCAAAGCAATAGGTCTAGACAACATCGCAACAGAGCAGATCAAGCAATTTGGCTCCTACGCTAGGAAGTGGCTCCTTGGACTCTACAACAACTGTATGAAGTCTCGCAAACTCCCTAACATCTGGAAGAAGGCACATGTTCAAGCACTTTTGAAACCAGGAAAAGACTCATCGGTTCCAAAAAACTACCGACCCATTTCACTCTTGAGCCATACCTACAAGCTTTTCGAACGCCTCATCCTCAACAGACTTGGTCCTGCAATAGACGAACACATCATCCCAGAACAAGCAGGATTCCGTCCAGGAAAATCAACAACCAGCCAAGTACTCAACCTCACTCAACACATCGAGAATGGTTTTGAGAAAGGTTTAGTGACCGGTGTTGCGTTTGTTGACCTCTCCGCAGCCTGTGACACAGTCAATCACAGGTGCCTCCTTCAAAAGATCTTGGATATCACCAAGGACATCCACCTGACTGAGCTAATCGAAAGTATGCTGGTGAACAGGCTCTTCTTTGTGAAACTAGGCAATCAAAGGAGTAGATGGCGTAGACAAAAGAATGGTCTCCTACAAGGGAGTGTTCTTGCCCCGTTTCTTTTTAATATATATACCAATGACCAACCCGGTACTGATGGCACTCGTCGCTTCATCTACGCAGATGATCTGGGCATAGGTGCACAGCATACTGACTTCGAGGTTGTGGAAGAACAACTTTCAAGGGCTTTGGAGAGTTGACACCTTACTACCAAGCAAATCACCTTCGTGCCAACCCATCTAAGACACAGGTGTGCGCCTTCGACTTAAGGAACCGAGAAGCAAAGCGGCAACTGCATGTCACTTGGTCAGGAGCACCTCTTGAATACTGCGGCCACCCAGTGTATCTAGGAGTCACCTTAGATCGCACTTTCTCCTTCAAAAACCACGTGGAGAAGACAAAAGGTAGGGTGTGCGCAAGAAATAACATCCTAAGCAAACTCATCGGCACTACATGGGGAGCCAAACCACAGACAATAAGATCAACTGCCTTAGCACTCTGCTACTCTGCCGCAGAATATGCATGCCCTGTGTGGGAAAGGTCAACTCATGCAAAGAAAATTGATATTGCCCTCAATATACTTACATATATTTGGATTTTGGGAGGGCTACTTTGAATACCGTAAATGACCGATTAAACACTCTGGGCATTTATTTTAACAAACGAATTTTACCCTGGGCATTTATTCGGGAGGGGCGTTAATAAACAAAGTCCATCAACAAAAGTAATATAATCGAGAAGATGTACGTCGACTACATGATATCAAGTTTCTCATCATTCTCTTCATCGTCATCGAGGTGGTGGAATGGCTGGGTCGCAGCTTCCATATCTTCTTCATTAATGAAAGAAAAGGGATTGGTATCACCTATCTCCTCGTTTGTCATTACAGCTAGTTGTGCTTTTAACTTTTCTGCTCCTGCCTCACAAGTCGTACCCTCCTTAAAGCAATGTATTTGGTCATCTTCAGAGTCATTTGTTGGGAGATTTAGGGCGCAAACCTTGAATGACTTGGCAATCATTTCTTTCGATAGATGTGACCACGATTCGAGAATCCACTGAACAATTTTCCGCCGTGGTGCTGCTTTGATATTTCCAGCTTCAGTAAATTCGTGTAAACCCTCTGCTAACCACTGGTCGAATTTTTCTGTAATGTAGGCCTTGAAAGGTTTATTCCAGCTAACATCGGGAGCTTGAATATGCTTTGTGCACCCCCCTGGAATGACAGCCATGTGCACTTTCGCAGATTGTGGGAAAGAGTCCCATACTAATAGCTGTTTTCCAAAAGCAAGCGATCCGAGAACATTCTTTACATAATGGAGAGTTAGCGCTTCGTTCATCCAGCCATTCGCTGAAGAAGCAACAAAACACCGACCTTTAAACTCTTGATTCAATAGGACTGCTTCATGTTTTGCTCCCTTGAATACGATCAATGGTTTTAATCTACTACCGTCTGCTTTAGCTGTCAAACAGACTGAGAGTCGATTTTTTTCGTGCACTGTTGACTTCATGGTAATAGTTTTGGCACCTCTCGGATGAACTGTGGTATCCGAAATCATGTCAGCCCAGACAGCCGTCTCATCCATTGCGATTATATTTTCAGCTTTGAAGGCATGTTTTTTCTGAATTCTCCGGACGTGAAGAACATACGAAATCAACTTATCGATTAAATTGACAGGATCGTGTTGGGATATTGTCGTTTTTCTTCGCAAAGATAAACCATACCTCTTCATAAAACAACACAACCAGCCTGTGGTTGCGTTGAAAAGCTTTTCGTATTGATCGTTTTCCTCGCATTGCTCATCAAACATAGCTTTCGCCTTTGTTCTGATAAGCTTTCGTGAAACTCTTAAGCCATTGAATCAACGATCATGAATCCATTCAATTAAATGATCTTCCAAAACTTCATTCATTACTTTCCTACCACCGCCTTCTAACTTCTTTTGTTAAGATCCACTTGGAGTTGCAGCAGTACTGAGAAGCTTAGCTTTATTCTGCTTCCATTCTCGAATGCGTTTCCTTTCAACTTTAAATTTTTTGGCAGCAGATCGGATGCTGTTGGTCTCTGCAAAGTTCACCGCTTTGAGCTTAAACTCAATGGTATAGCTTATTCTTGTTTCACCTTTGTGAGAACAAGCGTCTTCGTTACTTGCAGTATCCATTTTTATTTTGACACTGAAGATACTAGTATATACTATGTACGCCTCTGCAACTCTTCTTTCAAGTTTCAATTTACACGTGCCTTCAAAACAAATTCACAGTTTATATAGCGCACATGATACAGGTGTTGAAAATCACATTGGTCATGTTTTTTAATTTATAAATAAACGGTCGTAATTATCCATAAAGTAAGTATGGCGAGAAGTGCTCCTTGTGAAAGTTTTGTAATGATTTATCGTGTTTCCTTTGAATCTGTTGTGAGATGCACAAGCATGCCATCGGTGTTTACAAAAAAGATGAGACAAAGATGAACAGTGAAGTAGGCCATGTTCCGATAGAAATATCGAAGTTATTGGTGCAATTCTTAGAATCAAACTCACAAAACATGTTCGAAGTTCGAGTCACTGGGAAAAGATACAGAGAAGTTGGACTAGTTGTGCCTGGAACGTACTTGTGCTACACCAAGAGCAAGAAGATCGCAGATGTGTTGTTTAGCGAAATGAATAGAAAGAGTAACTTGTATGAACATTTTACGCTTAAAATTAGTGAAACTGTTTCAAAATATCCACACTTTAAAGATTAAAGAAAGTAGTATTAATTTTGCTGTGAATCAAATGAAAGCCCATGGGCGTTTATTATAATTTTTCTCTATGGACCTGGCCATTTATTCGGGAATGGGCATCAGTTTGGGAGTGGGCGTTAGATCGGTCATTTACGGTAGTTGGATAAAGATCGTTCAATTATATTGAACATCATGGAATGCCCATAACTGTACAATAGTGTTACACTTTGGAGGGTACAGTATACCCATTTTTAAAGAAGTTCAAGTTCAAATTGTTTATTTACCATATAATAAAAAAAAATACAAAAATAGATAGAAAAACAAATTACAAAAATATATGGTTGGTGTCACTCAATAGCATAAAAGCTGAACAATGTAGTGACACCACAGTATATAGACATAAAAATATCTAGAAAAAAATATATATAATTGGGAAAGATACACACACAACATAAAATACAAACCACCAAGCAAAACATATATTTGTTTAATTACACTAAGCTAAACAATTGATTTATCCCTGATGCTAAGTTTCACTAAATTAGAAAATTGTTTACTGTTTAAGTCAAAAATAGAATTTAACCAATGCCTGTTTTTATATTTTATATCAAAAATATTTTTAATGTCTCTAATTGATTTGTTCCATTCAATGATGCTTTGCGCTTTGGTGTTTGAGTATTTTCCATAACAAATTGTATTATATGAACAGATTTTAAGTTCATTAGCTAGGGCATTGCGAGATGGATAGAGATGAAAATTACAAAGCTTTGTGAAGAAATTAATTGCCAATCGAAGGGGAGGGGGGGGGATATTTTGGTTTAAAGAATCAAAAACAAACATAATGTTGAGAAGTTTAATAGTAGACGAAAATGGAAAGATATTAAATTTAGTAAAAGCAGCAGTTACATTTGTTCTAAAAGGTTGAAAATTTATAATTCTTAGAGCTGATCGTTGAATAGAAAATAATTTATTTAGATTTGTGCTTCTTTTTTGGCCCCAAATTTGACAACAATAACCTGGGACCTGCAGTTATTGAGAAATTGAGCAAAAACTAATAATGATGTCATGAAAGAAAAAATAATTCAAAATTGATCTAAATCTGTTGAAGTGATATTTTTCTGAACTTTTGCAACAGTAAAAAAGGTAACTTGAAGCTCATGCATTTCGTATGGTTTAATTTTTGCGGTTTTTGCGACCCTTCATCCAAGTAGTACATATATTATGGTTTATGACATATCATCTTCATTGTTGTCTTCACTTTCGCAAGACGAAGTTTCCCATTCAGAAACAACGTCATCTTCATCAGAGTAGGTATCATCGCTGAACGAGTCGTTTTCAGTCGTCGCAACTATACCTTCTTCCCAATTTCACTTTGATTTATATCAATAAGAATTGACTAGTCTTTCTTTATCTCTGCTGCTTCTAACAACCGACCTGCAGTTATAGTCTGTGCCGAAGAAAGATACTGGGGTACTACTTTTGCAGTAGTGTAAAGAGGATAATAGTAAATATATATATACAAAAGATAAAACTTCTGGATAACTTTTATGGTAGTAAAAAAATTTACACATGTAAAAAAAAACTACTTGCTATTTTCATAGGTAACAACAAATTACATATGAAATAGATTGAATATAAAATTATTTTTTTCGGCTTTATTACCACCACCACCAACAAACAAATCCACTCACTTTATAATTTTTTACAAACAATTACCTTCGATCGACTGACTTTCCAGAGGCCGGGTTTTGTTGTTGTTGTTTAAGTTAGAAGAACTCTGTTTATATTATCTATTCTAATCATTTTTTGTTGATGTATGTTGTTTAATTCAAATTCAAAAATACCAACAAGAAAATGATGATCCTAACCTTTTTGTTTAAGTAAATAGGCCCAGCATTTTTACAGATTATACAAATTTGCGAGAGAATTGAACTAGATTTTTGAGCAGGAGTAGTAAGAAGAAATTCTTTGGGATCGTTTAGGTTCTGGTGATAGTGGGGGAGGCCGAGGCTGCTTTTATTCTTTAACTATAGCAGCTTTAGCTCGTTCGATTTTCCCATTGTTTGCTTAAAGGCTATTGCAGTTGACGTGATTAAAGCAACTCTTCCAGTCTGAATTTGGATCGACTACTGGGAGAAAACTTAACGGGCGCTATTCTGGTTTCTCCCCCCCCCCCCCCCCCCTAATTTTTTTGCTCAATTCGAATTATTTTTGTTATTTATGATGAAAGAAACAGAAAAGAATAACAATTAACCAATAAAACATAACAAAAATTAAATTAAAAGTTTAAAAAAATAGCGATGAAAATTTACATAATGTTTACCTTTGCTAAATGACATAACAAAACCTCGATGAAATTGTCTCGATCATTGCAAACATCACGCGTGCGTAAAAAGACATGGTTTCTATTGACCGTCAAAATAATTCAATGAAGAAAAACAATTTTTTGCTTGAAACATACGAAGTTATGTTTGTTGTGCATGTTTTTTTTATCTCTTGGGTATTTAGTTCTAGTAGCATTATACGCTTTTATCTTAGCGAAAAATAATAATAGGAAATTAACAAATAAGTTTGAAATGGACTATTGTAGTCGATTTTACAACAAGAAAAAAGGCGTTTTAACAAAACGCCAATTTTGATGATTTGAAGTTGTCGCGGCATATACATTTTAATTTAACATTTAACGGTAATTCGTTCTCCGATTGTAATGTGTGAAATCCTTAATGTTTATCTCCTCTTCTTTGTTCAATTTCCACAAATCGCATTTATTAAAAAATAGAACGTCAAAAAAACCTCGAAAATTGCGGAAAAAATGTTTTCTACTTTTGTCAGTAGAAACCATCCACGTCTGAAATGAATCAAGAAACATACCGAAAACAGAAACGTTGTTGATAAGTGCGCGATACAAGAAACTTTTTAAGATATTACATACGTAAAAAATATAACAAAAAAGGAAAACGAAAAAGATTTTCATGCAAGGTGATAATAATTTATCATTAGTTTTAGGAGATAATTCGAATTGAGCAAAAAAATTAGGGGGGGGGGAACCAGAATAGCGCCAACTTAACGATCTTCTGGCGACTTCACAGAATTCTCCGTAATCTTTCTCCAAAGCAAGCCATTCGTTGCTCCTTTCCTTGCCACGCTCGGCTCTAAACTGCTAGCAGTGAACTGGAGAATAGACCCTTTTTTGCCTTCAAAATGTATCACACAATCGTTTGACACGTCTGAACAGTGTCGTAGTTATTTTAGTTTTTGCAATTTCATGTTCGAATGTTTTTATTTCGAAACGACCATTTTCAAACTTTTAAATTTTACATACTAGGAAAAATATATATCATTACTTTTTAGCTTGTTTATATTATCATTTATAAAAAACAACAATCTAATGTTAATAATATATTTATTACTTTTATGAGTGCACTTTGAAAACAATAAACTCGTTAAATAGACCAAAAAGCGGTTTTACACCATGTCACGTGACATAAGAAAATAAGCTATAACTCGAAAATGAAAAAAAATCAAAACATAGTCCAAGCGGAAAAAATTTCGAAAATCGTTTTAAAAACCTCCTTAAAACGTTTATAACAGTTTTAAAAGCGGACACTTGAGACTGAAAAAAAACCTCTTAAAGTCCTCTTTCAAAAACGTTTTTAAAACGGATGAAAAAACTTCTTAAAAACCTCTTTCAAAAACTTCTTAAAGACGAATAAAAAAATTGTCTTAAAAGCCTCTTTCAAAAAACGGTTTTTAAAGCGGACATTTTAGACCAAAAAAAAACCTCTTAAAAACCTCTTCCGAAGATAAAAAAAACTTCTAAAAAACCTCTAAAAAACTTCTTTGTGCCGGCTGGGAATGCTTAAAATCTCACTCTGGTACAGAAAAATATCACTTCAACAGTTTTAGATCAATTTTGAATTATTTTTTCTTTCATGACGTCACAATTAGTTTTGCCCACTTTCTCAATAACTGCAGGTCCCAGGTGCGGAAACTTTTTCTTTTATTAATCTTCTATATATATATATATATAAAAGAAGTTTCCACAAAAAATTTTCAGTTCCCAGATATGTTAAATGAAACTTCATTTTTAAAGATCATAACAAACGGCCTACACAGAACAAGAAAAAATGGCTAGGAATCCTAGAAGACCAAGCGGTCTTTTCATTGGACACCTGTATACACTCATTTATTTATTAAAAACAAGAGTTTAGACGTGAAATTATAAAATTAAAAATACACAATCTCACAGAAAAAAACAATAATAACAAATAAATTAAAAATAACAATAATAATAATAAAAAAATAAAAATTAACTATTGGAATTCAACAAGTTCGTCTTTAAAACGGCGTTTGAAGATTTGTAACGATCCGCACTCAGTGTTATAAGCATAATTGTTCCACAAGCGTGGACCTCGGTATCTTATTGAAAACTGCCTTTTTGTGGTTTTTCTGAAAGGGTACTTGTATCTTATATTAGAATTCCTAGTATTATATTTATTAAAACAAAGTTGAAATTGAGATTGGAAAACATTTGGAATTGATCCATTATTTACTCTATACATAAAGATCAGAGTTTGAAAGATATTTATTTGGTAGATATTTAAAATCTTTAGATCTTTTAATATTTCATGGATGAAATGTCACAGTTTTTGCCTTTTATAATTTTAGCCGCTCGTTTCTGTTTATTAAGGAGATTTTTTGAGGTGAGATTTTTGTGTGCTTGCCCATACTAAGTTAGTGTATATAAGATAATTGTGGATGAATGAAAAGTAAATTTGCTTTAAAGATGATTTATTTAAGAATGATTTTGCTCTGTACATTAAGCCTATATTTCGGGAGATTTTTTTCCCAAGGTATTTTATATGGAAATTCCATGTTAGATTTTCGTCAATATATACTCCTAAAAATTTATTGTATTTTTCTCTAGTGATTTCACAATTGTCGATACTTAACACTGGCAATTTTTTCGGGAGAAATTTTTCGGAGGATTTTGGATGAAAAAGAATATATTTAGATTTATTAGGATTGAAAGACAACTTGTTACACTTAAACCAGTCGTTTATAAGTGACAATTCCATGTTCATTATCGAAAAGATCTTATCAATATTGTCACCTGACGAAAAGAGATTTGTGTCATCAGCGAATAAAATTGCGGGCGTTTCTTTAGAAACATTTGAAATATTGTTGATGTATAATAAGAATAGTAAAGCCTTGTGTCCACTGAAGGTGATAGAACTAATCTCCATTTCTGAAAAGTGACAGAATCTATCGCTATAAATTTAGGTCATCGCTTTGTTTTAAACTATCGCTTTAGCGCGTCCACTGAAATGATATGGACACGAAAAGCGATAGGCGCAAAATAGAGTATTGTCATTTGATACAAAAATGGATAGTGATGAGGAGCTTGATTTGATGTTTCTTGCAGTTCTTTTGATAAAGAAACAAAAAAACGAAGAAAAAGAAAGATATGGGTGAAGAAAATCTACAAAGACCGGGAAAAATTTGGTATTGATCGGCTTGTCAGAGAAATGCAACTAACTAGCAGGTAGGTTTTTGCGATGTTCACTGTTATGTTTTTGACAATTCTATTTTCCCTCAATGAAATATCTAATGATATTTCCAATTTTTCAGCTTTTTTAGGATGTCACCTGAACGAATAGAACATCTTTTGTCACTTGTTTCTGCTTTGATAGTAAAGAAAGACACAAAGCAATTCCTCCTGCACAGAGATTAATGCTAACGTTACGTTTTCTGGCTTCTGGGCACTCGAAAAAAATTTCATTTCTATCACTTTAAAAAATAGACCTATCGCTAAGATCAAAGGATTTTTTCAAATGAAATTCAAAAAATCATTCGAATGTATACGTTGTGAGAAAGGTTGATTGAATACTTTGATGTTTTGTTTTGAAAACAATTCACACGTTCAGTCGTCGGATCAGCATCATGGGTTGCAATTTTTTTTGGTGTTAAGGTACACCACATACACTACATTTACGCTACATCTACATTTACACTACATTTACACATTGCTTAAGTAAGCATTTCTCTTCGCGCGAAAGTTTCTACACCTATAATACACTAATTTTATTTATAAGCAAGACTGTGGACCTTAGCAATGACGCTTAGCAATTTTACAATTTTTACCGTAAAAATATGCTTACCGTAAATGATCGAATAAGCCCCCGGGGGCTTATTTGTCAAAATGAGTTTTAGGGGAGGGGGCTTATTCCGGAGGGGGGGGGGTTATTCGGGAGTGGGAGCTTATTCGATCATCTACGGTATAGATATGCTTATGTATATGGAAAGCAGGGGTAGAAACTATGCTTATATTCATAATATGCCGGTAATTTCCCTTGAAATGTAAATTATATACCATATATAAAAATCTTTTTCTTGTGTAATTTTTAGCTTTGTTTTAAATTTACTCGTTATCTTCTGATCATTTTAATATGTATTGTCTGACTTAGCCCATTTTACCCTCTGTCTCTGAAAAAATTACATTAAGCTAACTTCAAAACAAGGCATTTTTAAATAATTGGGAATTTTTGTTCGTACGAAGCTTATAGCTGTCTTGCTTATAAAAAATATTTAGTGTATGTATTGTTATTATGCGGCAGGGCCGGCGAAAGCGGGGGGGGGGGGGGGGGGCCATGGCCCCCCACTTTTTTTCAAAGCAAAAATTTGATGCGTTAACACAAAAAAAATCTACATTATACTTGGAAAGAAAAGTGGCGTTGCAGCACAAAGCCGTGGAGACACACTTGCCATGGACA
Organism: Candelabrum cocksii; assembly: GCA_963930725.1. NCBI lineage: Eukaryota > Metazoa > Cnidaria > Hydrozoa > Anthoathecata > Candelabridae > Candelabrum > Candelabrum cocksii. The sequence continues at coordinate 7,375,571 of OZ005665.1, forward strand.
CTCGCTCAGTCTCTTCGTCAAAGAGGTAACGAAATCATCAAGGATGCTATGTCATGTGATGGGAACAGTTGGTGAAGTAACAGCACTTATAAAGTATTTACCAAAGCGAGAAAAATACTTGGTAGCATCAAGGAGGTTTTCGAATTTGAAAATGAGGATGAGAATTATAAAGACATTGATTCTTTAACAAAACACTGTTAGAATAACCGCTTTTAACAGAGTGTGATGAGATATTATGATGCATTGTACAAACTTTGGGATGAATGTTTAGAAGAGAATTTAGATCGTGAAATCCGGTGTCACAATAAATAAGGACTTCCGGTAAATTTGCACTCCCCAGTCATTATTTACTAGTAAATAATGACTCAAGGGATTCAGTTTTTTCTAGTTAATAATGACTCCCCCAGTAAAATAATGACTCCCCTGCTCAGTGCCGGATTGATATGTGGCGGGGCCCCGGGCTAAACTTCCAAGGGGGCCCTTGAGGGGAGCAATAATGATTTTGAATGAACCTTCACTGAGACATAATACATTCTCATGTCCACTTCACTTCCTGTGGAAAACAATCAAATATTTACAGTACACATTCTCATATATTGTTACAGAATAGCTGATTAGCTTTACATTGTGTTTTTCGGCATTTTGCTCGTACAAATCTGTTAATGATCTCTTCACAGTCTAGATTTTTCAACAGCACATTCTCAATTGACATTAGGGAAAGGCAGGTCAGCCTGCTTTGGACCATGCATGTTCGCTTTTCACTTTTAATGAGTTTGAGCTTAGAGAATGTTCTTTCACCTGTTGCATTGGACACCAATCAGACTAAAGTAAATTCTCATTGCTACTTCCACATTTGGAAATGTGGAGACCGGTTTCTTGCCAATAAGAATCTTATATACAATATTTGAACAGATGGGTTTTCCACCGGTGTTCCTTCATCATCTTTCAGGTTAAGTTCTTTCACAAAGATTCTAAAATGTGGAAGAGTTATAGGTCAACCATTGCTTTTAGATGATAGTCTCGATCTCAAGTTACGTTCAATGCTCGTAAGTCTACGAATAATAAAAAAAGCCGGTGCTGGTATCAACATTCATGTAGTGTCTGGTGTACTAAATGATGGCTTGATTCGCGCAAATCCAGAAAGATTTGGCAAGTATATGGATGTTAAAGTAACAAGAGCATGGGTTCACAGGATCACAGGATAAATTTTTTTTTAAAAAAAAATTAAGGGACCTAAAAAATTGGGGCCCCTCAAAATCTGGGGCCTCCGGGCCTGGCCCCTACTGTTGACTCAGCTTTGTCCCTGCTTTTAGAAGTTTTAACATAATCAGAATATGGCTTACAGTTTTAGGGATTTAAACAATACTCATAGTGAATAGGCACACTCTGCAAAATCAGGGAAGAACTTTTTAGAAATTTTCCCTTGTTTTTGACAATTTTCACACGTCTTGATAAATTCCGCTACGTCGTTTACAATATTATGCTAACTTTCAGATTGATATTGTTTGATATGTTGATTCTCAAACTCGATGTGAAGCCATGGCCTACGCTTTAGGGTTTTCACCTAGGCCAGCATGAATATCAGAGGCTGACGCTTCTTCGATGAAACAACAACTTTTTTTCGTTATACAAAAACTGACTGTTTAAAACAGAACATTTTCGACATGCTCTTCGGAAATTCGCTTTTTTACCTTTATCACCCACTATTTCTTCAGTATAAATCTTTTGTCTAATATATAGTTCGATACTTCATAACTCAACGTGATTATTTGCCATATTGTGTAAATTTAAATTCCGTTGTAGTAAAAGCACACAACTTGTTAAAATCGAACATTCAAAGTAAAAGGAATAAATTAAATACAGTGTTCGAAACGTCGAAACCTTAAAAAAACTTTTTTTTTGTTTTAGCATATTGTGAGAATATAACTTATTAATGAATAAACTATTAAACCATTATTTATTAGGGGAGTACTTATTTTACAAGGGGAGTTATTATTTACTAGTAAATAATGACTCGGGGAGTTATTATTTTCTAGTAAATTATGACTCGGGGAGTCATTATTTTAGGGGAATCATTATTAACGGTTACACCGGTCCCGAATAATAGGGGATACCAAAGTCAAATGTCGGATTTTTGCTTCTTCTATGGTCTTAATCTTGGTTATACAATTTTTTCTCTAACAGACAATCTATAAAAATCGTTACAGAAAGAAAGTATGTCTGCAGTTGAAAGAAACTGCCTCCTTGACTGCAAAAACTTTCGACAGAATGCGATCCGACAGCTCAGCGGACGTTTTTTATGAAAGTGTTAAGAAAAAGGTTTCGAAATTTGATTTTGTTGAAAACCCAGTTCTGCCCAGAAAGAGAAGAACCCCAAATTACAAAAGGATGACAGACCACTTCAATATGGAACGAGGCACAAGGGGAGCCTACCCGTGTCACCCAACGTCACCGAAAGAACTGTATCGGGGAATCTATTTTAAGGCATTGTACCTGGTAATCAATGCCATTACCGAACATTTCAATCTACTTTTGCTAAATTTGCGCCTTCAAAAACCTTTTAAACGCAATCAACACAACTAATTCTAATGAGGAAGAAGACAACGTTTTAAACATATATAAAGATGAGATTGATTTTCTTGCACTAGAAGTCGAGTTTAATGTTCTCAGAATGATTGTTGGAGCTAATAAATTTTTCGTCAAATTTCTCCTTGTTAACACTGCCACATCGTGTACTTCTGAAACTTGGCTTCGTTCAGAAAAAAAAATTGATAGTTTCAACACATGTATATCAAACTTTTATAACTGTGTCGTGAATTTTAGTGCGTTTTAAGCTAATCTAGAGGGTGTAATCATGTGTGACCCCTCTCCCCCCCCCCCACTTCCAAAAGTAATTTGCAGGGCTGTAAGAACATGGAATACAAAATAAAGCACTGCGTCGGTGAGTATGATAATAAATTATAAGTTACGATACTCCATCGTAAGCAATTCCCTAACGGTCTAACAGAAGTTCATATGGTCGAGAACTTATTAATCAAACAATTTTATTTTCCAATCAACAGTATGTACAAAAAAAAACTTTAAGAAGTATACTATTATTATAGCTATATATATTCATTAAATGAATTATTAAATTACATTTCAGTATTAACAAAATAACGTATTATATTATTACAGTCAAAATTTGTTTTGATTTTATAAGCAAGAAACAAATTGTGATTGCAGGGTGGCATTCAATAGTAAAACTAGGCAAAGGAATGATACCTTGAAGTTTTAATTATAAAAGATAAAAGGAGTAACACAAACGCTATACATAGGTTCCGCACGGATGTGTAACGGTCGCGCATCTTTGCAAGAGCGCAAAAGTCGAACATACAACGAAGATACATTTATAAAAGATTATAGTTCTTTTATTACAGAAATTTAAATAAAAATGCGAGGCAAGGAAAACTTTGTTACCGTAAAGCTTCGAATAAGCGCCCCCCCCCCCCCCCCCCCTCAAATAAGCGCCCTTCCTAAAAGCCAAAATATTAAATAAGCGCCCCCCCTCGAATAAGCCCCCCCCCCCCCCCCTAATCATAATAAATACTTTTTTTATTTTTTTTCGTATCTAGGAAACTTTTTCAAAACATTTTCAATAGCATTAATGTTAATAAATTCCTTTTTTTCTTCAAGCTTGCGTTTTAAGATTTAAATAATTAAATAAAGTATAATTAAATAAATATTAAATAAGCGCTCGGGAGCTTAATCGAAGCTTTACGGTACACTAAAAACAATCTTTTAAATACTTACATAATACCCCATACGATTCATACGATACTATTTCTGTATTCCCCAGAAACACGAGGTATTCTTCCAACTGCCACCAGTTCAATGTTTCCGTTACCTCCTCAAAGACCATCATGCATTCATCTTCCTTCTTTGTCCGGGTCTCCAATTGGTGGAACAAGCTCCCATGCAGTGTATTCCCCAAAAGCCATGTTTACCATCTTCAAGGCTTCAAACAAAGGATAAATTGTTTAGACCTTATGAAAATCTAATAACTTTATTTCAGCCCTCTGCACTTATTTCTCATCTACTTCTTTTTCTACCTTCCACTTAGTCTATGTCTCTTTTACTGATCTTTCTTTCCAATACACAGGGCTCTGTTGAGTCATAGGCCCTGCCTCTCATGTGTATTTCCTTACTAAAAAAAAAAAATAAATAAAAAAAGGATAAAGATTGCCATTTTGTGGACTTTGTCACATTTAACTCATATTTGATAAACACTGTATTTTGTGTTTGTGTTTACATGATTATGCTGTTACTAAAAGTGATAAAATGTAACGCCGGAAAATAATATTTCCCGTAATAAAATGTAGTAGTTAGTATAAATGAACCTTTACAAGCCTCTAGGCCAGTGCTTCTTTTTGTTTAACATTCATTACGGAATCCTAAAATAACAAAATTTGTTTTCAACTTTTGCACTCTTGCAAAGATGCGCGTCAATGCGTAACCGACCCGGTTGATCATCCGGATGTCCGGTTGTTCAACAGGCAGTCCCGATGTTTGACTTACTATTGTGGCGGTCCGGTTGAACAACCGGCTAACCCTAACCCAACAGATAGGTATGTGTATGCGGGTGGTATCACCTCAAGGAAACAAGCCCCCTTTGCCCTGCATAGCTTGTCGAGTTGTCAGCGACTAAACTGGCACCCCCGTCAAGTTAAATTTGATGACGATCGATTGATCACCCAGCAGGACGAAAAAGAAGACCTGACAAAGGGCGGATAAGCTCACTGAGAGCCAACGGCCAAGCCCACCGAGAGGGCACTGAAGCTATAAACAAACATGCTCCAATGATTTCAAAGAGAATTAAAGGACGGATTTGCCCTTGGCTCTCCCAGGAATGCAAATTGGAAATGAATTTTAAAGACCAGTTACTTCGGAAAGCCCGCAAAACCAAAAATGTCGATGACTGGGCTTCATATAAAACTCAACGTAACCGTTCCAACAGACTTTTAAAACAAGCTAAAAATAAATACAATCAGAACCTTATAAACGAAAACATGGGTAATCCACAGCGTTTTTGGTCAGCTATAAAAAGCAAATATCCGTCTAAACACAATAGAAATGAGTTCTGTTCCCATTTTGAAATCGATGGGGAAAACACTGCTTGTAACTCGAAAATAGCTAACGCATTCTGTAGTTACTTCTCCACCGTTGCCAGTGTATTAAAGAATAAATCCATTGTGTTAACGATTTTGTTTGGAATAACCAGTCTAAAGCTACTCGATACCTAAAGCCAACTCGTTCGACCTTCTCGTTTAAAGAAGTAACCGTTACCGAAGTTTTTCATGACTTAAGAAAATTAAAGATCAAAAAAGCATCAGGAATTAATAACATTCCTCCGATATTTCTAAAAGACGGAGCAGCAGAAATCGCAAAACCTTTAACACATATCATCAACAACTCACTTGAATCCAGTTGCGTACCAAATGAATGGAAACTTGCAAAAATAAATCCTCTGTTTAAATCTGGGAAATCCTCCGACATTAACAATTATTGACCTATATCGGTTCTTCCTGTGCTTTCGAAGATTCTCGAAAAAATTGTACATCGACTTGTGAGCCATCTTGAAAGTAACAATCTTCTATACAATAAACAATTTGGTTATCGCAAGGGAAAATCGACAGAAATCGCAGTGACACTGTTTGTTGATAATCTTCGATCTGAAATCGACAATGGGAAACTCATCGGTTCGGTTTTCATTGATCTTTCGAAAGCCTTTGATACTATTAGTCATGCAGCGTTATTGAAAAATCTTCCCTTTTATGGAGTGCACGATAAAGAATTAAAATGGATGGCAGATTATTTGTTCAATAGACACCAAGTTGTATCTTATAATAACACTTTATCTAATCCAAGGTCTTTAACATGCGGTGTCCCGCAGGGTACAACTTTGGGTCCGCTATTGTTTTTGATTTATTTTAATGATTTTACTAGTATCCTCAAGCATGCCAGTGTCATCGAGTATGCTGATGATACAGTTTTATATGTTAGTGACAAAGATTTTATCGTGATTGAAAACAAACTTGTCGAAGACTTAGACCGTTTAGCAAATTGGTTTCGTGACAATGAACTTGTGATAAATCTTAAAAAAGGAAAGACCGAGGCCATGTTGTTTGGTACGAGCAAGCGCTTAAACCTCCACGGAAAGAACACATTAGACGTCTCTGTTAATCACATAGCGATAAATCTAGTTAACTCGTATAAATACTTGGGTGCAAAACTTGACCAATTTCTACACCTCAATCTGTTCCATGATGAATTATACCGTAAAGCATCTGGTCGTTTGAAAATTGTTGAATCGTTTGCGATCATCATTGACAGTAATTTCTTCACAGAAGGTATACACATCAATGATTGTCCCGTTGTTGACATACTGTGGGACGATAGCGTTGTCGATAACACCAACAAACGAACAACGAATAAAACGTCTTTCAGAACGAGCCGAAAGAATTATTCACGGAAAATCCAAAACAGAGATCGTTCTACCAAATATAGCGAATATCAGGAGAAAAAGAGCTTGTACTATCGTTCGTAGAGTAGTTTGTACTGGCGATTTCGACAGTAATTTTGATGGGTATTTCGAAGTGTTGAATAACAAAACGAGAAATAATGGAATTCTTCTGAAACTCCCAAAGATGCATTTAGAGATAGCGAGGAAGAGTTTTAAGATCATGGCGTCAAAAGTGTTTAACTAGTTGCCAATATATGTACGGAGTCGGTTATGGGAAGATGATTTTATAAAAGTTTTAAACGATTATTTTTCTTAAATTTTGGAAGCGAGTGAATTTTTGGATTTTTATATATCTTTCATACCAGTTTTTATACTAACTTATTAATTGAACAGGACCCAATTTGATAGCAGTATTATTATATATTGACATGGTAATCCTGTATAAATATTTTTAAATAAATAAATAAATAAATAATAAATAAATAAATAAACACCTGGTTTCAACATAAGAAAATTCACAAAGACACGTGGTATTTCAATACTGGTAACTTTTCTAAGACAATCGATTACATCTGCCTTAGCAAATGGATAAATCAATATTCCGTTGATTGTCGTGTCCGAACATCCTATGTTTTCAACAACAGTGATCATCGACTGTTACTGTGTAAATTCAAAACACCCCGCAGGAAGCGTGACCGTATCAAATTTGTGAAAAAGCAACCTAAAGCAAAAATGTATGATATTGGTAGTCTTAAAGATGAATCCGTGAAATCAAACTTTATAAGCAAAGTCGACCAGTTATGCGGCCTGATTGACGATAACACTGGGGATATAGCAGACTGTACCAAGCTTGTGAACATTCTGGAAGATGCCGCCAACAGTACCCTACATAAGAAAGTCAAATCTCAAGAAACAAAACTGTGGGATGAAGATCCAGAACTAAGCTTACTCCGTAATCTGAGAGACATGACCGATAGAAACACACAAGGAGCTGAATTCAACGTCTTCACAAAGAAAATTCGGAAACGATTTGACCAGTTGAGAAACTTGCATTATATAGAACAAGCTGAGAAATTAGATGATGCGTATGAGGCAAGAAATCTTGAAAAGTTGTTCAGACTATGCAAAGGATCAAGTTCAAATAAGAAACCAGTTGAACAAACATGGCCTGGCTTAAAAGATCACTTTGAAACTCATTTCACTCATCGAGCACCATCTGAAGTACCGCCGGAAGAAATCAGCAACCCTCTTGAGTTCATCAAACGTCTCACAGTAAGTGGTATAGCGACTGAACAACATCTTAAACAGATACAAAAACTAAGTATCAAAATTCCAGACAGAACTGGAATAACGAAGATCATTAGAAAAATGAAGAGTAAGAAAGCTGCAACAGACATTCCACCTGAATTTTTGAATGCAGCGATTGAAAGTGAGGCAGTGACGCACTTGTATCACTCTACAGGAAAACATGGGAACTCATATTACCAGATATGTGGAGAAGAACCACTATCACAGCACTGTACAAGAATAAAGGGAAAAGGAAAGAATGTAAGAACTATAGAGGGCTTAGCATAGGAAGCACACTTCTTAAGCTGGCAATGTCGATTATTATTGAACGCATACGGCCATGGTATAACAAGCAACTCCTCCTGAACCAAAATGGATTTCGTGAACACTTCGGTTGTCCAGACGCTATATTCTCCCTAAAGTCCATCCAAAACACCGCATCCAAACTGAATAAGGAAGTACCGGTTCTCTTCATCGATCTGACCGCAGCTTATGACTGCTGTGTTCGAAAATGGATATTTCACACAATTTTCAACAGAATCAACACAGCTAATAAGGAGCTGATGAACTGTGTGAAAATTATCGAAGAACTGTACAAGAAGACTGAATCAACAATGAAAGGAGAAACAGAGTACTTCGAAACAACATCGGGTGTTCGTCAAGGGCGACCCGAGTCACCAAATCTGTTCAACCTATTCCTCGATTATATCATGCGAATATACAACGATCACGAAACCAAATTGGGACTTGGAATATCATTCAAGTTCCGGATAAAAGATCAAGCAAGATATCATAGTGATAGAGCAGTATATAGAGGAGAAATGAGCTATCCATGGATTGGTTACGCAGATGATCTTGCACTGATGGCAGAGACAATAGAACTCCTTCAAAATGCTGCAGATGTATTGCAAGACCATCTACAACGATTTGGTTTGGTAATCAGCATTGATAAGACCAAAACAATGATATTCAATTGGAAAGGAGAAGAGTACCCTGAAAGCATCATCACCATCAATAATGTAGCCATAGAAAATGTGACACAGTTTGCATACTTGGGAGCTGTTATATCCTACTGTGAACCTGGAACATCTGAAAAAAAACTTGACAGACGTATTGGGATGGCCCATGGCAAATTTGCGGAAATAAAGAAAGTCTTATGCAACTATCATCTAAAATTGCAAATCAGCAGGGGCGGATCCAGGATTTTTGTCAAGGTCAGCCAAAATGCAGACGAAGTGCGAAAAAATGAAAAAAACACCTGGGGATTTGTGTGGCGCTGTAATCCCCCAACGGGGACAGGGGCGGAGTCCCGAAAAATTTTACACCCTAACGGTCATTTATTCTTTATAAACAATTTAGTGTACACCTTCAGAACGAGAAGTTTTCATTATAGAAAGGAAAATATGATGAAAGAATTACCGAAGAAACATGCAATATAGTTACTCTTGTGTGCCGAATAAACGGAGGGCCTTAATAATTAGGGGGTGGGTTGGAAATTTCAAAAAATCTAATAAACGGTCTTAATTTTCGGGGAGGGGGGAGGAGTCACGATTTCTTTATAACATGAAGAGCCATTGTTTTCACGTATTTACAAACTCTAAAGAACATGAGCATAAACATTTAGTATATAATACACTGACTGTTTCGACCAATATCAGGTCTCGTCAGGATGCTTAGGAAGAAACTCCAGACATGGACAGTCAAGCAAGAACAAAATAAAACAGACACTATAATGGATAGGCATAATAACATGAAAACATATATATTGTATATATATATACTTAGTAAATATAATAGAGAAAAAAATAATTGAATGATTTTTCCAAATATCATTTGTAGATATCAGAACTGAAACGTCTGATTATATACATAGTCCAACTAAAGGTTTCACATCCTCACGCAGTAATGAGTGTCAACACCTATATAAATCTTAAAAATTAGAAACAATAAGATTCTATTTATCTAGAAATAACCAAAAAAATCAAATAAACAAAACAAACAAAATAACAAATTGACAATACAATAGCGCCCATAAACAATACAAAACAATTGAAGATATAAAAACAGAGAGTACAGTGTGCATCAAAAAACTTTAAATGTATTGTTTTGTAATAGTGTATGGACTATGCATGAAATTCTCATTGGGCGATGTTTAAGTTTACCCACCGTAATTTATGAAGCTTGATTTACATTTTATCGTTAACTTACAAAATAGAAAAGTGGGATTTATTTCAATTAACAAGTCTTCAATTGCATGATTTCAAAGTTTATTTTGATATATACTGTATATAATAGATACAAATGATGGCAGTGCGAAACTACAAAAAATTAATTCGGCAAGGGCTCAACTTAGCAAAGCTATCAATTACACTTTCAACTAGTTTTTTCAAAAACATACCTTGATTATAACTGGATGATGTTTATCGATTCAAGCGTTGACTTTACCAAGCGGGAAATATTTTAATTTAGACTTGTGCTAATACTAGACCATACTAATCAGCAAGCATGAATAACGAAGAACTTTTGGTAAGTCGATTTACAAATTGTTAAGGATAAAAAATTGTCTTTATTAGTAACAACAAAATGCATAACCTTAGTAGAACTAGCTCGCTATTATAATCTACATTGTATCCAATAGTTAATTAAATATATCTTATACCTATAAAAAGTGTGTTTCATGTTCGTTCGTATAAAACACATAACAAAAAGAAAAATCTGTATTTTATATTCACTGGGTATATGCTGGTGAAATTTCCTTTTTCTTTTAGAGTAAAAGTTTATATATATACTTTATTTATGTATTTAATTTTGACATATTACATTTAATATAGGTTCAGCTGATTTGGACATTGGGCCAAAAGATTCCTAAAATAGAAATGGTAGAGATGTGCAAAAAGCTTACGAGAAGTTGCACCATTGTCAACTTGTCAAGAGCAAAATGGGGACCTTGGAAGCTGCGAAGAAAAGAATACCCAAACGAATTACTTTGGCCAATAAAGCGTTGCAATACCAATCACTTCAGTTTGTTTGCAAGTTTAGTGGGAAATCAAGAAACCCTGAATTGAAGAGAAAAAGGAAAACAAAATCCTTCCGTTGTGGCTGCAGCATGGAAGGTTGTAAAACGTGCTATTGATGACAAAAAGAAACGCCAATGGATATGTTCCATATGTAATAAGTTTATGGAAGAGGGAGAAGAGAGCATTGGCTGTGATCATTGCTTATTGTGGAGCCACTTGTCTTGCACAACAATGCGAAAGACATTGAAGGCAAAATATTGGTTTTGTAATACTTGTGGAATGTCACATTCTTCCATCTTAACTTCATTATTTTTGCGGACATTGTATTTTTTCTCTTTTTAGAATTTATTTTTACGATTTTTGAAATAGTCAATCTACAATTGTACTTTATCAGTTTCTATACGCGTATTTCCATTTATAAGTAACTAGTTTATAAGCCACTGTACTTATTTCTAAGTAACTAAGAAAAATTCAATATTTGATACAAGCAACAAATTACTTATCCAGAGCGAGAAAAATTACTAAGTCCACAGTCGGGCATCTAGTCTACAGTTTTTATCTTCCCGACACTTAATACGTGAAGAAAAAGTTGAAAGTCCAATGCCGGTGTAGCGGGAAATTAAGACTCGGTTTCAAATCTTGGTTTTCCGGTAAATTTTGACGTAACGGGTCATAATTTCCCGGTAAATTAAGACTTCATGGTAAAATTCTTTCCTTAAAGAAGTCATTTAATTTGACAATCCACTCTTAATTTCCTAGTAAATTTAAACTCAAAAGGTTCTTATTTCCCGGGAAAACTAGACTCGAAAGTCTTAATTTCATGGATCCTATTGTACCGCGACATCGGGCATCTATTCTTTACAGTTTTTATCTACCCGGTACTTAATAAGCGAGAAAAAGTCATTAAACGTAAAATATCACAAAAAGTGTTATCGCCAAAGAGTAAAAGACTAGCAGAACTTACAAACAATCACCTGACAATTTTGAAGGCAAGGTTATCATTTTCTTCACACGAACTGAGTCTAGAAATTCAAACTCAATAATAACATCTCTAGAAATCGTTTTATCAACAGACCTTAAAATTTCCTCCTCACAAATTTGTTTAACTGAGTCAAATTTAACCCTAAGCATCTCATAACATTGCGATAAATTACAACAAACTCACTCATCTGCTCGCAACAGCTCGCCAGCTATAAGAAACACTTTTTCAATCGCTTCTTTAAGTCGCTCTCAACCATTGTTTTCTTCATGAAATCTTGGTTAAAAATCATAATCCTCTGAAAGGAGATTTTAGCTGACCTTGGCTCTCCCACTTGGCTGACCCTGATGTTCTTTTAAACAATGCTTTTGAAAAATTAAATCTCTGAACGGAGCTCTGGCTGACCCAGTGGCTGACCTTGGCTCTTCTACATGAATGCTTTTTACGCATTATCAACCGAGTATACATCAAAACTAATCACTTAAACGGTAGAGCGCAAATACACGGGCTGGCTTACGTTTGTTCCATCTTTTGTTTTTACGGCTTTTTTAATAAATTGCTATGAAAAGAGAGGAAGTAAGCTTTGCGGTGAATAACGCCACCAATATGTTATGCAATTCATATAATTAATAAATTTACATGGTGCTATTCTTTGTTCCTATTAATTGTTTATAAACATTAACGAATTCAAACTATATATTGCGGTACGCGGAGAAAGTAAATTAACTCCAGTTAAAAGAACATCACCGCAAATAAAGCAACAAATTTTAACTCTCTTGTAATTTTTCAAGGTCAGCACTGGCTGATTTGGCTGACCCATAAATCCGCCCCTGGATCAGGATGAAGTTTTACAACACCTACATCAGAAGCAGACTGTGCTACTGTTGTAAAACATGGACACTGACTAAAAAACAGTACGAACGCATGGAAAAGGTACATATGCAGTTTCTGCGACGCATGGTTCGAGGAGGAACGGCAAGAATGTCTTCCCACGATAAAATCAAAAAGGCGAAGGAGGCATTGAAGAATGGTTTCGATAATGAAGAACAGACGACGATCAACTGGGCGGGAAACACACAAATGTAAAAATCTTTGCGATATGTCAGACATTGCAACGGTATATCGAGAACCAGAACGCTAGATGGGTTGCTCATATTGTACGTGCATCCAATGAATGTCTTACAAAAAGGCTTATGTTCGTGGAAGAGAAGTTTACGAAAGTCGGATACCACCACAAGACAGTGTACGAGAAAGTGATAAAGTCCCAAGAAGATCAGGGTCTATTAGTGGGAACATTTTTTAGGAACTGTTTACTGCGAAAGACTGTTGGTCAATCAACTTAATTAAGTTGGTGCCTTAAGTACCGTACTGGTATAATAGGTTAAGATTTATGTATCAGATCATCCCCGGACGCCAAATCCCAAAGATCGATCAACAACTTAAGCGCGAATGTATTACAATGGTCAAAAAATGCTTAAACAGAGAACTTGGTTGCAAAATTTTCAACCATTATTTCGAGCTCTGCAACCACGAAAAGAACACAAGAAATAATAAATACACTGTCAGATTACCTCCAGTGAAACTTGAGACAGCTAAACGCGGATTTTTTTTTAATGGGGCTAGTCTGTACAATTCTCTTCCATTAGACATCCGGAAGATTTCAAATACAAACAGTTTTATTAAGGAGATCTCGAAACAGTTCTCTTAGTTTTAAAGTTTTTATCGTTTTATATATATATATATATCTATAACAAGTATATACTAACAATTTTAAACATTTTTTTTTTTAAAACAGGACGAGCATTAATAGCAGCTGTATTGTATATAATTATTGCACATAATTTATATAATTACTGAAGTTCAAATCCTGTATAAATATTCATAATAATAATAATAATAATAATGTATGTATGTAAGTATAGATTCGAGGCTTCCATCCGTAGCGCAAATCACTACACAAGAAACAAATGAATCTCGAATCATTTCCTTCGTCAACATACATCCCATGATTTCAGAATCCACTGTACCACTTCTCTTCTCGGGGGTGCCTTCAAGTTGCCACAATCCGTCACCTCATTTAATCCTACGGCATCTTTTTAAAAAAAGTTTCCCTGTTTTAAAGAAATGGAAAATAAAAATAAGAATGAAAACTAGAAAAAAACTTTGTTCCGTTGCCTTTCTTCTTTCCGTGCTACTGCTTTTGCCGAAAACTCGAATAGGCGCCCGTTTCGGAAGATTGAGGGGTGGGCGCTTATTCGAGGGGGCGCTTATTTAATAATTTAACCAAGAGGGTGGGCTCTTATTCGAGAGGGGCGTTTAATCGAGGCATTACGGTACGTATGTATTTCGTTTTATCACTTATCGCGTTTTATATATATACTTATGTATATGTATATGTTCCGTACGGATACGTAACCGAAGTCCGGTTGATCAAACGGATGGCCGTTTGATCAACCGGTGCGCGATGAAACGAAATACAAACATGTGCGCAACGTACATACTTGACGTTTGAATTTTTAAACGTGTGATGGCAAAGCCGTAGAGGTCTGACGACAGCTTTCTTTGCTACCTCGAATCTACGCTTCCTCCCGACGCAAAAAGAAGTAGAAGTGTTGTGATTAGAAAGACCCTGGCAAAGAGAATAGTCAACCATCTGAAAGGCTTAGAACATGGCGACAAAGCCTTCAGCTCCTTGATCTTCCTTCGATGGGGATTAGGGACGCGCTAGTGGCGAGGCTGAATCAAGAGAAGCAGGTATGTACCTACGCGGTGTAGTTGATTGCATTATATGTACTGGAGTACATATGCATGGAAATTTCATCTTTAATTTCAAAGCTAAACAATGATAAGACTACCGCTCCTAACAGTATACCTACAACTATTTTTCATTTTTATCTCCGCAAATTTCCGTTATCTTATCCGTAAATCTGTTATTAAATTTAGCAATCAGTAAAGAAACTTTCCCTGAAATGTTAAAATTATCTTCTGTAATTCCTGGAGTACCACATCTGTACTCGGCTTCTATTTTTATTGTACACTAATGATTTTCATGTAGCCGTTATATATTCATCTGTTACCATTTTGCAGATGACATAAATTTACTTTATTAATTATTATTATTATCAATTAACCTAAAAAAGATTCTTAAAAAATAATATAATAATATAATATAATAAAATATATATAATATAATATAAAATAAAATAAAATAATATAATATAATATAATAAATTAACCCACGTAACACCAGGGGCGTACCGTGGGGGGGGGGGGGCGTTGGGTGCGGTCGACCCCCCCCCTTTTGAAACTATGTGCCTTTTTTGACAAAATATAATAAAATTTTAATAGCATAATTTACGATCAACAAGAACAAGAGGTAATTTTAGATGCAATACTCCTGACATCAAAAGTTACACCATAGACATACTAGGGAGAGTCGTATATCTATGGTTACATACAGTGCCGCAACCAGCCCCCCCCCCAAAAAAAAAAAAAAATTTGAAACTGGTTGAAGCTGGAACTGGTTGAATTCGAATCGAATTGCGAAATTACTGGAATTTCTTTCGAATACTTATTTTTTTCCCTAGAGGATAGTATTAATGTTTCAAAATACCCACTTTTCATGGTTTCTCTTTTTAGATGATGCTTTAGATTTCTTACAAAAAATTTTCAAGAGGGCTGATAGTCATTTTAAAGGGTGAGAATTCTAAAAAATTTTTTGATACGTTGGCCCCAACCATGCTGGGGCCTTCTTAGATACTAAACATTTTGCCCCGCCCCAATATCACATTGATGGTTACGGCACTGACATAACAACTGGTTTCACTTTCCTGGGAGAGAAAGATAACATTTCATTTGAACGATCGATTAAAAGAAAAGGTAAAAACGGTCGCCGTGTAATAACAGTCGCCGTTTTAGTTCTTTTGTCGCTATTGTTTTAACCAATTTGTAAAAGCATATTTACGGTGAATTAAAATTACAACATTGTACATTAAATAAAACAGGCTTCACCGGGGACTTTGCTTCATCGTCGGAGCCCAAATTAGTAAAAGTTTTTAAAAAAATGCGCCCTTTTCATTCTTACGTCCGACCCCCCGTTTTAATTTTCACGGTACGCCCCTGAACACCTTAGTGGTGTGGGCCCAATAATGGACATAAAGAGTGGGTATCAATCAGCTTTAAACATCCATCTATCATACATATTTTTGAACGAGTTAAGAGACCTCCATTTCGTACATTGATAGGGATTTCTTTCCATAAATTTACGATACGAATAACAAAGGAGTGGTGGCGAATGCTGTTAGGTCTTTTAGGAATGAGGTTGCGGTTCACTTCTCCTCTGGTACCGTATTTCCTCCAATTAGTGGCGGGACTCAAATTAGCGCCGCCCTCTAATAAGCGGCCCCTCTAATTAGCGCGGCAACTAGAAAAGTTGCGTTTATTTGAAAAATAGGAAGAACAGAAGAATAGTTATACAATACACAGTACGTTTTTTAGATATTTTTCTTTCTTTCAAATGCCAAGGTAATTTCACAATTTCCCCAAATTCATGCTCGCATGTAAGTTCGAAGCAAGTCAAACGTTCTTTTCGTTCCTTTCTTTTATGGGCAGATATTGTGTCCCGAACAATAGTTGATGTAGTTGGTGCAAGAGAGATTTGTCTAAAAACAACGGGCCATGAGAAAGTTAGACACACAATATCTGTGTGTCTAAGTGCAAAAGTCGATGGTAGAAAGCTAAAACCCTTCATAGTTTTAGTGAAGCAAAACGAAGGTAGCAGCTTTACATAAGAAGTATAAATCACGTTGTATTGTTACTTCGTTATCAAATGCATCGATGAATGAAGATCTTACACTTCCGTATGCGGAAAGGGTGATCGGAAAATTCTCGTTCGCACGTCGACTTTTAGCCTGGGATTTATTTCAATGTCACTTAGGCGTGGCGCTGGCGCTGAGTTGTTGAAATTTAAAAGTACCACCAAGGAAAAGCATTATAAAGTGGATTCTTGATGCATGGACGACTCTTCCTTCAGAAATGACCAAGGAGTGATTTATACATTGCGCTTTAAATCTTCAAACTCAGGGGCGTATCGTGTGGGGGGGGGGGGGGTTGTTGGGTGCGGACGACACCCCCCCCTTTTGAAACTATGTGCCCTTTTTGACAAAAAATATTAATAGCATAATTTTCGATCAACAAGAACAAGAGGTAATTTCAGATGCAATACTCCTGACATCAAAAGTTACACCATAGACATACTAGGGAAAGTCGTATATCTATGGTTACATACAGTGCCGTAGTAACCACCAGGTTAAAAAATTGGTTGAAGCTGGAACTGGATGAATCAAATTGCGAAATTATTTGAATTTGCGACCTTCTTACCCTATTTGACTACAGTATTTCTTTTGAATACTTATTGTTTTTTCACGGTACGCCCCTGAAACTGATGGGTCACTTGACGAATTCACTGTTTTGAAAATGGATGTCTATGCTTTCAAGGTAGAGAAATCTTATGCATGCAGCTCTGCATTCTTCACGACGACCATCTTAATCCCTTTGAAGCAAAAGAGTCGGATATAGAAGATGCGTATGATCCATGCCAGCTACTGGTCCCGATGAGGAAGAAGATGATTATGTTAAAATTTTAATATTGTAAAATAAGGTTTACATACTAAACGAAAATATTTATTTTGTCAAAAAAAATATTTTTTAAATAAGCACCGCCCTCGATTAACACCAAAAATCTTCTGTTTTGAAAAAGGGTCGAGAATTTACGGTACCCACCCAACCGGATTCCTAGCTTTTTCGTAGAAAGTTGTTAGCGGAATTTTGTTCATTAAAATTATTAAATGTTGTGCAGACTAACTTTATTTTCCCTTTATATATACGTGGAAAAAGTAGGTCATTATTGAAAGAATTTTTTTACGAGTTTATAGTTTTAGTTTGTCTAATATTGTATAGGTCAAACAAAGAGTTATAAAACAAAATGTCATCAGTAAATCTTGCTATCAGACTCCCAGAAACTAAAAGACTACTTCAAATTCAATCGTTAAAGGTACGAATAGTTTAGCCTTCGTTTACATTTCATATTTCCATTTTACTTTTTCAATCTGACAGGTTTTTAAAGTTTTTCACTTACCATTGATAAGGGGGATATTTTTTATAATGTTGATATGTTTATATGTTGATGTGATAAGAAAGCTGTCAAGCAATGCATATTATATGTAGATTCAATGTCCTTTTTCTAAAAGAAAACCTTTGCAGAAGATTCAGCTCAGGGAAGTCAGTCAGGGTCGATTTTGTTTCAACCAAATATTTTGTTGGCAAGCTTCGGTCGCCAAACCGTTTTGATCAAGTATTTAATCAATTCTGATGTTTTAAAGTCTGTCTCACCACCAACCATTCATAATTTAAGTTTAGAAGATCATTCAGAATGATAAAAATACATGGTTGTGCACTTATAGGTGGAGCAGACATTAGAACTGGGTCAATGTTACACTCACAAATTATTCTTGACAAAATGTCATTATTTAAGCATCAGCTACCTTTGTTTGTATTATTTTAAAAAATACATTGAAGCCTTGTGCTAAATAAATAATTAAATATATAAATGTTAATAATTTTTGTAAATAAATTCATTGAACATGTTGTTTTTTCTTAAGCAGTATAAAAAAAATTGGACTAAGCAAATAACTGTGAGTCTTTAAAATCTTAAAAAATACCACATTTTGACTTGAAATGTCTTTGATCATTTAAAATGATATGGTAGCGTGTCTATTATTCCGCATGAGATTTCACTTTACGTATAATTTCTGGAATATCGCAATGAAGGCATCCAACATAAAGAGGTCTCACAACATATTTCATGTCCAAACCCATACTAGCATGGAAAATAGACGTGAAAAAATGTAAAAGAAGAAGAAGAAACGTCCAAAGGTAAATGTCCTACATCCCCTCCGTGTTCAGGGTAGCAAGGCGCTGAATAAAATTACAGAAGATCATTATATGTTCATATTGTCACAAAAGCTCTATCCCCAATAGCTAAAATTAGGAGGATGATTGTCTACCTCTTGAGTGCGTTCTGATGTAGTCTGTATCTTGTGTGCCCCTCGCACGTCATAATCAATTTCCACATGCTGTTAATCACACATTGCGGCATTCTATAAAAATACATTGAACTGCTATTTTTTACAAGATTTTAAACTTCACTCCCTATATAGAATATATATCTCAGAAGTATAATATGAATTTTGACACAAATTTTACGTTACAATACGTTTGTTATGCAATGTAAAATATAAAAGAAGATTTTTAAAGAGAACCGACAGACATGTTTATACGTGGTGCTACAGGATGTTTAAAAGTGCCATTCTACTTAGAGATGGTCAAATGCAGAAGAACTATACAGAATTCATAGAAGAAAAAATATCAAACCACAAAGAAACAATCTGTTTTGTTTACAAAACATTAATGATAAAAAAATGCAGAAGATCGACACATCTTTTTTTTAAGAAACAAGTCATGAATTTTGATAACGTACTGGATAGGTGAAGCCTACAAGGCTCTTTTGGACTCAAAATCTGAAACATTTAGACGTCGAATGTTCGAAAAAACTGGTTGTCTTCTAACATCAGATGGTTCTGGCGACCACTTGGTAACACCTGAAGTCCGGCCTAATTACAAAGTCCCATCCATCACCTACAATGATAGAACCCACTCCACATTTTGCAGTTTCTTCTGTTCCAGAAGGTGAAATTTAATTGATGGTCATAAATGCCAATCAAATATAGTCGTTCCACATCTTAACAAAATATTGTGACTATTTGTATTTCTTCCCTATTTCCCTATCTCAGCCTGGCAATGTTTCTTACTTGTTTCTTAAAATTTTGGGAATCTGAGGACGTCCACATAAAAGTGCTGAAAATTTGACCCCTCCCCCCTTATCCACACGCGGCCAAACTTTCTACCCCTCCTATTTTTGGACATGGACGTCCGCGATCTATTTGGCACCCCCCCCCCCCACCCGCCCTTAATTGTTCTCAGGCTGATGTAGACACCAAAAATTGGAGAATCGGGGTTTAAAGAAATATCTGGGTTGTTGTGATGTAATAGAATAAGATCGCGAATCTGCTTCTGCTATCTGTATTAGAAATTAAGGTTTGAAATACATTTTTAAGAAATCTGTATCAGAATTGGAATATAAAGAAAAATAGTTTTGGTAAAACAAAATTTTTTTCTTCTTTTTATAAAAATAACTCTTATTCGTCATCTTCACCACCACTCACGTCGAAAAAAGGTGACTTGGACAGAATCTCATATATATTGAGAACTGCTTCTTCCCCTTCAGGCCTATCCATGAGAATATTAAAGGTGCACATTTTTTTCCACACGTTAACATCCCTAGACGCATGCTTTTTTGCGCCGTAGATGCCTTCAGGCACTCAAAAAATACTTTGAGGCGCGTGGTTACATATAACGTGATATAAATATAACCTTTTATGAAGATAATTGCTAATATTCAGTCTTCTTATTTTCGCTTACATTTTCATGTACCCGCTAGCCGGCAAGCGTTCGCGTATGTGTTTTTTTGCGTATGCCAGATGTTTTTAACTTTCATGTATGGGGAATAAGATTATTTTTGGTTTTATAGACATTTTTTAAACCCACACCAAGTACATTGTATTTCTAGATTTGAATACTGCAACCCTTTTAAGTACTATTTTATTAGATTGTTTTTGCACCAAATCAAATATTCTTTGCTCATTTTTAAAATATCTATAATTGGAAGTTTGCAAAATGTATGATGACGTACCGGAATTCGTATTTTCCATATGTCAAGCGTAATGTTTAGAAAAAAAGGAAAATCTGTGGTTTCAGTTATAAAAATCTGAGCATGTTGTGTCTACATCCTACTCTTGAGTCCGGAATAATAGGGGTGGCTGGAATAATGGGGGTGGGAGGAAAATTTCCTAATGAAAAATAATAGGGGTGGGTAGAATAAGCGGGGAGGGTGGATTTTTTGCTCAAAATAAATAAACAGGGTGCGGTGGATTTTTTCATTTTCTGAAGTTTATACTTTGCTTTCAATACGTTTCTTTACACTTCTCCGAGCTTCATCATAAACACTCTGAAATTTATGCAGGTGGCCGAGGAAAATCTCGCTGGTATCCATCTCAATTACTTTAGCTATACAATCAAGGAACATAGCATCTTTGTTTATATCAGGGTCATTACACAAGTTACTCAAAGGAACAATGCCTGACCCAGTGGTTTTAATCTCCGATTCATCAGGCTAAACGGCCGTAGCTGCATCGTGAAGATATTCATCGGAACTGCTCAAGTCACTCTCTGATAAATTTCCATCGGCCCCCTCTTCGACGTCTATTTGACTGCTGAACAGGTTGTCAAACAAGTTCTGATAATCATCTTCTTGAGCATCATCAGGGCAAATAAAATCAAGCATTTCATAACCCTCTTGGTTTTTACGTTTGATTCCTTTTGGAGGAATTAACTTTCTCACAACAGCCGGAAGAGACGTAGGAGTTTCTGATTCAATGAGTGCTTTTCGGAAGGATACCATACTTTTGCCGATCAATCTAAACTAAGTCTGTCGGAAACAAGATAATCCTCGGATCCATCCAAACTATTTGTCACAAAAAGCGATTTGAAAGCGCGGGCATGATCTACATTTAGTTTACCCCAGGCTGTAGCAATCATCCTCATCATATCGTCTCTTGATGGTGACAGAATTTTGGCCTTATCTTTCTGCAACATTGAAAGCATTAATTCTGCTTCAAGATCTCCGTACTCGCGCTTCAGTGGGCGATGCACATGAGTGTCGTTTTTCTGTATGTAACCGGTTATGCCACCTCCAATTAGTATAAGAACATAACCACGTTCCCAAAGTAACTTTCTCACCTCTGGCATAAGATGTACAGCATAATCATTGAGCACATAAATTGCAAAGTCCTTGCACGTGAATCGATTATATCTATTTGGAAGGTTCATTCTAGTTTGTTTTAATTGATCAATTCGATAGGAGCCACTATCAGACCACTGGAATTTAATGCCAGGTGGCGGGTTCAAATTGGTCCGCGTACCCTTGCCTTTGAAGACAAATTCTGGTTTTAAATCAATGTAAGAATCTGATGATGTTTGTGTAAAAACAGTCGCTCTCTCACGTGAAAGCATGTAGTTTTCTTTAACATACGTTTCCAACCCTTTGAAAGCCAATGTTTTCTGGGGTGCGTTTTTGTTTTGATGGATCAATGCCATACTTTTTAATAAAAATGTTCCGGACCATCCAGACGTTCTGAAGATAGTCCTGTAACCATGAAACTAAGTCTTCTTTCTTTATAGAATAACGTTTATTCGGTTTCCTCAACGATACACCATATTCATTTTCCCAGTCTTTGATCCATTGATTCCCAAATTTGAGTTGGTTTTCTGGTTCAGTTGGATTTTGAACCAATCATTCGGCGTATAACTGCTTCGCTTTCAACTTGAAAAGGCGCTTTGGCAAGCGGCCTTTTAGCGCTTCTCGTACATTAACAAACTAAGAAAATAATGCGACACAAATTTCTGGAGCTTTGCATTTTATGCCACCGCCAGAAGCACGTGCTTTCTTTGCAGGACGTGATGCGGGGTCTCTCAGTTCAGCTATACCTTGAAATGCACGCGTTGCTACTTTGATTGCTCGTCAAAAATCTGGATTTTCATTTGAGACATCTTTCATGTCAGCGTAGAACTCCCGTACCGCCTTTGAATAAAAACCCCATTTAGGTGTTATAGCAACATGTCTTTTTCGTTTGTAATCATATTTTGTTTTCCCACGATTCTTTTCTACCTCTTCATCATACAGCCTCTTGTATTTTTCTACTGTCTTCGCCAACTCTAACTTTTCATCATTCTTATAAATATCGTTTGCTCCTTGTTTGAAATTCATTTTATAAAATGATAAGACGAAGTCTGTGATCGAACATTCAAATCAAATCCTTTTTTTTAGGATCAAATCAAACATTCAAATGATCGAAGTGAAGCCACTGCAGTGTTTAAATGGACGTTCTTCTTATTTTGCGAAAACCCAATATGATTTATCATATGGTAAACTTGTTTTCATTAACAGTTGTTTCCAGCATTACAGAATGGTTTTTCTGAGAAAAGCGTCCCTAATAAAAGGAGTGCATGGAAAATGTTTCAAATTTAAATAAAAAGGGGTGGCTGGAATAAACATGTCTTGGGTGGAATTTTTCACCAAAATTAATAAGCGTCCCGGCTCGATTATTCCGGACTCAAGAGTAATCCCCTAATGACCTGGCATGTCAAAGAAGCCGTCATATCGCAGTAATTTGGAACTATGCCACAAGTTACTCATCCTTAAAGGGACCAGTCACTACACTAAAGTGTAGATCCTAGACGATACATAGCTACTTTTTCACTGCGGCAGAGGGCGGACCAATGCTGGAATGGCATAAAGCAATCAGCACATCGGAGAAAAGCTCATATAGTATTTATGTTGTTAAAGTTAACATTAAATCATGCGGATAAAGCATGCCTACGGAGGGGGATAACAAAGAACTTCTGAGTGATTAACGTTTTAATTATATGTATGTTATAACAATTTCTTTGTTCATCAAATGCTGAGATGAACTCAATTGCACTGAAGCCAGCATGATTGATTGAAGTTATTGAAAATTACAAAATATAATTTTTCTCATTTTGTTTCTAAATTTCACTACTCGAGTTTGCCTGAAAGTAGAGCGCTTGAACCCTCCAACGAGCTGCAGATTTATCTGACCCAGCGATGGTGCGCATTCACCCGCAGTATAGATGTTTTTCGCGGTTATGGGTTAGCCTCTGGGCTGGCCTTCTCCATTGTAATAGTAGAGATGGTTTCTGGTGACTCTGGTCCATGGAGACATTCAGGTCACCGCCAAATCGATTGGTCGCATTTTATACGTCAGGGCATTGAATGTTAGCATGTGGAGAGAGAGAGCCGGCAACAGCTTGAGTAGTGATTAACAAACACATTACAAGGAGACATAAAAATGCGACAAGTGACAATGAATTAACTTTAAATGCACATGGCCTTGCAAAGATTTGCAAATCACTTTTGAACAACTAATTGGAGCACTGCAGCGAAGTCTACTAGGCTAGCTAGTCGCCTGTCACCCAGAATTAGTGTGAGAGTTGAAAAAGCGCGCTCTACAGAAGAATTGGAACCAGACATCGAAACAACGAGTGATACAAGTAGAACAATATTGGGGAATTCAATTTTCCGAGTGGTTATTATCTTTTCCCTCAGCTTAGTCTAACCCTTGCTTCAAGGAAAAAGAGGCTTTAAATTGAATATATATTATTCATTGATAAAAAAATTGCACAGTGAAGGAAACGAGGTGCATGAATTTTTAAAGTTTTGAGGAGCGTGTGGAGGTGTGCGCGCACCTGTCGCTTGTTTCATGCTATCTTCTTCCTAACTGTCAGTGTATTTCCAGCGCATCCATCACCAACAGCAATCACTAACAGCAGCCATGCTAGGAAAATAAACGTGACAATCCTTGTAGATTTGTTTGCCTAGATTGCCTTTTGCGCACTTGGAATATCGTACAAATCATATGGCATGTGTACATAATCACATTCTGAGACCAGTTTGTTGAGTGACGTTATTTTCCAAAGATCTGGAAACTTGTCAGAAGATTGGACGTTTTTAGGGTTTTGTATATATAATGGTTATGTGTACGTTACTTCACTTTTTCAATTTTTTCTGAACCCCATGGATATTGAACAACAAAAATTACAGAGCACCCTTTTAGACTTTTGAATCTTACAAGCGAGCATTGTGGGAGCGAAGACATTGTGGAAACTTCAACGAGTTTCAACAGATACAAATACAACAAAGTATTTTGTCTTAAAGTAGTGAAAATGTTTTCTTTGATGAGTGATATATTATTGTGTTTTATTTTAAGATTTTATAGGATGTGTATTAGGATGTATTTCTTTTGTTGTTTTTTTAAATTCTATATTTGTTTTATCTTTGTTACAACTATTTGTTTTTTTCCCTTATTTCTCCTGCCTGAAAACCAAAGATTGCTAGAGCTTAGGTACTTCAGGGAGCCTACTTTAACATATAGTCTCACTGTAGATTCACAATATAGACTAAGGTATTGTGACAAATTTGGCATGGTGCACCTACACACACTTGAACACTTCTATGCCAGTGTTTAGTGGTCAATTCTACCTGACACAGTATGACATCGCTGTTCTCTAGATGAAAGGAATCGTGGGTCCAGCACTGCTGCACACCAATGCTGCAGTTAGTCAATGCAGAATCACACAAACAATGTTTTTGTATCAGGAAGTAACTGATACCTTGACGGGACCAATCAGGGCACAGGCAAGCCTGTCTTGAAGGATTTAGTTTTTCAACACCATACTGAATGGTTTCGATGGTGATCTCGTTTAATAATTAACTGCTGCATCAGCATCAAGCTTAGGTTTCCATTGGAAGCTGCATTTCGGATTTAAGAATGGTTTGAATGGCGACATGATTTCTCTTAACTGGGCATAGTTCGATACTTCGTTGACAAGGCCAAACCAACTCCTTATGTCTGTCGTTGACTTTGGAATGGAGAAGCCGTGAATGTTGTCAACGTATTTCGACAGTGGCTTGATGGACTTGTCAGATATTCTAAATTCTGCAAAGTCAACTGTTCTTTGAGTAAACTGAAACATATTAATACCAGATTGACCACCACTGATGAGGTACCTACTTGATTGTTCTCCACCAATCATTGTAGAGATCAGTATCATAGTAGATGGTATTGTCTGTGATACATTCTTTACCACTCACAGTGAACTGCATCAAAGTGGTGATGTAACCATTCCCAGAACCCAGGGCCTGAAATAAATATTATAAGCTCATCGGTCACGTTGACCGCCGTACTCATAAATCTTATTGGTCATCGAAGTTCGCCGTCGGTCAAAACTGACCGACATAAGTAACGTTTTTATCGGTCAACTTAACACATTGCATTTGCGTTTCAAACAATAATCTCTCTTTAACACCATGGAGACATGCCTACCCATGTCAGAAAACTTTGGGAAAAGACAGAGGGAATTACCTAAATATCGAGGTTGAACGGAATAAATAGCAACATGAACGAAAACACAAATCAAAAGAAGCTAGTATCAGTCTTCTCATTATTAAAATTGTTGCGTACGCAAATAAGTACGATTTTTACTGTTTCGCGATGTGCATTAATTAAGTTAATTTATTGTCCATTGCCACATTTTTATGTCTCCTTGCAATGTGTTTGTTAATCACTACTTAAGCTGTTGCCGGCTCTCTCTCCATATGCTAACATTCAATGCCCTGACGTATAAAATGTGACCATTCGATTTGGCGGTGACCTGAATATCTCCATGGACCAGAGTCACTTGAAACCATCTCTACTATTACAGTGGAGAAGGCCAGCTCAGAGGCTAAACCAAACCGTGGAAAACATCTATACTGCGGGTGAATGCGTACCAACGCTGAGTCAACTCCACTTTCAGGCGAGCTCGAGTAGTGAAATACAGAAACAAATTGAGGAAAAATGATGTTTTGTAATCTTCAATAACTACGATCAATCATGCTGGTTTCAGTGCAATTGAGTTTGTCTCAGCATTCAAAGAAATTATTATGACGTCCGTCATGTAATTCAAACATTAATCAGCTCAGCTAAGTTCCTTGTTATCCTTTCAATTTATTTTTGGCTGTATTTCATCAGACATTGACCGATTACCGACAGCTATTTCAGGGCATAAGAACCCACAAAACCTTGAGGGGTAGCTTGATACCTCCATCTTCCAAATGGTGTAATGAAGGTTGTGAAATGTCTGTCTGACACTGAAAACCGTTCCAGGCATCACTGATGGTATTGTGATACCGTCTCCTGATGAGGTGATGGATTAGCGCTTGTAGTTTTCCTTACATCACCCTTAGTGAGCTGGAAGATACTTATGCGAATATTGTTCAAACATTCCTAGTCTTTGAGTATAAGGTTGATATGGAGAAAAAATCATTCATCGGATAAGTGTATATATATCTATAAGTGTTATAATAAAATATTAGTGTTGCCTATAAAATATAAAACAAAACCACTTATATTAAATCATGTAATAATAATAATATGAATAATTCATGTTTTAAGTGGATAACCCAGAAAACCCAGACCACTAGAAAGTGCTGGGGGGGGGGGGGGGGGGAGATTAAAATTATTTATTCTTAATTCTTAATTATTTATTCTTAATTCTTAATTATTTATTCTTAATTATTTATTAATTATTTATTATTAATTATTATTATTATGTCCAAAGGGAAATGTCCTACAATAGTGTCATTTATATTGTATGCATAACTGTCTAACTGTCTATAACTGACTACCTTCATTTTAAGGTGCGTGTGTGGTCGAAACTTATGTTTCTGAGAATCACCTGCGCGACACCTTTGGGAAGTGCCTGAAAAACTTACCACGGGTTAACCAAAGCCTTGTGAGGGATATTTGGTAGACTAATGATTGAACCCGGAGACGGGATTGGGACTGCGAGGAGTTGCGCCCCACAGTCCTTAAAGGGATTCCCAAGTTCTCATACATATTTAACATATATACAGGGCCTGAAATAAATGTTATAAGCTCATCGGTCACGTTGACCGCCGTACTCATAAATCTTATCGGTCATCAAAGTTCGCCGTCGGTCAAAACTGACAGACATAAGTAACATTTCTATCGGTCAACTTAACACCATGCATTTGCATTTCGAACAATAATTTCTCTTTAACACCATGGAGACATGTCTACTTAGTCAGAAAACTTTGGGAAAAGACAGAGGAAATTAACTAAATATTGAGGTTGAACGAAATAAATAGCAACATCAACGAAAACACAAATCAAAAGGAGCTAGTATCAGTCTTCTCATTATTAAAATTGTTACGTACGCAAATAAGTACGATTTTTACTGTTTCACGAGTGAATGCGTACCAACGCTGGGTCAGATAAATCTGTAGCTCATTGGAGGGTTCAAGCGCTCTACTTTCAGGCGAGCTCGAGTAGTGAAATACAGAAACAAAATGAGAAAAATGATGTTTTGTAATCTTCAATAACTTCGATCAATCATGCTGGTTTCAATGCAATTGAGATTTTCCCCTCCGTAGGCATGGTTTATCCAGTCTCTTTCTTGAATATTTTGTTCGCGTGTGGCAAATCGCACGTCATAAATATATTTTAATAGCCATGGCGTGCGATTTTTCAAAATAAAAATTGAGGGTTGTCATTTGATTTTAAAGTGTTGTATAATTTACCGAAATTAAATTAAATCCGCGCAAAATAACATTTACGCGCGGATTTAATTTTGCGGACGACCAAAGTTTGTGTTATTTTGCGCGTATTTAATATCGCGGACGACCAAAGGTTGTGTTATTTCACGCAGATTTAATTTAATTTTGGTACATTATGGTCGTAAAAGAGGGAACTCAACCATAGCTTGTGTTATTTACTAGACTTATTTGCTAGACTGCCGTCACAAACACAACAAAAAACGCGAAGTAAAATTGAGAGACATTTGAGAGCTCTTTAAACGAGGCAATGAAGGTGCTCAAAAGAAAGGAGAAAAGATATTGAAGTTATAAATCTGGATTAGTTGTATCGTAGCTTTTTTTTATTCTGATAAAAAAGGACATAAAAAGACAATTCAAACTGTCGTCTTTTCCTATTAATGTTTAAATTTTTTTGGGTGGAGGGGGATTCAACTTCAGGCATTGCCAAAATTTAGATTTTTTGCGCATATTTAATTTCGTGGATGCCGAATTATCGTGGTCTTCACGCAGATTTAATTTCGTGGAAAATGCCTAAATCCGCAAAAATTAATCCGTTTAAGGTAGTTCTTCTGCGTTTTAAAGTGTCTTTTCATTCTTTTTTGTATATAAACAAAACTGATTGTTTCTTTGTGTATTGATCTTTTTTTCTGCCAATGAATAGTTCCTCTGCATTTATCTGTCTAAGTTGAATGCAACTTTTAAACAACTTGTAGCATAGTTCCAAATGTTTACTACGATATGACGGCTTCTTTGACACGCCAGGTCATTAGGGGGTTAGTATGTAGACACAGCATGCTCAGACTTTCATAACTAAAAACATGTTTTTCTTTTTTTCTTAAATGCGTACGTCATAGAAATATGTTACGCTTGGCATACGGAAAATACCAATTCAGGTACGTTGTCGTACATTTTGCAAACTTAGCAGCAAAGAATCAGGCGACGTGCCGGCGAGCTGGTTTGCTAAAACGTACGCAACAATGAGAAGACTGTAGTATATACGATCTTTATGTTGTAGACTGAAAAAAATGAGTTTAAATGAGAACAAATCCATTAATTATAAACATTAATTCAAGGTTCGATAGATCCGACGAATTTTTTGAATTTTAGTTCAAATAAAAAGTTTGCAAAAAAGTCATCGGTCAACTTGTCCGTTGATATGCGCATATACGTCGGTCAACGGCCGTATTTCATCGGACATTGACCGATGACCGACAGCTATTTCAGGGCATGTATATAAATAAAAATCTAAAAAAAAAAGAATAGAATTTGTCTCAAACATAACAAATAACAACTTAACTAGTTATTCTGTTTTTTAAATTGTTGTTGTTCAATGTGACGCTTTCTCTTCGACCTTCTTCCCGCGATGTTTATTTCTAACTAGATTCAGACCTCATTGTCCATATAAGGCGAAAAAGTGTGGTAATCATTTGTTGTGACGTACATGTTACGTGGTTTTGATGTATGAGATTAAGCCATATTGTTTGTAAGCCGGTTTCTGCATACATTTGTTGTAAAAGCGCCACAACAACTTTCGCGTGATGAAAAACAGCGTTTATAAACAAGCACTAACTGGTAAGAAACGAGTCATGGCTCCAGTTCTGCACTGAAACAAAAGACAATATCATTGAGCGATCAAAAAAATGTTCACGTCTTCACGCAATTTGATTTACCTTAAGGGAAGAAATTTTCGCGGAAGAAAATTTCGTGATTGACAGGTCTAAAAACTGTGAATTTTGCGGATGAGGTAATATACTTGAATTTCGCGGTTTGCAGAGTTTAGGGGAATAGTTAGTACTGAATTTTCATTAAGTTTTGCGGAATTTAATTTCGCGATTTACGAAGAACGTTTACAAAGAACATTACGATTAAAAACAAACATGACAGCAAAAAAGGTTCAGTTAAATGAGGATTTTATTCAAGAGTGGGAGAAACACGATTGTTTAGCGAGGTTTTCTTAGAACATCCTCAAATAGTTTGCATATTCCAATCGATCTCCTATTTGTAGCCAGTAACGTGTCACATGCTTCTAATTGTGTCGTCGTAACAGCCACGGTTTAACCCACACACTCCTAGCTATTCTCTGTTTCATTTTTTTCCTATAGCTAAATAGCGACCACGGCTGTTGCAGCAACTAGCTCCACACTCAGCGCGTGCAAGATTAGAAAGAGTTATTACTTAATTTTTGAAAACATTTGTATGAGCGTGTAAGCATACAGAAAAGTTGGCCAACTAGTTGTGTCATAAAAATCTTATCATACAAATTGGAGCCTGTAAGACCTGCTTAACACAAGAGATGTCTGGAATTTAAATTTAATACATACATTGAAACTCGTTTTCTGGATGAGCTAAATTATGCATAACGTGTGAAAACACCTGGGAAGTCATAAAGAAAAAATAGACAGAACAATTTTCTGATATAATAACGAAGCAAATCACAACAAAGTTAGTTAGTTTCTTATTTTTCAGTGAAGTTTTTTTTGTTTGGCTCAAAGCGATAAGGTTGAACAGACATTTCTATTCCAAAAGCAAACAATACGCAACGATGTTACATACCTTGTATGTCACAGGTCGCGTTACACCAAAGAGGTTTGAACCGAGGTTTAAAAATGTAAACATCGTGAAAATTTTAATGGCGGATAAAACACAAGACTTTCTTCGTTGTTTTAGAGGATTAAAGATAGCGACTTTAAAAACAAGTTATCGTATTATTTTTTACATTCGGTTTTGAGTTATTGTAATAATGTTTGTATGAGAACTTGGGAATCCCTTTAATTAGCATTGTAAAGCCAACTGTAATGAGGTATGATTTATTTAATCATAAAGTTGATATTTGCTACTGCCAAAGGAACAACAAAATGATACATTTATTTAATATTATAAAAAATAAAATAATATTAATATCACTGTTCAGGGGGTAATACATGATTGGAATTTGGGCGGCGCAAGCCGTCCACAATTCGCCTCGTGAGGCGAAAAATCGCAGCTAGAGGGTCTGAGGGGTGCTGCAAGCCCACCCAGTGGGGTGTGGGGCGGAGCCCCGAAATTTTTTCCATTTTCAGGTCTATATAGGTCTAAAATGCCTTAAATCTGAACATAATTAAACACTTTGACGTTATTTTTTTTCTTGGAGACTTTCACATTTATGTAACAAGGAAGATTGGTTATCAAATTCGAAATATTTTCTTTGATATTCAACACGTGAAGCGATGTTATTTCATCAGATTTTGTGTTTACATGTCCGTCTCGCTCTGACATGTTTTAATTTTTGATTGTGGTTAAATTACACAACGCTATATAAAGATGTCCAATTTTATTCTGCTAAATAAACCTCTAGCCTTAATATAAGAAAAGATTCGGGTTTTTCCAGACTAAAGAATGCGGCGACGGGATAATTATATGACGGTGGTGTTGGGAATACCACGTTGAACTACCAACCTCGTTCCCAGCGCTTCTTTTTTTCTTCAGATTTGTACGGTTTAGCATTTTTATTATGATTTGTGCCTGTTGTTCTTTTTCTTCCACGCACCATGACTCTTGTTCAGTAGAAATATCAACAAAATGTGTATAACTTAACTTTACTCGCAAAGCACTTTTAAACAGATCACAACAAACTAATTTTTTCATTCGTTGCACAGTAAATTTCGTTTACGTGGGAATACATTCACTTAAAAGTTTTTTAAGTTTTTAGGTGCATGGTCAATCGCGCGCCTCAATCGATTATTTTTTTGTGAGACGCGCGATTGTTAATTTTGTTAAAATGTCGTGTTCATTTTCTTCAGAGTCTACTGCATGTTTATTGGTTTTGTGAAAGTGTCTTCATTGTTTTTGTAAACAAAACTGAACGTTTCTTTGTGGTTTGATCTTTTTTTCTTCCATCGAATGCAGCATAGTTCTTCTGCATTTATCTGTCTCCTATGTTGAATGGAACTTTTAAACAACCTGCAGCATCGTGTGTAAACATGTCTGTCGTTTTCTTCCTTTTTTCTATGATTGACGTCAAACCTTTTGAAACGTTTACTATTAATTGGTAACGTTAAATTTCGTTTTAAACAAACTAAATTTCTTAATGAAGCTACACATTGATACATTTAAAGAACAGATGAATCGATTATAATTAAATTGCCAGGCCTGTACACTGTTAATTCAAAAATATTTTTGAAGCCTTAACTTAAAGGGAAACGTAATTGCGAATTTAGTTAGATTCTCGTCATGATAACTTGAATCATCACGCGTTTCAAAATGCGTCGCATTAATTATTTCAAAAAGGGAAATTGATACTAGGCTATTTGCGATTTTTCCATCTATACACAGGTGAGTCCAACACGTCAAGCGAAAAGAATGTTGTCTTTTTTGTCTATACACAGGCGAGTCAAATGCAATAACTTCATTGGCTTTGTGAGCAACTTCCTTACATTCAAATTGACTCCTGAAGACTAATTTAATTTATCTACAATCGTGAATAGTCAAGGCATCAATAACAAACTTATTTAGCAGTATTTTCTTAGCAGTATTTTCATGATCACAGGTCAATGTTTGCCGCTAGGAATGTTGAGTTGAAATGCAGGTCTATCAATAGAGGTGGATAAACAACACATGTTTTAAACAGCTTGACACATTTTCTTTTTAATTAATACTCTCTGATTTCAGTGATAAAGTTATAAAAAAAATTCACTGCAAAATTTTAGCGCTTTGCGCTATGATATTTGTCCTGTATTACCCCCTGCTGTTGCGACCGCCAGACCCTTCTACGTAAAACAGCTTATTAATTTGATCTTGTTTAATATTCCAATATTCCAACAAACTTATGGACAATTCTTAAGTAGCATTTAAGAGATAGTTGTATCCCATCTAGCATATGGTCATTTTATTTTTTTATATATTAAATGTTTTATTTATTATTGAATTGTGACATGCTTATTGATCAATTATTTAAAAAGAAAGGAAAGGGTTACTTTACGAAATATGGTTATGTTATTTTAATTTGAAATGCAATTATCCTTGTTTAGAATGGTTTTCTACGAACAATGTCATCACAATACATCAGTGGCAATGCTCGTCGCAAGCCACTACCAGTCAATACGGTTAGTTTCAAATGTTGTGTGCCAATCACACCTGTTCTTTTAGATCGTTATTGTTTTAAGCTATTGCATCCACTAACTACCTGAGAGAAAACACACTGAAACACAGACACTGTTGTAATTTGGCTTGAAAAATGCGATGTGATCTTCAAATTTACCATTATTTATATTTAGGTGATAAAGTTTGTTCCACAGCAAGAGGCATGGATTGTGGAAAGATTCGGAAAATACAATATAACTCTGATGCCCGTGAGTTGATAATCCATTACTAAACATGCAACAAATCATCAAATAATTTTGATACTAATGTTTGTTTCAAGAAGATATGTGTGAAACTTAAAACCTTTCTCTTACATCATTATAACATACAGTGGTGAGGCAAGATCATAATTTCAAACTTAATTTTACAGGGGTTAAACATACTTCTACCAATAGTTGATGAAATAAAATATGTGCAATCATTGAAAGAGATTGCAAGTGAAGTTCCGCAACAATCAGCTATCACAAAGGGTACAGTGCAATTATTGAAAACTTTTTAACAATAGTCTCTGTATAATGTGATTTAATTTTAAAAAGAAATATACATTTATCAAAGGGAGATGTAAAAAGATAATTTGACTATTATTTATATAATAATATATAAAAAGGTTCCCAATTTCTCGCTTTGATTATAGTGGAATGTTATTAATTAACACTTTAGAAGGCAAAAGGTGTACAACCAACGTTTTTTTATAATTATTCTTGACAATAATTTATGAAGTGGCATAAAAATCCCTTTTATCTTAAAAATCTTTTCAGATTTTCTTTTTTTATCTTTTTCTCATTAAACAAAGTGCTACTTTATTTGCCAAACCTCTCTCAATGCTAGTAAATCAATCCTTTAATGAAGGAGTTTTTCCACATATATTAAAATCAGCAGAGGTCATTCCTGTCTTTAAAAGAGGTGATGACAAACTTTGCTCCAATTACAGGCCTATTTCTCTACTTTCAATATTTTGTAACATTTTTGAAAAATGTATGTACACAAGATTATACAATTATTTAGAAAAGTATGAAATACTTTATAAATTACATTTTTTTACGTTATAAATTTGGATTTAGAAACAAAATGTCTACAAGTCATGCTTTAATCAGTCTAATTGAGAAAATTAAAAAAATCTTGACTGTAGGAAATATGCTTGTGGAGTGTTTATAGATTTGGAAAAAGCTTTCGATACTGTTAACCATGAAATATTAATTCATAAACTTTACAATTACGGAATAAGAGGTGTTGCTAATAGTTGGTTTAAGTCCTTTTTAACTAATAGAAATCAATTTGTCAGGTTGTCAAATTGTAAATCCTCCTCTTTAACAGTCCAATGTGGGGTACCCCAGGGACCACATTAGGACCTTTGCTGTTCTTAATTTTTATTAATGATCTTCATAAAGTTTAAAAAAAATCTGTTATGCATCATTTTGCCGATGATGCTAACATTTTATTTTGTAACAAAAATCTAAAGACAATAGAAACAATAATGAACAACGAACTTAAAATTTTGGTCCAGTGGTTAAATTTTAATAAACTCTCTCTAAATTCAAAGAAAACTGAATTGATTTTATTTAGACCACAGAGGAGTGCAAAATGCTCTATTAGTATTAAAATAAATGGATTTAAGCTGACTATGAAGCCTTCTGTGTGTTACTTGGGAGTATATATTGATGAGCATTTAAACTGGAATATACAAACAAGAATGTTATGTAAAAAGTTATCTCAAACGTGCGGAATAATATCAAAGCTACGTCATTTTTTACCAACTAAAAACCTATTTTTATTATGCTATGCTCTTTTTTACTCTCATTTCACATATGGTAGTTTAGCCTGGCAATTTACATCTCAAAACAACCTTGATCAAATTTACAAACTTCAAAAAAAAATCTTAAGAGTCACATTTTCAAATTATGATACCCCGTCAACTCCAATATTCCTTAAATATGGGGTTTTGAAAATCAAAGATGTCTTAACTTTGCAAGTTTTAAAATTTTTGTATGGCTATTTTCTAAAAGGTTTCCCTGATGGACTAAAGAGTGTCTTTGCTTTAACCAAATCTGTACACAACCATAGTACCCGCTCAGTTAATAAGTTTTTTATTCCTAAAATAATCACTACTAAATATGTTTTTTTGTCGTTTCATTATCAAGGTCCTTTCTTGGAACTTATTCATGGATAAACTAAATTTGACTGATCATAAAACTAATAATTCCCTCACAAACTCTATTAAACAGAATTTCTTACAAAATTACAATTAATTTGATTATTTTTCATGATTTAATATTTTCACTTTTTCGCTATTTTTTTTATTTTATTTCAATATGAATAGATGTCTTTTGTGTATGGGAAAAATATTTTCTTTTTAGTTTTGTTTCTTGTTTATTTTTTTATGGTGGCTACTTTTTTAATTACTTTGTCAAGTATTAGGTATGTCTCCTTGTTAACTACGGTCTTCATTAATATTTTTGTATATATTGGGTTAATTTGTAATGGTAAATGTTCTGTTATTTATACCAATTATATTTTATATGATTTATATTTCTGTAGTCGACACAATAAATGAATAACTTGTAAAAATTGTAAAAAACACCAAAACTGGATGGCGCAACATTCGCTATTGAAGAAATACGAAGCACTCGGCCACACACCGTACATTGATTTCCCCATGCTGTTAATTGCACATCATCGTATGCCGTGAAAATATATTGAACTGCTATGTTTTACAAAATTTTAAACTTCAGTCTACTCGTCAGACATTAAAACCCAGACATTAAAATGGTGGTGGAAATTGTCGTTGTAATCTAGTTTCCACAAATGTTGGCCTTGAATTACCTCAAAAACTCACTCAGGAGACCTGGAGATTTTAATCGGTGGTGTAAACTAAAGTTTAAAATCATTTTAAATAATGGTATATAATTAGAAATTACTTTGCAATTTTAAATTTAACGTTACCAATCATTTAATGTTTCAAAAAGTTTGTTACGCAACATAAAACATAGTAAGGAGATTTTCAAAGAGAACTGACAGACATGTTTTAATGCGATGCTACTGGTTGTTTAAAGGTTCCATTCAACTTAGAGACAGATAAATGCAGAAGAACTAAGCTGCACTTGATGGAAAAAAGATCAATCACAAAGAAACAATTGGTTTTGTTTACAAAAAAGAATGAAAGGATACTTTAAAATGCGGAAGAGCTATGCTGCATTTGATGCGACACATTTAGAAAAAGAAAGAAAAACTTGGTTTCAGTCGTAAAAATCTGAGCATGCTGTGTCCCGTCATATTGGAGTAACCATTTGGAACTATGCCACAAGTTACTAAAGGGACCAGTCACTACACTAAAGTGTAGATCCTAGACGAAACATAACTACTTTTTCACTGCAGCAGTGGGTGGACAAATGCTGGAATGGCATAAAGCAATCAGCACATTGGAGAGAAGTTAATATTAAATCATGCGGATATAGCATGCCTAAGGAGGGGAAAATCTCCAAAAATAACTTGAAAGGGTAACCCTTTTGCCTACCATTGATTCCGGGACAATTGCAGCACGATAAACATGAAAATCGGATAATGAAATGATGATGAATAGCAAAGCGTTTGATTAGCGTTTTAATT
Source organism: Candelabrum cocksii (assembly GCA_963930725.1). Lineage (NCBI taxonomy): Eukaryota > Metazoa > Cnidaria > Hydrozoa > Anthoathecata > Candelabridae > Candelabrum > Candelabrum cocksii. The sequence goes on from OZ005665.1 coordinate 7,412,428, forward strand.
ATACAACGTATGTCATAATAATTTCTCTGTTTGTGATATGCTGAAACAAACTCAATTGTATTGAAACCAGCATGATTGATCGAAGTTATCGAAGATTAAGAAATATCATTTTTCTCATCTTGTTTCTATATTTCACTACTCAAGCTCACCTGAAAGTAGAGCGCTTGAAGCCCCCAACGAGCTGCAGATTTATCTGGCCCAGCGTTGGTGTGCATTCACCCACAGTATAGATGTTTTCCACGGTTTGGTTTATCTTCTGGGCTGGCCTTCTCCACTGTAATAGTAGAGATGGTTTCAGGTGACTCTGGTTCATGGAGACATTTAGGTCACCGCCAAATCGGTCGGTTGCATTTCATATATCAGGGCATTGAATGTAAGCATGTGGAGAGAGAGGCGGCAACAGCTTCAGTAATGATTAACAAACACATTACAAGGAGACATAAAAATGCGACAAGTGACAATGAATAAACTTTAAATTGCACATGATGGCCTTAAACGAACTTCGTTTAGTGGGATACCCAAAAAAATTCACGAATCATTGTTCAAAAGCAATTAATTGGAGCACTACATTGGGAATTACTGCATGTTAACCTGTCTTAAAAAAACGTATTTGCGATTTTTTTCAAATAAAGTTGTAGTTATTGGTGAGGTGCAAATCTAGTTAATCTAGAACACTTTAAAGGGAAATTATAACCCACAATTTTTATTTTGAAAGAAATATATGTTTATAAAAAAAATATTCAAGAAACAGACTGCATATGCATTGTTGTTGCAATCTTCTCATTAAACAGGCCTGTGTCTGTGCAGTGGATTGTGGTCGTAAGTTATCAGCCCACACGATTTTTTGTTGGCGTTTTCTCAATGCCAGTTATGCGATCGCGTACCTCCACCCTGTCATGTAGCTAAAACAACATAGATGATGCGCAAATATGTATTTATAGAAAAACACAGATAGGCAAGCTTACAGTTAATTTCTTTCATAGAAATAATGAGTGCACATTTTGCATGCGGTTCTTATTGCTAGTTATTATAATAATATCACTGTTTGTGTAAGATGTGTCATTGTGCTCAATGGTACGGCGTTTCGCTCTTAACCCAAAGGTTCTGGGTTAGAGACTATGTTATCGCAAAGTTGTTTAGTGAGCGGTTATAAATAAAAAACATTGTATTTCATCAGAGTTGAGGTCTTCATGAAAATCCTTAATTAGCGTTATGGGACCCTCATTAAAAACAAACCAGCAATCAATATAATAGCTTTTTAAAAATTTGGAGGTTTTTACGGTATAAATTCTTTATGATTTCCATTTATAAATATTGATTTAACATTTAAGAAGTGATTTGTGCACTTTAGTGATTTAGCTGCAGCAGCAGTGGCACAGTGGTCTAAGCACTCAGGACCAAGAGGCCCCTGGTTCGACTCCCACTTGGGTCCAATCTTGCCACATCCCTGGAAGTACTGTGCTCAGTTTGTTTCTTGGTGAAGAGGCTTATTCTAGAGTTTATAGGATTTGTTTCATGTTTCCGGGTTAAGAATTGAGAGAGGGTTAGACCTTATATAACATCAATATTCTGTGTGGGTCCGGTGAAAAAATAGACCCAATTAAATATACAGGACTTGAGTTATAGGCCCTGCCTCTCCTGTGTATTTCCTTTCTAAAAAAAAAAGCTAGCTACTTATCCGTATTTATCTGTTATTATCCGTTGTGATTTTTGTGTTATTTTTATTTATTATTTTTTACCGCTGGAATTTTAAATATATATATACCTCACATTCGCATTAATAATAAATTATATTCTTTCCCTGAGCTAAAACATGCTGTATCGGCAGTTTGTGTGTTTGTATATAATTATTTCGAAAAGTCATCGACATTAGACCAAAGTTATTAGATATATTCTAGCTATATAAATTCCATGCCAATTATATATATATATGTTTGTCTACCTTTGAAAGTGCAAATTTCACACACCAATTTATAAATAGAGAATGACTGAAGACCACCTTAAGACTACCTTATTTGTTTGTAATAGTCAATGGGTAAATAGATGTATTTGTATAAAAATTGACTAAGGCAGACTGATAGAGTTATTCTTTATCATATGAGTGCAATTTACATTGTTGGTTTATATAGAAATTTTGCTAATTTATTAACTGACTTTGGTATGGTCCAAGTGTTATTTGTGCAGCATCAGAAGGAGAAAAAATAATATTTTTGCTGTGCATACCATAGGCCATACCACGCAATTAATGAAAATATCTGTTTCTGTCTTTTTATTTTCTACTTGAATTTCTCCCTAAAAACATCTATTATTTATTATTATTATTATTAAAAATATATTCTAGGACCTGCCTAGAATTCACTGCTCCCGTTAAAACGCTCGTGATTCAGCATATGGCACATTCGATCGGGCGCACAAATTATCGGATGAGTGTATGAAAAGTACATATAATCAGGCACGCAAATCGTGCATGTAAAATTGAAATAAATATATGAACTGAATAGGTAATTGAATCTTCGATTGTAAAGAGAAAAATTGCGCATGTAATATCTAAACGACTTCTTTTACAATGAAGCTAATCAAATACACGCAGAAGAACTAGACGCTAGTATCTTCGCTCAAACGCAAATGAGTCTACCATTATTGCCACGACTGTAAACATACCGTGGTGAATCCAGTGAACTCCCGTAGATCTGCGGAAACGATAAGTTTGCAAAATGGTAGACAGTGTTTGTAAAACACAATGTTCAAGTCATCACACACACAGTTATCACAAGTTATTACTTAATTATATTTAATTTCTTTTTGTTACTCATACGGCAGATAAATACGTCATTAGCGAAATCTAAAATATTTATGAAGTTACATGACTGTATGCAATCTATCATTATATTACTAACTCACTGGCATATGTGCACAAGGGTGCATCATACATTGTTGTATTACGAATACGAAAATTACTGAATGCTGAAGAATTTTATTAAAGTCAAAATATATAATGTCTATCTAACGATGGTCGGGTTCCAGTGAATTAACCAGAATAGCAAAGTATAGGATTATTCATTATTTGTTCTCCTGATGTAATTTAGAGTAATAATAAGGCTATAAAACATGTTAAAATATAAAATAAATTAAAAGAACATAATCTTCTATGAGAGCTCCAATTTTCTCCTTCTCTTAAAATTAACAAATGAAAATTCTTTCCTACAGTTTTGAGGAAGTTTGTTAAAAACTAATGCACCTTGAATAGTAAAGGCCTTTCTACCAGCTTCATTATGACAGCTTGGGACAATCAACTGATTGCCATTTCCCCTTGTGTTAATTTCGTGGTCGAACCGCTGGAAGGTGATGGTATTTTGATTAACCTTAATACCTTGGAGATATTTAAAGACTTTGATGACAGTTCTTTGTTTGACTTTATTTGATATATCATTAACTTTTCAACAATTTTTGAAGCTTTTCTCTCCATTTGCTTTCCTTTGGTACGAAAAGTTGAAACGTTGGCATAAATTGGAGCACAGTATAACATGATTGGCGCGATCATCGATTTGTAAATAGTAGTAGCAGCTTCTGAAGTTAACTGTGGTAGAACTCCTCAATAGGTTTAATCTTTGGTTGATAGCTTCACTGTTTGGTTTGAAAGGGTTTGGTTTGGTCAAGTGTGATTCATACTCATAACTGGTCTCATTATTAATCAACAAACCAAGAATGTTGAGATTAAAGGGTGGTTGGGTTCTCAATTTTTGTTTCCATGAAAAATAATTTGTATATGTTTGATTTCAAACATTGGTTTAATAAAATCCATTTTATGTAATAATCTATTATTATTGTTGTGTAAGATTTTAAAGCCTCTCTTTTGCATAAAGCTCTTCATTGCGGGCCTGGTTGTGTTTCTATGTCACCAGCCATGAGCAGAAGCAACACAAACACATACTTTTGGCAATGAAAAGTCCAAGTTTTCTTGAGATTCCATAAGCTTGAGTTGATAAATGTTTTCGATTTGATACTATGAACTTCAGTTGTATTGAGAGTGCCGCTAATTCCATCAGGAGTGATAAAGCTTGATTTCTTAACTGTAAAAACTGCACGGATCACAAACAAGAACAAAAACACGTCCGCACGTTGACTGGTGGAACGTGTTGCCACGTGATACAAAAAGATGCTACTATGTTAGATGGTTTTAAACGGAAAGTGGATTTATTCTTCAGAAATTATCCTATGGAGTATGATGACCGTGTTACGATTATCAACTCTGTGTCTACTTTTATTACTATATACTCAAGGACTATGGAATGTTTGAGTATTTTTCTAATGTTAATAATTGCGCAATTAATAAATTATTACTGTTATGACTGCTTTATCTTTATTTCAGACAATGTCACTTTACATTTGGATGGAGTTCTCTATTTCCGTGTTGTTGACCCATATCAGGTAATTAAAACAAATATTATGATGTTCTAATTATAAATATTTTTATAATTAAGCCTTATAGTGAGGGCTGTTAGCACAAAAAAAACACCTTCATACTTCAGTTTTTGACAAAAACATGAAACTTGGTACAAATGTTCAGAACATAAATACGATTCAATTTTTTGAGGGAGACACTTTTCAAATTTTTCAAATTTTTTTTATACTGGCTATTATATACCATTGAAACGACAATTTTAAGCTGAGTCAAAGTAGTATAAGAACTATTGTCTCAAAATGAAGTTGTCAGAAGATAGAAGCTATAGACCATAGTACCTGTTATGTATTGATTTTTGTATGTTTTCATTATATAATTTCAGAAATAAAACTGTCAATAACAAATTATTTATCAAGTAAGATACGATGTTTGCCGTTTGTTTTTAAAAAGCAGTTAGTTAGTGGTGTAAAATGCAATCGTAAATATATAAGAAAACAAACAAACACATAAACAATCACATTATAGGGATGGTGTTTGTTCCTTGATCGGATATTTTGAATTCTATTTTCGGCCACTGATTTTGGTATTTCTTGGTCTTTTCTTCTGTCCGGGCTTCTTTGCCATTGTAGGCGTTTTGGGGATCTTTAGTTTCCCGTCCTTGGATGAGATGAATCCATTGTTGGAGCTTGCGTCTGAGGAACTTAAGAAACACCTTCTCTTTTTCCTCCCCCTTTTTCGCGTTCCAAATCATGCTGGTTACAGAGTACTACATCGATCGGTCGAGCTCATATTTCCCTTCTCCGTCGAGTGTGCGTCGCATGTCTATTAACTATAGTCTAGTGATGCCATCCAATTTTTCCACCAGGTCCATGACTTTCTGCGGCTTCCATTTTGTTGTAAATTTGACAATGTTGTTCATCGACTTGCAGTTATTATTCGACCATTTGAGTGGGATTGCCGGGTTTTTCTTTTGTGGGTCGAATACATTGTCTCGCAGAGCTGGTTCCAGTTTGTCATTTAAGTATTTGATGAAGTGCGGAAGCTGATCATACTGCAGTATTGCGTTTTTTCTAAATATCTTGTCTATATGCGTTTCTTCAACTTCTTCTTGGTTGTCTCGTTCTCAATATGGTGCCTGGCGTTTTCTTCCAAGTGACGTGTGCATAATATCATGGTTGCGGGAAACGTCTCCGTTTTGCTTTTGTGAAGGCCTTTTCCTCATCGGAACCGATTATAATATCTTTCACTCCTAGTTTGACGTCAACATCACTGATGTTATCAAGCATTGCCTGGATGTGTGTTAGGAATTTACAGTATGTAAGAAATGTGGCATCCCAGTGAAGGAACAATGATCCTAAAACAATGGGTGATTCTTGTGTGGACTTCCGCAGCAATTTTTTATTCTTGTACACAAGGGTGGTAACGAAACATAGTCCAACATTGAAGGTCCTGTCGATTCCAATAACAGTTCGGAACGATGTCTTTGAAGCCGCACAATGTAGTTGAAGATCTTGAAATTGGTGTTCCCTTAATAAGATTAATGATGGTGCTTGCCACATTGCATCGCAGTCTTAACTTTCTCCTTCCCCACTTATGATGTTCTTATGAACACCCATGCGATTTCTTGCTGTTGCCATGGATACAAATGTTGCTAGGGTATTTCCCAATGTACTCTACCACCGCCATGTTACTGCTACCATCCAACCATGATATTCATTTCTGGTAATTCGGCTCTCTCTTAAGAGTCATATTAAACCTTCTCGGTGTTATGACATCTTCAGGTTGTGATTGTGGATCCAGCGCCATCTTGCTAATCACGTATAGATATTTCTTCTTCTCGAATCGGAATCTTGTGATAATGTGCAACCGAAGGTGATACTGAATTTCCTCAGTTGCAGGCCCCTTTATATAGGCAGGTGATTATATTATGTAATTAGTGTCACAGATGCAGATTATACCTAATTAAGCATATCTAGTTGGACCGGCACTGCAATTAAGATGCAATGAAATCATCTAATTCAGATAACAATTATAATAGGCCCAACATATTGATGTTTCATTTGATAAAATTGCATGTTACTCTGTCGAACACTAGCAATAAAAGTATTACAAATTACAAAGAAAGGACGTTCTGCTCAATCTATGACTCCAATAAATATACTCAAGTCAACAACGCAATCCGCTTAGCTAGGCTGCCTAATTCGCAGAATGTTTATGGATCATTGTAAATGGCGTTCAAACATATGACAACCAATTTCGTGTTTACGCGTTTGCGAAGTTTATCTTCAGTACATCAAACGGCTAAAAGTAATAAAATACAAAACTAAATGAATAAATACCCTTAGAATAAACTAGAACTAAACTGAAAACCCAACGAGAAAAAGACCAAAAACGCAGAAAAGCAAGATAAATAACGTTGACAAACAAAAGTATAATTTAATAAAAAAACAAATGCTTACTAAAAGGATAGTGTATAAAGGCTAGGAAGCCTGTCCAAAGAAGTGTTCCACAAGAAAATCCAACAAATGGCTAATACATAACTGCAACAACTTAGCTGCATCGACTGTATCAGTAAAACTGCTTGCAATCAAGAAAAGAGCAACACTTTACAGTTTCCTAACACTTTATACACTTTCAACAAAAGGAAAATATATAAAAGAAACCAATTAAATCTAAATAAAAGAAATGCGTGAACTATTTACAAAAATTAAGATAATTGCCGTCTTAAGAGGAACAAAACTCGGAAAGCTGTGCCTCAGCCTGGAATATGAAACCTATATGGACCCCATCATTTTTAAAAAGCTGTTTGCGCCCTCTTCTGGATTACTGCGGAACAGTATGCAACCCACAACTTTTATATGACAAACACCAAAAAGTTCTACGAGGAGCATCAAAAATGATTCCAGACTTAGGAAATGCTTCGTACGAACAAAGAATAGTGAGTCTAAATATGCCTAGTATTGGATATAGAAGAATGCGAGGAGATCTGATAGAAGTTCAACTCAATGGTTCAACTCACACTATAAATGTGAAAACACCTCTTCAATGTGGAAAGCAGACGATTTATGAGTGGTCACAACTACAAACTTCAGAAGGAATCCACTCAACTCGATATACGAAAATACTTTTTCGCGAACAGGATTATCTACTAATGGAACAGTTTACCGGACGAATTACTATGCGCTTCCATACTACACATTTAAAGCCCTACTTGATAAACCTTTGTGCAAGGATTGATTTTAATTTCTACTCAATTCTTACACTTTTTTCAGAACCCAACACTACGCAAGTCAACTTCTAGCAACTGTTTTATTAAATCTCACATCTTAGTGTGTGTTATACATTCATACTTATGTGAAGTATATTTGTTTTCATTTCTGTGAGAATAGCTGTTATTTATTTAAATTTCATTTTATAGATTGACAGACAACTAGATGCCTCTAAATTTATTGTAAACCTTAGCCTTAACCTGAATAATAATAATAACAGCATAGTCGGAAGAAAGTACTGGTATTTTCTAAGGACTACGGTAACACCATATAGTATAAAATATCATAAAGCTTTTAAAATCTTTGAAATGAGCCTTTTACACAGTGCTTCCATCTGGGGTTTCTATCTTCTAACAACTTCATTTTGAGACAATAGTTCTTATACTACTTTGATTCAGCTTAAAATTGTCGTTTCAACGGTATATAATAGTCAGTGTAAAAAAAATCTGAAAAATCCTGACATCAGCATTGACACCTTTGAACCTTAATATCTCAAAATCGATAGATTTTAAGACCATACTTCTTTTGGTAGTTATTATCAGAATAAAATTGTTGTTCCAATGGTGTATAGATTATCTAGGTTTGAATAAATAAGTATTCTGACAGAAAAAGTGCTGATGTCAGCAATTACGTGACTCTCAGACGTGTCTCCCTCAAAAATTTGAATCATTATTATGTTCTGAACATTTGTACCAAGTTTCATGCTTTTGTCAAAAACTGAAGTATGAATGTGCTAACAGCACTGACTATTAATGTTGACATCCCATAGAAGAATGATGTAGATGATGTAGTGCATTGTGTAATAAGTTGGTGGTTGTTGTAGCGCATTGTGTAATAAGTTGGTGGTTGTTGTAGCGCATTGTGTAATAAGTTGGTGGTTGTTGTAGTGCATTGTGTAATAAGTTGTTGGTTGTTGTAGTGCATTGTCTAATAAGTTGGTGGTTGTTGTAGTGCATTGTCTAATAAGTTGGTGGTTGTTGTAGCACATTGTGTAATAAGTTGGTGGTGGTTGTAGTGCGTTGTGTAATCAGTGGGTGGTTGTTGTAGTGCATTGTGTAATAAGTTGGTGATTGTTGTAGTGCATCGTGTAATAAGTTGGTGGTGGTTGTAGTGCATCGTGTAATCAGTGGGTGGTTGTTGTAGTGCATTGTCTAATAAGTTAGTGGTTGTTGTAGTGCATTGTGTAATAAGTTAGTGATTGTTGTAGTGCATCGTGTAATAAGTTGGTGGTGGTTGTAGTGCATCGTGTAATCAGTGGGTGGTTGTTGAAGTGCATTGTCTAATAAGTTAGTGGTTGTTGTAGTGCATTGTGTAATAAGTTGGTTGTTGTTGTAGTGCATTGTGTAATCAGTTGATGGTTGTTGTAGTGCATTGTGTAATAAGTTGGCGGTGGTTGTAGTGCATTGTCTAATAAGTTGGTGGTTGTTGTAGTACATTGTGTAATAAGTTGGTGGTTGTTGTAGTGCATTGTGTAATCAGTGGGTGGTTGTTGTAGTGCATTGTCTAATAAGTTAGTGGTTGTTGTAGTGCATTGTGTAATAAGTTGGTGGTTGTTGTAGTGCATTGTGTAATCAGTTGATAGTTGTTGTAGTGCCTTGTGTAATAAGTTGGTGGTGGTTGTAGTGCATTGTGTAATCAGTGGGTGGTTGTTGTAGTGCATTGTGTAATAAGTTGGTGATTGTTGTAGTGCATTGTGTAATAAGTTGGTGGTTGTTGTAGCGCATTGTGTAATAAGTTGGTGGTTGTTGTAGCGCATTGTGTAATAAGTTGGTGGTTGTTGTAGTACATTGTGTAATAAGTTGGTGGTGGTTGTAGTGCGTTGTGTAATCAGTGGGTGGTTGTTGAAGTGCATTGTCTAATAAGTTAGTGGTTGTTGTAGTACATTGTGTAATAAGTTGGTGGTGGTTGTAGTGCATTGTGTAATCAGTTGGTGGTTGTTGTAGTGCATTGTGTAATAAGTTGGTGGTGGTTGTAGTGCGTTGTCTAATAAGTTGGTGGTTGTTGTAGCACATTGTGTAATAAGTTGGTGGTGGTTGTAGTGCATCGTGTAATCAGTGGGTGGTTGTTGTAGTGCATTGTGTAATAAGTTGGTGGTTGTTGTAGCACATTGTGTAATAACTTGGTGGTTGTTGTAGTGCATTGTGTAATAAGTTGATGGTTGTTGTAGTGCTACAGTGTTTCCAATTTGTTATCATGCGTGGGTTAACTTGCCACTGTTTTTCTTCTTAATGGGTTTGGCGTAAGGAAGGAAATCCAGCTGATTAATCCTTCACAAATGGTGGAAACAACAATTCTCTGGGTGAAAAACAAAACAATAGATGTTGATGATGATTATAAAATTTTTAAAAAAATCCTTCTATGTGAATTATAATTCATTGTTATTTAAATATTGCTATAAATAATATATTTCAATGATATTAATGAACTTTCGCCTTCAGATCCTTTTTATACAGAACACTGTTCTAGTGTGTTTGAAATTCTTGAAATTTCTATAACAATATTTTATTATTGTACAAGGATGAAAGAATTCTGGGTTTATCCGGATTTTTGGAATAATTGAACTTTTTTCCGGATTTTCTCTGAAAAAAAGAAAGAAAAAGAAAAACAGGAATTTTCTAATCGTGCTATTAGGAACTAACAAAATGTAGATAAGAAAGATATTTACATAATTTATATACAACTATATATAAAAGCATGTCCTTTTTTGTGGTCTCTTAATAAAAGAACACAACGACTTAAGTGTAAAATTACCTCCATCTTAGAATTTTATGCTTTAGTCGTTGTGCTTTTTTATGTACAGATAACCCTAACCCCCCAGCTGTCGTTTTGATTAAAATCCTTTTAGGATTTCCGGGTTTTTTAAGAAACCACTCTATCATCCTTGATTGTAGGCGTCCTATGGAGTTGAAGATCCTCATTATGCAATCACTCAACTTGCTCAAACAACAATGAGGTCGGAAATTGGTATGTGATCTTACTAAACTGATTCACCGCAACAAAATCATTTCTTAGCAGTTGATCTTGTTGCTAACTTTTGATATAATTTTGCAATTGATGTGTTTGATTATATAGATATTTTTAAAACCATTAAGCAAACTAACTTGTTATATGTGGGACACAATATGGATTCTAATGTGGATTTTTATGAAAAATAAGTTTTTAATGCCTTTTAAATTGATTTAGTACTTGTCTTCATTCCATGATAGTTACAATATGTTTGTTTAAAGGACGGTAATTTTAAATGCTGTTTCCATTTTCCACGACTGTTTTAGGTAAAATTGCATTAGATGAGGTGTTTAAAGAACGAGACACATTAAATTTACTTATTGTTGGTAAATATACTTTGGTTATTTCATTATGTTTTATTTGAGTTTTTGTTGTTATTCTAATAACTTTTCTGCTTAGTTCCTTCAACGTCATCCAATAACATATTGTATTTTGCCGCCATGAATGTTCATGAGCGAGTTTGCGTGCATCTAGCTAATCACTGCATTTGAGAAGTCATTATGTTGAGTGCTTCAAAGAGTTATTCTCCCTCGCATGCATTTTTGTTGTGGTGATCATAATCTGTTGTCACTCACAATACAAAATTATCATTTCTAAATACTACATATTTTTAGTATATCTTATTTTACATATTACAGTTTTTCTCAACATCAATCTGCATTTTTGGCTCTAGAATCAATCAACAGTGCAGCAAAGGTTTGGGGCATAAAATGTCTTCGTTATGAAATTCGTGAGTCCTATAAGGATAACCTTTTTGTATTATCTTTTTTGTAAAATTTATCTATGTGGAATATTGAATTGGCAATGATGCAATTCCTTTAAAAAAATACTGGCATGTCTTTCCAGGTGATATTCAGTTACCAGAGAAAGTAAGGGAGTCTATGCAAATGCAAGTTGAAGCTGAACGTAGGAAGAGGGCAACTGTACTAGAATCAGAAGGTTGGTCAGTGGTTTTACTACATGGTCAAATACTGCTGAAATCAGGGAATTATGAAAAACCTTAAATTACCTGAAACAGATAATAATAATAATAAACTATGCTATAGTTGTAGGAGACCAATGAAACAAGCCAATGACTAATAAATTGAATTATCACAAAAGAAATATTGTTCAACCTATCTATATAATACAAATTTCTGTGTCTTACATGCTACAGTTTTACCGTCATGATTCTTACTACAAAAGGGAATCTAACCAATGTGTTTTTATAAAGTTTTGTGGCAACTTTTTCTTTCTTATATTATTTTCATATGAAGTAGAATAAAAAGGTGAAAGAAAATCGCTTAAATCCACTAAAATAATTTAAAAAGATGGATGCCAAAAATCAAAAACAAAATACATGACAAGATATTCGCTACTTCGAAATTTTGCGTGAGAGTTTCACTTCCATGTGCATCGCTGATGACGGAAATTCATGCGAGAAAAATCTAAAGAACATTTTACACAGAACCTTAAGAAAGGCAAATTTAGCGTTTCAAATCATTTGAAACCAAGTACTTATTTTTAAAGGTTTAAAATATACAAATTGTCACAGGTAGACATGCATATATGTATTTATATACAAACACAAGAAGTTGGAAGATAGACACAGTTATTCTCTATTAAGTGATGAGTGCATTTTGCACGGGGTTTATATAGCTAGTGAGAGAATAATGCATTGTTACTGTCTTTTGTTTAAAGATATGGTATGGTGTGTACACTGCATTAATGACATCTTTTCCCATGAAAGGACAGAGGGAAGCTCAGATTAACCGTGCGAATGGTGAAGCTAATGCAATACTTGCAAAAGCAAAAGCTCGTGCTGAAGCTATTGATCTCATATCCAACTCTCTCAATCAGTCGGTATGTTTTTGTTTCTTATTTACAGTCATGAAACATTAGAAATTCATTTCTTTCTATTATACTAGCAGAAGTGCCCACATTCTTTGCCTGGGGAAATAAAAGTGTTCTAAGTAAGATAAGCCAATGTACGGAATTTTCAAAATATAGCATAATATTTTTTATTCACCTTCAAAGCATTGATTGAAAGTAAAATTGTAATATTCAAGGGACTTATGAAAACTCTCAGAAATTTGTTTTTTGTAATGAAATTGTCAGAACAACTACTCTAACTTTTATCTTTAGCAGAAAACCAATGTTGTTTTCAAACTAATCCACTATAAACCCACAATTTACATCTATATATCTTCTTTTCAGTCTGGCAATCAAGCAGCTGCACTATCAGTTGCCGAACAAGTGAGTCTAATCTATTTACCTTTTTGGTTGTTGTTCCGTTATGGAACTGTTATTCTGTTATGTTAAAATAATACTTGTTTATCATTTTTTTTCTACTCTATTTTTGGTTCTCCATGTGCAGTGTTTTATAAATATTTGGACAATGTTTTACCAATTGTGCTGCGAAAATTAAAATGCTTCATTGTACAGCAGCTTATTGTTCAAAATTCCGTACCACAAGGTCCCATGGAATGAAACAACAGCTATAGTTTGGAGAAAAGATATTGGCCGCTGTGAAAATCTTCATAATCAAATTTATTTATTTATATGAGAATAATATGCTTTGACAAATCCCATAATTTCTGACAATCCCTATACCCATTAGAAGAATATTGTTTCTTAAAACCTTTATATATACCACCTTTAAGGTCCCGTGGGATGTTTTGAGACGTATTTTCCAACTGTTTTTATTGCTTTAAGTACCCCTGTTATTGCAATTATGTTAGTTAATCAAATAATAATCGTAATAAGGAAGCAAAAGAAGATTTCTGCCTCCATCCCGTGATAAGGTTAGGAAAGGTTACAAATATTTGTTCAGTTATTGTGACATTGAATCGCTAAAAATTATAATGCAATGAGCATAATATTATTTTAACATTTCTAATGAATCTTTAAAAACAAATCTGCATACAGGAATTTATGTGCCACTGAACTGGTGCAGTCATTGGCCATTCGATCTTTTGTGAATGTTTAAAATAATGGAAAACATCCTAAACAAAATTTTAAGTCCTATATGTTGTTAAATAACTGTATTTTTAGTATATACAAGCGTTTGGGAATCTTGCAAAGACAAGTAACACTGTTGTTCTTCCTGCAAATTCAAACGATGTTTCTTCAATGGTCGCTCAAGTAAGGGGGGCGGGGGGGTGTATGAGTTAATAATATTCTTTCAACAAGAATCTACAAAGTTATATTGTAAAAAAAAATTCATTCTTCATTGCATCAATGGTAGATGACATTTCTATTTCTGCAGGCAATGGCGGTCTACGGTTCCATCGTCAAAACACTACCTGAAACAACTTCCCATGATACCCCTGACAACAATTCACCGCCAAACGCACCAAAACCTGTCGACTCGACATTAGGTTTCTCTGGTTACAATGAATTGGAGAAATTTGCTTCTAAGGAAGAGTTCAGTGTTGCCACATCACCAACGCGTAAAAGAGACTTTCTGTAGTGACGTCATGAAATAAGGAAACAAAAGGAACATTTTTTGTGTATTGTGGAATCTCATTTTGCAATAATGTCAGGATAGAATGCTTATTTCATAAGTTTTTTAAAATTTCACCCTTCATTGATTTTTATGGTATGGCTAGAGTTTTTAATGTTTGTATTTCTATAGCTAGATATTGAATGACAGACTAATTGTTGGGGTTGCCTTGAGTTGGGTGCTTACTTTTTGGGTGAAGGTTGTTTCCGTAATAGGATTTAATGAAATCAAAAATGGTTCATGATGCTTGAATCTAAAAGCATGTTGTTTTTCCAGTGAAATAAAACACACAAAAATGGAGAAGAAAAATAATGAAGGCACCAAAAGTAGCTCGTCTTTAGGGGATGCAAGTGAGATTAGTGACGTCACATCTTTGGGTGTGAAGGCTGGTCAAAAGCGACAGTCAACTGGTGATGAAGTTAAAAGTCCTATGAAAAAGAGCACACCACATTCTACAAATGGGCTCTCCATAAGCTTAAAGAAACCTTCAATAGTAAACAACTTTATAATATCTGCAGGATTTGTTAGTTTGTGAAGACATACAATGTTGTTATTTTGCAATAATTTTTAAGTGTGGATATCATACATTTAATGTCCTATTGCAATCTTGTGCTAAGCAACCCTTCTCTTCACAGATATCTATAAAAGACAAACCAATGCAAACTAAGAAAGGCAAGATAGCAACTGTTTTCAATCAAGATTCTGAGGTATGAGATATTTCTCGCTCTATTTGAATGTACTTGCTACTTGTTAATTGATATTAATTACATTTACAGAATAGCACTTTTTATAAAGAGTTTTAGTCAGCCATTTTCTAAAAATACAAGTAGTATTCTTAACCATTACTTGTCACGTGATGTGATCTTTCTAACTGTTAGCAATCATGTTTGTTGTTTTCATTTTCTCAGTCAGAAGAAGAAGAAATGCCGCTTGAATGCCGGATGAAAATGAGGAACATTGGACGGTTAGTTTTCCTCTCTCTCTCCCTCCCTCCCTCCCTCCCTCCCTCTCTCTCTCTCTCTCTCTCTCTCTCAATTTATTGATGCTGTTTGCATAAAATTTCATGCCCCTTAGAAATACCATCACGTCATCTGGACCGAATTCGTTTAATAAGGGTAAAGAAGGCTTCTCGAATAACTCGTTTAAACAGTTTGAACTATCGATGAAGCCCCGAAATAACATGGAAAAGAAGACGGAACCAACTTGACGACGCCAGTTCAACGAGTGCAATGTTATTTGTTCTATATGTTTTTAACGCTACGAAAAATGGACATAATAGTTAAGCAATTGTTTCTAAACACTCGCGTAATTCCCGTGTAATATGCATGCAACATTTTTTATTCTGATGGAAGATTTTTGCTGACGTAACTCAATATCTTTATATCAATATATATCTATAATATATTTATTTATAAATCTCATATGTTTGTGATGCCATAATGAATTCATAATGTAAACGACATCTTCTATCAGCTGTCACATAAAAATGTTCCCTAATCAAGGAAACATTCTGGCTCGCTGTCACAGTCGTGAAACAGAGGTGAAATTTACATCAATGAATCTTTCTATGTTTAATACTCATTAGACTTGTTTTTGAAGTGTTCTCTCATTTCATAACACATATCCACCTTTCAGACTTCTTGGTGGAGAAACTTTAGAAGAGACTTCCATGTTACACCCCCCTTTCTTCGTCGGTTGAGTATCGAAAAAGAACTAGAGGTTTGTTTTCATCCTCATCTTGAGAATGTATTATGATTATATTCAATTATACGAACGTTCTATTACGAGTATTGGTATATGGAACATGTTTAGGGACATTCTGGTTGTGTGAACTGTTTGGAATGGAATAGCACTGGAAGGTGAAAAAATACTTCAGTAATTAATAATTTTATTACATTAAATTACATATTTATAATTAATCCTTTCAGTTTATTGGCATCTGGTTCAGACGATTTCCACTTGATTGTTTGGGACGTTCCTAAATACAAGGTCCAAACTCGAATACAGACTAATCATGAAGGAAACATATTTTCTGTGAAGGTACTAGACGTGTCGTTTTTTCTTTCAATTACTGAAAGGTTTTATGATATCGTCGTTCTTTTAGTTTCTACCGTTCTCTTGCGAAAACATGCTCGCCACGTGTGCTGCTGACACAACAATTCGATTGTTCGACCTTGATCGCGTTGTCGAGGTTCAAACTTTTAGATGTCACAGGCGCCGCGCTAAGAAACTGGCCGTCTCCAAACATTCACCGTACAATTTATGGTGTGGAGCCGAGGATGGTACTGTGAGGTATCCATGAAATTATACGGCCATGTTAGTAGATGATGAACTTTGACCTTTTTTCCAGAGAGTTTGACCTACGTGCTCCATCTCACCAGTGCGCGTCACGTCCAACTTGCGCGAATGTTATCGTGAACCCTGCCGCTCACGTGAGTGCAACATGCGAAGTTAAGAGTGTACAATTACACCCTCTACGGCCTGAGTTCATTGCTGTGGGAGTAAATGATGAGTTTCTCAGACTTTACGATCGTCGCATGTTAAAGTGCACCGATACGTCAAGTTCTAACTTTACAGATCCTTCTCTGCGTAATTGTGTCTCCTACTTTACGCCTGGACATTTGCTCTCTACACCTGGCATCAAGATGTCGAAACGCACCCCGTATCTAACAACACATATATCCTTCAGTCCAGATGGTCGTGAGATTCTGCAAAACCTTGGTGGAGAGCATATATATACTTACGATTTATTACACTCACGCAAGCCTCGTGGTTTTAGGACTAGTCATGTTGGTGGTAAATCCCAGAAAGCCCCTCTCAAGAATGGAACTTACAATGGCGTTAGTGTGAAAAAAAATGATGTTTCTTTGACATATGTGGAGAGGTCTTCAGGGCTACCCTCAATTTTTGGTAACGAAGGTTTATGTCCTGAAGCTATTTCGTTGAAGGGAAAAGGCAATAAAGCCTTCTCAAAATGCAACTACTTTCAAGCGGTTGGTTACTACAACGAAGCTGTGAAACTTTCTCCAAACAGTTCTGTGCTCTTAGCTAACAGAGCTGCAGCCCTATTGCAACGATCGTGGTATTTTTCTTTTTAACGAGTCGTTGTTGTGAATTTGTTACTTATTTAAGATATTTTGTGCAGAAAAGGTTTTTCTTAAATTATGTAAATGTTTTGCTTTTACTGATGCGGAAAGATATCCTGAACTTTTGTATACGATGTTACCTCTTTTCACAGGGATGGTGATTCATATGCGGCACTTCGTGATAGTGAAGAGGCGGTGAGGTTAGACCCTACCTACAGTAAGGCATTCTTTCGCCAAGTGAAGTGTCTCATATCCATGGAACGGTACATCGACGCGAATAATTGCATAGAAAGTTATAAGGAGACGTTCAAAGAAGCAGCCGAGTCTGAGAAAGTCAAAAGCACGCAGAAAACGATATTGAATTTTTTGAAGAAAATGGAAAGAGGTGAAAATACATATCTACGTAAGATGCCTATGTAAAACATATCTTGTTATCTATTGTTGTTTGCGAAACTAAGTAGATATACTTAATCACTCATCAACGCGTTAACAATAATAATTGTAATGAGTTTCGTAGAGCGTGAAGTGGATAGCGATGATAACATTCCAGAAGAGAAGATTCCTCGCACAACGCCACATCGCTCTGTCACCAGCAAGGAAGAACACCTGCAACGCACTAACGCTTTCGATTACGATAAACGCTTTGTGGGTTCGTGCAACACCACCACGGACATCAAAGAAGCGAACTATTTTGGCGAACGCGGTGAATTCATAATGGCTGGAAGTGATTGTGGCTACATGTTCATCTGGGATAAAAAAACAACAAACCTGGTGGATGCATGGCATGGTGACGAATCGATTGTGAACTGTTTGCAAGCGCACCCCAGTATGTGTATGATAGCAACTAGCGGTATCGATCCGGTTGTAAGACTGTGGAGTCCCTCACTCAGAAAGATTGATGCGGACTGCCAGAGTGCAAATGACTCTGGACGTGATTTCAGTGATGTTCAAGGTTTGGTGCATATGAACCAGAAACGCATGAACACTGATCCATTTGAGGAGATGCTAAGAAACATGGGTTACATGCCACGCAGAGCTGAAGATGATGATGGCGATGAACTCGAGGAAGGCGTGAATTTAGTGAATTGCAGAACCAGCTGATTTAACATTGATTTGTATTTTTAAGAATAAATAATTTGCATTTTTGTTTCGTCACTTTTTTAGTTGATTTTTATATATTGTATTTAAAAAGAAAGAGATAAAAAAGATTATTTGTTACGTTCGAAGAACATCCGGTAAATACGGTTGTTTCGTAGTTTATGACAATAGATTTATGCCTTTACAATCATCCATACAAGATTTAGTTTGTTCTGCAAAATACCTCTCTGTAACCAACTGTTCTACATGTACAAATATATCTATTGTTTGTTCGAGAAATCTGGAGTTGACTGTATATGACAAATCTACAAGGTCCTCAATTATATAAAAGTAATCGTTTAAACTGCTCTAGTGGTGCTAAATTTCGCGGGTACCTATTTTTGCGGTTTTCCTTCTAAACCGCGAAATTTTTTTTATATAAAGTTGAATTTCTAGTAATTTTCCACTCGTGTGACAAACGCTTATAGAACAAAAATTTAAACTACTTCAATAAAGACACGCTTATTTTTCGTTTTTCATTAGAAACAGTTAATCTATTAAAATTACATCAGCTCCTTTTCGTGAATCACGACGGGCGTTTTCAAACATATCGTGAATGTCTTTTGATTTCATTTCTTTTCTCTGGATGTTTTTAGTTTTTTTCGTCGGTCGGGCTCTTTGCAATACTTCGATATCCATCTCTTCTTCATCTTCATTCGTTTGTTCGTTTCTTATTGAGAGAAATGTGCAATTATTACCTCATCTTTCGGTTCGGTGTATAATTCTTTCAAAAGAGACTCGTATCGTACTAGGAGGAGGTGGTTGACAATACTCCCAACCATTTTTATTCTGCATGGTACTTCAATTCCATTTTGAACTAGAGAGCATCTTTTTTAATACCTGCCCTAAACCTTAACTTCGACTTGTGCTCCCCTCTTATCGTTCTTATTTCCTTTATTTTGAAAGATTGATTATAAAATTTGCTTAATTTTGACCTTTCGCGAAAATTAATACCCGCAAAAAATTCCTTAAATGAGCAAATCGCGAAATGCAATTTTTGGAAAAAAATCGATATATACCGCGAAAATAAGTACTCGCAAAATTTAGTACCACTAAGGTGGTTGCTATTAAAGTATCTGAGCAAAGAATATTAAACCGGCCAGTTAATTCTACCACGAAGTTTCAAATGGCCTCATGTCTTTTTCTACCACGAAGTTTCAAATGGCCTCATGTCTTTTTCTACCACGAAGTTTTAAATGGCCTCATGTCTTTTTCTACCACGAAGTTTTAAATGGCCTCATGTTTTTTTTCTACCACGAAGTTTCAAATGGCCTCATGCCTTTTTTTACCACGAAGTTTCAAATAGCCTCATGTCTTTTTCTACCACGAAGTTTCAAATGGCCTCATGTCTTTTTCTACCACGAAGTTGGTAGTTTCAAATCGGCGCCATTCTTTTTTGGCCGTCTAACGTCTTTTAGCTCAATTCCGGATCATACGAACCCTGAACCCAAATCAAGTTTAATATAGCAAATCAACGGCTTTGGTATAATACGGGATAAAAAAAAACTCGTCCACCATTGTTGGAGGCGGGTTTCTGACTTCTTTTTATACCATAAATGGCGGTAACGTTTTTTTTAATAAAAATCCGGTTTATAAGAAACTCTAGTCACTTGAGCTCGGAAACCTAAGAAACTACTACAGTAAGCTAACTCTATTCTACGAAACTGAGAAATTTCGTGAGCTAATTTTTTTCCTTTTTTGTTAAGAATATTGTGAGACATTTAAAGTAAATTTATTCCCAATGAAAAATACAATAAAATCCAATAAAAATATACACACAATGCAATATATTAAATAAAATAAATAATAAACCAATAACAGTAAAATTTAAAACAAATACAGTATATATAATCAAAGATTCACTCTGATATTTCAGCCATAGAAACGTTCAATTTAAAGTCATTCATCATATCTGATTTATCTCTGGTTTTGAAAGGGACTCTCGATCCGCGTATACACAGACTTAATTATTTCGAAAGAGAGACGAGTTCTTATCCAGGAAATAATTGTCTCGTATTTTTCGTTCTGCTTCTTTGATAATCTAAATGAAAGATGTTTGAGGAAATTTTCGGATTCCTTTCCCATACCACCGTTTGTGCCGAAGACAAGAGGGGTAAAATCACATAAATCACAATCATATTGTGAGACATTTCTCTTTTTAAAGCAAAAGAAGAAAAAAAGCGCTATAAAACAAAAAGATAAGCAACAATTATAAAAAGTTTGTTCTCTGTGACATTCCTCAATAAGGTAAAAATTCTGATATAATAAGAAATCCTTAAGAAACCTTTCTAGTAAATTTAGTGTAAATCTGTAAGAAACTGCCTAGAGACCCAAAAGCTTAGTTTCTTATAAAAAAACAACAACGTGTAAACACTCCGGAGAACGGGTAATTTTTTGTAATAAGCGCCCCCTAAAACAAAGGGCGTTTATTTCAACACAAAGTTGTCAGAAGGGGGTCTTATTTGAAGATACCTATTGAGAATATGTCAAGTTGATGATGGTGGTCGTGACATTCTTTTTTCCTCATATCTTTAAAAACTCCGCGTGATTCGAAGATGAGAAGGAAATCTCGACAATACAACGTTCATTAGCATTGCAAATTTCTTGTGACAATTGTTTTGAATTTTGGAATTCGAATCTCGATTTTTTTTAGTACAGTTGAACTTATGTAATTCGAATCTTCTAGGGGTCTTAAAATTTGTTCGAATTACATGAGTTTCCGAATTATATGAGTTCAAGCTTTGTCGGCCAAATTTTGAAAAATAATAAGCAAAGCGTGTTTTCCACGGTATAGAGTATTGCACAGGATAAAAGTAAGGGGGCACAAGTTATTTTTATTAGAAACATTTATATCTTTTTAACAGTTACCATATAGTTATACTTTACATTATGAGAATCAATACTGTTTACTGTTTTTGAAAAAAGAAAGAAAATTCTAGTAATAGAAGATTGCTTCATTATTTCCAATCTTCTTCAATTGATTTTGTTTGTTAGACACTTTCAAAAGTAGGGGTTCTAATTCTAAGTCAGTTAAGTCAAGGTTAATCTATTCAGAATTTCAATTGCCCGTCGACTTCATGTCGCGATGGCAGTGATATGGGTTTGTCGGGAAACTTATCCTCGTCACTGCTGATTTCTGGTTGTGATAGGTATTTGTTAACTATTTCGTTAACAGACAATGGTTGAGATTCGTTGGTCGCTACCTCTCTATCGAAATCAACGAGTGCATCAGCATCAATGTTTTTAGGGGCCATGTCTGGCGAAGTTGATTCAGGTCAAACTCTAACTCTTCTACAGAATTTTCGTCCTCACCATCAGCACTATCGTCCTCATCATCGTCCACCATCTCTTTAAATGGGTCATCATGGTCATCCATATCACCTTTCCGAGCTTCCACTGAGATTCCTGACTTTCGAAAACAGTTAACAACTATTTTCTCAGTCACCTCAATCCAAACTTTCTTGAGCATCATCATGGCTTCGAAAATTGATATTCGGGCAGTCGTTTATCCTCCTCTATTGCTCTTATTATCTTACGAACAACTAGGGATCGATATTTATCTTTCAATGACCTGAGAAAGAAAGAAGGAAAGAAAAAGAGAAAAACATATTATCACATTTTGCTGAGTTTTCTTTGTTTCTTTTGTTTCAAGCCTACATATGATTATAAAGGGTATAAGTTCAACTGTTTCTTTAAAACTTCAATACATTTTTCTTCTCCCTTGAACAATGTTGTGAAAGAAATTTGTATGCCTTGCTCATCTCCGAAGTTAACCCTTTCCCTGTGACAGTAATATTAGCAGTGTTCATTGGATTAGCTCGTAGGAGGTAGAAAACAGTTTTAGCGTATCGACCAGTCTTTTCTTTCTTTAGATCGCCAATGACAACCTTTGCGTCTTTAGTAACAGCAACAGCATATTTATCGATTTCATTTTCATGTTCTGGACGTTCTGTTAAACTTTTTTCTAAGATCGGTGTCCAATCATTCATGTAGGCATGGTATCCTTTTATCGTCGATTCACATTTAAACTAAATAGAATTTCATAATTTAAAGAAACAATTTACCCACAGAGCGCAAACTTTATTCCATGTTTACACGTTGCATCTTTGTTATACAATTTTTATAGAATTTTTTTTAAATAATGAAGGCGTTCTATTGCAAAATCAAGATATTCGATAGTGATTCGGCGATAATATTATTATTATTAATTATTAAACAGAATATTTATACAGGTGCAAAAAAACTTCAGCGTCTAAAATATAAACAATATATACATATCGGCTGCTATCAATGTCAGACCTGTCTGCGTGAAAATAAAAATTTAAAAAATATATATATATATATAAGTTAGTAGAATAAGTGATAAAAATAAAAAGTTTTAAAAGATTCAAAGAAGGGTTTTTATTACAAATAAGTACAAAAATCTAATTAAAATATTTATTGATCTTGGTTTTAAAAGCATTCTTTCTTATATCTAAAGGTAGATCATTGTACAGTTTTGTCCCTGAATATAAAAAGGAAGTTTTCCCAAGTTCTAGTTTCATTTTAGGCACTTTCAAGAGATAGCCAGAGTTCCTCGTATTCTTGCCGTGATCGTTAACTGTAAAGTATCTATTGAAGTTTGCGCAGCAATCGTGTTCCAGGCATTTTCGTACCAGACAGCATGCCTCTTTGTTGATAACATTTGTCACCGTTGGTACTTTACGACCGACTAATTGAGTTGCCCTTCGCTCAATAGACTTCAATCTTTTCTTCTGTCCGCCCGTAAAAGTTAATTTAACTGTGCTTTGATACGTAAGTAACGGTAAGATCATCATCGTGAAAACACAATATGCGGAGTCAGGTGTTAAATAACTCCGTAAGCACTTCAATAATCTTAACCGTCCACACGCTTTTCTGTAGAACTTTTCAAAGTTGGTACTAAAACTCAAGTGACTGTCAACGGTATTTCCCAAGTACTTATATTCGGTGACGTTATTGATTGCATGTCCTCGATAGTTTATTTCAAGATGTTTGTTTGTTGTGGATAGTCTTTTCCCGATCCCGAATATCATCGCTTCAGTTTTTCCTTTTTTTAGGTTGATAATCAATTCATTACTATCAAAGTACTTTCCAATATGCTGGAGATCTTCTTTTAGAAGCTTTTCAATTTTTGCTTTACTTTTATCTGCAACATATATTACTGTGTCATCAGCATACATAATAACGTTACAATGGTGCAGGTGTTGCGGGAAGTTATTGAAAAACATGATAAACAGCAAAGGCCCAAGTATGGAACCTTGTGGGACTCCGGACAGCAGACGATGGGTTTCAGAAGAGTGGCCATTCAAGAAAACAAACTGCTCACGGTTAAACAAATAGTTTGTAATCCATTCTTGTTCTAAATCCCCTATGCCGAACTCAGACAGTTTGTTTAACAGCACGGCATGCCCTACGGTATCAAATGCCTTCGTTAGATCTATATAGACTGCTCCTACTAAGTTTCCATCGTCAATTTGTTTTCTGATGTTGTCAAATAAAAGGGTAGACGCCAGTTTGGTCGAACAATTTCGCCTATAGCCGAATTGAGTATCTGTTAGAAGATTGTTTGCCTCCAAATACTCGGACAACTGGGAATGTACAGCTCTTTCAATAATTTTAGAAAATATTGGTAGTATGGATATTGGTCTAAAGTTCTCAGCTTTACTGGTGTCCCCACTTTTATGTATCGGTATGATTTTGGCTTTCTTCCAAATGGACGGCACGGTACCAGATTCCAAGGAAATGTTTATTATGTGTGCCAGAGGCTTAGATATTGCCTTTGCACAGTCCTTTATCATGCCAGGCGGTAGGTCATCAGCACCTGTCGATTTCTTCCTTTTTAAAGAGCGTAGTTGTTTTTCTACGGAGACAACTGAGACGTACGAAAACTTGAAAACGTTCTCCGTCCTTCTGGTTTTCGGTTTGTGTGTTCTCCATATGCGGTTAGTGAACGATGTTATACTTGATTTGAGTTTGGTCACAATTGTTCCGAAATATTCTGCAAAAACGTTTGTCTTCTTTTTGGCATCTTGTAGTGAAGGTAGTGAGGGCGCTATTCTGGTTTCTCCCCCCCCCCCCCCCTAATTTTTTTGCTCAATTCGAATTATCTCCTAAAACTAATGATAAATTATTATCACCTTGCATGAAAATCTTTTTCGTTTTCCTTTTTTGTTATATTTTTTACGTATGTAATATCTTAAAAATTTTCTTGTATCGCGCACAACGTTTCTGTTTTCTGTATGTTTCTTGATTCATTTCAGACGTGGATGGTTTCTACTGACAAAATTTTGTTGTTGTCGTTTTTGTAACTTAACTATTTTATAAGAAAAAGTCAACCGGAACACAAGACGCCTCGTTTTCGATTTTCGCCGTTGCCGTCCCCGTTGTAGATTTGTTTCTTAATCTCCCTATTATTGAATCGAAAAACGCCTTTTTTCTTGTTGTAAAATCGACTACAATAGTCCATTTCAAACTTATTTGTTAATTTCCTATTATTATTTTTCGCTAAGATAATAGCGTATAATGCTACTAGAACTAAATACCCAAGAGATAAAAAAAACATGCACAACAAACATAACTTCGTATGTTTCAAGCAAAAAATTGTAACATGCACAACAAACATAACTTCGTATGTTTCAAGCAAAAAATTGTTTTTCTTCATTGAATTATTTTGACGGTCAATAGAAACCATGTCTTTTTACGCACGCGTGATGTTTGCAATGATCGAGGCAATTTCATCGAGGTTTTGTTATGTCATTTAGCAAAGGTAAACATTATGTAAATTTTCATCGCTATTTTTTTAAACTTTTAATTTAATTTTTGTTATGTTTTATTGGTTAATTGTTATTCTTTTCTGTTTCTTTCATCACAAATAACAAAAATAATTCGAATTGAGCAAAAAAATTAGGGGGGGGGGGGGGGGGGGGGAGAAACCAGAATAGCGCCGGTAGTGAGTTTCTAGACTTTGATGGGAAGATCGCTTTTATAGCTTCCCAAAACTTTCGTGGATTGTTTTTGTTCTCGTTAATTAAATTGCGATGGTAATTTCTTTTTGCCTCGTTTACCTTTTTATTACAGTGATTTCTAGCATGTTTATAAGCTTTCCAGTCTGCTTCATTTTTTGTCTTCCTTGCTTTCCGTAGTAGCTGGTTTTTACTATCTATTAGTTTTTTCAAGGTTCCTCTCATCCATCCTGCGGGTTTTCCTTTAACTGACCTGGACTTGATTGGTGCATGATTGTCAAAACACTTTTTCAAAGATGCCGTAAAATACTCTGCAGCCACTTCGGCGTCATTTGTCTCGTACATTAAATTCCAATTAATATTTGCAACGTCTTGTAATAAAAATTCCGGGCTATAATTTCTGTAATCTCGCTGACGTTTTGTTTTTGGCTCATATTTAACATTATGAAGTTTTCTCACACAACCAATTAATTCGTGATCTCCAAGGGAAAGCGGTTCAATAATGACTTTAGAAATGGTTGATGGGTTAGTTGATAAAATGATATCAATGAGTGTTTCTGTTGTTTCTGTAATTCGTGTTGGAGCGTTTATCATTTGTTTAAAACCATTTGTAACGATAGTTGATTTCAGGCCTTTATTATCATCTCTTTTAAGGTAATTGATGTTAAAGTCCCCGAGGATAATGATTTCTTTATCCTCTTTCTGTGCTGATAATAAAGTGTCATTAAAAACTTCGTTAAAGTTTTTTGCTAAATATTTTGATGTGTTTGGTGGTCTGTAATAACAAGCAAGAAGTAGCGATTTAGTGTGTTTGGGAAATATTTCCAACCATAAACATTCAGTAAAATTTCTTTCAAATGCAGTTCTACGTTTCCATGTTAATCCGTTCTTGATATAAAAACCAACACCTCCTCCTGAGCCTTTCTCGCGATGTCTTGAAATAAAATCATAACCTGTGATTTTATAAAGGTTATTACCCGCAGTGTTTGTACAAATATGTGTTTCAGATAAGGCAAGAACATCAGCCTGTTTGTAAGTTTGTAGAAACAGTTGAAGTGTTGGAAGATTTCCCATCAATCCACGTACATTTTGGTGTAAAATTTTTAATCCTCTACTTTTGAAAAAGTGTTTTAAACTATTTGAATCAACATTATTCGCCACCATAGCACTACCAGGTGATAAATAATAATGCCGCGATAAATAAACAACAAATCTTCAACAAATAACAAATCCGCTCGTAAAACACGTCCGCTCACTTCAACGATCAATTAATTTGTACGAACCATATAAAACCATATAAAACCAATAAAACCAATAATGAAATCAAAAATTAATAGAAAATAATAAAGTAAACATATAACTCCCTGATCCATGGGCTGTGTACAGGGAGTGGTATTTGGTGACAAAAATTGAAAATTAATAGCTTTTAGTCCTGAAATTTTTGGAAGTGCTGGACAATTCTCAACTATCATAACGATCTTTCTTCCTTCCATTTCGAACTTACGATCGAGCTCGCGCAACCATTCCTCAAAAAGTGCTCCATCCATGCTTTCATTTGAGATCGATATCTACAAGGGAGGTTACGAACGTGCTTGAAGCATCTTGGGTTGGCAGATTTCCCAATCACAAACATTGGGATTGTTTAACCGAGATGGCTTCGTCAAACGCTCTAGATAAATAAAAAATAGTAAAAAAATAAAAAAATAGTAAAAAAATAGTAGTGTTGGGTAAAAGGTTTGATTGGTTCTTCAGTGCGAATACTTTGCATGTGCAGACAACAGGTTAAAACCCGGACAAGAAGAACGTCACACCTAGACCCGAATTAGTATACCCAGACCTATCGGTGACCTCTTGGGAGCCAAATTATGCAATTTTTGAAAATTACAATAAAATGTTAGAAAGTCATAAAAAGGTTTGTTAATAATAAAAAAATAATAACAAATTCTTTATTTGTAGAAAAAAATGATCCGTCAAGAAATGCCAACCTCATCAGTTTTACAACAACAAGAAGTGTAAACAAATGTGTTCCTTGTTACAAAAAAACTTGCTTAACAACAGAAAATATCTCGCCTCTGTCTGGAATTTCATTTTAAAAGAAAAACGAGAAAAGTTATTTTGGTCAATGATTTACAAGTAGCTAGCTATAAAAAATGTATATCCTAAACTAGGTACAATTGGTAATCAATCATCAAATCGTTCAGGGCCAACGAATGGCCCTGTTCAGGATTTCCCATTGCCAACGGGTTTAGAGAAAAAAAGATTCAGGTAAGCTAAAATTTATGCAGTTTTTAAAGTTCACTTTATTTTTTTTTCTACTAATAAGCAAATATGTTTTTATGTTATTTATGATTAGTTTACAAAATAAAACATATATATATATATATATATATATATATATATATATATATATATATATATATATATATATATATATATATCTTATATATATCATATAGTTTCATATACCATTCAACATAAATCTACCAAACAATGTGCATTGTGTCTTAACAAAAAGCTTGGACTTTCCTTATATGCATATAATTTATCTATCTATCAGCTTAACGTCTGTTTCGAATTTCTCTGTAGCAAATCTATCTTTATTACCTCTTGCCATGTCTTTCTCAGTCTACTGTACCTCTAGGCTTTGCACCAGGAACTAACAACAAGTTAACATTTTCTTACCCAATTATCTTTCTTCATTCTCTCCGAGTGGCACAACCAACTCAACCTCCTGATCTGAATAACATTGTTGATGCTATGAATACCTTGCATAGGTACTTCATTGTTCATCTCAACTTTTCCTGTCTCTCAGATTGATGATACACATCCAACTAACCATTCTCATGTCATTTCTTTCCAGACGATCAAGATCTTCCTGCTTCACAGGCTATATCTCACTCCCACATAGATAACATTAACACTTCTGACACAGGCTTCATACAACCTACCTTTAACATGGAACGACAAAACTATACTAGTTACAAATCACCCCCCCCCCCCCCCTGTCACTGCCTAACTTATCACATAAGTAACAGAAGTTTTCAACAATCTCTAATGATCCACTGTTGTATGTCACTGAAGCTGGAAATACCAAATTGCCTATAATCTCACCTTTGCAATGCTTACATATATACAAACTGAATGTCAGCACTTAACCTTCCTCCAACACCACTGCATTTCCCAATGCTTACAAGTCGAGCAAAAAGAGTTACTATCAACTCCTTTCCTGCAAACTCCACGAGGCTCCTTTCAAACTTCAAGTTCACTCTTTGCTTCACTCTACTAATCATGACTTTAGTTTTTGTTGCATTTTCTCTCAACTCAATCAGACTCAATTAATGAGAACCAAATCATCTGCATACAATAACTCCCGCAGACAACCTGTACTGAACTCCATTCACAATGTTCCCAAAACAAAAATAAACAACAAAGTACTAAGTACAGAAACCTGATGTACACCAACGTTCACACCAAATTCCTCACTGAGTGAATCATTAACCCTAATAAGGTGTCTAGCATTGGTGTGCAAAGACTGCACCATATTAACTAACCACTCACTAAAACCTAATTGCCTCAAAGTTCACCAAACCAAGTCAGAACCTTTCTCCAAATCTACTAAGGCGAAAAAGAGATTCTTCCTTTTTCCTAAATTCTTGGAACTGCTTGACTAAAAATATTGCATCTGTAGTGCCACGACCTGGAACAAAACTATCTATATTAGACCAGTATAAAATTTCACATGGTGTCCAAAATTAAGGGACATTTCGTATCATATATCATTTTATCACAAATTTATTCTAGTTTCTGAAAGGGTTTGGTAAAAAGCTCCCTTCCGAGTGCTGTACTTGAATAAAGATGAAACAACAAGTAAATCATAATAACACAATATATAGTCCTACAATGTGATACAAGAGATTTAAGGTTTCTTCCTGCTGTGTCACAGTGCCAGTTTGGGCTCTGTTGATACAAGTTAATAAGGTGTTTAGAATACTGTTGATCTGTCTCCATTTGGAATGCATCAAATTCATTCATATTGTTCATGCAGGTTGTTTTCAGTAATAATAATAATGATTCATATTTTAAAGTGGATAACCCAGAAAACCGATACCACAAGAAAGTGTTGTAGTTGTTTCCATTGGGGTCCACTGTTGGAAAGTACATTTTTGTAACTTATTATTTGACTGTTTGTCTACCAAATTTCCCTTGCAAGGCTTTGGTTAACCCGTGGTAAGTTTTTCAGGCACTTTCCAAAGGTGCTGCGCGCTCAAGTAATTCTCGTTTTGAACATTTTTTGTTTTGTTTTTGTATATAGCGAGAATCGAACCTGGGCCATTGCGACCAGAAACATAAGTTTCGACCACTAGACCATGCGCGCACAATATATAATAATAGTGGAGCTTGCGATATGTCAGCTATATATAGCGTTGTTCCTCGTTTGTAAACTAGGTTGAATTGGTAACGTTGTAGTCTCGACATCATTCTCTGCAATCTGGCTGGTGCTTTATTGAGGTTTGTGATCATTAATCAAACTGAAATTCAATCGAATGGTGTCTGAAAAGCCAGTGGTCTAGTTTTCTGAAGGTGTTTTCTCAAGTTAAGCATCAATGTTTTTATCATGATCTCTTTGGTTTCTTTGTATGAGTCACCCTTACCATTAAGATGTCATCTGCAATCATGGTGCCGTTTAATCCTTCTAAAGTGGCCATGAGGTGGTTCTGGAACTTCTCTGGTGTGTGCTGTTTATACTGAATGGCAGGCAAGTCCATCTATAATGGTCATATGAGGTGTGCATGATTGTCATCATTGAGGATTTTTTATCCAGAGGTATATGCAGGAAGCCGTCTCTCACATCAAATATCGAGAAACACTTTGCATTCTCTATATGTTCCACTGTTCATTCAGTGTTGGCATTTGTCATATCAGACATTCTATGGCTTTTTTGATGGTCTGACTTGGATCAATACAGACAAGAAACTTTGAGAGAGATTTATGATATAAGTACACATTTTTTTTTATAATCAACCCAGTTGCTAAGGCTTCAGCCCTCAAATTAGCCAAAAAATTAAGCAACTTGCTTAGCAACCCTCAGCCCTGACAGTTAGTTAGCAACTTTTTTTCGCAGAACAAAATTACAAATTTTCTTAAAAATAAAGACAAGAATTCTTTTCTGATTTGAAACAAATACATAACAAACTATTTACATGTATAATTCACTGTAAGTAGACAGAAGAAAAACAATTTTTTGGTGATTTCATGATTCAGTATCACAGAGAAAAAATAACCTTAGCAACCTGTTAAGCAACTTTAGCCCTGAAAGTGTATCATACCCATAGCAACCTGAAAATCCCTGAAAATCGAGTTGCTTATAAAAAGAAAAATGTGTATGTTTCAGCACCAAAATAACAGTCCAACTTTAACCAGAATTCTATTGGCTATGTATTGCTCTAGCGTGGCCTTTTCTTTCTGTTGTTTGCTTGTTGGTATGCGGTGAATGGGCATTTTTTGTCAAAAGACCTTTTCTTTCCGATATTCTTAACTTACTGAAGATTTCTCAAAAATAATTTTTTATGATACTCTAAATAGGCCCGGCTGTCCAATTTTTGTCTTCTTTTAGTAAATAAATGGATTTTAACAATAAAAAGGTATCTATTATTGTATATCGTATCTGTTATGGTATATAATACCTGTATCTGTTAACTATAAGCATTAACGCATATGATGAAAGTATACACATACATGTTTATTTGCAGTTTTTGTGCTGAAGTGAATAAATTATACAAAGAAAATGGTGAATCCCAATGGAAAAAGTTATTTACCGAGGTACCAACTCTAAACCTTATCAGCTACGAGGTAAATATACTAGGTTACTGTTTTACTAAACTATGATTTATGAATATAATTATACGGATTTTACTCTCTTTTCTTTATACTTTATTTGTTTTGGAGAAATGATATTTACATAATTCAGTGGCGTATCCAGGACGTTTTTGACGTGCTTTCGTTGCATAACTCATATCCAAAATAATAGTACATCTAAATTAACTGGAATTTTAAATGCAACAATATAACCAAATGAGTGTATTTTATACTCAGGGAATGTTTTTTCATTTTAATTCTGGAACATGGCATGTGCAGCACATCGAACAAGAGCGATTGATGAAAAGACATCAGTGAAAGATATTGTTTAAAAGTTAAAGTTTTTTATAAGAATTGAAATAATATATTCAATAACCAAATTATAATAATATGAAACTTCTTTCTTCTTCTGCCTTCTAATCAAGTAGGTAACATCATCCTTGCCAGGATTCGAGAAATGGTGCACACCTTGTACTATCTACATCTATCTATTATTGGCTTAACATCTGTTCTCCATGCTAGCATGGGTTGTTTTGTTTGTTTGTTAGTCGTTTCCACTTCGTCGTTCACTTGTATCGGGTTAGAGCTCCGTCTGTTGTGTAACGTGAGGCTTGATGGCACAACTCCAGCCCATTTGGTTGCTTGCCATATTTGGTGTCAGACCACTCTTCTGTAGGTCGTCTTTGGTGACATTACTTTATCTGAAATTTGGTCTCCCTCTCGGTGTAGGCCCTTCTACGTGTAAATTCATGATCTTCTTTGTCCACAAACTGTCATCCTGCTGATACTGGTGGTCATCGCAAAACATCTTTGATGCTGGGAATTTGCAACTTTCTTCTCAGACTAATGGTGAAATGAGGTTGCATTATTATCACACCACATATCCATCTGATCATCGCATGATCACATCTTCTCAGATGGTACAGATCTTCTTTTGACAGTGGTCACTACCATGGAGAATCACAGTTTGAGTGCATGTAACAAACTAACTTTGCAAGAGAGGCACCACGGTTTGTGACGAATGGCAAAAGTTTGTGAAATGCTTTCCATGCCGACTGAATACGTGCTGTCACAGCATCCGCACACCTGCCTGCCTGACCTAGAGTATCTCCGAGGTAGCAGAAATCGGTCACTGTTTCAAACTCATCACCGTTGATGCTGATCTTCTCAGGCATATGGTTTGCAGGCTCCATCAGGAACTGACAATAGACTGTAGCCTTCCCTTGATACCGGAACAATGCTTGTGCACCCACTTTGAACAAAATGTACTCCAGACCCGCACACGCCACAAGGGAATTTTATCTTGGTCTTTGAGCATCGTGTGCAGAGCACATAAGTTTGTTTTTCCCAACATTGACCTTGAAGCCCTTCCGCTCAAGTCCATTCTTCCAAGTACAGTTTGACTTTCAGCTCTTCAAGTGATTCTGCCACTATCACAAGGTCATCAGCATACAGCAGCTGCCAGGGACATCCGGTTCTAAATTCGCGCGACAGAGCCTCCATAACGATGATAAACAGTAGCGGACTCAGCACTGAGCCCTGATGTACACCAACAGATACGTCAATGGACTCACTGTAACTACTGCCGACTCTGACTTGACTCTGATTGTTGTACATTGCCTGCACTGTGCGCATAATCCATTTGTCAACACCTACCTTACGCATCGCTCACCACAGCACTGCACGTGGGACACGATTGAATGTCTTTTCTAAGTCAACAAACGCGAAGTAAAGATTTCTCAATGAATATTCCGGAAGGACCAGATGATTTCCCACATTTCATTTTCATTATGGCTTTTCGGACTATATCAGCAGAAATCTTGATAGCAGGCCCCTGAACAGGGGGATCATCGTTCAACGAGTCAGCATTGCATGGGAATTCTTCGTTCAACAGTTTATCATCGGCCTATGTAACAGCTTTTCATCGACCGTTAACGCAAGCTTTCCATCATCATCTCGGATACACTTATCTCCCACGATGTCGGCATTATCTCGTTTCAGCTTTTTTTTTCAGCCATTCCACCACCACGTTTCCTTGTGCTGCTGACACCCACCCTTTGTCCATCCACAAGTTTCGCCAGCTGCTTCTAGAAGTGCAGTCTTCAAATGGGTACTTGTCCCACCCACACCGTCGGGAACACTTTTATTTGACACGCTCCTCAAAAGATGCTTGAATAGCTTCCTCCTTTAGCTTCCAAGTTTTCATTCTGGCAGACGAATGGGCAGTCATGGTTTAGTTGATAAGATGACATCACCGACAAGCAATTTATGCTGAGATATGCATTCTTCGCTACTGGTGACATTGACGTTCTTTACACTTTTCAGCTGCGTTCTCCGAACAAGAAGATAGTCAATTTGTGTTTCATTTCTGCCAGATGAGTAAGTGATGAGTCGGTTAATATTCTTTCTGAAGAAGCTATTCGCTACAACAAGTTAGCTTGCAACACAGAAGTCTAATAAACGTACACCATCAGATTTCTGAACTCCGTAGCCATGTCCCCCATGAATGCCTTCGAAACCGAGGGAATGCTCACCAGCATGACCTTCGCCTCCAAGAAGTAACATCTCATCTAGTTAGGTCACCTCTAGATCCGTCGTGTTCTGTCTATGCTCATGCAAATTTACAGGGTTACCTCGCTCGAAGGATGTGGCTCTTCACCACGCACGGATCGTCATTCACTATGGAGATGCTGTTATTGAGTATAATATAAGTAATTAAGTAATATTTAATAAGTAATATTGAGTAATATGTAACATAATGGCGGCAGTAAAAGCGGTCACGTTGAAACTGCTGATTACAGTTTTTATAACGTTATGTATTAAGAAGCCGTTATTTACAAACGCAAATTCTTGTTGTTACTCGTTTCATGGAGAAGATGTTGTTGATCTTGATAATTTACACTTTTCAAGTTCATTTTGGGAGTATTATCGTGAAAAAGGTATATCGTTGAACCTAAAGTTATCTCTGCGAATTCTACTCATACTTTCCGGTGATATCGAACTTTGTCCCGGTCCAAGATGTCGTTGTGCCAAGTGTGACAAATGTTTTAGAAGAAACATGGATCAAAGATATTGTATTATTTGCAACAAAAAACATCATGAAAAATGTTTGAACTTAGTAGATGGTAATTTAACATGTGATACTTGTCAACAATATAACACCGAAAACAACGATTCAACCGAACGAGGATTTGATGAATTAATTAACCTATGTAAGTTGTCTGGGATTAAAATACTTCATCAGAATATTCGAGGGCTATTCGCCAAAAAAGACGATATTCAAGATTTATTATTAAATCATAGCATTGATATATTTGGTGTTACAGAACTTTTTCTCACAGAAGACATTACATCCGCTTTTGTGAAAATTCCGGGGTACACATTTCTTCAAAAGAACCGTACAAGTGGAATTGGTGGAGGAGCGGGTGTATATATTAAAGATGGTATTCCGTTTGATGGATTGAGAACATGGGTTCTGTGAAGCAATATGGATTGAAATTTGTTTTCCACATACAAAATCATTTATTGTTGGAATTATGTACAAACCTCCTGATTCATCGAAACATCTTGCAAAAACTTTAATGACATTTTATCAAGTTGTCTATCTACTATCGATTCAGAAAATAAAGAAATAATCGTCTTGGGAGATTTGAACTGTAACTATTTAGTTAAAAGCGATCACAAAGTCATTAAAGAAATCTTTACTCTCAATGGTTACAAGCAATTGATTAATTCACCGACACGCATAGCTGAAACAACAGAAACGTTAATCGATGTCATTCAAACAACCCATTCACTCAATATTCGCAAGTCTGTCATTATCCCGGCCGGTTTGAGTGATCATGATATGATTGGATGCGTCAGAAAAATGTACAAGTTCAAACGGAATCCAAAAACTATAACGTGTAGAAACTATGCCAATTATGATCCAGAGAGAATGAATGAAGATCTTTCAAACCATGATTGGACCAATGTTTATGCCGCACCTAATGCTAACAATGCCTGGCAGTATATAAAAGATGTGCTTACAAAAGTTATTGATCATCATGCACCGTTCATTACTAAGCGAGTGAGAAATAAACCTGCGCCTTGGTTAAATAATGATCTGAAGAAAGAAATGAATGTTCGAGATCAATTGATGCGTAAGGCAAGAAAAACTGGTCGCGAGGTGGACACATCTAATTATAAACAGAAAAGAACTTATGTCAAAAATGCAATTAATCGTGTAAAGAAAGCTCACTATAGTAATATTTTAAAAGAGAATGCATCAAAGCCGGATAAATTTTGGAAATCTGTGAAAGAAATATTTCCTACAAAGTCAAAAGGACGCAAACAACCTTCTTCTTTCGTCATTAATGGCAAGAAAACAACCGACAGTAGCGTTATCGTTAATGGTTTCTGTAAATTTTTGTCAACGATTGCTAATAAGTTAAAGTCAGCTGCATTTCCATTGACTGATTTTGTATGGGGACATAGACCATTCATTCCATCGAGACTTGAACCGAGTAAATGCTTCAAATTTTCACCCGTTAATTCGCGAGAGGTGCTGTCATACTTATGAAACTGAAAAGAAATAAAGCTGTGGGAGTCGACAACCTTCCACCTGGCTTCTTAAAAGACGTGGCGTATCCTATAGCTGCTCCGTTGACTCATATAATCAACTTATCACTGAAGACAGGTGTAGTTCCGAATGACTTTAAAATTGCAAAACTCACTCCGTTGTATAAATCTGGTGCTAGTGATAATTTAGAAATTTATCGACCAATTAGTGTACTACCCATAGTTTCGAAAATACTTGAAAAATGTGTACATATGCAAGTCATGGAGTATTTAGAAAATAACAAATTGCTTTCTATATACCAGTTTGGATTCCGAAAACAGCGATCAACTGAACTTGCAGCTACTATTTTTACAGATCATATTCGTAAAGGCATGGATGATGGTAAATATACAGGTGCAATTTACATCGACCTCAGCAAGGCTTTCGACACAATTAGTCATGCTTCCATCCTGAATAAATTGCCAAATCTTGGTATCACTGGAACTTCTTACGAATGGTTCTCGAGTTACTTGTTCTGTCGACAACAAAAAGTAATCTTGAATAATGTATTTTCCGATTCTCAACTAGTTTTTTGCGGTGTACCACAGGGGTCTATTTTGGGACCTCTTCTCTTCCTGCTACATTTTAATGACTCTTCAAATTGTCTTATGCATTGCAATATTGTAGAGTATGCAGATGACACAGTACTGTTTATTTCGCACCGCAACATTCAAACCATTGAGAAACTTCTCAATGAAGACTTTGTAAACATATGCATCTGGCTTAAGGAGAATGAACTTGTAATTAACCCCAAACGAGGAAAAACAGAATTCATGGTATTTGGAACTGGTAAACGACTACACTGCTTGGCGAATCAACCTATGAATATTAAATACAACTACACTACAATCAATTACACAACATCATACAAGTATCTTGGCTTACACCTCAATAATACGTTGAATATGTCAGAGCATATCGCTATGACTTTGAAGAAATCGGCAAGTCGTGTTAGATTATTGAGAAGGATAAGATATTTCATAGATTCGCATACCGCTAGTTTAATCTACAGCTCGATGATTGTACCGCTACTTACATACTGCCCACTTATAACGTCGTGTATGAGCAACACTCTTCATTTGAACATGACGAATTTAGAATCAAGGGCACTACGTATAAATTCGGATAACACAATATCTATTCCTAAAATCTCGGTTGTTCTTCGAAAAAGATGCTGCACATTCGTATTCAAGTGCCTCCATGACGAAGTATGTGAAAATTTCACTAATTATTTCAAGGTTGTTTCTGGTAGAATCGAAACACGTAATCAAGGAATATCTGTCAATCTACCAAAAGTAAAACTGGAAGTAGCAAAGAAAGGTTTTTATTTTATGGGCGGAAAATATTTCAACAAATTACCTTATAATATACGCACTGCAGATACCTTGCTTATTTTCAAAAGTAGACTTAAAGATTATTTAGTTTAGCCTTTTTATTTATTCTTTTTATCAATGTGCCTATCCATGGGTTTTGTAGCACTACTTAATCGTTTTCCTACCTACCTTTTCTTCCTATAGCCTATATTTTATCCAACAGGTTTGATATCTGTTCTTCGTATGTTACAACAAAGTTAGCCTTCTCATGAATTTATTTGTTTATATTTGATTTGTATGTATATATATATATACATTATATATATATAGCTATAATTTTTAACTAATTTTTACTGACATTTTATCAAAGCAGGACTCCATTGACAACAGTATTTTCATTTTATACGTATATAACTGACGGATTATCCTGTATAAATATTCGTGAATAATAATAATAATAATAATAATAATAATAATAGTGTTGAGTATAGTGTTGCAAACCACCATGTCTATCGCTGTTCCAAACTCAAGCAATCTCACCCTTTTATTTCTAATTCTAAAGCCATTGCCTCCGTACAGACCACTATAACACTATAACAGACTTCCCAATATTAAAGTTACTAAGACACTTACTCTGACAGGTTCCTTGTCTCCAAACTTAGATGTGACTGTCATTAACTCATGAAACTTATTATCTTCGACATAGAAGTAACGATCATATTACCTATAATACCATAATGGGATCATTGACACGCTTAACGTCAATTACTCTTTCTACCAATTTTTCTTCTATGAATTGGCCTCCCAGTGTACCACCATTGACACTAGCTATCCTCAACCAAACGTTATCTACCTTGTTATGTGATAGCTTGTACTACATAAATTAACAATGTTGACAATACATTGGTTTCAATACAATCGTGTTCGTCCCACCATATCTCGAATGGAAAAATTATTATGGCATTAAAAACATTAATCGGTAAGTTCTTTGTTACCCTTTGTTACGACTAATTACTTTATTTTAACAGTTTTGCCACGTTAATTACTATCGAGGGAATTTTTTGTAGAAAGGCGTATAAAAGTGCATGCGAGTTGTGTAAACGTACAGAATAAAAAGATGGAGAAACTCAATGTTCGAGTAAAGAACTTTATGTTTAAGTTCTGCGTATGATCCGTCATAGTGTGTTTATATATGTATAGTCTGTCCTACGTGAAGGACTTACTACACGACTCGCATAGCACCATACAACTGTTTTACCTTTCTTGGAAGAAAGTTTCAACTGAGAACGAGTTATTTTCTCTGCGTTCCTGACAAGTGCAACGTTCAGCCGCAACAGTAAAACAGTTGGGGATCCAGAGCATCTGGAGCCGTGTATGTAGGATGTCAATGAGAAGTAAATCTGGACGAATTGTCCGTCCAACTGAAAAGGTTCGCCTTTATAACCTTGGGATGCAACAAGCTGAGCGAGCCCACGTTATAGAACAGCTGTACCGTCACATCCAAGGGACAAATGAAATAATTGATCGTTGTGATGCTCATTCCACGTTGGAATTGAGTCATGTAATGTCCAGATCAGAACAAACTAATCTTCTGTACGAGAAGCTGTTGACTGTACAAACAAGATGTGCTGACCTCACACTGCCAGAGGACAGTATTGAGGAGGCTGCAATCGTGGAGAAGGTTAATCATGCCGTGAGAGAACACCAAGCAAGGTGTGAGAGCTGGCTCAACAATCAACACCTAGAAGCATCTGCAGACGGGAGCGAGACTACCTCAAGAAAGTCAGGAAGATCCTCCGGAACACACTCATCAAGGGGCTCGAGCCGGCTGATAGAAAGACTGGCCCAAGAAAGAGCCAAGCTCGCCGAGTTGAAGATTGAGAACTCATTCAAATCGTCCTTGCATCAGAAGGGGGAGGAGCTTGAGGAGATTCATGCGTCTATGGAGATGGCAAAAACGGAGGCTAAGGTAAAGGTTTATGAGATGGAACTTCAGGAGACAATCAAACGCGACGACCAAATTGACGAAGCATTATCAGAGCTGCCGAAGTATGATGGCAACACTTACACTCAAACGTTCATCAAGAACCTACCTCCAATCCAACTCTTTTCAGCTTCAATACCTCTGATAGGAGCTGAAAAGACAACAGCTGCCGCAGTGCCATTGTCATCACCACCTCCAAATGAGAAGTCAATTCTGAAACACGTGGACAAACTGGACCGGGTGCTTATACAAAATACGACTCCACCTCCTTCAATCTTGGTAACTTCTGCAACAGCCAATCTAGTCAACCCTACTGTGTGGACCCACCCTCTAACTTCAACAGTAAGTTTCATGCAACAAACTGAAGTTGCAGCGACAACAGCACATCTTGCAGAGCCACGTCAGATGACAGCAATGTTCAGGGAACTGCAGGCGCCAACAGTCCATCTTGATCCATTCAGCGGCAACCCCATAGACTTCCCGTTCTTCATGGCAAACTTCACACAGGCCATTGAGCAGAAAATTGAGGACGGGCAAGGGAGATTGTCAAGGATGATTCAATTTACAACAGGACCAGCAAAGGAGCTTGTTAAGTCTTGTATCTACTTGCCAGGACAAGAGGGCTACACTCGCGCCAAGCAACTCCTGACAAAGAAATACGGTAACCCATTCATCAATGCAGAATACCGGAAGCAGCTGGCATCCTGGCCACGTCTCAAGCCAAACGACGTCACAGCATTTGATGGTTTTGTGAGTTTCCTGATGAAGTTCCAAGCATCCATGCAAGCTGTGGGAAGAAAGCACGACAGCAGTCCGGAACTTCTTCAGTTCCTCCAATCCAAGCTTTCACTGCACCTCCAAGATCGTTGGGCAAGAAAGGTGCATCAAATATGGAAGGACAAGTGTCAAGAAGCTACCATGGACGATTTCATCCTGAAGATGAACGAAGAGGTCGAGATCTCGAACGATCTATTGTTCTCGCGAGAAGCAATGTCAGAGATGTGTCGAAGCCGTGAACCGTCACAAAGAGCTCCACGATCGAAAATGCTCGCCATCATCAGTGCCAAGGAGAAAATGTGTCCCTGCTGTGACGAAGGATGGCACGACCTGGAGAATTGCTTCAAATTCCAGGGCTTTGATCGAAAAGCCAAGATAGATTACATCTTCAAACATTGTATGTGCTTCTCCTGCCTACAACCAACATCTAGAGAGCATATGGCAAGAACCTGCAAGAAACCAAGATGCTGTGAAGTCTGCGGAAGATCACATCCCACATCTCTCCACCTGGACAACGCCGTGACGTCTGCATTTGTTAACAACGCGGCTGAAGTTGGGCTGGCAATTGTCAAAGTTAACGTCACACATCCAAGCGATCCATCGAAGTTTGTCACAACAATGGCCTTGCTCGACAACGGGTCGCAAGGGACGTTTGTCACAGAAGATCTGTTAAACTCGCTTGGTGTCGAGGGAACTGATGCAACGCTTGAAATACAAACGGTCAATGGACGAAGTAGTCACCGGTTTCACCATGCAACGATGCGTCAAACTCAATCAGTCTTCCAAAGGTATACAGTCGAATGAGCCTGCCAGTAGAACCTGAAGACATTCCAACTGCTCGTAAACTGAAGAAATGGACGTACCTCAAATCGGTGATGAAGCACCTTCCAACAAACGAACACCTCCCAGTTGGTATCCTGATTGGATCCAATTGCCCTCGAGCCCTGGAACCAATGGCTGTCATCCAACATCGGAACGATGGTCCATTTGCAACCAAGACGCGGCTTGGTATGTTGTCAATGTACAACCTTGATTTCCATGAGGCAGAGGGCAACCAAATGGCACTTTCAATCGAAGACGAATGTTTCCTGGAAATCATGAATGATGGCACCCAAGTCAATGGAAAACACTGCCTACCCCTTCCGCTGCGGTCACCAGAGAAGGAAGTCCCTAACAATCGCAATCAAATTCTCCAAAGAGCAACATGGCTGAAGAAGAAGAAAGGATATGCAAAGGTTGCAGAGAAACCACCTACTCCAAATCGTACGTGGTATATCCCTCATCATGGCGTATACCATCCCAAAAAGCCGGGGAAAATCAGAGTAGTGTTTGACTGCAGCACAGAACACAAAAACTACTGCTTGAACAAGGAACTGCTGCAAAGACCTGACATGACTAACCAACTCATTGGAGTCCTCCTGCGATTCAGAGAGGAAGAAGTTGTGTTGATGGCAGACATTGAGTCAATGTTCTACCAAGTCCATGTCCTTAAAGAGCATCAAGACTACCTACGATTTGTGTGGTGGCCAGAAGGAGATCTGTCGAAGGAACTAATTGACCATCAAGTGTGCGTACATCTCTTTGGTGCAACATCCTCGCCAAGCTGCTCCAACTATGCGTTGCGCAAGACTGCTGAGCTCTACAAGAAGCAATTTGGAGAAGAAACAGCGCATGTCCTGACCCGCCATTTCTATGTTGACGACATGCTGAAGTCGTTCAACAACAGTCGAGATTCAACAGAAGCAATTCCAAACATTGTCGGAATGTTGGCTGCTGGAGGATTCAAGCTGACGAAGTTCCACTCAAATGATCGCGAGACCTTAATCACCATCCCAGACGAGGAAAATCAAAGAAACTGAAGAACCTTGACATATCAACAAGCATGGTCCCTGAAGAAAGAGCACTTGGGATGAATTGGTGCCCCGAATCAGACAAGTTCACCTTCAAGATCCAACTGAAAGAAAGGCCAAGGACTCGGAGAGGTATCCTGTCAGCAATTAGTTCCATTTACGACCCACTTGGTATCGCGGGACTGTATCTTCTGGAGGGAAAGAAGATCCTGCAGCAAATTTGTGCTGAGAAAGGCTGGGACGATCCATTGACGATTCACCAAATCAACTCGTGGGAGAAGTGGAAGTTGGACATCAAGCTGCTGGAGAACTTCTGCCTGGAGAGATGTCTTCATCCAAGCAACTTTGGTGAGATTGTGCACTCCTCCTACCATCATTTCTCTGATGCATCTTGTCATAGGCCAAGTTTCTTACACTTGTTTCGTCAACAAGGAAGGCCAAATCAGCATCAGAATCGTCATGGCAAAATCAAGGGTTGCTCCCATGAAGCGTCCTACAGTTCCTCGATTGGAATTGACAGCAGCTGTGGTGTCAGTGAAGGTCGCCAATTCATTAAAAGATGAGCTAGATGTGTACATATCCACTGAGTACTTCTGGACAAATTCTCAGGTGGTACTTGCCTACCTCATCAATGAAGCGAATCGTTATCGATTGTTCGTGGCAAACCGAGTCAAGTTTATCCGGGAACACAGTCATTTGGACCAATGGAAGTACGTGCCTTCCAAGGACAACCCCGCAGACGACACAACGAGAGTCTTAAAACGTACAAATTCTTCAAAGGACGAAAGATGGATTCATGGCCCTGAATTCCTGCACCAGGCAATTGAGAAATGGCCAAAACAACCAAGGGAATTCACACTCTGCAATAAAGACAAGGAGTTGAAGAAGGTCAAATGCAATGTTGTTGTCACCAAAAATGAAGACACTATTACAACTTTGGAGTGTATGACATCAAAATGGCATCGGATGAAACGGATTGTGGCTACCATCCTCAAATGGCGTCAAGTCTCAAATTTCAAGTCTCACATCAACGTCGATGACCTTCAACATGCAGAACGCACAATCCTCGGCATGGTTCAGAGAAGAGCATTTGAA
Organism: Candelabrum cocksii; assembly: GCA_963930725.1. Lineage (NCBI taxonomy): Eukaryota > Metazoa > Cnidaria > Hydrozoa > Anthoathecata > Candelabridae > Candelabrum > Candelabrum cocksii. The sequence continues at coordinate 7,455,270 of OZ005665.1, forward strand.
GAAATCATCTCCTTACAGTCAAACCAAGCAATAAAGACAAGCAGCTCGCTTGTCAAGCTGTCACCCTTCTTGGACGAGTATGGACTACTACGCGTAGGAGGACGTATACGAAAGGCAGTCGTGCCTTTCCAAATAAAGCATCCAATCATCCTTCCAAGAAGATGTGCCACCACAAACAGCATTATCCAACATTTCCACGAAGAGATTCACCATGGTGGTCGAAATTCCACCGTGAATGAGATCAGGAGCCATGGTCTCTGGATAGTCAACGGCAACTCATTGGCTCGATTCGTCATTTCAAAATGTGTAAAATGCCGCATCCTACATGGGAAGAACCTACCCCCAAAGATGGCTGATCTACCGAGAGACAGGATGGAATCATCACCACCTTTTACCTATTGTGGACTGGAAATGTTTGGTCCTTTTGTGGTCCGAGAACGGCGCTCCGACCTCAAACGCTATGGCATCATTTTCACATGTCTTAGTAGCAGAGCTGTCCATCTGGAAAGTGTATGTTCCATGGACACAGATTCGTTCATCCTCTGCCTCCGAAGATTCATTGGACGACGTGGACCAGTTAGAAAAATACGATGTGATAATGGAACAAATTTCGTTGGTGCCAAACACGAGCTGCAGAAGGCACTGAAGGAGATGGACCTTGAAAAGATCTCCAACTTTCTCTTAAAACAAGGAGCTGACTTTATCCCAAGCTGGATCCACAATCCTCCATGCGCAAGTAACTTTGGCGGAACATGGGAATGATTGATAAGATCGGCCAGGGCCATACTAGATGGATTGCTGATGACACATGGTCATTCACTCAATGATGAGTCGTTCCGTACGTTCCTGGTGGAGATAGAAGCTATCATCAATTCTCGTCCACTGACACTGATGGTTTGAATGATCCTAATGACGTTCAAATCTTGTCTCCCATCAACTTGCTGATGATGAAGTCGAAAGTTGTGCTTCCACCACCAGGTGCATTCCAACAGGGAAGACCTGTACTGTCGGCGACGTTGGAGGCGTGTCCAACATCTAAGTAACGAATTCTGGTCAAAGTGGAGAAAGGAATACCTCCAGCACCTTCAAAGTCAATCAAAATGGTCAACAGAACGACGAAACGTAAACCGGGGCGACGTAGTCCTATTGAAGGAAGAGTCCACCCATCGAAACGAGTGGAAAGTAGGTCTGGTGGCGAAAACCTACGTAAGCGACGACGGCATCGTGCGAAGTGTCACTGTACGACACTCCAACTCAGAGTACGTTCGACCCGTCAACAAATTGGTTGTCTTTGTAGAAAGCAATTAGCACACATCGAGAGATGCTCCCAGTTGCTGTGCTAATTGTGTGCTAACTGATGTGTTAAATTACTGGTCGAGAATTCCCAGTCAAGTTATGTATGTATGCTGGTTGATGAATTCCCAGCCAAGGGAGCCTTGTTTCTCTATTTAGTGTTTTTTGTTTTTTAAATGTTTACAGTATTTGTTTCAAAATGCCTTGATTAGGATTTTGAGGGGAGCCAGATGTTACGGCTAATTACTTTATTTTAACAGTTTTGCCACGTTAATTACTATCGAGAGAATTTTTTCTAGAAAGGCGTATAAAAGTGCATGCGAGTTGTGTAAACGTACAGAATAAAAAGACGGAGAAACTCAATGTTCGAGTAAAGAACTTTATGTTTAAGTTCTGCGTATGATCCGTCATAGTGTGTTTATATATGTATAGTCTGTCCTATGTGAAGGACTTACTACACGACTCGCATAGCACCATACAACTGTTTTACCTTTCTTGGAAGAAAGTTTCAACCGAGAACGAGTTATTTTTTCTGCGTTCCTGACAAGTGCAACGTTCAGCCGCAACACCCTTTCAACTTATTTTTGGATTTTCCGTTAGTAGGCTTTATCTGCTATTATTTAATATTTATATACCTTGACAACATGAAAATTATGAGCTTCTCCCCAATGTGCTGAATGCTTTATGCCATTTCAACATTTGTCCGCACTTTGTCACTGAACCAGTTTTAGTGCATTTTAGTGACCATTCCCTTTAGGGATGAGTAACTTGTTGCATAGTTCCAAATGGTTACTGCGATATGACGGCTTCTTTAACACAACAGGTCAATTAGTTAGGATGTAGACACATCATGCTCAAATTTTTATATAACTGAAACTTGTGTATCACTTATTTTGTGTGCAAATGTGTCATAAAAAATCTGTGAGTATGCTTGGTGTACAGAAAATTACAAATTCTGGGTACGTCTTCGTACATTTTCAAAATTGCAATTGTCAACCCTGCTTAGCTCTTAACCTTTTCCTCCAGAAAAACAAAACAAAATTATACGAAAACTGCTTTCCCCGAATAAATCCTGGGTACGTCACTGAATGAAGTGCAGCAGTAAAATTACTGATTGTTGTAATTCTGAGTGTGCTCTTCTGACACTAAAACAAATGTAACTGTACAGAGCTAATATAAACTTATGTTTTTTCTGATTCTAATGTCTATAAGGAATATTCAGTTGTTGGATTGTTGGTGGTTTGAAGATTCATTTTGAGTCAATTGAACGGAGTTGAACATGATCATTTCACGTCTAGCATGGAATTTAGTGAAGCCAAATAATTTCTGTAGACAAATCTCTTTCATAGCATCTCCTTTCATCATTCATTTTTATTTCTTTTCAAAAAAAATATCAAGATATTTTGATATTCTTTCTTCAACACATACATCTCTTTGGCTGGAGTTCATACTGTGCTTATATTTGTGTTCATGTCTGCTTCACTAGTGTGAATAACTTAGAATTCTGAAGAAGATATAACACGTTTTGCCTTTATTCAACAAACATCCAAAGATAGATGTTGTTAATCTTGAATTTAGAATGATTGTGGCATTTCATTCATCCGAGTGGGTTATATTAACAAAGATGTTATGATTGGTATTGAAATTAAAATTCCAAGTAAGTAAATTCATATCAATATATATTTGTACCAATCAATGTGAACTTTATTAAATCCTGTTCTAGATTGTTTTGGATGAGATGAAAATACATGCCATAGAGTTTTTTCTTCATAATTTCCTGGCTGTCAATGTTTTTTCTTAAATTGTAACTTTCTTGTAACATCAAATGTCATATTTATATGAAAGTTATCTTTATAGTGAAAGGATTGAAACGAACTTCTGAAAGTTTTCTACAATGGAGAGACGAGTTTCGTAAGTGGACTCTGGTTTCAAGTATTAACAAGTTTTATGTAGAAATGTACAATACAGTGTTCAGCAGGCTACTGAAGTCATTTGCTGATTTATTCTTGGCTGATTATTGATTGGCTTGTTTGGCATTTTTTGGTCATCATAGCGTATTATTTTCTGAGCATTATTTCTTACAAAATTTGATATTTAAGAGTTCGAAAAAAACCCAAGCAGATGAAACCATGTTTTCTGTGTACCAAATTCAGTCAAACCGGTTGACATTATAACAGGCATTCCACATAAGGGTCAACCTAAGAAAGATTTTTTGAAGTATGGAAGTTGGTTGAAATGCTTATAATTTTTGAAATATATACTATTGAAGTTTCCAAAATAGGTTCGCAATTTTGTTCGCAAAAAGTACCATAATGGCAGACTTTACAGAGAGGGCTTACCCTACCAAAATAGGGTAAATTTTCTCCATAAATTGATTTTGAGTTATTTTTTAGAACTAAAGTAACTGATAATATTTTATTACTTCTCTGTTTTTCTGAAGTCCAAACATGTAACTACATGAAAAATATGCTGACAGTGCAATATTGCCATTTTTCGGGCATTTAGTGATCAGTAAAACTGATTGGGTATATAATTCCGTCACGTCACATTTTTAACACCAAATGTATCTCATGTCTAGGCCCCTTGTTATTTTTTGTCTATATTATATATTATCTTTCATTAAACTAACAGGTATATGTGCAAGATAGAGTTGGGAAAAATTATATTGAACTACTGGATTTATCAGCCATTTTTAATTCGTTCCGTCACGTCACGCACTGTGACGGAAAGTGACGTGACAGAAAATATTGGATAGAGCTAAACTATGTACATAGAATCTTAGTTTTCAATCTATTTTTGAAGGTACTCTATTTTGAAAATTTGATATGGCCATTTAAATGCCCTTTTGGGCACCTTGAAATATTTTTTTCCTGGTCAAACTCTCAAAGCAAGCTGCGTTGAAATGACGAGAACTTTTTCAATATTTTGTGTAAATCAAAATACTCAAATTTATTGAATTGCTTGTGAAAATCTGAAAAAATAACAAATTTACAGTATAACGCTAACTTGGTGCATTTTTGCATTGCATTGTGGTCTTTGTAACAAAGTTTTTCAACAAAAACTCTTTCTGAGCATATATTATATTTATGACAAGAAAGGCAATGTAGAAAAAAACATTTTTCCAGACGTGTTCACACAGTTCTGTCACGTCACAATTTATTTCCTTCGCATCACATTCAATTTATGCTGTCTATGCAGAAAACACATCATAAATATGAAATGACAATGCTGATTTAATACAACCCTATCCTTCCTCTAAAATCTCTAGTATATCAAATTTTGAAATATCCCCTATTTCAGATGGAATTGCACATCTTTATCTCATGTCTGAAACTTGTCAGTTGTGCGATTCCGTCACGTCAAAGGGAAATCGGGTCTGTAGATTTGATACGGGAAAGATGAAAAATTATTATTATGGTTAAAGCATAGGTAGACCTGATATGTTGCAACATGCTGCAAACTTTGATCAAATATGTACTCATTTAAGATGGCCATTTTAGCTTTCTAAATTCCGTCACGTCACTGTACGGAATTCCCGATAAGCTCAAATTTTGTATTTATACTCAGTTAGATTTTACACAAATGGTAAATAAATGAGGAAAATCTGAGAGAGTGGGTTACAAAATTAATTTTTTTTGGATGATTTGACATTGCTCCTATATTAACATTACATTCTTAGCTTAATTTTATTCTTTTAATGCAGGCAACATAAGAGTCAATCTCAGACGATCTTGAAACATTGATTGAAATTATTAAAATGATTGCACAAATTTTAAAGTTTTTTGTGTTGTTACGCACCATACCAGCCCATTTGCAAAAATTTGCATACGTTGCTCTAACGTGTCTCTTGTAACTTTATTTCTGTCCAATGGATGAATTCCAGGAGCTTGAAATCTAGCACAGATATTAGATTTTATACCACTTGTCTATTAAGTTGCATTTCCTAAACGATCCTTAAATATATGCATCGCAAAATGAGATACATCCAAGATGTATGTCACTTGAGGTGGAAGTTTTATTAAAGTAATGCATTCTTCTATTGTGTTATTGATGGCCTTAAGTGAAACAATAACATGTGTGAGATGTCCGTCAAATATCAAAAGAAGAGTTCTTTTTGTAACAACTTCTGTAAATCGGTTAATTCACGTCACAAAAACCTTTATTGTCATCCATCCACTGTTTGGATATTCCGTAAAATCTACCTGGAAGAGCTGTGTCCCCATACCATGCTCTTTGCAAGTTTTTAGGGGTAAAAAGAAATCACAAAAGAGATTAAGACAATGAAAGTAAAAAAAAAATTGGACACGTCAGGTGAAGTTCAAATCTTCTATACTCTTGTGTTACGTATCTACTCAGTGTATAAAAAATTCAATTAGAAGAGGTATTGCAGTACGAAATCACCTATCCATTTATCTTTGTTTGAAACTAATGGTGAGATAAGTCATTCGAACTCCAAGTCAGATCTAAAAAACAGTGTCAAATTGAGGCATTACAACGACTTCAATCTAAAGCTTATGTTGTGATCATAGATGGTTGTAGAAAACTCTGGACCATATCATGGCCAAGCAATGCAACAGCGAGAGGCATACCAAATGTATCAGCATGTAACATTCTTACTTGCTAAAGTTGCTCACTTGATGCTCCCCTTCCTTCAAGAGAAAGCATCATCACATCTTTACGGAACAAAGTACAAGTGATTGACATTATTTGCAAATACATTTTCAATATCTTAACTACAAACCACTATCACCATAGGTTCACCTATCACCATAGGTTCGCCATTCTCAGAAAACATGCCTGTTCAAGTTCATGATGGTGTTGTCACCTCAAGAGATGATCTGAAAAGTTTTCATGAAGAAGCTGATGTAAACATAATCAAACATTTCATGTGCATATGAAGGAAAGCAGTGCATCAAGGTTATTTGTGAAGATATTGATGTTGTTGCGCTGCTAACAGCTTATGTATCAAAGTACTACATTGAGTCAAAGTACTACAAGTGTCCTTATGGAACCATTTGGAGGAAATTGATCACTTGTTGACATCAATGAAACTGCAAAAAGAAATGAAGATATTCTGCTTCCACTGATGACATCCCATGCTCTCTCTTGTTGTGATAGTGTGCCAAAGATTTTTGGTATTGGAAAGAAGAAGGTTTTAGGTGTCTTAAAACAAGGAATTTTTGGTAAATAACCATATTATTATTATTAAGGTTAAGGTTTACAATAAATGTATAGGCATATAGTTGACTGTCCACCTATAAAATGAAATTCAAATAAGTATATAAATAGTTTTTCTCACAGAAATGACAGCAAATATAGTTCACGTAAATATGAAATACACACAAAGATGTGAGATTTAATAAAAAGTTGCTGGAAGTTGGCTAGAGTAGTGTTGGGTATGGAAATGGTAAGAATTTAATAGAAATTAAAATCAATCGATGATAAATTTTTCCTTGCACAAATATTTGTCTCATACAGACAAATCTACAATACTTGAGGAGTGTTCGGAGTTTGTAGCAGCTTGCTATGCTTTCAAAGATGAATCAGATCTATCGAAAGTCAGGTTTTCTCTTTGGGGCAAAAAAACAAAGAAGATGTTTACTTCAACACTACGGCTACAATCACTTCACTTGCCACTGACAGCACAAGCACATTTCCAATCATGCATATGAGTTGTTTACAAGAGAACCCATCAGTGATGGATCCCTTGAAGGTATACTATAAAGACTAATTAATAATAAAAGGAAAAAGAGAAAAAATAAACTTTCTTTTCTTAAAATATCAATTGATTTGTTTTTAGGCAACTGTGTTAAAACATGCAATTATTTTAAGAATAACCAGTCATGAAATGATTGAAACATAAAAAGGCAATAAAAATATTTAATATGAGGACACCTCGCTCTGTATTTTATCACATACTTCCCTTTTTTATTTATGTATGGTTGGATCAAAAACTAAAAGAATGAGTGCCTACAACCAATGATGCTTCCTGAGAATACCCTACCTGCACCAGATTATATTTTAGAAATGATTTGATGTAATTGTGCAGCAGAAAAAAGAATGTTTAAGAAGATCATGTAGCTGTGTGCAGAGTTATCTTGTAGTAAGTTCTGAAAATGTTACAGGAAAACATGTGTGGACGACACTCGATAACAGTGATGATGGAAGTCAAGATGAAAATGATGAGGATGAAGACCTAGTTGAATAAACACTTAACATATACTGTTATGTATTTTAGTTATATATTTCGAACTTTGACACTTTTCAAATTCTTACATCAAATAAAATTCTAGCTGAAATACATTTAAGATTAAAAAATAATTATGTTTTCTTGCTGTTATAAGGGTAGCCAATAACATGAATTTCCTTCACCAGACTGCTCAGTATTAAATTAATCTTTGAAATGATGTTTAAATTGATCATATTTGGAAACTTTGAAATTTTTCCTTATAGCACAGTCTAACAAAATTTCGTCAATATGATTTTTCCTCGATAGCCCAAAATGCCAAAGGTCTCCGAGGTGGCACTCAACAGTTTTCACTACCCGGACCTATTGAACATGATTCAGTAAAAAGGTTTCATGTGTACAAAATTCTCTTCCTTGTTAGTCCATTGGACTATAGTATATATAGATTTTGTATTTTGGACTTTAAATGTAAACACAATCATGATTGTCATCCGATGTTTAGATATTTATGTGCATTCATTTCTTTATCTTACGTTTGAAACAATTCCAAACCAGCTGATTTGTTTTTAGATAATGCTTGGGGCCTAAATTTTGTTTGTGAAAGAGATTTGAAAAGGTTTTACAAAATATGCAAGGTATGTTTTAATTCTTAAGTCAAAAGTGAACTAGAAAATCAGAACCTTTCAGTTAAGAGCCAGACGCCATTCCCAATGCGCTATCGCCGGTTGTCAACCACAGATAGACTTTTTTTTTTTGTTAGAAAGTCAGACAAGAAAATTTTGAAGGATATTAAAGTTATATCAGGCGAAGAGTGTTTTTCTCAGCATACATTGCTGGTATGTGATATTGTTGTGAAGAGTTCAGGAGAAAGTTCCGACTTGGTGGTGGAATGACGAAGTTGACCAGTGCTTAAAGGAAAAGAGGAGACTTTGGAAAGAATGGACGTCAGGTGTTAGTAAAAGTATTTATCTAGAAGCTAAGTGTCATGCTCATACATCAGTATATGTAGCAAAATCAGAAGGAGATTCGCAGATGTATTGAGAAGGGAAGACCATCGTAACGAAGTGTTCAAGATAGCTAAGCAAATGAAGATGACCAGGATCTTGTAGGTGAGAAGTGTGTACGGAATGATGAGGGTGTCCTGGCTAGCACAAAGGGGGAAAAAGAAGTTAGCTTGGAAGAGTTATTATGAAAAGTCACTAATTTTGAATGGGATGAGGATAGTTTGTCAGAAGTTAATGTAGTAGAGGGACCAGCTATGTAGATTAAGATGGAATGGTTAGAGGAGGGCATTAGAAAGATGAAAATACCAATGGGAGAAGGCAGAAGGTATAAACTAAAACTCTGGGTCGAGGTCTTTATGATAATGCTTAATGAGCGTTCTGGAAGTTAAAAAAACAACAACAAACAAACAAACAAAACTGCAGTATAAACTAGTTCACCACATTAACATAATCTTTGCTTCTTTCATTTAGTCGAAACACAGTTTATTTATTAGTCTATTTCCTCACTGTCTTCTTGCACGCATATGGTTTTTGATGACAAGACTGGTGTTTACATTAATAAATTTAAAAAATTCATTTTCTGTGTGAATGCCATAAATTATGCATATTCTTTTATTAAAATAACCTCTCTTTGACTCATCACAGTTAATAAGAAGAAAACAGATTTTACGTGGTTCGGGAAGTTTTTCTAACTTTTGTTTATATAGTTTTACACTTTTATGTAGCCATTATGCTTATTATTTTTTCATGTCATAAACTAAGAAGAGATTTACATTATCGATTTTTTAGCCCAAACTGCCTCCAGATTCGCAATATCTCTTTCCAGTCAATAGCAGTTCACTACCAACGCATTCTAAACACAACTCCCTTGTTATTTGTGAAAAATCAAATAAGAATGAGAATCAACCTGCAATAAGAAAATCACTGATCCCCAACATCCGTGTCGAGAAGCACGTGAACAGCATCGATTTGGATGAAGATGGAAAGTTGCAGGATTCATTAGAAACTCAATCCAGTTTAAGTTCACAAAAATCTTACTCCCTAACAAACGTTGTAAGTTGATAAATTGTGACATAGTTTTACAAGTACATATGCCATTTGTTGAATTGATGTTGTTTTTTTAGTACTTTTACATTTGTGAAATAGCCATGTCAATAGATAAAAAATAGATTCAACTTGAATTTTGAAACTTGAAGATTTTGTTTTGAAATTAATTTTTTGCACTTCACTTAGCCGGTTTTCTTCTTATTTTTTTGCAATATATTGTTTAAAATAAATACAAAGCAATTTTGCAAAATAGCTGACTTTTTGTTTAATATATTTTGAGTGTCAGTTTAATCAAGATATCCATTGATGTTTACTTGTTTACTACAAAATCTTGATGTTGGAAGCCAGCATTAACTAATAAACTTACTTTATCATTTTTCTAGAACACTAATTTAGATGATAATGATTCCATGTTAGAAGAAGATTTTCAACATGCACGTCCTGCTTCTGCAATTGTTGTTAACCGTCACATAATGACAACAAGAAAAGCAGCATGGCTTCTTGTCAAACATATGCTTCTTGTTACAAAGAAGGGGAAGTTGGAGTTGTCTTCGAATAGAAAATGGCGGAAATACTGGGTGGCATTGAAAGGTGTTGAAATGATGTTCTACAATGCTGATGAAAAAATTTCTTCTGTCAGCGATATGAATGATTCAGAGTTTGTTTTGGACGTGGAGTGGTGCATTGTACAATCTGTCCCTGAGTATGCACGTTTGGAAAATGTATTCAGTTTAAGTAGTTGCCGTGGCAATGCTTATTATTTCCAGGTATTTTTTAGGTTTTTACTGCTATGTCATCAAATATCAAGCATTAACTTTTCAAATATCTGCCCTGCAGTGTACATCAAACATTGATAGACAATAGCTTCACAGTTGCTGTTTTTGTCACTTTAATCATACAAAATGGTTTTCAGTCAGTTTTGCTGCAGGTGCTGTAATATAGAATTCATGTTATTTATAGGAGGGTATAAAAGATTACTCATTTCTATTGAAATTTCAACAAATAATCAACTGTTTTTGAAACAAAGAAGATGTTAGATAGAATTTATGTTTTTGTGCCTTCTATTCATCATCATTTCGAAAATCAGTTCTCTTTTTCATTCTGAGTTACAGTTAAATGCATTGTAAATCTAGCTGGAATATGGTTGAGTTAATTCTCTCTGTAATAGAAAAACACTTGAATCCAAATAGTCATTTGTGATTGACAAAATCTTTAGTCTACAAGCCAAACCGAAGTTGAAAACTGGATCCATTGTATTCATTCTTCCTGTGCTAGTGTATATGCCAGAAAGAAAAGCTTTGGCAATGTTAGGGTTCTTCTTGATAAAGAAATCTATGAGTTAAATGGCAGCCTGATATCTGATGAGAAATTGCGAAAAATGGCTGTGCTGCAGTTAAAAACAGAAAAAGAACTTCAAGCCAAAGAAAGAATAAGTGAACAGGTAGTAAAAAATAAAAGAGAAAATCTTGTTTATTTTTTATGGCAATGTAAAATATTTCTAATTTCTACAATATATTGAACCTTTAACTTTTTTAACAATCATAAACACACAAGTAAGTGATTTGTTATTCTTTTCATAATTTTTTAGATAGCATCTTGGGAAAACTGTCTTGAAAGTCAGTACTGCACTGTATTTAAATTACAATGTTATTCCTCGGCGGTGAATGGAAAACCATTGCCTAATCCTCAAGGCCTTTTAAGTCACACATCTCGAAGATCTAAGAGCATCTTATCAAAGATTGGAATATTGTCTGTCACATCATTCCATTCTCTACTCTCTTCTGCAAAGTTTTCTGAGCATGAGAAACTGAAACCAAAATCAAAAAGTTTAAAATCTCGCTTGATGAGTTCATTAAAATTAACTGAAGATGATAATAACAATGATGTTGTAGAGATGAGGAAAAGTCCATTATTTTGGTAAGCATATTTCCCCCTAAATGATGTTTGTACATTCTTGTTAATTAAACTTATTTTTTTAAATTTAATTTTCATATTCAGCAAGAAAACCTTCTTCAGCGATGGAAGTAACTCAACAAAATCTTTGCAGAAATCAAGAATGTCTGATCGTAGTGATGACATTACTTTACATGTGCAGATTTCTGATCTAAAGCAGTCAATAAGAATACCATGGGAAGATAACCTGAAAACCTGTGAGCTGTTGGAGCGTGTGTGCATGAGGGAGGAATTAGATTCGACTGACTACTTCATTGTGCTCTATGAGAATCAGGACTCATACACTGTACCCAACTACCATGACTACCTTCATGATGTCGAATATCTGAGTATAACACTGCAAAAGAAGCTTGTTTACACTGCTTGTCTGTGCAACCCAGCCGATCATCAGTTTGGAAGCTTTGGTATGTTTCGCCTGTATTCTACAATCAATTTATTATTAGTTGTCATTATGAATTATTGACTGGGAGCGAAATAGTTTTAAAATGTTTAGGTATGAAGCTGGTGCAAATTGAAGATTGCGTCATTGTAAGCCATGTTGAAGAAGGTAGTCCCGCTAAGCAAGAAGGTATTTGTGTACACGATGAGCTCTTGGAGATTAACGGCTACAACTGGAGAAAGATTAAGAGTTCATTTGATGAGATTGTGAAGAAAATCAACAGTAAGTCATTTCAGGTACCTTAAAGTTTATCTTATATAGAGATTTGTAGATTTATCAAGCGGAACGTCTAAAATTCTATTATAGGTTCCACTAGTGTTACAATGAAACTGCGTTCCAAACGAGTTTATGATCCAAAGAAAACAGATCAAGCAACGGACAGCATGATTAATTTTTTAGTTTGTCCACCACCTCCGAAATGCCAGTAAGTTGGAATATCATCAATTTTAAAAACCATCAAGTAGGCTTATCATCAAATGCAATTTCTCACCATTTCTTGTAAATTATCTTTAGGCAAGAAGAACTCACCGACGACAATTTAAATAAACTGATAGTACCAGCTCCTTTTGGTATCAAATTGTTTTTAAATAACTAATTTTTGTGTTTTATTAATATGATTTCTCAGTAAGCAATGAATTTCTTCCTTCAGATTTCGATTTGTCTAAAAGTCATATTTCTTCTTCATCGTTTGTGAGCAGTGGCAGTAACCTTTCCAACGACGAAGATATAGATCAGTTTTTAAAGGTTTTATTATTTCTTCAGTAGATAAAAAACAGATTGTCACATGATTTTTGTTCTTCTTGGCACAATTTTTGCCTTTTCTTCCTGAATGTCTTTTAGTCGATCATATTGTTTAGAATACAGAAGAAGTAAATATGTTAACTCGCGACATGCAAGGAATAGTTTCTGTTGTGCCTACCAGCATGAAGCCTTGCGATAAATTGCGCAAAGCTATTCTGGAGCTTATTGACACGGAAAGATCATACAAAAAGGTAGATAAGTGCAATTTGTGGAAAGTTTTGTTTGATGCACATTTGACACTTTTCAGAATCTGAAAGTTCTCCTGGAAAGATATTTGTTGCCTATGAAAGAGGAAAAGTTCTTATCAACTGATGAAGTAAGATCTAATTCAATAAAGTACAAAATATCATTATTACCCCATGTATTTCAAATTTCATACTTTTCATATTTTAATGTAGTAGCTGTAAGTAGCCACCGCTTAACTCGAATACTGGTTCTTGAATTATTTTGCTTTATAACTCGAACATTTTGTTATTTCGAACAATTTTCCTTTCTTTGGGAAGATTTCTTCGGGTAACTGGAATATTCGCGGTTTGCGTAAACAGAAAAAAAGAAATATCAGTTTATAATTCTTTTAATTTAAGAGATTCCTCTTTAAAAATATTTACAAATTTTTTTCTCCAATATTTATTAATTGGCAAGGCACATTGTCTTTCTCCATCAACAAGGTTGGCCCTTTTTTCAGTAATCTGGGCATGGAAAGGAATCTGCTTTCAAGATGTAAAACAAAGTTTTAGCAAATCTTCTTCACTTTTGCCTTTCTTTAATTTGCCTACAATTTGTTTATCTCTCTTTTGACGCAGAAAGCATACTTATCCATAGGGTTGTTCAAATTTGGTGCGTACTTTCTCTTCCGTTGACAGCGTGTTTTCTAGCGATAAAATCTCCGCCCTTGAGTTATTTTTCCGCACTTTTGTGGTAATGTGCTCTATTTACGTCCATTGGAAGTGTCTCTGCAGTAGGTGGTACTCTTTACCGTTGAAGGGAGGTCCTCCGTCGGTTGGCAGTTTCCTGCCGTAGCCGTGTCTTGTGAAAATTTCATCAAAAGTTTTGACTTCTGCGCTTGTACTGTTCACAGTTGGGACTTCTGGGTATCTACTGAGCTGGTAGATTACGACAAGTAGTTATTTGGCTCGTCTGGTGATGTTGATGGTACTAGTGGGTCTCGGTGTTTTATGGCAGTGGATTCTTGGAAAGCAAGGCATCCTTTTACAACTTCGTCTCCTATTCTGCCAATGGTTGGAAACCATATTCTCGATCTCATGTAGCGCTTCATTGAGGCACCTGGATGGCCTTCGTGTACTATGTCTAGTATGCGTGTACGAATGTTTGTATGAGTCAAGTATTACGATTATCTTACCTTTGTGGAGTAGACCATCTGTCACACATAACTCATTCCAAACGTGAATGTATGGAGTTTTGTTGCTTTTTCAGTGTTTGCCTTCTTCCAGGAGTCAGATTGGTATTGTTCATCTCGTTTTGGTGCTCTTTTGATTGTTCCATTATCGATTGCATCTTGTCCACATCTATTGTTATTGTCCTGACGTGTGTCTCATGTACATTGTCAAGGCCCAGTTGTTCTTGTTCTGTCTTGCTCAGATATGTCATGTCGGCTACCATAGTCACATGGCATGCGTTTCCCTTCTAGGTATTTTACCTCGACGAATTGTAGATCATGCATTCTGTTTTTGTGGTTGCTGACGCATTTTGATGTCAGTTCATGGATGTTATTGTATATGGGTATGATGGGTTGGTGGTCTGTCCAGCTTGTAAAGTGGTTTCCTACAACATAGTATCGGAACTGTTCCATGCACCAGCTGATATTGCTGGTCTATACCTTTTTTTAGTTGTAGTTAGTGTGCGACTAGAGTGATCTACGAGAACCCATTGTGTTTGATTTTTTCCTTCCTGTATACCGTTCGGATGCATCTGTAGCCTATATGTGTGGGTTTCTCAGTAGTTTATAACTGTAATGTTGCTGGATTGCTCATCATTGTGATGAGTTTCTTGTATGCTGATTCCTCTTTTTCACCCCATTTGAATTCGTCGTTCTTGGGGATGAGATTTTGTAGCGGAAGTGTAATTGCTTCATATGATTTGTTTATACCTGGATTGTCAAAGGCAAATTCTGCATTTAACTGGCAAGTCATTAGCAGTGATCATGTGTCTTCTGTGTTTTCTGGGTGTCCAGAATTGATAATGTACTTAAGCTTTTCAGGATCAGATGTGACGCCTTTTAATGTAAATATTTGTCCGAACCACTTCATTCTGTCCATGCAGAAGCTGGACTTGTTTGTTTTTATTATAATGCCTTTTACCTCGCATCTGATACGACAGGAGTTGAGGTTTTCAAAGTGTTCTTGATAGTCTCTGCCCCCAAACCAGTATGCTGTCGTGTATGTTACACCTTTTTTGGCCCGATAGGGCTTTTCTTACTTTGCTGTGGAATATACCACTGGATGCTGTGTGTACAAAGTGTTGTCTCAATGCGATGGATGCCTTCATGGGTTTGAAATACCGTTCTCTGCTTTATATCTGTGTCGATTTTTATTTTGTGGTATCCCCAACCCATATCCATTTCTGAGAATGCCTTGCCTTCTTTAAGCTCGTGTCTAATTTCCTGAGGTGTCTGAGGACGTGGAATTTAGTTCGTTTCAGTGCTGGGTTCTAAGGTGTATTGTGAATGTTCATTCGTATGACACCGTTATCTTTGTCTGTAATGAATGTCTGTTTGTATGTTTTTCTTAGGAACTGGAGGAGTTTATCAATTGTAACTCTTATTGTCATTAAAACACTTGCCCAAAGTATCTTCTGGTTGGCTTTAGTATGTTATTTTACATTTCGGTTCCAACGATGCCAAACAAGTTATTCTAGGTTACCCATTTTTGGATATAGTGACCATACTAGTTGGTACATCCAAAACTACTTGCTGTTCATTGAGCATAGAAAGGAATCATTGTCTTCGCATTATATTTCATCTTTCGCCCTCTCCAAGCGCGTAAAATTCTACCGTTAACTCGAGCAAATTTATTTTTCCCTTGGAGCTTCGAGTTAAGCGGCGGCTATTGTGCCACTGTTTTTATCTTGGTTATTGGTATGTTGTATTTTTGCATTTAGATGGATTCTCTGCTGTCAACAGTCAGAGATATTTACGTCTCACAGACTGCGTTTTTTGAGAGACTTAAGGTATCTTCATGTAGCTATTAAGAAAAATCATTAAGTGACTAAAAAAGTAAAGTCTGCGACCGCAGTCGAAGGAGACCCGAAGGGCTCCTTTTTCTAATGGCTACTACCACAAGGGTAGGGGAGGGCGCCACTCCTTTCCCAATCTTTACCCCAGTAAACTGGTACTCATTTTACCGACCTTTTGAATAGATGGAAAACTGAGTCAACTTTGACGCCATGACCTGGTATTGAACCCTGGGTCGCTGGAATGCGAACACTCACAGTAACCACTATGTCATGGCGTTGGTTAGTCCTGGCGTACTTAGGACGCCCGTTTCCGCCTACGAAAATCGCTCAACCAGACAACTAACCTATTTAAGCTAGACTTGCATTACGCAATGAGTATATATATATATATAAACATATATATCTGTTTTATATTCAAGCAAAAAACCTTATAAACTCTTCGTCTTTTTACAAGGATATTTTGCAAAGTGAAAGGGACATGGAGAGCTATGCTGCAGTGAATGATTACCAAGTAACTGAATGGTTAATTGAATATTTCATGGTGCTCACTTTCTGTGCCTCTTTCTTTCTAGAACATTGTCTACCAGATTGGCGAATTGTTCTTAGAATTTTGCGATAAGTTTCGGTTATACAGCACATTCTGTTCGTGCCATTCGAGGGCGGTGAAAATGCTGCAAACCAGTACGACTGCAATTGCAGATGTTGCAAATTTACTGCTGCTGTGTTTTATTCAAACTTTCTCTTTAAGATGGCGATGAGGATTTGAAAGCATTCTTGCATGCGCGTAACCCTAACCAACAGCACACGTGTTCGCTGGAATCGTACCTCATAACACCCATACAGGTGCAAAAAGTGTTTAAATGCGATTCTGTATTTACTCATAATAACACCACATACTCACCTAACAAATATCTTTTCTCGCTAAGCGTATTCTTCGATACCCGCTTCTAATGAAGACAATGCTAAAGTACATTCAGCAGGAAAGTGACGAGTACGCGTGTATGAGCAACGCGCTGGAGGGCGTGAAACGCGTAGCGGATTTTATCAATGAAATGCAGAGAATTAACGAAACGTTTACACCTGTGTTTCATCAAGTAGCTAAAAGATATAACTTTCTACAGGTAGATCGGTGCTTAAATCATCAGTTTTTATTTTATTAAGTAATGGATCTTTGATATCGATTTGTCTCTTTTCTTAACTGAAAATGTTATCCCTTCAACTTGAGCTGAATCTGCGGCGTGTATGTTATTGATTTTATATCGCTTTGTTTATATGAAGCCGGGCGATTTGGTGGTGGACAATATTTTACACTACGGACGAGTGCAGTGGTTGAATTGTCCAGAGAAAATTTCCCGTGCAACAACTAGCAAAACCACCGAAGAAAATATGACCGTGTTCGGTACGTTTATTTATGTTAGAAAACATAAAAAAGCATTTCGCGTTAAGCATTGATGATAATTCGAACGTATGTTTTTCTCATCTGTTTCAGTTTTCAAAAAAGCTTTGGTGCTCATCATATGTGATATGAAACAGTCTACCGGTAAAAAGGTGTGCATGATTTGTAACATGATATCATAGAGGCGGCGGGTACATCGTCACAAGCATTCTCATAATCTACATCTATTTCTACCTTTCCGTTGCTTTGAATCTACTCGCGTGAATTCATTGTTTATTCAGTCAAATGGAAACAATATATGCGATAATGTCGATGTTAAGTTCTCCATGGTTCTCGATACTCGACAGATGTTGCTACGCGACCATGCGTGGGCGGATAATGGTAAACTGGCGAGCATAAATACATTACATTTTTTTCTTCAAATAAACTGCTAACATTCTTAACCTTCTTGATTTCAGCGACCAGCCAGGCATGGGAAATAGTTGAAGTAAAGAACCAACAAGAAGAAGATGTGTTCCAGTTTGTTAACAGGTTTCTTTCTATGGATTTAAACAATGCTGCGCTTTGCAAAGGCAGAGTTTTGATAAAACCTAATTCGAATGTGTTTCTTATGTGTATGTTTATAGAACAAGTGAAGAGAAGAAAGTTCTTGTAAATGCGATTAAAGAGACAAAGAAGTTTCTAAGCGAGTCTTCCACTAACACTTCTCTACTTCAAGTTTCGAAAAAACCGAATGTAATGAAAATTCCCAGTTTTACTCGCAAAGATTCGAACAGAAGCAGCAAAAAGGAAGGGTCGCGTTTCGAAGTCAGCCCGAGACTAACGCTTAAATTTGGCTGTCGTGTGCGCAAAAAATCTACGTGACAAACGTGTATATCGGGAGGCATTTCTCTTCAACTTCTAAATTAAATGTTATGTTATTGCAATCTTTATAGAGGATGTACACTTCAATATATAAATATAAAAAACACTGCTGTCAATATGCGTCCTCTTAAATTAGTAAAATTATATATATAAAAATAAATAAATAAATAAAATAAGAGAAAAATGTCTATCTATATATGCATAGTCTATTTACAACTTTATTCACAAATTAACAAATCTTTAAAATCATTTTTATTGTTATAAAATTTAGCTCCTGTGAAATAGAAAGATCATTTTCCAAATTCAAGTTTACATTTTGGTAGTCTTAGTAAATTGTTTCTAGTATTTACTTCATGTTGCAAAGGCTCAAAGTATGATTTGAAATTTGTACACACGTCCCCGTCCAAACATTTCTGTACAAACCTAATTCTTAAACCTAGTTCTTTTTTTTACAGTATCAATAGATGGAACTTTCTTTCCAATTATTTGCTTGGCACGTTGTTCCAGTGAAGATAATTTACTTGATTGTGTGTTGCTACATTGTAGTTTAATTGTCATTGCATATATAACAATAATCGGTATTAATTGTTGATTGGTAAATTTGCATTGCGGCGTCCTGTGTCAGGTATTGTCGTATTTTTGATAACAGCCTTAGTCGTGTAGTAGACTTCTTATACGACGACTCAAATTCCAGGTTTAAATTCTAAGTATGCCCTATGTAAGGTAATCATACGAGTTTGTATTCGTGACTGTTATCTCATTATATTTTACTTGAAGTGGCCGGGGTTGCGTAGCTATCCGTTTTGCCGTACCATACAACATAACCTCAGTCTTTCCTGCGTTCATGTTTATGACTAGTTCGTTATCATTGAAGTACGTTCTGATAAGTTTTAGTTCGTTTGTTAGTTTTTCTTCAATCGTTTGTATGGCTTTTCCACTAGAATAAATCACCGTGTCGTCAGCATACATAATAGCTTTTGTTTGAACTAAATTATCAACAAAGTCATTAAAAAAGAGAACAAAGAGTAAAGGTCCCAAAATCAATCCTTGTGGTACTCCTGTTAGACATGATTCGAGATTAGACGTATGTGTTTGAAACTGTACATACTGTTTTCTTGCAAATAAGTAGTCTGTTATCCACTCTAATTCTTTCTCCTGCACACCGTACGCGGGGAGTTTGTTTAATAAAGTACTATGACTGAGCGTATCAAACGCCTTACGAAGAACGATAAATATTGTACCAACCATAAGTCCCTTGTCCACATTTCTTCGAATGTCATCTATTAAGAGGGTAGTAGCCATGTTCGTAGATCTTTTTCGACGGTAGCCAAATTGACAGTCGGTTAATAGGCTTTCATTTTCTAGGAAGTCTGTTCGTTGGTTGTGTACAGCTTTCTCCAACACTTTAGACAAGACGGGCAATATTGAGATTGGTCGATAGTTTGCTGGATCACTTGCAAAACCTTTCTTGTGAACAGGCACTATTCTTGCTACTTTCCATAGTTTTGGGACTGTGCATGATGTTACGGAAAGATTAAGAATATGACACAGCGGTAAAGATATGTGATGTCGACAGTCTTTCAGCATTCCCGGTGGAAGTCCGTCAATCCCACCTGCCTTTTTTCGTTTAAGTGTTTTCAGTTGGTTCAAGACAAATACATTTGAAATATATTTGAGAAAAAATCTCTTATTTGTTCGTAGATAGAAAGTTTTGCTTGTTTTCCAGACAAAGTTTGTGAGAAGGATTGTCTTTTTCTTCAGTTCATTTACAGCAGTAGCAAAATACTTGCTACATTCCATAGCAAATGATGCGTTGTCGTTGATGGTACGTCCCGATGAATGTGGTGTATTGGTTGGAAAAATGGCTTTTATACATTTCCAGAAACCTTTTGTGTCGCCGGCATGTTGATTTAATAAGTTACGATGGTATGCACTTTTTGCAGTTTTGAGTTTGTTATTGAAAGCGTTACGTAATTTTTTATATAATCCCCATTCCTTTTCATTTTTGGTTTTCCTTGCTTTTTTCAATAAACGATCACAGTCACTTTTCATTTTTTGCAAGTCGTGATTCAGCCATTGACAAGGTTTTCCTCGTACTCTCTTTACGATAACGGGAGCATGCTTATCAAATATTTATTTCACTGTGTCATTAAAATATTTTAATATATATTTTTTATATTTAATATTTTAAATATAAAATTTAATTATAAAACAAATGTTGGTAAACATCAAAGATCTTCTTCCGCGGTTAATTTGTGCTTGTTTATTTTAAAACTTTTGGATTTTATTGATTGGTGCTAATGTATTTCAAAATTCAAATTATTTTCTTAGTTTTAATGCTATAACGGTTATTAGCAATATGTGAATACACATTTTTTTTATAAGCAACCCAGTTGCTAAGGCTTCAGCCCTCAAATTAGCCAAAAAATTAAGCAACTTGCTTAGCAACCCTCAGCCCTGACAGTTAGTTAGCCACTTTTTTCGCAGAACAAAATTACAAATTTTCTTAAAAATAAAAACAAGAATTCTTTTCTGATTTGAAACTATTTACATGTATAACTTACTGTAAGTAGACAGAAGAAAAACAATTTTTCGGTGATTTCATGATTCGGTATCACAGAGAAAAAATAACCTTAACAACCTGTTAAGCAACTTTAGCCCTGAAAGTGTATCATACCCTTAGCAACCTTAGCCCTGACCCTGAAAATCGAGTTGCTTATAAAAAGAAAAATGTGTAAGTAGTCTGCCTCGTTCGTATGTCGTTACGATGGACAAACCTCATTGCGTTACCATAGTGATGTTTGGGCGGGACCGTGTAACCGGTTTTTCATTTATAAGCCACTAAAGGTATGGCAACAGATTCAATAGAAATTGGAGAAGCTATGTATCATCAAGTCAATACTCGTTTCACTTGTCTGAAAAATACTACGATAAAGATTGCTTTCATTCATTCGTTAATCGCTTCCGATTTATTATACTCCCTGCACACGCCTTAAAACGTGTCTTTTATCGATAGAAACATTTCCATAAAACAGACATGGTAATCTCTTCATTCAGCAAAAGTGATCTAATTACAGGTTTGGTGTAAGATTTATTTCGTTGTTTCTTGATGTTTGCGCTAGTTGAACGGAATACGGTTTTTCTTTCGTGGAGTACCGAAATTTTCTAGTTATTTAAGATTTATGAAACATCTTTGTTGTACAAATTGCAATATAATTTGTAAAGCAAGTAGACAATTTTGCTTTTGTTGACATGTTTCGGTCCTAACTTAAAAATTATATTTAAGATTTACATTTTCGTAAATGTATTAGAAATTTATTAAAAGAATTAGGAGTTGAAAGACAGAGAGCAACAGACCATTACTTTAATTCTTGATATTGGTTCAGTTTTACGTTTAAATTTTTAAAAGAAATCACTTGACGATGGACGCCGCATAAAGGTAAGCCATAGGTCTTCGCTCATGAAAGAATACCCATCATAGTTCACCGAACATGTTGTGGGGTCGTTAGAAAGGTAGAGGAGATTATTATGATAAGGATGACCAAAAATGAACTGAACATTTAAAAATACTAAATTACAAATCCTTTCATAGACACTGTTTTAAAAGACACAACCATTCATTTCAAACATTTCTGGGTATGCGGGTCATATAACATCTTTGACCTCATGGGCATAAGCATCCATGCCCCTGATGCATAGCTGCCACGGAGTTTTAGATACAAAGTTGGTACCTTGCGTGGGTTAACTCGCCACTGTTTTCCTCTCTCTGGGGTTGGCGTTAGGAAGGGCATCCAGCCGTAAAAACATCTGCACCAATAAACCATCAGATGATTAAACCTCCATAATTGGAGACAATCATCTTTTAAAACCGTCCAACCCATGCAAGCATGGAAAAGTGACGTTAAAAGGATGATGATGATGATGATGATGATGATGATGATGATGATGATGATGATGATGATGATGATGATGATGATGATGATGATGATGATGATGATGATGATGATGATGAACCAATAAAATCAGGATAACATATAACATATACAATTATTTAAAAAAAAATTTAAAACAATTAATCACCTTTCCCCTTTCTCCGTGTTTGTAATAATTGTTATTAATACAGTTGATAAGAAAACAAAATTTGACTGATTAGTCAGGTAGCTGCTTGCAGAAAAAAATGAGAATCCAAACATTTTAGAGGGACAATTTATAACACAGCCAAAAACATTCACAATATATCCAGTATTAAATTAATAATAGTATTTTTTTACCGGAGCTCCTATGATTATTTATAGCATAAGATATTGCAATTATTAGATTCAACAAATTTTACATCCTCTTCTCTGTTTTTCTTCGCCATTTTGTCCTTCTATTAATGATTCCGTACGGTCCAAAAACTACATCACGGCAAAGGTAGTTCTTTTTCGGGGGGTAAAACTAAACAAAAAATATTGCTTTCTTTTGCAAAATTTTCTTATAAAAAGATAATTTGTTTTAAGAAAGTGTATTATAAATTACATTTGTTAGGATTCTTTAATTTGTGTTTTCAAAACGAATTGTTTTTGTCATGAAATAGAATTAACTAGTTGTAACAAACCCCCGTCTTCTGATTCGAACGCTACAAATCGAAAGTTCCATTGATCACGCGGGAAAATAAAGTAAAAACAAGATGTCAAAACATACTGAAATATGTAAAAGATGGGTGATAGTGAAGCAGGGTGCTCTAAAATGCATCGATTAAGTTTGTCACCATCATCGAAATCAAAGGCAGAAGAAGCATGCCTAATTCATATGAAGAACTGCCCAAAAGAAGAAAAATTGAGAGGATTTTCCACGCAAAGTCACATAATCGCAAAACTCATTGCCAACATGGAATCAGAGTTCAATCTGAAAAACACGCCGACGAAACCCAAGGATCTCGGTCGTGCAAGAAGGGAGCTTGACAATGACACCGTTGGACGCGCCTACAAAGTTTTAAAGAATTGGGATAATCCATTTGATGATTCAAGGTCCTCGTTAATCAACATCTGTTCAGGAATCGAGGTTTCTCATGAAATCAAGTCAGACCTCCTCACCACCAAAGCCGTTGGTGAATCTTGCTTTGAATCTTTCTGGACTGATCATCTTCAATCCTCAAAGTGTTGTTCTACGATCCCATTAAAAAGCTGAAGCTGTAATCCTTCTCAAATCTTAAAGTAAAAAAGATCATCAATTCGCAGTTCAAAACGCTGACAATCGCCGCAGAAAGAAGCATGTTTGCAAGATTGCTAATCGTGGCAAGAAGCAGGGAATCGCTTTCACTTAAAGAAATCCTCATTTACTCGTTAAGTCCGATCCCTTGGTCTCTTGGATTGCCAGATGGAGGATTGGTAAAGACTCCCAAATCTAAACTGTTAGGTAAGCATAATTTGTTTCACACACGCCATTTCAGATCACATGTTAATTAAAATATATTTTAACGGTTATTATGCAGTGTGTCCGGAATAAAACGGAACGATTTGAGTAAATGCTAGTAGATTATGTGCGTTAAACCTACACGATCTACTAACAACTACTCAAAACGTTCCGTTTAATTCCGGACACACTGTATACTTATTTATAGTAGACCTTTTACTACTTATTTTTTTAGATACAATTGAATCAAACGTAATACAAAGAGATATTTCGATACCGCAAGACGCAGCGATGATCTTTGATGGAATGGTTTTTCTCCAACAAATGGAAAAGGTGGTGTTGTCAACGTTTGGTGACGTTGCTCAGTATTTGCTCAAGCGGATTCTCCGGTCATCCAACGGCACGGTGTACTTCGTAACGGATCAATACATCCCTGGGTCTATCAAGTCATTTGAGAGGGCAAAGAGAAGTGTTGCAGGTGCAATTCGTTACAGAGTTGAACGGAGAGATCAGCCACGTCCAAAACAGTGTTCTATGTTTCTAAGGGATCCAGCAAACAAAACAGAGCTGATACACTTCCTTCATACTGATTGGTCCCATCCAACTCGCTACGCAAGTTTTCTAATCGACCGTGTGCTTTACATTAATGTGGAATCAAAGTTCTTTAAACTTACCTGCATTAATGGTGTGGTAAGCCCAAATAATGATATTAAAATTTACTACTTAGTTGTTAACTTACTTTTACGATTTGTATTAAGAAATACTATTTATGATTTGTTGGTCATATATTTTCTTTGGTTATTGTTGTATGAACAACCTTTTACCTACATTGTGATTTTACTCCTAATATAATATAATATTCATTATAGATGTCTTGCATCGAAGAAGCTTCGCTCGCTTCAGCACAAGAAGAAGCTGATACAAAAGTGTTCCTTTGTGCCAAACATGCCTCTGATTCTGGGTCGAATACAGTGTGTATCGAAACGGTGGACAGCGATATACCTCTGTATGCGCTTTACTTCCAATAAAAATTGGATGGCATTTCACTTCTCGTCAATTACATCGTAAACAAAAGACGACGAATCATCAACATCAACAACATCGTAGGTGAACTTGGTATTGATTGCTGCCGTGCAATACCCGCGCTCCATGCATTCACTGGCAATGACTACACCAGTGCATTCTACGGGATTGAAAAAACCAAAGCGTTCAAGATTTTGCGAGATTCGGAAGACTTTCAAACCACTTTCGCTTCATTTGGGAATTCTTACGAGTCCGACGAAAAATTGTTCGAAAGCATAGAATTGTTTGTTTGCGCAATGTATGGTGTTAAGTGTAGCAACACAAACGAAGCTCGCTACAAAAAGTTTTGCTCGTTACGCAAGGCTCTCGAACCGCAGAAACTCCCTCCCACACGAGACGCTTTACTCTACCACTGTAAACGTGTCTCGTACGTAACAGCCGTAGTAAAGAAGTCTCTTGTGAACAGCCCCGATGTACCAAGCCCTGACAACCATGGATGGAAAATGGAAAATGGAGTTTTATCCATTGACTGGATGCTTCTACCAGTCGCACCAGCCGATGTTCTCGAATTGATATCATGCAACTGTTCAAAGTCAACGTGCCGCACGCAAGCATGTGTTTGTCGATCGCATGGCCTCAAATGTACCGACTTATGTGGTTGCGGCGAATCTTGTGAAAATACCGTAAATATTACATCTGACAGCAACAGTGAGAACGATTCCTCCGAGGATGAGTTGGGTTGATCCAGTGTGATAATATTTTTGTTAATACTTTGTATATATGTAAAAAGTTTTCGGTTCTTACAATTAAGCAAAGTAAGAAATAAATATAATAAGGAAAAAACCTACAATTAAAAACCTTTATAACACTTTTTTCGTTCAAAACCGACACATACTATAATACATTTTTGGAATCAGCATAAAAAGAGCTATCAAATGGTATATTGATACATAAAATATTTCAACAAAATATTTCGTTTTTTTGTGTGACGTCATTAAAATTTTAAATTTAGAATACACAAAACTTAATAACTTTGAAAATATTAAAAATCGTGATAAGGTATAATTCTCTTTTGAAATCAGCACAAAAAATGCTATCGAATGGTATACTAATACTTAAAAAATATCAATATTTCTTTTTACTTTGTTCTGTGACGTCATCAGAACTTATTTTTTTACCGGACACGTCCGGTAAATAATTTCGGACAGTCCGGTAAAGATTTTTGGGATCCTTGAGGTCATACCTAACAGGTGGAATAGGTTTTATTTTGTCCCTCTCATTTCCAATTTTTTTTGCAAGCAGCTACCTGACTATTATAATAGGATAAATTCCTCAGTCGTAAATAATATATACAAGATTATACATAATATACACACTGTTGTCCTGGAAGTCCTGTGGAATATAAAAAACAATAAAAATAAAGGATATATTATAAGTAACTTTTAAAAGGCGGTGATAGAATATGATATATTTCCCTAAAAATAATTACAAACTAATTATGTGATTGTTTAATAAAATATTGTTTGATTTTTCTTTCAATTTGTTATGATTACATTAAATTTATTTCCCAATTGCATATACATATATAAATTTTGTACATACAACTGCGGTACTCGTAGAAGACTGTTTGATTGGTCTTATCGTCGAGGACCGTCTTTTATCGTTACAATCATAGTATAATATTAAAAGAATTCAAATTTACAAAAGCAAATGCCGAGAAAAGATGAAACGATTGTCAAAGAAAGCGAAATTTCAATTCAAAAAGCTAAAAACATATAAAAGATCAAACAAACAATGTTAATGCTTCAAAGGTTTTGTTCTGCATTTTGAGAAATCAAAAGAGTTTTCCATTTTTTCTTAAAAACATAAAAACTTTCTGCATTTGTAAGAGTACTCTCCCCCAGAATAATGCTATTCCATAAATGCGGACCACGATAAAAAATACAAAACTCTTTGACTTTAGATTTACATTTTGGTTTGAAAAGTTTTTCTGTTCTCATAGTGTATTTGGTTTAAATTTAAAAACGTCACTAAAAATTTCAGGTGATAAATGGAATTTACATGAGCACATAAAGCATAAAACGACATAAATGTTTATTTGATAAATATCCAATATATTTGTATCAATAAACAAAGGTGTTCGAGTGTGTTAATTTGTCTTTGAAATAAATTGTTCTTACTGCATGTTTCTGACAATGATAAAGAGACTTTAGTTATGATTTATGCGTACTGCCCCATGCTATATTTGCGTATATCAGGTAACTATGAACAAAAGAGAAGTAAAGTTGTTTTAATAAACATTTGTTCAAATAACTCCTAGCTTTAGAAAGAATCCCTACGCTTTTAGGAACTTTTTCACAAATGTAAGAAATGTGAGGCTTCCAGGTGAAATCTCGTCAATAAGAACTGCCAAAAACCTAGTGACACAGTCTCTCTGAATTATCACGCCATTTATTTTTAGAATCGGTAATTGTTTAGGAATAAAACTTCTTTTTGATAAAGGGTGAAAAAGGTAATTCTTTGTTTTTTTTAGTGTTAAGGGTTAATTTATTTGCGTTGAGCCAATTAGAAACATTTTCCAATTCCTTGTTCATTTTTAAGGACAGTCCATCTATGTTTCTATCAGAAATAAATATATTGGTATCGTCTGCAAACATAATATGTGACAATAACGTAGAGGATATGGAAGTCATTAACATAGACGAGAAATAAGAGTGGTCCTAACATAGAACCCTGGAGCACTCCACAAGTTATTTTACAATAATTGCTATTATTTTCTTCACACATAATTATTTGTGTTCTGTTACTTAAATAACTTTGAAACCATTCCAGACATTTACCCCTTACACCGTAATTATCAAGTTTTTTAAGCAGTATTTTGTGATCAACTGTGGCCTTTGAGAGGTCGAGAAAAACGCCAAGAGTAAACTCATTTTTTGAAAAGGATTGTGTAATTTCGTTTGTTAATTGCAAAATAGCATGTTCAGTTGCAGTGTTCTTTTTAAAACCAAAACTGTTTGGGAAAAAAATGTAATTTTTACATATGTTGGTGTGTAAACGATTGTACATAATTTTTTCTAATAACTTTGAAAAAAAAAGTAATATTGAGATGGGTCGGTAGTTGCCTAGGAAAGAGCTGTCTCCGGATTTATAAATAGGGCAAACTCTCGCAACTTTAAGCATATCAAATCTAATTTTAAGTGTCAGCTTATTGTACTCAAGTGCTTGGAAGTAAAGGGATTTACGGGCCACTTCCAGCTTTACTTTAGGCAGTCGTATAAGAGTTCCGCTGTTTCTAGTATTTATCTTAGTTTTGTTTATTTCGAAATAGTTCTCAAAATTGTCGCAGACACTTTTTGCTATACATCGATGAATAAATATTGTAACACGTTGACGTAGAAACGACTTCATGGAGGCCACAGGTATTTTTCCGATAATCTTCAAGAGTTTTCGAAATGTTTCCAAAAGTAGAGTATGGGCAATAGGTCAAAATTGGTAGTACTGTGAAGATCCGACTTGTTTTGTCTGTGTCAATTAGTGGTCGTATTTTCTTCAGCAAGTTTACTCTTGATGTAGCTCTTTTTAGTGTCACATTCATGTGTTCAGACACATGCAGCTAGTCTCGGAATTATGGGTGATTTTTAAAGGTGGATTGTTCCGTTTGCTAAGTCACCTGCTCGTTCCAAACAACGCCACTTCCGTCTTTTCTCGTTTGTATTGATGATTAACTCATTTTGGTGGAACCAGGTTGTCAAAGAGTTGAACTCGTTGTTTAGGACTACTTGTATATTGGCGGCGTTATGGTTTGAATAGAATATGACCATATCATCGGCATATTTTATGATTTGTGCGTTACTAAGATCTACGGTAATGTCAGTTAAAAACAATAAAAGTAACAAAGGGCCAAGTATTGATCCCTGTGGCACACCACAAACAATTGTCTCTGCTTGGGAAAGAGTTTGCTTAAAGGATACCTCTTGCTGACGACCGGAGAGGTAATCGGTAAACCAATCTTGAGTGAGACCGATGATGCAGTACTCAGGGAGCTTGTTAATGATTTCTGAGTGAATTGCAATAAGGTGTGTAATATAATGCGTAGATTTAATCCTATAACCCTTGCATCTCAGTTTGTGTTTGATAGAACATTATTTTCAAATATTATAATCTAAAGATTGCATAAGGAAATATTACAAAAAGTAAATAAATGTTGTAAATGTATGTACGAACTTCTGTTACTTATATTTGTAAAATATAAAATTTGTGTAATGAGTGTGGCGCATGGAGCTGAAAAAATACTTATCTTTTTGTGTGATTGTTGCAAAATTCATCAAAGTATTTATTAGCGCGGGGGAGGTTTCTAAAATTAAGGAATGTTTTCAATTTTCATTAACAATTACCTATAGATATTAATAGATATTTCAATTTATTCCCACAATCCCACAATGCCATACAACTATAGCGTGTTGCGCAATGAATAATTCAGAAAGCATTTGTAGTATTTGTCTTTTTGTAACGCGTTAAGTCCATCTTAAAGCATTTGACAACGTAACCATGGTAATAAATAAGTAATATTTCTCATAAAAATGAGGAGTGTTTAAGGTTATCAGTTGCGAGTTATCAACAAACATGGCGCCGAATGAACAATTCAAGTCAGTTGATTGAAAACATACTCTTTTCTGCAAATAACTTTTTAAGCAATGTTATTTCTAGCAGTTATACTGTTTGTTTTTTGTATTATTTACTTCTGTTGTACACAGTATTTCTAATACATTCAAATTAAAGTTGAACCTAGGAAATTTAAAGTCTTAACACATTTCTGGTAGCTTGCGCCGGATTATATAAATGTATAAACTTTTATTAATGTTTAAAATTTCATAATATATATTTATACATCTGCTTTTGTCACCAAATTTCTTCTGAGAATTTGCTGTAACTTATTATTTTAATTAAATTGTGATAGTTGGGCGCAATTTTCAAGATAAAATATCGCATCATCGACTACAATAGCTCGCAGATTCTTAAACAACAAAGCGATCGAACGTTGAGTAATGCTTACATTACGTTATTAAGATTGTTCTACTTTGATTTTATGGAATATTTTAGGCGCACTGTGTACTTCATTTTAGAAAATAAGAAAGAATCTTTTTAGCGGTAGAAAGCATTAAGCGTTTGTTCTTAACCGTACTTTGTTTGGTTAGTGAGACCCAGTCAAATGAAACATCAAACCATTATTTCTGGTTTTAAAATATGCCGATATCCAACAGTTATTTAAATTTAAACATTTTTCAAAAATCTAAACAGTATTAGATTGACTCTTTACAAATGATGTTGTCAATGGATTCTTTTATCGATTGAAAGGCCTCTGAACATTGTTTACACGGTTGACGATTCCTTATAATACCTAATACAAAATAAAACAAAAAGAAATCTAAATATCCTTTGTAATTAACACAAATGTGGCGTTTTATATATCAACGATTTTTATAATGGTTACTAGGATAGCGAGATTAACGGAAGTGGATATGAACTTATTGTTATTGTGTAGGATCTGTCAGATTATACTGTTGTTGACATTTGATTATGGTAGTGTAGATGACTCGCTAGATTAGTCTTTGATGTTCTTTCAGTATTTCCTCCGAGACAAACATGGTGCGAGAGTCGAGCATTTCATCCAATTACGTCACAGATCGCGGTTCCGTGGTTGCGGATTACGAGGAGTTCGAAGAATCGTTCTCGGAGTCTGAAACCCAGGACAAACTAAACTGCTGCAACAACAAAATGTAAAGATAATTTGCATTTGTTATGAATCGTAATGGTTCGTATATAACTCGATTGTTTAAGATTCTGGAATTTTCTTGTAGGTTGTTAATGAAAACGATATGTTCCGGTCAGTTGTTGTCACTCATGCTTTGTAGCACAGGTACAGCAGTCACAGCATTAAAAACGTTCTATCTCGTAGAAACACCGTGTTTGAACGCTTTTCTAATGTACGCTCTGTTGAGCGCAACTTTTGGTGTCTACGCGCTAACTAGAAAAGACATCAAAGAGGTTCTTCGTAAACATTGGTGGAAGTATCTGATTGTGTCCATATTTGACGTCGAAGGGAACTATTTATTGACAAAAGCTTATTCCTTTACAACATTGACCAGTGTCCAAGTAAGATTCACTCGATATTTTCTGCCAAAAGTTATCATTGAGTATACTCAGTTATGTTATCAACTATATAAACTTGTTTAGTTAATGCAACGTTTGCTTTTAGCTGTGCGACAGTTTTACTATTCCAACTGTTATGCTCATCTCATTCATCTTTCTGCGCATCCGATACAAAATCCTCCATTACATAGGAGTTGCGGTATGTCTCAGCGGAGCCATAGTGCTGGTGTTTTCCGACGGCGGGGACGTTGACAGTAATGGTAGGTAAATTGTTTAATTCGACGACAAGAAGTGCAATTTAAGCTTTAACCACTAAGACATTCTCTGCGCATGTTGTATAAAAATATTAGGAAAAATGATGTCGCAAAGATTTGTTTACTTTTAGCGCCAAACGAAGTTTTAGGTGACGTCATAGCTTTATGTGCGGCTGTTCTTTACGGGATATCGAATGTCGGCCAAGAATATCTTGTGAAGAGTTACTCAAGCAGCATTTATCTTGGAATGATTGGTATTTACGGAGTCATAATCACTGCAATACAAACGTGAGTTTTATGTTTGTTAAGTCCATACCTACTTTATAGACACTGGTATTGTTACTATGAGGTAGGAACTTCATAAAAGTGGATGATAATTAAATTAACATTGTATTTAGAGCTCTCTTGGAAAGAAATAGCATAAGACATATTACCTGGAACTGGCAAATAGGTAAGATGATTTAGTTTAGAAAAAGACAAAATAATTCTATTTCTTCGCCTTTAGGTTTACTTTTCGCTGGGTTTGCAGTAGCTCAGTACATCTACTATGCAGTCATGCCGGTTGTTATGAAGCTAAGCAGTGCTACGGTGGTGAACTTGTCTTTGCTTACATCAGATCTATACACGCTAATTGTTGGTCTCTCTATCTTCGTGTATAGAGTAAGTAACGTACATTTTCTACTCGTGTTTGTTTTGTCTTTGTTCACACATTTTCATTTACAGTTTAGTTTGCTGTACTTTGTCGCATTCGCTGGAATATTCACCGGCCTTATACTCTATAACGTTAAGGCAACACCAACAGTGCGGTCGCGAAGAATGAAAAAAGAAAAACAGTCTGTGAAAAACTACGTGAGATTCAACAATGAAAACGGACAGTGCCAAATATCGAAGAACTCTTCAATAAATGCTACGTACAACAAAACCCCTTTAATAAATAGCGACGTTAAAAGATACACTATCCTATGAAAATGCTGTCAGCGTAATTTTGACACTTATAGATGATTGTCTCATTTTAGTGCTTAATTCTTTGCATATATTGTTTAATCGGCAACACTTTTATATAGAACTTCGCACAACTCATGTCAATCAATTACTGGAAATACGCCATGTTATATTGGAGCGAAGTACCACCTGAAGCCAGATAAACCTCCGTGCGGATTTTTAAAAACCATATATCAAGGCTAAGGGAGTAAAAAAATGGATGTTAAATGGGGGTGTCAGTGATTACTTCTCTCGGTTAAAATTGGAGGTCCCGCAACCAAAAACTACAATCCTAGCTGATCCATGAATTTTTCGAAAAATGTATAAAATAGAAATAGCTACCATAATAACTAAATTAGGAAATTACTTTTTCTGCCTGTTTTGACACATAAAACGATTTCCTGCAATAAATGGTGTACAGATCTTATTAAATTCTACTTTCCATAGCGGAAAATTATTGTTAGATATGAAACCCACCTCCAGCCATTTCATATAAAATACTTGCATTTTCCATGTGATATACTTCAATACCAGGGTCATTCCACGTCATAAAAAATTGATTTATAGGCCTTTAAGAATTAATTTTGAATCATCAGTGAAAATTTCAAGTCAAATTTTTTAGCAGTTATAGCAGTTAGAAGATATTGTGAAATTCTTGCAATTTTGGGACTTTAGACTTAGTAAATGCCATAAAGTCTTTAAACTTCGACAATAAATATCTTCAGAACGAAATATGCAATCAATTAGTTTTCTATCTAGAAGATTGGTGAAAGAACTCAAAAGCTCTATATACATGGCAAACAACTTTTGTTTACAATACAACCCGCTTAGTTCCTGATTACTATGGGAAAATAAGTGGTATCTCCTAAATCCCCCCAAAACACCTATTTCATATTATACAGGCCCGTAGCCACCTATTTTTTCCACTAAATCATGTTTTTTTATTCATATATATAAAAAGCGAAAAGTGACTTCAAATTTTGAAACTATGACAATAGAAGTAATAAATAGAATTTAGTCAAAGTATTGATCCAGTAAACGAAACAACTATAAAACGCTTCTTCGAGCATTCACAAAAAGAAGACTTTGCATTGAATTTTATCACAATATTGATTTTAATTTACTTGATGTGAGGCTGAGAAAAACAGTACTTTGCGTGTATTTTTTATAATAACAATCGAACAAGTGTGAAACAAGCAAAGATTTCTTGGCTCAAAAAGGTTCCATCGGCTGATACAGGCGCCACAGAAACTTCAAGGTAAGTTAGATTTTATTCTTAACTATAAAAATTCACAATTTTTATAGCAAAACGATACCTACAGAATACGAAAGTGATCATAATCGTTCTTGTTCTTGTTCTGGTTCTACAAATGTTCTTTGGTCCAAAAGGTCCGGAACGGTGTTTTCAATCAACTTGGTTCGATACGTTCCCATGGTTACACTACGATGAATTGACAGACGCTGCTTTTTGTTTTGTGTGCCTAAAAGCTGCCGAAACTAACTCCTTATCTACGCAATCATTATCTCAAGGAGATGCTTTTCTCAAGAGCGGATTCCGATGTTGGAAAAGAGCCACTGAAAAAAGAAGAGGATTTAGTAGTAAGTAACATCTAAAGTTCATCAAGAGGCAGCCACTCGGTTTATAAGACCAACATCGTCTTACAAATGTTGCTGAAAATTCTAACAATCATCAGATACTTAGGTAAATATAAATTTTATCATTTAAAAAGAAAAAGAAGTGTTAAATTCACGTTGGTTAAAACTCGCTATAAAATTCCTATTCAAAATATATTTGTCACATGTTGATATGACGTAGTTGGCCGTTTGGCCGTGTATAAGTTATATTATTCTTTATTCTGAAATTATTTTCTTTCTATAGCCCGACAAGCTTTGTCAGTCCAAATCGCTGAATTTTATACAATCATGGCGGATGAAACGTCGGATGTTTCAAACCAGGGACAGATTGTAATTTGTGTCCGTTACATCGATAACGATACTTTGAATAGTCATGAAGATTTTATTGCCATGAAATCAATTGAACAATGCACCGCAGGTATGATGTTGTTAAGATATTAATTAATTTGTACAGATATTTTTCATAACCAAGCAACAATGCAGAGATTGTTGTGAATTGACTAAAGAGCAAACGCACTGATGATGAATTCGATATTTTCTGTGAGGAGGTTGGCAGAAAAAAAGAGCAACTCGAAGTAAACGATCCAATTTTATCAAGAAAACGTCGACATCCTACTCAGCTGACCGATTTTTTCGGGTACGGAAGTAGCAAAGGTCAAAGTTTCCTTTCTTCTAAGGTCAATACAGAAAGAGCTATATTGAAGTTTATGATTTTGTAACAAATGCTATACATGATAGATAGATAGATTTAATCAACCTGATTATAACATTTATTCTTGCATGGAAAACATCATTATAAAAGCAGCCCAGAGACAAGCCTTTGAAGAAGAATTTCGTTAGAAATGCGAGGAAAGTGTTGCAATACAAACCGGCTTCTGATTCAGTTTAAAAAATATTTTCATTTTATTGTCATTTTAAAGTATTACCATATCACCATTAGGGTGGCTCTTAAAATAGAGTTTGTAAATTTTATTTGGGACCCCTTTCAAATGGTGAGGTTGTCAGAAAAAATAACTCCTGCAAATTTTTTTTTAATTTGAAGTTGATTTAGGGGTGGCCCTCCCCCCTTAAAGTTCTGCGCCCACCCCCGAAATACCAAATCTGCGTATCTCAAAAGCTACTTGAGCTAAAGATACGGTTTTTGTGTCAAAAGATGCAGAAAACATGGTTTCTTATCTGCTTTGCGAACATTAAATGTATCTATCTAGAGTAGAAAAGCAATTATTTAGAAAAAACACCTTTTAACACAAAAGGTACGATAGCTCTATAAAAAATATGTGACGATCAGTGTTCCCTCTAAGAAATTATGACTCGCGAAATCTGTCCAAATTTTGAGTTCACAATCTTTTTTGTGACCACGAAACCATCTCCAGAATTTCGTTATATTCTCAATTTTTGCACCTTAGAAGGAACACTGGTGACTATATTCATTTCAAAATGTAATTCTGGTCAGTACTGCGAGAAGCGATATTAGCGACAATATTGTTCTTGTTGCAATTTGGAAACATTTTCCTGTGTTCAGTAACAACTTGTAAAAGAAACTGAAGTTGGTCCTCATCTTTACTCCTCTCTCTGCTCTGCCATTGACTGCTGAAAATCCCTTTGCTATGTGTAAAGCTTGAATAAATGCACCATCTTCAGTCCAATGAGCAGGATCCTTGGAAAGTATTGCTTCATCTACATCCAACAGCTGAAGAAGCCGTTTTGACTTATTATTATTATTAACAAAGATTTAAATACAGGATGTATCGTCAGTTATATATACATAATATACATACTGTTGTCAATTATGCCCTGTGTTGCAAATAATATTAGATTAAAACCGGCTAAATATAAAATAGTAATTAAAAACATTAAAAAAAGATACGAATAAAAACGAGAGTGTATAATGTAAAGTAAAGTCAAAAGCGAGATAAAATTACCAAAATCTATTAGAGAGTAGCAATAAACAAATGTGATAGACCAGGATGAAAAACGTTAGTGTAATTATGGTAAATAAATTAAAGGTTACGTAGTAACTTTTTAAAAACACCGATAGATAAAGCGCTATGAACTTCAATGGGTGAATTGTTGAAACATTTTCCGCCGTTGAAATAAAGCGATTTTTTGTTGTTTCAAGGCGAACTCTTGGCAGCCGGATTAAAACACCATTATTTCGTGTATTACCTCCAGATGTCACATGTAATCCTTGTAGTTTTTGCAAACGTTACTATTATTACTATTATTATTATTATTATTATTATTAAACGTTATTATGAATACACTTGTATACAAACGTACAAATACACTTACTGTTAACGCTTGATACACTCGGGATCTTTGAGTTTTTGATTCTTTAATCGTCAGAAATAATTCTACGAGCCCTTTCTTCCAATCTATCTATACACGAATTAACTGTATTGCTTACATTATACGTAAATAGAGGGCAGTAGGTTAGTATCGGAAGGATCATACCACGATAAACAGTTGAGGCAGTAATTGGGTCGATAAAATATCGAATTCGACGGAGCATTTTCAATCGGGCGGACACTTTTTCCAGGCACTGGTTCATATGATCAGTCATGTTCAGTTTGTTCTTTAGGAGGAGTCCGAGATATTTGTAGGTTGTGGTGTGAAGATGTTTCGCGATGTTTAATTTCAATTGGTGGATCATTAAGCCAACTGAGACGAATGCTTGTTCCAAAAATCATGAACTCCGTCTTACCCTTATTCATATTGATAATGAGTTCATTATCTTCAAGCCACGTGCAGAAATTTTGGAAATCGTTGTTTAAAATGTCTTTATGTGATACAAAAATGACGGTGTCATCAGCATATTTTACGATTTTACAGTTAATTAGGACTTTATAACAGTCATTAAAGTGTACCAGGAACAACATGGGCCCTAGAATAGAGCCCTGCGGAACGCCACAAACCAACGGCTCAGAACTGGATATGACGTTGTCAAAAGATGTGCACAGATAACGTCCGAATAGATAAGTTGTAAATCACTCGTGTGGGGTTCCGGTTATGCCGAATCGAGGTAACTTGTTAAATATTGTGGCGTGGCTAATGGTGTCGAACGTTATCGAACGGGAGCTCCTGATTTAGAAGTTGGAGTAACTTTTGCGACTTTGAAATCTGTTGGAACTGTCCCTGTTGTCAATGATCGATTGATGACATGGGTGAGTGGTTCAGCGATAGCAAATGAGACATCTTTCAAAAACGCTGGTGGGAGATTATCTAGGCCGACAGCTTTACCTCGTTTTAACTTTCTGAGATAACCAAGGACTTCTCTAAACTTAACTGGTTCAAAATTAAACAAATCGCCAATAATTTTGGATGGAGAAAAATTTGGTGTATAACCCCGAATACAATCCGTCAAAGGCAGGGCCGCCGACAAGGGGGTGGGTAGCCGAGGCCAGGGCCGTAATTGAATCCTCTGCCGACTCTGCAGCTTGCTGTAAAGAATCAGTGCCGTTTTTTGGAATGGTGCAAACTGTGTAGTACAAAGTGTGTACACTCTATTTTCTAGCAGTCCTCAACGGTGGCTTATACTCCAAGAAAACATTAGATCCTCGTTGCGTGGCCTATCGGATACACGATGGACGGATCGTGTAGCAAGTGTAAGACCATTTGCTGCTCATCTTCCAGGCATCTGTTCAGTTCTGGAACAGCTTCACGGGCTGAATCTTACCCTTAAGACTGCCACTGAAGTTAATGGTGCCATAAAATTTATCGCCACGTTCACGTGCATCCTTATGTCTGCAATCTGGTTGAAGATTGTTGTAGCAATTGATCAAAGAAACCAGATCATACAAGCAAGGCAAGCAACAATTGATATAGAGGTCTCAAATCTCAAGTCACATTTCCAAGACCTTAAAGATTTGCGCGGGAAATGGAGTCAGATTTTGAATGAGTTAAAGCTGGTTGCAGAAGGAATGCAAATAGATTTACAGCTACATGCTAAACGAAAGATGAAAAGAAGACCATTTCTTGATGAGATGCAAGAAGAGGCCACCCAGGTTTTTTTTATAAGAAACCTCATTTTTGCAATTCATTCTCTGAAATTTTCATTGCAGAGCAAGGGGCCCACACCCACTAGTTGCCCCGGGGCCCGGCCTCGCTCTCAGCGGCACTGGTCAAAGGGAATGCTTTGATTTTAATTTGCTGGCAATTTTCGAGAAGTAATTGCAAAAGCCATTAGCAATCAAGAGTTTGTCAGAGGTCTTGGATCCATCGATGGTAAACGTAGAAAGTTTAACTTCTCCTTTATTTCTTGTTGGGAATACCTCATTTATGACTGCCCAGAATTTATCAGGTTTGCTGGAATTTTTTTCAAGTAGGTTTTATAATATGCCCTTTTCGAACGTTTAAGAGCATTTGCCACGTAGTTCCGTTGACGTTTATACCTGGACCAGTCAAGCTCACGGTTAGTTTTTCGAGCTTTGCGCATTAACTGGTCTCGTATGTTCATTTCTCTTTTAACAGAGCTGTCTAACCATGGAGACGGTTTGGCTTTGACGCGCTTGGTGATGCGAAAGGTGCATGTTTATCTAGGGTTTCTGATAGGATATTTTTCATAGAAGACCATGCAACGTTTGGGCACGCGGTATTGTAGATGTTAATCCAGTTTATAGCAAATAATTCTTTGTTGATACATACTGGGTCATACCTGGCGTAGTTTCGACATCTAATCGTTTTTGGAGCACGCTTGATATTATGGAGCTTTCGAACACACCCAATCATGTCATGATCACTGGGAATTACGTCAAGTTACTAATATTTGATGGATTTGTAACTTGGATGAAGTTTAATCAATGTTGCGGTATTATCTGTAATTCTCGTAGCTTTGGTAATTAATTGTTTAAAGCCGTTAACAG
The DNA here is from genome assembly GCA_963930725.1 of Candelabrum cocksii. Taxonomy (NCBI): domain Eukaryota; kingdom Metazoa; phylum Cnidaria; class Hydrozoa; order Anthoathecata; family Candelabridae; genus Candelabrum; species Candelabrum cocksii. The sequence goes on from OZ005665.1 coordinate 7,493,748, forward strand.
TGAACAAGTTTTTAATTACAATATGATCGTTTCTTTTGAGATAATCTACGTTTAATAAATCGCCTAAAATAATAATTGATTCTTTGTTCTCTGCGTCAAAAATTTGTAAACAGTTCGCAAGTAACTCATTAAAGTGTTCAGATAGATGATCAAATGAGTCGGGGGGTTTGTATACAATTCCTACGATAAATGATTTCAAGTTCGGGTATGTTATTTCAATCCAGATGGAATCAAGATTATTATGTTCAAGATCATACCTACGAATAACCGGTACTCCATCTTTGATAAACATTGCTGCTCCCCCACCTGCACCGGTTGTACGATCCTTTCGAATAAGTGTGTACCCCGGAATATTTACATACGATGTTAGTATGTTTGGCGTAAGAAACAACTCTGTGAGGCCGAAAATTTCGATCGGAAAAGTTAGTAGAATATCTTTTACTTCGTCTGATTTCCCCAACAATCCTCTGATGTTCTGATGGAATATTTTCAGGCCCGGGCGGCTACATAGGTTTGTAAGTTCAGGGATTAATCTCTTTGTTGAAATATCGTCCATAATATTTTCCTTCACTTGGGAACATATTTCGTAGATGTAAACATTAAGGTCAAGTTTAGACATCTTAAATGAAACTTATTTAGGCATCTAACACATAACACTTGGTCCATATTCCGTCGAAAGCACTTTGTACATTTTAAGCATCTAGTTCTCGGTCCTGGACAGGTCTCTATATCTCCAGATAAAATCAACAAAAGCTTCAGTGTAAGATGTGAATTTACCGGTAGATCTCTGTTACGATAATACTCCCATAACGATGAAGTAAAATGAACATTTTCATAATCAAGAGCAATCTCTTCATGGAATAAGAATAACAACACGAGTTAGCCTTTATAATATTTGGTTTCTTTACATACAAAATAACGTAAGCTGAAAAAAAATATTCTTAGCGCGACCGCTCTTATTGCCACCATCTCTAATTCTTTGTATTAGATGTGCAAAACTGTTCTAGACCCTTATTGCCAAGAAATGCATCTGCTTTGACACTTGGTTTCCTTGGTGGATGTTCCGCTGTTTCATCTAACATGGTTGCCACCATTAGCTTTTTACTTTCCACAGACAATCGAGAGTCAAACAAGGCTAGTTCAACCATTTCTTCAGACAGATATCATAAATGCAGACCAAGTTTTTTGCTAGTTGCAGCAGAAATAGTTGTTTGCGGATAATTAAGAAGTTGAGCCATGAGTACGAAATCATTTAGTGGTGCTTCTATAACATTGGGTGATGTTATCCAGGCTTTTAGATGAATCGCAACAGAAAAGGTGGCTAATTCTTGAATGCCCTATGCTTCTTTCTTTCACATATTAAACTGATGACGAAACATCCAAATTTTGATGGCATAAATCATACGTTTAAAAAAATGGATTCTAATCGCAAATGAGAAATATTTTAATATTGTTTCGAACCGTCAGTTTTGAATCGTCAATTTTGAAACGGTAGTTTCGAAACGTAGTGGAATCATTTTAATCAATTCGGTTTCTGCAAAGAGAAACTCAGTAAATAAGCCCATTATCATACTACTTTTCCATGTGCGGATACAGACATTGTGAAAGTTGTGATTTCACAAGGTCAGAACAACTCCAAAACTTGTAAGGTAGCACTAAAATAATTTCTACAACAATAGACTTTGGCTTTAATTTATGACCATTCTTCGTGTCTTCGACTTTGCGTGTTCATTTTTCGTCACTGCGCATTTGCCAACATAAAATCCCGTAAAAACGGCACATTCAATTTTTCACAAGGTGGTTTCGTGCAAATTAACTCATGAGATCATTTTTGTAAAAAAAAAATACTCGCTTACTCAGGTTGCCTGAGAAGAACATGAAAGCATGTCTCTACTAAAGCGAGAAACAGACCTTGTGAAACCGGTAACTTTGACCGGTACACGTAGAAAATTGGGAGGGAATAAATTACAAAATTTTGAATTTCCAATCACGCGTTAATAATTAGAAGAAAATAAATTCATACGCAGTAAATTAGAAAAAATTCGAATCAATATTCTTCTTTTTTTCTCCTCCATCTCTTTGAGTTTATTTTTATATTTTTCCATGACCTTTTGTTCAAGAATTTCTAGCTTGTTGTATATTTCGGAATCCAATGATCTAAACATGAATGTACCAGGAAGCTCCATACCTCCTTGGTCCAGATCACGTGAATAACGCCTAGATCCATTTATTTTCACATCAAGGCTGCCACCTTTTTCAAGAAAAAAATACGTTATCTTTGACAATTGTTTTGCCATTGAAAGTCAAAGCCATCGCATACTTGTCTTTGACAAGAGCACCGTGTCTTGGTTCGTGACAAGCTTTTAGGCAGCTTCCAATTTCCGCATCTCAGTCATTCTTATAAACATGATGCCCTCTGACACAACATTCCACACTAAGTTCTTTTTCAAATACGATAGGAATGGTATTGAATTTCAAAATCACATCTGTTAAGTTTTCCATCTTTATTGTACACAACAGAATTTTTTTCTTGCCTCTTCTACCTTAGGGGAAGAAATTTTGGCGGAATTGGCGGGAATTTAATTTGGCGGATGCGAAATATTTTTAAATTTGGCGGGAATTAAATTTGGCGGATGCCGAAAATTTTTAAATTTGACGGGAATTTAATTTGGATGGATAAAAAGTCAAATATAATTTTGTTTTTTTTTTCAAACAAAAGAGTTTATTTTCGGATAATAAAATGAACTAAACAAAAGAATAAAGTACGCACTGTGTGAAAATCACCCACATCACTCACCCACAGTGCGCAATTTTTGTGCACAATTTGCATACACACCCTAGCTTCGACACTGTCGAAAGCAATTAATCGACTCGTGTGCCTTATTTTGATGCATGTAAAAAAGTATTGCAGTTTTTATAAATCTTTTTGCATAGAAGAGCACAGTAAACCATATAATTTTGCACAAATTTGGTAATGGCATATGTTAGGATATTTGAGTTTACTGCAGCTGTTCGTGGCTATCATCATTATCGAAAGTACTCGAATCCTGAACCTGAAGAAATCCTTTAAAGTTGTTTTCACGAAAAAGATAATGCATTTGATAGATTTGCCATAAAGACGTGTCAAATGGGAAGTGAAGCACCAGTCGGTCATCATCCAATGGAAATTTCAAGGGTAACTAAGTTTCTTATTGACCGAGGCGCAGACGTTTCTTTCCAGTTAATTGGTAATCAGTACAGGAGATCTCCATTAATTCAAGGCGGTATTGAGATTCTCTGCAAAGTAACAGCAAAGATTTCGGGGACAGTAATTAATCTTTTGATCATGGAGAAGTACGCACAACTTGTAAAGGAATTGTATACAGAACCTAAGAACAAAGAGATTTTGGGCTCTTTCTTACAAGCTGAGACTACTGAAGACGCCTCGATAAATGTAGCACCAAGGAATGTGCGTGCTCAAAAAAGAAAAAAACGGTTGAAGTGCAAACAAAGGATATTCAACAGTTTTTTAACCAAGGTGAAACAAGTAGTAACCAACCTGAACGAACATACGAAGAGGAACAGACAAACGAGACAATCATAATAGTGGATTAATTATTCTTATGTAATTTAAATAAAGCATTAAAGGAAAAATAACGATAGCATTACTTTATATTTCATAATATTTCTTCTCAGTTTGTATCCTTACATTCTCCGAGTAACAAATATATATATATATATATATATATATATTTTGCTTTATTTATTTTACTTCGAAAGTTTGGCCAATTTTCATATTTTTGGCTATGTTTAGGTGTGTGCAGATTAAGCGGATAAAAAAAGATGATAAACAAATAAAAAATAAGTCAAAACAAAAGGGAAAAAATTATTTTGGCGGGAATTTAATTTGGCGGATGCCGAAATTATTTAATTTTTATTATATTTTAATTTTGACGAAATCCGCCAAATCCGCCAAATTTTCTTCCCGCCAAAATTTCTTCCCCTAAGGTACTCTCTACAAACAACGCGAGAACCCATTGCAGTGTTTTTCGAATGTTTTAATTTTTATTCGATCCATGATTCCATCGCTTTTATTTTGGTTTGTTTTTTATAAAACAGTTCAAAAGAATATTACGAGTGCTAAGATGGCGACCCAAACTTACTTGCACAATTACTTGAAACGGCCTTTACAACAAGAAAAAAAGAAAGTACAGGCTACAATCTCAAAATTCTTCAAACCGACGAAAGAAAAGACCATAACATAAACATATTTCGACTACGCGTTATAATTAGACGAAAATAAATTGTTCTAAATCTCGGCTACGCATTAATAATTGGGAGGAAATAAATTACAATTTTTCCTAAAAATTGCCTATGCGCGTTAATTAGGACACGCGTTAAATTAGAGAATTTACGGTAGGGGTCGAAACTTATGTTTCTGGCCACAATCGCCCAGGTTCGATTCTCGCTAGAGGCAAAAAAAAATAAAATAAAAAATTGTTCAAAACGAGAATCACCTGAGTGCGCGGCACCTTTGGGAAGTGCCTGACTTACCACGGGTTAACCAAAGCCTTGTGAGGGAAATTTGGTAGACTAATGATCGAACCCGGGGACGAGATTGGGACCGCGAAGAGTTCCGCCCCACAGTTCTTAATTAGCATTGTAAAGCCAATTCGGCTCGAGGACGACCTAGTTGGAACTGTGAAAAAAAGTTGTAAAAAATCGAAAAAGTTGTGAAAGATCGGCAAAGGCATACAACGAAGGAATGATGAGATTAATGAAGAATGGCTCTTAGGCTAAAGAAGCAGCAATTTATACCAAGCCCAGCCAACATTGGAGCAGATCTTCATTCCCTTCGTGTTTTGTTCCAAGGACAAACTGTTTCGTCAGTTTCTGGTATTGAGAGGACACAAAGGAAATATGAAAACATTGTGCAAAAGTCTTGTCGTCGTGGTACCATATCATCATTCTCTGTTGATGAAAGGGCTTTGATATCATTAAACATGATTCGTTGCAGGATAAATTCATACCAAATTCCTTGAATACTCTAAGGTAAATATATTTGTTTTGTGTGTATTGCTTGCTGCTAGCTAGTTAGGTATAGCTACTTATTCGGGCAATCCTGTATTTTAGCGTCGAATTGAAAATAGCTATATGTGTGGTAATATGTCTTCATACATATTTAATGAGTGCGAAGGAGAGTTTCGCGTAACAATATTGTTTTACGTTTTTTAAACTTTAATTAATTTTCGAAATAATTTCGTTTTTCGTTTTTAAAATTTTTTTTAATGTTCGAAACAATTTTGTTACGTTTTTTAAACATTAATTATATTAACATTTTTAAATTCGCGAATTCGAGTCATTCGCGAATTATCTTGGAATGTTATTACGGTTGCGGCCTTCGCCACTCGATGTGCATTTGAAATGTTTCCGCACGTTCATGTGACGGAGCTTTTGTGTATTTGTTCAATATAAATTTTGTGACGAGCTATTCTCTGATATGAATGATTATTAATTGTAATTTTAACTATTGAAGTCCATAGACACGATGGCGAATATAATCACTCTACATATTATCTACTCTATTTCTTATAGATCTCCAAATAAACCGTCGAAATCTATTCACTAATTTCTCTCAGGATAATTTAAAAGCTACGATAAAAAATCAATTTATTTTGTTGGCCACTTCAACGTGAATTGTTTGAATTACGCAACAGACACCGAAGTAAATTGCTTTCTACACATATCATTCTCCTACGGTACGCCATGTGTAATTACGCGTGAAATGAGGGCAACAAGAACATCTGTAAATTGTATATTGCATATAAGATTTTAAATAAAAACATCTCTATAGGCAAAATTTAAAAAAAAATTGGATTCTAATCGCAAATAAAAAATCTTTTAATATTGTTTTGAACCGTCAACCGTCTTTGTCCTTAAGTTATAGGCAAAATATGAAGCGATTCCGCCCAGTAGTTAAGGAGATATAAGAAGCTCGACACTAACCCTAACCCATTTTTTGAGTATAAGGAATGCTGTCATCCCTAGTATATTAGCAATATCTCGGTAAATAATGAAGATTATCACTCCAAATTTTAAATGGTGATCGATAATGATCATATCTATCAGAATGACCTGGTTACAAATCTCAAAAGTTAGTGTAAGCCCTTGCGCATGCGTAAAATTAAATCGTCCATAGATCGTTCTACTTAAGGTTATTTAAAACAAATTTATTTGTATGTATAGCTATGCTATTGTGTCACCGGTCCATGAAAATTTTTTTGATAAAACTACGACAACCGGGAAAAATATTCTAAAACAATATTTAAATGGCTATAACTTCGATAATTTTTATTTTTTTCGGGGTTTGGCACTAGATTACTCACATTTTGGCTCGGCCCTCGATAATCCCATAAAGAATTTTTTTTTTTTAAAAAAAAAAAGTAGCAAATGCAAAGGCAAATGACTTCTGTAATTTTGACCATTAAAACTTTGTGAATATTTAAGGAAAAGAAGAAGCCATTCTCGGCATGATATAAGAAGTCCGAATTCTAATTCGTAATAATTACAGTGTTATTGTCCCATGCATAAAGCCCACTTTTTGCATATAATCGTCACTACCCCCGACCCCATACCCTAAATCCGAAAACTATTAGCACTTTTGAGGTCTTATATATGTAGTTAAAAGCCATATAAAAAATCGACTTGATATCATTAATAATGTTAGAATTTTTTTTACTTATGCAGCCCTAACCCCAAAAATTAAAAATATTTTTAAAATGTTTTTACAGTTCCATATCTGACTTAACGTAAGGTATCATCAGTATGAAAATGGTTTTCAAAAGGTAAGGAATGACGGAGTTATCAAGTGATGGGTATTAAAAAGCAAAACTGGATTTAAAAGTCACGTGGTACGCTAACCACAAGATTTTTTTTGATTTTTTAAACGCTATTATTGGTCTTATATAGTCCTCTAACTATATCCAAAATTTTAGCGCGATACGACCATTTTGAAAGAAATTCTTTTTGAGAGTACACCCGATATCCATTCGAGGGTATCTATGTTGAGTTTTACCACTGACTTAGGTTTCGACCTCATAAATGCATAACTCGATGAATATTCAAGATATTGAGTTAAAATTTTCAAGGGAGATTGAAAGTAATAGTATCAATCTGAAATATATGATAATTATCTTTAAAATTTGGATATAGTGGCTTGCGCATGCGAAAACATAAATTAAATATATAGAGCCCTACCAAAGGTTATATGAAACGAACCTTTGCGTGTGAATGACCAAATGATGGGGCTAACTGGATTGATAAAAAAAAAATTTGGAAAACGTTACGGCAACCGAAAAAAAGATTAAAATACTTAATACGCATGCGCTTAATTCCCAGAATTCCCAACCTTTTTTTAACATAATTATACTATAAGTTAAAGCCATCATACAAGCATCATTTTCCACAAAGGTTTACAGGTATCATATTACAAAATATGCGCGAAATTATACTGCGCACGCGTGTGCGATATCTGACAATAATGTGAAAATTAATTTGGACTTTTTGTCGATGAAATATTATGTTGATGTTATATTTAAAACATAAAGGTATTCGGATGAGCGGTTTAGGACATATGGATAGTTAAATCTTCTGTAAAATAATTAAACACGATAATTAGATATCCCAATTCTGGTACTACGTCTGAAATCAGCATCATTTAATTAGTAAACCTACCAACTTTCAAAGCAAGCAGAATACATTAAACTTTGGGCCCAAATTTCTCCAAATATGGTATTAAGGGTGAAAATAGCCCAATTTTGGTACTTAATTTGAAATCAGCATCCTCTAATTAGTAAACCGACCAATTTTCAAAGCAAACGAAATACATTATAATTTTTTACATTTTTACAATTTTTATTAATTTGTTTCGGCCGCTAAAATACGGTTTTACCTATATGCTCTACTTCTGCACACCTATTTAGAGTTGTCTAGACAAAATCTGATAGTAAATAATTTAAATGACGTGTATATACCAAGAGTTCGTGAGTCGAAAAATATTGCATTTTGCGGGTATTAATTTTCGCGAGTATAAATTTTCGTAATTTCGTATTTTACAAAGAGTCATTAATAAGTGTTACATAAGGTTGATATTCAGACCACATTCATTTTTGCTTGTTGAGAGAAATCAGCCGAATTACAAAATTCATCATGGACAGAAGGGCAAGTATTTCCTTGAAGATCACTGGCCGACATTATCGAAGAAACACCCTCTTGTACAAGATGGTCTAGAGGTTCCTTGTGAGGTGACAATAGCTACGAGTGGAAGTGTAGTCAACCACTTTCTCTTACAACGGTATGAAAAGCTGCTAGAAGAACTTTACAAAAAAACGAAGAAATTATTGGGATTTTTCTTTCGGTGCGTAATGGCGAAGAAAAGCGAGTGGAACAACAGCAGAAAAAAGTTCGACAACCAAATAAAAAAGACAGAAGTCACAGCAAGGGACATTTGTGACATGTTGCAAAACACACCAAAGAAGAATGACGCAAGTGAAATTATTGTACTTGATTAGCTATTTAGTTATACATAAGACCAGTTATTTCCTATTTACATTGGTTTCCAAACTTAACCCATTCTCTCACAGAAGATTTTTGGTTTCAAATTTTTGTTTCCTTTAAATATGTTGGTAATCAACAAATCGATGCTTCAAAGACTTTCAAAGTTAATGAATTTTCTATTTTAAACTAACAACACCCTTGCCTGTCTAAAACTAAAAATTCGTTACAATTGACAAAGCGTAAACAGAGCTGCGTTCATAAACCCACCATATATGACCCCAGGGGAGAGAATGGGTTTAGGATAAAAAATTGTATCGAATTCTAGCTTTTCCAGATTTTCGCGAGAATTAATTTTCGCAAACGCTGTCTTCGAGAATATTTCGCGGGTATTTAATTTCGCGAATTTGGCAAAAATTCGCGAAAACCACGAAAATTACTACCCGCGAAATATAGTACTCTTAAATCTAGAAACCGAGATGGATCAGTGGGGAATTTTCTGGCAACAACAGTCCACCTCTGATGCTCCGATACCGGATACGATCGTATCAACGCTCACCACTGTCAACCCAAAAAAAGACATATAAACCCAACATTTATACGATCTTCACCTTGGCCGCTGTTGTTTGAGCATCTTTAAATTCATGCGAATACTCTATATCTAAACTCCGTCAATTAAAGACATATTACAGATCAACAATGTCCGAAAACCGGTTGTCCCGTCCCGCTGTGGTCAACATCCATAGAGATATCGAACTTGACCTAGAAGCTGTCATAGATATATTTGCCCGTGATAATCCACACCGACTGGAACTTGTTAATATTCTTTCTACTGACCCAGAATAGTGGATTATCTATTATAGCTTTTTTGTTATTATTTATATTGTGCTTTATTGGCTATCGCTACACAATATTTTATGTTTGAAGAAAATTCAGTGTTATGCCACTCCATTCATCAAGATGTTGAAAGACCTACCTGCGACACTATCTGCTCTGCTTTAAAGTAGCTTCCTTGTTAAGGGCTCTTTCGAAAGTATAATTTGAAACAGTTCTTTCTAATGTCTCGATAACTATACCTTTGTATTGGAACTTTTTACTATGGCTGGGTTGTTGTTTTGTTGATGTGGTTATAGCTACAATTTGAAATTTGAAAGCGATCTTTAATTGTGAGAATACAGCATTTACTTTCCTTGGAATGTTTCTGTTCGGTTTTGTAACGTGATTCTTAACACCAGATTTATCACACAGAAAGAAAAAACAAAGTTGGTAGCTGTTCTTTTTGTCGTGTATTTCTTTTTGTAATATTTTATATAAAATGATAAACAAATTACAGTGCAAAAGTATATGAAATATGAAATCAAATTTAACTTTCGTACAATTAATAGAACATCGCATTTTTGGCACCAATTGCTACTGTCAACCCCTTCACAATTTACGCTTTATCTCGTTTTAAAATGCGTATATTGAGCATAAACTTACCGGAATAAATAAAACAAATTAACTGTCTAGTAACCAATAAGATTCATAAATTCATGACGTCATTATTATTCAATTCGGGAAAGGTCTAATTAAACTGAATGAATCTATTTGACTTTAGTTCACGCACGTAGTTTTATTCTTAAACGTCTCCCAACCAGTCTAGGGCTAAGGCGTTTTGAGGGCGTTAAATATCTTTGAAAGGGTTCAGGAAGTCAAGTTTACACAAGGTCAAATGAATCTCTGTATCCGCCCCTGCCTTGGGTAAAAAACTAACTGCCATAGTTGGGCTAACTGGGTAACTACCAAATGGCAATATGGTAGGTCATCGCTGACTAGTCACACAAGCAATTTCATAGAAATCTTATGGTTGAAAGGGAGTATTATTATTATGACAAATGATACTTAAGGTGCAACAGACCATGATTGATGGCACAGGCGCATTTTAGCTATGTATGAATGGAAAAAAGTTTAGGAACACTTATTTCGTTTATTGCTTTACCAGCTCTACAGGTTAGTTTATAAACTTTGTTTATTTACTAGCTTGGGCCACAATACTTGTTCAGCGCCGTTTTGTGCTAGAATCCCCAAAACAGGATTTTTCTAAATAACTTCTTTTCTACTCAAAATAGGCACAATCAATGTTCAGAAAGCTGATAGGAAACCATGTTTCCTGCATCTTTTGACACAAAAACCGTATCTCTAGCTGAAGCAGTATTTGAGATATGCAGATTTGGTATTTTGGGGGAGGGCGCAGAACTTTAAGGGGGGAGGGCTACCCCTAAATCAACTTCAAATTAAAAAAAAGTGTTTCCAGCAAAATTCAAAATTTTTTCATTTTTTGCCAAATAAATTTTGGGCACCTTAGTGCCAACCATCCTTGCGTTCGGCCCCGAATTTTTTTTAAACAGCTACGGGCCTGATTATCATCATCATGTATCGCTATTTCCGCTGTTAGCAGATTGCGAACCCGCATAACTGATATCTTTCCATTTCTTTCTATCTAGAGCAAACTGATTAATTGAGCTCCAGTCATCGATGTTTGACCAGGAGGGAATATTGTCTCTCCACCTTTGTCTTGGCTTTCCACGGCCTCTTTTGCCCTCGTCCATGCCCTCAAAATATAATTTGGACAAACCGACAGATGATCTTTTCACATGTCCAAAAGATTTTAGGGTTTTGCTTTTTTTTTTTTTAGAAAGAAATACACAGGAGACTCGACAGACTCCTGTGTATTGGAAGTTTCACCTTTCTCTCCTTTGCCATTAGGTAGGAAAGAAAAGATACCTGGAGCATCCTGCCTGGTGGGGAAAGCCAATGACATAAACCACCAATAGCAGCAGGAGCGGTGGTATTTCACCAGGATGTTGGGTTTAACCCAACTACTCAACTACCACCTAACTTCATTCAAGGTAATGAAGTTTTGCTACGTAGGGTGGAAATCCTAATTTTGTCAATTAATCTATGCCGGTGATAAAACGCATGACATGATTTTGGTAACACCTCTATTCGATTGGAAAGTACATTGGTCCATGTCATACAGTCTAGACCATACATAACTACAGGAAGAACATAAGTGAGATAGACCTTCACTTTAACAGATATAGGTACACGTTTTGATTTCAGGACGGTACTGTTCTTTTGAAAAGCGGCCCAGTCTAGGCCTATTTTATGTTTTAGAGTAGCTTCGTGGTTACTAGATGAGGTTTGCAAGTTCATTTACAAATAACTGTAGTTTTAATGGGCATTCGTTTGTAAGCGCTATTTCATCAGCATAAGAAAGGTTAGATAAAAAATGACCACCTACGTTTTCAGCTTTTTCATAATGAGGAAAAATTGTTTGTCAGGAGGGGAGAGAGATTAGAAATTTCGTCAAGGTCGTCATTGAGTTGGTTAATTTTATCCCTTTTTACTAGCTTTTTAGTTTCTGCTTGTGCTACCTTATACTACATAGAAGAGTCTCCATGTTTCTGTCTAACCTGTTTCTTGTTATTGACGGCTCTTAAGGTGTCATTTTGCATCCAGGTTGGTAATGGGGATTTTATTTGGGTGATTTTCTCAGCAGTTTCAGTAATGTGATCGTTTACTGTATTAGAAAAATCCTCGACATCAGTAGGGGGAGCATCAATAAGGGGTAGAAAACAATTAGATAATTCGAGCTGGAATGAAGTAGCTGTTTCGACGTTTTTCAGGGCAGAGATATTAAATTTCTTGATTTTGGTTTTTGCCGAATGTAAGCGGTCTTCACTTCTGTACAAAGAAATCTGTGGCCTGATATACTAGGGGTATTTAGTACAGAAACATCTGTAACATTTTGATGAAATCTATTGCGAGAAAGTATAAAATCGAGAGAGATATTGTTCTCGTATGAGGAACGCGACTTTGGCATTTGCATATTCATAATGCGTGTAAATGTTGAAACAGTGTCTCTTTCAGGCGAAGAACAAAATACCATATCCCAAGAGCAGGTGCAACATGATAAGGAGAAAAACATAGCAAAACCAAGCTTTTTCTCGGGTTCATATTTCACATTTAATGCATCATCACATTCTGGACAACGGCTGAGCATTAACCAGCAATCCTATATGATATGAAAGTATCTGAATTAATCAGAAAGTCAAAGTCTGTATTATTTTCATTAGCTTCCTCGCTACATTCAATGTTTAGTTTTTTAGAAGAAACAGATTCACTGATTTCATACTGAGCAACTTCGGTTTCGGTTTGTACTGGTATGTTTGTTGGAGGTGTTAGATCTTGATCTCTGCTTTCCTTTGGTTGGTTGTATTCCTTTTTACCATTATGACATCTTCTCTTAAGAGCTCATAGTAGTTCTATAATGTTTACTTGATCCCATATTGACAACAAATACAGCAGATGAAAACTTGAGGATGATAATTCAAGTGACCTTCCTCAAGGAGTACAAATTTCAGAACAGTATTGTGAGATTGTGGTAATAGATCAGCAGCCCAGAGCCTTTTGGTCATACGAAGGAGGTACCAATATTCGCACCCATATACATTTATTATGCAACATAATACATTCAGATATTAATGTCTGCCAAAAACCCCCCGCTGCGTGTGTCCCCTAGGGCCCTAAAAGGAGGGCCTAAAAAAGAGCTGGATCAAACATTGTACATACCACACGCAACCAAATGGAAATGAACAAGTGCATGTCATGGAGTAAAAAATCGTCACTGCCAGACAAATTTTCCTCTGCATAGGCCCTCCCAGACCCCCACAAGGGTCCCAAAAGTTTGTGCTAGATAAAACATCGGAGATACCACATAAAACAAAGTTTAAATAAACAATCTTACTCAACCAAGTATAGAGTACCCAATGCCAGACAAATTGCCTGCTGCATTAGGCCTACCAGACACCCCCCCAAATTAGGCCCTCATGTCGCTATTGTAGAATTGAGCTTAAGCATATATCAAAAGTACCACATAAAAGTAAGTTTACATGGGTTGGTACATCTAACAATGTACAGAATCAGAATCACATAAACCAGAGAAATGTTCCTCTGCATAGGCCCTCCCAGACCCCCCGCAAGAGTCTTAAATGTTTGGCAAAATTAAACATTGGTACTCTACTTAACTTATTATACCCAATGCCAGACACATTGACTGCTGCATTAGGCCTGCCAGACACCCCCCCCCCCCCCAAAAGTACATTGTATCACATAAAGTTAGTTAAAATTACTTGGTACATCTTATTGAACACCAATTAGGGCCTCAACACTTGGTAGTTTAGAAACACTGGTGGTACCACATTTCAAAACTAAATAATCAGACGATTACACTCTACCCTATACAAAATTGTCCTTCCAAATGCCAGACAAATTAGGAATGCAGACACGAAATGTTCATGGGAGTCCAAAAAGGACAAAATTCAACATCAAACATGAAAATGTAAGTACTAATGTATATCCGTATATCACTGTCAGTTGGTTGTAGTCGATCGGTCGGTCAGTCAGTCAGTCAGTTAGCAACTTTTGGCTGGTCACTAACAATATCCGCGGTACTCTCCTCCACTCGTCCTAATTCCCGAAAAAGATCATCTAGCATGGATGGCTCCGTAAACCAGTCTGATGAGGTTGGTGATGGTGGAGGTGGTGAAAGGTCGCAGGTGGTGAAAACGGATCGCAAGATTCGGTTACTGAATTGAATAAACTATCTCTCTGTCGGCTATCTTTCATGATTTTGCTGTTGCGAAGCTGGGTGGCTGGCTGCTCCACTACTTCTAATCCAGTCATACTCCGCAACTCTGCAACTCATATTTATTTGGACTTCGTTCTGAGGTGCGTTGAACACGAGGTACTGAAGAAGTTGCCTAACACCGGACTTCAGTACGAGTATTGCATCCCAGGTCATTGCTCGACGCGCGAACAGCGCAGTGTACATGGTCTGAGTGGAGTTCAACAACTCAGAATGATTTTATATGCCGACGATATTGTTCTTTTGTGCTCTAGTACTGACGAGCTACTGAGATTGTGAGTATATATCACAAAACCTTCACCAGATTTGGTTTAACGATTTCCAGTGATAAAACAGAAACCATGGCATTTAATGTCCCAGAAGACATTAAGGCAAGACCATCCTTGATCTCAATTGCAGGAGTTGCATTAAAGAATGTCCGCAGATTTAAATATCTTGGTCATCTTATTACTAACACAGATGTAGATCTATCATCTTATCTCACATTCCGAATATCATCAGCATTCCAGAAATAGAATGAATTAAAGCTCTTCCTTACTGATCGAAGAATAAATCTCTTCAGTCGCATCAAAATATTAGAAGCTTGTGTGCGCAGCCGTCTGCTATATAGTGCACAATCCTGGGAACTGAGTGTCAGTGAGCTCATTAAACTTGAGTCCATTTGGCACAGTTTTCTCAGGAAAATGATAAAAAACGGCTACAAAAGGAAGCTGAGAAAAGTTCCAGCGGAATATTTGAAGGGCAAAAAGCGGGCTGAGAAAACAAATGCTATCGTAGCTGAGCCGGATGACCTGGACTGGTCATTTCTGTATAGTAACACTCAATTACAAAAAATAACAAAAACAAAGGACATCAGAAGTTTTTGTAAACTACAACATCTAAAATATATAGCTTATGTCACACGTCTTAGCAATGATTCTTATCAAAAGCAACTCCTTTTTTGCAGTAAACACAAAAAATATTCCCGAGATCGTTGGATAAAAATTGAAAAGGAACTTGGTGTTTCCAAAATACAAGTGCAAAAATCCATGCAGAATAAGAGAGAGTTCATGTCACTACTTTACCACACTTTTACGTAGAGACACTTTAAAGGTACCCCAAGTACCTAACAGAGAATGATGATGATGATGATGATGATGATGATGATGTCACGGCCAATCCGCGTTGGGTTGAAGTGATGCACCATCGTCGTATTGTATTACGTGAATAGTGGAAGCCAACTATTCCACTCATCGGGGATGCTGCATCGCGTTTAACTGTCTGCTTGAGTGTCAAGTCAATGGCCGATCGGGAGAAATCCTTTTCTGTTCGCCTGATTGAAAAGGCGCCTGCCTGGAGCACCGACGGACTTGGTGGAGTTAACCTCACTAGTTGGCTTAGAAACAGCAAAAACCAACGCGCATAGTTTGGTCGATTTAAACCAAAAAATATATGATGATGACTGGTAATATCTTGATGTAGTCATCAAGATCGTTCGTACGTCGGGCTCGGATCAAATTTCTGCGGACTCTGTTAACCATAAAGACATACATGCTCCAGTATTGGGCAGTTGGGCCAAGGTCTCCATCCATTGCTTTCTGAAAGTACACTTCATAGTCCTCCATATCCTGTATAATAATATAATAATTATACTGGACTGCTCTCAAGAAACTGTTCCTGGGTCCTGAGGCCATGTGGAACATTAGCAAGAAGTTCATCGAGGGCGTCTTTCCTTTCCTGTGTAAGAGCTGACAAAAAGCTATCGTACATTTTTCTCTTCATGACAAGGGCAAGGATTTCGTGGATCCTGACACATCGATTGTACTACTTGCCGCGGATGAAACGCATCAGTGATCCTTCAGCCAATATGCCGGACTCCGTCAGCAGGTATTCGGCACCACTCTCGTTGATGAACGTGCCAACTGGGCCAGTTCTAAGTGGAAGTTCCCCAGGAGTATAAGGAGGTTGTCAAATACTGGTGCATCTAGTGCCTGGATTGAGTAGGCCTTAAGCGCCACAGCTAGATCGTAGGTCACGGCCCCAAATTTTTGGCCAGTTTCCACTGCCACGTTCATGCTTCTACGCATCGTTTTACGGACGATATCGTTCCTTGTCGGCGGGGCAGATATGGGGTCCATGTACCATATTCGTTGTTGAGTTAGTTGGTTTTTTGCATATTGCGAGTAAAATCCGTATTCGGTATTATTAGTCAAGTAGAGTGTATTTGTTCATTTAAACTTCGTTTCATGTGGTACCTTCAATGTTTAATCTAGCCAAAAACTTGAGACCCTCGTGGGGGAGGGGGGTCTGGGAGGGCCTATGCAGAGGAACATTTCTCTGGATTATGTGATTCTGTACATTGTTAGATGTACCAACCCATTTAAATTTACTTTTATGTAGTACTTTTGATATATGCTCCAACTCAATTCTACAATAGCGACATAAGGGCCTAATTTTGGGGGGTGTCTGGTAGGCCTAATGCAGCAGGCAATTTGTCTGGCATTGGGTACTTTATACTTGGTTGAGTAGGATTGTTTATTTAAACTTCGTTTTATGTGGTATCTCCGATGTTTTATCTAGCAGAAATTTATGGGACCCTTCTGGGGGTCTGGGAGGGCCTATGCAGAGGAAAATTTGTCTGGCAGTGACGATTTTTTACTCCATGACATGCACTTGTTCATTTCCATTTGGTTGCGTGTGGTATTTACAATGTTTGATCCAGCCCTTTTTTAGGCCCTCCTTTTAGGGCTCTAGGGGACACACGCAGCGGGGGGTTTCCAGCAGACATTATATATATATGGGTGCGAATATTGGTACTTTCTTCGTATGACCAAAATGCTCTGGGCTGCCGGTCTATAATGGTAAAAAGCTTTTTCAAACGCCCGTTGAGACGCATCAAATGATATGGTTTGAAGCACAACAGTTATAGAACAGAACAGAAATGCAAAATTCACAAAGTTTTGTTTTAAAAAAAGGTGTAATTATTGCTTCACAAGATCTTGTGCTACGGTTTTTTATTTTCAAGGTATAAATTCCTTCAAAAATATTTGGTACCAATTTATATTTACATTTAAACACAAAAAAAGTATTTGGTAAATATTAATTTGATAAACGTTCATCGCTTTAATATCATAAAATAAACCCTTGGTGTGTGTAAATTTGTCTTTAAAATAAATTACGCGAATCGCATGTTTTTGTGTTCTATATATAGATTTTAATTTACTGCTGTGAATGCTTGCCCAAACCATGTTTGCATAATTAAGATAGTTGTTTACAAATGAAAAATATAGTTGTTTTAAAAGATTTCTCTTCACAATTTGTCTCGATTTATAAAGAATTGGCATTCTCATGACACTTTTATTCACTTTCTTTATTGAGTGTAAGACCGGTACAACTGGAGTTAAAAACCAAAGAGTTAAAAATCTTCTTGACCAAATAAAGGATATCTCATACTTCTTTAATTTACCGATATATATATATATATATATATATATATATATATATATATATACATATTCATTTTTCAACTACGTGTTGAACTTATATAGAAGAATTGTGTTTTTTGTTAAAAATTTATGAAAAAGAAAAATTTAAATCAATAAAAAATGAAATGAAAAATGAATAAAATTCACAAATTTTATTTTCTTCAGATACATATCTAATAACAAGTGACAGTTGCTCAACGAATCAATCATTTTTATTTATATATACATATCTATACTTGCATTTTTCTTCTATGCTTCTATAATGTAATATATACTGATCACTGGCAAGCTAAATACCCATTATATATATTAACATATAATTTAATGAATTAAAACAAAACTACACTAAATCGACAATTGATGATCTAGCTAGCTACCTATGATTTACTATACACTAGCTACTATTACTATATACAGCTATTATTTTGTAAGATAGCTACATAGCTAACTAAAATTTTAAAGCATGCACGAAGAAGTTTGAGAATGTATCAAACAGCAACCTTTCATTAGTTAAATCACTTATCATAAGTTCATCATAAAAACCTAAGACACATCTTTTGCAAAGCATTTAAAAATACCAATCAATATGAATTTTCTAAAAACAAATAATGGAAGAAAACAATTTTTGACTCCAAGACATAAATGCACGGCAGCCGGCAATGTAGCAAAACGTTCCTATATGTAGCAAAACGTTCCTATATGTAGCGAAACGTTCCTATCAAGTAGCAAAACGTTCCGCGCACATTGCTATTATTATTATTATTATTATCTTAAAGCTTACAACAGTTTAGGCGAAATTCGCCTGTAAAAAAGCCTCTCATATAATATATATATATATATATAAAATAATTTCTAGAATGAATTATTAGCATAAGGTTTAAAATTTTCTATTTATCATATATATGTAACTTGTTTACCCAAAATTCTAATCCTAATTCTATCTAATCGAGATTTAAATGCGGTTAACGATAGTGCCGATACAACATCTTGATGAAGAGTGTTCCAGTCGTTTACCGCTCTGTTAGTTATAAAATGCCGCCTAATTAAAATATGAGCGTCTTCTTTCACGAGCCGCATGTTGTGACCTCTTGTGTTGTAGGGATTACGGTTAATATTTAATAGAGAATTGTGGATTTCGTATGAATTATTGAAGATTTTATAAATTTGTATCATATCACCACGTACTTTACGATACTTCATACTTGGTAAGTTAAGCAACATTAGTCGCTCAGTATAAGTATATTTTTTTAAATTGGGTAGAAGACGTGTAGCACATTTTACTGTCTTTTTTAACTAGTGGGTACCAAATCGACACACAATACTCAAGATGAGGTCTGACTAGGCTAGTGAACAAGAGTCAAAAAGATCTATTGTCAAGATACACATATGTACGCCTTATTAGACCTAACATTTTATTAGCTTTGTTGACTTGTACCGACACATGCGTGGAAAAACTCATTTTCGGGTCAACATAAACACCTAGATCTTTTTCATTTTCAGTTACTTCAAGCGGGACCTTTCTACCATTTGATTTTGTAAGGTAATATACATCCATTTTGTTTTTATTTCCGACGTGGAGTACTTTGCATTTATCAATATTAAATGACATGCCCCATTTTTATGCCCAAAGTTCTAAGGTATGGAGATCATTTTGTAGCTGATTAGCTGATATATTTTCATCATGCATTGTACTGAAGATTTTAGCGTCGTCCGCATAAAGCAAAGCTTCGGATTTTAAGCCATCAGTAATGTCATTTACAAACAACAAAAACAAGATAGGACCTAGGACACTCCCTTGTGGTACGCCACTCAACACTACTTTCCAGTTCGATTTAGACTCATTTATGATTACGCGTTGTCGTCTATTTGATAAAAAATCTTCTATCCACGATAATACATCTCCATTTATTCCGTAACTTTTAAGTTTAGCAATAAGCCGTCTATGAGGAACTGAATCGAATGCTTTCGCAAAATCTAAATAAATTGTATCCATAGGTATGCCTTGCTCTATGGATGATGTCCATACGTCCAAACATTGTTAATAGATTCGTATAACACGAGCGTCCAGCAATGAAACCGTGTTGTCGATGATTGATTAGGTCATTATCAAGGAGATGTTTTAGCAGATGATCTTTGACGATAGATTCGAGTACTTTACAGGGAATACTAGTTAAACTAATTGGTCTGTAATTATTTGGGTTATCGCGCTTTCCTTTTTAAAATAAGGCGGTAAGATTGTCATCTTTCCAGTCGTGTGGGTTTTCATTCATTCATTCATTCATACTTTATTTGATAACGTAGGTTAAAAATTACAGTTAAAGCTGATGTGGACCTACAACATAACTACAAAACTTGAAATAAATATCGTTTAAATTAAAAACCGTAAGGACATGAATGCAAAAATGGAGAGGATTTGACTGTAGAAATAGGTTTCGATATACTGATTGCATATATATCCTTACAGTGGTGTGAAAATGCGTATAAATTAAATAATATATATCAGCCTTAATTAAATATTATGAATTAAATGTATATAATTATAATACAGTAAGTTTAAAATGTTAGATTAAAAATATATATACATATTTAAAAATATTTCTAGCTTTGCTTTATATTAAAAAAAGGAATTAAAATGTTCTCAATATTTAAATATTTTAATAATAAATAAAATCATTATTTCTTTGCCTCATACCACCTTCAGCAAAAGACAACAGAGCAATGTCTTTATTTAATTTCTGCTTGAAGGAGTTCATAGAATTTTGATCGACAGTTAATCATTCTTGCAACTCTACAGTGTAGATCGTTCAAGTGATCCAGTTGATTGTTGCATCCATTCCCCCATACTGGTAGAGCATACGTGACACTTGGAAGAATTCCTATAAAGGTAAATTGATTTGAGTGTTTCCGGAGACATGTCCTTTATTTTGAACAGTTTTTTGATTTTGACAGCAAACCGTTTGGTCGCTGTTGAGATGTGGTCTTTTCCAAGACAGTTTGTTGTCTATTTTAATGCCCAAACATGTAGCAGCATTTGTTTTGGCGGTGAGTGGAACACCACCTAGATTGACTACTGGCAGGGGACCAGTGAATAGCTTGGGTAGCATGATCATCAATGTTGATTTCAGTGTCTTTAAAACTTTTACTAATTTGGGCTCCGATGATGAAGCAAAGCCCCCGGTGAAGCCTGTTTTATTTAATGTACAATGTTGTAATATTAATTCACCGTAAAAATTGCTTTTACAAATTGGTTAAAACAATAGCGACAAAAGAACAAAAACGGCGACTGTTATTGCACAGCGACCGTTTTACCTTTTCTTTTAATCAATCGTTCAATGGAATGTTTTCTTTTTCTCTCGGGAATGTGAAACCAGTTGTTATGTCAGTGCCGTAACCATCAATGTGATATTGGGGCGAGGTAAAACCATGGTTGGGCCGACGTGCTAAGAAAATATTTAGAATTCTCACCCTCTAGAATGGCTAAAACACCCCTCTTGAAAAGCTTTTGTAAGAAATCTAAAGCATCATTTAAAAGGGGAAACCATGAAAAGTGTGTATTTTGAAACATTAAGACTATTTTCTAGGGACAAACAATAAGAATTTGAAAGAAATGCTATAGTCAAATAGGGTAAGAAGTTCGCAAATTCAAATAATTTCGCAATTCGATTCATTCAGTTCCAGGTTCAACCAGATTCAATTTTTTAACCTGGTGGTTACTACGGCACTGTATGTAACCATAGATATACGACTCTCCCTAGTATGCCTATGGTGTAACTTTTGATGTCAGGAATATTGCATCTGAAATTACCTCTTGTTCTTGTTGATCGAAAATTATGCTATTAAAATTTTTTGTCAAAAAGGGCACATTGTTTCAAAAGGTACGCCCCTGAGGTCGGACATCTTCTTGCCAATTGTAGCAAAGTATTTATTTAAGGTGTTTGCTTTGTCGAAATCATATGTTAACATATTACCCTCATCATCTTTGATAGAGCCAATCTTTGCTTTCACTTGTTTACCTTGAAAAGATTTGACAAGTGACCAGAACTCTTTTGCAGAGTTAGAATTGTCAAATTTACTTTTCCAATAGTCACCTTTCGTTTTCCGTAGCAAAGCTGTACACTTGTTACGTGCTTGCTTGTAAAGTGTCCATTCCTGTGAGCCTTTATTGGTTTTTTGAGCTATGACTAAGAGTTTGTATCGATGATTCATTTGTTTACGGATTTCACTGTTCATCCAGGGATTACTTTCTGTTCGAACTTTGACCTTCCTTTTTTTGACATGGGTGGCAATAATTAGGTTGTAGAGTGATTGCCAAGCTCAATAAGAGTTATCTACATCATCAAACAATGATGTTACCCACCAAGGTGTTTCTAACATCTCGGTTTTCACTTTTTTTCATTCTACGTCTTTGTAGTTCTTGATGGTTTTGAATCTTGGTGATTTCCGATGTCTTTTGAGTTTCAGGACAGCAAAAATGAGTCTATGATCAGATAGACACGCCTCATATGTCCCTGATGACAATATCTTTGAGAGGTCTGAAACTAATGCATGGTCAATCAGTTATTTAGAATTGTCAGTAACTCTGGTATATTCTGTTATGATATTTTTCAGTTTGTTGGTAGGAGTGGCGCCAGTGGGAGGCTAGGGGGGGCTACAGCCCCCCTCCGTCGGAAGTAAAGCAATATTAACAAAATACTGACATTTTTTAACGTTAGGTCTTTTTTGTGATTAATACAATTATTATGATATCAAGTTTCATGGCAGGTTATGATTAAATTTAGAGGTACCAAATCTGTAATAGATTTGATCATCAATGAGTTTTGTATTAAACTTAGAGTCAAGCAATTATAACTTTATATGATTTTTTTCCAGGTCAGGAGGTATTTTGACCTAATTCCACTATACTATTTTTTCGTCGGAAAAACCCTGGCGCCACTCCTTTTTGTTGGCATGTAGGATGGATTTATATGAGAAAACTATTGCAGGTTCAGGCTTTGCGGCTGATTTGGAAATGTCAATGTTGAAATCTCGAAATACAATGATGTTGGAACGATGTGATATGTCACTAAGTGCTGGATTGAATTTTGGAAGGAAGACGTTATATTTTGGCGGGCTGTAAACTGACCCAACCAGAAGTTTTTGTCTTTTTACTGTAATGTCAATCCAAGTAGCTTCAATTTCATGATCAGAAGTGAATTCATCGGCTGACAGTGATTCCCTGAAATACATGGCAGATTCGCCCCATGGGGTAGATCCGTGGTTTCGGTCTGTCCTCAGAATATTGTAGTTTTTTACCATAATTTCCTCATTGTGTACTTCATTTGACAGATGAGTCTCTGTCAGGGCCAAATCATCAAGGTCTGTACGGGAAAGCAAAAGTTTCAGCTCGTCCAGCTTGTGTTGCAAGCCATTTATGTTTAAATGTGCGAGTCTTATCCCATCATGGATTTGAAGTTTTGAAAGAAGGTCATTGTGGACTTCGTCTTCCATTTCAGTCATTTATAGTGAGGAATGTTTGTTTTGAAGATTTTTTGTAGAAACCTTGTCCTTGCCTTAAAGCTTTATTATAAATTATTTTAAGGGGCAAATCAATTACAGCTGATAGTTCTTTTAGTACTCTTGAGTGAATACCATCTGGGCCTGGCGATTTTTTAGTTTCGGAGCTTATAGCGTACTTCTTCTGATGTTACTTCAATTGAATTTAGCTTATGTGTGAAAGTTTTATTACTAGTGGTAGGAATGTTACTGGTGTTTTCGTTGGTGAAGATACTTGAGAAAAAGTTTACCAGAATCTTAGCTTTATCAAGATTGTCTGTAGATAACGAACCGTCAGGTTTGGTAAAATCAGGCATGGTATACTTTGTTATCATTTTTGAAGAAGCATATTGAAAAAATGCTTTTGGGTTGTATTTGGATTCTTCGGCGATGTTCTTTTCAAATTGTTTTATAGCTTTTCTGCACTCCCATTTCGCCTGATTTCGTAGCCTACTATAAGCTAGATAATCAGAACCTTGTTTTGTTAATAAAAAACGTTGAAAAAAGCTTTTTGCTTGTTTTTAATTTTTGCCATAGCGTTTTTGTTAAGCCAAATTTTTTTCCGATTATTATTAACACGTTCGCTGCCGCGCTTATTTTGCCGGGCCGTATTCTAATTGCCGGTCCAAAAAACAGTGGCATTATCTTATTGCCGAGCCTTCTTTCCGTGATTCCATTCTCTTTGCCGAGGCTAGATCTTCATATTGCTCATTATGTTACCATGGTTACTATATATATATATATATATATATATATATATATATATATACTACGAGTATACTAGTACTTTAGCATTAGAGAAAAAAAATTTTTCTTCAATGCCGAAGTACGAGTATACTCGTAGGCGTTTTAGAATAGATTTCATTGCAGTGTAGCTTCATTGCATTTAGATGGTTGTTTTGATTTTGTTGCACGGTCTGGCCACAATCATGAGCAAAAGAGATAATTTATATTAAATTTCCTTTGATTATTTATTTCTTATACGTTTCAGATATTTACCAAAATGTGTTCTTTGTGATTACAATTTGTACGACATCAAAGAACTAAGTTTTCCAGATAAATCCAGGCTTTAAGAATAGACACAAGTATCTTTTTTTTGTTTTCCAAATTTTCTAATTTCCCCGCTAATAAAACTGTACGTCCCGAGTTTTCTAAGTTCAAACAGCTAAAAAATGTTTTCAGAACCTCTTTGAAAGTGAAAACAAAAAAAAAACATGTGACTTAAAGTAGCCAATCAGAATTAATTTAGAGTTGAAATAAGTTGGTGAAACTACGAGTATACTCGTAGTTGGCAATAAGACGACGCCCGTTTACTAAGAGTATACTCGTAGTTGGCAATTAAATGACGCCCGTTTACTACGAGTATACCCGTATTTGGCAATTAGACGACGCCCGCTCACTACGAGTATACTCGTAGTTGGCAGCGAACGTGTTAAAAGACGAGCTTTTTTTGAATAGAAAATGAAAGTTCATCTTTGAAACGTTTCGACGATTCGTGAACGTTTAGGCCATTTAATCGTTTTTCCCAGTTATAATTGGTGAAGTATTCTCTCATAGCATCAAAATTACCTTTGTTATATAAAAAATCATTTTGCGTTTGCTCGGTTTTTAATTGATTGCAGACATAGTTAAATGTAATGACGGAATAATGGTTTTTTCCAACAGGTGCAAGATATGATAGATTAGAAACCATTGTTTCTTTGTTTGTGAAAACTAAGTAGACAGTATTTTTTGGATTTTGTAATGAACGATGGTGTGTTGGTTCAGTGACATGCTGGAACAGAAACAAGTCTCGATAAGCTTCTATGAACTTGTTGGATTTATGGTTTTCTGGAGTGTTCGTACTAATCGATTTCCAATTTAATTCTGGATGGTTGAAACCGCCCATGATCAATATATGACACTTACTTTGCGACATATACCGAATAAGTCGAATAGCGTCATTAAGAGCATTGTTGTTACTCACAGAACAATTCGGGGATCGGTATATACAGCAAACCAACAGAGGTGTGTTGTGTTTGACCCACAATTACGTTCAAACAAAATGTTTTCTTTAAAAGTAGAAGAAACGTATTCGATACTATGCTTGCAGCATATTTATTTCTAACATAAATTGCTACACCGCGATGACAATTTGGACTTTCTAAGTTTGTAAAACAATTAAAACCATCTATAGATAGTTCAGAGGGTTGGACGGGTATAAAAGAATGTTTTGGTAAGATCTCAGTCACACATACAATATCAGTATTCTGCTGCTCAATTACATGTTTATGCTCCGAGAGTTTATTTGTTAGCGAATCGACATTGGTATTTAGACAATTCAGATTTTCAATCTGTTTGTTTACTGCTTTTTTATGCTCTTTTTATACATGTTCCAAGGTGGACCTCTTACTCTGTACATCCATTTCCCCGATTTGTCAATTTGTTCCTGAGCCTTTACCTCTTCCCGCAACTTATTAAAAGCATCCCTTTGCTTCGGCCGTGATTAATGAAGAATTCCACAGGAATTCGATTGACGTAAAATGTGAAGGTTTATCATTATGGAATTTTTAATCGATAGGGATGAAAAAGAGACAATTAATGGTAGGGTGGAACCTGTTTCCGATTGACCGATTCGTTCATATACAGGGGGGCCATGCATAACAATCTAAATAGGTATGTGGTCAAACCTTTAACACTTGAATATGATATAACACCTAAAGGACTTTCGAATTCCGCCGTGTACCTTTTTTGAAAATGTTATTTTATGACGTCATTAATATTGCCTAATTTTTGGAAAAAATGCTTATTTTGGTTATTTAACTTACTTTTAAATGCTTTTATGGATGTATTAAGGCTTATAAACTAGTTTACCATCTTTCTAAAGTATTTCGATAAATTCACTTGCTTCGTGACGTCATAATTGTTGTTTATTTAAAGAAAAATACAAAATAACGCAAAGTTTATCTAATTTCGATCATGTACTATATTATATAGTTAAATTCAAATTTATATATCACAAACCAAACTTTTTAATATGATTCGGGCCAAGAATCAACTAAATAAGTGAATATAACGATGTAAATACAGTTTTCAGGGTATAAAATATGATGTAATACCTACAGTATTTGTACCTTTTTGAAACATTACAGACTATAAGTAAACCTTACTGTATGAAGTACTGGTATCAACGGATCAATACTATGTTGAGTACTTTATGTGACCTGACACTTTTATAGTACTAAAACAAGAGATTAAATTAATTATAATTTTAGGATAGGTACAAATTATAGAATATGTGTTGTTTGATATAGCTTAGAAATGAGTGGTGTTGAGCCTACCTCGTTCATTTCGTTTGGTGACAAAGAAGAAGATCGGTGCCTCTTATGTGAAAGAAGTATTAAGAAGAAAGAAAAAAGAGTAAACTTTTAGAATAAGGGCTGTAATTCATTGTTTGAAAAATCAATAAAGTGGAAAAAGGTATGTGTTAAATCAATATTATGGTTTTACGAGAACCCACAAGCGAATAGAGTCATCCCTACAACCGTTTGGAAACTCGCATTCTAATTGTAGAATATCTTTCATGACGAAAGTTGATAAATATATTTTGATATATTTATATTATATATATATTTCTTTGGAACATGGTTTAGTATCCGATGCAAATGAACAAGATCCAAATCCTCACACCAATACTGATACTTCTTCCACCGGCAAATTAACACGGTCCTCATTTTCTGCCCTTCCTGCCTATGAGAAGAGATGTGTTGTGTGTAACTTAACTCGTTACTGCGATTCCAATTCTTACAATAATGGTGGGTTGGGGGGGGGGGGGGGGGGGCGAGTGAAGTGGTGATAAAGCAACAGAAAGAAATTACATTATTGATCATTCGACCAAGGAACACTCAAACACACACGTGAATTCGCCATCGTACAGAGCAGCTTGGATATATGACGGAATGACAAAAATATGTGGATTAGAACAGAAACAAACATATGGAGAGTACCTTGCTAGTCTGTTATCATCAATTACACCACCGAAAGAATGTAATGCAAATTCAGTACTGATTGTCATGGATACATATATGGAAATGAGTATTAAGGATTGCACCCGAACAAAATGGGGAGACACAAGCATTTGAATACATGTTTTCGGTATCACCCAGAAAATTCCTCAAGGAATATTATGGAGAGATTCTCTTCACAACAAACAAAACAAAGAAGATTTGATTTCTCTGTTTGTTGCGTATTTAGAAGAGCGGACTTCAAAATTATTACTGCCGTTAGATATAACCATTACTGAAAGGAATAAAACATGGCGAATCTCCAATGGTTGTGACAAAAAGTTTTGTTTGATTGTAACCACGAGGAGGCTGATACCTGAATGATATTACATGCATCATTATAAGATACTCTTTGTGTAATTGTATCGGCTGATTCTGGTGTTTTTATGCTACTTACACACAGATATTCATGCTTCAGCCAGATGAAAAATGGTATTACTGTCACAAACTTGGAAAATTTGTAGACATTAGTATCATATTACAGTATCTTCCACGACCTGTTTCTCAGCATATTCTTGAATGTCATTCTATTACAGGTTGTGATACAAGTTTGTACTTCTTTGGAATCGGAATGTATTCTATATTCAAGCGTATTATGAAAGAGTCAAGTTTGTTATTCTTTATAACTCAACTGGGGGAAAGTATGTCCAATATACTTTCCGAAGTATATATCAAAAATGCAAAGAGTCAGGAAAACATCACGTACATTACCTCCCGATCCAGATTCGTGCAAACAACATGTTTTAAGCGCGCACTTGTAGGCTTACATACAGAAGAATTGCACAAAAAAGGTTATCGAAGTTTCAGATTCATTGGATCAACTTGGATGGCGGGAAATTGATGAATGCATGCGGCTGGTATGGTTCAAAGGCGAACAAATGCCACCAAAGTTATCTTCAACACCTCAAAAGAAGTCCAGACTTGTACAGGAACTCACGGTAGACCAAAGCACGATTTCTATTACAGCGACGATGATGGTTGGGAGTATTTATCCGATTTTTTGAGTGTTCATCCAGTAACACATCCGATTCCGAATGGGAACCGTAGATTACAAATTACGAAATGATATTGTAGAATAGTGACATTGACAGTCATTATAATATTGTTCTTGTTTGAGTATTTTTGTTCTGTTTTTGTTGTTGTGTAGATTGAAACATTCGTTATTATGCTGCCTCGTGACCATGCTGCCTCAGCTCCACGCGCCCCAAGTCTCGAACGTCCAAAGCTCCAGATGAATGCCACGACCAAGGACTGGAATGAGTTCATTCGTCGTTGGGAGACCTTCCGCACTGGGTCATCAATGGTGCTGCATCAGGCCAGTTGCTCAAATGTACAAATGAGCAACTTGGCAACATCGTACTTCGTGCAAGGCCAACCTTTACATCCTTGCCCCTACATGACGCACTGACGACACTAAAGACCCTTGCTGTTATACCTGTTGCCCTTGGCGTGGTACGTTTAGAACTGCTGGCCATGCGACAGGATCCCGTTGAACCCTTTTGAACATTCGCTGCACGAGTCCAGGGGAAAGCGTTTGCTGACTTGCCCTGCTTGGTATGTCTATTTTCTTCCAACAGCTCTCGCAACGTACATGAGGACGCCGATTCCATCCTCGTGACCTCTGTGTGAATATGTGGAATAAGGAGCCACAATCTGGACATGTGTTTTTCTTCAGCTGGTCAGATGTTGACGGGGGAGCAGCACCGTCTCTCTGCCTGGGGGACGTGGCGGGTTCCCGATTGGCTCTGCGGTACCCTAACAGGGCAGACACAGTCGCTGATGGGTTGGCATTGCGGGCTGTCTCCCTCATCTCGATAAACGCGATGATATCTGAGACCGACTTTGTCTGAATCCCTGTGGTGCTCAAGACTTCACGTCTGATGTCCATGTCAGCCACACCCATCATGAGAACGTCACGGATGATTTTGTCGGTGTAGTAGACATGATCCTCTACAGTAGTGTGGCAGTTGGGACAGTCCTTGTTGACTTTTTTCCGGAACTCACACGTCTCAGCCTTCCCCTGGACACGAGCAGCAAAAGTTCTGAAGGTTTCGTCAGGATCTTGACGCATTGCAGCCAGGTCAGCTCGAAGAACACCCAAAGCAACTGGGATCACCGCAATTAACTTCAGCTGTGTGAGGGCGTCAGCGATTGTCTCAGATGTAAACTTGGGATGTACACGAAGAACTACGTTTCCAAGCTGCTCGCTGGTGCACTCGAGGAGCTGGCTCGGTGCGGTAGCATCGTCGATTCCCGCTCCGTTTCAAAATGTTTCCCACCGTCTGAGAAAAGCATTTCAGTCTTCACCTGTTGCATTGTGCTGAATCTTCGGTCTGATGTACTTGGGCGCATTGGCTGATGACGTCGGCCGTGATGTGTTGGCGTGCACATGTGAGTGTACGTTGAGGATTGCAGCTGCGCCTATGACGTCGACATCCTCCGTTTGGAAGCCGCAGTCTCGTATTGGGCAAGACAGTATCGTCATTGTAGTCAGTGTATTCAACCCAAATTGATGACAAGAAGGTCAAAACATGGATAAAGATCATTCAAATAACCACCAATTTTATATTATCGTTTAGTAGTGAATTAAATGTTTTGACCTATAAAATACAAACAGACGATATATGTATATAATGTCGTTGGCTATCCTCCAATTTGGAATTGCTTCGATCAGATCATTCCCGCTTATCTGTTGGTACATGTCAGTTTCGAAAGAATCAATGATCTCTGCATCCTTTTGTTAAGTGATAAAGTGCACAAGTTCCGATTCGAGTTCGCTGTCCAAATTAATAGTGGATAAATGTCGAAAACGTTTTCGTGGCGTCGCGTAATATGTTTTCCTTGAAACTTGCAATATTGGACAAAAAACCGAACCGCTCTCCTCGCCTATTGTGAGCATCCATTCGACCACGATGTGCTGTACAAAGATGGCCAACATTGGGTAAGTAAGTGGTGACTCAAAACTTCACGAACTGGGACCAGATCCGGTTTCATTTTCACTATGGAAACTTCCTCTTTCTTTCCCTTTGATGCTCTGAATATATAGGATCCTTTCTACAACCATTATCTACACTTTTGTGCGATTTGGGTACACAAAGGAGACAGCAGTATATAACATAAATATTAACTGAATAAAAGCAGAATAAATAGATGAAAATTTGTTTGTGTCTTGGATTAAAAATGTATATTGAGCCAAAACATAAATAAGTATACAAAAAAGATATCTTATAATTTTTCAATGGAAAATCTTCACCAAACAAAAGGCATAGCAAGCAAAACCACCATCAAGTTTCTTTGAATAACATAGCCAAGGAAACTGACTTCAAAAAAGCTTACTGTCGTTCTTGCCTGCTGGGAATTTGAATGTACTGTCACGAACAAAGACATTTTTAATCAAGCGAAGAACTCTTTGGCGACAGGCAATCTTATCATGTTTCAATTTTTTTAGTTGCTCTTGGAAACACGTAATGTTTAACTCGGACATTGCACGTTTAATTTCATTGTTTCGGGAAAATCATTGCCAATATCATTACTATTGGAAAATCAGTTTTGGATGCTGACTTTTGTACATTTGGATCCGCACAGGGTGAAAAAGCAATAAAAGTCTGCTTTTTCATCGCAGACGAAGAACTGACAAACTTAAGAGCTTTGGCGGCGAGAAAACTATGCACCGAGGAAGTTATTTCAGAGTGTGCTTCTCAAGAAAACACTCTTGAAGCTTATACTACGTGTAGGCTTTTATCCCTTTAGATAAGAATTCTGGGGTAAGACCTATTGGAATCGGTGAAATTATTCGCAGAAACATCGGTAAGGCAATTCTTCGAGTTGTGCGGACCCAGTGGGCACAGCACGTTTAAAAAACGTTTTTTATACGTTTATTTTCGGTTTCACCGTCCAAGTGCCTGTTGAACGTTTCAAAAACGTTTAATTGACGTTCCAAAAAAACCTTTCAAAGTGTCACGTTTCAAAAACGTTTCATTGACGTTCCAAAAAAAACGTTTCAAAGATCACGTTGATAAAACGTTCCTTGTACGTTTTTAATTACGATGCGAATAAACAATTTAGAACGTTTTGTCAAAATAAAAACAATATTAAACAAATATCAAAAATGTTTCAAAAACGTTCTAACGATTTTGCATGAAAAATAACGATATAAAATTTTGTGGGAACTATTTAAAGATATTTTCGGCTATTATATTCTATGCTGGAAATTTCAGTACATATCTGGGTTAGTTCCCCTCTTCAGCTCCATTTTAAGATATTTTAGCCGGAGGGTTGGTGGCGGGTATTTTCCAGACTTCTACCAATGACAGTCGACAACAAAATGTGAACTACCTATCACAAACAAACAAAAAATAATTAAAGCGGCAAAATAATAATTCCTAAATAGCGGCAAAGACAACTACATTTATTTGAGTTTCCAAGCAAATAAAATAAGAAGAAGCTTACATCAAAACCCGAAAAAGATCTTGTCCTAATACAAGGTTTGGATAGCCACAATTTAAACTGTTTTGTGTAATCTTAATGTTCTGGAAACATTAATTAGAGCGATAGCCAGCAGCGAAATGATTAGAACATACAATAACATTCATTGACATTTTAAATGGTGCAGCACGGTTTATTGCCTTTTCCTATTCTCTCAATTTGTTTTTGTTTTTGAAGTGTACCATATCATCAGTCCAACACGATTTTTAACAACCAACCTGAATGATAAAAACATGCATACAACATAAATGTGTATCATCCTTGATTTTGTCTCAATATCTAGTGATATTCATGAAAAATAGTTTTAAATCCTGTAGATAATTGTAAAGTGTGCAGGACTTATTTATTTAGTCGTGGCAAATGGTTCGACAGCGGTCTTATTTATAAGCAAACAAATCTTATTCATAAACAAACACAAAAAATGCAACAGCTAGCTAACTTACTCATCTAATCTTTTCCTATTGTTATCACAACCATATACCATGCATTCATCGTTTCCCATTTTAATATAACTGTTCTAAACTACATAATGTTTTTCCTGCGATATTAATATGACTGATTTTAATGTTCGTAAAAGCATTGTTTTTCTTTTGGTATACCAGAATGCATTTTGTGCAATATATTTCCGGCTAACTGCGAAAAGGTTTATTGCTAAAGATGGGTGTTATCTTAATAACCATGGAGTTGTGTTCCTTAAAAAAGATTTGCAGGATGGAAACTTTAGTTGCTTGTGTTACAGAAAACAAGATTTAAATATCTTCTTCACATGCTCTTTGAATTCAAAAGAATTGAGTATTCATCATGTTGTTTGTATCGGAGCAAATGTGTTTGATTGTCTTCTGGTACTAACATGGTTGCTATAAAACTTCTACATCACTTTTAAATATTTTTTAAATTGTATATGTATTTGGTTGTTTAAACTGTAATACTTTATGATTAATATAGTATATAATAGAGTTTTAGGGGATGTTCAGGGCTTCAATTCACAAATCAAACTTTAACGATTTAAATGAATCAAGTTGTGTTCTTTTTTATTGAAATCAGGAATCAAAGAAATCTTATTATAAGTTCTGTTTTTGCTTTACCTACGGTTTTAAATGTTCTTTACTAATCTTCATTACAAACTAACAGGAAAATAAGCACAACATTTTAACGTCATTAAAAATATTTTTTCAAATATATATTTATTAATAAAATGTTTTAGTGTATTATGCCCCACACATACTTACGCGGTATAGCAACATTACCTTTTGATAAAAATTTTGGTTTGTAACTTTACATTAAAGAATTGCATTTATTTACATGTTGTTAAGGGGTTTGTGTTGCATTTTGTTAGCTGTCATTGAGCAGTCCGTGTGTGAAGGATATGTCACTCTGAATCCATGTTTGTTTGTTTTTTAGCCCTGTTAAACGACTGTTTTAAAAGTTGTTGTTCACTGAGTGGATGAAACAGAAAAGGTTGTATACTGGCCACCAAAATGGAAAAAAAAACAGTTAAATTACTACGTAAGCAATTGTTAAATTCATGTAAACAGTTATCTTAATCCAATTTTGTAGGGTCAGCAGCTTCAACAGACTGGTGGCAACTCTGTAGCTTCTGCTGTAAATTGAGCCTTGGACATAACCAGAAGCAAAGAGGTCCAAGCTTCAGTAAAGTTAGAAAAAACTTTGTAAGCAATTGTTAAATTCATGTAAACAGTTATCTTAATCCAATTTTGTAGGGTCAGCAGCTTCAACAGACTGGTGGCAACTCTGTAGCTTCTGCTGTAAATCGAGCCTTGGACATAACCAGAAGCAAAGAGGTCCAAGCTTCAGTAAAGTTAGAAAAAACTTTGTAAGCAATTGTTAAATTCATGTAAACAGTTATCTTAATCCAATTTTGTAGGTTCAGCAGCTTCAACAGACTGGTGGCAACTCTCTAGCTTCTCCTGTAAATCGAGCCTTGGACATAACCAGAAGCAAAGAGGTCCAAGCTTCAGTAAAGTTGGAAAAAACTTTGTAAGCAATTGTTAAATTTATGTAAACAGTTGTCTTAATCCAATTTTGTAGGGTCAGCAGCTTCAACAGACTGGTGGCAACTCTCTAGCTTCTGCTGTAAATTGAGCCTTGGACATAACCAGAAGCAAAGAGGTCCAAGCTCAGTAAAGTTGGAAAAAACTTTGTAAGCAATTGTTAAATTCATGTAAACAGTTATCTTAATCCAATTTTGTAGGTTCAGCAGCTTCAACAGACTGGTGGCAACTCTCTAGCTTCTCCTGTAAATCGAGCCTTGAACGAAACCACAAGCAAAGAGGTCCAAGCTTTAGTGAAGTTGGAAAAAACAGGGGAAAAGCTTTAAGCCCAACGTTATTGTATAAAGCATTGCTCCGTAAGACTTGTAAGTAATGAATTTGGAACAAAATATTGTCCTATCTGATCGGTTAAATCTGCAGTTAAATCTCATCTACAAGAAAGGAAAGATAATTCACGTCCTCGAGGCATTAGTGTTAGATAATTCTTCTAAAAAAGAAGTTGATCGAGCCCCGAGAAGTTTAAAACTCAATCAAAGAGAAGAAAGCGATCAAGACCAAATGCTTAACGATATTGTATGCATTTAATGCTTAAATATGATATATTTTATACTCAGATTTTGTTTGTAGTTGTTTTTCCTTTTTAATATAAGGCTTTTTTGTTTGAGGTCTTTGATGAACGTTTTTAAGGACCGTTTTATAATCGTTGCAATGGAACCGTGCCTTACCCGTTTCACTGGGACGAAATATGAATCGAAAAAAAAAACGTTTCAAAAGAGGTTTTTAAGGAACGTTTTATAATCGTCGCAACGCAACTGTGCTTGCCCGTTTCACTGAGACGAAATATGAACCGAAAAAAAAAACGTTACAAAAGAGGTTTTTAAGGAACGTTTTATAATTGTCGCAACTGAACCGTGCTTGCCCGTTTCACTGAGACGAAATATCAACCTAAAAAAACGTTACAAAAGAGGTTTAAGGAACGTTTTATAATCGTTGCAACTGAACCGTGCTTGCCCGTTGCACTGAGACGAAATATCAACCGAAAAAACACGTTTCAAAAGCACCGTGTAAAAACGTTTTTAAAACGTTCTTGTGCCCACTGGGGAGAGACGTAGTCGAATCAGCGGGTAGCCTTCAATTTTGCGCTGGTTAACCAGAAGTATGCAAAGCAGCAGTGCATGCTGCTAACAAAATCTTCTACGAAGAAGAAACGGACGGTGTACTGATTGATGCAAGCAATGCATTCAATTCAATGAATAGGCTATATCTGTGCTTCACTTGCTACATATCCGTAACTGTTATAATGCGCCTCCTCGCCTATTCATAGCGGGAGGTGAAAAGATCACATCTTCAGAAGGAACTCAGCCGTGACAACATACAAAGTCTTGTGGCCCAACTCGAAACACTGTCGGAAATTGCCAAGAATGAGCCTCAATCTCAATACTGGATTTTCCACTGGATTCCGCCACAAACTGACGTATCACATGAGGGTAATTCCGGATTTGGGTGAACACGTTGACTTACTTGACGAAATCATTGATCGCTCGTTTATACCATCAATTACGGGTGGTTACGTGTGCTCACCAGATGAGAGAAAACTACGAATCGAAGTTGGCAGACTATCAATTCCCGTTCTGAAAGACCTAGCGGAGGAACAGCGGAAAGACTTAATAAAGGCATGCAAGCAACTAACCAACAGTATTATCCAACAAGAGCGACTCTACACGATAAACGAAGCAGCACAGTTCTCAACGAAAATAGAGATCACCCATCGGAAACAATCACAACAAAAGGTTTCTCTTGAAGATGTTCGAACAAAGCTATCCGTTTGAGGAAACAAGAGCAAACGATATCGCGCAACTTAACCGAGCTTCCAGCTGGTTGAACGCAGTCCCGATGATACACGATAATCACTCTCGCAACAAACGTGAATTCTATCACGCGCGTTTGCATTACGATATCGCTGGCGACCAAAGTATCTTCTATCTGTCTGCGAGTGTGCCAAACAGTTTTCCGTGGATCATGCTTTATCGCGTGTAAAGGGTAGATTCGTTCATCAAAGACATGATGGACTGCGGGATGCTTTGGCCAAAGTCATCAACGATGTTTGTAATGACGTGACAACAACTTAATGAGGTTAACTGGCGAACAACAGTTTCAGCGATCTGCCAACATCGCAGCAAGAAGTTATTGTGTACGCGGTCAAAGGGCATCTTTTGACGTGAGAGTATTTCACCCATTCGATCATTCACGTAACCCGAAAGTTTCAGGTTTCTTTCAAAGGCAATGAAAACGAAAAGAAACGCCAGTACAACAAGTGAGTCATTGACGTTGAACACGGTTCTTTTACGCCACTCGTCTTTTCCACCATGGAAGGATGCGATCAGGAGGCTGTAATTTTTCTCAAGAATTTAGCCGAAAAACTTTCTGAGAAAAGGGACCTGTTTCGCAGATAATGCGGTGGTGCAAAATTTCCAGCATGCAAGTTCGATCGGCATCGGCAGTATTGTGTCTTAGAGGTCACGGACACTATTTAAAACCAATGATATGAATCGTGGAGATATTGAACTATCAATAAGGTTATAAAGTTATTTATGCTACGGCGGTACACTTTCCCAAAATTTATATAAAATAAAATTATGCTTATTTAATAGTGAATGGCGACCGATCATTGTTTTGTGCTTTAAAACCGGCGGATTATATAGGTTATATTACATTGAATTTCAACCGATCAAATTAAATTACTTTCGAAAGGTTGGAATGACAAGTGAGAACCAAGAAGCAGCCATAGCTGAAGACGATGATCCGTTAAAGAGTTACAAGACGAGATCGATTATCTCCGTTCTATTAAATCAGATCATTTTGCAGAGAACATGGATGCAGCTTCCTTGACTGATCTCGATGTAGGAGTTGCAGCTATAATACAACCTTCACCTACGAATGCTGAAATTATAGCAGAGCTATTAGGGAAGAGGGCAGTAGCGATGACGAAACAGTCATAGCTGAAGAGGGGGAAGATGAAGTGCCTTAAATAATAACGAGCTACTACAAGTTATCGAGATAGTGCAAAGACTCTCATTGTTCTCAGACTATCCAAACTTATGTAAATAATATAGAAAGTACACCAGAACTTCTCGACCAGAATTTTGTCGAGGAAAAACCGTCATTACAGACTTTTTCTAAGATTGTGTGAACACGTTTTATATTTAAGATAATATTTATATTTCGATAAAAACAAATTCCACTTTTCCTTAGCTTTATTTTTGATTTTACCTGAACTTCGGATAATTGGAACATTCGTTAATTGGAACAAATTATCTGGTGGCTTGAGTATATATATATATATTTTTAAAGGGAAATACACAGGAGAGGCAGGGCCTATGACTCAACACAACAGAGTCCTGTGTATTGGAAATGATGTTATTTAGGTCCTACCCTATCTCAATTCTTAACACGGAAACATGAAACAAATCCTCCTCCGGCATCACCTCTAGGAAAAAATAAACGATATAACGAAGGATCTAAATTTGTGGACATAGATTAAATTGTTCACAGTGGTTGATCCTTAGGGAAAATTAGAACGTCCCAAGAAGCAGGTGGTGCACCGTCACTGCCTACAAATACCATAGGAACCTCTTCATGATGCAGCATATTGTATCTGTGGCGATCTCCACCTTCTCGTAAAACCATCTTGATAATTGAAGGTTCACGACGTACATCATCCGCAGAATGATTTTCCGCATCTTCAACATCTGCCATGTTTCGAAAAGCTTCAGCAAAAGGACTCTCGCGATTTATGACATTTTGAAGCAACATCATCAGATCGTGGGGACAGTGATTGTTTTCAGAATTAGCCATTCTAAATTCAATAGATGCATTAGCTTCATATACATACAATTGAATATACAGAAGTAGCGAGTTATTTGGTCTCGATGTCCCAACACGATGACAAATTTGACCACATACCCTAAAACAATACGGACCTCTATTCTCTGGTGGTATCAGCTCCAAAGGAAGCAAACGATAATGCGGCATTATAGTTCTTAATAAACTTTGTTATCGCCTGTGCATGAAATAAATGCACACAGTTCTTGAGGGTGGTGAAAAGGGTTCTAAACTAACCTTAACAGAATGGTGACACAATAAATTTCTCTATTAAATTTTAATGCACCACAAAACTGACAAACCTGATTAAATGCTCCAAGATAATTAATTTCTGGAAGATCATTATCACGATAATATTGTGCAACAAAAATGTTCTACCATAGTGACGACTTTCTCTATTAGCAACAACATACCATAGCTCTTATTTGTCGCCTTCTATTAAGCTGGTCATCATGAACAAGAACAAACTGTCCTTTCAAAAAATTAACTCTAAACCCTATATTTGACATAAAAGCACAGTTTAAAAACAGATAGCTATCCTAGATTTTCGTTTCTTTCTTTTCTTTTCGTTTCCTGTGATGACGCGTGAATCAATCCCACAAGTTTAAGATTCTCAGTTACCATACGTTTCTTATCTACTGGTGAGTCATATAAAAGTCTGCAGTTTCAATTCAGAATTCATAACAGCACGTTGAGCTCCTTAATCCCCAAGGTGTGTGATGCCATATAAAACAGAATGAAACACGAATATATGAAAGTAAGTTTTAAATGTTGTTTTATTAACCATATGTTTTGGGGGAAAATTCAAGAATCCGTTTTGGTCAAACTTGTATGTTCGAATACCTAAAAGTATACAATGGGTTTCGTATAAACAATAACAAATAAAAACTAGTCATACCAATGATAACAAAATAACAAGAAATACAACAAAACAAGTCTAACATACAATAACTTCCTCTCGGTTTTCCCTTCAAATATCCAAGAGTCCAATGTTTTGTTGTCTGTTTATGAAAGGTACGCCATCTTTATTTACAAAAACAATACTTTTCCATCCGTGCGCCTGCGCGTTTGCGTGCAAGATAAACTGTAGTTTACGGACGGAAAGGAAACAGGATTTGCGGCGGCCGAGAAACGTAGTTTGTTACACCATATCTGTATATAAAGCAAACTTTACAATATTTCATATAAATATTAAAAGACTAAAATGCTTGGTTAAACCTCGGTAACGCTGCGAGGCTGAATTGTAACGGGGAAAGTGGTGAATGACTCCGTGAAGGAGAGAATATTTGCTGTTGCGGGACATGTGGTTGGGGATTATGTTGTTGAATTAGTGGTGGAAATTGCGCTTGGAAAATGACTTCTTGTAGTTTAAACTTCACCCATTGTTGGGAGTTTCGGATGATAATGCGCGTATTTCGTTCGCCACATGTTTTCCAAATACATCAAAAGAATCTTCTGGTGTAACATCTTGACACTTTTGCATGATATTCAACGCTCCATCCAAAGCGTAGTCTTCCTTGGATTTTTTAAATCTTTTATTTCCTAACGGTCTTTTAGTTGAAACTTAGGGCTCTGCTTTTCTGTTTTCTTGGTTCTGAGTAAGAAGCTTGTTGAATTTCTTCTTCTTCTATTGAATTTTCCTCAAAACTCATCCATTACACTTTCTGAGGTATTACTCTAAAATTAAAAAAAGAATGTGTTATATAGTTTAGGATTACATTTGTTTTAATCAAAATAATTAATGTTTTTAATTTTTTTAACGTTTTTTTTTTAGATTCCCAGCACTGGGGAAGAATGGGAGAGTGCTGCAGATGCATTCGAGGAACACTGGAACTTCCCCAATTGCATAGGAGCCATAGATGGAAAACATGTACTTGTGAAACATCCCATTAATTCAGGGTCGTTTTATTTTAACTACAAATCAACTTTTAGCACAGTACTATTGGCCTTGGTTGATGCAGACTACAAATTTTTGTACATATACGTTTGGTGTAAGAGAAGAGTTAGTGATGGCGGAGTTTATAGGAACTCTTCTCTCTCTGATGCCCTCGAAAATAACGAAGTAAATTGGCCAGAGAAAGATGACAGAGGTCTCCCGTTTGCTGTTGTTGCTGCTGATGACGCCTTTCCGTTAAAGTCCTATTATGAAACCGTATCCCTTTCGAAATTTAACAAAAGAAAAACGGATTTTTAATTACCGCTTGAGTCGAGCACACAGAGTTGTTGAAAATGCGTTTGGAATTTTAGCCAATCGTTTTAGAGTTTTTCTCTCGACAATGTCTGTTACACCACAAAATGCAGAAAAAAATTGTTTTAGCAAGTTGTGTGTTACATAATTTTTTTAGAACGGAATCACCTTTTCGTTACACATCTACGGGCACATGTGACAGGGAATGTGTTGAAACTGGAAAAATTAATGATAAGCAACATGAAAATATTGCAGGATGTCCAAATTAACAACTACCTCCGAACCATCACAGGTTGCCTCCGGCCTACCCCCGTTGACTGCCTCCCGGTCCTTGCAGGCATCATGCCGGCTTCGCTGAGGCGAGAAAAAGCAACATTATCCTTAAGCCGCAGAGCCCAAACTACCGATCATCTGCTGCACAATACCATCTCAGGGGTTGCAACTGCCCTTCGGCTAAAGTCTCGAAAACCCTTCAAGAAAGCGGCAGCACGTCTACTGAAAGATTCAAATGGCCGTCCAAACAGAGAATGGGTTGACGCTCGATGGAAAGAGGAGTGGTCCAGCAGCACATGACTACTCCGCAAACGAATATCCTTGCCTTCCCAAACTTTTCCGAACCTCGGCCGTAACAGAATAGTAACATGCAGGCTGAATCGCCTGCTATCGGGTGTTGGTCGTTTTGGCGTTGCAATGTTCTAATGTGGGCATAAGGCCAACGTATCCTGCGATTGTGGAGAATTCCAAACCGCAAATCACATCATCAAGGACTGCCCTATATACAAACCGCCGCATGACATCGAGGGCCTGGTCTCCCTGGATGCAGTCTCCAAAGATTGGCTGGCTAATGGGTAGACATATGAAGCGATAATTCGATTGGAAGCAATACGATAGAGACAGAGAGGATGTTGCAATTGCTTTCTGCCAGGGTCTGCCTGGATGTTTACTCAACACTTACCAGCTTACAGTGAGGTCGGTTTACTTTAGTAAGCACAATAGTCAGGGCCCGTATTCCAAGTGTCTGGCATATTTTAGAATACTTATGGAGCCCCAGGATAATTGCAAGAATTGAGACGTCGGTCGCGCGGCTTCTGTAAATAAATCTGAAAAGAATACCCCAAATTATTTTTTTTGGGCGCCCGAGAAAAAATCGTTGCTCGTCGCCAAAAAGGGGGAGGGGGCGCCCTGTGCCACTGCATATTACCGGCAACATAAATTGAAGTATAATATCACGCTGCTTGGTCAAGTACACGCAAAATCCAGTTAGATATTTTTGTGTTTTTTTGTCACACGAGAAAGTTATTTATCATAAACTTTAATAAAGTGTTTTATAAAATCCTTTCATTTCAAATTTCAAAACGTTCACCAACACTTTGGCCGCAGCTTACCGAACATTTCTGACAGAAATGACCTTTCTGACATTTAGAGCAAGTATTCGACATAGAAAGAGTTTTGTTAATGTTTTATTACGATGTCGAAAAGAAGATTTGAAGAAATCGGTGATATTCCACATCAACAACCCATGCTATTTCGTTTTCCGGTGTCACCGAAAATTTGAACTCCTCTAAATTATGACTCCCCAGTCAACATAAACTGGTTTAAATTGACTCCCCAGTTAAAATAAACTAGTAAATATTAACTCCCCAGTTATTTCAAACAAGAAAATTAAAAAGACTCCCTAGAGTTAATATTCCCTAGGAAAAAATGACTCCCTTATTATTATTATTATTATTATTAAAACTCTATTTATACAGGTTGATTCTAACCAACAAATGAATAAAATGTTGCTATCACAAGAGGACCTGTTGTAAAATAAAAAATAAAAAACCTAAGATATATATATATATATAAACTTTTAAAATCACTGGAAAAGAAGGTTACAAATTGAATATATAACAAAATAAAAAATAATTGAAAATAGCAAAGAGAAGAGAAGTAAAAGGTAAAAAAGGTTAGTAAGAAAGATAAAAAAGATTAGTACCAAACAAAATATATTTATAAATGAAGGAAAATAGGCAAGATATTCAGATGAGGCTAAAGCAAACTCAAAAAAACTTAGAAATCAAAATCTCTTATTTTTCGTTTAAAATTAATAAGCGATGTCTCACCAGCAATGCATGTTGGGACTTCGTTGAACACCTTTGAGCCAACAAATTCGAACGTTTTTCGACCATTTTCTGTCTTAACTTTAGGCAATTTCAGTTTTTTGTTGTTTCCACGTGTATTGTGTCCATGGGCTATTCTCTCGAATGAAGTTCTATGTTCAGGTCCTATCCCATTAATGCATTTGTAAACCTCGACAGCACAGAGTTGTGAACGAAGGGTCTTGATCGTTTTCCAATGGTCAGTGATTGAAGAGTAGTTGATGATGACTTTGGCTCTATCTTGAATATATTGGTATTTCTTTGCATGCGATTTAGCCATGTTGAGGAAGACGTTGTTGCAATAAAACATTATTGGTCGTATTATCGTTTGGTAGATTAAAGCTGCTGTTTGCGAGGAAATCCTGTGCCGTATTCGTTTAAGCAATTTGATTCTGCCAATTACATCGATTAAAGTTTTTGAAGTTTTTGTTATACGCGTTGAGGATTTAATTATCTGCTTTAGGCCATTAAGCTTTATTATAGTTTTCAAGTTTTTATGATCTTCTTTTTTATTGTAATCACAATTCATGTCCCCAGAGACTATTACTTCGCGTCCATCAATTAATGATTCACTTAGCATTTTGTCAAATTTTGATAAGAAATTTACCGTTCTATGATTTGACGAATCAGGGGGTCGGTACACAACAAATATTAGGAAAGATTTTGACTTTTTAACTGGAATTTCAATGCATAGAGTTTCAAGATCTTCACTTTCTAAATCCTCTCTTCT
Organism: Candelabrum cocksii; assembly: GCA_963930725.1. Classification (NCBI taxonomy): domain Eukaryota; kingdom Metazoa; phylum Cnidaria; class Hydrozoa; order Anthoathecata; family Candelabridae; genus Candelabrum; species Candelabrum cocksii. The sequence goes on from OZ005665.1 coordinate 7,536,446, forward strand.
GATATAATCAATATCCTGTCGAATGTAACATCCAACTCCGCCACCACGTCCAGTTTTCCTGTCTCTCCTTTCGAATGTGTACCCGTCTATGTGTACCTCACTGTCTGTTACTGTGTTGTTCAAGTGTGTTTCAGAAATTCCGAAAACATGAATATTTTTGCGACACTCATCTATCATAATCTGAAGTTTCTCAAAGTTTTTTATTAGGCCGTTGGTGTTCTGGTGGAAAATAAAAAATCCTCTCTGCCTAATAAACTTCTGTAGATTCGGATGTAAACTTTCTCGAGCTACGTCAGGTTCAGCTTGTTTACAATGGGAACAGTAGAATATTTCTCCGTTCTCTACAAGACAGTCTGTCAGACATTTCAGATGGTGCGTCGTTTGACATGCATAACATTTTTCCTGTGTTTGATTTTTACGAACAGTCTTTTGACATCCGCAACAAGAAGTTGGACCAGGATTAAGCTCAATGTCTCCACTTAAAATCAGTATAAAACACATTAGCGAAATATTTTTCAAAAGTTATGATTCTCATATTATGTTTATAAACCCATAATGACGAGTAATAAAACGAATCGACAGGTATATCAGGAAAGAGATTGTGATATATACCTTCTGAAGTAAGTGCCAATGAATCTGCATTACATAAAGTCGGCTTTTTCACGCAAAAAGTAACATATAACATCAAAACAAATTTCAAGAACACAAACGCGTCCGTCTTCATGGCTGCCAACTCTTAGTTTATTATGACTCCCTTTATAAAATTGTAACCATAAAAGAATTATAAATGTACATTCTTTTGCAGGTTGTCAAAAATGATTCTATGTTTATTAGAAATAACACTATATTTACGAAAATGAATTTTGCAAATCGTTACAATACAGGGTGGTATTGTTAAGGGTTGCATTTTCTCGGAAACACACTGAACAAAAATATGCTATGTTCGATTAAAATTTCATTGAGCAAACATATTAACATATTGGGGACTTTCATTAAACTTCAGGAATAGAAGATACTCAGTATTTTGTATTTTCCTCTGTGAAATAATATATGAAGATTAGATATAACAAAATATGAACTAAACTATAAAAACGTGTTAGAATTGGACATTCATCTTTAGAAACTTTGATTGTTCAAGATAATAATAATGACAATGTGAAAGCATATCTCTTCCACCATCAAAACATTCGAAAATAGATCTTAGTAAGAGGAATTCAATGCATGAATGAACGAAGTGAATTTATGTATGTATAGACTCTCGTGGCTGTGACCCGGAGGTCTAGTCCCTGGTTTGCCAGCCCACAGTGATAAGCTATGCAAGGCATGGGCGCTTACCCCCATGAGGTCAGAATACCTGCATACCATACGGCCGGTGTCGTTTAACAACGCGTAGAACAATGATGATGATAATGTATGTATAGAATTTTTAGACCAGCGTAAAAGCACGCTTTATATGTTCTTTTAGGGTCGATTGCGCAACTTTTCAGAAGTTTTGGGCAAAATCGTACTTCCAGTTTTTTATTCGCGAAAAACGTGTTTTTATAACAAACAAACATATTTTTTGGCTTTTATGACGTCATCTGACCAATAAATATGTATCACTTTAAATACATTCAAATATTGCGAAATAATCGTCGGCTCGTCACTCGTTGAATTCCTCGTTCTCCCCTGCACTTGGGTCAATTGAGGTTTTTTAGGGGAGTTATTATGAACTAAGAGGAGTCGTTATTTTCTAGTTTATTCCAACTCTAGGGGAGTTACTTTTCTCTGGTTTATTTGAACTAGGGGAGTTATTTTTCCAGGGAGTCAAAATAATCTGCTACACCGAAGCGAAAGTTTGGTAATACACAAGTTGTATCGAGAAAGTTCAACAAAGATTGTTTTGATAAGTTTCCGTGGCTTCACTACGATGAATCAAAGGATCGTACATTTTGCCACATTATGGCCTATAACAAGGAGCATGTGAACACTGTGAATCACACAATCGAAGGAGCGTACGGTATGCTGGGTATACTTATTGGAAAGATGCCCTAGCCAGGAAATGAGGTTTTGCTAAGCATGAACAATCAAATTGCCATAAACATGCTGTCGCTTCGATCGTTACAATACCCCAGCCGATAAGGGATGTTGGGGAGCTACTTAATGAAAAGCACGCTAAAGAAAAAGATGTTGCTCGACGATCGCAGTTGACAATTTTGTCAAATGTTCCATTTTTAGCACATCAGGCATTACCTTTGCGTGGTGATGGTAAAGGTGAGCCAAACTCAAATTTTAATCAATTGTACCAATTAAATTTGGCCGCACCAATTGGAAATAGCTTCCGCCGGGCCTGTCTGACCTTTAATATGGCTGCTTTTACATCCCATAAACAATCGTGTTTCTCCCAATCTTCAATAAAATCTTCAACTGAATCTTTTTGGCTGCCATATTTGTTTTTAATCGTAATGTTCTTCGTAAACATTGTTATTGGCATATGTTCATTCATTATTCTTGTTATTTCTTTCAAATTACATTGAGCATTACGATGTCGCTTTCTGATTGGTTAATTTCTCTCATACAAGTTGTAGGAGATAGAACATGTCCAGTCTTTTAAAAGTTGTATCATACAAGTTGTAATACAGAAAGTTAGCCCGATTTTGCCATCATACACGCTCAGATTGGTTATATAATACAAATCTCATCATACAAATTGGAGCGTGTAAGACCGGCTTTAGATAAAACTATTTATTAAAGAAAATCGTTCAAAAATGAGTGGGTCATACTGATGCGGGCATAAGAAATATGAAGCTTTGTTATGCTGACGTCGCAATGCTCACAACGAGCTGGTTTAAAAGTGTAATTCTCACAGAAGTTATTTGTTAAAACGAGAAAAGAATGTTCAAAAACAGTAAAGAAACAACAATAAAAGAACGGGTAGATAACAAAAAATCTGGGAACTATTAATTAAGAACTACAATTGTAAAGCGGGCACAGTTAAACAAAATTGAACAGAATCAATTCCTTTATTCCCACCAGAAAATCTTGTTTGTGAGAAAAAGCCAATAATCTAGCTTACATTGCTTGTAGGTGGAAATATTTATCTCTATGTATTCAAGCTTATTAGATTTACCGTGGATAATAATTTGGCGATTAATGTATTGTTAAAGAGTTATTTCATCAAACACACTGTTCAACGGCAATCAACATCTGGTTTGGATTTTACGTTGTTTTTCGAAATGAAATTGCTTTGTTGAGAGCATAAAAGTTGAACATATTAATAATTGTATGAACATTGATGACATCACGACGACCGATCAAACAAATCGGTTTTTATTTATCTTTTCTATTTAAACAAAAATAAGTACACGATGAAATAAACATATGCTTTTGGTGTTATACCTCTGCGTTTAACGATTACAAATTAAATAGGCGGACAGCTGGAAATTATGATCAATAAAACGTATATAAATTTTTAACGGCCTAACGTCTTTAAACGCGCGTATAGCCTTATATCACTGCATATAAGTGCAATCCACAACGGTATTATATGAAACGGAAAATTGGTTCGCAGATTTCTATTTATCTCACGAATGAATGAAAGTGGCGTGCAGCCGATGTTTTTTTATTGTGGAGGGTTTCATTTCACAATTGGAATCTGAACATGCACAGTGTCTCCATTCATAGATTTTTTATTGTTGTTCTTGAACAATGAAAGCTGGTAAAAAGGTTTTCGTGACAAATGAAGAGTTGCTGATGAAATTGTTTTTTTCGCAAATGGTAGTGACGAGCGTGATTATTTTTCTTCATCTATTTTTGTTTGTCTTCACATTATTTTTCTCTAGAAATTAGAACTGTATCAACTTAATTACATTCTTACATTACACCTCGCCCATATGTCTGTCATTATTCAATTTATTGAAAAATAATAGTATTGCATTATATAAATATTTCCCCGCCCTTTTTCTGAAGATCTTTATCTAAGAACTTTTAGAAAATTGTGCGCTTTCATTGTGCGAAACGTTTCATTTGTTTTTAAAAGATTCCCGTTTAGAAATGAAACCCTGCGTTTGGTTCGCATCCACATGTGACGTATTTAGATGCTTTGGTCAAATTTTCTGCTTCTGTCTGGAAAAATTACTGTTTTGAATTAAACCTTTGCATATAATGAATGCGTTTAAAGAGAGGCTTTTCAAGGATGAGGAAAAATATATGTATTTTGTTTCATCTGCAGTATTAAAATTAACACTTGAGATCCTGTGTGAATAAAAATATGACTTTGTATAGTAAATATTTAACGTTGTGGGAAATTGATAACTAGATGTTAAATTAACTTTTTAAACATTGTTATTAAATCAGCAATAAAAATGGTCCTTTATTTGATGTGGAAAAACTGTTTGTAAGCAAACAAAACAAAGTTATTTAAAATCGAAAATATGAAATCAAAAGGATATAGATTTGAAGAGTGATGATCAATAACAGGACCTGTAAGTTCCCTTTCGATGCTGGCTTTCATGTCACATCGTCAGTTGTGGCGCTAATTATAGTCGCAATAAATGGACTTGTCCTGCATCTGTTCACTACCAACCGGTTGTTGCGAAGCTCAAAAGGAAATTTTATTTTATTCAGTCTAGCGGTGAACGACTTACTCACTGGCATCACTGTCTTGTTGCATTTGACGCCCTACTACTACTTTCTGGCGGATCAGTGTACGATGGAGAATCAAAGACACTTCATCTGGTTTATTAAAATTTCTTACGCTCTCTCTAATGTATGCATGTTCAGTTCAGTTGGACACATCATCGTTTTATCGGTTGATCGTTTGATAGCTGTGAAACGTGCTTTACGCTACTATAAATTGGTTACAAAGTGTCGACTTTGCTTTGTTATTGTTATAATTTGGTCAGTAAGTGTTTTGTTCTCGGTTGTTGAACTCCCATTTATCGGGAAGAAAAATTTTAAAGATTGGCGGAGCACGTATTGTCTTGTAACAGCGGTGTTGTTTGCGGCCCTGCCCAGCTTAATCCTGTCATTCCTTTACGCTATTATGCTGCAAGCAATACGCGAGCTCATTAAACACTGTCCAATAAAGTTGTATGAAAAACGAAAGAAGTTTATCAAAGAACGAAAACATATTCTTATGTATATGGCTTTATTCGTGTCTTTTTTACTCTTCTGTTTACCACTTTGGGCGATACGTCTTATGATGGCCTTCAATATGCCGGTGTCTGATTGGGTGAAGAAGATGTTTTTTTTGGTGCGATATTTTATTTCCATTGCAAACCCCCTGATGTACACGTTCTATAAACGCGATTTCAGAAGGGTCTCCCGAAGAACATTAACAAACAGTGAAGCTATGAAGCTTTTACACATCACCAACAAGTAGTAACGCATAAAAATACGATTTACGCTTTGTGAGAATACATTACTGCTAAATTTATGTGTAGAAGATATTATGTAATATAGTTATTGTTTTCTTTAATGCGGTGATGGAAATATTCAACTTACACTTTGTTATTTATAGTCACTATGTGATTGAACATCTTTACTGCAAATGTGTTCACATATTCACTTTTGTTTAGATTGTGCCATGTTATTTAGATACCTATGCAATCTTACAACTCAAAAATAGTGTTCTAGTGTTTATCAATCTCGTTATTTAAATTCATTATCATTATCAGTAATTGCAAGTTTTACTGAATAAGGAAATTTTCTCAATCGTGACGTAAAATAATTGAGTTTAGAAAGAATATATAAACAATAGACGAACCCCTATTGCCATGGTGCATAACTTTATTTATTCAGTCTGAGTTATAAAAGTATTATTAAAATCCGATTTCGACCAACATTGCATAAGGATTTTTTGTCACTTTTTCGTTGCCTTTTTTTGTTTCCAGTCTTACTTGAACAAATCTTCATTAGACTTTCATTTCGATTGTATTTTCTTTTCTTTCTTTACGTGAAAATTAATCTCGTCGTCCAACCATATGGTCTTTGATTTCGAGAGCAAATGCTCGAAAGGATTCAGAGAGAAAAGTGTATAGATTAGGGGGTGGCTAAACATTGCGAAATCAACGTGAAAATCATCGAGTGTATATTTAATCACGGGTGTTTATTTCTTCAGTCTATAGACATTTAGGAAATTTGATTATTTAATTAATTAGCGGATCAACAAAAACAAGCAACAATTTTCTCTAGAGATTTCACGTTCAACAACAAGTCTGCTTTATGGCACAAAGACTTCATCTCTATAGGACTGAAAGGTCTGTTAAAGCATTCTTACGAAAACTTTCTTCAAGTTACAAAAAAGGAAGTGTTCACTAATGTAATCAATTTTAGAACTAAACACTAACAGTACAGGAAAGGCATACATGTAACGCCTTTATTCATGATTATAATTTTTACTTGATGTAAAGTGTAACAAATATCATCATCGTATAATTGAATGCTTCCCTTGATCTGTCATTACTTACTTCTATAAATTTTACTTTCTTCTTTGGTGAATTAGCTGGCATACACACAGTAGTTGGAAAGCCGCGAAATTTGGCGATGATTGCCATAATTACCAGCTGCCATGGTGACAAGACGTCTGCAGTTTTGACGGTATTCTTCTGACAAATACAGAAACTGGTTGATCACTCCTCTTACAATCCTAAAAATTCTGATACTTGAATGGTGAACAATTGTCTACCATTCAAAATAAGACCACCCAGCTAATATTATATAAATATATATATATTTCGACAAAACTTAAATGTTTTTAATGTTTTGGAATGGTCTCATGCCATTCATCATTTTTTAAATTTTACATATATAGTAAAGTAGCCTAATCATCAAACACTTTTGCAAAAATCCGGAATTTGTCAATTAAGTAAATTTATAAATTAGTTAAGTATCATTCAGATTCAAGCTTTGCGCGTCCAATTGAATTAAATCAAAGTGTAACTTACTTATTCCAAATTCGTTCCCCGTATTAAGAAACCCATGATTATTTCAAATTTATTCAAACTCTTTCATCTTTATATTTCACCCTCTTTCGACCACACATTTTTAACTATCTATTGTTTTTTGTTCTTTTGGAAGTCACCAAAACGCAAGTCTATGAAAGCCACTTAAATGCAAGGGGTTATATATTTAATTGGATCTACTCAATTCCTGGACCCGCAAAGCACAGATATTTGTTTAAGGTCAAAGGTCAATTCTTACCCTAAAAATCTTAATCATACAAACTAATATAAGCCACTAGGACCCGACTGGGAGTCGAGACAGGGAAGACCACTGTGCCACTACCACCTTTTATTTTATATGACCCGGGTATGTTATGAATGAAAAAACAACAACAACAATTATATATATTATATATATATATATAATTACAATGCTAAAACTATTAATAAAACCATTTAAAATGAAAAAGTTGTCATGAAAAATAGAATACAGATTCCCAGCATCCAGAATTAGGGAGTTATTAAGCCGTATGTGTACGACCGGGATCATTGGAATGTACTTCGTGAAATGAAAAAGCAAAACACAGCTTTATCGTTAAATATGCACATTGATTTGTTTCACTAACAGTAGCAGATTACACTTTATATATTATATAATTTATAATATTTATTTAAACAACCTCAACAATTTTGAAACTTCATACATAAAACCATAGACTATTCTAGTCCGTAGCCTATTATGAACCAGTTGGTAATTAAAATATACATATAATTTTCCAGCATAAACGCAAAAAAAACAACAAAGAAATAGCTGGAAAAGATAATATGTTTTATCGTGGGATTTCTGAAAGCATGGTTAATCTAGTAAAATATGTGTGACCTTATAATTCTTACATTTAGCGTTACGACAGAGTCAGAAGAGGACATTAGTGTACCAAAACCACAAGATCAAAGATCACGTAATATTTTTTTTCTTTTGGTGTTGTATTAATATGATCAGAGTGGAACCTATCGCACGATGACAAAAATGGCTTGTCTTTGTTCTACACAATAACTTGTTTACTTTTTAATAGATGGCTGACTGCCTTTTGCCAAAGGTCGAGGTAAACAAAAACATTCAATAAAGTGAATGAGATTTCTAAACTTAGCAAAATATATATTATCATAGACATGAAATATTTCAATTACCGAGGAATGCTTCCGTCTGGGAAAAGTTAAAATTGCCTGATTTTGCACATGCTCTTAATTATTATGCATATAATAATATTAATGTGTTTTTTTATATAGAAACAAAGAAGAGAGAACCTACAGCTCAGGGCCGTAAATGTGACAAAATTATTAGGGGGGCTTATGAATAGCAATGGCTAGGGTAAATAGTGACTACCATGGTTGGTGCCGAGAGGCCAGAAAATTTTGAAAATTTAAGACCCCCAAATTGATTAAAAAGCTACTCAAATTCTGAAATTTCTTATAGGGATTCCTGCACAAAACAAAAGTTGATCTGTAGTTGGAGAACTGTAAATCATTGGGGGGGGGGGGGTCAGCCCCCGTAGCCCCCCAGCAATTACGGCCCTGCAGCTTATGACAGATTCTATTCAAGTGTTGCTGTAAGATTGTTTTAACTGAAACTTTCTTATAGTAAAATAAATAAATATAGCGATTATTTTTTCATTTGGGTATGCGGGCATTTAACATCTTTGACCTCATGGAAATAAGAATCCATGCCCTTGGTTTTATAGCTAGAGCAAAAAGATCTGCTCTATCTCATCAGATGATTATATAAGTTGGGTGTGGTAGTTTGTCTCTCCCTCCAATACAAAAACTTTGACAATGCTGCTACTTTATAGATCGATTCAGTAAACTATTTTTAGTATTGAGGTTTATATTGCAAAAGTAAATGTTAAAATCTTTAAAGTTTATTTCACTTTTACAGCCAAACATATGGAAATAAGTTTCATCGAACGTCTGTAGCTCTTCTGAAACTCTGGCCAAAACCAGCAAAGCTGTTTCAGCCTATTGGAAATCATTAACAGAAGACGAGAAGAAGGTAGAACTATATTTTTATTATTTAGTAATTCTTCAATGAAAACAAATATTTTGTTACCCATATATTAACACAATTTCCGTTCATAATATCTTCCCTGCAAAAACATAGCTGAAATCTTTTCATCTTAAAATTGAGATTTAATTTCGTTATGATCAAAATAAGGTACGTTTAATTTGGTCTTTTTATAAAACAATGTTTTATTAAAAAAAATTACAATATGGCTACCTTTTTGTTTAGGAATGGAAGTTCCACTACGGAACTTTTTTGCAAGTCTTGTCTGAGGAACAACTTCAAAAGAGTCAAGGATTTACGTTATCACGAAAAGCAATGTGGTTCTCAAAAATGCCCTAGTTGTGACTTCGAATGTGGTTCAAAGGCCCTGATGACCGAACATGTTGCTGTTCATGAAAAAATATTTGAGTGTGAAATCTGCAGCAAGTGCTTCAGTAAATCTTTTAAATTAAAAAGACATAAACTACTCACACCAGTGAAACAAATATTTTTAAATGTAAGCACTGTAGTAATACATTTACTTTAAAACAAAACTTGTCGCGATATATAAAAAAACAACTTTAATTTGTAAAATATTATGGAAATAGGTATATTGCATTACTGTTGTACGATGTTTTTAGTCTTACTCTTTGACTGATTCAATATTGTTCAGTGTTTTTTTCGTAGATGCGTGTTTTTGTTGACATCGATCGTCCAGCTTTTTTTGATCATCGTTATCAGTGTCAAGAACTCTATCGTGTAGACCTTCATAATATTCTATGGGCGCTGATTTTCCTATCGCAACTTCTGCAAAGTGCTGACGGGATTTCTTTTCAAATAATGGTAAAAAGTTGGTGGAATTGGCAAACATTTTAACCCACAGCGTATATTGGTGTTTACAAGGAGATCCATTGAGTCCAGTTACACATTGACAAAAACCAGTGTCCATTTCTACCATATAACGAGATGTTGTTGAGAAGCTGCTTACAAGGAAGATGTTGTTACCAAGATTCACTAAACTTTCCAAAATAGCTGTAATCTCTTCCTCGTTTGGAACTTCATAACCGATTGCAGTTCCTTTGGTTTTGGTACTAAATTAAATCTTCGGCTGTAAATGCCTGAAAGTATTAAAATGCTATCTTAGTTTAACAGAATCTACAAATAAAAACATATGATCCCTTGACTTTGAAACCAGAGACAAAATATTTTTTACATTTTGTTTGTGATATTCAAAGGAGCTAACAGTATCAACTGATTCCTATCAGAATATTTAATTACCGAATTCTATATGTCTAAATATTTTCGATTTTAAGATTCAGCATATATATCTTTAATAAACTAAAATATACATACCATCAAATTTCCCAACTGAAACCGAAAGAAGCTTGTTTTTGCAGTGCTTTTCGAAATCGGTTGTAAATTTATCGAGAAGACCAACAACGTTTATTTCTGTCTATTCAGCATTTCATCTTACATAACAAGGAATTGTGATTCACAAAAATTGTTTGTGTTTTTGCCTCTCATCGGCCAGTCTTGTCGAAAACATAATGCCCACATAACTCTTTCTTTATAAACGTCTCTTATATACTTGAGGTAATTGGGGTATTTTGATGCGGTAGAATCCTGTTGGAGGGTTTCAAAGCATTCATCCATTTCTTGCTCAGAGTGACTGTATAAGATTGTTTTAAACTAGCAAACAGTGGTGGACGATGTTTTAGCTGGATATGGTGGTTTTTATCATGAAGCCATCTCCAAACTTGTTGTAAAACATGGAATGCACACAACGCTATTTTTATTTTTGGCCATGTTCGTCTGACTGCAGTGTGATGCTCGTCGCAGTTGTCAGTCATCTTCACTTCTGGACCTTGATCACCAGAACCCCAGAATGCATCTTCAGGAAGATGATTCTTGAACAGAGAAAGTGCATCAATTAGCGCTTCTGTTTTTTCGCCGCTTGTTATAATAATACCAAGAGGCAAAGCTCCAACAACACTGTGAGTTACCATCAAGAATACCCTAAGATTAAATTCTTCCATGTTCCCTGAAGAATCGAAGAAAACCAACTCGTGTGATTCTTTTGCCTAAAAAAAATTTGCGCACAAATGCAAGATTTCCGTGGTCAACTCAAATGAATTTTCCTACAAATATACTGTATACTTAGAAATCCACGTTCAGTTGTCTTATAATAATTGGGTTAGATTTAACAAACCGTGTGTAGGAGAATTTATATAAGACGAATCAGTAGGCTTATTCACTTTTTATCCCATATAGGCCAAGCATATAATGAAATTGTTCCAGAAGATAATATTGCTCGTGAGTTTTTTCTGAAAGCTATGCCATTGGCCATTAAGAATTACAATGGTTTTCACGAGACCAATAGATAGATGGCATTTTGAAAGTACAGAGGGTTATTTTTTGTCCTGGGGTATGACAATAAACTGCATCCAGCTGTGGCATTTTCTGATATCATCATGAATGTGGGAAAGTGAGGCTGCCCTTTACCACAGTTACCTCCGGGCTCCCCCTGGTCAGGGGACAGTACTCGTTCTAGCCCCCCTCTCTGGGTTACGAGCTGCTACAACCAGGATAGCAGGACATCTGTGGCGGGCTTCGACAAACAGATTCTCCGGTGCAGTTGTCACTGTGGATCGGCGGATAATCCATCATTGCGAGGATAACGGCAGCCAGCCCGAGTGCGGGAACGGCGGAAGCTCAGTCGCCGCAAAAGACCGAGTTGGGGCGACAGCCAGGACAGGCGGCCCTGCCAAACAACCTTGTTCCAATTATTATAGCTAGTCATACACCGGAATTTGTGATAGGCGGTGCCGGCAGACGTCGCATGCGTGTCGGTAACGTCTCGGGCTTGGCTGACTCTCGGGTGCGGGAGGCAGGGTCTGGCCATCGAAGCGAATCAAGCAAGCACCCGACCAAGACCAAGTTTAGAGCTGCCACGTGGGCTCACTGAAGAAGAAAGGTAGTGAGGTGGTGGAGGCGTTAACGCGGAGAAGAGTAGATGTGTGCGGAGTGCAAGAGCACAGATGGGTCGGTAGTCTAACTCCCAACCAGACACGCTGTATTAAAGGAAAGAACTCCTTATACAAGTTCTATTGGAGTGGAAACAGGGATGGCCTTGGCGGATCCGGAATCTTGCTGGCGGAGAAGTGGGTGGATAAAGTCTTTGAGGTCCAACGTATCTCGGACAGAATCATCCTCCTCAGGCTTGTTGTCGGCAAGGTGGTTTGCACCTATATCTCAGTGTATGCTCCGCAGGCCGGTTTGTCGGAGTTGCATAAAGAGTTTTTCTACGATCAACTGCAAAGTGTGGTCTCCAAGATCCCAGCTTCAGAGGTGCTATTCCCCTTGGGGGACTGGAATGGACATGTTGGCACAGAGAGCCGTGGTTACGAGGAAGTACATTGCAGCAAAGGTTACGGTGTTAGAAATGCGGAAGGCGAAAGATTGTTGGAGTTTGCTTTAGCGAATGATTTAATGGTTGGTAACACCCGTTTCAAGAAAAAAGAACCTCACCTGGTGACTTACCGCTCGGGTCATCACAGGTCACAGATCGATTACATTCTCTACCGAAAGAATTTCTGCAAGGCTGTTACTGATGTGAAAGTTATCCCATTTGAGGAGTGCGCCCAGCAGCACAACATGGTGGTATGCAACTTCAAAGTCCTTGTCCCCTCAGTGAAGAAGCGCAAGTTCACGTCACGTATCCGTACCTGGAAGCTCAAGGACTCTGTGACTAAATGCGAGTTCCAGGCAGCCTTCATGGAGAGGGTGGCTGCTGATAGTCCCAGCATTCATGTAAATGAGGTGGAGGCTATGTGGTCACGACTCAAGCTCCCGCTCCTAGAAGCAGCTACAGAGGTGTGTGGCCTTTCCAAAATCCATCAATGGAAGCACGAGGCCTGGTGGTGGGATGACTCGGTATATGACGCAGTGGAGTTTAAGCGGTCCCGTTTCAAAGCTTACAAGGCCCTTGAAAGAGCAGGCAAGACAACTGAAGCCAGGAAGGCCAAAGCTGTGTACTACGAGGCAAAACGTGTCGTCTGGCATGTTAAGTCGGAAGCAGAAAAGAAAATGTTTGCGAACATCTCTCCAAATGACGACAGCATCTACAAACTGGCCAAGCAGATGGTCAGGACCAATCAGGATGTCCTTGGCGATATATGTGTCAGGAACGACACTGGTGAGCTGTCACTCAGTGATGAGGAAAAGATGAGGGCGTGGGTCGAACACTACTCAGGTCTGCTCAATGTTGAGTTCGACTGGCCGAATGAACTTTTAGCCGATGTCCCCCCTGTGGAGGGTCCTCCTCCGCCTGTCACCACTGAGCTGGTCCGCAAGGCATTGGGGAAGATAAAATGTGGTAAAGCTGCTGGTCCCTCGGGCATCATTGCGGAGATGCTGAAAGCTGCCGGTGAAGAGTGTGTGGAGCTGGTGCGACGTATGGTGGAGGTAGTCTTCTGTACTGGTGGGATTCCTTAGGACTGGGAAGAGAGCTACATACTGAACCTCTATAAAGGGAAAGGTGACGCTCTCGACCGAAGTAACTACCGTGGCCTGAAGCTCACTGACCAAGTCATGAAGCTGGTGGAGCGTGTGCTTGTGAATTTCATCCGTCAGATGGTAGACATCGACTCGATGCAGTTTGGCTTTGTACCCGGCCGCAGCACTACAGATGCCATCTTTATCGTGCGCCAGCTCCAGGAGAAGTTCATTGCTGCTAATAGACTTCTATATCTCGCCTTTGTCGACCTGGAAAAGGCTTTCGACCGAGTCCCCAGGAAAGTCCTCTAGTGGGCCTTGAGAAAGCTAGGTGTGGAGGAGTGGGCAGTAAGTGTCATCCAGGGCATGTACAGCAATGCTAGAAGCCGTGTGAGAGTTAATGGTCAGCACAGTGAGGAATTCGGAGTTGGTGTGGGCGTACACCAGGGTTCTGTCCTCAGCCCTCTGCTCTTCATACTGGTGCTGGAGGCCCTGTCATGTGAGTTCCGCATTGGCGTGCCTTGGGAGCTACTCCATGCTGATGATCTGGTGGTCATCTCGGACTCCCTGGAGGACTGCATTGCTAAGCTGAAAGTTTGGAAACATGGAATGGAAGATAAAGGACTGAGGGTAAACATGAGGAAGACGAAGTTCATGGTGTCTGGACTCGGTCCGGATCTACTGCGGAAATCTGGAGCATTCCCTTGTGCTGTGTGTCAGAGTGGAGTTGGTGTCAACTCTATTGTGTGCTCTCAGTGCAAACTGTGGGTGCACAAAAAGTGTAGCGGCATACAAAGCAGACTATCAGCCGATCCGGATTGTATGTGTCCTAGGTGCTGTGGTTTGGCGCGCCCGGTGGATGGGAGACCGGTCACTCAAGTGGATCTCGATAGAGCCTCGCTCGATGTCGAAGCCAGTTTCTGCTATCTTGGCGACATGTTGAGTGCTGGTGGCGGATGTGAGCTCTCTATCATCACCAGATGCAGTATCGCCTGGGGGAAATTCAAGAAACTTCTGCCAATCTTAACTTCAAAGCATATATCTCTCCTCACCCGTGGTAAAGTGTTCACCATCTATGTTCGCTCTGCTCTACTGTATGGTAGTGAAACGTGGGCACCTACTGCCTCCGATCAACAGCGACTTCGTCGTAACGACAGAAGCATAGTACGCTGGATCTGTGGTGTTAAACCGCATGACAAAGTCTCCACCGCTGTCCTGTTCGGAATGCTGGGGGTCCAGGAGCTGTCAACAGTTCTACGCTCCAAGAGGCTGAGATGGTACGGCCATGTCGAACGCTCTACTTCCTGCATCAACACCGCCAGGAACATGGCGATTCCCAGCTCTAGAAGACGCGGGAGACTACGGAAAACTTGGTCGGAATGTATAAAGAACGATCTACAATTATGCAACCTGATTAGCATCGATCCGCTGGACAGAGTTGCATGGAGAACGGGTGTAAGACAATCAAGCCACCTGCTGCCTACCCCAGAAGCTGGGACCCCCGCAGCAGTATAATCAAAAATCTGGATCTAACTAACTATGACCGTTGTTTCATGACCGTTTTATGGTGAAAATAAAATTTATTTATATGGTGTAAATCACTCCTTATTATTATTTTTTTCCATTTTTATAAAAAATTAATCAAGCTAATTTTAGTTTGTGTCTATTCTCTATTCTGGTATTATAGAGAGAGAGCTGCAAACTGCAAAAATTCACACTAACCAACTAAGAGAATTCTCTGGTATTTAGGTTTTTATATTTCCTAGTGAATTCAAAAAAATTCTAATCAAAACTCCTATCATGCGGCTTTTTTGTTTTATATAATCAGGTTGGATTATATTTAAATGGTATGTCATTATGTCATAGTGTGTATAGTATGACAAAGCAAGTAATATTTTCGATTGATTTATTTATCTGGCTTCTGTTGTTTTTATTATTTGTATTAAAATAAAATTTCTTAACAAACGGAAAAAATCTCGGTAAAAAAATATTTTATTAAGTCTACTTACTAGCTTGTGAACTCTTTTCATAAGTGGTGTAACAATGACACAAATAAATGGAACTTGATCAGCTTCGAACTGTTGGAACTCTATTCAGAATTTTCTTGTTTGAGATTCTTTATTCTTTGTTCTAACGTTGCAAACATCTCTTTGAGGTTTTTGTTCCCATAGGACTCTCAAGTAAACAGCGAGTAAAGAAAGTTGAAGTCAATTCTGCTCTATCTGCAATTTTAGCATGGTATCCTAATTCGTTTTCAGACTCGCTGCGTATTTGACGCAACACTTCTCGGTAAGCAGCCCCAGGTAATAATCCGTCTTTGAAAAGTGACTTTATTCGATCTTTTAGCTAGGAAAAATAAAACATCAATAATTAGAAAATGAAATAGTTTATGTTCTGTCTGTCTTCATTTTCATAAAATACCATATGTTTGTAATCATGAATGGTAGGTGGAAAGAGTGTGATGATGATATTGAATAGATCAATTACCGAATAAAGAAAATATGACAAGAAATCGGATCGAAGATGAACTAAATATTACAAAATGAAAATTATCATAATTGAAAGATAATTATCAAAGATGGCAAACTTGCATGTAGATGCTAAAATACTAAAGTTTGACAGTTTACTTAGCTAAAAGTTTACCTCAGCAGGAATATCTTTAAAACTTAAAATGTGAAAGGCTGTAACGGAATGGTTGTGGTTCCATTCGACTGTAACTTCGGCGTTGAAACCATCGGATGGTTGTTTTGTTAGCAACTTTACACTCAACAATAAACGATAATTTGTGTTTTTGATACGTTTAGCAGGTGTAGCATAAAAAAATGCTTTCCAAGTCCTTAGTGTTTTCGTAGCGAGTATTGTGTTGACAACGGAAATACTTGACCAATTTGAACTTTGTTTCTCTCACTGTAGAAGCAGCTCAAAGTGTTTCGCCATTTTTTTGGCAGTACTTTTTTACAAAGTTGTCAATTCCTTCAACATCACCATCAATGTTACAAAGAACTGCAGCTTTAAATTTTGACGCTATCCCTCAACATATTTTGTTTTAAACTCGTTTTTTTGTAATGACATTACATCGCTCACTCTTTCATGCAACTCAGTTGTATTTTCTAAACCAGGGAACTGGTTAAATACATTTTGGACAGCTGTTTGAAGTTTGCTTGGTAAAGAAGCAGCCACGTTTTTTTTATAAACTCCTGTAAAACGACACGGAATATCAAAGATGCGTTGACCATTAAAGATGAGCTGAGCATTAAATACGCGTGACTTAGTAATTTTTGGGATGAGCTGACCGCTAGAGATGAGCTGACCACTAAAGATGAGCTGACCGTCTACGGAAAAAAAATGCGCAACAAAATATATTCCGTTTGTTAGCAATTCATGAAGTCGAAATTTTAATGAGTAAAGTACGGCGTTTTTATGATATTTCTAACGTCGGTTTTCCAAAGAATATTTTGAGAATAAAACCAATAAATTATAAATTGTCGTAATAGGCCTAATCAAAACAACAAGCACGTGACTTCATTACCCCGGAAAACCAGCCATTGTGGTCAGGTTAAAGACTTACGTAAGTAGCGGAAAATCAAACTGAAACTTATTTTATTAACTCATAATGGTTTGTGGAATATCAAACCAATAACGCGCACATGAGTGTTTTATCTTTCGCAAATAAATAATAAAACAATATCTTGGTGACGTCACACAACCGTATATCTTCGTAAAACTAAACGAAAATCTGCGAAATCGCGTTTCATGTGAGAATGACGGAAAATCTGCTAAAAACTCAAAATTGCAAGCGTCGATTCAATTCGAATAATATTTATTAAGTCTTTCACAACACCATAAAATTACAAGCTTTCTTTTGTTTCGGCAACAGAAAAATATATTTCAAATGCATTGTTCTTTCAAGAAGGACGTTCAACCAATTGGATCAAATCCTTTTCTATTTTAACGTTTTTGTAACCGATGCGTTTCTTGAGGGCTGAACGAAAATCCCGTTTGTAGAATGCATAGAGCAAAGGATTGGCAATGGAAAGGAAAAAACGGACCAGAAAAAATGTGTCGCGGAGCATCTCTGGTAGTTTCACACCAAACATGTACAATATTCTCAAGCTCCAAAGCGGTATGCAAAACAAAAGAAAAGAGCAAAACATGGCCAAATAAACCAGAATGTATTTTCTTTCCAAAATAAAATGTTCTTTTTTGCGGGTAGGGCAAGAGTCAATGATCCTTCGAATCAACCTTAACATAACAGCGTATAAGAATGAAAGGATAACGCTGGGCAGGACCGCAAACAGCACCGTTGTAAGAAGAAAATATCTTTTCCGCCAATCTTTTAAATCGTTCTTTCCTATAAGAGGAAGTTCGACAACCGAGAACAAAATACTTATTAACCAAATTATAACAATAACAAAGCAAAGTCGACACTTTGTAACCAATTTGTAGTAACGTAAAGCATGTTTCACAGCTATCAAACGATCAACCGATAAAACGATGATGTGTCCAACTGAACTGAACATGCATACATTAGAGAGAGCGTAAGAAATTTTAATAAACCAGATGAAGTGTCTTTGATTCTCCATCGTACACTGATCCGCCAGAAAGTAGTAGTAGGGCGTCAAATGCAAAAAGACAGTGATGCCAGTGAGTAAGTCGTTCACCGCCAGACTGAATAAAACAAAATTTCCTTTTGAGCTTCGCAACAACCGGTTGGTAGTGAAGAGGTATAACACAAGTCCGTTTACGGCAATTACTGTAGCTGCGACGAACAATGATACAATATGAAATGCAGGTCGAAAATGCAACTTGCAAACTTCGGAATTCGAGATATTCATATCCTTTAATTCTGATCAGTTTTCACCTTTAAAAACAACAACAGCACATGTAATTCATAGCCCAAAAATATTTCACAAAAACTACATCAACAACATATTTTTAGTTTTGATTAAAAACCGATAAAAAGGATCTAAACACTGGCAAAAAAAACTTGAATTGTACAATCGCTACATAAATTTTTAATATATTAGTTTGTTTGTTCCTCGTTTTTCTGTTTTGTTCATTTAATTTACTCATTTAATAGAATTTTTTCTTTTCCAATATTCTTGAAAACTAATGATCGTCTAGACACGTTACGGATGTGAGTCTTTTGCAAAAGGACAATTAATAATGAATTAAAACTAGTTAGGTGCTATTCTTGTCTCTATAAATGTTGGGTTTGTCTTTACACAATCAGTTTACAATTCGTTTTATTGTTTGTTTCCATTTTCCTCGAATATCACATCACATTCGTATGTTTTCGCTATAGGAGTTTTCTCATTTCACCTGCAGAATGTTATTTTGTTGTACAAAGCAAAGCTGTTTCTATTCAAATAGGATTCTGTATATATGATGTTTACGTTGATGAATCAATCTAATTCTTACATGAGCTAAACCTCATTTTTTCAAAATCATCGGGAGTTTCCGTGCTACATGCGTCAAGAATTTCTACTGACCAGAACGAAAAACAAAGAAAAAAACATCTGAAGATGAAAAAGTTGCTTTAAAGATGTCTTCTTACGTACCTGTGCGGTTCATATACTTTCAAAAACATTTTCCAACTGCTGTTAAAGTTCTATACAAAGATGAAGCTGGCATACTTGGAATTAATTATTCATGGGTCACAGCTGGGATACATCGTTGTCCATCTTATGATGCATGTTACTTTTTCGTTGCCCGAAATTACGTTAACGTAATCATAAATAGCGTTACAATTATAACGTTGTGATAGCATTGCGAGGATGTTGGATTATAAGCATCAATATAATTCAGTTTAGAACGTACACTCATTTCTTTAATTATAGGAATGCCCAGCTAGATTCAAGATGCTTATCGAATCAGGGGTTGTGAGTTTCTTAATTCGTATATAATTTTTTCGAATTGAGCCTTACTTATATGTTCACTCGATTAAAGATGCTTTGCACACTGAACCACATTTAAAGTGAATCCAAACGCAGCTAGTTTTCTTTGGCGTTTCAATGTGATTCTTTTTAAAAAATCGACTTTGTTGCTGATACAGAAGAAGATTTTCCGGTGGGGTACTCCAACAACAATTTTTGATAGAACTAACCAAGTTTTAGTATTGGTATGGCCTACTATAACTACACGGCCGGTGTAGCGTGCTGAGAGGTGTAACCTAGTGCGCATGTTTAAACGATGCTTTTAAAAATGGTAGATTTTTCAAAAAAAGTTGCGATCTTATAAATCCAATCAGTCTCGACCAATGATATAGAGAAAAAACACTAGATGTCTAACTCGCCGTAAATAAGTGAGACAAATCCAAAGCAAATTTATTCTAGTTTTATTTATAGTTTAAGTATTTATATATTTAAGACTGTAATTAGTCTTGATTTTGAATCGAACTGTGAAGGATAAAACAAAAATATAAACAGTAAACTCCAAATAAACCACAGTTCCCAACACATTTTAACCAGCCAGCGCTGTTTTTTGCTTCGCGTACTAGGCGAGGAAAAAATAGCGAGTTAGACAACTAGCGTTTTTTCTCTATATCATTGGTCTCGACATTGATGGAATATATTATGTAATTTCAAGACCCGATGTAAGAAGTTGTCAAGAGTTACGCTTTTTAACTGCTTGAATAAAGAAAAAATTGGAGTAAATGAATGAAAATAAATATATTGCATAAATATATAACCGTGAATGGTAAATCTTAAACATCAATATCCAGTTTTTGTGATGACCATTTCATATTTTTCTTTTATTATGGCTTTATATAAATCATATATTTCATGTTAATCTTTTATGAAGGACGGTAGCCATTTTTGTTATATTTATCACAGAATGGCTTTCATGGGAGTAAATTTTGTATTAGTTTGCTTGTAAAATTGATTGTGCTGAGATTGTAAAATTTGCATTTTTGGCTGTACTGAGAGTGTAAATGTTTTATTTTTGGCTGTGCTGAGATTGTCATTTTTGGCTGTGATGGGATTGGGAAATTACAATTTTACAGCTCTTACAACTACAATTTTATTACAATTTTTACAGAAATAAAAATAAGCAATATATACATTCCAAGTATTATAAATGAGAACATACAAAATTACTGACAGTTTTTACAAAAGAAAGGAATGTCTGGAAGCACCACACGTGGGACACGCTCGCACCCACGATGAAACCAACCGCTGCACCCAGAACACTCGATCAGGAAGTGTGGCTTGGTGTGAATGGTGACAATAAATGGGTACATGTTCTGTTTTTGAGGGTTTGATCTATCGGCTTTGGGAAGAAATTGTCGGGAAAAGAGTCAGTTTATCTTTGCGGATGCACTCCATCAAGTGAACTCGCATGAGTTCTTGCGATCAGTCGCATCGCTCAGGAACCCGTCCGTTACAGAGACAGGTGGCCACAGCTAGAGCAAATAGTCCACATTCAGAACCCCCTCATTGTTTTTTATGTAAATCCAGTTTACTGTCATTTGTCCTGATGTCAGTTGAAGTAGGCAAGCCAGCTGTTTGAGCAACTTGTCTTTGTGGGTCGGTAAAGCGTTTTTGTACAGAGAGTCATATGTGTTTACGGAGTCCTTGTCACATCCCACGTTGCTAACTGTAATCTAATGAGCGCCACCCATATTGAGTATCTGAACGAAGTCCTGCCCAGTGTCCACCCATCGGGTTGCTGTGGTACTGGTGGAGCACCTCAATTGCAAGGTCAACGCTGGTGATGACCTTCTTCTTGAACTCTCCCTTGCTTCCAACGTAGAACAGCTCTTTTGCTGGAATTCAATATAGATTTTATAATACAACTTCAAATCAAGTTTATTTGAGGATTATTATTATTTGCATTTTATTTTTTTTATATTAAAATTAAATCTAATTTAACTTTAACTTTATCACCTATTGATAACTTGTATCTAGATTTGTATTGAAAGAGTGTAGTATTGCATACATATACAAGTATCGTATGGTGCATAATATCATATTTAAAGCTGATGTTTATCACCACATGTTGATGTACATGTCAAGTTGAACATATCAATGTAGCAAACAATATGCATGTATATCAACTCGTGGGTAGTATAATAAGTTATAAGGCGGTAATACATTACTTACTTGTGCTATCCCATTGATCTAGACTAATTGGATTTAGATTTAACTTCTCAGTACACCTCTCAGCACGGTTACTCCTCAGCACGCTACACCGGATTGGAAAACGTTCAGTGTAAACGGAAGGCCTATCCGGTGTAACGTGCTGAGGAGTAACCGTGCTGAGATGTGTAATACTACCTAGTGCGCATGCTTGAACGATGATTTTAAAAATGGTAGTCGCAAAAAGTTGCGATCTTATAAATCCAATCAGTCTCGACATTGATGGAATATATTATGAAATTTCAAGACCCGATGTAAGAAGTTGTTAAGGAGTTGCGCTTTCTATTTGCTTGAATAAAGAAAAAATATGAGTAAATTTTGTATTAGTTTGCTTGTAAAATTTAGATTTTTGACTGTACTGGGAGTGTATAAATGTTTTATTTTTGGCTGTGCAGGGATTGTGCTCAGATTATCATTTTTGGCTGTGATGGGATTGGGAAATTAATCATAAACAATTGGGAAATATGGAGACAAGTAGTACTTGGTGTTCGTCCGAGGAATGACAATTTTTACAGCAATAAATTTATAAAGGTATATTCACAAATGAAATTACAATTATACAGAAATTGAAATAAACAATATATCAATCAATGTCCATAGCCAAGTGGGCTCATCCGCCCTTTGACAGGTCTTATTTTTCGTCCTGCTGGGTGTGCACACACCCTCCTCACCAGGACAAGCCTAATGGGTGTTTAGAACGTACATAAAATGCAACGGCGTTTACTAACACTACTTTTAATCTAATCAACACAACTTTAGTTACAACATTATATAGTGCGAGTCATTATCTAACTCATTAAACTTAACGATTCCCACGGCAGTTGGTTCACGAGTATTCTACACCCTCCTTCTAGCCAGGTGTATCCTGGCTATAAGTCTTCCTCGATCAGCCGCCTTGATCGATTCTTCACCCTCGTGCTTCTTCGCGGCCCCGGTTCATTGGGGTACTCCGAATCTTCGCATGGATGGTCCGTTCCTGGCTTGTCGGGCTTTGGCGGCAGCAGGACCGTCTGTGACCTGACGAACTTTCTGTTTCTCGTCAGGAGCCGCCCGCTTCTCGAAATGGCGACTCGACTTCTACTATCACCGCCCCTTCGCACCATTTCTTTGTGCGGGCATCGTATACGTATACATGTTGTCCGACCATGAAATCTTCGCTTGGCCGGGTGTGCCAATCAAAGAATCGTTTTGCCGCCTTCAGCGACCTTGCATTTCGTTCGTCAACTTCCCGTCGCGTTGACAACCACTTTGGGTCGAATGCCGATTTGTGCGCCGGCAACCGATCTTGCATTGGTTTGCCAAAAATCTTCTGCGCCGGCGTCAATCCGTCTCGTTCGGTTGGCGTGTTCCTGTATGCCAGTATTGATCGGTAGAATGCATCAACGTCCAAACCCCTTCCTTTCCATGCTGCCTGCAATAGCTTCTTCATGGATTTTACCGCCGATTCTGCCTTACCGTTTGACTGCGGATTCATGGGGCTTGATGTTCGATGTTCGATTTGCCAATCCTTCAGAAATTGGTTCATTTCAGCGCTCACTAGCTGAGGACCGTTGTCCGACTACAGTCTGTCCGGAACAGCTGTTCTTGAGAATTGCTCTTTGAGGCACCTGATTATCGCCGATGATGTAGTGTCCTTTCCGAGTGGAAATACTTCTGGCCAATCGCTGTAGCAACACACCGAGATGAGAAAATTGCGTCCAGCCACCGTACACATGTCCACTGCTACTTCCTGGAAGGGTTTCGATGGTCGTGTTTTTTGTTTTAGCGGTTCCAGGGGCTTACTAGGACGATGTTTCTGACAATATGCGCAACCCTCAATAAAGTTCTCGATATCTCGGCAATATCCGGGCCAGTACAATGTAGACTGTGCCTTTTCCTTGGTTCTTGTAACACCCTGATGGGCTTCGTGTAACCTGGCCAGCATGGTAGGCCGAAGGCCTCGGGGAACTAGCAGACGGCATCCAAGTAGTACGAGCCCATTGTCGATCGTTAGCTCGCGACGAACCGACCAATATTCCCTTGCAACACCGGCGAGAACGCCTTTTGAGTCAGGAAACCCTTCATTGACCAGCCTCCTAACCTCGCAGTATTCCTCGTCCTCATTAGCAAACCTTCGTATCTCGTTCAGTCGGAGGCTTTCAGCCCCTTCTTCGTCTACCCTTTTCTCAGCTAAAATCGTTCGGATTTCCATAATCGAGGCCGCGGTGATCTTTTCCCCGTCGTTGTGGACTCGTGTCATTGCGTGACTGGGCTCTACATCTGCAAGGTCATATCCATCCTCCTTTCCCGTAGGATATCGTGAGAGTGCATCGGCTGCCGTGTTCTTTGTTCCTTTAAGCCAAGTGGCATGTATGAAATACCCCGCCATTCGGCATCGCAATCTTTGCAGGCGTGGGTTTTCTATCTCGTCGAGGCGGTGACTGTTTATGATCGACACAATTGGGTTGTGATCGGTGATTATTTCTAGGTCGATACCAGCTATGTACTTGTCGAGCTTCTTGCATGCCCATGCCACGGCCAACATTTCCAACTCGATGACTGCGTACCGCGATTCTGATTTAGTAAGGAATCGCGACCCCACCTGAACCGTTTTCCAGGCTGCTTGTTGATCCGCTGGTCGTCGTTGCTGCAAAATGAATCCAATACCAATTCGAGATGCGTCCGTAAACATCCGGGTTTCGTTTTTCGGTGAATAGTAACCTAGATCGATTGATTCTGAAAGAAGCTTTTTTGCTGTCTCGAACGTCTGGGTGTGTCCTTCGTCCCAGAAGAACTCTCTTTTCGATGAGATCAGATCCCTTAATCGGTGCATAATCTCTGACTTCGCAAGAGGTGCCGCTACCTGGTTTATTAATCCAAAAAACGATCGAACGTCTGTTCTGTTCTTTGGCGTTGGAAAGTTGCTAATTGCTTCCGTCACTTCTTCGTGAATTTTGTAGCTTCCGGCAGACACCCTGTAGCCGGCGAACGCAACTTCTTCCTTGACGAACTGCATCTTCCTTCGGCACAATGTCACGCCTTTCTCTCGGCATCTTTGTAGTACGCCCTTGGTTCTGTCGACCGTCTGTTCGTACGTGTCGCCGTATACGAGAATGTCGTCTACTATTTTTACTACGTAATCGATGCCCCCTAGGGCTTCGTCCATTCTTCGGTTGTAGTGCTCACTGATTGAGCTGATTCCAAAAGGTGCCCTTTTGAATCGGAATCGGCCGTACGTAGTAATAAATGTTGTTAGATCTCGGCTTTCCTCGTCAAGTGGACATTGGTGATAGCCTTTTACTGCGTCTAACACCGTGAAGAACTTGGCTGTTGTCGAAATCGTAGCAACTGCCTCGGCTGGCGAGTTGCTCCAGTACCGTTCTCGTTTGACATATTTGTTCAATGGACTGAGATCAACATTCAACCTCACCTCGCCTGGATTTTTCTTCGGCGTGACTACAATTACGTGTACCCATTCCGTAGGGTGGTTCACTGGTTCTATTACATCGTTCGCTAACAATTCTTGAAGCACCTCGAGAAGTTTTTCTCGGAACGCAAATGGAACGGTTCGCGGTGAGCTGACTGCCACTGGTATTGCCCCCTTTTTTAGCTCTATTCGAAACATTTCTCCTGGCATTACCTTAATCTCGTCGGAAAATACGTCGCTGAACTCTCGTACTATCCGTTCTTCCGTAGCGTTCTTTGCGTCGATTGAGCTCATCAATGCCTCTGCGACTTGGGTCGGACCGTTTTCGATCATTTTCATCGAGTGTGGGTACTTTGGTGAGAGTATTCCAAACCGTTTCATCACTTTCCAACCGATCAGCACTGTCTTGACGCATGAGAATATGTGAAAGTTCGCTGTCGTCTGTCTTCCTTCGATAGTAATTTTTACGCCCTGCAGTTGTCCCAGCGGTTTGATTGTCCGACCGTTAAACCCCTTCGTTTGATATGGCGATTTAACGAGGTTCTTCTCAGTTAGTCCTAGCGCCTGAAGCAACTTTGGACCCCCCGCGCACAGATCCGCCCCAGAATCGGGAAGTATTTCTCCCTTTGCCATCCTGCCGTCGTATTCCACCGTTGCCCTGATTCGCGGAGCCGTCTCGACATCCGGGTCACCGTCTTGAAAGGTTTTGGCTACGTTTACACTCGCTGTAAAGCAACCCAGTCGAACAGTTGCGCTTTCAATCGAAGCGGGTTCTTTCTTCTGGTTGCAGACCGATGCAAACTGCCCGATTTTGCCGCAATTAAAACACTTCTTATTTTTGGCTCGGCAGGTCCCCTTTCGGCAACCTTCTCTTTTTCCGCACCACAGACATTTTGTCGTCGCTGGCTCGTGCAATATGTTCTCGTCTGTGGCTGCAGTGGCTCGTTGATTCTTCGTGGATCGATATGTACTTCGAGTCAAGTAGATCGTTGGATCATTTTGTGTTACGCTTGCTGCCCCATTTCTGGACGCCTCCTCAGCTTTCAACGCCGCCACTATCGTATCGAGCGATTTATTGTTAAGCTTTAGGACTTTTTGTTTGTCCTCCTTTCGGTTGAGTGCCTCCACCAATTGATCTTTCATTGCCTGTTCGTACTGATCGATCCGACTATCTGGTTCGAACTTACAGGATCTGGCCAGATTTCGCAGTGCTACGTACAAGTCGTCGATCCTTTCACCTTCCATTTGTTTTCGTTGCCGGAAACTTCGTCGCTCCATTGTAACGTTGATTGCTCCCCTGACGTAGTCTTCGAGCCTCTTAATTGCTTCGTCGACTGTCTCCTGATTCCCTGCAAGTCCAAATGAGCTGAGAATATCTTTGGACTCGCCACTCATGGCTTCCCAAAACAACATCATTTTCTCCTCTGGCGTGTCGTTGTATGCGCCACTAAGATGTAGGTAGTTGTTCCAACCCCTTCGGAAGTGTTCAAAAGTTTTCACCGACCTGTCGATGCCGAGGTCCAGCTTTGGTAAGTCGACATTGTGTCGTTTCGTTCGTGTTTCACTGGTTGCTCCCGTCTCGCTTCCCAAGGATTGTCTTGACTGCAGAATTTTTGTTACCGCTTCCACTGCCGCATTAGCTGCAATCGTTGCAATATCACTTCGTTCTTTTTCTCGCAGCGCCATGTTTAGAACGTACATAAAATGCAACGGCGTTTACTAACACTACTTTTAATCTAATCAACACAACTTTAGTTACAACATTATATAGTGCGAGTCATTATCTAACTCATTAAACTTAACGATTTCCACGGCAGTTGGTTCACCAGTATTCTACAATGGGGGAGCCGGTTTAGTCACTGACAACCCGACCATGAGACAGGTAGTCTACAAGTTTACATGGTACCTGTAACAGATCATCCAGACCAGACCTGATATGAAGCAATATATACATTCCAAGTATTATATACAAATGAGAACATAAAAAATTACTGACAGTTTTTACAAAAGAAAGGAATGTCTGGAAGCACCACACGTGGGACACGCTCGCACCCACGATGAAATCAACCGCTGCACCCAGAACACTGGATCAGAAAGCGTGGCTTGGTGTGAATGGGGTAGGGTTGTCTGCAGTGACATTAAATGAGTACATGTTCTGTTCTTGGAGGTTCAATGTGTCAGCTTTGGGAAGAAATTGTTGGGAAAAGAGTCAGTTTATCGTTGTGGATTCTGATTATACTCTATCAAGTTAACTCGCATGAGTTTCATGAGTTCTTGCGATCAGTCGCATCACTCAGGAACCCGTCTGTTACAGAGACTCAGGTGCCCACAGCCAGAGCAAACAGTCCACATTCAGAACCCCCTCATTGTTTTTTATGTAAATCCAGTTTACTGTCATTTTTCCTGGAATTCAATATATATAGATTTTATAATACAACTTCAAATCATGTTTATTTGAGGATTATATTTGCATTTTTTTTTATATATTAAAATTAAATCTAATTTAACTTTAACTTTATCACCTATTGATAACTTGTATCTAGACTTGTATTGAAAGAGTGTAATATTGCATTTATATACAAGTATCGTATGTGCATAATATCATATTTAAAGGTGATGTTTATCACCACATGTTGATGTACATGTCAAGTTCAACACATCAATGTAGCAAACAATATACATGTATATCAACTCGTGGATAGTATAAGTTATAAGGCGGTAATACATTACTTACTTGTGCTATCCCATTGAATACAAAAATAGTAGTCTAAATATGTTTTTATGGGCCTTGCATACTTACAGAAATATCTAAAAATGGTTACAAGTTTGATGAGGACAAAGAAACTATTTATATTACCTTTGTCACGTACAAAAGTAGTAGTAGTTTATTATGTTTGAATATACTTTAGAAAGTTTCTAAAGTATATTATATATATATAGCTAGCTAGCTATATAGCTACGATATTGGATATCAACACTTGATTTCACATATTCTTTAAATATAGCCAGCTAGCTACAAATAACTGTTAGTACGCTTAACAATTTCACCACGGTGGTATGTACCGAGGGTTAAAATAACCCAGTGCGCAATCGAAAGATTTACAATTTTCTGACCATATAAAATGTGTTTTTAAAAATTAGCAGTGAAAGAGATGAAAAAGTAGTCTGTAAATTAAATCATCAAAGCTCAGACCAATGATATATATATATCATTGGCTCAGACTGATTGGATTTAGACTTAACTTTTTATTACACCTCTCAGCACGGTTACTCCTCAGCACGCTACACCGGCATGGTTTCATACCGTTTTCATTTAAAAACGGCATAGTGTAAACGGGGCCTAATATTACCACACAAAAGAGTAGAACTCCATCAACTGCTTTTTAATCGATCGAATTTAATATATATTCGAATACGAATTTAATATGTTTCAAAGTAAAAATTTAAATAAAGATCTCAGCAGCCAATCAGATTTATTCGAATATTTTCGATCAAAAAATTTCGTCACGTGAAGAACAAACAGTCTTTTAATTGGTGTATTATAACGCAGCTAGCTTCTATTTTAAAATGGCCACGGAAAACGTGAACGATGAAGAAAACGTGGAAGCTAAAGAAAAAAATCAAGCCGGTGCTCTTGGGTTTTTATCTGTTCACGATTTCATTCAAAATGTTTTGAAAAACATTGTGGAAGTAACCCAAAATAGCAACAATTTATCAACAACTTCAGACAACTACAGTTACTTGTTAAGTTTCCCAGTATTTTCTGAATATCGCTCGGAGGAAGGAAACCGCATTTTAGACAATGTTGGTGAGCTCCTTAGACATCAAGGTGTACAATGTGGTTGGGCATATGGGAAAAACGTTGACATGGATGAGCGTTTTGAAAGATTAATTGATGCTAATGATATTATTTTTGAATCTGTTGGATCACTCCTGGGTAGCTATATATATATTTTTTGTTTAAATCTTCCTATGTATTTCGGTATATATATAGTTCTTTTCATTTCTTTCATCGGTAAGATTTTGTCTTTGTCTCCATGAGTGAAAAGGAGAGGAGACAAAACCTAGTACCAAAAATTAATTCAAAAGGCTGCCACCGTCCTACAGATCAATCAAAATTTGTTAGTAAAATCAGAAGAAAAGAAATTTTACTATTAACACAATTTATATATTATGTATATTTTATATATATAAATGTAACACTAGTAAAAAGAAAACTTTAACTTTTATATAGAACTCTGAGTTTCATGTATTTTAACACTCGTCAGCTATAATAAAATGAAAATGTATAAAAAACAATATAATATTGAGATACATAATTCACAAGGGAGATGTCATAATTAATAATCATTTTATATACACACATACAACCAAAATCTAAAAGTGAACAATATATAGCTAACTCCAACAATCATTTATAGTTAGGTAAACTATTTTTGGTGTAGGAGAATGCCTACCTAATTCGTACAAATTTTGGAGTGGAGAAAATTTGGTGAAATTGGCGATTTTTTGGTCTAAAATCACCAAATTAAGTCAACGCCAAATTTAATTTTTTTCCCCCATCACCAAATTAAATCTGCGCCAAATTTAAAAGATTTCTTCTATCAGCAAATTAAAACCATGAGAATTTCAACTTTTTGTTTACATACACTCTTTTCTAGGCAGTCTTACAAAAGAAATATGCAAAATATATCTTGTAAATAATGTAAACGGCGTTCATCTTCTTTCTTATCCTTGTTTGCCTTATTATTTGCACCCGCTGGAAAAAAGTTTCTTATATCTTGGTGATTGTTTTGTGTCACTGTAGGTTTTTTCTTTTTTGGCACTGGAACTGCATAATGTTGTGTTGGTGCCAGCTAATATGACTCGATTTAACCGTGAACAAACACTGCAAATTTTTTCTCAAAAGTTTGTTCTCCGCATGGTTCTCACAACAAATCGAAAAATGTGTTTGATTTTCTAATTGACGATGAAGAATAAGCTTTATGCCTAAATTTGCTTTGTATTAATTTCACGTTTGTTTTTTTCAAAAATACAGTAGACAAGGCCTGGCTAGTAAAATACAGACCAGGTCATTATGATACATAATACTAAATAACACTAAATGCTGATAAATTAAACCACTGCCTCCCTGCTAAATAACTAAATTTATTATCAGTCTTCTCATTATTAAAATTGTTGCCTACGCAAAAAAATTGTGTACGCGAATACGATTTTTACTGTTTTGCGTACGTTTTCGCATGTAGACATACTTGTATGTTTGCCGTACATAATTTGTCATTAAGACAGACTAACACAGTTATTCTTTCTCATAGAACTAATTAGTGCAATTTTAATGGGTTATATAGCTAGTCTAGTAGACTTCCACTGTAGTGCTCCAATTAATTGTTCAAAAGTGATTTGCAAATTTTTTCATTTAAACTTCATTCATTGTCACTTGCCGCATTTTTATGTATCCTTGTAATGTATTTGTTAATCACTACTCAAGCTGTTGCCGGCTCTCTCTCTCCACATGCTAACATTCAATGCCCTGACTTATAAAATGCAATCGACCGATTTGGCGGTGACGTGAATGTCTCCATGGACCAGAATCACCTGAATCCATCTCTACTATTACAGTGGAGACTGCCAGCCCAGAGGCTAAACCAAACCGCGGAAAACATCTATACTGCGGGTGAATGCACACCAATGCTAGGTCAGATAAATTTGCAGCTCGTTGGGGGGTTCAAACGCTCTACTTTCAGGCGAGCTCGAGTAGTGAAATATAGAAACAAATTGAGAAAAATTATATTTTGTAATCTTCGATAACTTCGATCAATCATGCTGGTTTCAATGCAAATGAGTTTGTCTCGATTTAAACGTTAATCACACAGCTAAGTTCTTTGTTAGCCCTTCAATTTATCTTTGGAGATTTTCTCTCCGTAGGCATGCTTTATCCGCACGATTTAATATTAACTTTCAGGCCTCAGAAAAACAAAAATTGCCCAATAACCCTTGGGCGTGCCCGAAATGTTGGGCGCCCGTAACGGTTATAAATACTTTATATTCTTGTGTATTATTCCTTTGAGAAAAAATTATCTTTAAAGAAATATTTATTCCAAATTATGTTAGGAATAAATACTTCATTTAAAGCTAATATAGTTGTTTTTGTTGATACATCGAAGCAGCTGCTTTTTTAAACATTTAGTGAATTAATTATGCACAATCGGAGTCCTGTGTGAAAACAAGAACAAAATGCAAATGACGTTTAGATTGTCAACCAACTGGCACTTAAAATTAATTGTGCTGTAGTAATACAATTATCCTGAAAGTTGACAATCACATATTTAACAATTTAACAGAGAACAATTTTTGAACCAATCATATCGGAATTTTAAAGATATAAAATGTCACGGCACATATTTTCACTAGCAAAATACAGCTTTAACAAGTTAAAATACAATGACTTCTTCAGTGATAACCATGTCTTCTTGAAATTAGGAAAAAGTGCGAAGTTAAAACCTAGCTGTCATGTTTATTTTCTTCAAAGTCTAATGCATGTTTATTGGTTTTGTGAGAGTGTTTCATTCTTTTTTGTAAACAAAACTGAATGTTTCGTTGTGGTTTGATCTTTTTTTCTTCCATCGAATGCAACATACTTCTTCTGCATTTTAAAGTTTTATGTAAACAAAACTGAATGTTTCGTTGTGGTTTGATCTTCTTTCTTCCATCGAATGCAGCATAGTTCTTCTGCATTTATCTGTCTCTAAGTTGAATGGAACTTTTAAACAACATGTAGCATCGCGTGTAAACATGTCTGTCGGTTCTCTTTGAAAGCTTCTCTCCAATGTGCTTTATGCCATTCCAGCATTGGTCCGCCCTCTGCACAGTGAAAAAGTAGTTATGTATTGTCTAAGATCTACACTTTAGTGTAGTGACTGGTCCCTTTAGGGATGAGTAACTTGTGGCATAGTTCCAAATGGTTATTGCGATATGACGGCTTCTTTGACACGCCAGGTCATTAGGGGGTCAGGATGTAGACACAGCATGCTCAGATTTTTCTGAAACCACATTTTTCTTTTTTTTCTAAATGCGTACGTCAGAAATGTGTTACGGTTGGCTTACGGAAATTACGAATTCAGATACGTCATCGTACATTTTGCACACTTCGAATCATAGATATAAAAGTTAAATACATCTGGCGTACGCAAAAAAATACGTACGCGAACGTTCCTACACAAAGGTTGGCGTACGTGCCGGCAAGCGGGTACGCGAAAACGTACGCGAAAATGAGAAGACTGTAACATTTCCTGCTGTTAGAGCTTAAAATTACTTTACTGCTTGTTGTTCCATACAGTTATTAAATTAAATAATTCTGGTCTGTTTAATGCAAAAGTCCTCTGGTTGTTATGTTAGAACCTTTTTGTACGGTAATCAAAATCGTAACAAATTGTATCAACTAATATAAGTCATTTTCATCTTCGTCTATTTCTGAATCTGTATCGTCCTTACTAACGTTATGACAATCAACACACAAGCACATCGGTGCATATTAAGCTGTTTTTTAGACATCTGCATTTGAGACTGTTACACCCTGTTTTACACTGACAGAGACTCAACTCGATCACACATTCGGGAGCTGGCGGGTTGGTTGTCATTATAGGCTCGTACTCTTGCCCGTCTCCATTGAAACACCACTCAAATTCTACAGGATCTGGTAATTGGGGTGATGGTATATGTGAGGACTTCCAAGTGAAAGCTGTGTAATGAGCACGTAAAATCATTAGCTTGGATCCTTTGCTAGTCAGAGGAAGATTTTTGGATTCAAACTGGTACTTAGAGAATAGATACCACTGTAGACTTCCAAGGTCAGTAACTGAAGAGGGTCGATTTTTACAATATAACTACATCACAAATAGTTCTAAACCATTAATGATTTGATATATAAGATCTGTTCCTAGATTTTGCAAAGCATTTACGATATCATTGCTCGAAGAAATGACTGTTTTCCAACAAGAAAGCTTCGAAGATCCATAAAATTTCCCAGATCGCATCCTATTAAAGAATGAAAACATAGTAATGCTGTACAGATGTCTTCCCCTAATGCCTCATATGCTTTTTTAAAGTTTATTTCATGTTTGATTGTTTTTATACAATAAAAAAAGTGTTATTAATACTTTTTTAATAATACAGTCCACTCTCTCTAATTCGAATCTCATTCGAACTTTCTATAATTTGAACGAATTTTAAGTCACCGTCAATTTTCCTTAAGAAACTCTTATAATTTACTTTCTATTATTCGAATCTCTGTAATTCGAAAACCTCCATATTTCAAACAAATTTTCTAGTCCCCTCAGCAAAATCCTCTCTGTAATTCGAATTTTTGGAGTGTAAATCTAACCGTTAACACTTTCGAATATTCTTTTTCAAAATTCATTTCTGTTCGAATGTTTTGATTTTTTGTAAATACACATCTTTTGTATGAAGTTTAATCATATTTTCTTGTGACTTTATATGGTTTGATGAACTGTGTCTGTATCTCTCATTCAAAATGGCTAAACGACTCAATATAGTTTGAAAGCTTGAGACAAAGTATAAAGCTTTATTGGAGTTAGAGAAAGGGAAGTCCAATAAAGAATTGACACCATTGTTTGATATCCCGCCTAACGCTTTTGACCTGGAAAAAAGTAACTATCAAAGAAAACTTGATCATTCTTTTTTTTTTCACCTTTATGATTTTTCTCAATTTTTCAAAAATTCTGATTTCTCTCTCTAATTCGAATTTTCACCCTTTAAACCTGAAAATTCGAATAAGAGAGACTTTCTACTACTCGAATCTCTCTATAATTCGAACAAAATATTTTCCCTTTGGGATTCGAATTAGAGAGTCAACTGTATTTAAATTTTGCTAACGTTAAAGTTTTTAAAATTTATTAAAGAATATCTTCATGCATAACCAGTTTTGTATAAATATTTCAAAAGACTTCCATGAAAGAGTGTAATTGTTTTTAAAGTAAGAAGGAGCAAGAAAAAACATGTTTCAAACAATCAAGTTTTTTACACGTTTTAAGATAATATACGGCGGCCAGTGAATAAATTTTGTATTTAAACACACAGGACAACATATTACATACAATTTTGAAAGTTCACAAAACTATCATGAATTTTGTTGTATTTTTTCCCACAGCGCCCTGACTAAGAACTTAGCTGAGTGATTAACGTTTTAATTATACGTATGTCGTAACAATTTCTCTGTTCATCAAATGCTGAGACGAACTCAATTGCACTGAAGCCAGCATGATTGATCGAAGTTATTGAAAATTACAAAATATTATTTTTCTCATTTTGTTTCTAAATTTCACTACTCGAGTTTGCCTGAAAGTAGAGCACTTGAACCCTCCAACGAGCTGCAGATTTATCTGACCCAGCGATGGTGCGCATTCACCCACAGTATAGATGTTTTTCGCGGTTTGGTTTAGCCTCTGGGCTGGCCTTCTCTACTGTAATAGTAGAGATGGTTTCAGGTGACTCTGGTCCATGGAGACATTCAGGTCACCGCCAAATCGATTGGTCGCATTTTATACGTCAGGGCATTGAATGTTAGCATGTGGAGAGAGAGCCGGCAACAGCTTGAGTAGTGATTAATAAACACATTACAAGGAGACATAAAAATGCAGCCAAGTGACAATGAATTAACTTTAAATGCACATGGCCTCGCAAAGATTTGTGAATCACTTTTGCACAACTAATTGGAGCACTGCAGCAGAGTCTACTAGACTAGCTAGTCGCCTGTCACCCAGAATTAGTGGGAGAGTTGAAAACGCGCGCTCTACAGAAGAATTGGAACCAGACATCGAAACAACGAGTGATACAAGTAGAACAATATTGGGGAATTCAATTTTCCAGTGGTTATTATCTTTTCGGCAGCTTCTCACATCTTCGCAGCTTATTCATTGATAAAAAAATTGCATAGTGAAGGAATCGAGGTGCATGAATTTTTCTTCACGTAAGGTGAAGGTGGTATTGAGGTGCGCGCCTCATAATGATAGTCCTGCAATGCTGCGCTAGATAAATCTACAGTTTGTTCCTCCAACGTGTTCAACCTACATTTGCTATTTAAATAAATATAATAATATTTTGTCAAACTACAGTCAGAATTTTGTGTTTTTAATAGGCAGTATGCATTAAAATTTCCTTGCAGAAATAAATGTTGACAACTGGAATTATTATTATTATTATTAAAGTGAATATTTATACAGGATAAACTGTCCAGTACTAAATACTGCTATAATACATGTCCTGTTAATAATATAATACAAAATAAAAATATAAAAGCTAAAAGTTATTTATTTATTTATATATACTATTTAAAAGAAATAATTAGGAGTTAAAATAAAAGGAATCTTGGAATTTGGAATAAAAGGAATTTTGATATAAACTGCTATAAACTTGACATTCTTTTACGATGCTCTTGTATCTGCCTTCCAATGATGATAGCTTATCCTGTTGTATTTTTGTCAA
Source organism: Candelabrum cocksii (assembly GCA_963930725.1). NCBI lineage: Eukaryota > Metazoa > Cnidaria > Hydrozoa > Anthoathecata > Candelabridae > Candelabrum > Candelabrum cocksii. Next base: position 7,571,948 of record OZ005665.1, read on the forward strand.
TTCGAGATGAAGGTTACCACAGTAAGTTATCAAAGGCACAATCATCATGTTAAAGATTTTTTCTGCAGCTTTAACAGTCAGTAATGGTCATATCTTTACTAGAAGGTTCATTCTGCTTGAAGCTTTCTTGTATTTTGTTTGGAAGTCGTCATGTAAAGTCAATGTAGGATCTAGCACATTGTCAAGGTACACGTATCTTTCTGTTTCGTTAATTGTTTTGTCATGGTATTTCACTTCCATCTTTTTCCCTCCTATTCGCTTTGACATCCCAAACAGCATTGCTTCGGTTTTTCCCTCCTTCATATTTAGAATTAATTCATTTTTGTTGCAGAATTTGGAAAAGGGCTTCATGTCTTTAGTTAAACATTTGTTGATTACGTCAATGCTTCTATGTGCGTATAATAATACAGTATCATCTGCATACATTATAGCCTCTGCATGACTTAACCATTTTGCTAAGTCATTATAGAAAATTAAGAACATCAGCAGACCTAGTATTGATCCCTGAGGAACACCAGATGTTACTGCTTCTTCGGTCGATTTATGTCCCTCCTAAACAACAACTTGACGTCGGTTGAACAGATAGGATTTAAACCACTCAATCTCTGTGTCAGTAATTCCATAGGCACTGAGTTTGTCCATTAACGTACTATGGTTTATAGTGTCAAATGCACGACTCAAGTCAATAAATATCGTACCAACTAGACATCCATCGTTGGCATACTTGCATATCTTATCGCTTAGAAGAACTGTAGCCTGTTCAGTTGACCGATGTTTTCTGTACCCAAACTGGCAGTTTGAAAGTAGTTTGTTTTCTTCTAGATAAGTGACTAATTGTGTATGTTTTTTCAAAAGAAGGAAATGATTTATATTCAAATTTTATAAAGTGTAAGTATTTCAATATTGATGACTTTGTCTCCTCCAAATTTGACAGCAATAACTCTTTTTCAATTTTTCATTTAAATATATCTTCGCTCAACAAACATTTTGATGAATTTTGTATCATGTTACGTTTACTTAACTTTGATTTTAGTATTATTGGTTTAACCGAAACTAAACTAAAATGTGACGTTCAACCACCAATTCCAATATCATTAGAAGGTTATAATATTGAACACACTCCTACTGAATCATCTTGTGGTGGTGCACTTCTTTATATTTCTACAAAATTAAATTACAAACCAAGAAATGACTTGTTGATGTATAAAAAATTACACTTAGAATCGATTTTTATTGAAATAATTCGTCCCAAAAAAGTAAACATTGTTGTTGGGTGTATTTATCGTCATCCATGTATGTCTATTAATGTTTTTACAAATGATTTTATTCTTCCTCTTTTTTCAAAGTTAAATTCCGAAAACAAAAGTATTTTTTTACTTGGAGATTTCAATATAGATTTAATTAAAGTTAATTCTGATAATGAAACTTCTGATTTTTTCAACTTTATAACTTCTAATAACTTTCTTCCGCATATTACTTTACCAACAAGAATTACTGAAAAATCTAAAACAATTATTGATAACATATATTCTAACTGTTGTGATAAAAATATGTTGTCTGGTAACTTAACATCAACAATTTCTGATCACTTACCTCAGTTTTTCATTCAACCTAACTTTTATGCAACATTTGTTCCTCGTAAACACAATATCTTTCGTAGAAATACTACATATTTTGATAAAAAGGTTTTCTTTCTGAATTTAATAACGTAATTTGGGATGAAATTCTTGAATTTGATAAACTTAACACTGACAACAGTTTTAATTTATTTTTTGAGGTTTTTAACGGATTATTAAACAAGTATATGCCACTCAAAAAGGTCAGTATTAAAAGCTTCAAACTCTCTCTCAAACCGTGGATAACAAAAGGTATTTTGACATCAATAAAAATAAGGAATAAAATTTATCGCAAATATATTCGAACTAAAGATATTAATAACAAAATCAAGTTAAAATCTCGGTATAATTCATATAGAAACTTATTAACTAAACTATTAAGATGCAGCAAACAAAACCATTTTAAGAAATACTTCATTGATAACTCAAAGAACCTTCGAAAAATCTGGATCGGTATACAACGTTTAATAAATCTAAAAAGTAAAAAAGATTCTGTTCCAACTGTTATTCTAGATGATAATGGTGTTTCGCTGACCGATCCTGTGAAAATTGCTGACAAATTTAACTCATATTTTACGACAGTCGCACATAACATCCAATCTAAAGTTCATTCATCTCATACAAATTTTAAAAAATACCTAAATAATCCGAACCTCAACAGTATTTTTATATCTCCAACTGATGAAATAGAGATTTCCTCATTAATACAAAATCTAAGTAATAGAAAAGCTACTGGACCAAATAGTATACCTATTGTGATCCTAAAAGAATTAGGTAATTCAATTTCTGTCGTTCTTTCAAAGTTATTTAACCTATCTTTTACGACTGGTGTTTTTCCAAACATTCTTAAAACATCTTCAGTTTTGCCGCTTTTCAAAAAAGGTTCTAAATTAGAATGTTCAAATTATAGACCAATATCTTTGCTTTCAAACATCAGTAAACTCTTGGAAAGACTTATGTATTCTCGAATTTACAATTTCCTACATAAATTTAATTGCCTAAACAAATTACAATTTGGGTTTCGATCGAAGTATTCAACAGCTCATGCCTTATTAAGTATAACAGAGAAAGTGAGAGAAGCTATTGATTCTGATCTTTTTGCATGTGGTATTTTTGTTGATCTGAAAAAGGCATTTGATACAGTCCATCACAAAATTCTTTGTTAATGAATGGTTTGCTTCGTATTTGCAAGATCGGCAACAATATGTAACGATTAACGGGTTTTCATCATCGTTAAAGTCAATCAGATGCGGCGTGCCTCAAGGTTCTGTGTTGGGCCCTTTGTTATTTTTAGTTTATATTAATGATTTTCATAATTGTATAAAGTTTTCAACAGTGCATCATTTTGCAGATGACACTAATTTGTTATACATCAACAAGTCAATAAAAACCTTATGTAAAAAAGTAAATTGTGATTTACAAAGAGTTAATGATTGGCTTAATGCAAATCTTATCGCTTTAAATGCTAATAAAACCGAATTTATCATTTTTAAGAAGCATCATAAAAAAAATGATTCTGAAATTAAAATCATGTTGAATGGATCACGTTTAAAACAATCAACTTGCATTAATTATCTGGGAGTTTTAATTGATGAAAACTTAACTTGGAAACCCCACTTAAGCGAACTTTGTAAAAAATTGAGCCGATCAAATAGCATGCTTTCAAAAATTAGATACCACGTTAATACAAAAATTTTGAAAAGTTTGTATTTTTCAATTTTCTCGTCACATTTAACTTATTGTTGTCAAATTTGGGGACAAAAAGGAAGCATAAATCTAAATAAATTATGTTCTATTCAACGATCAGCACTAAGAATTATAAATTTTCAACCTTTTAGATCAAATGTAACTGCTGCATTTACTAAATTTAATATCTTTCCATTTTCGTCTACTATTAAATTCCTCAACATTATGTTTGTTTTTGATTCTTTAAACCAAAATATCCCCCCTTCGATTGGCAATTTCTTCACTAAACTTTGTCATTTTCATCTTTATCCATCTCGCAATGCTTTAGCTAATGAACTTAAAATTTGTTCATATAATACAATTTTTTATGGAAAATACTCAATTAAACACCAAAGCATCATTGAATGGAACAAATCAATTAGAGACATTAAAAATATTTTTGATGTAAAATATAAAAACATGCATTGGTTAAATTCTATTTTTGATTTAAACAGTAAACAATTTTCTAATTTAGTCAAACTTAGCATCAGGGGTAAACCTTGTTTAGCTTAGTGTTATTAAACAAATATATGTTTTGCTTGGTGGTTTGTATTTTATGTTGTGTGTATCTTTGCCAATTAGATAATATATATTTTTTCTAGATATATATTTTTTTACGCATATTTCTACTGTGGTGTCACTACATTGTTCAGCTTTATGCTATTGAGTGACACCAACCATATATTTTTGTAATTTGTTTTTCTATGAATTTTTTGTATTTTTATTATATGGTTAATAAACAACAATTTCAATTTCAATTTCAATGTACAGCTCTTTCGATGATTTTTGAGAGTACTGGTAATACAAAAATGGGTCTGTAGTTGGCAGGTGATTCCATTGATCCGGATTTGTGTACAGGGGTGATTTTGGCTTTTTTCCATAATTCTGGAAAAATACCAGTTTTTAGTGATAGGTTGATAATATGAGTTATCACTGGAGAGATAGCATTGGCACAGTCTTTTAGCATTGAGTTCGGAATTTTAATATTAGCGTCAAACGTAACGTAAAACATAGTTGTGGCAATTGTGGAAGTTAAAACACCACCAGTCCTGTCTGTGAAAGGTTAACGTTAGGAAGTGAATCCAGCTGTAAAACAATGCCAATTTTTTTTTAATGTACCCCGTTACATTTTCCATGCTGGCATTGGTTAGACGTTTTACAAAAGATGATATTCTGATGGTTTATTGAACCAGATGTTTTCACAGCTGGATGCCCTTCTTAACGGCAACCTCAGTAAGAGGAAATACACTAGATATACTTTAATGACAGAAAATTTTGCAGGAAGAAATTAAATTCCCGCGAAAAGAGTTTTTCCCTTCATTCACGAAATTAAATTCTGGCCCTTTTTGTTGATTTTTCCGATCATTTTCAATTTTTCCCTATAATGATCACCAAAGATATTGCGTTCGTTGTAAGTTTTCAAGGGTAGAATGGCAAAAAAGCAAAGTGTTGTTTTATTTTCAAAGGAATGTTATCATAACGTAAAAAGTATACAATGTAGGATTTTAGTCGTCTAAAACAATAACACTATTTTCTTTTGAACCTTTTTGATTGACTGTACTTTTCTTGAAAGAAAAGGGAAGAAGGAGAAAGAGAGGCTTTTGTTAACCCTGATGCGACAATGATGAAGATATTTATGCGCCAGAAGATGATCATCGTAACGTTTTCGATAAGACATTGAACATTAGATATCATGAAAAATATAGTTAGTATTTCTTTAGAGTTATGTTAGTATTATATACAGCATGTTTTAAAAGTGTGAAGAACTAAAAATCTGGTTAATAAACAAACTAAAATGTTGAATTTTGATTGTCTTTTCCAAAAAAGGAACAAAAAAAGATATTGATTTTGGCCATTCGCCAAATTAAATTCCCACAAAATACATAATATTCCTTGATTCGCGAAATATTCTTCCCGTGAAATTTTCTGACAATAAAGTACACTTTTTCTTCTAGGGATTTTGTGAAAAAATAATAGTTCTTTCTATTTTATATATGAATTGGTAGCAGGACAATTCCCAACTACACAACTCTATGACCTATTCTCATAATAGCAACATCTAAAATCATCTTTGTAAAACATAATTTACTCCATTTATTTATTCGTTAATTAAAACCATACAACATTCATTTCATTTCTCTTCAATTTTAATTACCTGTACCATTAGTACAAAAGGAAAATATGATATGATATGATAGGAAACCATAGTTGATCAAACGTGTTTAAACGATCAAAACATTCGAAAGAATTGAATTAATTTAAAGGTAAATTTTAAGAATTTTTTGACGGTCAGAACAAATAAATTAAGAAACCTTTGAGGCATAAAATGACCAAATTTTAAGAAACTTGATGCCAATATCTATGATATTGGCGGACAATTTTTGTAGATTTCAGTATGAGATTTACTTATTGTTGTAATATGTATTACTTGGGGAGTGTCATAAGGGGTAAATTAGACTGAACTTATGAGAAATGGCAATGCAAGCAAGGTGGCAGCTTATTTTTTTTATGAATGTTCTGCCTTTTACAATTTTTTTTACTTGTTTCCTTGCTCACTTTATATAAATAAACGTTTTTGTGAAAAAATAAGAAATCCTTTTATGTGATCCTGAATCTTTTTTATAAGTAATCAAAGGCATATAAAAAATCCAGATTAAAAAGCATTAAATAATTACTCTCTGTTCATTATGAGAATTATATATAGAAGTTTAATTTATCAAAAGGATGTTTATCTTGTAAAAATTGTTTCTTTTGATAATGTTCTATTATTCAATCTATTAAACATCAAAAGCAAGTTTTTATGGCAATAATACATTTGTTACTAGATGATGCTGTTGGCTTGAAGAAAAACAACAAGCCAATCATTTCTGTTGGTTCTGTGTTTAAACAAAGCCCTATTGTTTCAAGCTGGAACCACAACAAAAACTACAGAACTACTACAAAAAGCTCATCATTCAAGCTTCTCATGGCCAAAAACATACTGAGACCTCAACTTAATTGGATTGATAAGATTGACAACAGCAACACAGGTTTTGTTCCGATGCTAAGAGAAAAGCATAATTCTGTTAAAAGTATTGATGATGATCAAGAGGAGATGAATATTTCCAGAAACCCTTATGCTTATGAACTGTCAGTTTTAGAACCATGTGAATGGCAGTTAAAGTGTGAAGATCCAAGAATGTACCTTCCATTGGAGTCAACTAATTTAACATTTGTTGATACTAAAAAACAATTAGATGATATGTTGTTGAAACTGAATGAAGTTTGTGAGTTTGCAGTGGACTTGGAGAATCACTCGTATCGTTCATTTCAAGGTTTTCTTTGTTTGATGCAAATTTCTACGCGAACAGAAGATTTCATTATCGATGCAATCAAACTTCGTGATGAGCTTCACATATTGAACAAAGTTTTTACAAATCCTAAAATCCTGAAGGTAATGCATGGAGCAGACTCAGACATTAGTTGGCTTCAAAGAGACTTCAGTGTTTATGTGGTTAACATGTTTGACACTGGACAAGCTGCTCGAACTCTTTCTGAAGAGCGGTTTTCTCTTGCACATCTGTTGAATAAATACTGTGGTGTAAATGCTCAAAAGCAGTACCAGCTGGCGGACTGGCGTATTCGACCCCTTCCGAAAGAAATGCTTGATTATGCTCAAGAAGACACCCATTATCTATTGTATGTTTATGATATTCTACGCAATCGATTGATAAACAATGGAAATGAGATGAACAACCTTCTTAGAAGTGTTTATTCAAAAAGTGCCGCTATTTGTGGTGTGTGCTATGAAAAGCCATTGTTCACTTGTGAAGCTTATTTGAAGACTTATGAGAAGTATAGAGGACAATTTAATCCACACCAGTTGGAGTGTTTTCGTTTGGTTTTTGAATGGCGTGATACAATTGCTCGTGAAGAAGATGAGAGTTGTGGATATACTTTGCCTAACCATATGTTATTTCAAATTGCTGAGAATCTCCCTAAAGAACCACAGGGTGTTATAGCTTGTTGCAACCCTGTGCCTCCGTTAGTCAAGCAACATACTGTTGATATCCACTACTTGGTGATGGAAGCCAGAACATTTGATCATACAACAGTTTGTCAATCAATTGTATCTGAGCAAATACCTGATAAAGAAAATAGTATAAACATGAACAGTGTGGTTAAAGACAATTCATCGAAAACTGGATTTGAGTTATTTGCAGTATTGGGACCAAAAATTGAAAAACTGCAACCTTGTGTAACTATATTTGAATGCGGTAACCTTATTTCTGAAGAGAGGCGTAAGAAAGTTTCAGATATTCTTAGTCTACTACAAAGTCCTTTTCAAATTTATTTACCAAATTCTAGTCAGTTATCTTTGAAACCAGAAGAAATCAACAAAACATGGAAGCAAGCTTGTCAAGGCAAGAGAGAGGAAAGTAATTGTCCTGCTGTTACAGAGAAAAAACGTAAACGAAAAACAGCAGGGAAAAGTGAAATGCTTTCAAAGAAACCGAAAGGCAGTAAAGACAGAGAAAAACATCTAGTAAATTACGAAGAAACAGTTAAATTAGAAACTGACATTGTGCAATTTGATTATTCAAAAGCAGATTTAAAGACATTTTCAGTAAAGGAAAACCCCAAATCACATGTCCTTAAGTCAGCCGCAACAAAGGAAGTCAATCTTGGCCCTGTTATCAAAACAATGGTTCATGCAAAATCGGGTGTTCGATCTATGACTTTTAAATGAACAACAGATGTTTTTTATGTGGAGTGCATATTTTTACAATTTTACTTTAATTTCAATGTTTTAATTTTGTGTCAAGAAGCTTGAGAGTAGAATAGTGATTTATGGTAAAATATAGTCATTGATGTATCATCTTTGGATATAAAAATACTTTAAACCAACTCAATTTAAGTTATGTAAAAAAAGGTTCTTGCTTTCTGTCTTTGTTTTAAAAAAAATAACCCTGTTTTGTTGCTGGGATCTGGGAATGGGTTCCTACAGATTTATAAGGATGGTCCACAAGTATTTGTTAAATCCGTAAATGTATTCATTTTTAAAATTTTTTCAATAGAAAGTTGTTGGGTAGAGGTTTACAAATGGATGTTAAAAAACATAAAAGATATAATATTACGTAGAGAATTGGTTCTCAGATTTCAGAGATGGAAATAACAAATGTGTTTAAAGCATATGTGAAAACTGTGAGCACAAAACGATCAGTGGGCCAAGTTATCTTACCAAAGAAGAAAAACAAGATAGCTAATGCACGATCATTCAATACAAAGGCACAGGAGGTGGTAAGTTTCTTAGGATTCCTCTGCATGTAAAAATCTTTAAAGGAAGTCAGCTTCATTATTTCACACAAGAAAAGTGAAATCCTCCCAAATTTGCGTTTTTCTGTTTGTCTTTTCTTTTCCAATATTGAATTTAGGCAAGAAATATCAGCAAAGTGAAAGATTTTCTTTTAAAGTATCAAATGGAGTATTTGTGTGAATACAGGTAAATATGTTGAGTCATATAAATATTGTTTATAGGTATTATTAGTGAGCTGTAACCACTAATCTTAATCATTTCTTATAACTCTTTCAATGTACAACCATAAGAGTGAAATTTTTTTAGTCATTTAGGGTCATTATCGTCAAAACTCACTGAAGCAGAGAGGGATCAAATTGAATCCGACGCACAACTGATCATCACCTCCTGTAACAATGCAATCTCCTCGCTACATAATGAAGGCATATTACTTCTTAATTAACTTGTGTTGTGTTATCTGTTGAACTCAGTTTTAGTCTGTTGATTGAAAATTACAGATGATTGACCATAGTGCGCAACCGGTGAGTGTTTCACCCCTAATTTTTACACAGCCGGGAAATAAATATGAATTCACCTTGATTGCAACATAATTATTTGTGTCCTAAAAATACCAGGTAATGATAAGGTGAGATTCAATGGCTTTACACTGATTTAGACAAAACTATGTAAGATTTTACAAGTAGTAGGATCACAGGGATTACGACCCTGATAAATGGGGGTATAATGAGCCTGTAATAGAGTCAAAATAGAAATTGAAAGCTACAAATAAAAGAGAGAGAGGGAGAGAAATTTGAGTTGTAAAAGTATGAAACTAAGATTGTGAAGTTTTAAGTAAACTACAACACTATAACAAAAACTCTTTCAGAAATAATAAATCTTTCTAAATATAAAACAACAGGTAAAAAACTACTTGTATCCCACTATTTTAATTTAAAGATTAAGAAAAAGTCTCCATATAATTCTTGATCTTTATTTGTTTCAGCATGTTCATTGATGGATTCACAGATTAAAATCCATTCATTGGCGGTTGTAAACCTCGTTGCGCTGTATTTAAATGGTACGAACGAACATCTCTTTCTACCTTATCAACCTGTTTGTTACGTAATAAACCATTTCTAATATATATTGTTTGCTTATGTGTTTCAGATATTTGCAAACTTTACAGTCAACAGAGAGCATTTCGTGTCCAGCAAGCCGTCGAATGGAAACGGCTGTAATAGCTTATTTGATATAATTAATTAAGGAATCCTCTTAAAATGAACATATAAGGAAGTTCGCTGTGTTATATGTTGAAATTATATTTGAATATATCTTCCTTGATCTCCTTAAATCATCATCTGATCCACTAAACATACAGTTTCCTTATTGGTTTATGTCCTAAACAACACTCTAAAAGCTCCTCCTAGAAAGTTCCAAATAAGGATTTGCATTAAACCACACAAAAACATGATATGCTGCACCTAAAATAAAATAAAACAAGTCCAGGCAAGTCCATTGTAAACAAAATAATAATTACTATAATGTAAAATGGTTTTGCATCATTATTAGATATGAATGATATGTCATCTCCAACTCTACAATGTTCTAGATAATTTCTGATTATAGTGTCCTCGATTTCTGTAGGTCGCGTTTGAGTTCTAAACGAATTCCGGATAGACAAAGCAAGAAAGTTAGTTCCCATGAAGATGAAATCGTCGATAGAAACGAGAAAAGTGGTTTGTAAATTATCGGAAAAATATTTCCTTTTTCTTTGAAAATGACAATACTTGTTTTCTTATAATTTTCACAAGTAAAAAAATTAATTCAGCCAATTTTTTCTAGTTTACAATATTAATTTTTTATGAAACTATATTTTAAAGAAATTTTTTAAAAGAAATTTCAAACTTACAATCACATTGTTTATTTATTGACATATCAGATGTAAATACTTCTATGCTTTTTATTAGCAGTTGAACAAACAACACCACGTGGTGACCATCCGTCTGATAAAGAAGCGCACCCAGAAGATGAATGTTCTATAACGGCAGATGAGATGCAGATGGTAAGCATGCTCGTAGAAAGAGTTTTTCATTAATTTCTAACAATTTGGACATATTGGCATGAACAATGCTTTATGTAGTTTGAAGAAGAAAACAAACTGTTATATTCTGAGATGCAGAGTTTGAACCAAGAGGTCAAGTAAGTGAGTTGTTACAACTTTTAGTTGTCAAGATCTTACAATAAAAATCTTGCTTGTGACCACACAATATTAACAACTGATGAGTGTTTTTTAAACAGATCCATCGAAGGCAAGGTTATCGAAATCGGTCAACTGCAAGAGGTTTTCAAAGAAAAGGTTCTCACGCAGGTGTTAACTCGTGTTGTGTGTTTTTGTGGACTTTCGCTATTGCAAAATTTATGTTTAAGGCTGCGCAAATTGAGAGTATTCATGAGACGGCCGTTACAACGACCGAAAATGTCAAGGAGGGAAATGAACAAATTCGCGATGCAAGTGAAGTTTTTCAACAAGTATTTTTTCCTGACTTTTTCTTTTTCAGGCTATCAAAAACAGTGCAACATTTCGAGTATGGATTTTGTTTTTCTTAGTCATGTGCACGTTTTCGTTGCTCTTTCTTGATTGGTACAATTATTAAACAACCACAACGGAATGACGCTAACCGAATGAATGTAGTTGCAGTAACTTCGTGTCGATAGATTTTTATGTCAGTTAAACGAAATATGTTTCTTGTATTTCCGGCGGAAATTTTCAAGAGTATGCTCATATACTTTTCTTTTGCGTCCAATTTTTGTTACGTAAGTCTCTGGTTTTTAATTGGATCGTATTATCTTAACGTGAAAGGCCAACCGTTTCGGTAGATTCTTCAGGATTACAGCCCCCACTAAAACAACCATATATGAGCTGGATCACCGTTTTTCTGTTTCAATAAACGCATAAAAGCCAAATTTGCATACTCTTGCACAAATACTAACGTTTCAAACCCTGTGCATGTTGAATGCGTTACTCGTAGTAATAACCGTGTCATCTTTGTGTTTGTAAAAATTCAATCGCAGTTATTATTTTCAATGAGCAAATATTTACATAAATAAGTAATAACTTGTAGCTAGCAATTCTTTATACTCCTGGAAAGCATTTTCCTTGGTTGAATTGTACTACGTCGTGAATTCACCACTTTCGTGATAGCAATTTAAAACATTTACAATGTATCTTCTTAATAATTCCCAGGCCCTCCGACACCGGGCTGGGTGGGTTGTAGCCCTCCACCCACCTTTTTGCTAGGTAATGTAAAATTATTCATATTTTGCATTGAAAGAGCCTTCACTTAATATGCAAGGGAAACACCATACGTCAATCACGATATAATTTAGAAAGTAAACAGGCTACTTTAATGTCAGAAATTTTCGCGAATGGGCCTCCAATTCGCGAAATATTTTATATTAGATCATTCGAGGGAAAAAAATCTTTTTTTGCAGATTCGCGAAATTTCATATTAAAGTGAAAAAAATCTTTACAAACGAATCGAACAGTTATTTTCTTTTTTATCAACATTGAATAAATATTTTTAAAAAAATAATCCAGTATTATGACAGTCTTCTCTGGTTTGGTGCTTTTTTGTTACTTGGCAAAAGGAGTTAAGTTTACCAATCAGTGGAAGTAAAGAAGAATTAATAAATCGTTTTCAAAAGTTTCGACGATATATCCAACTCTAGAGAAGAAACTAAGAGCCAAAACCCAACGAAACATTACTTTTCAATGTAGTTTAGACCCACAGATATTCCAAAAACAACATCATGCTGGAAATCAGATATTGAACTTCCCAAAGTAAGCGAAGATACATTTTACAAGTACTTTTCAAAGAAAGGCGATAGTAACTCTGGACAACAAAAAGCAGCAAAGATGTTACAAAGCAGAAAAATAACATCAGTTAAATCTATAAACACTGACAATGAAAATACTTTCGTTAAAGCCATGATTAAAACGTCTAAAGTCTGTCAGTCTTATGGTACTGAAGTAAGACCAACTGTAGTTTTATTTACTGGAGGGATGCCACAGAAAGCTTATTGTTCATGCCCAGTCGGATCCAGTGGTTTGTTAGTCCAGTCAATACAAGCCTAAAATATAGATATAATAGAACCATGACGTTCTTTATTTACAGGCTTTGAACACGTGTACGTCGTATTGAAAACTGGGGGGTTAAAATTTGACTTTTTCATAATATTCATATTTAGCATGTTTAATAGGGTTGGTCACCTTTTAAAGATAATTTATCACTATTTTATTGTTTTCTGCATATCTAAACATTATTTGAGACGAAGGAAATGTTGGCGATGACTTTGGTGAACAAAGGGGAATTTATGAAGCAAAAACTAAAAAAAACTAAAATAAAAGAATATTTTACACTTAACACAATTTCAATACTTTCTGTTTGGGTTCTTTGGTACTCCCTGGCGTAGAAATACGACAATAATTGTTAAGAAAAACATTTGCCAAGATACGACAATGTTGGCACTGCATTTGAAACCCGTATACTTCACTGATATCAGCAAAAATGTTACTCAGTGAATACCTACAGACATTTTCTTTCACCGACTGGAAAAGAATGAAAAAGAAGATACACCACTGTACTGACAAATCAGTGGGAATATTCAAACCACCACGATCGATTTCGTCTGTGAAGTCACCATACTTCTCAAAATAAAATGTAGTTGCGTCAAACAATACTTTGTCCGACATCTCGCAGTCGTTTCTTGTGACATAACACCAGCAATATATACCAAAGCCATTTTAGTTTCAATAGACACTGAGTTTTCTAAAGCTTCGAGAGTATAAAAAATCTCGGCATTTTTTCACTCAGAATGTAGTCACAGTCCGGGCATTGATGTTCACTGGAAAGTGAGTCTTCAATCCTACTACCTTAAGTGGATTAATTTTCGCGAATTTTGCCCAAATTCGCGAAATTAAGTCCTCGCAAAAATTTTGAAGACAGCTGATTCGCGAAAATTAGTCCTCGCGAAATATTTGAAAAAACCCGATTCGCGAAAATTAGTCCTCGCGAAATTTATCCAAAAATGCAAAATTAGCATTTGCAAAAATAAAACAAAATTTCAATTTTGTAAACCTTTTTTCTACAAATAATAAAAATATTATTAGTATCTGTTATTATTATTATTGTTGTTGTTTTTCTGACGCCCCAAAAAATTATGTCTTTGCACTCTTTTGGCTTCTTTGGAACATCTGCCTTTTTCTTCTTTGATATGAGTGGCTCGTTCCGTTCGTCATTTCTCTCAACAAAACACCCCATAATGACTTCTTTGGGTTGGCAATATAATGGGTCCACCATTTGTTCGTATCTTTGAAGGAGAAGGTGGCCTTAATGCTCCCCGGCACCTTTGCACGCGAAATGAATCATTGAAATGTTTAATGAGATGGCGTCAGCTGAGGAGAGAAAGATATGCCTGAAAGGATGGCAAGTAGCAGGCATCAAGGACGCGGTGGAAAAAGGTTTATCTAAACTACCCTGCCTTGACCCATTTGAAAACATTGATCCTATGTTAGGAGAAAATGCATCTCGTGAGATGATTAATACGCACGAAGAAGGATCTAAGTACGTAGATGAAAATGGAAATGAGAGCGAAAGCGATGAGTGGGTTGAGGAAAATGAAGAGTACAACAGAATCATATTTGTAACTTTTGATAACGAAGAAAATCTTTGATTTGTAAACTAGGTATAAAAACATGGTATATGACAAGAAAAACGTTTATATGCATAAAAAATGCTCTACTTTTAAAGTTTTTTAATGTTTATTTCCCTTAGTATGATAGGCCTCTGAGTTTACAAAATCTTTCATTTTTTCCGATTCGCGAAATTAAGTCCTCGCGAAAATTTTGAAAACCTCTGATTCGCGAAAATAAGTCCTCGCAAAATACGATTTTTTTCGACTCGCGAAAATAAGTCCTCGCGAAAATTAATCCACTTAAGGTACATGTTGAAAGTTTGAAGCTTTTTGAATATTAAGTTTTTCTAACACCTGCTGGACAGATATAAAGTATGCCCCACTAGAACTTTGGCGCAACTTACTGAACTCTTTTTCAATATGATCGGGTGTAAACAGTCCAATGCAAACATAGTCATGTGATGTAGCAAGAAGATGAACACATAAGTCCACTTTTCCATTGCAAGTCTGGAAAATAGCATGAGCTGTGTCTTGTGTGAGTTGACGTACACGACCCTTGGTGTTCCCTTTCATATTCATACACATGTCCCCAAATCTTTTCAAATAATCCAACCTTTTATCACTGGGGTTTGAAACAACTGCTTCAAGAGCTTCATTGTGACGAATGTCAGACCCTTTCGATTTGACATTGACTATTTTCCAGAAGTCAACAACCAACCGAAAAAAACAGGCAGTATCTTCCTTGCCACCAACATCATTCAAACCGGGATGTGTCAATAAACCAGTTATAGTGAAGTCGCAAAAAACCTTCAGGCATGTGCTTACGTTCTGTCGTTCAATTGGTTTCGGATAAACAGATTTTTCATTTAGACTTAACAACTTTACCAGAGAGGTGGATTCAAGCTTATAAAGCTTCTCAATGTGTGACCATCTTACTGTTTTGGCTACACCATTATTATCATAATAAATGAGTTCTCAGTAATCCAGTTATTACGAATGCTTTTAATTAAGTGAACAAAATCAAATAGTAAGTATTCTCCACTTTTGACCCAGCATTTATTTGGAATGGTTTCATATTGCTTATTATGTTTTTGATTGACACGATTCCTGTCACAAACTAGCACTTTCACTAATCCTTTATCAACTGAATTTATTGCTTGTGTTGTCTGTAACACTTCATTTTGCAAAAACGTGGAACCTAAATTGGTGACTGGCAACATTTTAGAGAGGAATTTCGGCCCACCAAACATACAGACAACTATCACACCAAGAACTGTTTTTGCTAACACTTTTCGATCATTGACTGCTCTCCCAAAAATTGTGCCTTCATGCAGAAGAAGAGCCTTTTTTACATAAACCTCATCAAATACTATCAAGCACAATCTTTGTCTTTCTGCTATATTTTCAAACAAATTTTTTATGTTAGTTATTTCATCAAGTTTTCCTGCCTTTGAGGTTAGTTTTGTGAGTGTCCGGACAGATGGCAATGCATAATCATTTCTTAATTTCGTATAAAGAGAGCGGGAGGTACAAAAGTACTCAAAAGCTCTAATGATTATCTCCGAAGAGTGTAGTTTTTACCAACAGTTATCGATCCCATGACAGTCAAATGTTCTTGCAAAACTACATGTTTCCTGGATAAATCATGCTGGTCCAAAAAACGAAGAGCCTCTTCTAACTTTGACCATAAATTTAGGCTAACAATTCTGTTGCAACTCAAGCTTGAAATAACAACTTTGGTGCCACAATAAAAACTTTCAAACATTAGATCTGGATAAACTTTTAAGATAAATTTAGATATACCATTAAAAAATTCATCCGATTGAAGTAAAATCATATCAATACGAACAATAACATCAAATTTGGTTGTAAATGTTCTTGTTTTTTTCAGTATCAGCTCAGTTTTTAAACTTTCAAAGTCAAGTTTCTCAAGCTCCACGAAAGAAGAAAACTCGTCTGACTGTTGATTTCGATATTCGAATGTTAGCTTTTCGATATTCCGGAGCTTTGGTGGTGGATCTGGCAAAATACTAAGTGGTACTTCATTGAATACAGATGGAGGATTAAGAGGTCGTAACTTTCCATAATATATACAAAAACATTTCACAATCTTCAGGCCAATGCTTTCTACACAAAACTGTTTCATCATTAACAACCAGGTTGGCATTAATCTTCTTGATAATTTCAATCCAACGCTGTCTTTCTGCTGGAAACTTCTTTGCATTGGGAAATCTATAGACTGGGATATTTAAACCAGGGCTTCTCTTTCGTCTTTCTGCCTTGTAGTTCGTCGAGCAGTTGTACAAACAGCATGACTTCACCATACCTTAGACTAGCTATACTTTTTACGAATTTTTAAAATTAAAAAACCAGGAAGAATTCACACAAAGAACTGAGCGGCGATGGCGGCTTCTATTCGAAACAGTTTTAAAATCACTAGCCTGGAAACCCGAAAAATCAAGTTGACCCCCCAGTTTTCAAAACAAGATGCACGTTTTCAAGGCCTGTAAATAAAGAACGCCATGAATAGAACACATTTACATCAAATTCAGCTTTATAGCAATTACATTGGGGTTCGACCCCGTATTGACCGGACTATATGATGTCATAACCTTAGCACTCGTATTATTTTTGAAACATAATGATACAGGTGAAAAAATAATTCAACTAACATGCACTCAACAGTTGCAAAAATGGCACAAGCGATCAACAAAGGGATCAGTACCGATGATTCTCTTGGACGAACTGAAATTAAAATCTGCGAAACTAAAAACTAAAAATGCAAAACTCGTTATTGAAGCAGCTGATCCTCAAAATAATTATTTTAAACGAGATGTAAAGTCGATTCAGAAGAACTTGATAACCCAGTTACGAAACCACAAAAATATAGAAGAACAGTCGACCTTCAGTCTTCCTTGTCCGGAAGAAACCAAAAGCCATAGTCATGCATATTGGCACAAACGATATTCAACAGAATATTGACACGGCTATGAACCTGAAATCCATCGTCGAAAAAATCGATAAGGCTGGAATTGCCGTGGCTATTTCCAGTGTATGCCATCGACAAGATAAAGAGTTATTTGCACCCAAAGTAGTCCCTTCAAACAACGCTATTCGTAAACTCTGTTCTGATCTGAATGTCCCTTTTACATCCTCGAACATCAAAATGTGGACTCTAGTTGTCTGTCAAGAAAAGGCTTACATTTGAATAGGAAAGGTTTAGCAACCTTGGCAAAAAATTTAAAAACATTTTTATCGAAATGACGGCAAATTATTAACGGAAGAGGGACCGATAAATTACGAAATATTAGACATAAATTTCCTACGAATGTTATTGTTTCATACATTAAAGTTAATTCGATAAGGAATAAATTAAATTTCCTCCATGATATGTTACATAGTAGTGTGGACTTGTTAACTATTTCCGAGACTAAACTCGACTGTTCTTTCCCTGAAAGACAATTTGTTGTCGATGGGTTCAAGAAGCCATATCGGCTAGATGTCACTGGAAACAGCGGAGGGCTACTTACCTATGTTAAAACGGACTTACCCAGCCGTCTCATGACGACTTTTAAATTTAATTTGGAAATGCAGGTACTTCCTATTGAATTGAATCTTAGGAAACTAAAGTAGCTTATTTTCGTAATTTACCGACCACCTAGTCTTGACTTAAAATATTTCATATCAAATATTTCAAAAGCTATTGATTTTTATTGTAAATCTTTTGATAATATGATCATAATTGGTGATTTTAATGCCAACCCACAGTCCGTTCTTTCCGAAAATTCTTTCTTTAATCATATGAAGGAAACACGTGTTTTAAATCTGATAAGGGGAGTTGTATTGACTTAATTCTTTCCAACAGAAAATATTCCCTTCAACACACTGGCACTGTGGACACTGGTATTAGTGATCATCATCATCTAGTTTACACGATGTTAAAAACGACATATGTGAAATTATATACCACCTAAACGTATATGTTACCGTGATTATAAACAATTTAATGATTATTCATTTTTGACAGATTTACAACGCAATTTAATATTTAGTACGAATTATAGCGATTTTGATAGAAATTTTTCGAAAACTTTGGATAAACATGCACCGCTGAAAACTAAATTTCTACGTGCCAATAACAAGCCACATTTAACAAAAGATCTGAGAAAGGCTATTATGAAGAGAACTCGATTGAAAAATGTAGCCAATAAGACAAAAAATCCTGATGATGTGGCTAGTTATCGGAAACAAAGAAATTTAGTTGTCAATATGAACAGGACTATTAAAACCTCTTTCTATAGTAGCATTAGTACGTTGTCTCAGAGTAAAAACTTCTGGAAAGCTTGTACACCCCTCTTTTCTAACAAAACGAATGCTATGGCAGAAAGGATTTTATTAGTTGAACATGAAACAATTATTGATAAAGATTGTGACATTGCTGCAATCTTTAATGGATATTTTAATAGAATTACTGAAACTCTTGATGTTCCCCCTTGGAATATCAAATTCATACCGAAAAATGACGATAATATACGTAATGCTCTTGAAAAGTACGCGGGCCATCCAAGTATTTGCGCTATAAAAAAACAGTGCGAAGTGAATCAGCGTTTTGAATTTTGTCACCATTCTGTTGAGGACATATACCAGAAGATTCTTAATCTCGATAGTTCTAAGAAAGTAAGCGGTCATGTTCCCATAAAGATTCTTAAGTTGGGCGTAAATCAATGTGCTCCTATACTTCAGAAATGCCTAAATTCTTTCATAGACAAATGTGAGTTTCCTGACGAACTGAAATGGGCCGATATTATTCCAATTCACAAAAAAAATAGCACTACTGACAAAGAAAATTATAGACCTATTAGCCTCCTTCCAGCTATTTCTAAGGTCTTTGAGAAAATCGTTTGTAGACAGCTAAGAGGTTTTATTGATACGAAACTATCGAAATTTCTATGTGGGTTCAGAGAAGGGTATAGTTCCCAACATTCTCTATTGAATCTTTTAAATTGCTGGCAAAAATGCCTTCACAATAAAGGAAAGGTTGCCGCTGTTTTAATGGTTTATCAAAAGCTTTCGATTGTCTACCACACCATTTGTGAATTGCTAAACTAGAGGCTTATGGTCTTAGTGCTAAGAGTCTGAGTTTCATATACAACTACCTCTGGAAACTGGAAACATTGCGTCCGTATCGGCTCGTCTTTTAGTGGTTGGTTAAATGTTTTATGTGGTGTCCCTCAAGGATCTATATTGGGGCCAATTCTTTTCAATATATTTATTAATGATTTACTGTTGCTGATACAGGATTGTGAAATCTGTAACTTTGCTGATGATAATACCATTTATGCTTGTGATAGTAGTATCGATAATGCCCTTATACGCCTTAACAATGATTTAACCAAAGCATTAAATTGGTTTAAATGTAATTTTATGGTCGCAAATCCAGCAAAGTTTCAGGTTATTTTCCTTGGTACCCATAACAGGGAATTAAGTCTTAATATTGATGGAAATACCATTTTTGGCTCTGATCAAGTCAAGTTATTGGGTGTTATGCTGGATAATAAGTTAAACTTTTTACCACATATCAAAGAAATTTGTGCAAAAACGAATTCCAAAACAAAAGGGCCTCTCCGAATTAGGAAGTACTTAAACATCTCAAAAACTAAAATTTTATGCAGCTCGTTCATTTTATCTTGTTTTAATTACTGTCCCATTGTCTGGATGTTTACAAACAAGGAGGGAAATTCGTTAATAAACACCTCGCATCGTAGGGCGTTGCGGGCTGTGGTTAATAATTTCTCACTGAGTTATGAAGATATGCTAGAGCAAACAGGAGAATGTGAGTTGCACAAGAAGAATCTGCGATGTTTAGCTTTGGAGGTGTTTAAGTCTATATACAACTTGAATCCTGAGTTCATGAACGAGTTCTACTCATTTAAAAATTGCAATTTAAATCTAAGAGGAGGACAAATGTTAGCAATACCTTCCTCAGTGGGAGTAGACTCGTGGTTATACAGAAGTGTTTTGCTCTGGAATCATCTCCCAAATCATATCAAAGAAGAACCAACAAAGAGAAGCTTTAAAAGGGCAATCATTGCTCATGAATTATACTGCAAATGCAAAATATGCAGATAATTCGGCCTAGATAGTTCTTCATTTGATACCTGTTTTGATTTTAATGTTTACGTTGTTTGTTTGTTGTTGTTGTTGTTGTTTTATTTTTGTTAATATTAAGAAGGAATAAAGTTTTTTACGAGTTTTGTTGGTATAAATTAGTTCAAATCAATTATGTAAAGGAACCAACGTTAAATAAAGAATACATACATACATACATAACATTTTTACGAGGAAATTATGAAAACCGATGTCGGAAAAAAATCCTCTTTAGGCAAGCACTTGCATTATCGATACTCAATGAAAGCCCATAGTTCCTTAGGGGAACATAATTACTTTACGATCTCTAACTACGATAAAACAATTTTATATGTTGAAAGCGAAAAATTAAAGGAAATAAATTATTATATTGACCAGAAATACTTTAAGGGAAGAAACTTTCGAGTCGAAAAAATCGCGATATTTAGGGAATAGACTTTCGCGATTGGGGGTGACTTTGTACTCTTTTTTTTGGATGACACCAGAAGAATATAAAGTGACAATATTTCCTTTTGAAAAATTAGCAAAAAAAACAACTTTTCACTTTCACTGTTCACTTTCCTCAAAAACATCTAATGCAGATCTCTCCCAATCGGAATCATCACTTTCATCGTCATTGATTGCTGGAAAGTATCCAATCTGTTTTTCTTCCAAAGTCAACTCACAAATTGCTTGAAGCTGTTGGTTTTCCGTTGTGTTGTCATCTAACAATGGATCGATCTCATGAAATGGATCAATTGGAGGGAGATTTTTGCTACCAAGGCGAATTGCGTCTGTACTTCCTGCCACTCTCCAACCGCTCTCGATGATATTTTTTCCTTTGTTGAAGGTAATTTCATTGTAGAAATCGACAACCCATTGAGCATGAAGTGGTTTCAATGTAGTTAATTGCAGCTTAACATCTACTGAATTGATTTTCACACCTTCATCGAGCTGTTTCAAAATTTGGTTCCCATACCATGTGCTAAACTTATTTCTCAAAAAGCGTTTTGCATGTCCATTGACAGTTAAGTCTAACGGTTGGTAGAACTTCGTCATGTTTGGTGGAACATTCACAATACAGATGTTGTTTTCGTTAAGAACTGCGTGGACGTCTGACGTCATTTGACCGGTGAAAACATCCATGATCAGCAAACCTTTGGGAGTAAGGGCTAATTCAAGTTTTGTTCGTTCTTTTTGAAGATACGGGACGATAATATCTTCAATGAGTTTGATAGACTCTGCTGAATTAGAGTAATGGGTTGGGTTAACACATAAGCTGAATTCTTCTGGGAATTTGAAGCGAGGTAGACTCTGCTCAGTTTTCCCACCGTAAATCAGTTGGATTGGTAAAAATTTATTATTGAAAGTGACCCCAAATGTTCCTGTTATGCATCTATTGTCACTTCCACTCTCCATAATGACAGACTTTGCCCCTTTTTCAGCAAGAGTGAAATTGCCAGTCGGTACGTATTTTAGTGACGTCTGGTCAATATCTATGATCATCGAATGAGAGATATCATGCTTTTCTATTATGGTGACAATCTCATGATGGAACAGAAACTCAATTTTTTAATAGTTCAAAAGTTTCGTTATTTGAACTATTAATTCGAAATATAAAAACACCGCGACTATTCTTGTTCAACCTTCGTTGACGTTCTCTTGATTAAAAAGGGGCAGAGGAAGTTTCTGCCGTTCAATATATCTACAAAATGTGAACGTATAAACAAAAGATTAATGAGGTGATAATGAGACCGGTGAGACACTGAGTATGTGACACGTATGAGTTTGTGAATGATGAAAGCTATGGGTTGCTATGCAAGATGTAGAATGGCATGAATTGATATGTAGAGATATGCTAGAATTTCTTGCTTCGCTCCGTCAGGAATAGTGACTTTTGAAGATGTTTTCATCCGACGAACAAAGCCCATGCGCTTGAATAGGCTTTATGCCTAACTTGATGAATCGATATCGATGTTTCCAACTGCTTGAGGGTATTTTTGAATGAGCGCTTTGGCTGTGGTTGAATTTACGAGGGCACCGCGGGAGCTTACTGCCTTGATATACGACTGAACCATCAGGTCAAGTTCACCGAGCATGAGAGGACGGCCTGCTGCTTTAGAGTACTTTGACAGCGATTGTGTAACCTCTCGTTTCTCTTTTGAAGCATCTTTTATCTCCTTTACTACCCTTGCTTTGAACGAGCGAATGGTACTCTCCTTCAACCCAGGAAACTTTGACTTGAATTTTCGTAGAGTAACAGAATTACCATTCTTACGTGCATAATCACCTATGGTAAATCGATTTTCGTCTTTCCACTTAATATACGTGCCTCTATCTTTAACACGATTAACCTCTTCCGTGACTGAATGCACGTCGACTATACCAAGTACAGTTTGCGCTTGCACCGAAGTTTTCTCATAAGGATCTGAAGGAAAAATGAAAATTTAAAACAGCTCAGGTCTTTTATAAAGAAGTGCATGGTTGTAAAAGTGATTGAATTTACAGACAGCGTGGATTTTACTATTTAATTTTTACAAATTGTTCTCTGTTTAAACCACGAAGTTGTTCGAGCAGGCTGTGTTTCTTGCACATATTACTGTATGTAAACAACTTCGACTTTAAATATAAGTATTCATACCTACCTTGTTACAGCTTTCGATGTTTGCATCATCAGGGTGAACTGGTAGGTAGTCCACCCATGGTTATCAATATCTCTTCTTCTTCCCAACTTAAACAGCAAGGGTTTGCGGTTTGGACATTGTCTTTGATGTAAAGTGGGTACATATGCAAGAGGCTATTCGATTCAGTCCGTCTATATTGGGTATACACAGGGATTTGTGGTTTATCTGAAATGCGTGATAGGAATTTATCGAGTCTTCTCTTGAATAAATCAAGAGTACACCCTGATAGATTCCGTAACGATTTTGACATAATATTGAAGAGTTTAGCTCCTTTTACTGGCAAACTGTTGTATATTAGGGATTTTATCCGTGGCAAACAGTTTGTAGAACTTATGTACACGAAACAGCGACGTCCATTTCTTGAGGAGTGAATTAGGTCGTATGAGGTTTGGATTTGGAACTATGTTTTCGAGTATTATCCAAACATATTTATGTAGCCCTCTCTGCGACGTTCTAGTGAATATAATTTCAGGTACAATAAAGACTCCCAATAATTGCGTTTGGTAGTTGAGAAATTTTTGCGTAGGAAGTTCCATTACCAAAAATGTTTCTTTCACAGTCGTTTTCATTTTCTGTATCGTCTTTTTCGAACTTTGGGGCTTCATTTGTGCAGCTCTCTCCTCTACAATTCCTACAGGCAGCGACACAAATGTAGTCCTTTCTTCCTGCACGAACAATTTGTCAAACACGGTTTTTTCGTCTCAAGTTTACAATTGCACCGTATGAAACAGTGGAATTCCTTTGCTTTCTGTAATAAAGAAGCTTATTCTTGGTAAATTTATGGTTAACGAAGATAATTTCATTGACGAACTGATGATTCCCATTCCATGAAAGGTGTTTTTGTCATCGATTGGGACCCCATTATGACCGACGTTATCGGCCTTCTAGTTTATAAGTTTGTTTGTTTTTTAACGAGCCTTCCAGAACGCTCATTAAGCATTATCATGAAGACCTCGACCCGGAGTTTTAGTGTATTTAATTGCTCCCATTTGTGCTACGGTTATTTTTGATGAAATACGGCGTTGTTTATTTATAACCGCTCACTAAATAACTTTGTGATAGCATGGTTTCGAACCCAGAACCCTTCGGTTAAGAGCCGGACGTCATTACCTTGCGCTATCGCCGGATAAGTTTGGTGAATTGAAATCTATTTGGCGAATTCTGGTTCTTGTCGGTTTGTTGCATCTAGAGAATCATCATGTAATAAAACTGCTTCTTTGAACTTCTCTAACTCGGAATAGGAAACAGCAAAACCAAGTTTTCACACTTCATCTATCAGCCAACGTGAATCAAACATAGTATCAAGCTCTACTGTAAGTCCAAAAGGTATCGGTAGCATTCCAGAACTTGGTCTTTTGGGTCTGTCTTTTACGATTATTTCCAAAATTTTCTCAAAGTCGTAGGCTGCACGTTCTCACAAAAGTTAATGTCTTTTTCTCAGGGCCGCCAAGAGAAAAACAAGCATAGGGGCATTTAGCTCAATTTAGTCATTAAGTGCAGTAAGCATCATCCCTGGTCTTGGTGACCGCATTCACACTCGGCCGAGTCACTTAGTCCCCATCTCTTCATAAAGGCGGCGAAACGGCCAACACCGGATCTCAGGCGGTTGAGTGTTGTCCACTGGCGGCGGGGAAGCTCGGAGCCGAGGATGTTGTCTGGCGTCTCGATGAACTTGTGGAGTCGTAATTGCTCTGATGCTTCCCGCCATTCCCCCTGCCAACGGTTCCTGGTCTAGGTCTGTTTGTTTATGCCTGGTGGTGTGTCACGCAAGAGTTTGTGCGCATGCCCAACAAAGGCGTGCCGTGATTATAGCCGTGTGCGTGTAGGAGGCTCAGCGACCGTAGCGTGCAAGGGATGGTTGATGTTACGTTCGGCCTTACGAGCCAGGGCGAGAACCGCAGCTTCACGGAGTAGTAATGCCAGCCAGAACTGGAAGATGGTTCACAGGTGTGGGGCGCAGAGATCCTGTGATTGTGCGCAGGGAGTTGTTAAGGGCCACGTCCATCAGTTTTGTTTCATGTGTGCTCTGGCACCAGACTGGTGCGCAGTACTCAGCTGCTGAGAAGACAAGAGCTTGGGTTGAGATGCGCAAGGTCTTAGTTGCAGCTTCCCATGTTGTCCCGGCAAAACGGCATATCAAGGAGACTCTGGACGATGTTTTAGCTGAATGTTTTTCCAGGTGTTGTCGGAATGTCAGCGCACGGTCCAGTTTCATTCCAAGGTACGTTGGTGTTGCTTCAAACTACAGTACACTGCCGTGCACCATGATTCTCAGCTCCCGGTTTGCCTCTCGGTTTGTGAGGTGGAAGACAGATGACATAGCGATGCTGCCCAGACCGTAGACCACTTCACTGATGAATGTCCGCTGTTCCGACTTCCTAACGGGGAACAGGGCCTGGCGTTGCTGGACGCTGACACGAGAGAGCGGCTGTCCTCGACCAGGCTGGAGATATGAGACAGCACGGGCACGACAGAAGACGAGGTAACATCTCTAATTTTTTCTACATTGCAATAGGCAAAAACATCTGCTATTGATAACACATTAATTAAGCTGTTTTTTGCATTACACTCTAGGCATACTAACTCATTAGACCAAATCATTATTTTTATTTTTCAATTTTAAAGCATGTAAGCCCATTGATAAGCAAAATAAAAATTTCGTTTTGATCGAAATTGGTGGATCTCCCCTTTTTTCTGAAATTTAATTGAGTCGGGGGTGCAAAAGTTGCAAAATGATGCAAAAACGGTATTCCTAAAGTTTTAGCTAAGTACATTGGTTAATGTCTTCAGGTTCCGCCAGTTTACTAAAAATATAAAAAAAACGCACAAAAGCTAATTTTCTACAGATTTTTTAACAATGTGTTTGTTCGAGATTATATGTAGCCGGGTATTTATTAGACAGTAAAAAGGTCACACATTATGTAAACAACAATATTTCCTCAGAAAATAACTGCGTTGGTTCCGCTAGTGACGCAAACATGGCTGAAATGACAAAAAATTTCCTCCCCAAAGAGTGATATATTTAATATTGCTTTGCGCGCTTATCTGTTTCTGATAACAACGCTGTGCTATTACTATTATGTCGTAAATGTCGTAACAGTGCAGCCTTTGCTTTGGCCAAGAAAAGTGGTTTACAAGCATGCTACCAGTTTTCGGTTATCATATTGTTTATCAGACATCATTTGGTGAGGCTGCTAGCTTAGCTAGATGTTCTCTTCAGTATGGCAGAACAATTAAAAGCTAAGATCTCTATAAATACTAGAAGCCTTTCGAAGTGTCCAATATTTGGTAATATCTCGGTATATAATGCTAGAAAAAATCAATTACCAAGTTATCGTGATGTAATGAAATGCAATCTTGCTACAAGAAATGAATCTCGATCTGTATTTTTGCAAGTAAATTTCGAATCTAGCATCATCCGCATTTTTGCATTTCTTTCGGCCGTACATCAGACATATCCACTCGTGAAATTAGGCAATCAGAGCTTCTTCGACAGGATTGATCCCAATGTTATAAAAAATATTTGCTGCGCTTTTGCATTTTTTTCAAGAATTTTGAACGGTTTTACTTTTGCTCTTCTACAGAAAAATGATGAATAGTCACATCCGGTAAATGCATGATAGCCACTATCCATCTTACATCAGCTGTTCTCGCTTTAGCCAAAAAAAGCTTGATAGATTCTTCGGCTCTTTGTATCTCTTTCACAGATGTAAGCTCCTCTTACAACTTTGTTTTTTTCTATACGGCTCCATTTGCAAACCGGAGGATGTGTAGGCCCTTTTCCGCTTCCTTCAATGGAATCTAATTACTTGTTGTTCTTTTGACTGATGCAGCTGTTGGATCTTCGGGCTTCTTCTTAAATGCTATTCCAACTGTATCGTGTAGTTTATCCTTCCCGTTAAAAGTTTCTACAAATCTGTCAAAGTTATCCCAAGCGGTGCAAAGCCCCGAGCCACTGAAAGGATTCAACCAATACGGTAGCAATTTACCTTCCTTTTTTGCTTCGAGTGTGTGTCAAAGATGTTTCTATTTCTTCAACGTTATGGTAACTAGCGCAGTGACCAAACCTGTTCATGATTTCCAGCATCTCGCGGCTGCCAGTCAAACTCTTTAGATTGATTCCAAGTTCTAAATGCTTCCTTGGCTTCTTTCTACCAGAGGTTGCACTGAAGGTAACTTCCTGCGTCAATCAATCGATTATTCTTTTATTCACTTCACAAGAAGAAGACCAGCAATTAGATATTGGAAGAATTCTTTCATCGTGTAAGGAACGTGGTGATATTGTCAGGAAGTGGGTTGTACTCTGCTTGCATAATATCTTCTCTTAATGCAAGAACAACATTCCTTCAGCGTACTTTCTTTGCAGCGCTACTCGAACCTTGGAACCAACGGAAATACTCGAAGAGAAAACCCTGGAGAGGGTAGATTCCTTCGAATTGATGTAACCTTTTCTAGTTTGATACTCTCTTTAAAATGCTTTGTAATCTTTTCTTGCAAGCGAGTTACTGTTGGAGTTGAATCCTTGAACTCATCACTTCCATCTCGAATAAGAAATTGATACATTTTCAACATGTCGTTGAGAAGAAAGACTTGTTTTCCAGCTAAAATATTTTTTGAATGTAACTTGCAAGCGAGTTAAAACAATCCGTGTATCTTTCTCGTTCTTTGCCAATGGCCCTTTTCTACTTTGCTGTTATTTCCGCTAACAAGCTCAGCCTCCTTTTGGTACTTCACTCTGCACGGACCATGATATTTGACTTCTTTTGACACAAAGTCAACACACCTGATTTTGGTAAGCATTTCATTGTCTTCCTCCCACCGTGCAAACTTGACATTTTCCTCAAACTCCGTAGATGTTACAGTTAGCAAATCGATAGATTTTCCACCAGATCTTTTCCTCGATTGATTACACCATATGCTGTCACTTTGGGGATGTTTATTTGGTCATAATATTGTGAAGGACCCGGGTAGAGAGCAGCTGACCAAGCTTAAAATGATGTTGGAGTGACATTGTATCGGGCCCTGACAAAGGAAAACTATACATTCAGGCGTGAGGTAACTCATTTCTCGTAAAAGAGAACCAACCGCAGCTGATTTTGCAATGGTTTCAATGTAAGATCGCCATGAGAAGTCGCAAATAAATATGAGACCAAGAAGGCTAAATGAAATGTTTTCAGGCAAATAAGAACCATTCATAAAAATTTGAGGTAAATATGCTTGCTTGTGATGATTAATGGAAAGAAGATTAATTTTAGATGGATTGAAATTAACCGGCCAATTCCTACCCCATTCAACTACTGAATTGAGATCCTTTTCAAGAATAGAGGCCAATTTAACCTTATCACAATCATTTGATTTATCAAGACAGGAATACAATGTGGAATCGTCAGCATAGATAATGGTTTTAGATGATAAATTGTCTGGGAGATCGTTTATGTAAATTAGGAACAGGGTTTGTCCGAGAACTGATCCTTGGGGAACACCAAAATTGATAGAAAAAGTGGAAGATGAATTACCATTAAGGACAACCTTTGAATTTACGGTTGGAAAGGAAGGAAGAGATAATTTTAAAGAGGGAACCTTTTAAACCATATGCTTTGAGTTTATGCAATGGACCTAGATGCCAGACTTTATCAAATGCCTTTGAGATGCCAAGAGCAACTGCTTAGGCTTCACCAGAAACATTGAGGGCACGATAAAAACGTTCAGTTATAAGTGTCAAAACGTCAGCAGTGAAACGACCAGAACGAAACCCGTACTGGGAATCGTAAAACAAATTATTTTTTTCAATAAATTTCACTAAGGTCTGGTTAATTAAAGTCTCAAAAACTTTGCTTAAAATGGAAATGAGACTAATCGGTCTATAATTACAAGGATTAGATCGGTCACCACAATTTTTAAAAATTGGAACAACAGAGGCAAATTTTCAAGATGATGGAAAACAAGATTCATCCAAACACTTTTTAAAAACAGCACACAAAACAGGAGATTATTCGGTAGAACACCTTTGAAAAACAATTACAGAAATTCCATCAGGTCTTGTAGCCTTATTAGAATCCATTTTGGAAATAATCTTGGAAACGATATCAGGAGATATAAAGCAATCCTGTAAAGTCTGGTCAGTTTTAGAGGTAAAATGTGGTTGATCGTGTCCAGAATCATCGAGGGTAGAATGAGAGGTGAAGAGTTTAGCAAAAAGTTCAACCTTACCTTACATAAATTAATGACTTCAGGACCATTGAATAGTGGAGGCACAGATGATTTAGAATTACCGCGGACATTTTTAATGATACACCAAAATTTGCAAGAACCTATTTTTTTGGAATTCATATGATTTTTAGTTCTTGCAGCAAAAACAGCTTTTGTTTTGCGAATAACATATTTACAATTATAACGAGAGGCAATAAACAATTGTCTGTTCAGATCAGTCGCATCACGTTGATAGCAATGAAAGAAATAATTACGATGGGCTATTGCTGCAGCACAAGCTGGTGAAAACCATGACGATGAATGAGGTTTTACCTGATATTTCCGTGAAGGAACAAATAATCTTATTGCTTCAGATATTATTGAAGTAGCTTTATTAATGCAATCATCAGCTGAGTTGGAAAGAACTCTTTTCCAAGGGGCAGACTGAATGTGTGCTTTGAAGTTTTTGCCAATCCGCAAGATCATATCTGAAATGGGTTCTATGCATGAGATGTTCATGAGACGCTTTGTCTATTGAAATTAACTTTGACCAATATAACAACATGGTCAGAACGACCTAATGGAGCACTATGAAATATTTTACAGATGTCAGGATTAGAGGTTAAAAATAAATCCAACAAGGAAGGTGATTGACTGGAGTGATCAGGAATACGGGTTGGAAAATCAACCAATTGCAAGAGAGACTGAGATGACTGAGTGCAAAGTTATAGGTTTCTATACCAGAGCTACTTGTTCCGTTAAAGAATTTTAGCTATTGTTTATGGTGAATGTTAAAGTCACCAAATACAAAGATGTTGGTTGAGCGATGATTAAGAATAGCTAAATCAGCGGACTTTTGAGACTGATTTGGTAACAGAACAGTCTTGAGAAGATGGAGAGCGATAGAGGAAAAATAGAAAACTAGTTGAATGTAAAAGAGACAAACGAAAACACATGAAAGGTTGATCAGGGTCTTCCAGGTCAATTTCTCGAGATATTGGTATTATTTATAACTAGTTCCTTAACATTTTCTTTTGGTCGAAAAGGTTTAACAAAGATTGTAGAAGGCGTTTTACTCTATATTTTATCGTTATTTAAAAGTTACAATTACAAAACAATGTTATAATTATTTTATTAGAAAATATCAAAATTATTTCGGTCATTTTCATGCCAAATCATCATCAAAACTTTTGTGATAATTTTCTTCGGATAATACGTCGTTTTGCAGACGTAAGAAGTAAATAACCATCAGACGCTGAATTTAGCATTAGTGTGTATCATACAAGGTGAATTCAAGAACTTCAAACAATAGGCTTTCTGTTAATTCGAGTATGCCTAATTAAAATCACTCTGTAATGCTGATTGTATATTGTAGCAATACATTATATTTAATCTCTAAGATCAAGTAATGTTATAAAGTGTAAAAAGTCTTATACCTCAAGTATTTTATTATTGCATGTCTCTCCATGTCATGGCAGTCCTTGCATTCATCAGAACACATCAAACCATCTTTCCGACAGCTGCAGGTATTAGTTCCACATTGATTCTTTGATGTTGACTTACAGTTGCATCTCACCTGTAGTAGTGTAAAAGTAACTTTTAAATCGCATTATTTTTTACAAATCGTGAAGTGCACCGACGAGGCATGGTGCTCTCCGTTTAAATCATCCTACTTGAAAATAATGAATGATCTCTTGTCACCTCCTGTTCCAGTAGTTTGCTCCCAAAATGGTGGTATCGAAAGGACAAAAGATGATAAGGGAAAGCTACATACATTTATCAAATCATCGCAGTGAACGCTAGCCTTATTCCAAAACAAGCAAGTACAAAATTTTGTAAGGGAATTCCTTACGATTATTCTTATCCTTCAACCAAGGATAGTCTTGCAGACCGTATTTGCAAACACTGTGGTCTTTATATCGGAAGTATCAAGTCAAAAAAAAACCCATCATACTGCTGAATAAAGGAATCTTTGCAAGTTGCCGAAAGCACTGAGACGGGAAAAGTCCGTCCGCAAAGAGTTGCAGCCCATCGCCGACAAGAATTACTGCGTGCAATGGCCTTGATAAGTTGTTAAATGATAAAAGAGAACTTGTACTATAATTTAAATTTTCATGCCTTGTTTATATTCGGGATTTTTTTTGGAGAGAGAAGGGAGGGTGTATCTACCAAGCGTGATGTCACGCAAAGGGGGTCTCATATAAAACGTGACGAGGGGGGTGGGTTGATCAAAATGACAGATTTAGAACAGATATACCCTCAGTTTCATCGTCCGGAGTTACATCTTTTTCCAAGGCACGTAGTAACGAAGCTTTATTAGTTTTGCGTAGATCACACATTGGTCCAGACAAAGACCAAGGGTAAGTACCTAATGGATATTCAAAAACGCTTCTTAGATCAATGTCCTGTGTTTGCATAATCAGTGCTAGTCGACTAAATAGGTTGCTGTGTGACTTAATTGGTATGACGATGAAGGGAATTTTTTTGGAGAGAGAGGGGGGGTGTATCTACCAAGCGTGATGTCACGCAAAGGGGGTCTCATATAAAACGTGACGAGGGGGGTGGGTTGATCAAAATGACAGATTTAGAACAGATATACCCTCAGTTTCATCGTCCGGAGTTACATCTTTTTCCAAGGCACGTAGTAACGAAGCTTTATTAGTTTTGCGTAGATCACACATTGGTCCAGACAAAGACCAAGGGTAAGTACCTAATGGATATTCAAAAACGCTTCTTAGATCAATGTCCTGTGTTTGCATAATCAGTGCTAGTCGACTAAATAGGTTGCTGTGTGACTTAATTGGTATGATCTTCTCATTTATTTTATTTCTAGCAGTCTTCTTCAAAACACTGAAAGTCTTGAGTTTCATCTTCCTAATTGAACTCGACCTCGGTTGTTCCTAGACACGATCAGGGTTGCAAATCGCTAGTGTGAAAAGCAACACATAGTTTGCTATTCACTATTGCTGCAGAAAGTAGGGAATCGCTATTTCCGCTGATCAGCCATGAAAGTATGGAATAGAGATTTGCAATCGCTTTCGCTATTTGAATTATCAATTATACATGATTAGTGAGACTTGTTTTGTATTGTACACAACAATCAAAACTGAAAGATATTGAATTAGTATACCATACACTATATTTTAGAACATAAATATGCAAAGCTAATCTACAATTTACATGCACCCAGCATGCCACTGAATATAAAAATAAAAATTAAGGCTAAGTAAAGTGATTAAAGTGTCCTACATGATCTTTGTTGGCCAAAGAAAATACCAACATCTCAAAGTTACTATCAGAGAGAAGTGTTCTAGTAGGGGCCATAACTCATTTGCTTAGGGAGAACAGTCGCTCCATTGGCGCAGATGATGGAACAGTAGTGTTGTATTTCCTGGAAGCATCTTGTAGCTGTGGAGGAATAGATTCTGTGTTAGATCTATTCCATTTGCTCCCAAATGGCGTACTTGTTAACATGTTCACTTGACTCTGTCTGAGCACTGGCCCTCTGCTTCATCCTCCAACTATGAAAGATAAGATCGCAATATCATCGCTTTACGAGTAATGTAAAGTATTTCCAACATACATCTTTACATTAATCCTCTCTAATGACCATCCACTCTAAAGATTTGTTTACAAATATAAAACATTCAAATTACCTATTGCTGTGGTGTTTGTGGGTTCCTTGGCTGTTTCTCTCATTTCCAGCAATGATGATCTCACTAATGCCCGTTCGTCATCTTTATCTTTGTTTTCTCCCTCTCTAATCCAGCCAAGCTTAAAGCTAGGGTGTGAAGCAGTAGCCACAATGAAATCATCACATTCTAATTCACTTTCAAAGCGTCTACGTAGAGCGGGTGCAAGTTGAAAGGCAAGACCAGAAATATATTTGAGGTTTTGAAGCTGACTCCACTCTTCCAGGATTCCAGGATGGGTAGTAGATGACTAGCAGTAGTTGTGTGATAGTAGTTGATTGTGCCTTGCAAAATATCTAAAACATCGGCCAAAGGTTTCATCACCGTGATGAACTTGTCGAGAAATACAGCTTCATCATTTGTGACAGGTCCTGTCATCTAAAAACAGGAATAGACTGTTGATTGCTGGCTCCTTAGTTTTGTAGAACTCGTGCACTCTATTCGTCATTGCATCGTACAAAGAGTTCCAACGCGTAGAGTTTGGAATTACGAAGAGGCCGTTTAGCTCATTTGGGATCTTTTCTGATGCTAATACTGATCTATTCTGCTTATTCCATATCATTTGTAGTTTTGCCGTCAGCGACCGATACAAGCGTTTTCAAGTTGGATTTTCAAGAGCTGGTTGACTGTTATGGGATGCTACAAGAATTAAGCGGTGTGCGGCACAGCGAAAATGTTTGGGTAAGGAGTACATATCATCCTGCAACTTGATAGTCATCACATCCGATATTGGCACTGCAGATATTTGATCCTCTTCATTGAGACAGTCATCAGAGTCAGAATCCGTAATCGTAACTGCTTGCTTACTTGACTGACTTGAATCGCCATACTCATGAAACGCTTTCACAAAGTTCGAGCCTGAGTCAGTGACACAATGTGTAACTTTGCCAGTTAGGTCATACTCTTCTATGATACTGATATTAGTTCTGCCAAAACGTCATAAGTGACCCGACCAAATACTCTTAGTATCATAGCTAAACAAGCCTTTTTCCTTTCCCCATTGTCACCATACCAATGAACAGTTATGCCTAGATATCCTTTGCGATATGAACTCCAATCGCATTTTAAGAGACGGAAAAGATATTCAATCAATTGTGGGCTGTAGTTGCTTAGCCTGCATACAACTTGAAGCATCCTTGCTACCACTTGCAGCCTTTCTATTGTCATTGGCAGCGCAGAGCTTGTCACAATGTTTCAATCATGCAGTATGCTTTGATTTTACATTTTGCCTGGTATTATAACTAGATTTCGCACTAGTACTAATTGTTTTTCCAATTCAATACTTGCAGCTGACTCAAAATATTTGTCTGACATAAAGTCTGTGGGAGGGTTTGTGGTTACTACTTCATTACAGGCCATGACGAAAGGATAATAATTAATAATATTAGCAGACACTAGTGAACAGTTCAAACTCCTGGCTTAGATCCTAACAAGCAAAATCTACTTTATCAGGTTGTTTGTGGAACAATGAACAAGATATATATTATTTATATAAGCCTAACTAAGCGTTATTTTGTAATCATCGGTTTGTATATAAAAGTAACTGAAGGGTATAATGGCAGCGCTTTGGAAATAATTACAACGAGATGTGTTTATTACATTAGTAATTTAATCCGCAGAGAGGCGATAACTCTATGATTAAAAATAGCGATTGGACACAAAGGACCACTGAAAGCAGCGTTTGATAGTAAATGGAATGCCATTGTTATTTAAAACCAAATTGCTGAGGGGAATAATTGAAATGAGAATGTAAACATTTTCATTTCAATGACTTTATTAGGTTTCATAGGTCCAAATGTACTGTGTTCAGAATGTTGAGCTGTAAAGCTATACCATTCATAAACTGCTTGTTTCCAGAGAAATCATCTCTCAAAGAATCTGTGATCTCGAGTAGTATATATTGTCATAAGCAAACGTGTACGGGATTATTTCTCCGATAGTTTCTAGGTAAGATGCCAGTTTTCTGTTTGAGTAGCTGTTAATAGTTTGAGCAGTACTTTAGCCATATCCATAAAAGACAACCAAAACTTTGCAAGAGTGCCTCCATTTTTGTTTAAGTCTTCCACATATTTTTGTTTACAAGGTTTATCTATTTAGAAACTTTTTCAGTACTTAATAACTTTTCAAATTCGTCTTGACATAAATTTCCGCTTGCTTCTTTGTTTTGTTCTGTAAATTCCATTGTAAATTTGTATTTCCATTGTAAATTCCATTGTAAATTTGTTCTGTAAATTACCTTGTAATGCCATGTACTTATCGTCATTAACATTTTCGCTATGTAAGTATTGTATTGTTTTCCACTTAAAGCTCTATCTAGAGATACTTCAGCTAAAACTTGACTCTGAACAAAAGATCGCTTAGTCCAGCATCACGGAACCTCTTCCCTACGATTCCTAGATACATCATGATTGTATGGAATATACCAAGCATTATTAGACATGAGCCAAACCAATCAATGTTTTTCCATTTAATTTCCATAGTCTTGCAATAGATCGCTTGATCAAAAAACAAACAATACCTTACAGGTAATAACGGTCGCTGTGCTGTCATAGAATAAGGTGGCTTTTAGAATAACATGGCATTTGTTTATTTACTTGTCTCGCTCAGCAAATTGTTGATTCGATGCGAAACTTATATTTTTAAATACATAAATCTAGGTGTCTACCTAGCTAAAACTAGTGATTAACTATAAATTTTTTTGTACGTGTAATAAAAAAGAACATCGGGAACACTGAATTTGGCTTTCATGCGAATATAAAGATGAAATGGAAAGAGTAGCTTCATAACGCTACACATATCTAGCTATTCTTATTAATTTAAGAAACAATAAGTATGTTTTGCAAACTAGATTTTGTTTTATATGATGGTATAAGTAATGTAAAGACATTTTCGGGCGTAATTTTGGTCTAAATTCTTAAATATTAAGCACTAAGAGTTGGTTTTTTGTGGCAGAAACCCAAACAGACAGTACTGTTAGAAATAGCGGGTTTAATTTTATTGCAGAAAGATACACTTTGAATGTCAATGACAACATTTTCATTAAATTTCAAGCTTTGAAGATTGTGTACCAGCAGGCTGATTCTAATCCTACTTCCATAACAGTAGCTAGTGACTTGCAGAAAAAAAAACAGACAAAAATAGTTCCAGGTTTTAAAGAATTACCCTACAGAGACAGATTAAAAAGGTGTCTATGTTTGTGTTTTAAAGAAATTTATGGTTTATATAAATATATCAGTTTACTGTTACAGTTCATCCAACAAGACAAACACCGTAATTATAAAAACACTACACAGGGATGAATACAAGGTGATACAATCACGTTAACTGATAGGTTGTTACCAACCTGTAAATGAAAATAAAAATTGTTATTTAAAAAGATATATTTATAAATGCAAACATCACACCTTTATAGTTACAAAAGTAAAGTGGTCATTTTCTGACAAAAAAAAATTCCATGTCATAAATTGATGTGAATTTATGCAATAAATTGTTGAAACTTTTCATTTGCTGCGTTGAAGTCGTCCACACAGTTGTGTTCTTTTTCAATGTTTTCCTTTAGCGAATAATACTCTTCACTGTAGAAAACAAAATTTCTGGCTTTTGTGGTTCTTTAAGCAACTTATGTTTAAATTTTCGTCAAATTTCAGTATAATGATTTGTGGAAAATTCTTTCTACGCGATGGTGAAATCAACCTCGTTTTTAAAAGCCTTTGTCTGCTAAAAATAAAAAATGTATATTTGAGAAAGTACTTTTAAAGTATTTTTTTAGGTTGGTTATCGATTGATGCAGGTGGTAAACTCTTTTCATGTACAAAGTGGATTTCATCTGCTTCAAGTAAAAAAGTAGGTTTTTTGGATAAAACAAAATCACTTTGAAAAATATGAACATATATATAAATTTACCCCCCATAAGTAAGTAGCATGGGTGCTTATGTCCGAAGAGGTCAAAGATGTTACATGACCCGCATACCTACTGTAAAAATACAAACGAAAATGAATATTGGAGTTTTTTTTCAAAATTTTTCATTTAAAATTGCTCGAAGGATAATGGCAATGAATGGACTTTGAAGGGTAACATGTTTATATATTATTTCTATTTTAGGATTTTGTGGATACAGTCAAACATTTTAAAAATGTTTTGCGCTTGTGATTTCCTGGCAGTTCATCACAGTGTAGCGTTGTCAGTCTATAATTTCCGGCTTTAGTCTTGTCAACTACGACAAACGGTCCTTTATATCTTGATTGTATGGCACGGCCTGCAGTGGAAATGTTTATTTTTTTTGACGAAAGATATACTATTTTTTGCATAATAAATCTATTCTAATACTTTTAAAGTTAATCAGCCAAAAGATTTTAAATAATCCTGAAATTTTAATACGTTTTTTCCTTCTGCCCGGTATCTCTAAAACTAAAACTATCATCTATTTTTATTTCTATTTTATTTTTATAAATTAATTTTTTTTATCGTAATAATATTTATATTTTGTTTGGGCGGCAAGTTTTAGATGATTAATTGAAGTTTAATTGAATAAAATAATTTTACGATAATCACTAATACCTCTTTAACGGTCTTAGAAATATTTTCCAGTTCTTTCCGATTTTTATCGAAAAGGTTCCGATATTCATCATCAGATGATGACTGACGTTTGAATTTATTCTAAATCGCAATACCGTAAAGCTTCAATTAAGCGTCCCTCCTCGAATAAGCGCTCTTCCTAAAAGCCAAAATATTAAATAAGCCCCCCCCCCCCCCCCCCCCTAATCATAATAAATACTTTTTTTTTCGTATCTAGGAAACTTTTTCAATAACATTAATGTTTATAAATTCCTTTTTTTCTTCAAGCTTGCATTTTAAGATTTCGGCAAATCTTCTACCGTATTACTTTTTTGTTTGACTTGAAAGAAATATAAAAATATTAAATAAGCGCCCCCCTTCGAATAAGCGCCCTTTCTAAAAGCTAAAATATTAAATAAGCGCCCGGGCGCTTAATCGAAGCTTTACGGTATGTAACTGACGTTTAAAATTATTGTTGAATTTTTGGGATTTTTTTTCGATTTTATTACCTCATCAGAAAACAACGTCGAAAAGGGCAAACGCCCTGGAAAAAGCGCCTCAAACGGGGAGATTTTCGCTGCAGAATGTCTTTGAACTCGTACACAACCATGTCTAAAAGTTCGTCCCAATTTGACATGTATTCAACGATGACTTTCCTGAAAATACAAGTAAATGTGTAATAAATTCAGTAACAATGCATCTACTGAAAGTAGATATCAACATTCATGATGGAAAAATGTATACATTATACATTGTATACATTTTCATCCTGTCCATTTGACTGGGGACGATAAACGGCCGTCGTCTTCTTTCTATCCCTAGCAATTTATACATTTCGTCGTTTAACTAAAAACTAACAAAAAATCAGGGAAAATTTAAACTTCAAAGCTGTATGAACCCTGAAAGATCCTTTTACTACATTCAGTACCTTGTTATTAAATTCCAATCCATTGATCGAGATAATTACTTTAAGAAACCCAAACGAAGATCATATTAATGATACATTTGGCTACTGTGGCTGCCTCTTTATTCGGTATGGCGTACGCAACAGGGTATTTCGTAAAAAGGTATGTACACGTTAAAATGTACTCGTCTCCCTGTTTATTTAATGACAATTTTCCAATCAGGTAAACACCCACTACTTCCCACACACGGGAAGTCTATGTAAAACGAGTAAGTGTATATTTCCTACTAACACGGTTTAGTTTTTATAAACCTACTTTGATTTACACCAAATTGGTGTAAGTTCAGTGGCAGGTATACTGAGAGTGGTGTTTCGTTGACATTGCTCGCAATTTTTTACCTTACAAACAGGCGTTGAATTGTTTAAAAAGCATATATTCTAAAAATTACCCATTTCCGAATATTTACGCCAATTCTACCCCAAAAATATTTGGAAGTAACTTTTTCAATTGTTTTAGTTTCTCTTGAATGGCCACCTATCGGACTTGCGTGCTCTATACATATATCATTCCTTTCTTCTTTATCAAAAACCACTTTCAGCAGACATTTGCTTTTCGATTCCTGTGAAGGTCACCATCTAGATTTAAATCAAAAAACTTTTTACTAAAATAATAGTAGAATCTCAAATATCTTGTCTTATATCAGCGCATAATTTAAAAATGTTTTAAAAAATTAAACGTGGAAACTTTAAAACGATATATAGTATACTCCCGATAAGTGGGACACTCAGGGGACCCACGAAATCTGTCCCACTTAGCGAATGTCCCACTTAAGCGAATGCCTATATTAGGTTAGGAAGTTCAAGGGACCGAGAAAAACCGTCCCACTTATCGGCAGTATACTGTATCAAATTGAAGTTTCGCCGTTCATTAGAAATGGTTAAAAAACAAAAAAACTCTTCAAAGTATATGATTTTACTTCGAAGCCCGAATAATATTTCTGTTTAAAGACACAGTAGTCTTTTAAGGGTTATATTTTAAATAATATGTTCAATATTTCTTAAATGTGTAAATTCCATCTTTCGGCGAAAACAACAACTTTCATAGAAATGATATAGTTTCAAATAATTACCGGTTCCCGGGGTTTTTTGCCTCGCATAAACCAGTCAAAATAGGAATTGTCATGTTATTCTGAAAGCCATCCTATTCTATGACAGACCTAAGGAATCTTTGATCCCTAAACTACATTCTAAAATGTGAAAGACTGTTGACATATATATCGTAGGTGCGTTTTTTTTGTTTTTTATTGAAGTTGCTTAAAACAAGGCCATTAAAAGCCACTTGTGAGTATAGAGCTACAAGAGAAGTTAAGTGGTTATTAGATAACAATGGAAATTTGTTTTGAACAGTTGAAGGTTAAAGTCAGAAGGAAAGCAAGTAGATGGAAGTATGGAAAGCCATAGCTGTCATAATTAGAACGCAGGCAATTCGATGTTGTGCATTGTTCCTTTCATTCAGTCCAAATTACATTCGGTTTGGTAGAATGCTCTTTCTATTTTCTTCAAACCGAATTTGATGTGGTAAAAATACCATTCGATGTGGTGCAAACACCATTCGATGTGGTACAAATACCATTCGATGTGGTACAAATATCATTCGATGTGGTGCAAACACCATTCGATGTAGTACAAATACCATTCGATGTGGTACAAATACCATTCGACGTGGTGCAAACACCATTCGATGTGGTACAAATATCATTCGATGTGGTGCAAACACCATTCGATGTGGTACAAATATCATTCGATGTGGTGCAAACACCATTCGATGTGGTACAAATATCATTCGATGTGGTGCAAACACCATTCGATGTAGTACAAATATCATTCGATGTGGTACAAACACCATTCGATGAGTTACAAATACCATTCGACGTGGCGCAACACCATTCGATGTGGTACAAATAGCATTTGATGTGAAGCAAACAC
The DNA here is from genome assembly GCA_963930725.1 of Candelabrum cocksii. NCBI lineage: Eukaryota > Metazoa > Cnidaria > Hydrozoa > Anthoathecata > Candelabridae > Candelabrum > Candelabrum cocksii. Next base: position 7,612,394 of record OZ005665.1, read on the forward strand.
CATTCGATGTGGTACAAATAGCATTCGATGTGAAGCAAACACCATTCGATGTGGTGCAGCTAATTTCAGTGTTTAAACTTGTTTTCATTTAATGGATTTTCTTCCTAATTCGGGTCAAACGTGGAACTTTGACGTTGCATATCCATGCTGTAAAACCTAAAAGTGGGGTGCAAGGCAAAAATATTCATTGCACCTCAAACCGTATGTTACGTATAAGTTAAATCAAATTCCATTTAAAAGAAACATAATTATTACAATAGTGTGAAACGTTTTCCCATAATGCTTCACCTTCCATAAAATTGTGGTTATCGGGACAAACACATGGTTGGTAAACTAAAGATGGCATCCACACAAAACAACATGGAAGCTGTCCTAGCAAAAATAGGATTGAAAGACTTAAAAGACACATTTTTGGATGAAAAAATCACACCCAATCTTATCGGAAAGTTATCAGAATCTGATCTATGTGAACTTGGGGTAACGAGTCGTAGAGATATGATAAACTTTAGAATTGAATGTGTGAAATATGGTGGAGAAATTCCATGCAAAACTCAAAGCGTCAGTGGAGCGCCAAAATTTGAAATACCAAAGAATATAATAAAAAGTCTTCTTGCCAAAAGCTTTACAATTAAAGATATTAGCTTAATTCTTCAAGTTTCAGAAAGTACAATTTATCGGAGGATGAAAGAATATGATCTATCCAAAAGAAACTTTGTTGAAATAAGCGATGATCATTTGGATACTGAAGTAAAAATTTTGGCAGAAGAGTTTCCATTACGCGGTGAAAATATGATAAAACAAATGCTTATTGAAAAAGACATTGTTGTTCAAAGATATCGTATAAGAGAAAGTATTTATCGTGTTAATAGCTGTGGCGTAGGTAGAAGAAAACGAGGCCGACTTCATAGAAGAGTCTACAATGTCCAAGGACCCAATCACTTCTGGCATCTTGATACTAATCACAAACTTATCAGGTGGCGGTTCATTATAATTGGCATAATCGATGGATTTAGTCGCCTACCGGTAGCTTTAGCTTGTAGAAATAATAAGGCCGAAACTGTATTATCATGCTTTATGTCTGCTGTAGAAGAATATGGTCTCCCAAGTCGTGTTCGCTCTGATAAAGGGAAAGAAAATATCTTAGTAGCAGATTACATCTTGGAAAAAAGAGGCTGCAACCGTGGTAGTATGATTACTGGTAAATCGACACACAATCAGAGAATAGAGAGACTTTGGAGAGATGTGTATACAGGAGCTCACGCATTCTGTTATAAGCTTTTTTATTTCATGGAAGAAAAAGGGATTTTAGATGCGTCAAGTTCTACTCATGTTGCTGCACTCCAATATATTTTTCTCCCAAAAATTAACAGAAAACTAGAAATTTGGAGAAATGCCTGGATTGGTCATCGTATACGGACTGTTAAAGCCACCCCTATTCAATTGTGGACATGTGGACAGTATCAAAACCCTGTAGGCATACAGCTAAACAGTAGCGACCTAGAGTTTTATGTCGTAGAAGGATTTGATACTAGTAATGAAGAAGTAAACGAGCGGCCGATTTATGAAATTCCTGTAATATTAAATGAGCGCTCCTTAGAACAGTTAGGCGCTGCAATAACAGAGAATCTTTGTGGAGATAATTTTGGTATTACGTCATTTTTGAAAGCAGTCGAAATTTTGACTATCCAAATTTGAAGCAAAAAACTTAAAAAATAAAAAAAAAATGTAAAAAGAGTTAAAAAATATTGATTAAACAAGAAGAACACATATATTATATACATGTACTTATATATACCTTTAAACGATTTACAAATTTCCAAAGTAGGAATTGTTAAAGGCAAAATCATATAAATTGAAAAGTGAATCAGTGGTAGGTAATTTCTTTTCGTGTGTTGCTCTTGCCAATACTAATGTATTTGTGCAGGTTCTTGCGGAAGGTAAAAAGCTTTCTTGAGTTTCAACAAACTGTAAACTGGGTTCGATACTAAAACCCAATACCGGTTCCTCGTCTGCACATGTTGCGAATCGTAATATATGATTTAATGAAACAGTTCCTCTTCTCCCACCTGTAAAAGGATAGAGTCATTAGTGAAGTAACAATGCCATCAAAATACTAAAAAAGAATCTTCTTCAAATATATCTAATTAATGCAATTAATCATTTTGTAACCCCCCTTCCTTTTAAGTCAATTGGCAAAACTATTCCTTAGTCCCGAATAGATGTCCCCCAGCTTATTTTTTATCGAAAAAGCTCCTCCCCCCTTGAATCAATGAGTAAAATAATTGCAACTTACTTGCAGCCTCTCGAAGATACTTTAAATATTCCTTATATACACCATTCTCATGGCGTCTTGCATTCGTTCCCGATTCACTAAATGATGGTTTTAACAAACTCGTGACTTTCTTTAAAGTAAGTTTTATGTTCGATGGCCGAAACAAGTGTTGGAAGATCGGTAACGCAGTAGATACCTAAAGAAATGAAAGAAAAAGAACTGAGAAATAACCAGTACAGTCAAACCTGTGTTAAGACCACCCATAGCGACCATAGGTTCCTCCATTCCGTAAGTGGTCGTTATACACAGGCTTGACTGTAAATAAAATTTTGGGTTTCGCTTACTTAACTACCCCATAATACATGCCAGGTTATTATTAGAATTTTTCTCTAAAAATTACCTACTATATACTTCTGGGTGTAATCACATTGTTCACCTGGTAAATTCCAAGCTGAGAGAGTCCTTTCCGTAAACTGCCTAATGCCGGATGGCTCGGTTCTGTGATATTGAATATTTCACGGATGGTTTCTTCGCCTAGAAACTGTATCAGCGGCTCATTCTGCAACATACTTAAACCTGAAGAATTGAAAACAACATAAACAACGTATTTAAAATATTTACATATGACAAAAAAAAATAGTGAAGCAATCAGAATATTTCCTTCAACTGAAACTACAAAAATGTACAACTGAAACTGCATACATTTTGAGAATACAAAGTGGCGAGCATTGTAAATGTGGAAATATATAGATCACGTTAAAACTTACTAAATATCACACCAATAATTTCGTAATCGTCAAGTAAAATGTCTTTAAACCCATCATCAAAGTATTCATCTTTTATGCTGCGTAAACAAAGCCTAAAAAATTCTTTTCTTGGTCCCCCAAGGTCTTGTGCAGTCTAAAGAAGCAATATAGTAGTGAAGTTCAACACTAGCAAAATTAAATTCTACAAATGTCTTAATTCTGACATAATTCATCCAACCAAAAAGATAAATATTCTAATGCACATCAATGTCAAATATGCCATTTTCTGTTATATACAAAACAAATTAGTATTTATATATTTATTTACTTTTTCTTATTTCACACATTTAGTAGCTTCCATCTAAAATCCTCGACAAAACTCTGGTGACAAAAAAACTGTGAAAACTACAAATTCTAATTTCAATTTCTAGGATGGTAGTTTCTATTTACTAGTAATAGCATATTTTTACCTCATCATAGAATTGCACTTCCAATGTTTGAAAAATGTTTGCAACACTTCTTATTTCATCAAATGCTGTACTATTATGTCTATCAACAATAATGAATGTTGTTTGGCCTTAAGGACAAATACTGTCATCTTCCACATCCAATGGGCGACCACGAACAACCTTTTCTTGCAAGCAACATAGAATTTCCACAGGATTACTTTCTAGTTGCTTTTCATGGCAGATAGATAAAACTGTATCAACAATTGTGTTAATCTCCAATTCCTCTTTACCTAAATGTCATTACAAATGATCTACATTACATACTTCTGATACTTTCCCAGTTTATACTGGTAATAATAAGACATGACAAACAAAGAACTTTACATGTTTAAATGAAAATAAATTTTTGAAATCATCTAACATACACTACACAGATAAAATATATGTATAATATTCACCAGGGTGTCCACATCCCGATATTTCTAAATTACAGTCTTTTCCCCTATAAATTGCATATTTTTCCAGCTATTTCCAGCTGCAATGAAAAGATATATTTTTCCAGCCCAAACTTGAAAATTCCATAGTAATTCCAGCCAAAGAGAAAGGGAACTGAATCATTTTTAAATGTTTAAAGCATTGATACGGAGTGGAGTCCCAGGTAAATACTCAAATAACGTCGCTTTTCCATGCTTGCATGGGTTGGACGGTTTCAAAATATGACTTTCTCCAATTATGGAGGTTTAATCATCTGATGGTTTACTGGTGCAGATGTTTTTACGGCTGGATGCCTTTCCTAACGCCAACTCCAGAATAAGGAAAACAGTGGCGAGTTAACCCACGCAAGGTACCAACTTTGTATTTAAAACTCTGTGGCAGCTATGCATCAGGGGCATGGATGCTAATGCCCATGAGGTCAAAGATGTTATACGACCCGCATACCCACATACCCGCATACACTGATTTATTATATAAAATAAACCTACCATTTTCCATTTCATCTTCTATTACATCAGTGACTAAATCTTCTGGTGGAATAGTAACTGCAGAATCATTTTCATTTACTGTTGTGGTATCATTTTCTTGAGTAGTAGGGTCACTAAAAATGTGGCTGTTCTGAGGAAAAGCTTCTTGGGGGTCCAATCATCAAGATCTGTTGAGGAACCTTCATCTATAACCATGGCGTACTAAAATAACAGGCCTATTCATCGTGCAAAGTCGCGCCGAGACTGGGGGCTGAGCATTTTAGCGGGAGATTCGAGAAAGTAAAGCCGTGTGAGCAGTTTGCATGCTTGGAATATAGACAAAATGGTTAAAAAGTGTTGTGTTACTGGTTGTAAATCAAATTATTCTAAAGAAAAAGAAAGGATATCTGTATACCGCCTACCAAATAATCCAGAAGAACGAAAAAGATGGATAAAAGCCATTCCAAGGGACAATATTCCTGATAGACCAGATACAGTTGTTTGTGCCAAACATTTTCCTCGTGATTTTTCAGTTGTGAAAGTCAATGGGAAGCCAAGACCAAGAGATCCACCCTCAGTTTTTGAAAACATACCAAAAAGTATGATTCCAACACCTCTGCCTCCAAAAAGGTCAACAAATAAAGCCGCAAGTGCAACAAGATCTCGGAAAGATGATGAGCTGACAGCATTTTTAAAGCACGTTGCAATTCCATCATTTCAGACATTTTCTGCTGAAGTAGGCGGTCACAAATTTCAATCAGATGTAACTTCATACACATTTGGTGAAGATGTATTTATACAATCAAAAGAACTGTGCCAAAATAATAATGGTTGTATTCCAAAGTTTACATTGAAAGTAAAACCAGACTTCTGTTACGATGCTTATCATATGGGAATAAAATGCCAAATTGCCACTCTTTCAAAAAACCGCATAATTTTGTTGGACAGATGGTCGAGAGTAGAAGAAGCATTAAGATTTTTGAACTCGTTGGAAATAGATACAAAGAAAAGTATATTGATGCAGCAGATTGATGCTATGAGTCGTGTAAATTCAAATAATGTTTGCGAACAAAAATACTCACCTGAGATGATAATTAGAGGATTTGAGTATTTTGCAAAGTCACGAAGTTTGTATAAACAACTGAGAAATGACTTTCAACTACCAAGCATAACAACTTTAACACGATTGACATCCAAAGTTTCAAATGTAGAGGATGATTCTTTTGTAAAAAGTATTTTTCAGAGTCTCAATGATGGACAAAGAAACTGCATTTTATTGATTGATGAAGTATATGTAAAACCAATGCTAACATACCATGGTGGACAACTATTTGGTAATTCAGTCAATGATAATTCGGAACTTGCAAAAACAGTTTTGGCTTTTATGGTAGTTTGCTTGTATGGTGGACCTAAGTTTTTGGTGAAGATGCTACCTGTCAATAAATTAGACACTGATTTCTTGTATGACCAAAGTAAGTCTCTAATCAATCAGATAAAAGACTCTGGTGGTAACTTGGTAGCAGTTTTATGTGATAATAACAGAGTCAATCAAGCATTTTTTAAACGATTTTCTTGCACATCACCCTGGAGAACAGTAGATAATATATTTCTTCTTTTTGATTTTGTCCATATTCTTAAAAGTATAAGAAACAATTGGATCACTGAAAAAACTGGAGAAATACAATTTAATTATAGAGGTGAAAGTTATTCTGCTAAATGGGATCATATAAAAAAGCTTCAGAAATTAGAGGAAGGACACTTAGTTAAAATGTCAAAACTAAATTACGTTGCTGCAAATCCCAAACCTATTGAAAGGCAAAAAGTGAACACTTGTTTGAAGGTGTTTTGTGAGGAAACTGTGAATGCCTTAAAGTTTCACCCAGGCATGCAAGACGAAAATGTTGATGGTACAGTGATTTTTATTACAAAGCTTATTGAATTCTGGAAAATAGTTAATGTCAAAAGCCCATTTGAAGGAATACGATTAAAGGATTCTTTACGTGATGTGATATCATCTGATACAGATTGGCGATTGAACGATCTACTGGAGTTAGCTGAACTAGCGGTTGAATTAAGGGGGCAGCAAGGAAAAAATCGAGTAAAAAGTTTAACAAAAGACACAAGTACTGCATTAGAACATACATGCAAAGGATTAGTAGAGTTGACAAAATACTTATTGGAAACATCTCATTCGTATGTCCTGTTAGGAACTTTTACAACTGATCCTTTAGAGAAAGCGTTTGGCAAGTTGAGGCAAGGTAGTGGAGGTACTTACTTCATCAATGTTCAACAAGTTTTGGAAAAGTTCAATATAAACAAGACAAAATTGATGCTAAGATGCGACATTGACATTCCCAATTCCATTGCACAAGATGGACATTGTTGTAGTAAATGTTCTTATATGTTGTCAGAAGAACAGTGCTATGTATTTGACAGTCTGCCAGGACTTGAAGAAACACTTGGTGATGAACTAAAGTCACCATTGGTTTATATTGCTGGTTATGTGACAAGAAAGGATGAAAGTGGTGTTGATGATACATTTTCATATTTTGAGAAATATGGCACATTTACTACTGGTTTAGATAGAGGTGGTTTGAACATTCCATGTGACAATATTTGTGAATGGACATTTTTTTGCTACATTACGTTTCACTCTGTTGCAAGAGAAGTTTGTCGTACCTCATTATGTGACATATTTATGAACGTGGCAGAATCGTTTAATTTTAATATCGAGAGAAAGCATGCAGTAATTTTGTCAAATGTATTATTGAATAACTACTGTCGTTTGAATTCACCGATTTCAAGTAATGAACCGAAAGTGAAGTTGCTCAAGTTGTCTAATTGACTGATTGGTATCCCAGGAGATTATTGACTGTTTTTCATACTTGTAGTTCATTGGAAAAAAGATGCTGATGTCTTGTTAAAAAATGTTTAATACTTGTAATATAATGAAATGCATATATATATATATACATACCAGTTGATTTATTATATACATACTGTTTTGTTAATATTTTGTTAGTTAGATACTCAGTTCTGCATACTATGTTATATTGTTGATATTGTAGTTTGGTTAATGCAAGTTAATATTTTCAAAATTTGGAATTCTGTTTCTACTAAATGAGATTTTTTAGTGTTTAGTCAGTAATATGTATAGATGTGATCTTTTTTACCAGTTTGTTGTGTTGTCTTAGTAAAAGCCCTGATATTGGGCAAAACAATCACTTTATTATTATACATGTTTATACTTTAATGATATGAATTATTATTATTAAAGTGAATATTTATACAGGATAAACTGTTCAGTACTAAATACTGCTATCATACATGTCCTGTTTAAATTATAATGAAAATTCTTATGTTGATTACACTAAATGTTTTCCCTCAGATAACCCTTCTATTAGTGTTTTTTTGCACTTTTTTGTCATGAAAATATACCAAAACTTTCTTAAATTCATAAAAGAATATCTTGGTTTCAAAGAAGAAGCAAAAATAATGTTATTTCAGTGTTTTGAGTGGCTACTTCAGTTGTTTTTGTTATGAAAACATAGTCCAAAACCTGGAATTCTAGGCCCCCAGTTTTGAGCTATCCTTGCACGGTGAATAGGCCTGAAATTTCAGTACGCCATGTCTATAACCAATTGATGATTCCATAAATGCTTACGTAAATCTTTTACTGGATATTCTTCCTTGCATATAAAACATATTTCCTTTCTTAAGGAAGCTTCTTCCTTTACAATTGACTTTAAAGATAAAAATTTCTGTATAGGACGAATATAAATTTTAGTTTGACTTGAACCATTTTTTTGCTTTAAGAGTCTTGTTGCTAGGCTGCAATTAATAACAGTTAGGTCCTTGCTGTTCGGAAGACATTGCAAGATTTCAAATCCTCCGCAATTTTTCAGCTGTGGAAAGCCTTTAAAACTTGCTGGGTTGTTGATATCAGTAAGGACATCAGATTGTAGTGTCTCGATAACTTCATTTTCACTTAAATCCATGTTTAGTTTTATCTTTCTTGGACCAAGACCAGCTTTCAATAGCTGCTGCTTGTCATAGCTGCTTGGTACTTTTGATACAAACGAGTTTGCTAAACAAATAAAATTGACTGTCCAAAATTTGGGTTGGGTGTTTCTTTTCTTTGAACCAGTTAATGATGACATTGAGTGATTTCTCCGATCTCTCCTACTTGAATAAGGGGAAAACAACATGGATCTTTCATTCACCAACGTTTGCCTTAAAGAAGAAGCATCATTGTATGTCCTGCTGCTAGAAGCAACATTGAGGGTACTCACAGTAGCAACATCATCAGAAGTACTGTTGGCAATAACGCTGCTATTTTGACAACTGTTGCATGAATCTCGAAGACGAATGCGGTCTCCTAATGCTTTAAGTCCCAAAGTCTTCAAATCATCATCATGTTAGTATAGAAGCTGTTGTCAGTTTTTCCTCTTCTACTAGAGTTGTTATTAAATTTTCCATACCTAGATTTGCAAGGACCGCACGTAGATCAGTCAGTCATCTTTATTTTCTTATGCTCGTGAGGAAACACGATTATTGTCATTACTGAAATCTTGCCGCTCTCCTTTCACCCTCCACCACCACCAAGATTTGTTCATGCGAATAGTCTTTTTTATCCGAATGATCGATTTTTGCAAAATGAAAAATGTCGAACACCTTTTGTTAAAAGAATTTTTCAAGCAAATGAACATTTTTGTGAATGACGTAGAAACTTATTGTATAATTTATTTGAAAGAAAAAAAAGAAAAATGTAAAGAAGCATTGAATAAACACCACATCGAATGATATTTGTACCACATCGAATGGTGTTTGCGCCACATCGAACGGTGTTTGCACCACATCGAATGGTATTTGTACCACATCGAATGGTGTTTGCACCACATCGAATGGTATTTGTACCACATCGAATGGTGTTTGCACCACGTCGAATGGTATTTGTACCACATCGAATGGTGTTTGCACCACATCGAATGATATTTGTACCACATCGAATGGTGTTTGCACCACGTCGAATGGTATTTGTACCACATCGAATGGTGTTTGCACCACATCGAATGGTATTTGTACCACATCAAATTCGGTTTGAAGAAAATAGAAAGAGCATTCTACCAAACCGAATGTAATTTGGACTGAATGAAAGGATGAATGAAACAATGCACAACATCGAATTGCCTGCGTTCTAATTATGACAGCTATGGTTTTCCATATGGAAGGGAGTTCCAAAGTCTAGATATTCGCGGGGAAAACTGTTCTTGTAGAAATCCCTGCGACAATTTGGAACACAAACAGTCTATTGATGAGAAGAGGAAGTTCGCTTGAACGTCCATAAAAAACTTGTAGAAAAGACAAAGAGAAGCTACGTTACGCCAGTGTGATAGGGAGTCCAGTTTTGAAGATAACTTTCAGGCGTGGGTAACTCATTTCTCGTAAAAGAGAACAAACTTTTGCTGCCAAAGCTGATTTTACAATGGTTTCAATGTAAGATCGCCATGAGAAGTCGCTAATAAATATGAGACCAAGAAGGCGATATAAATTGGTTTCAGGCAAATAAGAACCATTCATAAAAATTTGAGGTAAATATGCTTGCTTGTGATGATTAATGGAAAGAAGATTAGTTTTAGATGGATTGAAATTAACCAGCCAATTCTTACCCCATTCCACTACTGAATTGAGATCCTTTTCCAGAATAGAGGCCAATTTAACCTTATCACAATCATTTGATTTATCAAGACAGGAATACAATGTGGAATCGTCAGCTTAAATAATAGTTTTAGATGCGTTGATACAATCTAAGTAACCGATAGATGTTTTACGTATAGGTTCATTGTTTCTAATTAAAATACGAACATCGCAAAGAATTGTGCTCGAGCGAACTGTCATAACTTCTTTTTTCCAGAGACGGGGGTTTATGTTTGTGACGTCTTTAAAAATATCACCTGATAGAAAGATTGCGCGTCATTGGATATTCTTTAATTCTGAACGGGTTAGATTGGTTGTTAAAATGATTGGATTAATTATGATAATTTATATTCGCGCGCGTGAAAACCATGTCTTCTCGTCAAGTTTCTTCCATTAATTATTGTTTTTTTAACGAAATGTCTACTGCAAGTGAGCTGGAGGTGCTTTTTGAACGTCAAAGGAAGAAAAATAAAAGATATGTTTATCAAGCAGAAGTGTAAAACCGTGCCAGTTCTGCTTAATTGTGTATCGTTTATGGTCGAGTTTGTTCCTTTTAATTGTTTCTTTATTCTGCGTTCCACCGTATACAGGCTTGCAAAAAGACTTCTTTCCACCATGCAGCTATAACCGAGTTGCTTAAAATGATCTTCTAACTATCTCTTATCTTATTCCACAAGGTCCCCGCGCATTTCAATTAAATTGTTTGTTTTCATCGTATGAGATGATGTTACAAATTTTATAGAATTGATGAATGCTATTTTTTAAGAAATATAGATCAAAGATACACGAATCAAAATTGTGTTGTTCTTTCGCACCGCTGTTTGTTTTTGTTTACTTATTCTTTCGGAAACCGACGTCACGTAATATTTTCCAAAAGTCCTTATTTTCAATCCAAAATAGCTCTATTTTATGCACAAGGAAGTATCAGGTATTTTACATACCAAAAAAGTACAGGTTTCCTACTTCCAGAATCTAGTGTTATATATTCGGTAAAGTATCATTGCCCGATACATATTATGCCTTGAAAAATATAAATAAAGAACAGGGCGAAGAATGGACGGTCGTTTACATTTTTCAAAGCCAAAAAACTCTAACAATTTCTACCACAACTACATGGTTATTATACATTTTTGTAAAGATAAGCGATAGAAGATCTTGAATCCAGTGTTATAAATTTAATTTTAAAATTCCCTGATTTTTCATGCTGCTTTAAACACAAGCCTATTTTTGGGATTTCATGGAAACATTGCCTTTCTAAAAGTATGAAGAAACAGCATTAAATTATCGAATTGTAGCGTCGGAATCTCTCAGCCCCCCGTCGAAAGTAAAGCAATATTGACAAAATACTGACAGGTCTTTTTTGTGATTAATACAATTATCATGATATCAAGTTTCATGGCAAGTTATGTTTAAATTTAGAGATGCCAAATCTGTAATAGATTTGATCATCAATGAGTTTTGTGTTAAACTTAGAGTCAAGCAATTAGCCCCCCCCCGTCGGCGCTATAAGCCCCCTCGTCGGAACAACCCTGGCGCCACACCTGTTCCTTTGCTATAAGGTCATAAGCTTTTAAGGCTAATGAGTCATTCCGAATCACACTTGCTTTCTTAATCTTTTCATCAACATTAAAAGTTCCACAACTTGTTTTTGTGTTCTTTAGATACTTGCGTAGTTTCTCTAGTATGTCACAATCAGGGTTTTTGTTAAAGTAACACTTGCGCTGCGACTGCTTTCTTGGCTTACAGTGTTATTGAGTTTCTCTTTGAGGTATTTCCCGCACATGACAGTTTATCCAAATCTCCTTTCATGGTAAACAATGAACGGCCTTTTTATGAATATTGAAGCTTGGTAACATTATTGGTGTTTCGTATTCTGGCAGCATTTAACAGTGTGTTCCACGAGTCAATACTACTCAATGACAGCAATTGCAAACGATTGTTTTATTGATGTATTGCTATAATAATTATATCGCGTGGGCAGATAAGAATTTCAACAGGTCATCAATATACTGAAAATATTTGTCTATCTTTAAAGACTCAATAAATAAAAAGATAAAAATATTAAATTATTTTTTAAATTATTATATTACCGGCATGAACATTTCTCTTTTCTTCGTACACAATTTACAGATTAGAAATCCCGTTAAAGAAATTTACTTTCAAACTTGATCTAAATGATCTAATTATAACCAATTAGTAAATAGTTGTCCATTGCGTTGTTTCATAATGCTTTATTCTCTTCTAATGAACATGTTATGTAACATGGTTTAGTTCAGCAAGCGATACCCTATCGAATTTGCTACAGATTCTGTTTCTTTATACAGTAGTTTAATTGCGGAGAAAAGCGAGAGCAAGTCAGGTGAGACCTCTTACTTATAGTACGGAGTATAAAAATGTGTAAAATGATATATTTGAGCAAAAGTGGCAATAACAAGTCTTTAATCTCATCGATACGAACGTAACAAATAGAGTGTTTTAGGAGTTTTCAGAATATTTACTCAATATGATCCTCTCTTCTTTCGGCCGTTCACCATATTCTTTATTACTCTATGTTTCTTTGAAGTAGCGCGAAAATTGTTTTAAAAAGATTATCTTATTTCCTCAAGAATATTTTTCTTTTTCTTTGCATCGCTTTTATAAGTGAATGCGTAGTTAGATTGGTTTAAACGATGGTCAGGTACGGCGGAAGCAGTTGGTGACGGGGGCAGCCCTTTATATGGCTTTATCTGCAGTTGGAAATGCAAAAGCTGTACAATTATGCAATCGTATTCGCGGGTGTACGTCAGCATTTGCTGCTACTACATTTTGATTTTTTTATATCACTCTTAATAGGTGCGGAAACCTCCTTGTTGTAGATTAGTTGATAAGGCGAGACAAAGTGGCCAGTTTTACCTGAACATCTCTAAAGTCTTCCTTGTTTATCTACTTATTTATACTTCTAGGATGTCTGAGATAGTACTGGTCAAAACAACTATTCTTTGCTTTGTTTATGGGTCATTTGCTTCATAAAAATTTACTTTAAGTCTCTCTTTCTAAAACATCTCAGTAATTCAAAAAAAACACTCATTTGGTTTGGCACCAACCAAAGCATACAAAATTTTAGACAAATTCTGGGGACAACACTTGTTTGTGATTGGTACCTATACAGTCGACACAGTGATAAGCAACATAATATATTCTAGAAAAACTTAACATCGCCCTAACAGCTGTAATGTCGAGCATTTTGGGTACCACTGTACATATGGTCCGGAATATGGCTACTCTACATCTCCCGAATCGTGAACAATACGAGTACTTCGTCTCGGTGAGACCGTCACTGTGGTCGGCTGTTGGTGCCGGGGTGACCATCGATGGCTGGGTGAACGGTGCTGCTGCTTCGTCGATCGGTAGGACCGGGGCGAACGTTGTAGGTTCGGTCGGTCTAACTCCGGTGCCTGGACTGCTGACTCCCGGATCAATCCTTCGTAGGAAGCGGCGATTTCGCAGGGTTACTCTGTTGCTGCCATCCACTTTGACCTGGTATTGGCGAGGTCCCGCGTCCCCATATTCTTGATGAAGGCCCGGTCATCACCCCCAATGGTTTCTTTCGAAAGAAGAGAAAGTAGGTGGTCACGTATCGGATGGCCGAAGAGCATAATGGCTGGTGAGATAACGATCCGTATAGATGAGGTAATTGTTGCTCACATACTCAAAGAAATCTGCTACAGTAAATTGAAATGACAGCTCCACGTCACTACGCGGAGATGGCCGTTGGTGTCATGATTGGCCTGGATGGCGTTAACGTCCTCGGGGCTGTCATTCGGCGACGGACTGATGGGGTTCCTTGTCGGGTATCTCGATGCTGAATCTGCGCCGGAGTGGCCCTTCTTGGGTACGTGCTGGACCGTTAAAGAGTACATAAGTGTTCTCTCCTTGAACCGGAGTAAACGTGGGTTTTTGATCTTGTCAAGGAACTTGTCTTAGACTATCTGTACCAAAGGCTTGTGGTCTACAGTCACCGCGAGTTATTTGCATCCGAGAAGAACATTCTACATGACTCCAGCCCATAGACCAAGGCCTCTCCCTCAACCGGAGAATACCTGGACTTGGCATCCTTCAGGCACCTAGACCAGCCAGCACCAGTTTCCAATGATCTGTACCGCATCTAGGGTTCGTAGTCGAGGTGCAGTTACAGTACTGCTGTTGTAAGATAGATCCCACCCCAGACTTGCTCCGGTCAGTGGATAGGCAGACAGGACGGGATGGATCGAATTGGCGGACACCTTCCTTGACCATTGATATGATTTTCGACTTGGATACATTGAATAGGCGGTTTAAGTGATCGTTCCAGTAAAATTGCTTTGATTGTCCCTTTAGAAGCTCCCGGAATGGGGCCATCCAATTAGGAGAACGCATAATCTACCTAGTTTATAAGTCCGAAAAAGGACCTCATAACGGTTATGTCACGTGGAGTTGGGAAATTGGCTATGGCGGAGAGCATTTTATCAGTCGGACGAAAGCCACTCGGCGTGATGGCAAATCTGGCGAATTTGACCGAATCTTCTGCAAAGTGGAACTTCTTCGGATTAAATACCACACCGTTTTCCACACAGAAGTCTAGGTAGTCTAATTTATGTCAAAATGACTGTTCGATGTCCTAGTCCCATAGGAGAGTATCATCCACGCATCTGGTCTTCCTGGGGAAGTCTATGGTGATGTCATCAAAGCTTTGGGTATAAGCGTCACTGGAGCCGTGGAATCCAATAGGCGCCCTGCGATAGCAGCACCTGCCTCACTCCGTGATGAATGTCGTCGCTTCATAAGAGCCTGCTGCCAAAGGCGGGCTATGGTACCTGTTCCATGTAGGGTGGCCTGGTTCAGTTTCTGTAGATACACGGTGCGTTTTGGTGACCCGTCCATCTTGGCTGTGACCACCATTATTGAGCACCAGATGGTCTGGGTGCCTTGTGGCACCGCTTCGATGATACCAAGCTCAACATCCCTGTCAATGTCTTCTTTCACCCTGGTCTTCCAATGGTATGAGACTCGTATAGGTGTAAAGGACGCGTGGGACGCTGTCCCCTCTTTGAAACAAATTTGGAGAGGCTGGCCCGTCATGCTTTACAGTGGCTGGTGTGGGCATGTATTGAATGCACTAGATCAATATTGCTGAAAAATCCTCCTCCCCAGACCACTTATTGATTCGATGTTCTCAGAGGCAATGTTGCGGTGACCCTCTTCATTGTTTGGGAAGTCGCGAGGCATTAGTTGGAAGTCCTTGAGGGCAGATTCCGGGAGATATAGCCCATCTGCATATTCTGCAACGTACATAACTTGACGAATCCTCTTGCCATTCAGTTCCATGGACACAAGGGCGGCTCCAATGGTATCCAGGTAGGCATGCGTGGCACCACGGATTCTGTGGCGTGTGGCAATGAGTGCACTCCTGAGTAACCTCAGCTTTTCTAAAATCTCAACCCCGCTGGTGCAGGTCTGTGCCTCAGTGTCGGTGTAGGCACTCGTCCTCGTAGGGGACATTCTGAATGATAGTTGGATCCGTTTTCCCATCTTCTTGTGTGATTCATGGAGGATTTTCACTGTTATTGTCACTTGGGGTGGTCGGCTGGGTGGCCTTTCTTTAAACCCTCTATTGGACCACTCCATGTGTCCTACTGGCTGGAGTGTGTCACAACTAAAGATGGTAGAGGTGCCCTGTTCCTCTTCCGTAGTCACGACTAAGGCAGACCTGAAAGCTGAGGTGGCGGCTGTCTTACGGCATACAGCTTTAACGTGGCCCATGATACCGCAACCATTGCAAATTGTAGCTCTTGCTGGGCAGAAACGAAGGACTAAGGGCTTATTGTCAGGGTGTGAAGACCTTCCGCAGCCTTGGCAGGGTTTGGGCATCTGTCCATCTCCTGGCTGGTCAGACTCGGCCTTGGTATCCCTGATTTTCTTCCTTTTCCGGTATTGAAAGCGAATTGCTGCATGAGCGGTGGCACTACCCTCAAGATTCGATGTGGATTTGTCGGTTGCTTCTAGTCCGCCTAACATGTCTAACTGCTCTCGGAATATTTTGCATATTGGGGCAACGATAAACACTTTGCGCTGATGTTTCTTGTTGTACAATCCAGCGATCATCTGTGTTGAGATCATGTCCTTTATATATGATTCATGGGGCTGGATTTTTCGTGCCTGCTCGTCTCAAAGTGATGTTTTCTTTCTGAAGTTCGATCATTTGTGACATAAGTGCTTTGAGCAGGGATGCGTCCTCCTTCGATGTAGGACTTTTAGTTTGTGATGCGATTGCTGCTTCCAGGCAATTTGACGTGGTGGCTGGCGGGCGCGATCTCGTGTCATGGGCGTTCATTTCATGGTCGTATTCACAGACGTTCTGGCCTTCAAGCGTGGGGTGTCCTTGTTCATACCGGTGCATAGCTCTGTACTGTTTCCAAAATCCAAGATGGTGAATTTCAAGCGAGAGAGTTTGCGTTAAGGGTTTTCACTTGTGTCGGTAGTCGAGGTGGTGAATGAATTATTTGATTATTTAATTTATTTATTTAATCATTTCGCCAAAAAACAAAAGTTACAATGGAAACTTATCCAAATATACAACAAATATATACACATTTATTTAATGTTCTTTGAATGTATTAAGTCGGCAGGAAACTCAAAGAAAACTTTAAGAAGTTTTATCATAGAGTACCTTATTTCAGGTTATGCAAAGATTTACGAAAATTATAAATGTGTATGTACGTACAACAACATTTTCAAAAGTATAAACGCAAATATTATTTACATTTTCTGATATAATCTCAGCGTTGTATGATATATAATAGTAAAAAACAAAACAGAAAAAAGAAAAGGAGAATGAGAAAAACAACAAAAAGTTAAAAAAATTCTTGTTCATTATCTTGTTCAAGATGAAGAGACTTTATAGTCTTCTTAAATTGCAAAAGGGTAGTAATTTCCCTCACTTTTAAAGAAATAAATTTATTCCATAGAAAGGGAGCTCTGTTGAAAAAGAAAATAAGCCAAGTTTACTCTTTCTTAGACTTGTACTATATAACAAGCTTTTTGATGAGCGCAAGTTGTAATGGAAATCCCGTAAGTTACATTTGTTTGTAAAGACTTCTGGCACCAAACCTTTACTTAGTTTGAAGACAAATATCAAATTATGGTAAATATTGAGTTGAAAGATATTTAAACCATTAAGTTGACTTAGTAATGGTTTGGCATGCCCAAACCTTTCACAATTAAAAATTATTCTCGATGCTCGTTTTTGCTGACGATACAAATACATTAATTTTGATTTATGCGTGCTTGCCCATGCAATATTTGCATAATATAAATGACTATGAACAAAAGAAAAATACACGTCTTTTAAACAACGTTTATCCAAATAAAACCTAGCTCTATATAAAATCCCTATACTTTTGGCAATTTTATTTTCAATCATGGAAATATGATTTTTCCAAGTTAAGTTTTCATCTAAATATACGCCTAAGAATTTAATTAAAGTTTCTCGACTTATTGCAACCGAGTTTACAGACAGTAAAGGAAGATCAAGCGGTATTAATTTTTTTCTACGAAAGGGATGGAACAAAGTATATTTAGTTTTTTTTGTATTGACTGATAATTTATTACCAGAGAACCATTAAATTAAACCATTAGATTAAACACTCACTTATTAAACATTCACAATACTACTCGCAGCGCCATATGTAGTCGACACAGCGATAAGCAACATAATAGATTCTATCAAAACAAAACATCGTCCTTACAGCTCTAATGCCGAGCATTATGGGTACCACTGTCCATATGGTCAGGAATATGGCTACTCTACAGTACCAACCAAAGGATACAAATATTCACACTGTTACTAGGGGACAATACTTGCCCGAGATTGCCACGAACCGAAACATACAAATCTTCACACTGATTCAAGGTACAACATTCGTTTGGGATTCCTTCCAACCAAAGCACAAAAATATTCACACTGGTCCTTGGCACAACATTCGTTTGGAACTGTCACCAATCAAAGCATACATGTTATGTTAATTTCACACAGATCCTGGGATTGATTACTGTTAACTTTTCCTAACAGAAGGTGTGTTTTGAAGAGCTCTTCAGAATTTTGCTGTTTGTTGTTTGTTTCGGATCGGATTGGAGTTTATTAATTAGATTATTGCGGAGTCGGTTTGGTGTGGTTGGGGAAGTAATTTGTGGTAAAGTTTCTTGAAACAGTTGATATTTATTGACACTGCCGATCAAAATTTACATTCTCCCAACTATTCTCAAGTACTTTTAGTTCCTGTATTTAATGCAGAAAACGAATAAACATAATTGCCCCATTTGCAACAGAGTTACACCTCCTATTTCCTTATTCTAACAATCGTTAAAACAAAAAAATTAACTGATCATTTAACTGATTGTTGCAATTGCTTAACTTAAAATTACACGCCTGTTCAGACATATCAATTGCGTACTTTCTTGTTTTAAATTGATCTAAATTTATATTTAAAAGAACTGTATATAAAATGTTATCTTTGTTTCAAGCTAAACTTCATTTTGATGTTGTTTTGTCAAATTCTCCAGAGACAATCCAAAAGTGCGCTACCTTATTATCAAGTCTAAGCGATCATGATGTGGTTGGTCTGCTCAGGAAAAAATCTGAAGCAAAGTTTCCCCCAAAGTCTGTGTCATCTCGAAATTACAAAAATTACAATGCTGAAACTGTCAAAGCAGAATTGAAAGAAATTGATTGGCATCCGATAATGAGTTGTTACAATTTAAACAGCTGCTGGAATCTCATTAAAAACATTCTGACTACATATATCGATACGCACGCACCCTTTACAAGGAAAACCATCAAAGGCAATCCTTGCCCATGGCTAACACAAGATATAAAAGATATTATGAACTTTCGTGATAATCTTTTACGGAAAGCTAGAAAGTCAAAAGATAAAAACGATTGGCTAAAGTACAAACAAAAGAAAAACTATGTGAACAATATCATTAAAAATGCAAAATCTAAATACAATAAAGAACTTATCGAAGAGAACATTACAAAACCAGAAGTTTTTTGGAAGTATATAAAAAACCTGTTTCCAACAAAGCCAAAAATTGAATTTTCATCAACGAAATTTGTAATTAATGGACGCACTACTACAGATGAGAGGAAAATTTCAAACGGTTTCTGTACCTTTTTCCATTCTGCAGTCAAAAATTTAAAGCAAAACGCATTCAGTAATAAGAACCTTACATGGATATACCGACAATGTACAACCACCAACGCCACACATTGCTTCACCTTTCGATATGTTTCTGTCCTTGAGGTTGAACGACACCTGAGAGACCTGAAAAAGAATAAATCTGTCGGGATGGACAATATACCAGCTTATCTGTTGAAAGGCTGCTCTAATGAACTTTCACCACCCATTGCTCACCTCATAAATGTCATTCTGGAGTCTTCTATAATTCCTGATAACTTTAAGATCGGAAGAGTCGTACCTATCTACAAAAGCGGAGAGAAGAGTTTACTCAACAATTACCGACCTATTACCATGTTACCGGTCGTCTCTAAAATCATGGAAAAATGTGCCTACGAACAATTGATCAGGTACCTTGAAGACAATAATCTGTTATCGTCACGACAGTTTGGATTCGGAAAACGGCGCTTAACAGAAACAGCAACAACCCTATTTCTCGACGAAATCCATAGAGCAATGGATAATTCCAAGCTGACAGGTGCCATATTTATTGACCTCAGGAAAGCGTTTAATACCATTAGTCACGCTACGCTGATTTGCAAATTACCAAGTTTTGGAATCATCGACCAAAAGAAGGATTTTTTCACAGACTACCTTTTTAATCGCTGACAGTGCGTTCAGTACAAATCAACTGTTTCGTCATTCCAACCCGTTCACTGTGGAGTACCACAAGGTTCCATTCTCGGGCCGATTCTGTTCCTTCTCCTTTTTAACGAAGCACAAAAGCAGCTCACAAAGTGCAACATTATTACGTATGCGGATGATACAGTACTCTACTACCATGACAAGGATCCAAAACTGGTAGAAGAAGCCCTCTCTTTCGATTTCAACAACTTTTCGAAGTGGCTTGAAGATACTGAACTTGTCCTCAACATGAAACAAGGCAAGACGGAGATAATGGTATTTGGAACCAAAGCCCGTCTGTCAAAAATAGACCATCAAATCACCATCGAACACAAATCTTCAAAGATAAATGCCACTAAATCATATAAGTACCTTGGAGTTGACATTGATCAATCGCTGAATCTTTCCTTACATTTCAGGAAGGTATACAATATGGCCTCCTCGAGGCTTAGATTACTAAGCAGAATACGATCAAACCTTACAACAACAGCTGCACGTCGAATCTATCAGACTCTGGTTCTGCTAACAATAACATACTGTTCTCTAATAAACTACTTCTACCAACCTCATCGCAAAAAACTGTTGGATCTGTTCGTATGTCGAGCAAGAAAGATCACCAGAGAAAACAACTTACCATCAATCAACCAGATGCACACGAAGAAAATCTGCATCTATGTCCACAAGTGCATAAATGGAGAGTTTAAAAATTTTACAAGCTATTTTGAAGTTATACGGCACAACATGCGAACCAGAAATAATAATTGCTCTGTTCGCCTACCGAAAATAAAACTCCAATCGCCCAAAAATACATTTTACTACAACGGAGCCCTACTTTATAATAACTTGCCACTAGATATTAGACGCGAAAAAGACCGAGACATTTTTAAAAAGAAAATAAATCTTTTAACTGTATAGATGTATAGATTTTTAATCCTGTTTTTATTTTAACTATCTTTCTTTTTAATTTATTAATATTTCTTAGTTTTTAATACAACCAGGACTTGTAGGAAGAACAGTTTATTTTTTTAACTGAGTACAATCATCCTGTATAAAGATTATTTAAATAAATAAATAATAATAAATAGTTTTTTATTACAAATCATTTTATCTTTTAACATCTTAACTGTATATATATTTATATATATGAACATGTTTATCCATCTAGTTTAGTTGTGAGATAGGGCCCACGTGCACCCTCTGCACTTGTTTATGAGACCATTTTTTTATAAATTCCAATTATAAAAACCAAGCATGTCTATTAAACAAAAAAGATGTTAACATGGTCAACTATCAGCCCACGGGGTTCGTTTGGTGGCCATTCTAAATCGTGTCGACCGCTACTGCAAAAATCAACCGATTTTCTAACTTTTGAACCAAGCAAACTACAAAGACGTGTGAAACCACTTTTTCGTGTGTATTTAGCATAGAAGTTCACTGGAGCAGTTATTTTGGTGCTAAAAACTCAATTTAATGAACAAATCAACCAAAACAGCATTTATTGTGGCACGTCGAGTCATCAAACTACGTATTTAGACTGCATGGCCTACATATAAATTGTGTTATTTGTGTGTAACAATCACATTCAATTAATACATGACGGAGTATTAGTAGTCGTTTGTAAAATGAAAACTTGCTTCATATTTAAAATGCAGTAGAAAAGACAAAAGAATAATTTGAATCCAAACTGAAAATGCAACTGTTTCTAAAGTCCTTGATCTAAAATGAATATAATGCACTATGCATTGTTCTCAAGTCCACTGTAGCTGTACAGCAAGTAATATTGTATTTCTGTTTAGTCCTCATTTATGTACTCTAGCATCACCTCATAGTCCATTTTATCCTCATTGTGTTCCTCATCTTCACAAACACCACTTTCCAACAGGTCAATGAGCGACGGGGGTAGGATTGGTCAACACAACCAGACTGGTTCCAGGATCACGTTGTCGGGCTTCAACCACCCTTGCCCATCATCATATGGCTTTGGCTTCCAGAAACGTGGCTTGTTGACACGCTTATAGCAAGCCACTCTGTGGTTGACACGTCGTACACTAGGGATTAGAGAATCTTGGTATGGTGCGATTCAAGCAAGATCAACTCTAGATTTCACGGTCAGCTTCTGGTCCTTTCCCATCGTTTTTCGTAGCATCTTTGCTCAAACATTGTTCACCGATGTCTCCCGAGGCTCCCCGTACATTATGCATGTGAAGTGCTCGATTTGCTGCTGACCATCCTTTTTGACTGACCATTCCTCGCCAAGTTGCCTACCAATGACAAGTATACAAATGATTAGTACAAAGTTGTTGGATAAATATTGTAAACAGTTTAGCACATTTGCAACATAGTTATTTTGTGTGCAAAATTAATTGACGAACCTGAGTTTTCTCAAAAGTTTCACCAGCCTTTGGCCTGCCTGAGAGCACCAGGTTCAGGAATGTTGTCAACTCATCAGGTAGCAGCTTATTAGAAGTGACCTCCATAGCGTTAGTTGTTGGAGGCCATGGCAGCATTTTCGATTCCTTGTAGGCCTTGAGGATTAGTTCACGGAGAAGAAGACCAATATCGGGGAACTTGTCTGTGGAGCCAAGTTTGTAAGCACACACCACAACATCTTCAACAGTCGTTGCTTTGTTGTATATTAGGGTGAACGCAATGGTAGGGTAGGGAAGGGCTTAGATGAAGCTTATCAGCTCACTGATGGAATCCCTATGCAAGCGCTGTAGCAGGTTTTCACTCCGATATTCCGGACTTGGGTAGTCATTTTCCTGCAATTTACAGATAAACATGAGTCTCAAGGAGGTTAGCTGCATGACATCATGTTGCTCTACCACGTGTTGAGATGTTGCACCACTGAATTGAAGGCGTTCTCGTATGCAGCAGCTTTAAGCTCTTGGTCTGTGCTTAATCGATGCTTCGCTCTCTTCCGCCGGAACATGATTTTTGTATTCCAGAACTATATAACTAGAATACTATCTGTAAGGAGAAGAACATTAGATTTGTCAAGCTGACAAACGAAAAAAGAATTGAACGTATATACCTATAGACGGCATCACTATTGATCTGGTCTTAATGGCACGCGATTGACATGGCAACTCTTTGTAAAAATAAAAACGTTTTTGTGTGTAACAAACGTTACTGTGGCAAATATGGTAAATTACGTAAAAGGACTAGATCAATAGTAATGCCGTCTGGCGAATGCCCTGATTTTACGACGGGCTTCATTGTAGTATCATCAATGCTCCCAAATCAATGGGGTAGACACACACAGAATACGAAAACATACATAATCAAGCAATAAAGACACATAATTAAATTGAGTGAAATTACATTGTCGCATTCTGGACTTCCCAAATGCATAAGTTTTAGCGATTTATAATATTTAAAAAGCTGTTTTGGTTGATTTGTTCATTAAATTGAGTTTTAGCACCACAATAACTGCCCCATCGAACTTTTCATGCAAAATACACACGAAAAAGTGATGTCACACGTCTTTTCACGATTTTCACAGTAGCGGTCGACGCGATTCGAAATGGCGATCGACCGAACACCATGGACTGATAGTTGACAATGTTAACATCTTTTTTTGTTTAATAGACATGCTTAGGAGTCTAAAAAAATTGGTCTCATAAACAAGTTCGGGGGGGGGTGCACATAGACCCTATCTCATGACTAGACTAATCTTTTGATTAATATTTTGACTTTCTCCCAAAACTAAAGTTTGCAACCTGTTGGCAATAAGTAAATCCGAGGTAGTTCTTTTTCGGTGAAGAACATTTTCTCTTGTATTACATCTTCCGTATTGTTGGGGACTTTTGGTAGTTTGGGTTATAATCCCAGGGGATTACCTCATATTTCGAAGAAACATAGTTTTTTAGTTTGAGTGTCGTAATCTTTTCTGTATTTATCATTTTATATCATATTTCAATGATCATGTCATCTAAAGTCATATTGCGGTCGAATTTTGAAAATACCCTGACAGATTCAATAAAAAACAGTCTGAGTGTTCATTGCTTCAATGAAAATTGCACCAGTTGTACCACCATTATATGTCGCAATCAACACTATATGTTGCAATCGCCACTTTATGTTGCAAACTCAACACTATATGTCGCAAACCAACACTATATGTCACAAACTCAACACTATATGTCGCAACGAAAAAAGTATCATATTTTTTCAAAAATTCCACTACAGTATATTCTCGATAAATGGGACACTTATGGGACCGGCGAAATCTGTCCCACTTAGCGAATGTCCCACTTAGGCGTATGCCTATATTAGGTTAGGAAGTTCAAGGCACCAAGAAAAACCGCCCCACTTAGTGAAAGTCCCACTTATCGGGAGTATACTGTATATTCAACATTACAAACAACTCAGATAATGAAATTTAAAATATTGCGTTTGCTTTGAAATTTGGTAGGTTTACAAATTAAATGATGCTGATTTAAGACCAAGTACCAGAATTTGGATATTTTCACCCCTAATACCTTATTTGGGTTAATTTGCGCCCTTAAAATAGTCCGTTTGCTTTGAAAATAGGTAGATTTACTAATTAGATGATGCTGATTTTAAACCAAGTACACTTTTAGTTGTAAAACTATTTGCTGCTAGTTTTTAGCTATCATAGATTTGTCAGGATTTGCAGAAAAATTCAATACAATTTGATACAAGGATTCCAGCAAGTCCGCTTAGTTTTCGATCGCTATTTTAAAAACTCCTTGAAATCAAGAACGCGTGATAAACGAACCTCTGGGAATGAAATACAATAAAGATTCCAGATGTCACTGATATCGCAAATGTTTCACTCAAGCAGTTGCTGTCAAATGTTGAGACAAAGCAGGAACTCGCAATTTTCTTAGCAAAAAAAGTTAAATTCTTTCTTGAGAAAATCTAGTGAAAGTAATATCACAGCTCATGGAATAACAAGTCACGATCATGAGGAAGCTGATACTCTGCTTATTCTCGAATCCATCCATGTTGCACAACTTGATGCGTTAACAGAATGCGTGGTATATTCTCCAGATACAGACGTGTTCCTTCTTACAGTGTACTATTACAAATCTTTTCTACAAGTACGCAATATTTTCTATGAAAGCTTTAATTTGTCTTGAGTTTGAAAAGGTGTATATCTCATCTTAGGTCTTGAAAAAATTATTTTAAGGTGACGTGATTTCGAACCGGAAAAGGTGAGCCATTTCGCGATTTAAATATTGGCGCTATTTACGAGAAACCAAACCCAGAATGATGTCAAGCGATCCTTGGATTTCATACATTTACTGGCTGTGATCAAACCAGGAGATTCAATGGAAAATCCAAGTCAAGCTGTTGGCCAGCTTTCTTAAATTCTCAAGAAAATGTTTTAGATGCGTTTTGTTTGTATTAAGTCTTAGAAAGAGGTTGGAGCTACCGAGTTTGAATATAATGAAAGCATTGGAAAGTTTTGTTGTACTCTACGCACATAAGAAGAATATAAAAGTTTCATCTTTGGCAGAGCTTTGATGATACTTATTCTCACGATACCAACATGACAGAGAAAAGCTTCCACCAAGGTTTGGTGCCTTGAAGTACAAAATTTTCCGTGCTCATTTTGTAACCATGGTACTCACTAGGTCTGACATGGCTGTGCAAAATGTTCCAACCCCGATTAGTTACAAATGGGAAAACAATGAAGGAGTACTTGTACCGATTCTCATGGACAATCTACTAGGTCCAGATGCGCTTATCGAAATAGTGTCGTGTGTTTGTAAGTCCAATTGTCAAAGCAATTGTTGTCAATGCAAGAAAAATGGATTCACTTGTACGGACTCACTTGTACGGACAGGTGTAAATGCAAAGACTGTGAAAATGATGAAGAAGAGTCTAACAGGAGTACAATTTTGAAAATTACGATGAAGACGATGACGATAGTGACTATAACTTATTTTATATATAAATTTTGAATTTTGTGATGATGTCATCCCTTATAGGCTACCATTTTGAACAATTTGGTCTATAATATTTAATTTAATAGATCTTTGTAACATAAAATGATTATAAAGAAAAATGTGTATTGTTTTTATCACAAATAAATCAATTATTTTATCCCCAAAAAAACTTTAACCCTGGAATTCTGAAACTTCAAACCCCCGTATTTCTTCAAGTATTGATTTTTGACCCATAGTATTCTTATACTTTTTGTTTCCCATGATATGATCTATAATTTAAGCTATATTCCAAGCCTTCGTTCTAGCTTTCGTTTTCATCTGACTGGGAAACTGACAACGTCACCCAGGGGCCACACCCATTTATAAAAAAATTGACACCATATTTTTTTATCCAGACCAACTAAAGAATCGATCTGAAAAATAATTTTGCTTGTTACAAGTCGTTGCACGCGAAGTACATAATACCCCCTACTATATCATTCTGTAAACGGTCAGCATATTGCATGATAATACTGCTAAAACATTATTTTTAATAAAACGTTAATAATTTCCACTTGATATTACCGGAAAATGCGCATAGCATTAAACTTAAATTCAAAATTAAATTAACTATGAAGCTCGTTCTTTTTAAAAAACCGAGTTATATGGCTTCCAGGTATTCCTACCGTGACCCTAGCTATAATGACATTCACAATCATTTGTTTCAATTTACTTAAATAAAGTAAACCCAGTCTTAACCCAGTTTCAAAGTTTATCAAACAGACTTCTATAATCATTTTTCTCATGTGCATGTCTCCCATAGCTTTTCTTTCCATACTTGATTGTTTTACAATGTCTGTATAATTTTGGTATTTTTGGTCAATTTAGGTGACTTTCTTTTCAAATTCTTATTGAATTTTTAACGTTTAACACCGTCGTTAATTGGTATTTGAATTTGAAATTAGACTGACTTCTCAAAGCAAGATGATCTTACAGTATGCTTATTTTTTAGAGATGTTACTTTGGACCATACAAGTTTGCTTCCTACAAAACTTTGGTAAGTACCAATAAATACATATCAAGAGGCCTCAAATATGATTTTTTAAATATTCTATTTCGTATTATAACTTAGCAAAAGGCTTTTACCGAGCCATCATTGTGTTGGCTGTTTTTTATTATTATTTAAAATAACGGAAATAATTTTTTTTCTACAACAATATTCTAATCACTCATTGAATCGCAACATAAACATGTGAAATAAGCAGGTGGGTTCAACATTTTTGCATAAAAGCTTAAATATTGTGCAATGTTTACTTACTTCCGGTCGGCGCCTATAAAACGACGGGATGAGATAAGACGCCATGTAACTCTGTCCTCCATGCACCTTTCTAGATCTTCCACATTTGCCAAGTCAGTGTCTCTCAACAGAGTATTCCCATACGTTGTAGATGGTCTTCCTTTCTTTCTCCTTCCATGTGTTGGAATCCAAGTAACCAACTTTTGTGCTGGTTAGATTTTGTCTCTGAAGATATGTCCAGTTAAGGCCAGTCTACGTTTCCTTATTGTTGATGATACCTTCTCCAGGCCACCGTAGGTTCTCTCCTGCTTTCGTAAGTGACCAAGTGGTACTTCCATAGAGAAGTATAGACTCTGGTAGCACTAAATAGCTTTTTCTTAAGCTTTCTGTCTAGATTGCTGTTCCAGATGTTTTCATCTTATTTAACGATTACCATGCTAGTGACTTCCGTACATTAATATCCCTTTCTTTGGAGCCTATCCAGCTAACCAGATACTTAAAATCCTGCTCACTAGTTTCTTCTACGATTGTCTGCTTCAGTTTCTTACCATCTTGTGTTTCAATGTCCTCAGGATCTACGTGAAAGAACATGGTCTTGGTTTTCTTTGCATTTATTGAGAGACTTTTCCACATTCAATTTCTACATTGCTCAATTATTTCCGAGCTTTTTCAATATTGTTGGACAGTAGAGCGATATCATCTGCGAAGTCAAGGTCCGTCATGGTTATTGCTGGCACTCTTCTACTCCTCCTCTTCCTCAATGAAAATCCAAGCTCCGCTTCTTTTCCTTCTGTGGCTTTTCTCATGCCGTAGTCAAGAATAATGGCAAACAGGAAAGAAGCAAGAGTATCACCTTGCATGACACTTGCAAGTAGAAGAAGAAGTCAGAAGAATCAAAAAAGTCAGTCTCTCCGTCAGGTGATAATACCTTTGCTTTTATATCAGTATGCATCAGAATAATTGCATCAACAATTCTCTTGGGGGTATCATAAGCAGCCATTTACCTTGAACATTTCTTGCTGATTAATACAGTCAAATGCTTTGGTAAAATCAATAAATACCATGACCGATGGTAGATGGTAGTTTTTCACTCCTTCAATTCTTCTTCTTAATGTCAGAACATGTGATGTAGTTAACCTTCCAGGACGAAAGCCGTTTTGATTACATTTCAGGTAAGGATCCATCTTAGGGAGAATTCTATTTAAAATCATCCTGTTAATTACCTTTGCCACCAACGATGATAAGCTGATACCTCTATAATTTCCTGTATCACTAAGATTACCTGATTTTGGAATAGGTTTTATATTCAGGGTTGTAAACTGTTCAGGTTTCTGGCCCTCCATTAGCAACTCGTTTGCAAAACAGCAGTATCATCTATACCTAGGTTATGTAATACAGGGGGAATAACTGTAACTTCGTTTTCGTCTGTAGTCATAGGTGTAAAAAGTAGATATTTGAAGTGATTATACCATTTGTGCAATGTTTAATATCAGCTAATTAAATCCGATGCATCGGATTGGCTGTTTTACTTTATTTTGATTTGGAAAGTTATAAAGCATTTTTGTAATTAGATCTTTATTAGTGTTTTTTTTTTTTAATTTATTGTAGTAAGTGTGTGTTTTTGGAATTCGAATAAAAGTGGGTGACGCGCGACTCTGGTATTGTAATAGTAATAAGACCCGAGTGCAAAATGCACTAATTACTTCTATGACAAAGAGAAACTTTGTCAGTCCACCTTTATGAGTTTGTATATAGAAATACACACTACACACTTAGTAATACAGCTAATAAGAAAACAAAAATTTGACTCATATTCAATCATAACCAAAAATATAATCCAATCATTTTTACAAACAAATTTCATTAAACAATAAAACAGAAATTTGTAGCTAACCATTCTTTATACTCCTAGACATAAACATATCTCTCTCGTCTCATTTCATTCATCTCTTGCTGTCTAAAGTGGTGGAAAGTTCATCAATAATAGCTAGAAAATTTTTGCAGATTTGAAACTTTATTTTTATCCACAAAATAGCTAGCTAACTCACTAAATTGTTGAAATCACTTCTTAAACGTTGTACCACCACTATATGTCGCAAATCAACACTATATGTCGCAAACTCAACACTTTATGTCGCAACGAAAAAAGGTATCATATTTTTCAAAAATGCCACTATATACTTAACATAACAAACAACTCAGATAATGAAGTTTAAAATATTGCGTTTGCTTTGAAAATTGGTAGGTATACTAATTAAATGATGCTGATTTCAGACCAAGTTTCAAAATTTGGATATTTTTACCCCAAATACCTTATTTGGGCAAATTTGGGCCCAACGTTTAAAATAGTCCGTTTGCTTTGAAAATTGGCATGTATAATATATGTATATATAATCTAGTTACAAATTAGCATTTACATGACCATATTATGTAAATGGTGTACAGTATGGTTGCTCATATGTTGCAATATTATGATACACATTATATATATTATAACAGGTAATATATATTATGATATGAAATATGTTAAATCATATAAAATATATATTATATTCAAAATGCATAATATATAAAATAAGATCGTACATTTTTTTATGTTATATATTATGGTATATGATATATATTATGTTACATATTATATATTTTTTCAATGTTTAAAATATATGGTCAGTGAAATCTGACCAACTTTGTTTGGTCTGGTCTGGAAAATAAACTTTTATTTTAGAGAAGCTGAAAGTGAAAAATTTAATAATAATAAAGATGGCAGACTCTGAAACTGATGGAACGGAAGAGATTGCTTTGTTTTTTTAAGAAACATCAGATCTTGTTAGGGCAATCGAACGTGATTTGAATGAATTGTTGGAAAGAATAAGCATAGCAATTTCTTCGTTTGAATCACTGAAGGAAGATTTCCCCCATGCTAGGGATAATTTGAATGAATTGATAACGTTGTTGTATGAACAAACCAGACAAAAAGAAGTCGAGGGAAATCTCGGGGTGTACAAAACAAAACGTATTATTAGACGACGTATTGTTTCTTAGTCAGCCATCTTTGTTTTAAATTTTCTTGCAGTTTAAGAGCGCGCTCATAAAAAGAAGTGCTGCAGACAATCAGGACCAGACAAAGAGTTAACTGAGATAATTTTACTGACCATATAATTTCACAAATTATATATATTACATGCCACACAATATATATTACATATCACACAATATATATTATATATAACTTGATATATATTACATCATCCGATGTTTCATACAATAAATATCATAATTAGAATATATATATAATGTGTATCATAATATTGCAACATATGAGCAACCATAGTACAGACGTTTCTTAATTGACGATTCGAAAGTGACGGTTGGAAACAATATTGTTTAACATTTTTTTACTCGAAATAATTTTGTTTTTCGTTTTTAAAATTCTATTAACGTTTAAATTCGCGAATCAATCAAGTGGTGGTTTATCTAGAACGTTTATACACTCATATAATATACTCATATACTCGTTAATATACTCATATAACCTATAGTAGATTAGATTCCCGAGGTAAATGTTTTAGGCATGCGCACGACGGTTGTGAATAATAACTTAAGGACAAAAATTCAATATTTTGGGCTGCGCATGCGCAAAACCGAATTCGCGAGATACTTATGATGGGAATCTGAAATTTTGCACTAAGAAGCATTGTCAATTTTGATAAGAATTCTGGAATAAAATTTTGAAAAAAAGTTAAAAATGTGGAATTTATGCGAGAAATGTTTTTCCTTAATTTCGTGTTATTTTGCTTAGATACCGTAGTATTATTGCAATTTCTTGTTCATTGACCGGTGACACAGTAGCATAGCTGTACATACACAGAAATTTGTTTTAAATAATCTTAATTAGAACGATCCATGGACGATTTAAGGTGACGCATGTGCAAGTGCCCACGCTAAGTTGTGAGATTTGTAAACAGGTCATTCTGATAGATATGATCACTTTCAATCACGATTCATTCAAATTTGGAGTGATAATCCTCATTATTTAACGAGAGATTGTTAATATACTAGGGTTGGCAGCATTCCTTATACTAAAAAAAGTGTTGAGCCCTCTTATAACTCCTTAACTACTGGTCAGAATCCCTTCACATTCTGCCTATAACTTAAAGACAATGATTCATCGACAAAAAGTCCAAATTAATTTTCACATCACTGCCAGATATCGCACACGCATGCGCCGTACTATTTCGCGCATATTTCGCTAAGACAATGTGATATCTGTAAACGTTTTGTGGAAAATTATGCTTATATGATGGCTTTAGCTTATAGTATAATTATATACGAAAAGTTGGTAATTCATGGAATTAAGCGCATGCGTATTAAATTTTTTAATTTTTTTTTCGGTTGCCGTAAGCTTTCCAATTTTTTTATCCATCCAGTTAGCCCCATTATTTGTCCATTCACATGCAAACATTCGATTCATATATAACCTTTGGTAGGGCTCTATATATTGAATTTACCTTTACGCATACGCAAACCACTGTATCCAAATTTTAAAGATAATTGTCATATAATTTCAATTGGGCAAAAATTCATTTAAATATGTGACATTTTTACATTTTAGGCCAAAATCTACCAAAATTACGTCCAAAGTGTTTTTCAAATTGTGAGAAATAGTATTGATTTTCGATTTTTTTGTGACAAATAGTGTTGCGACATATAGTGTTGGTTTGCGACATATAGTGTTGAGTTTGCGACATATAGTGTTGATTGCGATATATAGTGGTGGTACAAACGTTAAGTCGATACTTAAACGCTTTATTTTTTTACAATATTTATTCCCGTTTGCCGTAAAGATTTTGGCTTTTCGTTGTTTTTTTTTTTTTGCTTTTATACGATTTACAAGTTATCACAAAAAAATTGAAACAAATTTACGGCGCCAACATTTCATCATGTACTATAATTGAACCAATCAAATCGAGATCTTGGTCACGGGCTCTATTTTCTTTCATCACGGTGGTCGTAATGATTAAAAATTCTCCCGGTAGTGGATACTCGTGAAACAAATCTGTTTGATAAATTTTAAGGTAGCTAAAAATTTTTCCAAAACGGGAATGGAAACCAACTCGTGGCTATTTCCAAGAAACTAGTTCGAATTATATGTGCTCGGTTTCTGTTAGCATCTTACGGCTCTAATTTATTCGGAAAAACTTTATTCAATATTTGTATAATCGCGTGGAAGGAGTTCCAGCATATTTTGTAGTTTAATATGGAAAGAATGTTTTCTGAAACGACGAACAAAAAAGGGTTGATAGTCTAAAACGGGTGTGGTACAAAGATGCAGCTAGTTTGGAAAGAAACTAAAGTAAGTTATATTTATACTACGTTATATGATTTCAAACATCAATTAATTTGTTTCAATATTAACGAGTTCAATAAAGTTTTCATGGTGAGAATATACTGTCGGGAAATTTAACATCTACGATTTCGGACCACTTACCTCAATTTTTTATTGAGTTCAAAGACAAAATGGGTTTTGTTTCTAGAAAGCATAACATTTATCGCAGAAACATTTCTGATTATGATAAGAAAAACCTTCTTTCTGATTTCTTAAAAGTCAACTGGGACGAAATTATGGAGCTTAATATGTCAGACGTTAATAATAGTTTTAAGTTATTTTATAAACATTTTGATCGTTTATTAGATAATCACGCACCACTCAAGAAGATCAGTATCAAGAGGTTTAAACTTTCTTTAAAGCCTTGATTAACTAGTGGTATTTTAAAATTAATCAATGTCCGTAACAATTTAATCGTTAAATTAATTAAATTAATCCATTATTTAAAAACGGTTCTAAACTAGAGTGTACAAATTACAGACCGATATCTATTCTATCTAACGTAAGCAAGTTATTAGAAAATCTTATGCATTCTTGTATCTATAACTTTTTGGACCGTTGTAAATGTTTAAACAAACTACAATTTCGTTTTTGTTTTAATCACTCCACTAATCATGCTTTAATGACCATAACTGAAAAAATAAGAGAAGCTCTTGATAGTGATCTTTTTGCATGTGGTGTTTTTATTGACCTCAAAAAAGCTTATAAGGAAAACAACATGAGACAACTCTTCGTAGAATTATCGTTCTATTGTAGTTTAAATGTGAATTTGTAAATAAAAAATGACAAAATTAGGTTTTATGAAAAACAAGTTTATAAAATAAAATTTTTATAAGAAACAATATTATAGGAAACAAGCTTACAAGAAACATAAAAATCAAATAATACGATGTTTAGCCTTCAACTTCATGCGTTTTGATGACGAGAAAGTGAGAAACTACAATTCATGACATAACTAGTAGCCAAAACAAGTAAATAATTTACGCCCCCGCCTCTTGGAAAAAGTGCCCCTTTGGATATTAGTCATTTTTCTTCGCCCACTTCAATCAACACTTTCATAAAAATTATGCCGCAAAATATTGCAAGGTCCCTCCACTTCAACCAAATAGAATAGAAAGGCATAATCATATTAGCATATCTTCAGCCTAGAGACATATTTATTTAAAACACATTCTTTCAGGTGGAAAAAAACTGGTTGATAAAATTATAAAAATGCCTTCATTAAGTGTCTGTCTAAAAATCATATTATGTAACGTAGAACTGACCTGATTATATGTATTATATGGTTCAGAACCAATGTTTAGACTATGTTATAGTTCAAATAATCACACTGGAACTATTCTATCAAAGGCTCAAATTGAAAAAATTTAGGCATATTCAACATCAAGGCAAACTTATTGGATGGTTTATAGAAAAGTTGTTTTAATGAAAAATGTAATATTATTATTATTAAGAATCGTTATACAGGTTAACCTTCAGCATGTAAAATTAAGATAAAATTCACAACTGTTATCAATGTTCCACCTGTGTGATTCAAGTCTAATAAATGAATAAGAATAAATAAATAAAGTAAGGAGTTAAAAAGTCAGTTTAAAAGCATGAAAAATGTCAAATAAAAATTAAAAACAATAAATCAATATTAGTTTTAAATATGCTCTTAGATTTTTTTCAAAGCAATCAGAACTACGAGTAAAAAGTAGAAGATCATTAAAAAGTTTAGTACCACTATATCTGAAAGATTGCTTTCCAAGTTCCAGTTTAAACTTAGGAAGAACAATTAGATGACCATTGTTTCGTGTAGCCACACCATTGGAAATAATTGTTGAAGTTGTCACAAACTTTGTTAAACTTTAAAGACTTATTCACATATAAGAAATTAGTGTCGTCAGCAAAGTGATGTACTACAGAGTATTTAATGGAAGAGTTAAGGTCATTGATATATAGTAAAAAAAGTAGTGGACCTAAAACTGATCCTTGTGGTACTCCGTAAGTAGTTATTTTGTGTTCAGAGTTGAATCCGTTAACAGATACATATTGTGATCTTCTACAAAGATATGTAGAGAACCATGTCGATGGTATACCTCTGATTCCATAATGATGTAATTTCTTAATTAATATGGTGTGATCAACCGTATCAAAAGCTTTTGAAGGTCGATTAATATACCACAAGTGAAATTTCCAGCGTCCAGTTCTTTTTGGCCTCTGCTTGTTATTGAAACTAATGCATGGGTTGTGGGATGTTTTTCGCGAAAGCCAAATTGTTGATTATTTAAACAGTTTTCAGAAACGAACTCAATTTCTTAAACATAACCAACCATCTCTGGAATCTTGCTAATATTTGATATAAGTGAAATTGGTCGGTAGTTATTACAGGTTAGGCGTGATCCTTTTTTAAATATAGGTATTGCTGTTGATATATTAAGTATATTAGGAAAACTTCCTGTTGAAAATGATAGGTTGAATAATTTCGAAAGTATGACTGATAATTCATTATTTAGTAAATGAAATAGAGTGGTAGGTATACTGTTAGGTCCAAATGATTTAATTCTCTTCGGTTAAACTTCTTTGCTATCATTAGGCAAGATGAAAAACAAATTGTTTCTTTTAAATATTTATTAAAATCTGTGTAGGATGAATATATGGTCGATTGAATTTTATCAGCAATAGAAGTAAAGAAATTATTAAAATGAAAACTTTGTAGGCTGCTTCCATTGTCAGAAAGTAACGAAGACGTTTTAACAACCTCAACCTTCCGCTTGCTTTTTTGTAAATCTTTTCAAAGTTCTTGTTGAAGTTGAGATTTTGTTCGACGATGTTACCAAGATACTTGTACTCAGCAACATTGTTTATCTGCTGTCCTTTGTATGAAACATGTAGATTATTGCTCGCAGTCTTCAGTCGTTTAGCTGTTCCCAGAATCATACTTTCAGTCTTCTTTTTCTTTAAATTGATTATAAGTTCATTTTTCTCAAAATATTTCGAAATGTCAACAAGGTCTAGATCAAGTAACTTTTCGATATCCCCTTTCCCTTTTCCACTCACATACACCACTGTATCATCAGCGTACATGATGTCAATATGTTGACATGATGTTCCAATGGCCATTGTTTGCTTAGCAGACTCTGGTGCTCCGTCATCAGAGGATTCTACTATGAAATGGTTTCATTACCATTAAACCAAGTTATATTGTTGGGAAGGAACTTTAAAAATCAGGTCAGCAATTATTGTTACTAATGTGATAACAGTTCTTGATAACCGAGTGACCTTCAACTTGATTTAATTGACCAATGTCAAGATTTTTAAAAAAAACATCATAATTGGGTTGCATTTGAACCAACATCTCAGGTATAACCTGCGTGGTTTCAACTAAGCTACCAACGATTGTTATTAACTAATCAATAAGTTCTTCGGCTCACAAAACCAAACCGGGCCGGTTCGAATCCCATTTCCGGGGGATTTTCGTAGGCGCAATCGGGCGTCCTAAGTACGCCAGGACTAACCAACAGGACACACAAGGATGCATTTAATTCGACGTTCCTGTATAAATATTCAAAATAAATAATAATAATCACATTTTCCTCGATAAAAAATAGTTTCGAACAGTTACATTTTTTGTACAAAGTCTAAAATCAATGAAAAATCCATTGTAATAACTACCAAAGAAACTACATTGTTTTCTAAAATAACAAATATAATTGGGATAGTAACAAGCTTTAACTTACTCCATTTTGGCTGATAATTGCTGAATGCAATATTGACTCATAAAGGTCGAAATGAATCTGAAAAGTTTGATCTTTAAGCTTGCGTTTCAAGAGTACATGTAAACAAAACCACAGCTACGGTGTATTTGATTCATTATATATCTGCTATATTAATTAGTTATAATTTTACCTATCTTCAACAACAGCATCACTGCTTCCAAGTTCAGTTATCTCGGTTGGCAATTCCATGTGTACCACCGCATGATTCAATCTATCAATTGCATCATATGATTCAATCTCCTCCACATGGTTAAGTTTAGGGTTAAGTTTAAGGTTAATTGTGACTTTCTGTGACTTTTCTGTGTTTTGCCCATGACTTTTTTCTGTGACTTAATTTCC
Organism: Candelabrum cocksii; assembly: GCA_963930725.1. Taxonomy (NCBI): domain Eukaryota; kingdom Metazoa; phylum Cnidaria; class Hydrozoa; order Anthoathecata; family Candelabridae; genus Candelabrum; species Candelabrum cocksii. The sequence continues at coordinate 7,649,078 of OZ005665.1, forward strand.
TGGATTTGTTGTTACATATGATAGGACTATAAAATTTGTGTTTAGCTTTCTCAAGCAAAGTAATTTCTCCCTTCGAATGCCACCCTGAAAATCATAAACGTCTGATGCAGGAGGGACGATCGATTAATAACTCCCTGGCAAAGCACGTAATGGACAATACAATAGTTAGTGGATGGTATAGGTTTGATATTGCTTCTCAACAAATGCACGAAATAATTGATGCTAAAGACGTAATACTATCTACTCCAGCGGTAAGCTTATTTATATTTTAAATGATATTATTTAGAGTATTCATAAACAAAAGATAACTCTGTTTTGTCTCTCCGTCACACTTTCAATCCTGAAGATGTTTTTCGTAAACTAGTTTATATCATACAATACCAAAATAAATTATCTATACGTAATAAGAATCTTTTGTGCTAGTTAAAAACACCGAAACACAATAGTGACATTTTTAGTGTCAGCAACTTTTAATCTCATTTGAGATGTTTTGGTGGCTGATATTACACCTGCATCCCTTAGTTAAGCTAAGCAACAGGACAACAAAGAACGTGGCCCACTCCGAACATCAGTCCGGGCCCCCTTACAACGCAGAAACTGGAATGCGGTATTTATTTTATACAACATGCAGGGTTCATATTATGTCTAAATTGACCCAAGAAAGGTATTTGATTATAACCAACACTAGTGATACTTTTAACACCACCAATTTCTGAAATATAGCCTATATTCTCAATACTGACTGAAAACACAACGAATAAATAATTTTACAGGGTGCTACAAAGATGCAAAAACCGTGCTCTGAAACCAACTCCAGTCAGCACAATTCAAGGCTACATTGAAGTGTGACATCCTCAAGGGGTTGCCAAATATATTTATAGCTTTAAAGATGAAGGATTAAAAGAGGGGTCGGAAAAGAAAAATCAAGAAAATTTAATTACATTTTCCGTATAACCGATCAAAAGTTATGGGTCATTTTTTACCCCGTGTACCTTAATGGGTTAATTTGATGAATATTTTCGCACAGCCTCAGCACAGCAGTTAGGATCATTTGGTGCCACCCAAAGATTTTAGGGGCCCCCTCCGGTTGGAGGGCACGGAAGGCGCTTGCTACGCCTTTGCTAAGCAAATTCCTCATCCGGCGACATAGGTTGTTTCTAATGTGGTTAATTTGTTCTCAAGTTATTCACTTGTAAATTGCCAGAAAATTTGGGGACATATTATAGATAACTAGTAATAGGACCCGAGTGCAAAATGCAGTAAATTACTTCTAAGACAAAGAATAACTGCGTCAGCCCGCCTTTATGAGTTTTTATATAAACAAATACCCATTACGGCGGGCCGGGCATATTACCTAGAGATTTATTTTTTAGTAAACGCATTTAGTTTATGTTCCCTGTGGACCACTGCCCACAGCATGTAATACATGGTTACGTTTCATAATGACGGAGGTGAAAGACGTGTTTCTTTCCGTATTAATTTTAATATTATCGTTATCAGTGAAACATCGCAATTTTATTATATCTAGTGGAGTTGAAGGAAATATGCAATATAAAAACGAAATTGTGGAAAGGTTTACATGTACTTCGTTGTGGGTTTATCAGAAAAAAAAACCTTTTATCAGATTCTCGAGAAAAGGTTTGTTGGTGATTTTGTTACTTTGTATCGTGTCCAGGTCCAGAACAGTTTTTTAACAACCAAGGTATGTCCATTATACATCAAAACATCGGAGGACTTTTACCTAATCATGCTAACCTCGAAAGTTTTGTCAACGCTCAATAAAATGCAGACATTATTACTCTTTCTGAAATTCATGTAACCGACTACAACGACAGCGACAGCTTATATTCAATCCCGGGATACGCTTTTACGAAAAGAAAAAGATCAACTGACATATGTGGGGGAGTTGTCGTTTATATTAGAGATGGTATAAAATTCCAGAGACGATTTGACCTCGAAAATGATGACTTAGAAAACATTGTTATTGAAATTTTTATCAAAAATGCACAAGTTTTCTTATAGCTGCATTTTATAGACCTCCGGGTACATCTAAGCATTTAAGGAAACTTTTTAACGACAAATTTATTGAGGTGATTATTTCATTGAGCAGTCAATCAAATGAAGTAATTATACTTAGTGATTTAAATGTCAACTATATAAAACAACAGGATAATGAGGAAATAAAACCTATTATGCGACTTAATAGTTTAAGATGGTATTCTGCATTCGTAAGGTAAACAACATGAAGTTTTCACTCAAGACCATCCAATGTCGCAATTACTCCAAATATAGTAAAGATGCTTTAAACAAGTAAATCCAAGAAACAAACTGGGATCCTGTATATTATTCGAATGATGTCAATTCGGCACTAGATTATTTTAATAAAACGCTTAAGAATTTATTATAAACATGCCCCCTTCATACCGAAGAAGAGAAAGGGAGGGAACTGTCTTTGGCTTGATACCATCACAAAAAAGCTTATGAGCGATCGAGACAAAGCAGTTCGCGGATCGAGAGAACAGAGCACCAACGGAAGAGAGCTGAAACTTCGGCTGAAACTTCTATTTGTGTTTATTTGATAGGAAGAAAAAATCTTTTATGATAAAGCCGCGTTACGATAAACGTTTTGGAAATAAACCGAAAATAACCGATTTAATCGAAAATATATATATATTACATCGTGCGCTTTAGTACATACACTGCATACCGTTTGTAGTGATACTTCAGCGTTTTGGGTTTCGCATCCCGACTTCGCATTTTGTTAAGCTTGCTATATTGGTGAAACAATAGTAAGTTTGCGTTTTCTATGGTGTATTATGTTAGGCTCTTGTTCCGATTCTGCGGCCTAATTACTATTGTTCATGCGTGCGCTGCGATGTGTTTCATCTGTCCATTCTGGCAGCCAGGTCGCGCGTTTTATATAGCATATTTACGTAGTATAAAATAGGAATTTGTTTATTTATTTCAGCTTTGAATTGTGTGTTCTTGTCGCATTTGTTACCGAACAAGGGATTTGAATCACCGTCTATTATCTGATCAGAAAACCGTCTCCAAACATCCCCCTTACATTTGTGCCAATTGCGCTATTCCTAAAGCTGTTCTGGACTCCCAATATATTCAGAAAAGGCATTAACAAAAGCTCTCAGAAAATATCGAAAATCAATCAGGAATCTTCGTTTGTTCTGAAAGAATTTGTTTGGAAAAATAGCAAACTCTATCCGATCAGAACAGTAAACCGTTTCAGGTTCTCGTATGTGTCTACAGATTTTGTCGAAAAACAAATTAAATCACTTAAAACCAAAAAATCTGCAGGTCCAGATGATTTTCCACCTGTTACTTAAGGACTTTGTAGAGACTCTATCTCAGCCAGTTAATCACCTTATCAATCTCTCCTTACAATCATCACTAGTACCAACGCTGTGGAAGGAAGCGAAAATCGTACCTGTTTACAAATTGGGTTCAACAAGTACGCCAGATAACTTCAGACCGATCTCAGTGTTGCCTGCTATGTCAAAATCTTTAGAAAGAACAGTTTACTCACAATTGTCGTTATACTTAGAAAACTTTATACTTAACGACCAGCAGTTTGGATATAGATCCCGCCGATCCATACAGTCAGCTTCTACTCTGTTAACAGACAATATTCGAAAGGAAGCTGATAAAGATAACCTTACAGGTGTTGTTTTATAGACTTAAGCAAAGCTTTTGACACTATACCGCAGTGTGTCAATTAGCCAAACTATCATCTTATGGCTTAAACAATGCAGAGCTTGACTCGTTCCAAGACTACCTCTTTAATCGCAACCAGCCTGTTGTAGTGAACAATCAATCCTCCAAAAGTTTTAAATCAAAATCAGATGTACCGCAAGGCTCCATCCTGGGTCCCTTGCTTTTTGTTATATTTTTCAATGACTTCACCGAATGTCTTCAAAAGTACAGTGTCATCGAATATGCTGACGACACAGTGATTTACTACTCTGAAAATAACTTAATCCAAAACACTTTACTCCAAGAACTTAAAAACATCTAGCTCTTTGGAACGTAGAAACGATTATCAAAATCCGCACCGCTCGAACTGAGCTCTCGCGACAGTAAAACCGAAACAACAAAAACTTACAAATACCTAGGATGGACACTCGACTCCTCTCTAACTTTAAACGAGTTTTCTAGAACGGTTACAAAAAAGCTAGTAACAGGTTGAGATTTCTGTCGAAGATGAGACCTTACCTTACAGAAAGAGCAAGTGCAAGTATCTACCATGCCCCCTCCCCCACCGCTTTTTTTCAAAGCAAAAAAAATAAAAAATGATGCGTTAACATAAAAATCTGTCCCTTCCCCGTTTATTCCATCTCTTCAAACCTTATTTACATTATGTATACGCAATATGAGTTAACACCACAGTGAAAGCATGCGTTTTAGACATAATTTGGAAACAGGGAGAAAATGTGTCGTGGAGCTCTTTTAGCGAAGAAGAGAGATCTTCACAGTACTCTTAATATGCGCTTAAAGATTGGAATATTATTGATAATTTGACTGGTGATATTAAGATTTAATTGAGTTTTGATTAATGGCATGTACTTCTTGTAATCATGTTAGGTTTTGAATTAAATTTATCTCCTTTGAAAAAATGCAGAAATCAATTCAATCGTTATTCAAGAAGGCTAATGAGAACTCTGTAAATAGTGCAAATAGTGCAAAGGACCAAGAACCTGTTGTTGGTAGTGAATATGTAAAGAGTGTAAACATGAACATAGACATTGAGTTCCGTCCGAATAAAGATTATGAGTATCCTCGATCAACTTTTGGAAAACGCAAACGTCGGTGCCAACATCAATGGTTCCATGATTTCCCTTGGCTGTATTATGACGCAAAAATTGACAAAGTACTTTGTTACTACTGTCATTTTCATCAAGCGAAACTGGCTGCTGAATATAAAAAAGATCCAGCCTATATATCAACTAGATTCGGTAATTGGAAGAAGGCCCCAAAATGTTTCAAAGAACACGAACAAAGAAAATGTCATGTGGCTTCATTGACCTATCAAACCGTAGTTCCTCAATGTGGTGACCCTATCGAAATGCACAATGCCGAACTTATCAAAACGCGAGAAAGAGAGCGACAGTACCTTAAAATTGTAATGGAGTCATTGCAGTTATTAGCTCGTCAGGGTTTAGCACTAGAGTATTGTTTTTGAAAAAAATAAGCTTACTGACTTTGCCAAAAAGTGGACGCCACCTTAACAAAATAATCCGATTGTTTTATTCTTATTAAAGTCTCATAAAGCCTCGATATAACCACCTCAATACTCCAAACCTGTTGGAAAATGGAGGTTAAAAAGAGAAAAACGCCTTTCTTTTTGTTATATTTTATTTGCACATACCGTATAATATATATATATATATATATATATATATATATATATATATATATATATATATATACAAGTATAGCATACAAGTATATATATATATATAAGTTATTTTTCGAACCTCAAGTTCAAACCTGAGCTTCGAAAGTTCTTTTTTGAGTAGTTCAATGTACTTTTCTTTGCCATAACGAATTCAATTGAAGGATCCTTACAATCGCTAAAATTGTATCAAGGTCCTTTATCTGTTGCAGTGGATAATGTTTACCTCGTAGCAAAATTATTTTCGTAAATCTACCTATTTATACATAAAGATTATTCACTTTTAAACATTATACCACTTTTGGACATGTAGTGTGAAGCCATCTTAGCTTAACTAATTTCGTTATAAGGAAGAAATAGTTATTTAAGGGAAAATTAAACGGACCTATCAGTTTCACATGATCTGTTGAAATCTTTTATAAAATATATATATGTATATATTGGTAAAATATTAATATATTTATACATAATATACTTAATGATAAATTATCTATTTAGAGTTCATTTCAACCGTGTGGGTCTTCTGTCGTAGCAAGTAGAGCGCTTCCAAGAACTCTTTATACCACTCCTATTTATTTGTTAGGTGATTCTCATCCAACAGTTAAGCAAGGTTAGATTTAAAGCACCTGTGTATACATTTTTAATGAAAACGCCCGTAAACTTTATACTGTTTTTATACCAGAGAATTATGTTCTTATTACCTTTGTTAAGTTAAAATGTGCTAATGTGTTTTTCAATTACTAGCGAACCACCAACTAATGCTGCATAATCATTTCTAGGTCTGTTTGAAACAAATGTAGTTGAAGCACAATATATGGCTGATATTTCAAATTCCAAATGTCGAACAAGTCCATTCATTTGCAACTGGTTCTTGAGGTTTACGGGTCGAGCACAAACCGTCTATGTGCGCAACTGCGGGTCTTTTTATGTTTACTATCTGCAACCAACACCGATGTTAAACGCTCATGTGTTTGGTTCATATTGTGCAAAAAGAAACTTTACTGGACCGTGTATGTTTTATCGAAATGACATTTCATTTATACATTCTTATGTCACAGTAGCTACAACCCAATTAAGTTATATCACTTATACATATCTGCTAACAATTATTTGTTTTAGTTTCATTGTTGAAATTAAACCACATCAAGTAAAAGAATTCTAATCACTTAATGCCTATCCAATTAGCTCCTTCAAATTCTGCTTGCTTCAACTACAAAAACGTAAGTGATCCAACTCGCGGTTGGCTGACAAAAACGCCCTATTTGCGAGGGCAGCAGGCTTGTGACGACCAACAGTTTCCAGTTGGACAGTGGGTTAGATTCAGTACGAACAACTTTGCAATTGATATGATGATACCTAATGCTTGTCCGTCGTCTATAAGTAATTCCAGCAATTTTTTGGATTACCCACCATGCAATGCGTTGTATCGTGGATGGTTGTCAGAAGGTTATCCTCGATCTCACGAAGGTATTTATTATTGCTTTTAAGTAAATATGTTTGGGAGGTGGGTAACTTTTTATGATGAACCGCGAAGAAAAAGACACTTTCTGTTGGGTGGGTGTCATTGTAAATTTGTTACGTCACAGGGGGTGGTGAAGTGAATAACTTATACTTACATAAATTTGCAAAAAAGCATATAATTTACCTCTAATTCGAACCAAACTATCGCCGGACATCTATCGTAACGCACGTATCTGTCGAAGAAGAAGTATTGGCAATTTTAAATGTTTTTTATCTTATATTCAGACTTTATGTTTGAGGTAAAACTGTTTTGGTGGTTTGGTATATATTTTTTTTATATCATGGCTTCGGATGTTACGGAAGTTACCGCCTTATTCTACCACGAAGTAGATAGTTTCAAATGGGCTCCTGTCTTTTTTTTCTACCACGAAGTAGATAGTTTCAAATGAGATCCTGTCTTTTTTTCTACCACGAAGTAGATAGTTTCAAATGGGCTCCTGTCTTTTTTTCTACCACGAAGTAGATAGTTTCAAATGGGCTCCTGTCTTTTTTCTACCACGAAGTAGATAGTTTCAAATGGGCTCCTGTCTTTTCTTTCTACCACAAAGTAGATAGTTTCAAATGGGCTCCTGTCTCAAACATCGTCCGCATCGTTAACTTGCTGAATAATGATGATGTTGTTATTATTATTATTATTATTATTATTATTATTATTATTATTATTATTATTATTATTATTATTATTATTATTATTATTGATAATCTTTATACAGGATATTCGTTTCAGTTTTATATACATATTTACAAATATACATTATAAAACTGTTCTACCAACGAGTCCTGTGTAGCTCGTGAACACATAAAATTAAAAGTAAACATATAAAAAAACTATATAACAAAAAATTCTACGTAAAATTAAAACTATTTATTTTTCTGGTAAAAATTTTAAAATCACTCTCAGACCTAATTTCCTTCGGTAGTTTGTTTTAAATAAATACACCATAAAAATAAAAAGACTTTTTGTAGATTCAAGTTTGATCTTTGGGAAGCGCAGCATACAGTTATTATTTCTTGTTCCTTTTTCGTGTTGAATCGTAAGTGTCATTTAAGTGTCATTTTTTCCATCTAAACAGTTTCGTACCAGCCATGCACACTTTCTTCTTCTGTTGTTGTTCGATATAGGGAAATTTTCCACCGCTATTCACAATTCTTTTGACACGACGCTCGTCGGTAGGGCTGATGGAAATAGTTGGTCAACGAGCAGTACATGATTTTAGATAGGACGAATGCTTCGTAAATATGTAATGCAGCTAACTTTGTTAGGTACGGACGAATTCTACGTAACAGCTTCAGTAAAAATATCATTTCATCTTCATTATTTATTAGCCAATTGGACAAATATGTAAACTCTTCAGAAATTACTCTTTCGATAGCATTTATATCGTTGGTCTGAAACTATATTATGGTGTCATCTGCATACGTTATTATTTTACATCTGATCAGTTGTTGCTCAGCATCATTGAAGTGCAAAATAAACAACAGGGGTCCAAGTATGGATCCTTGAGGAGCTCCACTGTAAACAGGTTGATTTGTTGACGATGTAGATTTATATTGTACATACTGCCAACGGTTGAATAGATAATCTGCAAAAAAAAGTCTTTTCTTGATCACATATGCCGTATTTATCGAGTTTGTTGAGTAACGCTGCGTGACAAACGGTGTCGAAAGCTTTACTTAGATCAATAAATAAAGTTCCCGTCAATTGACCCTTATCCATTGCTTTATGTACTTCATCGAAAAATATGGTAGCAGCTAACTCTGTTGATCTTCCTTTTCGGAAGCCGAACTGGCGAGATGAAAGTAGATTATTTCTTTCGAGATAATCCGTCAATTGGTTATAAACACATCTTTCCATTATTTTTGATATGATGGGTAATACAGTGATTGGTCGGAAATTGTTCAACTGAAAATTGCCGAAACTCGTTCAATCTTGAAATCACTTGGGATTATCGAGTTTTCAAGGATGACATTGAACAGGTGAGCAATTGGTGGCGCTAACTCGTTCACACAATCTTTGATTAAGCGAGCTGGTATCTGACCTGGTCCTTCAGACCTTTTACTATTAACCTCCTTCAGGATCCGTGTGACTTCCGGTACTGACACATAACAAAAATTAAACCGATGTCCAGTATTGATTGGAAGTTTTATCGGAAGTGACCAAACAAAGTCTTTTAATTTTATCGAGTTTACTTTGAGATTTTTCACGGCTGTGTGGAAAAACCAGCAAAAACCTTTTGCAATTTCACTTTCATTGGTTGTTTAGTTACTGTCAATAACGAAACTCTTCGGATTTTGACTGATATATTTGGTTGGAAAAAGTGCTTTGATATGCTTCCAAAACTTCTCAGGCTTTGAAATATTCTCATTCAGCAGGTCTTTGTTATATTTTGCTTTTGCTCTGTTTATATTATTGTTTGTACGGTTTTTCATTAATTTATAACTTTTCCAGTCATCCATGTTTTTCGATTTTGTTGCTTTACGTAAAAGTCCATCACGGTCGTTCATTCGTCTTTTGATTTCTTCGGTAAGCCAAGGAATTGGTTTACCTTTAACAGTTTTTTTCGTTATTGGAGCATGTCATGTCATGCATTCATTTACAGCTTGCCAATTCATACTTTTCAATTAGGTTCTTATTTTGTTTGCGTCGTAATTTTTGTAGTTGCGAGAATAAATTACGTTTGGAGAATACTTTCAGAGATCAGTTCATCCGGGGATCAGATCATCCGGAGGATCAGTTCAAGATCGTCTCTTTCTAAATCTAGTCTTCTTTTGTATGACACGTCATCTTTAATATAAGCGCCAACTCCACCACCGATACCTTTCCGTCTTGTTTTTGACTCAAAAGCATACTCCCGGATTTCTGCATTGAACAAATCTGTGTGTGTTATGAACGTTTCTGAGAGTGAGAAAATGTCTATCTTTGGGTTGTTGTAAAAATGATTTACTTTTTTCCATGTAACCCTCTGATATTCTGGTGAAAAACGGAAAATCCTTTCGTATTTTAGAAGCTAGCAATATCTGGTCCAGGACAACTTTCAATGTCTTTCTACATCAAGCAAAATAAACTCTTTCTTCTGAAAGAAACAACAAATTCCTTCTTTTTAGAAGCAAATGCCAGTGGAAATAGCGATACGTCATGCAACTCATTATAACTACCAGTTAAAGTAATACTTATTCCACCAACTTCCGAATACAACACTTTTTTGATGCAAAAACTGCCATAAATCAAAAGAGCAACACAACACATCCATCCCGCGTGCTGCCATTATGTTTTTTAAGGCTTTTAAGGCTGTCCGGTGAATCCCCCCCTGGAAAATTCCCCCCGATTATTTGGATCTAAAGTAGAAGAGGTTGAGAGATTCTATTCATTTTTTCTTTTCTGTTGCTCTACCTGGTTTTCTTTGAATTGGTTTTATTATAAATAGGGGGTTTATTCAATTTTTTCTTGTCAGTAGTTTGTATTCTAATGAAGAAATAAATCATAAGCTTCAAACATAAGATATGCATGCAATCGTAAAATCTTGAAAACCTAAGGTTATGAGCGATCGCTCGTAGATATTGATATGTGTGATAATCATCAACAATGGCAAGCATCCGGCGATTACAATCCAGGTATCGCCGTCTTTGAATAGGTGGCGGATGTCCAGCAAGATTTTGAAGAATCTCTACACGACTCAGGCTTTCTTCATTCTGCAAAAACTGCAATATTTTCCAAAATACTGGATGACACGATGATACCTGTCCTTGAAATCGTCTGTGCCACCCTTCTATAGCGTTGTTTGTTCTCGGGAGTTCGTCGAATGTTCTATAGAACATGTTCCAAAGTTCAATAGAGAACAAAAGTGGGCTTCTTGCAGCGTTCCTTTGATACCGACCGATATACGTATCTACGTAGTATTTAAACAGATCATCCATTTCTTCGTTGTAAAGGTTCGTAACATGATCATTTAATTCCTCAAACCCACGGACAATATCACCTGACGGTAGGAAAGCAATCGCACAAAGCATTCGGGCGTGTAAAGCGAACTCCTGGTCATTGTTGTGCCTTTCTTGTTGACCAGTCTGTTGGATTTTTTCCCAAATATTGGAGAAGAGATGGTAAAAGCAACCTTTTATTTCGATGTTGCCGTTGAAATTTTGAATGGCGTTGATAGCAGCTTTTTCAAAATCTACAAGAATATCTTGCAATATCTTGCTCTAGGTCACCTCTGCTTTGTTCGGTAACAAACAAAATGCTACCGGAAAAATCTGTCCATTTGTTTGAGCATGAACAGTATACAACTGATAAGTATCGTCCGGACAAACTTTAAAAGTTTCGTCAGAATACCAATGCTCAGACTCTGAACAACTGTAGACCATGTTCCAAAGCAAAGATAAAAATTCTTTCTTGTTCTCTTAAACTACTGTCATAAATGAGAAATGGTTTGCCAACTGCTGTGTTCTGATAAAGTTTTACGGATGTTCCTCCTCATTGTCGAAACAGAAGGCAAGTTAGCAGTAGCATCCTTTGAAATGTTTCTCAGTTCGGTACCGAGAATTTGCTGCGGAGCATCTCCTGTGGTCTCCGCTTTTCTTTTTATACCAGTCTTGATTTTGACTACCTCCACTTGGGTTTGGGAAGGATACACACACTTCATTGACTTCCCCAACAACTATGTCTGTTTCGTCCAGTTTTATCAATGTCTTACACTGACCATCTTTTCGTCTCTTCCCATCGTTCGTTTTTTAAAGACATATAGGTAACCATTTAGAGTGAGTTGACGATTTCCCCTTTCTGCTATGACGACTGCTATGGTGACAGACTGTAATGAAGCAGACTTACACAAAAATTGTTTGTCTTTTTTTTTCTAGATTGTTTTTAAGACTGACTAACTTGAAATATTTACAACCTTTTATACCCTAATCCATCAGAAGAGATCAAAATAACAACCTGTTTTACAAATTGGCTCTACATCAAGTAAGCCGTGTGTTACCTGAAGTCATGTGTGTGTAATTTTAGACAAATATACAAAAATCAAATTTTCTTACTGTATCATAATAAATGCGGAGGGGGGGGGGTTCACCAGGGGGAATTTGATCGAGGGAAATTCACTGGGGGATTCACCAGGGGGAACCGTTTAACATAGATAATTTTACTAATTTTGATTACGTCAAAAGTATTTCTTGCATGACATCTTCAAAAACATTATCATCAAGCTTTCTGGTAGATCAGCTAAATTCAGCTCCTTGTTTGAAGTCTTCCTTGAGGCATACATGAAACGATTCTTGACTGAAAACGGTCGACGAAACGCTCAATTAAAATGCTCTCTCATTTGTAAGAGCTGCGCACGGATCACAAAGAAGAAACTGCGTTAAAAACTGCAGTTAAAGCACAGAAGCGAACCTGGGAGTGTGAACTGAAGATAACTTTCCACCAGTAAAGGCTCTATCGTATCATTATGGCAGCACTCAACTAAAATAAGGAAAGTGAATCATTTGTTGTTTTATTTACTTTACCTTTCTTTTTTTAATTTTTGTTGTGTAATAAGTAATAAAAACAGTCCAAACCTCAAAAAATATTTGAGGTAAGAGAAGAACTTTTTCAGTTACAATATATAAGCTATTTTTCTACTTAAGCAGTGTATTATTTTCCTAAGCCTTAGCGTATTTTTTCACCTTTGCCTTTAAATCTCTCTGCTCATGTTTCTTTATAAGCCTGGCAAGTTCATTTGCTTTACCCGCTTCAGTTTCATCCACTCGTGTTTCTTCTGTTTTAAGTTCCATTGAAACTCCAACATGTCCTGTTTCTAATGCATGGAATTTAATCCCACAAACCCCTTTATCAGCGAAATCTTGGGTAGAAATAGCATTAGAAATAGCTATCCAAGGTTCAGCGGTACAGGAGAGATGACGCAATGAGAGGACGTTAGGTAAACTGACTCAAACGTTAAACCGTGAGATATACAATCTCAACCATCCATCAGTTTATCTTCATTTTGTGCCGAAAAAACATCGAACCATCGAGGGAAAGGGACATGTACACACAACAGCACCAGTATAACGTTATAGACCCCCAAATTCCAAGCATTCATCTCGTACCTCCACAAAATTTGCACGTGCCACCATTAGGACCTGGAAATCCCAGCAATTTTAGGTCCAGAAGAAGTAACTTTTCATTCGCAGGATGACAAAGCGAAAATGCCAATTGTTCTCACAGCGGCAAATAAAAAATTCCATTGGTCATGCATATGGGGTATCAAGTCACCTTGCCTGACCATAATTTCGTTGTTGATGCCAAGCATAAGTTGATTCCATCCGTCATAGGTGACATGACAGATATTGAGAATAAGGATCATTCTAATGATCCCATCATATATTCCGTGCCAACTTACATCGGAATTCGAAGTGAAAAGCATTCCGGATCCTCCGCATTCCATCACCTTCTTGAGTACGCCGATGAAAATCCGGCTGAAATTTGGTCGAAATTAGTAATTGATGGTAACCATGTTGTCACTGAGTTTATTGGAGATGAACCACAAAATTTAACGGTTATAAAGACAGAGGAATGGAAAAAAATCATATGACTTTTATAAGTCGTAAAATGTGCTGACATAGCATGCTGTTCTCCGTTTGAGTCATCACACCTAAAGATCATGAATGATCGCCTCTTACCTCCTTCTCTTCTCGGAGTTCGATCTCCAGCTAACAGTCTTGAGTGAATAAAAGATAACAAGGACACAACCTATCTATCGTTGTTCCAAAATATCGCATTGAATAAAATTTCTAATAAAATTCTGTATGATTTTTCGTGTCCCTCTGCTAAGGATGTTCTCAATCAACAAATTTATGAAGACTGTGGTCTTTACCAAACAATCAGTGATACTTACCACAACAAACCGCAGAACGCCCTTAAGGACTGTCGTGTGCAATGGCATGGCAAGAGCTAGAACGGCATGCAATCGACAATGTTAACTATAATGATCTCCTGGACGAGATCCTATAAAATTGTTCTGCCATTTGAACTCCGTTGCTGGAAAAGACAGATCCTGATTTCATTTATTGTTCAAGAAATAGAATGGGGCGGGTCTGGTAATGAAAGGTGACATAGTACAGGTGATCGTGCATTCCATCAAAGCGTTACAATAAGTGGTGGGTGGGTAAGATGGGGCGATTTTACCGTTACGGCCGGCGTCAACGTCCTCTAATGTCATAATTGTGAGTTTAATATTCTTTATGCACGACTCAATGAAAATAATCCTTCTATTTTTTTTTAAATCAAATCTAATGTTGCAAATCAACAAAGGTTAAATACATATAATTTTTTAACTTCTGGGAAGTTAATTGCTTTGGTCAATAAAGTCATTGTTTTTACAGGTCGATTTTTTCTTTGTATTATACACAGGATAGGGAATAATTGAATGTAGCAAACAGAACAGTAGAATGTTAGCAATAAATATTTGAGGAGAAATCATTTTGAATGCGAACTTGAATGCCAAAACATACTTGAAACCTTTTTCACCAGTTCTTCAATCAACATCACATAGAGAAGTAACTGTTCATTGGTGCCACTATCGCGTCCTGAGAACCAGAAATATAGTATATATATGTATAATAATTTATTTTCTTTGAGCTGTTTTTTATCAGTCTGCTTTTAGGTATAAAAGGTTAGAAGAATATATCCAGCTATATAGTTATAGTTATAGGCGCGTGTGGTCGCAAAGGCCCATGTTCAATTCTCGCTAGATGAATAGAAATTGTTCAAAACGAGAACTGAGCGCGTGGCACTTTTGGAAAGCGCCTGAAAAACCTACCACGTGTTAACCAAAACATTGTGAGGGAAATTTGGTAGACGAATGGTCAAAGTTCAGCCCAAATTTGATTTTTCGAGGTCATTTCACGTTTTGTCTACCTCTGAAAAACCGGAAATGTGAAAAACACGTTTGAGTTATAATCTTATTTGCTACTCATTTGGGTTCTTGCATATATATTTTCATGTTTGTTCCAAACTATTAAGATAAAGTATTTCGGGATCATTGGGAACTCATTGCTATACTATATCGAGGTCTCGTATGTCGCATTGCCGCAAGCACTGGCAACTTTTTTTGAGGCAACAACGCATGTTACAAGTCGATTTGTATGGTAAAAACACATTTCTCAGAACTCACTATGTTATGTGTTAGCGTGGATGTTTGTTAGAGTTTAACTTTGAGGAAATCAAGTACTTGTAGGCAACATAAGAAGACTAAATTTATTTCAAATTGCGTTTAGGAAATCTAAGCCACATTAGGCTAATATACTGAAAATGTCTAAACGTTTGCTGACAGTTCAGGATGCTGTTACTTTGCTTCATGACCTCAGTGATACAGAGGAGAGCGAATTAGTGGTCCTACCACCAGAAAATAAGGGTGACGTCACATGAAGATATTGACGAGGAAGATTTAATAGAAACTCATGTTCACAAGATGTTGTGAGAGAGGTTGAAGTTTTCCACCCAAGCTTGGAAGACAAGCAAGATTGCTCTGAACCATGTAGCACAGGAAAACCAAAGCAAAGAAAATTTGCCAAAATACAATGGGGCAAAATCAGAAAATTGGCCAAAACATTGCCCGAAGGTAAACCTCAACCATTACAGGAAACGAACCCTGGAAAACCTTTCGCCAGATGACTTGTTCAAGTTGTATTATGATGAGGATGTCTATTCTCTCATCATCATCGAATCTGAGAGATATGCAAAGCAGAAGCTTAATCATTCATTTGAACTGCCGTTTGCTGATGTTTGGATGTTTTTATAGGTATTCTGCTTCTTAGCGGCTACAACATCCTCCTCAAGAGCGGTTGTATTGGTCAAATGGCAAGGATATTGGTGTTGATTTAGTTAAGAAAAAAATTTTCCACAACCGGTTTTAAGAAATAAACAGATTCTTACATCTTGCTGACAACAGCGATTTGGCTCAAAATGATAAATTCAGAAGATACTGGATGGATTTGATAAACTTTAATCCGTTTGGAGTCCGTTTGGAGTGTTTACTCAGAATTTATCAATTGATGAACAAATGGTGCCACAAATGGTTCTACAAAAATATTTATGAGGAACAAAGCTATTAAATTTGGTAAAGATGGTCTACACTGGTAAAGATCATTCCTCAGGTCAACCACTAGGAGAAAGAGTTGTGAACACACGCACTGAAGTACTTATAAACAAATGCAATCACGCTCTTTATTTTGCCAATTCTTTTAGCTCGACTGCTCTTTGCAGATATCTTGCACAGACGAAATTGAAGTGTACAGGGATAATTCGCCAAAACCCTTCTTGCAACTATGAAGAAACTTGATCGTGGAGAGTCTGAAACGTTTGGTGATGGTAAAGTTGCTCTATGGAATGACAGCAGACCAGTGTGTGCTGTGAACAATTTTACAGAAGCGGAACCTACAAACATTGTGCGTAGATGGAGTACGAAGAAAAAATGTACTGTTCAGATTCCGCAGCTACAGATGGTGAAAAATTACAACATGTATATGGGAGGAGTGGATCGCCCTGATCGATTTCTCAGTGACTACAGACCTCGATTACGTGATTACGTGTAATTCATACGATTAAGTTCATCTTTTTCATTTCAGTTGAATTAGCTTTTGTTTGTGTCATAATTTTTGTTGTTTCATTTGTATTTTTCGTTGTGCATTTTCGTTATTCTGTAAAATACGAGCATTCAATCTATTGGGTATGGTAATATTCTCACTACAGCGACTTTATTTGCTTACATAACGTAGCGCATATGTACCCAAAAGCGAATTTTGCTTAACATTGACTTCCCAATGTTTCCAAAGGGGAACATACCAATTTAACAAGAATAAACAAAAAATCAAAGAAGTTTTTTCTTCAGAAATGTTAATTTGGTGTTGTAGATGAAAGTATACTAAACAAATATAAAAATTTCGACATGTGTTTTAGTTTAGGATACCATCTTTTAAACGCTCGTAACTACATTGTCACACCTGTCGTAGGTATTAAATTTTTAATAAAACCGTTCTAGAGGCAAGTAAATCGTACTGTAATGTGATTTGATGTTACTCTCCATGTTTAGGTCGTGTTGAACGTACTCTGTGCTTTTCCTCACTCCGCACCTGCGCATGCGAGGTCTCGTCGCAAATTCATGTCATGAACTGTGGTAGGTTTTACATCTATAAAAGAAAAGAATTCCCAGTTTGTAGAGCTCGTGCTTGCACCGTGGAAAAAGGTCAGTTCTGTTTTGTTTCCAATGGTTTAATTCAGAATTTATGGAATATTTCAGTGAATTATTTGCTTATATACTAACTACTAGTTAGTAATAATCGCAACGATGTATGAATGTGCACCTAAAAACGTACAAATTGGTCTATTAATGACAGTTGAAAAAAAATTTCATTGTTCTTATTCACAAGCCAAAAATCTATTTAGAAGTTCTAACTACGGTAAAAACCAGAACGACTCCGCCTGTAACTTCAAACACATCAATTTCGTTCACTATCCCAGTAAATCAGAACATTTCTACTACAAATCAATCAAACGTCTTTGTCTCTGTTCACGCAAATACATCTCAGTTTGAGGTTTCTATAAGCGTGTCACAAACACCAAGTATCAGGTCCATTGAGAATCTCTTGCCTAACAATGCTTTATCTTCATCTTTAAATTACACACTGGCACCTTCAACTGATATAACCCCATGCATATCCACTCATAAACTAGTGACGATTTATTCATCGATTAGCGCTATAGCTACGCACGTTTCGCCTTCAAGTAGTCAAATAATTATGGTACCTTCAACAACTGTTAAACCAATAGAAGCTCTAGTGAATATGTGCCAAGATTACGTAACTGTGATTGATGATGAAAGGTTCGTATATAGTAGCACTCCCTCGCAATCCAGCTGTGATGTGGTATACCGACAGGCCGTACGATTTGTAACATCAGACAATCGCAACTTGCAGCTAAAGGAGGGCTGCGACTCTACTTCTGTTTTACCAGGCAGACACTGCGGTTCAAGAGCCATCACTTGGCTGATGGGAGTCCATCCGACAGTGACTGATAACCCTTACCCATCTACTATTTGCATTGATACGAAAACATCTACCTACCCAATAAGTGGAAACTTTGCGCCTTGCACCTGCTCTTCTAAGGTGGTAGTTGTCATTACAAACTGTGGCGCGTTTTATGTTTATAAACTCCATCCAATGGTTGCCTCCATGGGTTGCATAGCTAGATACTGTCTGGAACATCGAGGTAAGAGAATATATATACCTTCCAAAGGCCACTTATTTTCTTGGCTTTGTCACCTTTTCACAATTTCATTTTGTTAGTTTCGAACCAAAGTACATCAACAACAACAACTCAAACAACAAAGCACTCTTTCAGAGGTTACTCTTTTCATCCATTTTTGTTGTCTCTAAATGCTATTATTATTATTATTAAGAAAACAAAAATACCTAGTTTATCAGTTCTAGAAAGTCAAATAAGCTCTCAAGCTTTCCATTATTTTGCTTGCATTTCTTTCCGAAACGATTCATCAATAAATTCAAAGG
Organism: Candelabrum cocksii; assembly: GCA_963930725.1. Lineage (NCBI taxonomy): Eukaryota > Metazoa > Cnidaria > Hydrozoa > Anthoathecata > Candelabridae > Candelabrum > Candelabrum cocksii. Next base: position 7,667,541 of record OZ005665.1, read on the forward strand.
AGTTTAAATTTTTACTAAAGCAAAAAAATCCTTTATAGGGATATCTATTTTCATTTAACAATTCGATCCGCTACAAGTGCATTGTAACTTTTATCACCTAAAAACCTTTCATTCTAGTTCCTTACTCATTCAGAAGTGCCCTGCGAATTGACAATCCCGTATTAAATGGAGAAGCATTAACACCTGCTCGATTGGCCGATGAAAATATTCGTATTTTTCTCAAGGATGCAATTAAAAAATATGTACATGCATTTCCTTGTTTTCGATATGAGATTGCTTTTTAATGACCGACTGGAACATTTTTTCGAACAAATTCGTAATACTCTGTGTCATAATAAATTTCCATATTACATTTGATTGTTGACAATATCTAAAGTTGGCATATTTATTGATAATTGGAGATTGATCTTGGACATCGTATTTATGTTTTTAAATGTTGTGAAGTTAAATTGCGCATTAAAAAACTTCATAAATGTTCTACTTCTTGTTTAGATAGAAAATACTCTACATTTTCTACAAGATGTCCGCGTCACTAATCTGAGGTTGAGTATTTTGCTTTTGATTTTGTCATCATTAATAGTTCATCTCTTTAGATTGTTTACTCGCTCTCTGTGTTATAGATATGTCATGATTCTAAAACAAAAATCAGATATTCTGCATCTTTTTCTTATAATCCTGCATTAGTTGGTATAACTGATTTGAATGTAAAATATTGCTGACGGCAGTAAAATAAGAAAGTGCCTCATCTCCTTCATTTTTACTCGTTGGAGTGGTAGCTAGTTCAGTAATAATAGCCAGAAAAAGTTGGCAAACTAAGGTTTGTTTTGGTCTAAAAATATTATAGCTGTCACTAAATAGTGGACATATAAGTGGAAATCACAAAAAATTCTTACTAATATCATTTGTTTTCAGATACGGAAGTTTGATTGGAGAATACATAAGCTCAACGGCCGATCCAGTGAACTCATCCCTCATCCAAGAGACACTATTTGCCAGTGCCGTTATCTCCATAAACAACGGACAGAGGCAATTAAGGGGAGAAATAAACACACTCAGTGTTTCCGTTCAAGGTAGGTCCGTCGATATTCATCAAGAATTCTATTATTACCTCTCTATCCTACAGACATAGACGAATGTTCCCTTTTTCCCTCCGTTTGTCACCGCAACGCCAGGTGCACGAACAACCCTGACGTCATGAGCTTCACGTGCTCGTGTGACAATGGTTATGCAGGAGATGGTTTTATATGTGAAGATATTGAAGAGAGAGAAAATGAGTGTGAGGAATTATCTTTCGATTATTTATTAATATCACTTTGAGTTTCTTTTAAATGCCATTAAAACTCAAATGATAGATTCGTGGAAGTTGTATTTTTATTACAAATTTCGCCAAACGATTTGGGTTTAATGCTTTTCTTTTATTTTTATCCTCCTTTGTGGGAGGTTTGCAGAAGTACATGTTAAGAAAAGTTTATACTTCTAGGGTCAAACGATTTGATAATCATAGTTTCTGTGTGCTTTTCGGTCGCCATTCTTTTTATCTTCGTGCTATTGGCTTGCATCTGTATCATGAAGAAGACATTGCGTATGGGATACGAAGTCGGTCATTTTCGGGGAAGCAAAACAGCTGTGAAGTTTGACACATACCTTACTGCGCCTGCGCGTCAAATGAATGACATTATCGGCGGTGAGATCAACATTAACATGTATGCACAGAATGGGAATTCGCTGGCAAAGAAGGAAGATAGATTTAGAATGGTGAGTACTAACGCAGCGAAATCACTAATATAATACGATCTCAAACAAAATATACATCCGCTAATTTGTAAATCCGAAGTTAAAGATACAACTTTGTTGTTATTCTTAAAAACATAAGGATACTAATAATGAAATTATTTCTTCCATGCCTCTTTTTGAGATCTTTGACCTAACTATAAAAGTCCGAACTAGTGAAATATTTCAATAACATACGTAGCCCAGCTCTAATTAAGCTTAATTAATATTAGGTGTATTTAAGGTTATCCAATAAAATAGCAATAGAGCCTTTTCGAGATAGCACTCAAAACTTAAGCCATTACTAACAAAATAAGTTCATGAAATGATTCACAACTCAACCTTAACTAACAAAAGAAGCTGAATCTAAGCCTCGCTTTCATTTAAAAGATGCTATTTCTAAAATAAGCTATTAAGCAACTTTTGAATTAGCGCATGTATGTAGTGTAGTACGATCTTACGTTAAAACCTATATTTGCTCCCTATAACTTATTAGTTTCTCCGAATTTTCTGCAAGTAAAAACCGTGAATTTTTCTTTAAATGTTGCATTTCGTTTGAAATCGATACCTTAATTTTTTGAGGATGATGTCAGAGACAATTCCCGCACTACGTTTTGAGAATTCACCCACCGTTCACATGGCGTCCAGTACCTAATTTTTATATTTCCGGTAAAGGCTTGCGGATATCTATTTATTGTCACGGTGAAATGATTGATTTATGTAGTTCATTATTTTATAGTGTTATTGTTTATAATGTCGCAGAATTTTTATCTTGTCATTACTTGAAAACAAAGTCTTTCATTCATTACTACACAATTCAGATCTTTTCAAGATGCCAGAAATGTCAATGAATTTAGGAATCTGCTGATTTTTATAAACTTCTTAAATTATTATAAATCAAGAAGCTAAGTTCAGCTGATCTACCACGAAGCTTGATAATTATGTTTTGAATTTGATGATGTCATGAAAAAATGATTTTGAATTATTAGAGATGTAATGCCATGAATTGAGAAACCATTCAGCAAACATTGCCCCTTTGGAATATTATTAATTCGACTCACCTAATTCCCCTCCCGCAATTAATAATTTTCTATTTCTAGAAGATTTCAATAATTAAATTTGCTGTTTGTTGTCCACAGCAGCTTTGATTCTTTTTAAAATAGAGCTAGCCTGCTGAGGCAAATGTTTGTGAAAAACACTAAAACCAATTAACCTTTTATTTACTTCTGGTATATTTAAATCAATGCCATAAATGAACTGAAACTCAATAAAAATAGAATATCTACAAATTTTAAAACTGGAAATGTATAGCCAACTCTGGACGAATGTCCATATTTGTGACATGAATTAAATGAATACAATCGACACCTTTTAAAAACAACCTGACTAATCTATTTTTAATCATATATAGCAGCTTCCCCCACCTATCTAAAGTTATTTGTTCCACAAAATTGAGTTTGTTTTCGAATTCGCCTTGGAAACTGCTTTCGTTGCAGGGTAAACCTACCCCCCCCCCCCCCCCCCCCGGTTAACTTTTGAACAACAAACGCTATGAAGATGAAATTTGGCTGGAATATTCTCCTGAATACCTAGTTTTGAAAAACCAATTGAAAGAAAAATTTAAAGAATATTTTTTTGCTGACGTCAGCAATTCTTTTTAAAAGTTAAAGTTAAAAAGTTAAAGTGGCCGAATTAACCCTAATGTTGGCAACGGGCGTAAACGAGGGTGTCTATCCCCTTTTCGTTAGCGCAAAACGTTGGGTGTAACTGTTGAGGCGGGCGCCACTCCAACCACCTACACCCGTACTTTACCGCATCGAAATGCTACTCATTCGCTGGATTCCGGGAGGATTTGAACTCGCAACCTCAGAAATCCGAAATTGCAAATTGCAAGCGCTCTACCAACTGAGCTATCCTGACCTAAAATTGATAATTTATTTCAAAAATGACTTCAGACATCCGCCAAGGATTACAATCTCCCTAGCATTAGTTTTTGGCTATTCTATGCGTTAATTGAAATATAATGTATTTTGATTCTAAGTAGGCCTAATTATCCACATATAAAAATAATTTTGCTGAGGTCGGCACTACATTAAGCTCTTTTTTCTAATTTTACTGCAAATTTGTTGATTTCGCAACTTTTCAACCATTTATGTTATTTGATTGAAAATTAATAATGTTATAGTTATTTATGAGGTGTATACAAAAGTAATATTAGTTTCGAAATTACATCATGATTTTGCGTTGCTGATGTCAGCAAAAATTTCTCGCATAGAAACATATGTTCTTTTAAAACAATGTATTTCATATGAAATTTTCAGGACATCTTTACTAGGTCTAAAGGCATGACATTGTACATTGGTAAATAAATTTAACTTGCATGACATAAGGTTAACTAAAGTAGAGTGCGAGAGACTTGGTCTGAATTGTGTCTTAATATGTTTCATAATACTAAATGCACGTTCCACATCACAGTTAGAGTGTGGTAAAATAAGTAACAGTTTCATCAACTTAGAAAACTGAGAAAATCGTCCAGTGCCAGTTGATACATCAGTTATAGACGAAACTTTGGAAACTAAATTTTATGCGGTGAAAATAAATTCCTGCCCTGCGGAATGAAATTTATTTTGGTAATCCACATTTTTCAGCAGGGGGGGGAGTAAGTTTTACAGCACAGATCCAAATATTTCCATTTGGTTTTGGGACCACTACTATATCAAGGCGCTGGTGATGAAAAAATGATTGATGTTCCACTTACATATGAAGGGGACATTTCAAAAAGTAACTAGAAGTGACAGAACTGTTGAGAAAAACTCAAAATTAATTACTGGAAAGATTTTCTGTAGCAAATTAAGAAGGTATAACAAAAAAACAACAACAAAAAATCAAATAACTCGATGTTATAACGTACGCAATTATATAACACTTATAAAAAATATGTTAAGATGAGTCAGGGAGAAGAGATCATTTAAAAATATTAAACTTTAATATAATGTCAGCGTTTTGAAAACAAATGTAAACATAATCTTATTCGCAATTAGAATGATGTAAAACATTTTTATAATGTTTTTTATTTAATATCTGAATTTTCCTTTTTCTTAAAGATATACCCCGTCTTTGTAAAGCGTCGATGCGACGGCGAACATGTTTTGCGCTCTACATGAAAGTATTCGAATTTCAGTCAATGAAAATCGAAGGAAACGTTTTATATTATAATATTACTTTACGCTTTTGTTTTTTCAATGACATTAACCCTAAAAGCTCCAGAAAAGCGTCATTGAAAGTCTCGAAAGTAGTGTGGAATGTATTCTACAATTTCACCAATACACGTTGTGTGTTTTTTTATAAGAAACCGGTTTATAAGAAACCCTAGTCACTTGAGCTCGCAAACCTAAGAAACTACACTCTTTTTTTATAAGAACAATTTTATAAGATCACCAGCCTGAAAATCATGCAAAAAATTAAGAAGAAGTTAAGAACAACCTCAGCCTCGAATAAATATAGTAGATTAATTTTTTAAGAACAACATGTGACAATGTGGCCACATCTAACAAAATACATAACACCTGTTAATGGTGTTTTTTGGAAACTGTGTACGAGTTATCTTTGACTTTTTTGTCTTGTACATTTTCACTACGATTTTATGTATATAGATTCAATTTTATAAAGCTTTAACATTTTATGTTGGGTTTGTTATCAAATATTCTGTGTTTTTCTTATCTATATTCACACATCTGCAAAGACTAAAGCCCTAAAAAGGCTCTCTAAAATAAAAACAAATTAAGAACATTTCAGCCTGAAAATTCTGAAAAAATTAACAACAGCCAGCCTCAACCCCAATTTTACTGGTTCTTATAAAAAAAAGAGTGTACTATAGTAAGCTCACTCTATTCTAAGAAACTGAGAAATTTCGAGAGCTAAATTTTTCCCTCGTTGTTAGGAATATTGTGAAATATTTGTCTTTTTAAAGCAAAAGAAAAGAAAAAGCGCTATAAAACAAAAAGATAAGCAAAAATCATAAAAAGTTTGTTCTCTGTGACATTACTTAGTAAGGCAAAAATCCGGATATAAGAAACTCTTAAGAAACTTTTCAAGTAAATTTAGGGTAAATCTGTAAGAAACTGCCTAGAGACCCAAAAGCTTAGTTTCTTATAAAAAAAATAACGTGTATGATAATATGCAATTTTACATTTGCTCCCTGTACCTTCTTGTTTCTTTTCAAAAAATTTAATCTCACTCCCTTATAGTATGTATTACGAAAAGACGAATCAACACAGGAGACCCTTGAGCAAGACACGAACGAATTGAAATTTCATCAAAAATGCTATGATTTATACACGTTGTTTTTTTTATAAGAAACTAAGCTTTTGGGTCTCTAGGCAGTTTCTTACAGATTTACCCTAATTTTACTAGAAAATTTTCTTAAGAGTTTCTTATTATATCAGAATTTTTGCCTTACTGAGGAATGTCACAGAGAACAAACTTTCTATGATTTTTGCTTATCTTTTTGTTTTATAGCGCGTTTTCTTTTCTTTTGCCTTAAAAAGACTAATGTTTCACAATATTCTTAACAATGAGGGAAAAATTTAGCTTTCAAAATTTCTCAGTTTCTTAGAATAGAGTAAGCTTACTGTAGTAGTTTCTTAGGTTTGCGAGCTCAAGTGACTAGAGTTTCTTATAAACCGGTTTCTTATTAAAAAAAAGTGTACATATCGCATCATAAGTTTCTAACGCAGATCGAAAAAGATAACACTGAAGATAAAACTTGAAAAAGAAAATAATATTATTCTCTTATTAATTTTGTAGCTGATCAATACCTCGATGGCTCTATAAAGTCCTTTGAAAGATCAAGCCGGATTCGAATCCGAAGGCGTGATCAGAATAAACCGAAACAATGGCAAAAATATATGAAGGATGCTGACAACAAAACAGAACCTATACAGTTTTTGATGGATGACTGGTCTCATAAAACTCGTTTCTCCCAATTACTTCGTAGAAGAACTTTATACGTAAATTGTGCATCAAAATTCTTTCAAATTACATGTCCTGATGAGGGAGGTAAAAATTGTCTTTTCCTTGTTTTTGATTTTCCATTTCGGATTATGTTTAACGAAAAAGGTAGGCATATTTTAATCTTGATTTATTTTGCTTTTCTGCAGGTACTACTTAAGGAAGAACTTAAATTACAGAACAACCAAGAGGACACAGACACAAAAGTTTCTTGTGTGGAAACCATGGGTGGCTCCTAGTACTGCAGTCTACATACACACCGTCATCATGCATGTTGCAAATCATTACCTGCGTTTCATGCCTTTACAGGTAATAATTATTCTAGTGCTTTCCATGGCATCGGAAAGTTAAAAGCATTCAAATTGTTAGAAAAAATGAAGAGTTTCAACACTTATTTTCTTTGTTTGGTGACAATTTCATGTTTGATTCATCTCTCTTCCCAATGGTTGAAAGATTTGTATGTCGTTTGTATGGATTAAATTGCAATAATTTCGACGAAGCTCGTTATTTGAAATTTACCAGCAGCAAGAAAACACCTGAGCCCCAAAAAATCCCGCCTACAAGTGATTCTCTTCTTTGTCACTGTAAGCGAGTTTCTTATATCACTGCAGTTATATAAACGTCTTTACAACCTATCACAAACTTCCCTCCAATACAGGAAAACCATGGTTGAGAGATCGGACACTGGTCAGCTGTCCGTCCAATGGATGTTGAAAAATCCGGTTCCCGACGAAGTTTTACAGCTTATATCTTGCAATTGCAAAAAATCGAAATGCAGTACGAGGGCATGCATATGTTTTGTTCATGGATTGAAATGTACAGACTTATGTCAATGCATTGAAAGTTATGATAATTTGAAAAACAACGACAGATATTTCAGTGACAACGAAAGTTATGACGAGATGAAAAATTGACTATTATAATATAATATATTTTGGTTTTAAGATATTGGTTTCTTTGAATCTATTGCTCCTTAGACAATTTCCTTTCGAAAAAAATATCAAAGATTTTCAATTTTCATGACTTTTAAAGTTTTCATCGCGTGAAATGATGACGTCACTAATAATATTCGATACCGCATATCTCCCAAAATAGCAATTTTGGGACATAGCTTTTCATATATTTTTTCCTTCTTTTTTAATATTTTTTTTGAATGGTATAAAAGGTTTTACCAAATTCTTACAAAATTTTTTGAATCAATGCAAACTTTATGATGAACTTTTTTAGTTGTTGTTTTTAGTTTGGTGCCTTTTGTTGGATCTAAGCCACCCGGAAGAGGTTACTTCACTATAATGATGACCAGTAACATATCGGTATCGGGACCCAGCCATTGAGAGACGCAATCCAAGGAACCAAGGTACCCCGCGCGACGATCGATGCGGTATTGAATTTGTAAAGTCGACATTTCATATGTTAGGAGATTGGTAGCATTATCGAGCTACCATCTCTAGAAGGATTGTAATCCAATACTGAAGAGATCCTTCCACCCCGGTTTGAATTCAGAGTTTTCCATCTCCTAGAAAGGTTGCCTTCACCATGGCTTTGTCAAATTATTGGAGTCCTTTCTACCTCTGAAATATGAACAACAGTTTACTATAGAATTCGAGAACTTTGAAAGGTTGATGAATTTCTTAAATCTATATTACGCCGAGATTTTATGATTTTTAGTGTATAAATAAAACATGATTTTTATTTTTAGTTTTTAGCTAATATATATAATTGTAACTTTTTATTTTAGAGGTGCAACATTGATAGCAGTTATAAAAATTTATTTTTATTTAACTGAAGTTTTTAACCTCTGTTAATATTTTCGATAATAATAATAATAATAAGAGTAATCTGATTCGCTCAAGTACACGAATATCAAATGTAAGTGAAATTGATTTCAACAGTGGAAATCGTTAGTGCAGAGAGTTTCACATTTTACGAAGTTAATTATCTTAGACTTTCAAAAAAAAGGTTTGCTATCAGGGAGAAGATAGTATATTGAACCGTGTTCGAATTTGCCATCAGCGAGAATTTTGGATTATTAAATGTAGACAATTAATAAAAACGTTGTTGAAGAACTGTGTCGTTTTCAAAAACCTCCAAGCCAGACCTTTAGTTCGCTCCTTCTACTTCGAAGTTACCTGTTTACAGAGTTAAATGTAGTGATGGATCTGGAATGGTTTCCATGGCGACCTGACGTTTCTTAACGGAAATATGGTTATCTTTTTATAAAAAATTGAATGTAAATACAAAACGTGTGTAAAATGGCATAATAAACGTTTATATCTGTTAAAGAAAGTTAATAAAATTGAAAAGGAATATGACAGCAACAAATGACCGAAAAGAAAAGGTCAATATCGTCATCGATAACGAAACTGCTGCTAAATATGAAAATGAGAACGTTCTTCACTACGAAAGATGTGGAAAACGTTGCAAATCCGCTTGAGGTGTTCTTCAGCATCTCCGTTTCTGCAGATCACTCAAACCGAATAAAGTTGTGAACGAAAATGCCGACAAAAACGGACCACAGCCCGTTGAAAATGAACACGAACATCGTCCAGCCGAAAACGATCAAGTAATCGAACAAACAGAAAATTTCTACTTAACTGGGGTGAGATGAAAGGGAGAAAAGTCATGAACGATCTAGAAACTTGCTACATCAAGATCGTGTATTGAAGGCGAAATCTCTTCATCATGCTACCGAATGGAGCTGTCAGCAAAGCCTACATTTGCGAGACAACAAGATTACTAAACGCATAGGTCGAAAATAGCCCATTGAAAGAATGTGCGATGAATGCCAGCGCTCCTACTACAGAAGCCTTCTCAAACCTCAAAAAGTCAAGACCATATTAGAGCGTTGAACAGGAGGTTGGAAACATTGGGAAGAAGTGAATTTGCGGAATTGTTGAGTGAAGCACAAGCCCTTCAAGAAGGAATCCCGAAAACCAACACAAAAAGAACGATTGATGTGATATCCAAATGTTTCAAAGAATTGATGAAGAGAGGAAATATTAATGGCGCAATAAAGCTAATCACCAACAACATGCCTGGAGTGATATTTCCGCTCATTGATGAAACACTCAAACTTTTGCGAGCAAAACATCCAGAGGGACAAGACGTCAATGAAGTCGCGCTACTTTGGTGCAGCGCCAAACGTTGAACCGATTATCTTTGACGTAATTGATGAATCACTGGTCCTGAGAGCTTCACAAATCACCAAATGAGGTGCAGGTCCTTCGGGAATCGATGCAGGTGGGTGTAGAAAGATTCTGGCATCCAAAGCCTACGGCAAAATCAATCGAGATCGACACACAAATGTGCGGTCACATACTTTTTCGTTTTCTTGCAGTGAACCGCAGGAACAAAACGTTCCGTGAGTGGAAAAGAAACAACACCCAACAGAATCGTGAAAACTTCACTCTTGCCCGAAATGCTTGCACTAACTCCATCCGAAAAGCCAAAGATTCTTTTATGGAGTCCATAATGTCCATAAATGTCCATATGACAAAATCAAATTGAGCGACCCTAAAGCTTTCTGGTCGATGGTGAAATCCATAAGAACAAATTTCTGCAAATCATCATTCCCTGATATCGTTCATCCCAATGGAACCGTGGCATGTCATCCGTTGCACAAAGCTGAATGTTTTGCCTCACACTTTTCTTCAACATCAAATGTTGACGATTCGGGTCGACGCTTCGAACACCAAGTTTGTGAACTATAGTGAACTGTTATGGTTTACAGACTATTTGTTTGGCAGACAGCAGTATGTACAAGTCAATGGTGATACCTCAACTTTAAGTGACGTCCTTACAGGTGTTCCTCAAGGATCAATTCTTGGTCCGTTGCTATTCATCCTTTATTTCAACGACGTCGTAGACCAACTTTGCGAATGTCAAATATTGATGTATGTAGATGATACTGTCTTATATTATGGAAATAAAGACATGACTTGTATCGAGACTGTGCTAACAAAAGAACTGAAATATCTTGCTGAATACCTTACTAAAAATCAATTAATTATAAATTTGAATAAAGGAAAAACAGAGGTGATGCTATTCAGTACCAACAAGAAGTTAGCAGCACAAGAACACAATCTGGCTATTTATTTTGGGGAACACGTTGTAACAAATACTACCTCCTACGTGTACTTAGGTCACACTCTTGATCAAAGTCTCCATCTAAACCACAGTTTCCAGTTGTCCTACAAAAAAGCGTCGAGTCGTGTGAAGCTGTTGATGTTGCTGAGCAATCACCTTACTGCAGATATTGCACTGAAGATTTACATGACCACAATTGTCCCGATTCTTGTCTATATGGGTACACTACAGCTTCAGTTCACAGCAACACAACAGCAGAGATTAATTCCTTGGAAAAGAGAGTTTCGAAAGTCGCGAGAAAGAAGGTACCATCAATCGAAAATCTAATCAAAAAACATTGTTGCCGAACTGTACGGAAATGTTTAGAAAATGACACGTGTTACAATTTCTCAAATTATTTCCAGCTTAATCAACACACGATCAACACACGGAACAACGGCTACTCAGTAAAACTACCTTGTTATAAACTGGAATTTGGCAAAAAAATCGATTAAATATGTCGGTGACGAATGGTACAATGAACTTCCACGCGAAATTCGCAAAAAATGCGGTAAAGAATTCGGTAAAGAATTGAAAGATCATTTTAATTAAATTTAAGTCTTGATTTATAAGGTACATGCAGAGCGTATACAAATCAGTCTGCCCTTTCTCATCTTACTAGCTGGTTATATCGATTGTTTACTCTCTACATGGTATCTTTTGTTTTTAACTTATAAACTAATTGTCAATAAATATATTTTTAGAATCATTCACCTTTTTTCATGCACTTACATATATGAGGACGCATATTGATAACAATGTATTTTTCACTGAAATGTTTATCCTCATTGTAAATATTCGTTAATAATAATAATAATAATAAGTTCCTGTCTCAACAGTCTTAATGCCCGAAGTAAGGTTCAATGCTCACAACGTTTCCAAAACACTTCAATGTTTATGTACTAACGAATCTTCTGGCCCAGATAGCATACCTACTATCTTGCTAAAAACATGCGCAAAGGAACTTGCTTCATTTTGCCATACTCTTTAACCTCTCCTATTCCACCGGCATCTTTCCTTCCTCATGGAAGTTAGCACATGTTTTTCCAATCCCCAAAAAGGGTGATAAATCATTACTATCTAACTACAGACCCGTTGCCTTAACATCGATACTCTCTAAAACAATGGAATCTATAATTGTAGACAATCTGCTAGGTCATCTTGAAAAGCACAAATTGCTTTCCGACCATCAATACGGTTTTAGAAAGGCTAGATCAATTTGTGATCTCCTCACATACGCAAGCCATGCCTGCTCCTCCGCAATAGAAACTTTTGGTGAAAGTCGCATTTTATCACTCGACATCTCCAAGGCATTCGATAGGGTTTGGCACGGATCTCTTCTTGCTAAACTTCCTTCCTTCGGACTTTTAAACTGGATCGACGACTTTCTAACAGAAAGGTCCATAGCTGTTAGAATTGATGGCCACCTTTCTAGTATGCATTGTATAAACGGAAGAGTTCCTCAGGGCTCAGTGATGTCATTAGTTCTCTTTCAGATGTTTCTTAATGACCTACTGTCCCTCTTATCCTTCTCCGTACACTCCTACGCTGACGACACCTACCTCCATGTTTCTTACTCTTTCGCTCGTGTCAGTGAGGCCACAGCCAAAAACATTTTCCTTAAAACTCACACTTCTGGGGTGGGGCTCCTAAGTCTGTGTTGGAACTTCTTGATCGCATCCAGCGCAAGGCAGTACGATTAATTGATAATCCAAGGTTAACAGAAAGCCTTCAACCATTTGAACACAGACGCAGGGTAGCTGCACTTTGTTTGTTCTATAGATACTTTTTTGGTCATTGTTCAGATAAACTGCACTCTACTGTCCCACCAATTTTTGTATTCCCCAGATTAAATGTTCCAGTTCCCTCCTCAAGGACTGTCATGCACTCATTTCCCTTCTTTGTCCGGGTTTCCAATTGGTGGAACAAGCTCCCATGTTGTGTATTCCCTGAAGGCCATGTTTACCACCTCCAAGGCTTCAAACAAAAGATAAATTGTTTAGACCTAAGGAAAATTGCTTAACCTGATTTCAGCCCTCTGCACTTATTTCTCATCTACTCCTTTGTCCACCTCCCACTTAGTCTATGTCTCTTTTACTAATCTCTCTTTCCAATACACAGGACTCCGTTGAGTCATAGGCCCTGCCTTTCCTGTGTATTTCCTTACTAAAAAAAATAATTCATCCGTACGAAAATATACTTCTCGCTTCTCCGTTCGACAATATGATGTATCCGTGGATCACGTGGAATAAACATACCGGAAACGACACTATTAGATTTAATGCGGGCCGATCAAGCAACGATTTGTGAACAATAATCATCTCATCTGGTTGAGCTTGCTCGGACATGTAGTCATCACACCATTCCACGGTCCCGCATCAGAGCTGGTAGATCATCAGGTATGCATTCCATGTCTCTACAGAGTTGGTCTATGTAGGTGGTGGCTGGACGGCCAGGTCTGTTCTTGCCATGCCGTGGCGACCATAGAAAAAGGTCGCTAGCAAGTTCATGCTCCGCTCTCCAACAGTGACCTGCAAAGCGCAATTCTGCGTTCTCTCAAGATTGTTGAGATTGGAGGGGTGTTTCCATACAGTTGCATTTTTGTGGCATGCTGTCTCCAGGATAAATTCAATGCAGCTCTAAGCATTCGAGTGTAGGTTCCATCGAGTCTGGATTCAAGAGTCTTAGTTAAGGTCCATGTAATCGTACCATACATCAAGACAACCTCAACTGTAGCTCTAAAAAAGCTACGTTTAAGATGGTTTGATAGTTTGGATTTTCATACAATAAATCATGAACCAATAGAATTTTTCGGTGACGTGACCAAAATTGAGGTTATCTTTTTGGCGGCCATGTTGGTGTACTGGTTGTAGTGAGAGTTGAACATCCAATTTTATATACGCCGAGATGGTATTTTGTATGCGATAGGTTGCTACTATAGGTTATCAAAATAAAAGTGAAGATGTACCAGAACACTATTTTACCCACCTGCAGTTATAGAAAATCAAGGAGAAGCGGGTGAGGAGTTAACGATCGAGCGACAAAGAAGATGGATTGCCGCCATCAGTAGAATTGCCCTAACTGATAATACCATTTGGAACGACCGGGTCTGCTTTCGGCACTTCGTTTCCGGGATTGCTGCAAATCCTTGTGACAGATTTAATATTGACTGGGTTCCCACATTAAACTTAGGTCACAACAAGCAAGAGAAAACTGTGGAAAATGCGGAAGCAGTTGGGAATCCCGCAGAGAGGACACGACAGAGAAGGAAACGTGTGGAAGAGAGCATGGAAGAGGAGGCAAGGAAAAAGCTAGCAAAGACAAATGAAAAGATTGACGAAATCTTTTACGAGGTATCAATTGAGGATAGCCATGAAGTTTCGTTAGGGTGGATAGAAGGCCCTCACTACTTTCCCATTTTCAAGAGCTTGTTATGGTTTTGATGAAGTTACGTCTCAATGCCTCATTACAAGATCTTGCTTTTCGCTTTACTGTGTCATTGCCAACTGTAACCAGAATTTTTCACTCCTGGATGGATGTTTTGGATAAAAGGCTAAACCCTTTAATTGCCTAGCCAGATAGGGAAGATTTGTGACGCACCATGCCAAAATGCTTCCAATATTCCTTGGGCAAAAAAACCACAGCCATAAATTGACTGGTTTGAGGTGTTTAAAGAGAGACCTTCTAACTTAATGGAAAGAGTTCAAACATTTTCAATTTACAAGCACCACAACACAGTGAAAGCCCTTATTGAAATTATTCAACAAGGAATGATAAGTTTTGTGTCAAAGGCATGGGGTGGGAGAACATTTGACAAGTTCTTGACTGAAAACAGTGGCATATTTGATTCGATAAAGCCTGGTGATTTAGTTATGGCAGACAGGGGCTTTACCATTCAAGAAAGCGTATGGTATCACCAGTCAGATAGAGTCTTTCAATCCCAGCCTTCACTAGAGGAAGAGACCAGCTAGATCCTCTAGATGTTGAAAAGACTAGGGGAATTGCAAATGTTTGATGTATATCCATATTAATAATATTTATTTATTTATCCAGATTAGTCCACGCTAACACTAACATTGAGTTAAACGACAACCTTCTGGGAGTTTACGCTAACACTAACATTGAGTTAAACGACAACCTTCTGGGAGTCCACGCTATCACTAACATTGAGTTAAACGACAACCTTCTGGGAGTTCACGCTATCACTAACATTGAGTTAAACGACAACCTTCTGGGAGTCCACGCTATCTCTAACATTGAGTTAAACGATAACCTTCTGGGAGTTCACGCTATCACTAACATTGAGTTAAACGACAACCTTCTGGGAATTCACGCTATTACTAACATTGAGTTAAACGACAACACGTGATCTCTAACATTAAGAATATATGGAAATCATTTTTATTATTTTATAAACTTTATATTTTTAGTGAATGTAAAAAAAAATATTGTACCATTTATGTCGTATGTTTTTGAGGCATCGGTCAGAATAACTATTTGATTCCATGGCATTATCATTGACCAACCATTTTACAGATTCAGGTTTTCTATCCACCACAACAACTCCGTCCTATAAATATTGATAGAATGTAAGTTTTAAGAGGCTTTCCAACTACAAATCCAGTACACTATGTCGACGGCTTCTATCGGTGGAAAGCACTCCGGATCAAAACAATTCTCGGAAATTAGCGATAGACCAATCCCAATAACGGATACGTTTTTAATGTATCGCATCTTGACGTGCGGGTCCAATTTCTTCCCATACTCCGAAAATAAAACTCTAAGGTTTCAGCTTCATTATCTCTTTCTTCGCGATAGAAATGTTTCGACGTTCCAGCCATGCCAGTGCAGTGATAATTACGATAGAACACCAACATGGCCGCCAACCTCGTTTTCGAACACTGTGACGTCAGATGAAAAGACTCTATAAACATAACGTCCGGTTAAATCTTTCATTTCAGAGAATGTTTTTGTGTTTTTTGTAAAAATAGTTGTATGTACTTGCAGCACGACGTTCGTGAGTTACCAAAATATATTCCTGACGTAGTTAAATGTAGTTTATACTTTTGAAAGCGTGGGCTTAGGTTTTGCCACACTTTACATTTGCGACTTATATAGCAAATGCAAAGAACTTGAAAAATGTTATAATAATGTTGTTCACGTGTATCACAACAAGAGGGGGCACATTGAGTTAACTAAAGACTAAATATTAGCTATAAGGGGATTTATCTCCAGACGAGGAGTAAGGTGATCCTTTAAGTCAGTTGGTTGGGAGGGCCCCACAATCGATTAGTGAAGGTTGTTAAAGACTGCTTAAAGAAGGTAATTTGTAAGGCACGCGTCAATTTTGAAGAAAGGATGATTGTCCTCACTGAAGTCGAAAATGTGATTAACTCAAGACCACTGATGTTTTAAGAAGCGTTGATTCCTTTCTATCTTATTTATGGTCGAAATATTAACCCGAGATATATTCCAATTACAAACGACAGTGACACTGATGACGACGTCTCAGTTGAAAGTGCTGATTCGCGTGTTCAACACATACAGCAGGTTTGGCAACACTTCACAAAACAATTATACAACGTATACATAACCAGTTTACGAGAAATCCATCGTTACCAATTTCGTAAATCGAACAAAGAAAATAAATTAATCATCATAAATTGTCATTATTAAAGATGAAATATTCCGAGAATGATGCGGATAATGTTGAAAAGTTGAAAGGCTGTAGTTTTATAGTCCATGCATTTACTGGATTGACAATATAATTAAATCTTGTGGTATCATTACTCTCATCTTCTTTACCAGCTCTCTCATTTCTAATAGGTGTCAGTGTCGTACTTTTGGAATAGGATTTTGTAGCAGATCTAAATGGCCGGTATTGTTGGTACGGGAACTTCTTCTTCTTTTTTCCTGTTATAACACTTTCTTTTAGATGCTTTGGATTTATTACGTTCTGTAGAACCTATTATATTATTTATCAAAAATACCAAGATTACTTGGAGGGAGGGATCATTTTTAGTGCTTATTTTTAGGAGCTCTGTTTTTGAAAAAGTGCTTCAGGCTTCGAGCCATGATTAATAGCTATAACGTAGTTGTTATTGCAGTCGGAACTTTGTCCTTCAAAATGAAATACAATACACATTTACACGCCATTCCAATCACGAGATATAACTAAAGTAGTGTTGAGAAATTATCTACCTTTCACGCGAAAAAATAAAGTAGTTATGAACACATTTTAAAGAAAATTAAGAAAATTGATCTTATAAATATTTACCGCCCAACTACCATTTTAAGAGGAGAAATTCTTAATCTATCACGAAGTGATTTTTTTTGGTCGTGTAAAGTTTTTGCTAAATACGGGGTCTAACTTTCTACATTAAACTTTGTATTCGTAAACCAAAATCAAGTTTAATATAGAAAATCACGGAACGGCTTTGGTAAAGTGCCGAATGCGGAATAAATAAAAACACCGTCATCGCCATTCTTGGAGCGGTGTTTGTTAAAAAATCAAATCAAATCAAATAAAACACTCTAATCTATCACTTAGCCAAATACCTCACAAAACTCCTTCAACCCCTCGGCAAGTCCCAATACAGAATAGCAAACACACAGGACTTCACTTCGAAATGGATAGACAAAAATATATCACATAACTTCTCGCTTGTCTCGATAAAACCATAGACATCATCCTCTGCCTCCTCTCCGTTGAAAACGAAATCACCACAAATATCCCAAAATCCAACCTAAAACTCCTACTACTACTATGCACAAAAAACGTACACTTCATTTTCAGCAACGTTACCTACATTCAAAAAGACGGTGTCGCTATGGGCTACTTTTTGAGTTCTATTTTAGCCCACATCCTAATGGTAGAACTAGAAAACTAACTGATACTAACCCTTAAGAACCAAATCAAAGTGTGGTCGAGATATGTAGACGACACAATTGCCTTCGTCAAAATCGATGCAATTGAACAAAACACTCGCACAGTAAACGGTTCACCTATGAAATCGAAAACAACAACAACAACAAATACCTTTCCTGGACGTCATAATCATTCGCAACAGTGACAATACAACTTCCACACCCGTATACCGTTAACCTACCAATAACGATGTCTATATCCACTGGAACGTCATCACACAGATATTCTTCTCTGTCAAACTGACCCACACTATACCATTCATCCCACAACTCGACCAAGATAACAACACAGAAACACCACACACCAGCTTCTAACCTATAAATTTACCATGGGTGATCAAATCTTTAGAGCTATGACACAGGCCAGCAACACCATTTTTCACCCAACATTCAAAATAGAGCTGACCTAAAATCTATTTCACTAGCACAACCCTTTCCACAAAATTTAAGACGAAACGAATAAAAATCACAAACACAATATAATATGTATACATGGCAGAATTGACCAACACCACATGCAAAAGGTAATACATTGCAGAAACTGTACGCCGCCTTGAGAAAAGCGCGAAAGATCACTATATCCTACAAACCCTATTATACACATTTTTACGACTTCCTTTTTAACATATATATTTCTGTTAGATTTTCTCTGTAACCACTCTGAAACTACAGATGTAAGTCTGGCCCCACCAGTTTGACCATCTGACCTACAGATGTAAGTCGAAATATCAGCAACAAAACCGTAGAGAAATTCTGTGGTGATGGGCTAAAAATCAACCATGCCGTTTTTTGGCAGTGGTTCCTTCCAATCAATCTTGTCATCTTGTCATAAAATTTTCAACCTTCTATATAATAATAGTCGATTAACTGCAAAGATTTCCTCAAATCTTCATGTAGGCCTTGACTGTTGGCTGACAATTATTTGGTTTCTCAGAAATGGGCAACAAAATAGCTTTAGGAAATGTTTAGTTAAATCATTTTTTGTTTTATTCCCCAAAATAGACTAGTCAGGTTGTTTTTAAAAGGTGTCGATTGTATTCATTTAATTCATGTCACAAATATGGACATTCGTCCAGAGTTGGCTATGCATTTCCAGTTTTAAAATTTGTAGATATTCTATTTTTATTGAGTTTCAGGTTATTTATGGCATTGATTCAAATATACCAGAAGTAAATAAAAGGATAATTGGTTTTAGTGTTTTTCACAAACATTTGCCTCAGCAGGCTAGCTCTATTTTAAAAAGAATCAAAGCTGCTGTGGACAACAAACAGCAAATTTAATTATTGAAATCTTCTAGAAATAGAAAATTATTAATTGCGGGAGGGGGATTTTTTCATGACATCATCAAATTCAAAACATAATTATCAAGCTTCGTGATAATTCAGCTGAACTCAACTTTAGTGTTTTTATTTCAATAAAGCAATATAACAAGATATCCGCGATGTTGCAAGATTTTATGGGAAATCCGATACTTGGAATTAAATTTATAAACTTCCTTTTAACAGGAAAGCTTCAATACAAAACACCGGAAAACACGGCTAGCGCAGTAGCATGACCATTTCCGTTTACAAACACCCTTTCCTACAACTCTCAAATATGAATCATAAGCTCGAAAATAAACCGTTTTTTTAATGAATTTTTGATTTTGTTTAGTTAGCGATCATCAGGCTTGTAAACAAGTGGTGACGAGTAGGCTTAATGTGTTTATGGAGAGCTTCTTAGAAGCTTTTCAAGCATATCAATGTTTGGCGACTAGATTGTAATGAATTATAATAATAATAATAATTAAAAAGATATTAATATTTTTTTATTTTTTAGTTCTTTGTAGATGAAATCTGAAAACGTTACAGGTAATCAATAATTCCCTTTCTGACAATTTATTTTTTCGATTGGTTACTTCTTCTCCAACCTAATACATAAGCTATAAACCGTAATATTTATTAATTAATTGATTTATTAAATCATGTTTTTAAACTATTTTCTAAATAAAACCAGAAAGAACACAAGCGAAAATATCTTTTCTCGATGAAACCCGCAATCTGCTTGAGATTTTATGAGGCGTGTTATATTACAAACAAACCCTAACACGCGCGAAAGCTTCTTTTAATTTAACAAGGTGAGTGCGACAAAGGACAACCTACAAAGAGGAAATGTATCATAGGGCACAGTTAGAATGGAAGCTAATGTAACTTCATCTTGTTTTCATAGCGCTGTGCGAGAAACAACTCATTGATAAATACGATTTTCACGTGGTCGGTTTCCCGTTTTTGAAACTCTTTTATATGAATGAAGAATGTTTTGGATGTAAGAAAAGAATTGTTTGTGTATTTTTCCAATGAGCAATTAATCTGAGGTTGACAGAAATCTCACTAACGCACCCGTTTAACAACAAGATACACTGGTGAAATAAGTGTCAAGGAAATTTATTTTCATGCTTGGCGATGGTTTGCTGGCGTGTGTCTGTTCTAACGTTGTTGGCAGTGGTTTACTGTGTCAACTCTTTCCAAAGGAAATGTAAGTTTAGAATTTTGAGGTGTTACCTAATGCTGATTATATTTTGAGAGGCTTATTATGCTGATGAAATATTACATGACGACATGTCCCTACGAAATATGGCTGCAAGATTGCTGAAGTTTTAATGAGTGTGATTTTCAATTTGTCGTAATCGTGATTGTGGAGATCTCTATTTTTCTTATGTGAAAAAGTTATTTTCTCGCATTGCGGTACTGGTGTCACAGTAAATAAGGACTCCCGTAAATTAGCACTCCCCAGTCTTTATTTACTAGTAAATTATGACTCAAGGGATTCAGTTTTTTCTAGTTAATAATGAGTCTCCCAGTAAAATAATGACTCCCCTGCTTTTGTAAGTTTGAACTTAACCAAAACATGGTCTACTTTTTTAGGGATTTAAACAATACTGATAGTGAATAGGCACACTCTGCAAAATCAAGGAAGAACTTTTTAGAAATTTTCCCTTGTTTTTGACAATTTTCACACGTCTTGATAAGTTCCACTACGTCGTTTAAAATATTATGCCAATAGAATCTTTCAGATACTTTTAATATGTTGATTCTCGAACTCTATGTGAAGCCATGGCCTTCGCTTTAGGGTTTTCACCTAGACCAGTACGAGTAGCCTCCATTTGACGCTGACGCTCCTTCGATAAAACAACAACTCTTTTTTCGTTACACAAAAACTGACTGTTTAAAACAGAAAATTTTCGACATGCTCTTCGGAAATTCGCTTTTATACCTTTATCACCCACTATTTTTTCAGTATAAATCTTTTGTCTAATATATAGTTCGATACTTTTTAACTCAACATGATTTGCCATATTGTGTAAATTTAAATTCCGTTGTAGTAAAAACACACAACTTGTTAAAATCGGACATTCAAAGTAAAAGGAATAAATTAAATACAGTGTTCGAAACATCGAAACCTTAAAAAAAACTTTTTTTTTGTTTTAGCATATTTTGAGAATATAACTTATTAATGAATAAACTATTAAACCATTATTTATTAGGGGAGTATTTATTTTAAAAGGAGAGTCATTATTTACTAGTAAATAATGACTGGAGAGTGCAAATTTACGGGAGTCCTTATTTACTATGACACTGGGACTGAAAACCTTAGAGTTAACATTTTAACGACTTTTACAAAGAATCCGCAGAATTACGGCTAACTCAATTTTTGTTTCAGTAAAAATTTTATGACTATTTCCATGTTATGTTTGAATAACCAATAAGACAAAATTAGAAATAAACACACAATAGAACGTACTGGTATAAATATTTTATTTCATTATGGACACGTAATCTACAAAACTAGCGAATAACTGTTTGTACTAACTTCATACAAATTCAATTAAAATAAAGTTGAAAAATAGAAGCGAAATCAACAAGGAATACACTTGTCGAATTATTCCGCATTTCGCTAGCAACATACAAAAAATGAACATTTTCGTTCTGAAACGACCAAAGAATGATTTAACGACAACAAGGGCCGCACATTTTAAAAAAATGATCGATTAAACGTCCTTTTCCAATTAAACGCCCCTTTTGACTAAACGCCCTCGCGTGAAAATTGCTTTGGTAAATAAACGCCCCTTTCGAATAAACGCCTCCTTTTCTAAAAATTGAGTGAATTTTAATGGCGAGGTTTCGAATAACCGGCCACGGCATAGCCATGGAAAGAAGCAGAAAGAAGTAATGTTTATGTTTGGAAAATGCTATATTTATTTCCACTGGAAACATACAATTTTGAGCTTCGTTTTTTTAAACCTCCATTCAAAATGGCTGCATTTTTCTTTGATTTCTTGCAGCTTGTCGCATAACACTTTCGCCATTTTTCCATACTCGTACCGAGCGACATATTTTCCAGGTACCACCAAACCAATTTTTCTTTTTCCACTTACTTCAACGTTGACAACGTTTGTTCTGGCAGATTCAAGGAATTGAAAAATTAGCCGCGATAGTTCTAATGTCCCACTAAAAGTTCATTTTTGTAAACACCAACAGCGTGTTTATCAAAATGTCTGTGTTATCATGCGAAGCAGACCTCAGTAATACTTTTATCACAAGTTCCGACGAGGAAGATGTTGCGTAAGATTTCAACAAAATAGATGATGATGATACTGTCATTGAAATTTGAGTATTAACAGTTGTAATATCATTTAACCGTCGCTTGCTGGCATGTGACTCGTAATATCATTTCAGAAAAGAAGTTGTGTTATCCAAATTTTTGCATTTTGAAATAAACGCCCCTCTTAGTTAAACGCCCCTTTCGAATAAACGCTCCCCTAAAATTTTCAATTTTTAAATAAACGCCCAGGGCGTTTAATCGATCATTTACGGTATGCTTATCCATGTTCATTTCCAATCACTTTTGCATTGAACATCGATTCTAGAGGAACGCTTCCAAGGAATGCATCTATACAGTAATTATTGTCTTCCATCATTCAGTTGCAATATATTTAAAGTTTAAGAAACGTTTATTAATTTTGACGTTCCTCTTCATCATGCCTACCACTCCATCGTGTGTGGTCATATCATATTGACTGTTTTTACGATTTTTTATTTTTCTTAAGATATTCGTAAGATATTTATTATTTCGTAAGTTATTATTATTTCGTAAGATATTAATGAGCTAAATGAAACAATTAAACAACAGCTAGAATTCTAACATTTAAACCTGAATGTAGCGAAGTCAGAAAGTTCTTTCTCGTGAAACTGAATATAAAGATTTATTGTCCCTCGGCTACAACGATAACATGCTTGAATCAAATCTCGAACCCCAATGGGTCGGTGAAAAAGTTTGAGATATTCGACATAGCGGGAAATTTACTCGAAAAACAGTAAACTTAATATTTAGTGCTCTAAGAAGAAAAACTGAAACAAAAGGTAATGTGTCTACGGGTTTAAGGGTAATAAACAAAAATGTATTGATATTTTCGTTTTTATGTTCCTTTTCTTTGAAAAAAGGAAACACGTAACTGATGGCAGGCGAGGTCGGGCGCAGCCTGCCTTGAGAGCCCTTGTTCCAGTTTTCCGCCTGCCCTGGGAAATTTTCCACCGAAAAATATTTTCAAAAAATATAAATTCTAATATTTTGAAAAACTTTCAAAATACACGTCATATAAGTAGAGGATAGTTTCTATGATGCGGAAACCTTTTGTTTTGAGATTGAGGTCTGCACTCTGCTGTACATGGTTTACTCATTATGTAATGGAGAAGATCACCTGTTTTTTCTGAATTTAAGTTTTGAGTTCAGTGTTATACTTTAGACAGTATTTATTTATACAGAATAGTATTAATCTATTAATCTATTGCATTCTCATGTTAGCCTTTAAAATAATACTAGCATATATTCCTGAATCAATTTATGAAAAAATGTGATCAAAACTGAACTTTATATTTCTATGTATAATGTAAAAAAAGTATATTGTAACTGTAAACATATTATATCATGCTGCAAATATAGGTTAAAGGTACCGTTGACGTAAAAAACAAAAACACTCCGACAAAAGAATCATATGCATATGTGTCTTGTGTTTTCACTTTGATTAATATTCTCTCCGAAGGAAAACACAGGTTAGCATGGGGCAAGATTTTTTGAAACTTTTCTAATTTTATATTTTGAAAAAAGGATAGGACAAATGCATTGAAGAGGATTGAACGTGATATGCATGATACAATGCAGATATGAGTATCGACAGATTTTTTATACGTAGCTCGTCATAATAATACTGCACAAGAAAACAAAAACGATCATCTCCCTTCTTCAAACCCAGCAACAACAAAACGCACATCAACACCGAAATACCCAGGACCCAGCCAGTCAAAACGACCTACAATTTGTCCTTCCGATTCCGTATCCGAATCCGCACCAGCTTTATCATCAATCATCTCAAAACTCAATAAACAGAAACCCAGAGCTTGCATCCTATTCCAAGACAAAATTTGGCAATGAGAAGTTTTTTAGAAGTTTCTGAAAGAAGCAGTGGTATATTTAAAGGAAATGGCTAGAATACATTGTGGAGCTTGATGCGTGCTTCTGTTATCCATGCCGAGTGTACGCTCCGGCTACCGAAACCCCTTTTGCAAAAACACGAAGAATGCCACCAATTCGTTTAATAAACATTCCAAGAGTGTCATTCATAAATTAGCAATCAAATCGTGGAAAGAACACAAAATGCGGGAAATAACTGCTCAAACTTTCAGCACCATGGTTATGCAGCGGATACCCGAAGATCGGAATTGAAATTGCAAAGAAACTTCCCAACAACGCAAAATATACGAGTGGGGTGATACAAAATGAAGTCATTGATGTTCTGCAGAAAGTTTTAAAATCAAAATTGCAGTAGAAAGTTATCCAGTCAAAAATATACATTTTAATGAGGGATGGGAGTAGCAACAAGAATTGGAGGGATATCGAAGGGATCGCCATTCGATTCCTACCAATGAAGGTAAGATTGGAAAACATGCTATCGGTGTGGAAGAAGCAAAAGATAGATCTGCACAAGGGCTAATGACGTTGATGACCAAATGCCTCAACGATATGGCAATCTCGCTGGATGGAACGGTTTCACAATGTTACGTTGGCGCGAGTGTGATGAGTGGTCACCGAGGTGGCCTTCAAAAACTACTTTCGGATAAATGTGGCAGAAATATAATTTACGTTCATTGCTTCTGTCATAGACTTCATCTTGTTGTTTGTGATATAATCGAAAAGGTCATGTTCATGTTCATTAGCGAGCATTACTCGTTAGTACGCAGTCTTTACAATTGCATGAAACTTGTTGATGTGAAAGAACATTACGATGGTGTAAAACTGAAGCGATTATTGGAAACAAGGTGGTCAGGTCACCGAGATTGTGTTCTAGCGATTAACCAAAAAATCAAGGAGATCATTAACTGTTTGTCGACTTGCTGTTCGTCTGGTAATGTTAAAAGCGATCATCGTGTTCTTGCACGGAGATTTCTTACGCAGATTACACAGCCATCCTTCATCCTTCTGAACAAGTTTCTGTCTGAGTTCTTGAATCAGATCAATATTGTAAACTTAGTTTGGCAGTCAAAGTCTTCGAACATTACAAATATACTATCTGTGATTCGGGAATGCAGAGCCGAAATTTCTTCGTTGAAGAATTTGTATGATATTGACAAGATAACTCACGATTTTTAAGTGCTAAAGGAGCAGTATTCAGTAAAAAGGAGACCAACGAGACAAAGATCAATTCATCCATCCTTTGATGGATTTATCGTCAATGCTCCCATAGAAACCCGTTTAAATACAGCTACGGAGGGTGAGTGTGAAGAGAGTGTCATTCAAGAACTACGTCGTGTTATTGTTGAACTGTCAGATTGTTTCGAAAGTGAAATAAACACTCGATTCACAACTGATAATACAAGCCTTTGGTCGGCCATGGAGGTACTCTCACTAACACATGCAGAATTCCTCAATCCATCTCTCCTTCAACCTCTCTTCGATTACATGTGTACTGTTCCAGTAATCAGTGAGCAATTGCGTTCCTTAAATGCTGATGATTTTGAAGCATTCAAATCAGAATGTCAAGTATTCAAAAACGTTATTGTTCGCAAATTTGAAGCTACCGAAAATGTTGACATAGGGGATGACGTAGGGGATGTATATGTTTTCTTGTTGAAAAACTATGCAGAGGCAGTACCAGTTCTTACTTCAATGTATAAACTTAGCATAACATGTGGATATGCTTCTGCTCGAGTAGAATGCCTCTTTTCTGCTATGTCTTACGTTGACGCACCAAGACGTCAGCATAGTAACGTAGAACGGTAATGCGCATTGACTCACCTTTACTTTGAAAAAGAAACAATGAAAGATATTACTTTTGAAGATTTTGCTGATGAATGGTTGAAGAAACCACGGAGCTTATCTTTTTAAGTGCTTTTATTTATTTCAAACTGTTATAGTTATATTATGGCATGTAAATGCACTTGTTTTCTCGTTTTACTTATGTTTTTATCATATATATAATACATTGTTTTACTTTAACACACTTAAGCAACACGAGTCTAAAACATGTGCAGAACATTAACCATTTTAAACACATTTGTAGGGTAGGGTCCATTCGATTCACAGAACACTGCATATACCGTTCCCATGTTTTAAAGAAGTGAATATATTTTCTGCCTGCCCTATGAATTTCTGGAAAGTGTAATAGCCTTCCCTCTGTTGAGCGCCAGTGACGTGGGTGGAAAAAAGTCAAAATGCTAGATTGTTTTCTAGGCGTTATTAAGTCAGTTATTAATCAAAGAACCGTAAGAGAACACACATTTCATCTCCATTCCAAAGTTAACGTTTCCAATGCATTTCCAACTTCGATAGAATTTAACTTGGCAATAGGCTCGTCAAATATTTCGATACCATTGCCTTCATCCATTTCATCACCTTCCAATTGAAATGACTCTCGACAGAATTTCTTCGTCGGTTGTTGGGGTGTCGGTCGTTATAAGAGAAAATCAATGAAAAAATAGAGCATGACCAATCATGACAAAGATTAAATACGTCATTGATGACACGTAAGCACGCGGTTTTCTTTGTTCAAAATTATGAACATGACTTAACGGACTAACATACTCATATTCATAAATCTTTATCAGTAAATTTATCAAAAACTTGTTGACGTTTTGGTTGGTTGTTAACGAATTCATTAGCAACTTTGATAAACAATAGCTTATCAACGGTCAACTGATAAGATTGCAATGTAGAAAGACTGTACAATCTCCTTTGACTCATTGTCGAGCGAAGCCATGTTTTAAGTATTCGCATCAATGAAACTGATCGTTCTGGAGTTGCTGAAGTTGCACCATTTGTCAGAACCAATCGAATAATAGTAACAACATTCCTAATCAGCATTGGTTTTTCAGGTGACAAAGAACGAATTTCTTCAACGAAATTAAGATAAGCGGAAGTAATTTGAGCTCAAAAGGAGTGATGAATGGTCATAATCACCTCGAAAACATGATTCACCTTCTCCAATACAAGTTTTCTTGGTTGCTTTTAGTAAAAGCTGCTCGACATTGCCAAAAACTTCGAAGGCCGGTTGATTAAACCTATCCTTAACAGAACTTACAATAACGTCAATCGCTTCCATGTAAATCGCCTTGAAGTGCGCGTGTGACCTTTCCGGATAATACCCTTCGACAGTAGCTTGGGAGTTGCCTACAACAAATTGCAAGATATTGTATATCGGTCTCTTTCGTTTTCTGGGTGCTGCTGGTGTTGAAATACCTGTAATAGTTGTTGCTGCTTTCGTCACGCTTTCATAAAACAAGTCGTAGTCACGGTTGTTCCTCATCCCTTGCAACACCTTCACTGTCACATCTACAAGTTCCGTTCCCTTAACATTTTTTTGTTGAAGTTTTTTGGACTATAGTTATCTGTGTGTGAATAAGAAAGAAAAAGATTCCATTTGCTTTTTGCAGCCAATTATTCTAGCTTTTGTTTCAGTGTCAAGTTTTTCATTTAAGCTATCTTTCCATAGAGTTAAAAGTGGCTCCTAATTCTCGATGACCTTTCTGAAACAATTAGCTTGAACTGTCCACCTTGTAACACACAGTTTGTCTAGCTAACTTGCTTGATGTGTATTTGTCGGTAAATTCCCCCTCAATGTTGTCAGTTATCTTTCCAAGCATTTTTTCTTGCTTGGGAGAATACTTGACTAAAACGCAAATTTCTCCGACTGCTCCCATGGTATCTTAAGAATAGGGCACTCTTTGGTCAGAGAGTTGACCGCTAAACTCAATGAGTGGCTATGGCAATGAATAGCTAAAGCTTTAGGTTGTTCTTCGGATATTTTTGTTGAGACACCAAACGCTTACCTATCATATTACTGGCACCATCGTACGTTTGGCCTCGACAATCGTCTAAGGTGAGGGAACATCTCATCAAGATGTCTTTGATTGCTTTTGCTATGCTTTCACTCCTGATGTCGTCGACGTTCGTAAAATCCGATAAAATCTTCATTCACATTAAAATCGTCATCTGACGCAAAAAGAAAGTTGTTCAATGTTACTGGTATCGGTTCCTTCATCTACCATAATCGAAAAGAACTTACGATCACGAACGACATCCAACCTTTCACGTAGCACTTGAGTACCCAAGACATTGAGCAGCTCGTTTTGCACATCATGGTGGTTGTATTAATGGCCCACTTTCCCGTTGACATGATCTGCGATGTTCTCATCCTTTGCCCCAAGAAGATAAAGGAGTTGCGTAAAGTTATCGTTGTTACTGTGTGCTTGTAACGCAATGCCTTCCTTCGACCAAGGTATTTTAAGCATTTAATAACATCAAGAAGATACTTTCGTTCCACTTTTCTTTGCTCTACGAGTTGAGAATCGAACATTTCTCCAACATCGGATCACTGAGGTACAACCAGGTGGTAGGACGAAGCAGCTTTATGGCAAGATGGGTTTAGATGCTCAAGAAAACATTTTGGAGCTTTCTTCCACGATGAAAATCCTCTATTAATGTAGGCATAATCTTTGTTTGATTGATCGCTTAGATTTCCTTTGTCCTCTTGAGTGTGACAGTAGAAACACAACACAGCATCATTACTAAACATTAAAAGGAAAACAGGTATTTTATGACTTTCCCAATAACCTAATCGATTGTGTAAATTTTTTAACTGAATGCATGAAAATAGCATTTATCATTGTCAATAAAAAACTAATGGATTGATTGTAGCATATAAAATTATACGTTTCATCGTAATGTAACCATTGGATTTGTTTAAACCACTGAGATTGGCAAGATCGCATTCTGTCTCCAATTTTTGTCTTAGGAAAACAGAAGGAAGGCGAAGGGTGAACGGTACATCTGTCGCAATCATCTTTTCTACAGCTGTCATAGTCTGTTGTGGTTCTTCTTGTTGTTTGCGCAAATTTTTTTCTCTGAACCTTAAGGCAGCATAGCAGATCTTGACCGATCAGACGTCATTTCAGTTAAACGTTAACCACGTGATGGATAAAATGTTCGTTTGTTTATGTACTTTACGGTTTATTGTTTAAAAACCATTTTATACCGGAATTTGTGTTGATTGAATAAACGCAGTGTATTCGGTATTCAAGATACATAAAAGATGGCGGAAATAACAATGGCTTCAATGATGGCGGACGTAAAACCGTCGCTATTGTAAAATTTAACAAAAATTGTATTGCAAAAGAATATTTCTCGAGCGAAAAAATAGCAATACACGTGACATTTTCTTGCTAAAAGATTACATCTTTGATAAAGTTTACAAAGAAGAGCATGGAAGCGGCAAGTACACGCATTTTCAATTGCGAGCGTTGCGGAAAACGATGCAAGTCAGAGCGCGGAATAATCCAACATCTACGATTCTGCGTTACAAACAATCAGCAAGTCGGACAACCCCACCACCACCTCTACCTCCTCCTGATGGTGATGAACCAGCCGAGCATGTTACTCCCGGAAATGTGCCAATCGAAAGTTTCTGGTAGAGCAAAATGAAAGAGAGTGAAGTCGAGAACGAGATTGCCGAGATTTATGAAAAGATAGTCTTCTGGAAGCGAAACCTATTCATGCTGCCGACAGGAGCTTCGGGAAAGTCGTATTTCCGTGAGGTGACGCGTCTTCTCAACGCATGGACTGAATCCTCTCCATTGAAAACCTGCGCCATGAAAGCCATATATGTCATGCCAGCACTCCTTCTACAGAAGCCATCCAAGAAGTCAAAACGCAAGGAACACATAAATGCACTTGAGCGCCGAATAGCAAGCTGGACGAAAAGTGAATTTAAGAAGCTCTTTGAAGAAGCAGAGGCAATCCAGTCTCGGTTACCTGTCAAAAACGGAAAACGAAACATGGCTGCCATATCAAGAAAATTCAAAGAGCTGATGCAGAAAGGCAATGTCAACGGTGCCATCAAGCTCTTAACAAATAACGTGAAGGGTGGGATACTTTCTTTAAACGACAAGACAATGGATCTCCTCCGCGCCAAGCATCCGGAAGGAAAAAAAGCCACGGACAATGCTCCCCTGCCAGGTGAAATTCCAGCAGTTCAGCCAATAATCTTCAATGCTATCGATGATGAAATGATGCTCAAAGCAGCCCAACTAACGAAGGGAGGGTCAGGGCCATCTGTCATGGACGCAGACGGTTGGAGGAATATACTCACTTCCAGAGTATATGGTGAGACGGGGAACGATGCGAGAAGAGCTTTCGCCAACTCCATCAAGAGAATGTGCACGGACGAGATCACTGACCATTCTTTGGAAGCATTGATGGCTTCTCGACTAGTTCCACTCGATAAAAATCCAGGACTCAGGCCGATCGGAGTTGGCGAGGTTCTACGAAGAATCGCTGGAAAAATCGTAATGAGCGTCACGAAAGAAGATGTCGTCAATGCCCCATCGAAAGCACAAATGTGTGGACGAAAAGCCGGCAGTGAAACAGCAATCCACGCGATGAAGGAGCTCTTTGGAAGGGAGCATTCGGATGCTGTCCTCCTCGTGGATGCTGCCAATGCGTTCAACAGTGTCAACAGACAAGTACTTCTACACAACATATCAATTTTGTGTCCATCACTAGCCAACTTCGTCAAGAACTGCTACCAATCAGCCGCCCGATGGTTTGTCATAGGTGGACAAGAGCTTCGGTCACGCGAAGGGACTACGCAAGGCGATTCATTGGGTATGGCAATTTACGCTATCGCTATATCACCGCAGCTTGACATTTTGATTGCGGCGACAAGCGTCAACCAGAACAAAATGGCTGCATTTGCAGACGACGTAAGTGCGTCTGAAAAGATCACATCGCTTCGAGAATGGTGGGCTTACCCAATAGAAGCAGGACCAAAGTACGGGTATCATCCACAACCAACCAAGTCATGGTTAATCGTAAAACAGGAAAAGCTGGAAGAAGCAAGACGAATTTTTGAAGGAACCGGTATCCAGATAACTGTAAAAGGCGAGCGACATCTTGGTGCGGTGATCGGAGGTGAGGAGTACAAGGAGAGGTATATTCGTAACACCATTGATAAATGGGTGAGCGGTGTATCTTTTCTCTCCCAAATTGCCACAACACAGCCTCAAGCAGCATACGCGTGCTATACTGCAGGATTCCAGCACAAGTTGACGTATTTTCTTAGGACAATTTCAGGAATGGAGAACTACTTACACCCGTTTGAGGATGTCATCCGACACCATTTCACCCCTGCCATCACTGGCGGCCACATCGTCAACGACAAAGAAAGAGCATTATTTTCCTATCCACCACGTCTCGGGGGACGAGGTCTTGGTTCTTGGTCTGAAGAATTTCGTGGAGACAGCGCCATTTGAATATGACAACTCGTGTCACATCAGGCTCCATCTGAATAACGCCCTTCTTGATAAGAACGAAGGGGAAGGTAAAACGAAGTATTAGGTTCAGTTTGAACAAAAACAAAGGCAGCATACGCGACTCGACAGTCTTCGGGCAGATATGACGATTGACGAAAGGAGACAAAACGATGCCAACTTAGAGTATGGCGTCTCTAACTGGCTGACGACTCTTCCTCTGAAGGAATAGGGATACGACCTCAACAAACAGCAGTTCTGGGACGCCATACGGACACGCAACAACTGGAACCTCGAACGGCTGCCATCGCATTTCAATTTTTTTTTTCTTCAAATTGTTGTTTATGTACCATATAATAAAAATACAAAAATTCATAGAAAAACAAATTACAAAAATATATGGTTGGTATCACTCTATTGCATAAAGCTGAACAATGTAGTGACACTACAGTAGAAATATGCGTAAAAAATATCTAGAAAAAATATATATTATATAATTGGCAAAGATACACACAACATAAAATACAAACCACCAAGCAAAACATATATTTGTTTAATAACACTAAGCTAAACAAGGTTTACCCCTGATGCTAAGTTTGACTAAATTAAAAAATTGTTTACTGTTTAAATCAAAAATAGAATTTAACCAATGCATGTTTTTATATTTTACATCAAAAATATTTTTAATGTCTCTAATTGATTTGTTCCATTCAATGATGCCTTGGTGTTTAATTGAGTATTTTCCATAAAAAATTGTATTATATGAAAAAATTTTAAGTTCATTAGCTAAGGCATTGCGAGATGGATAAAGATGAAAATGACAAAGTTTAGTGAAGAAATTGCCAATCGAAGGGGGGATATTTTGGTTTAAAGAATCAAAAACAAACATAATGTTGAAGAGTTTAATAGTAGACGAAATTGGAAAGATATTAAATTTAGTAAAAGCAGCAGTTACATTTGTTCTAAAAGGTTGAAAATTCATAATTCTTAGAGCTGATCGTTGAATAGAACATAATTTATTTAGATTTATGCTTCTTTTTTGTCCCCAAATTTGACAACAATAAGTTAAATGTGACGAGAAAATTGAAAAATACAAACTTTTCAAAATTTTTGTATTAACGTGGTATCTAATTTTTGAAAGCATGCTATTTGATCGGCTCAATTTTTTACAAAGTTCGCTTAAGTGGGGTTTCCAAGTTAAGTTTTCATAAATTAAAACTCCCAGATAATTAATGCAAGTTGATTGTTTTAAACGTGATCCATTTAACATGATTTTAATTTCAGAATCATTTTTTTATGATGCTTCTTAAAAATGATAAATTCGGTTTTATTAGCATTTAAAGCGATAAGATTTGCATTAAGCTGATCATTAACTCTTTGTAAATCATAATTTACTTTTTTACATAAGGTTTTTATTGACTTGTTGATGTATAACAAATTAGTGTCATCTGCAAAATGATGCACTGTTGAAAACTTTATACAATTATGAAAATTATTAATATAAACTAAAAATAACAAAGGGCCCAACACAGAACCTTGAGGAACGCCGCATCTGATTGACTTTAACGATGATGAAAACCCGTTAATCGTTACATATTGTTGCCGATCTTGCAAATACGAAGCAAACTATTTATTAACAATGCCTTTTGCACCAATGTGATCAAGTTTTTTGAGAAGAATTTTGTGATGGACTGTATCAAATGTCGTCTTCAGATCAACAAAAATACCACATGCAAAAAGATCAGAGTCAATAGCTTCTCTCACTCTCTCTGTTATACTTAATAAGGCATGAACTGTTGAATACTTCGATTGAAACCCAAATTGTAATTTGTTTAGGCAATTAAATTTATGTAGGAAATTGTAAATTTGAGAATACATAAGTCTTTCCAAGAGTTTACTGATGTTTGAAAGCAAAGATATTGGTCTATAATTTGAACATTCTAATTTAGAACCTTTTTTGAAAAGCGGCAAAACTGAAGATGTTTTAAGAATGTTTGGAAAAACACCAGTCGTAAAAGATAGGTTAAATAACTTTGAAAGAACGACAGAAATTGAATTACCTAATTCTTTTAGGATCACAATAGGTATGCTATTTGGTCCAGTAGCTTTTCTATTACTTAGATTATGTATTAATGAGGAAATCTCTATTTCATCAGTTGGAGATATAAAAATACTGTTGAGGTTCGGATTATTTAGGTATTTTTTAAAATTTGTATGAGATGAATGAATTTTAGATTGGATGTTATGTGCGACTGTCGTAAAATATGAGTTAAATTTGTCAGCAATTTTCACAGGATCGGTCAGCGAAACAGCATTATCATCTAGAATAACAGTTGGAACAGAATCTTTTTTACTTTTTAGATTTATTAAACGTTGTATACCGATCCAGATTTTTCGAAGGTTCTTTGAGTTATCAATGAAGCATTTCTTAAAATGGTTTTGTTTGCTGCATCTTAATAGTTTAGTCAATAAGTTTCTGTATGAATTATACCGAGATTTTAACCTGATTTTGTTATTAATATCTTTAGTTCGAATATATTTGCGATAAATTTTATTCCTGATTTTTATTGATGTCAAAATACCTTTTGTTATCCACGGTTTGAGAGGGAGCTTGAAGCTTTTAATACTGACCTTTTTTAGTGGCATATACTTGTTTAATAATCCGTCAAAAACCTCAAAAAATAAATTAAAACTGTTGTCAGTGTTACGTTTATCAAATTCAAGAATTTCATCCCAAATTACGTTATTAAATTCAGAAAGAAAACTTTTTTTTATCAAAATATGTGGTATTTCTACGAAAGATATTGTGTTTACGAGGAACAAATGTTGCATAATAGTTAGGTTGAATGAAAAACTGAGGTAAGTGATCAGAAATTGTTGATGTTAAGTTACCAGACAACATATATTTATCACAACAGTTAGAATATATGTTATCAATAATTGTTTTAGATTTCTCAGTAATTCTTGTTGGTAAGGTAATACGCGGAAGAAAGTTATTAGAAGTTATAAAGTTGAAAAAATCAGAAGTTTCATTATCAGAATTAACTTTAATTAAATCTATATTGAAATCTCCAAGTAAAAAAATACTTTTGTTTTCAGAATTTAACTTTGAAAAAAGAGGAAGAATAAAATCATTTGTAAAAACATTAATAGACATACATGGATGACGATAAATACACCCAACAATAATGTTTACTTTTTTTGGACAAATTAGTTCAATAAAAATCGATTCTAAGTGTAATTTTTTATACATCAACAAGTCATTTCTTGGTTTGTAATTTAATTTTGTAGAAATATAAAGAAGTGCACCACCACAAGATGATTCCGTAGGAGTGTGTTCAATATTATAACCTTCTAATGATATTGGAATTGGTGGTTGAACGTCACGTTTTAGTTTAGTTTCGGTTAAACCAATAATACTAAAATCAAAGTTAAGTAAACGTAACATGATACAAAATTGATCAAAATGTTTGTTTAGCGAAGATATATTTAAATGAAAAATTGAAAAAGAGTTATTGCTGTCAAATTTGGAGGAGACAAAGTCATCAATATTAAAATACTTACACTTTATAAAATTTGAATATAAGTCATTTCCTTCTTTTGAATTATCAACGCAATTTGTGGTAAAAAAGTCATTGAACTTAGAAAAGAGTTTGTTACGGTCATAAGAAGGAAGAAATTTCATATTAGCAGGAATTTCATTTGAGTCTATAATAATATTAAAGTTGAAGACTTGGAAAAGTTCATGATCCGAAATGTGACTGAATGGAAAAATTTCACTAGTGCATAAAATACAAAACCAATTAGAGACGCTTGATTGTAATAAACGGTAATCAATGTCATTTAATCCATTGCATTTTTTATGTATCCAAGAGTTACAAATATCACATTGTATTGCATGGTGGTTGTTTTTAACAGTTTTTTTGCACACTTTGCAAAAACATCTTTTCATGAAAAGAGAAGAATTAAAACTGGTTTTGTTAATTAGCAGAAATGAAAACGAACTTTGGAATAACAAAAAACATTAATCAAGCTAGGAGGGTTATTAAATATCAAAACTGAAAATCAGGATATAAATTGACCAATGTATTAACATGGTCAACTAAAATTCTGTTCTCGTTTGTGGTACGTTTAATAAAAACTTTGCCATTGAAAGAGAATGTTTCAGAGATGAGATTTGCCCGCTTAAACAAACGGCAAAAAAGGAAAGCTTTTCAGAATAAGGACAAAGATTTTCTCTTATAAAAATCTTTGTCATTTTGCGGCCTAGACTATGCGATTTAAAGTCTTTTAGTTTTTTCCTGTTCTGAAAGGCTTGCACACAGGCCTTCCTGTTGACAAATCTCACAATCGTTTTCTTTGGTGACGATCTTCCAATGCGATGACACGCCTCTATATCGCTGCCATCAATCAATATGTCCATCGCGTCAAAAATTTTGATAATGGCTCCCTCGAGATGTTGATCTTCCACGGAGTTCGAAATTCCGTCAACCACAACATTATTTCTCCGGTTGTAGTTTTCCAGATTATGAATGTCCTTCTCCAAACAAACCTGGCTTTCTTCCAAAGCATCAACCTTTGCTCTTAATCGACGGGTTTCTTCGACAAGATTTTTTATTACAACATCTTTTATATGTAACACGCTTTCACTAATCTCATTTACTTTGCTTGTCATGAAATTCTCGATATTGTCGACCTTTTTTGACATAACAAGAAGGTGTTTTTCAAAGTTAACGCGTTGGTCTTTAATGTCGTTCATCCTGGTCATTGATACCAAAACAAGAAGGAGTAAATATGTGGGTAATGGTGATAATGATAACGGTAATGAAAGTGATTAATGTTTTAAGATAAAAATCTGCTAAAAAAACAGATTTGCGGAGTTACATAATTTTATGGAGAGCAGAAATAATAATAATAAAATATAATAACGTAGCTAGTGGTATGAGAGTGGATAGATATGAAAGTTATGATAATATGTTTCCTTGTGTGGAGATACTCCCCCCGGTGGCAAGCAGTCAGGCGTTGAAATCCACACAAAGGAAACAAATATATGAGGATATATGAGCACTGCAACGAAGAACTTCAAGTGATTTTAATGAGTTGGTAATATGTAATTACTTTTAAATAAGAGGGAGTTAATGTTGAAAAAGTGAGTTAGGAGAGAAATTCAATCAGTGAAAAAAATGTTTCTTTCCTCACAAATTCCACCAAAATCTGCCAATCGAAGCCAATAAAAAACACCCAGGAAATACCAAACAATATTCCAAAAGTAACCACTGACAATTAAAAGGAAGTAAAACAAATTTCCACTTCTATACTATAAAATTAATCAACAGAATATCCACTCAAAAAACAACGTCTTGCATGTATCAATTGATAATACAATTCAATTGTATTTGTGGAGAAAGGTTCAACCTCAGCCACGCTCTTTCCTGTAAGAAAGGTGGTTTGGTTACGCTACGCCACAACGAGATACGTGACATCACTGCGACCCTTTTAAAGGAGATCTGTCACGACGTGAGAACGGAACCACCACTCGTGGAAGTCAACGGGGAAGTCCTCAACGAACGGACTGCCAACACCAGACCAGAAGCACGCCTCTATATAAGCGCTTTCAGTTTTTGGACACCTGACCAAAGAGTATTCTTTGACATAAGGGTTTTTAACCTACACGCTCAGAGGTACAGGTGTTTAGAACTAAAGAGATGCTTTGAGAGGAATGAAAAGGAGAAGAAGCGCCAATATAATGGGCAAGTGCTTTAAATTGAAAATGGGACATTCACTCCTCTTGTGTTTGCGACGAACGGTGCTATATCTCGCAAGTGCCAGGCTTTCTATAAGAGAATGGCAGAAATGGTGGCAGAAATGGTGGCAGAAAAGAGGAAAGTCCACATGTCGGTGGCAACAAGTGTTATCCGGACAAAGATCAGCTTCTCGCTTGTCCGCTCGATGTTGCGATGCATCCGCGGATCACGATCACCAACCAACAACAACAACCTGAGTGACAACTTGAGTGACTTTCATCTTGCAGATCAAGTTCACATCCGTCGAACGGAATAATTTGCCAACAAACAATAAACCATCATAAATAAATTATTTTGTATCTTTTTCATCATGTAAAGTTAGTTATATGGCGCGCCGGGACAGCCTCCGTGCAATGTTAAAAAAAAAGATGGCGGCAAAAAAAAAGTGTATTTGGTTCCGGCAGCCAAAGTCGATTGCAAATTGTATTCTGATCCGGCAGTTTCTGGCGCATGCGTGGTTCTGACTGCCAGACACATAATAATCATAATAATCAATAATAATCCGTTCCGGCAGCTTTATTTTTCTCGTTTCGGCATTTCGACAAATCCGCAAAAGTTTATTCTCAAAATCTTTGTTTTTCACATCTGCAAAATATTTTAATTCTTTTTTGCGTAAAAAATAGTGATTATATTTTTCATTGGAAGACCTAAAATTATAACAAAGAACTGACACGGGAGGGGTGGGAGGAGAGCAAGAGAATAAACAAAGAATCGTGCTAAGAATTTCATTTCCTATTTACCTATTACAATCATCGGGACATCATTAATCATCGAGATCATCATTCAATTTCGGCCCTTGAGAGCTTCAAACTTTTGTCTCAACATTAAAAGTATTCGGTGGACCTATCAGAAACATGTTCTCAATCATTGAAGATTTTGTTATATTCCCTTTTATACATGAATATTCTGGCAAAAAAATGACTTTTTAACTGTACGTATTTGCATCATCTTTGAGAATGACCTGTATTTCAAAGCCTGAATTGCAACAGTTTTGGAATTATAGCTCCTTGAAGGGTACCCGGTGTATATGTTAATGTAAATGCCCAATATGCAATATAGGGTTAAGGTAAAAAGTTTATTTTTACCATGCACAAAATGCTAAAAATAGCTTGAAATATAAAACCATGTAAATAAAAAGTTTTCAAAAATGCTTCTGAGTATAGTTCAAATAAGGCTGTAATAAGAGGACAGGGAGTAGAAAATTTGGTGCAACAAATAAACATGCGTCCAAAATATATATTATAATAAGATATCACGCTTGCAAAAACCGACGACAACGCAACCCCTTGGCAAGGGTTGTATAATTGTTTAATAGATTAAGAACAACTCAAGCAATCTAGGATTAAACGTTTATTTTGCTAATCAAAAACAAACACCACAAGGATCACCAACAGCTACTTCATTTTGTGGGTTTTCCTACGAGCTTTACTGTCTTGAACACACTTGTAAAGGTGTGTGGTGCCTTCTTTACCTTTTATCTAGGGTGTAGGAACTGATTTTTGTCATTGGAAATTTTCATGGGACAGGTTGTTGACTAAGTCTTCCTCCCCGTGTTAAGGCTTCTCTTACCACCCAGTGCAGACTTTGTACGAGCAATTGTGGTAGGCTGCACCCCTATTCTTGCCTAGACCTTACCTTTTGATATAATACATTTATCAACACCAGCACCAGTGTATCGACCAAAACAAGCCAGGGCAGACTCTAAAAACATCCATCTGATGTGATGTTACAACCAGTAGCTATCTGGTATAAAAGATACACAAGATTGGTGAACTGATAGGCACAAAATTCAGTGACTCGACATAATAAAGTTGATAATTCACAGGTTTTAAGAATTTTGTAACACAAGGTCAATTTTGTCAAATTCTCTGCGTACGTCCGTCGCAGCACTCTAGCAGCCATTTTGACAGGTCTCTCTCATATAATTTACTAAATCTCAATATCACACAAAATAACAGCTTTAGTACTTACTTTGTAGCTATTTATTTTTGAGCAATATCAAACACTTTTCACTTTAAACAAATTTTAAGTGTCTGAAGTGTACGTCTGTCACGGTTGTTGAACTCTATGTGACATAAGAGAACAGTTGTATTTTTTCGATCTCATACTCCTACGATTCATATTTATATGCCAGGAAGGGAAATTTAGCGAATTTTTGCTCTTAAAAAGAAATTGTTTCCTTTTTTGTTCTAAACCTCAGTTCTTCAATTTGAAAATGCTTTTCGTGAATTTTACTAAGATGTAAAGTGAGATCAACTGTCCTCCAGAAACGTTTACAGTACCACAGTCCA
This sequence comes from Candelabrum cocksii, assembly GCA_963930725.1. Lineage (NCBI taxonomy): Eukaryota > Metazoa > Cnidaria > Hydrozoa > Anthoathecata > Candelabridae > Candelabrum > Candelabrum cocksii. The sequence continues at coordinate 7,707,303 of OZ005665.1, forward strand.
AACACAATGCCTTTCCATTTTCCAATGTTCTAAGGGCATCTAAATGATCTTTGTGTTTTCTCTGAATATGACATTGTAGATGTTGTTTTTGTGAATAGGTTTCTTCACATGATGTACACTGAAATTTTGGTTTTTGTCATTGATTTTTAGATGATGGCATTGTGTAGTTTTTTGTTAAAGATTTTAGTTATATTTACTACTGCTTGCGGAAAAATAAATAAATACAATATATATTAACTATCAGGCGAAACTATAAATTTTGACGACAAAACTAAGTAAATAAAACAACAATGAAAATTATTAGCAACTGTATTTAATTTTATATAACAATTTTTCTTTCATAAGCAACTTTAAATATGGGTCAGCACCCAAGTTGCTTATTTCTTAGACCACGTTTGAAACTGAGTTGCTTAATTATATATATATCGCGTTTGAAATCGCGTTCAAATTTCTTACCTTTGAACGTTGTTGTTTTGTGTCTAAAGCCTTTGACAAATCTAAGAAGACACCTAAACTATAAAGATTTTTATCCAAAGATATTTTTTAGAGTATTTACAGCTAAATAAATTACATCGTGTTCACTTGAGCATTTAGATTGAAACCCAGATTGGTCTTCGTAGAAGAGGAGATTGCTTCCAGAAGGGAGGGAATATAGATCAGCCATTCCAGCGTGACTCGCGTGACATTTGGTGAAAACTTCATTAATAAATGTCTAATTATTACTCATGTAGGGAAAAGATGGGGAATTGAGTTTGGCAGTCTGAAAGTAAATACCATAGAGATTTAAAAAAGTTATAAATATACAGATTTTATTGTGGCCTCTTCTTGTAAGGGTAAGTTTTTTACTTGTGACTCGCGTGATAGCTAGAAATAAGGATTTTTAAAAAAAAATTCAAAATCCAACTGTACCAATCGATAGAGAACCAAAAATGGAGCAAAAATCATATTAATAACATATCTTGAAAATCAATAGACAATGAGTTATTCACATTTGAATAAAGTACAAAACCAGGACCGGTAATTTACAGACCAGATATAAAAAGTCGAATATCTCCTAAACTACTAAACAAAAAGCACTGAAATTTGGTACAAGGATTAATGGTACAAAGTTCTTCAAAATTACAATTTCTATGCTTTCGATAAAAACCATAATGGCGTATATTGATTAAAATCAAGACCGTTAATTTACACACCAATAATAGAATAATAGAATATTTTCAATAATAAAATATTTCAAAAAGTACCAATCAAAAATCCTCAAAGTAAGCAATGTCCTTTGAAATTACAATCTTTATGCTTTATTTATGAACTGATCCATAATGACACCATTGAATAAATTAAAGAACAAATAGAATATTAATATAGTGTAAAGAGTGTAAAAATTTCCACTTTAAAAAGAAAAATAGGATTTAAAAATGTTAATTAACTCGTGAAAGTTACATCAAATCATCTTCAGTTATTATTAATTGGTCTTCTTCATCATGATCAAGAATCTGGATAGCAAAGACTTTTTTTCTTTAAGCTGGATCACCTTTCCGTCTTTTTTCTTTTGGACTGCTGCGGTCTGAGATTTGAATGTTTTTAACTTTTTTTTGGTCATCTTGTCCCAAATCGATTCTTCACCTTGTATTCTTTTTGTAACAAATTCTTCATAAATGATCTTTCCTATATTATTATGTCATGCCATGTTATCTTACTGATTGGATGATTAAAAGGCTTTAACCCCAGAATGAAATCGCTCTAATCGAATAGTACATACTGGGGAGAAATGTTCTTATTCAGACTATTTTACGTGTATCTGAACTCGATACTGAGATAACACTAAATTCAATGAATAAAGAAAAAAATTATCAATTCTTACAGTCCTAGAGCAAGATTCTTCCTGACAAACGATGCAAACTAAATTGTTGGTGTCTGATTTTCTCTTTTTCGCTGGCTTTTCTTCCATTTCCTTCTAATTATTTATCTGAGATGTTTCACTAAACGAAATTGAATCAAAACAAGCTTAAACTAAATGAAGCTCTTGCATTGTACTCAAAATATTCTGTAATAGATTTGATCAGCAATGAGTTTTGTGTTAAACTTAGAGTCAAGAAATTACCCCCACCTCACCCCCCCCCCCCCCCCCCTGTCGGCGCTGTAGGCTCCCTTGTCGGAAAAATCCTGGCGCTATCCCTGTAAGTAGTTAAGGCGATATTTGACTTTTTTTGGGCGCGAGTGATGGTGAAGATGACAAATAAGAGTAATTTTTATAAAAAGAAGAAAAATCTTTTGTTTTACCAAAACTGTCTTTCTTTATATTCCAATTCTGATACAGAAATGTATTTCAAGCCTTAATTTCTAATACAGATATCAGAAGCAGATTTATGATCTTATTCTATTACATCACAACAACACAGATAATTCTTTAAATCCCGATTCTCCAATTTTTTGGTGATGATGAGTTAAAATATATATATGGGGGTCAAATTTTCAGCACTTTTTTGTGGACGTCATAAATGTATGGCCCCTTTCCTCTATGGTAAATTATAAGGCACGTTTGTCACGGAGATTGTAAGCAACAGCTCAGCCATTTCATGTCCGGTGTTGCCCTGCGTTAAATTAGCTAAGCGCCTCTGGAGCGTCAGTGTATTCATTCGAAATCGTTTATTTAAAGGTTCCCCTGCCATAAAACTTACCCATTATTAGAAAGAAAATTTGAGTAGCTTCAAGTTGAACTTTGATGAAAATATTCTTCTAAAAATGTATAATTGAACTTCTAAGTGAATAAAAAAATGTAGAATGAAAAAAAAGCAACAAAAATAGAATAATCAGGTTCCAATGTTTCGTTTCATGATTGTATCAAATTCTTTGTCATTAAGCTTCAAACAATTTGTTCTTGTTGATGAAATTGGAAGGGGCTCACAACGTAACTCGTAAAAAGCAGACTTTGAAGGCACCAATTCGATATCGTCTTTGCTATCAATGCAATTTTTTGATTGCGTTAATTAAGTAATTGCTGGAGAACATCAACTTTCACCTGCTCCTTATTTTGGTATTTCGAGAACGATGCCGATAAAGCAATACTGGTATTTCTCAAAAAAAAGGCTTCTAAAGAAAAAATCCTGCTTTCAGCTGAATAGGTGTGATTGATGTTTCTCCTTCATCACCTTTATCATCAACATCACCTTCATCATTAACTTCAACATCAATATCCTCCTCAGAAGAATATCTTTTTCTGATGTATCCATCATCAGCAAGCTTGATAAAGTGCAATGGGAATAGGCGTTGAGCGGCCGAAAAGTGTCTCTAAGTATTTGTTGTAATACTTTTCCAGCTCAATAGTGTTCATTATTGTTACTTTGATATTACTATCTTGAACTGCTGCATAGAAGTCATTGGCATTGTTCACGACAGCCTTGCGCGTTCGAATCTTTTCTGAAACATGCCTTTTCAATGCAGCACCAACACCGTCTACTGGCCCTTTACCACGACTGGTAGCACTAAAGTTCCACTCTATATTGACATCATGTTTTTTAGTAAGCATATCAATTGATGTCATGACGTGTTGGTTTTTAAATTGACTTGCAGGGCTATCTGTCCAAATTCTGATGTCAGTAACACCAGCAGCTTTTTCATCAAGGATTCGGTCTGTAAAAGGAACAACTGTTGATTTGTTGTGTTTGCGGGTATCACTGACAATCACATGTGAGAAAATTTGGTCTTGAAACCAGCTGACTGAGGTGTAAAGAGTGACTTGGACTTGGTTCCAATGGGCAGACTGAACTTCATCCTGAGCACTACATGTGAAATTTTCGGCGTAATCCATCTGCAACATCATCGTTGCTAACTGACAGTTTTGAACTTCTGCTTTATCTTTTTCATAACTTTGTGCTTGTTTTCTCTTAACAAAACAGTGAGGGAAGAATGATTTTACAATATCTGCTGTGTACTGGTAGAGGTCATATGCTGTACCTGATACCTCGTTTTTAATGGTTCGTCCATTAACTTCTTCCCATTTAAACCACTTGGTAGATGATTCTTTAATTTCACCTTCATCTGCTGGGATTTTGTATGTGTGAACAAATCCACAATCTTGGTGTTTGCACTCACCATACCAACAGTGGTCTGATTCAGGGTTAAGTAGACACGATGCTGGAAAATCCTTGTGGTATATTGGGATAGTTGGAATGACACTGTGAAGAGCATCCAGTGCTAGTATTGTGTTTTGATGGTAAACACAGGTGCAAACATTCGAAGGGGTTTGTGAACTCAGCAACACTGAATAACATGGCAGTCGTAACATTGCAAATTTGGTGAGTCCAATGCAATACTCTGGATGCTCGGATACAAAAATGGAATGGGTCTCCTTGATGCTTGAGTAAAGATGATGTTTTTGGAGCTTGACCTTTTCACCCTTGTCTGATTTGACGGAAACAACATCCCTTTTTCCTGGGGTCATATGACTGATGTCGTCCCTCTGATAAAATTCCTTCACTTGGTCTATTAGCTCCTTGGCAAGTTGATCTATTCTTGTTTTCCTGTAGGTGGTTTCCTCTCTCAAAATATTGAACTGCATTGAGAGATTTCTGATAACTTTCCTTTTCTTTCCTGGGCTTTTTGGAAGAATTTTCCGGATTTTGTTCGTAGCACAGCTCAATCCTTGGTTTGAGGAATAACCTGATTTCTGTGGTGGTTTGACAATAAATTGAAATTTTTTACTTTGTCGTGATCTTCTCTGTCTCTCTCTAGCATCGGCTCTTTCTTTCTCCAGAACTTCAGTCTTTTCTTCTTTATTGAGGTTTTCAAATTCCAAGGTCTTCTTCTGTCGGTACGTTTTGCTGTATCCTGCATTCTTTGCCTTGTATGCTTCAAAATTTCCAGCAGCTTTCAATTTTTCTTTTCGCTTTCTTTGCCTTTTAGCAGCTGACACTGGTGCCATTGTCAATGGTATTTCTGAAGAATAAAGAATGTTTTCTTTAGATTATAAGCACTGATAGATTTTATTTAAGGAAAAAAATTATTTAGTTCAAAAGTTATTATACAAACCTAGATTCACATTGGCAAATGATTTCACCACTACTGAATTTCAAAACATGTGCAAACATATATTATTAAACGTCCGATCGTAAAATAAACGGAATTTAAACGTTTTAAAAACATCTTGTTACCCACTGGGTACACAACTTACACCAATCAACAACTTAAATAGTAAAAATTTGTGTTTTGTCTTGGGGTGTTTTGTCTTAGGGTGTTTTGTCAGGGAGCCATGGCTGAGATGCTTATACATTATTCTTTCATATATATATCCTAGAAAAATTCAAGAGCAAAGAGATAATTTGATAAGTTAGAGCATCTTTTTAAATAAAGAGAAATTTTGGCGATTTTTAGTTTTCACAAATCAATTTTATGATGTGCAACAAGGGTATAAATATTTCACTTTTTACAAAGAGAAGGACATTACTTGTTATTGTACCATGGCCTGGAGCTTTACTTCATTTAAGCAATGATGATTTTGTTAAGATTAAATCCCATTCTGAACAAGCCCCTAGGGGGTGTTAATTGGGGTGTAGGACAAAACCCCCCTAGGACAAAACCCCTTTAGGACAAAAAACCCCATTTTTTTATAGAGTAAGACAAAACACCTCTTATTTTTAAATAATTACCGTATTTCCTCTTATTAGCGCCCTCGGCTCTTATTTAAAAACTGACTCAAAAAGAGCGGCGCTAATAAGAGGGCGGCGCTTATAAAATAATTTTCAAAATGGTATAGTAATAAATTTTATTTAATGGAATTTTCTCGCTCTTCAAAAACAATAAAACAAAATAAAAGATCGGCTGAGACCTTGGATCGCGAAATGAAGAAACGAAAAGAACTATTGACTTATTTTGAACTTACGTACGAGTCTGAGTTTGTGAAAATTATGAAATTTCCCTGGTTTATGAAAGATAAAAAATAATTTAGACGCTAAAAAAACGTATTGTATTGTATAACTATCCTTCTGTATGGGTTACTGCTCTTTTTCTAATTAGCGCATCTTTTCTAGGTGCGGCGCTTATTAGAGGGCGGCGCTAATAATATAATTTTGCTACAAGGTGCGGCGCTAATATGTGGCCCGGCGTTAAATAGAGGAAATACGGTATATGATATTATTTATAAATAATTATTGGTAGGTTTACTAATTAGAGGATGCTGATTTCAAATCAAGTACCAGAATTTGGATATTTTCACCCCTAATACCATATTTGGGCAAATTTGGGCCCAAAGTTTAAAGTATTCTGTTTGGTTTGAAAATTGTTAGATTTACTAATTAAATGATGCTGATTTCAGACCAAGTACCAGAATTTGGATATTTTCACCCCTAATACCATATTTGGGCAAATTTGGGCTCAAAGTTTAAAGTATTCTGTTTGCTTTGAAAATTGTTAGATTTACTAATTAAATGATGCTGATTCCAGACCAAGTACCAGAATTTGGATATTTTGATTTTTTTTTATAAATTGTCTTTTTAGGTGAAAAAGGTAAATTAGGGAAATAAAAAACACTTGTTCTGCATATGCATAAGCATTGTATTGTTTTAAACTGTTTGACACTAAACGCCAAATCAGTAGTTAGAAAGTTTGGACTTTTTCCAGAAGTTTGCGCAACAATATATTAGCTGGCTAGTGTCTAATTTTTCCTAAAAGCATACTTGGTATTCTCTCTTTTGTCCAGCAACAAACGCTGAAAGTTTATTTTCCAAATTGGAACCTAAAAATATATCAATAATGATATTTCTATGGGTATATATATGCCCTGCTTAAATGTTTGAATTTATATACTTTTTTTTAATATACCAATTGTGTTTTTTATCATACACCAAGACTTTTTCAATGGTTTTGTATTCAAATTGAGTGGTTTATTTCTTTCAGTTAATAAAGCTGACTGTTTGCGATATGGAGGAAAGTTAAATGAAGGTAGAAGAATGATATATCTATTTATAATATTTATAATATATTATTTATAATATTTAGAAGGTAGATGTACGAGTGCTTGTGACATTGGGTTTGTTTTGGACACATCTGGAAGTATTAGCAAAGAAGGTTACATAAAGCAAAAAAACTTTGTTGCAAAGCTTGCTGGCCATTTTGGGATCTCAGAAATTGGAAACCATTATGGTGTCATTCTTTTTGGCCAACAGGCATCTATTGATATCAAACTAAAGGAATTTTACAGTTTACCTGCCTTTAAAGAAGCCGTACTGGCACTAAAGCAATCTGGTTCCATTACAAGAATAGACTTGGGTTTATACAAAGTAAACAAGCTCTTTTTCAATGAAAATGGAGGTGGACGAAAAAAAGCAGTTAGAACTGTATTTTTACTTACAGATGGCTCACAGTCCAATGGTCCCAACTTGATGAATAATGAATATGTAGCAAACAATTTGAGAGCTGTTGGTGTGACAATTTATGTTGTTGGTATTGGGAAAAAAGTGAATCTTCAAGAACTGGTTCGCATTGCAGGAAGTGAAGACCGGATTTATCTGGCCAAAGATTTTACAACTTTAGTATCAGAAGAGTTTATCAGTAATTTCAACTTGACATGTGGTATGTATACAAGTATAAATGTAATGATTAAACATTATGTAACAATACAGTTTCTCCATATACTTAATTTCTCAATTAATTTTTTGCAGATTATGCTTTTGATTTACGCTACCATTTGAAAGTAAAAATAATCAACACCTCCCCAAACAGATCAACAACAATAATGGTGGAAAATACTGGAGAGAAACATATTGCTGTTCTAGATCAAGGAAATGAAAATACATTTACATTGATGAAGCATTCTCATAATGTACATAAACTTAGGGTAAATATTTAACCTTTCTTTCGTTCAGAAGTGTGATATGTTTTATTTTTTACTATGGTTCATTTAGATATCATCAACTGTCAATGGACAAGAAATCATGATAAATGGAAGACACTTTATGCTTGTAAATTTTGAAACCTATCAAAAGGAGATAGTCCTTCATATCAACGGCCAAAGTAAAAACATTTAGTAATGAAGATTGTAATTATTATAGTTTTGTAACATATTTTGTTATTTTTATCTGATGCTAGCTTTTTATTTTGTTGTGATACTGTTAAGCTAACATTTTTCAGATGGACTGTGATCAAGATTGAAGCATGAACGTTTTTGATTTCCCTAGGTGGTAAAATTGAACCTGTTTACAAAGTGTTACTAACCGTTAACAACCTACGAGACGATTATGTCACTATACGCTGGTCGGTAAATGGAGACCAATCAATGTTAGAAGTACCTTGGAGGGAGCAATTAAATGGTCATGAAATTTATGTTCGTGGTAACAGCCTAACCTCTGTGTCATTTAAAGCTTTTGATGAGTCAGGGCAACCAATTTTGGTAAACAAAAAGAGCATTGTAACAGTTCCTGTGAAAAAAAGATCAGTGCAAAATGCTTTCCTATACATCGGGACAGGTAAAATTGATATTATTAAAGGCATGATGATAACCAGATATGTTTATGCATGGTTAATTTCACAAGTTATCAATACTTTTAGTAAAATAGATTTGGTACTGCTCTAAAATATGAACAAATTTCTCCTTTTATTCTATCTAAATTTTTTGTAAATAATAAGATTTGTCCTCTTTTTTGTTCTTGTCTTTTGTACACATCAATTGTTGACTATATCGGTAAGAGATTTATACCGAAATTATGTTAAATTAAACAGGTGAAGTTAATGAAGTGAATCATCTTTATATGGTGACATATCACATTGTGAACATTGGTGAAAAAGATCTGCTAATTTATGAGGGAAGCAGGAGATTTAACTTGAGAAAGCAGGAAGCAAAATTACGAAAGGTAAAGGTGGATGTTAAAGATCAGCCCAGACCTGTTGTTCTAATGGGTAGTTTGTTACGCAACAGAAATGAGCGATTTTATTTGAAGCATTTATTGCCGACATTGTCAAACATCATTCACACAATATATGTTGGAGATAAATGTAAGTTAGTTACAAGTTGAGCGCATTCAAATTGGGTCATAATTATTGTTGTATGTAAAAATATGTATATATATATATATATAGATATACAGTATACGCTCGATAAGTGGAACCCCCATGGGACCGAAAAAAAGTTCCACTTACCGAATGTTCCACTTATCCGATACGCTCGATAAGTAGAACTTTAATAATTCAAAGGCTTCGTTGTTTGAACCATTAATTCGAAATAAAAACACTGCAACTGTTCTTGCTCAACCTACATTGACGTTCTCTTTACAAAAAAAAGGGGGAGAGGAAGTTTCTATCATTCAATATATATACAAATGTAAACGTGTAAACAAAAGGTTAATGAGGTGATAATGAGACCTGTGAGACGCTGAGAATGTGACACGTATGAGTTTGTGAATGATGTAAAGGTATGGGTTGCCATGGTAAGAAAACAAGATGTAGAATGACATGAAATGATATTTAGAGAGATGCTACAGAACCTCCATGGAATCGAAAAAAAGTTCCCCTTATCGAATTTTTATTCCCCTTATTGAATATTTCAGCTTTCTTTTTTGACCAGTGTTAAACTGATTTTAGCAACATCATATTTCTATGCTGTATATATATATACAGCTTTGGCCTGCATCAATTTCTTTTAAAGCCCTTTATTTGTTTACAAGAGTTAAGCAAGCAAGCTTTCGTTTAGAAGACTGCACCGCTGCCATTTTTGAAATGTGACCACTGATATAGTTTTTATGTTTTCATTACTTAATAGCAATCAAATGTTTTGCAAGAATATTTGAATAAAGAATGTATTGATTAAAATGATTTGAAGGTTTTTAAGATGGTTTTTTGGAAAAGTTCCACTTATGTGAATAAATATTGTTCATTGGACCAATAAAATGGTTCCACTTATTGAAAGTTCCACTTATTGAGGGTTCCACTTATCCGACTAAAACAAGAGGGATTTGTTAAAGCAAATCCAAGGGACCGGAAAAATTGGTTCCACTTAATGAAAGTTCCACTTATCCGGGGTTCCACTTATCGAGCGTATACTGTATATTTACTATACTGTTTTAAGTCTTATCTATACTTAGTCTTTTTAAGTCTTTTCTTCCATTATTTATTCATTATGTTTCAGTCGAATATTCATCTCCCTACTTTTTTACAATGGACATAAAAAGCTTTGCCACTAGTGAAGCTTTCATCAAATGGAAACTAAGTCATTCCACATACAGCCAAAAGTATAGTACAGGGAGCACTAACAATCCTATTCAAATATCGTTTGTGTGTGCAATGCCAGCCATTGAGGCTTCAGCATATATTCTGAAAAGTAATCAAAAGAAAAATCTGTTCATAAACAATCAAATCGTTGACTTAATCACATCAAGTCAAGATGGTTCTGTAGATATCATTGTCAGTGAAAACGAAGGTAATATTTTTTTACCATTTTAATTTTTGTAAAAATTATATTGTGTGTATATGCAAATGGAAATGTATGAAATTTCTTTGTTACTTACATTTATTTTGTTAAATAGTTACAAAATATGTTCTTTATTTTAGCCAAAAGGCAGCACTTTTTTGGAAATATCACTAATAAAGCAGTGGATGATATTCACTTGGAATGGCTAAGGTCATATGACAGCCGCATCATTCAACCATATCCAAAAAGTTTACTTTTTGTTAAATCAAAGGAAAGTATACCATTACGTTTGAAATTCAAGGTTGTTGGCTCTGCAGAGAAAATAATATTTCGTGGAGTCAGTAGCAAGTCAGGTCTTTCAGTATTGGTCAACAATGAAGAAGCTGTTGAAGTTGATTTATCACTTACTACACCTGTAAATCCCATCGATCTAACAATGATTCAAGGTTTGATTGAAGTTAGAAAAATTATTTGGTTTTAATGACAATGATTTTAAATGTATTTAGTATTTAAAACACACACTGAATTTTAAGAGATTAGCAATTTGTTGATTTCAACTTGTGCTTTAATTAGGATGAATTTCCCAAATTGTAAAGTTTTGAGAAAGTCTAAATGACAAGAATATTTTGTCTTTAAATCGAAGTACGTGTTGAATTACAATATTCCAACTTACTTTTCTTGTATAAACATATAAAAACTGCATTTATTTTCTTGATGTTAAATTGTCCATTTATTGTTTTTGAATCTTACTTTCATTAACAGCCTCAAACCAAATAACACCATGATTTAGATATTCTTGTATCATATTTGCTCTGTCCATTTTAACTTTGTAAAGAATTTGTTTTATTTAGGTAAAGTATTTACTGTTAGACTTGATGTAGAGAACTTTTACTCGGGTGATATCACATTAAAATGGAGACTGAGTAATCCATTGTTTATTTTGTTTTGGCAATCATTACCTGCAGTAGTACCACCAGTGGACAGCTTTCAACTAACTCTTAAATTCATCAACAAAGACACTGCTCAGGAACCCAACTTGATTAATGCATTAGAATTATATGGCCTTGCTGAAAAAGCAAAACTGAGGGTGAATGGGTTTGAATCCATACTAATTAACTTGCATGATGAAGAAGAGCCTGAATTTGTGAATATTGCTATTATTAAAGGTCATATATAATTTTTTTGCAGTAAATAATTTTTTTGAAATTCATAATTTACTTTTTTCTATGTTTAGCATTGTTCTGACTAAAGTTGATACTTTTGTAATTATTGTTTATTTTTCCTTTTAGAAGAAAGAACTGATGTTATTCAAGGGTTAGAGCTTGTTGATACGTCTTATTCAAGTGTTGCCATGCGTTGGGAAAACAGTCACCATCAAGTTTATGTCATCAAAATTTTGAACAAACAAAATAATGTTGAGAAAACTGAAAAGTTTCAATACAATGTGGAAAGACCCTTTGTTTACTACACAATAGCAGGTCTTGAACCAAACACTGCATATGTCATTTCAATAAAGCCGGATACTGTAAACAGTGACTTTGTAGGTTTAAGAGCGACTACCAATGACCAATGTATGCTCTTAAATTATTATTTTTTTTACTAAACTGTCTGCAGTTTATCAAGGAGTTAGAAACTAAAATGACATTGCAATACTATCATCTTGCATTATGTAACAAATATATTCCTGTTTCCATTTTGATTCTTTACATAATTCATGCTATATCATGGAAAACATATTTTAGTAGATATTAATATTTTTCATTGCAGCATTGGAAATCAGCATTGCTGGCTTGCAAGAAGTCAATAAAACTATAAGGTCTATTACAATACGATGGGATAACAATGAATACAAGCAATTTGTAGTGAAGGTTAAAGACATGAGAAGCAATAGTATTATTGAGAAACAATATGAATACACAAAAATCACCCCCTTTATCTATTACACTGTTGGTGACCTAAAACCAGACACAATGTACAATATTGCTGTTGCGCCAAACGTTGTTAATAGCAAATTCATTAGCATTGATTCCCAGACCAAAAAGGGTAAGTAATCCTTTGATATTGTCGAGGAAGTTTTTATCTTTCATTATTCCTTACCATTTTTTCTTTTGAAATGAATATATTTTGCTCTGCTTAGGTGTATTGACTTTTTTATATTAGTTAACATTGGAAGTGTATTGACAACTTTCATAATTTTAGGCAATTTGTTTTCCACACGTTTAAACATACAAAACACTTACACAAAAAATGCTATTTTGAAATGGAGATTGAACCAACCCCGTTTAACCATGATCACTCAACCAGACTTGGATTTTGAAATAGCACCAAGTGAAGAAGTTCAGTTAACCTTTGAATTTTGGAGTGAGTTTTCATTGGTTGGCGATGATTTGATGAAAGTTATACAGTTTGATGCAATATCTAATGATGATATTTCTCTGTTGATAAATGACGTTGAAACATATGAAGCTGATGCTGAACTGGGTGAAAAAGCAAGAGTGTCTTGGGTCAGAATTTCCCCCGGTAAGATAGTAGTTTAGGATTGCAAGATATCATTTTGACTTATTTAGGTGTAAATGGATTCCTAATGCTTTACTACTGAATTAGAATAAAACTTATGAAATGCGACTGGTATTGAGAATAGTGTCTTTTTTCTTTTCGTGAATTTTTTGAAATTCAAAAATTGCATCGGTTTGCAAATAACTTTTCTAAAAGCTGTATCTTATAATAAAGAATAGAAACAATGGGTGTATCTTGTTTACCATATCTTTCTATTACGATTGAACAGTAATTCTAATCACTTGGTAAATTGTCAATTTTACTACGTTGAATAACAACCTTATCAATGGATATAAAATAATGATAAAGAAAGAAAGGATTTATTATTATTAAATGAACTAGTTGTATAAACCCCATACAAACTTCACTTGTCACTTCTTTGATGGAGACTAACTGTGTCTGATCACATTTGTATGTTTGTAATAGTCACATTTGGTAATGAATTCAATAAGGAAGCTATTGTTTACACTTCTGCAAAACCTTATTTTCCTCATATATTTTCTCATTAAATGGTACTTCAGCTACATCATGAATCATTGTTGGAAAAGGTTTGGCAACTTCAAACCTTATTTTTAATATAAATGAAGCTACTCATAGTTTGCTCTGTATGGCAAATTAAATGGAGGTCATCACTTTTTAAATACAGTCAAACTTATAAATGGAAAACATAAAGAACTCTGACAGGAACTTCTTTGTATAAAAATATAAAGTCTTCACGGCTTTAAACTATCAAAACCGTCTTTAATATAACATGATTTAATGTTTTTGCACAACTTCGACCTGTTTAAATTTTATTAATATTTTTTTCAAATGTTGTAAACTTGAAAGTAACAAGTATAAACCCAGTTTTACAGTTATAAATATTGCACTTATTTCTTTTAGGAAAACAACCTGAAGTGACGATAAGAAATTTAGAAAATGTTAACAAAACTATAAGGTCTATTACAATACGATGGGATAACAGTGAATACAAGCAATTTGTAGTGAAGGTTAAAGACATGAGAAGCAATAGTATTATTGAGAAACAATATGAATACACAAAAATTACCCCTTTTGTCTATTACACTGTTGGTGACCTGAAACCAGACACAATGTACAATATTGCTGTTGCGCCAAACGTTGTTAATAGCAAATTCATTAGCATTGATTCTCGGACCAAAAAGGGTAGGTAGTCCTTTGATATTGTCGAGAAAGTTTTTATCTTTCATTATTCCTTACCATTTTTTCTTTTGAAATGAATTTATTTTGCTCTGTTTAGGTGTATTGACCTTTTTATATTAGTTAACATTGGAAGTGTATTGATAACTTTCATAATTTTAGGCAATGTGTTTTCCACACGTTTAAACATACAAAACACTTACACAAAAAATGCTATTTTGAAATGGAGATTGAATCAACCCCGTTTAACCATGATCACTCAACCAGACTTGGATTTTGAAATAGCGCCAAGTGAAGAAGTTCAGTTAACCTTTGAATTTTGGAGTGAGTTTTCATTGGTTGGCGATGATTTGATGAAAGTTATACAGTTTGATGCAATATCTAATGATGATATTTCTCTGTTGATAAATGACGTTGAAACATATGAAGCTGATGCTGAACTGGGTGAAAAAGCAAGAGTGTCTCGGCTCAGAATTTCCCCCGGTAAGATAGTAGTTAAGGATTGCAAGATATCTTTTTGGCTTATTTAGGTGTGAATGGATTCCTAATGCTTTACTACTGAATTAGAATAAAACTTATGAAATGCGACTAGTGTTGAGAATGGTGTCCTTTTTCCTTTTGTGAATTTTTTTGAAATTCAAAAATTGTATCTGTTTGAAAATAACATTTATAAACCCAGTTTTACGGTTATAAATATTGTGCCTATTTTTTTTAGGAAAACAACCTGAAGTGACGATAAGAAATTTAGAAAATGTTAACAAAACTATAAGGTCTATTACAATACGATGGGATAACAGTGAATACAAGCAATTTGTAGTGAAGGTTAAAGACATGAGAAGCAATAGTATTATTGAGAAACAATATGAATACACAAAAATTACCCCTTTTGTCTATTACACTGTTGGTGACCTGAAACCAGACACAATGTACAATATTGCTGTTGCGCCAAACGTTGTTAATAGCAAATTCATTAGCATTGATTCTCGGACCAAAAAGGGTAGGTAATCCTTTGATATTGTCGAGAAAGTTTTTATCTTTCATTATTCCTTACCATTTTTTCTTTTGAAATGAATTTATTTTGCTCTGTTTAGGTGTATTGACCTTTTTATATTAGTTAACATTGGAAGTGTATTGATAACTTTCATAATTTTAGGCAATGTGTTTTCCACACGTTTAAACATACAAAACACTTACACAAAAAATGCTATTTTGAAATGGAGATTGAATCAACCCCGTTTAACCATGATCACTCAACCAGACTTGGATTTTGAAATAGCGCCAAGTGAAGAAGTTCAGTTAACCTTTGAATTTTGGAGTGAGTTTTCATTGGTTGGCGATGATTTGATGAAAGTTATACAGTTTGATGCAATATCTAATGATGATATTTCTCTGTTGATAAATGACGTTGAAACATATGAAGCTGATGCTGAACTGGGTGAAAAAGCAAGAGTGTCTCGGCTCAGAATTTCCCCCGGTAAGATAGTAGTTAAGGATTGCAAGATATCTTTTTGGCTTATTTAGGTGTGAATGGATTCCTAATGCTTTACTACTGAATTAGAATAAAACTTATGAAATGCGACTGGTGTTGAGAATGGTGTCCTTTTTCCTTTTGTGAATTTTTTTGAAATTCAAAAATTGTATCTGTTTGAAAATAACAAGTATAAACCCAGTTTTACGGTTATAAATATTGTGCCTATTTTTTTTAGGAAAACCTGAAGTGACGATAAGAAATTTAGAAAATGTTAACAAAACTATAAGGTCTATTACAATACGATGGGATAACAGTGAATACAAGCAATTTGTAGTGAAGGTTAAAGACATGAGAAGCAATAGTATTATTGAGAAACAATATGAATACACAAAAATCACCCCCTTTATCTATTACACTGTTGGTGACCTGAAACCAGACACAATGTACAATATTGCTGTTGCGCCAAACGTTGTTAATAGCAAATTCATTAGCATTGATTCTCGGACCGAAAAGGGTAGGTAATCCTTTGATATTGTCGAGAAAGTTTTTATCTTTCATTATTCCTTACCATTTTTTCTCTTGAAATGAATATATTTTGCTCTGTTTAGGTGTATTGACTTTTTTATATTAGTTAACGTTGGAAGTGTATTGACAACTTTCATAATTTTAGGCAATGTGTTTTCCACACGTTTAAACATACAAAACACTTACACAAAAAATGCTATTTTGAAATGGAGATTGAACCAACCCCGTTTAACCATGATCAATCAACCGGACTTGGATTTTGAAATAGCGCCAAGTGAAGAAGTTCAGTTAGCCTTTGAATTTTGGAGTGAGTTTTCATTGGTTGGCGATGATTTGATGAAAGTTATACAGTTTGATGCAATATCTAATGATGATATTTCTCTGTTGATAAATGACGTTGAAACATATGAAGCTGATGCTGAACTGGGTGAAAAAGCAAGAGTGTCTCGGCTCAGAATTTCCCCCGGTAAGATAGTAGTTTAGGATTGCAAGATATCATTTTGGCTTATTTAGGTGTAAATGGATTCCTAATGCTTTACTACTGAATTAGAATAAAACTTATGAAATGCGACTGGTATTGAGAATAGTGTCTTTATTCCTTTCGTGAATTTTTTGAAATTCAAAAATTGTATCTGTTTGAAAGTAACAAGTATAAACCCAGTTTTACGGTTATAAATATTGTGCCTATTTTTTTTAGGAAAACAACCTGAAGTGACGATAAGAAATTTAGAAAATGTTAACAAAACTATAAGGTCTATTACAATACGATGGGATAACAGTGAATACAAGCAATTTGTAGTGAAGGTTAAAGACATGAGAAGCAATAGTATTATTGAGAAACAATATGAATACACAAAAATTACCCCCTTTGTCTATTACACTGTTGGTGACCTGAAACCAGACACAATGTACAATATTGCTGTTGCGCCAAACGTTGTTAATAGCAAATTCATTAGCATTGATTCTCGGACCAAAAAGGGTAGGTAATCCTTTGATATTGTCGAGAAAGTTTTTATCTTTCATTATTCTTTACCATTTATTTTTTTTGAAATGAATATATTTTGCTCTTTTTAGGTGTATTGACCTTTTTATATTAGTTAACATTGGAAGTGTATTGACAACTTTCATAATTTTAGGCAATGTGTTTTCCACACGTTTAAGCATACAAAACACTTACACAAAAAATGCTATTTTGAAATGGAGATTGATCCAACCCCGTTTAACCATGATCACTCAACCAGACTTGGATTTTGAAATAGCGCCAAGTGAAGAAGTTCAGTTAACTTTTGAATTTTGGAGTGTATTTTCATTGGTTGGCGATGATTTGATGAAAGTTATACAGTTTGATGCAATATCTAATGATGATATTTCTCTGTTGATAAATGACGTTGAAACATATGAAGCTGATGCTGAACTGGGTGAAAAAGCAAGAGTGTCTCGGCTCAGAATTTTCCCCGGTAAGATAGTAGTTTAGGATTGCAAGATATCATTTTGGCTTATTTAGGTGTAAATGGATTCCTAATGCTTTACTACTGAATTAGAATAAAACTTATGAAATGCGACTGGTATTTAGAATGGTGTCTTTATTCCTTTCGTGAATTTTTTTTAAATTCAAAAATTGTATCGGTTTGAAAATAACTTTTCTAAAAGCTGTATCTTATAATAAAGAATAGAAACAATGGGTGTATCTTGTTTACCATATCTTTCTATTACGATTGAACAGTAATTCTAATCACTTGGTAATTTGTCAATTTTACTACGTTGAATAACAACCTTATCAATGGATATAAAATAATAATAAAGAATAGATATATCATTATTAAATGGACTAGTTGTATAAACCCCATGCAAACTTCACTTGTCACTTCTTTGATGGAGACTAACTGTGTCAGCTCACATTTGTGTGTTTGTAATAGTCACATTTGGTAATGAATTCAATAAGGAAGCTATTGTTTACACTCTTGCAAAACCTTATTTTCCTCATGTATTTTCTCATTAAATGGTACTTCAGCTACATCATAAATCATTGTTGGAAAAGGTTTGGCAACTTCAAACCTTATTTTTAATATAAATGAAGCTACTCATAGTTTGCTCTGTATGGCAAATTAAATGGAGGTCATCGCTTTTTAAATACAGTCAAACTTATAAATGGAAAACATAAAGAACTCTGACAGGAACTTCTTTGTATAAAAATGTAAAGTCTTTACGGTTTTAAACTATCAAAACCGTCTTTAATATAACATGATTTAATGTTTTTGCACAACTCGACCTGTTTAAATTTTATTAAAATTTTGTTCAAATGTTGTAAACTTGAAAGTAACAAGTATAAACCCAGTTTTACGGTTATAAATATTGTGCCTATTTTTTTTTAGGAAAACAACCTGAAGTGACGATAAGAAATTTAGAAAATGTTAACAAAACTATAAGGTCTATTACAATACGATGGGATAACAGTGAATACAAGCAATTTGTAGTGAAGGTTAAAGACATGAGAAGCAATAGTATTATTGAGAAACAATATGAATACACAAAAATTACCCCCTTTGTCTATTACACTGTTGGTGACCTGAAACCAGACACAATGTACAATATTGCTGTTGCGCCAAACGTTGTTAATAGCAAATTCATTAGCATTGATTCTCGGACCGAAAAGGGTAGGTAATCCTTTGATATTGTCGAGAAAGTTTTTATCTTTCATTATTCCTTACCATTTTTTCTCTTGAAATGAATATATTTTGCTCTGTTTAGGTGTATTGACCTTTTTATATTAGTTAACGTTGGAAGTGTATTGACAACTTTCATAATTTTAGGCAATGTGTTTTCCACACGTTTAAACATACAAAACACTTACACAAAAAATGCTATTTTGAAATGGAGATTGAACCAACCCCGTTTAACCATGATCACTCAACCAGACTTGGATTTTGAAATAGCGCCAAGTGAAGAAGTTCAGTTAGCCTTTGAATTTCGGAGTGAGTTTTCATTGGTTGGCGATGATTTGATGAAAGTTATACAGTTTGATGCAATATCTAATGATGATATTTCTCTGTTGATAAATGACGTTGAAACATATGAAGCTGATGCTGAACTGGGTGAAAAAGCAAGAGTGTCTCGGCTCAGAATTTCCCCCGGTAAGATAGTAGTTTAGGATTGCAAGATATCATTTTGGCTTATTTAGGTGTAAATGGATTCCTAATGCTTTACTACTGAATTAGAATAAAACTTATGAAATGCGACTGGTATTGAGAATAGTGTCTTTATTCCTTTCGTGAATTTTTTGAAATTCAAAAATTGTATCTGTTTGAAAGTAACAAGTATAAACCCAGTTTTACGGTTATAAATATTGCGCTTATTTCTTTTAGGAAAACAACCTGAAGTGACGATAAGAAATTTAGAAAATGTTAACAAAACTATAAGGTCTATTACAATACGATGGGATAACAGTGAATACAAGCAATTTGTAGTGAAGGTTAAAGACATGAGAAGCAATAGTATTATTGAGAAACAATATGAATACACAAAAATCACCCCCTTTATCTATTACACTGTTGGTGACCTGAAACCAGACACAATGTACAATATTGCTGTTGCACCAAACGTTGTTAATAGCAAATTCATTAGCATTGATTCCCAGACCAAAAAGGGTAGGTAATCCTTTGATATTGTCGAGAAAGTTTTTATCTTTCATTATTCCTTACCATTTTTTCTCTTGAAATGAATATATTTTGCTCTGTTTAGGTGTATTGACCTTTTTATATTAGTTAACGTTGGAAGTGTATTGACAACTTTCATAATTTTAGGCAATGTGTTTTCCACACGTTTAAACATACAAAACACTTACACAAAAAATGCTATTTTGAAATGGAGATTGAACCAACCCCGTTTAACCATGATCACTCAACCAGACTTGGATTTTGAAATAGCGCCAAGTGAAGAAGTTCAGTTAGCCTTTGAATTTCGGAGTGAGTTTTCATTGGTTGGCGATGATTTGATGAAAGTTATACAGTTTGATGCAATATCTAATGATGATATTTCTCTGTTGATAAATGACGTTGAAACATATGAAGCTGATGCTGAACTGGGTGAAAAAGCAAGAGTGTCTCGGCTCAGAATTTCCCCCGGTAAGATAGTAGTTTAGGATTGCAAGATATCATTTTGGCTTATTTAGGTGTAAATGGATTCCTAATGCTTTACTACTGAATTAGAGTAAAACTTATGAAATGCGACTGGTATTGAGAATAGTGTCTTTATTCCTTTCGTGAATTTTTTGAAATTCAAAAATTGTATCTGTTTGAAAGTAACAAGTATAAACCCAGTTTTACGGTTATAAATATTGTGCCTATTTTTTTTAGGAAAACAACCTGAAGTGACGATAAGAAATTTAGAAAATGTTAACAAAACTATAAGGTCTATTACAATACGATGGGATAACAGTGAATACAAGCAATTTGTAGTGAAGGTTAAAGACATGAGAAGCAATAGTATTATTGAGAAACAATATGAATACACAAAAATTACCCCCTTTGTCTATTACACTGTTGGTGACCTGAAACCAGACACAATGTACAATATTGCTGTTGCGCCAAACGTTGTTAATAGCAAATTCATTAGCATTGATTCTCGGACCAAAAAGGGTAGGTAATCCTTTGATATTGTCGAGAAAGTTTTTATCTTTCATTATTCTTTACCATTTATTTTTTTTGAAATGAATATATTTTGCTCTTTTTAGGTGTATTGACCTTTTTATATTAGTTAACATTGGAAGTGTATTGACAACTTTCATAATTTTAGGCAATGTGTTTTCCACACGTTTAAGCATACAAAACACTTACACAAAAAATGCTATTTTGAAATGGAGATTGATCCAACCCCGTTTAACCATGATCACTCAACCAGACTTGGATTTTGAAATAGCGCCAAGTGAAGAAGTTCAGTTAACTTTTGAATTTCGGAGTGTATTTTCATTGGTTGGCGATGATTTGATGAAAGTTATACAGTTTGATGCAATATCTAATGATGATATTTCTCTGTTGATAAATGACGTTGAAACATATGAAGCTGATGCTGAACTGGGTGAAAAAGCAAGAGTGTCTCGGCTCAGAATTTTCCCCGGTAAGATAGTAGTTTAGGATTGCAAGATATCATTTTGGCTTATTTAGGTGTAAATGGATTCCTAATGCTTTACTACTGAATTAGAATAAAACTTATGAAATGCGACTGGTATTTAGAATGGTGTCTTTATTCCTTTCGTGAATTTTTTTTAAATTCAAAAATTGTATCGGTTTGAAAATAACTTTTCTAAAAGCTGTATCTTATAATAAAGAATAGAAACAATGGGTGTATCTTGTTTACCATATCTTTCTATTACGATTGAACAGTAATTCTAATCACTTGGTAATTTGTCAATTTTACTACGTTGAATAACAACCTTATCAATGGATATAAAATAATAATAAAGAATGGATATATCATTATTAAATGGACTAGTTGTATAAACCCCATGCAAACTTCACTTGTCACTTCTTTGATGGAGACTAACTGTGTCAGCTCACATTTGTGTGTTTGTAATAGTCACATTTGGTAATGAATTCAATAAGGAAGCTATTGTTTACACTCTTGCAAAACCTTATTTTCCTCATGTATTTTCTCATTAAATGGTACTTCAGCTACATCATAAATCAATGTTGGAAAAGGTTTGGCAACTTCAAACCTTATTTTTAATATAAATGAAGCTACTCATAGTTTGCTCTGTATGGCAAATTAAATGGAGGTCATCGCTTTTTAAATACAGTCAAACTTATAAATGGAAAACATAAAGAACTCTGACAGGAACTTCTTTGTATAAAAATGTAAAGTCTTCACGGTTTTAAACTATCAAAACCGTCTTTAATATAACATGATTTAATGTTTTTGCACAACTCGACCTGTTTAAATTTTATTAAAATTTTGTTCAAATGTTGTAAACTTGAAAGTAACAAGTATAAACCCAGTTTTACGGTTATAAATATTGTGCCTATTTTTTTTTAGGAAAACAACCTGAAGTGACGATAAGAAATTTAGAAAATGTTAACAAAACTATAAGGTCTATTACAATACGATGGGATATCAGTGAATACAAGCAATTTGTAGTGAAGGTTAAAGACATGAGAAGCAATAGTATTATTGAGAAACAATATGAATACACAAAAATTACCCCCTTCGTCTATTACACTGTTGGTGACCTGAAACCAGACACAATGTACAATATTGCTGTTGCGCCAAACGTTGTTAATAGCAAATTCATTAGCATTGATTCTCGGACCGAAAAGGGTAGGTAATCCTTTGATATTGTCGAGAAAGTTTTTATCTTTCATTATTCCTTACCATTTTTTCTCTTGAAATGAATATATTTTGCTCTGTTTAGGTGTATTGACCTTTTTATATTAGTTAACGTTGGAAGTGTATTGACAACTTTCATAATTTTAGGCAATGTGTTTTCCACACGTTTAAACATACAAAACACTTACACAAAAAATGCTATTTTGAAATGGAGATTGAACCAACCCCGTTTAACCATGATCACTCAACCAGACTTGGATTTTGAAATAGCGCCAAGTGAAGAAGTTCAGTTAGCCTTTGAATTTCGGAGTGAGTTTTCATTGGTTGGCGATGATTTGATGAAAGTTATACAGTTTTATGCAATATCTAATGATGATATTTCTCTGTTGATAAATGACGTTGAAACATATGAAGCTGATGCTGAACTGGGTGAAAAAGCAAGAGTGTCTCGGCTCAGAATTTCCCCCGGTAAGATAGTAGTTTAGGATTGCAAGATATCATTTTGGCTTATTTAGGTGTAAATGGAGTCCTAATGCTTTACTACTGAATTAGAATAAAACTTATGAAATGCGACTGGTATTTAGAATGGTGTCTTTATTCCTTTCGTGAATTTTTTTTAAATTCAAAAATTGTATCTGTTTGAAAGTAACAAGTATAAACCCAGTTTTACAGTTATAAATATTGTGTTTATTTCTTTTAGGAAAACAACCTGAAGTGACGATAAGAAATTTAGAAAATGTTAACAAAACTATAAGGTCTATTACAATACGATGGGATAACAGTGAATACAAGCAATTTGTAGTGAAGGTTAAAGACATGAGAAGCAATAGTATTATTGAGAAACAATATGAATACACAAAAATTACCCCCTTTGTCTATTACACTGTTGGTAACCTGAAACCAGACACAATGTACAATATTGCTGTTGCGCCAAACATTGTTAATAGCAAATTCATTAGCATTGATTCTCGGACCAAAAAGGGTAGGTAATCCTTTGATATTGTCGAGAAAGTTTTTATCTTTCATTATTCCTTACCATTTTTTCTTTTGAAATGAATATATTTTGCTCTTTTTAGGTGTATTGACCTTTTTATATTAGTTAACGTTGGAAGTGTATTGACAACTTTCATAATTTTAGGCAATGTGTTTTCCACACGTTTAAACATACAAAACACTTACGCAAAAAATGCTATTTTGAAATGGAGATTGAACCAACCCCATTTAACCATGATCACTCAACCAGACTTGGATTTTGAAATAGCGCCAAGTGAAGAAGTTCAGTTAACATTTGAATTTTGGAGTGAGTTTTCATTGGTTGGCGATGATTTGATGAAAGTTATTCAGTTTGATGCAATATCTAATGATGATATTTCTCTGTTGATAAATGACGTTGAAACATATGAAGCTGATGCTGAACTGGGTGAAAAAGCAAGAGTGTCTCGGCTCAGAATTTCCCCCGGTAAGATAGTAGTTTAGGATTGCAAGATATCATTTTGGCTTATTTAGGTGTAAATGGAGTCCTAATGCTTTACTACTGAATTAGAATAAAACTTATGAAATGCGACTGGTATTGAGAATGGTGTCTTTATTCCTTTCGTGAATTTTTTTGAAATTCAAAAATTGTATCTGTTTGAAAGTAACAAGTATAAACCCAGTTTTACAGTTATAAATATTGCGCTTATTTCTTTTAGGAAAACAACCTGAAGTAACGATAAGAAATTTAGAAAATGTTAACAAAACTATAAGGTCTATTACAATACGATGGGATAACAGTGAATACAAGCAATTTATAGTGAAGGTTAAAGACATGAGAAGCAATAGTATTATTGAGAAACAATATGAATACACAAAAATTACCCCCTTTGTCCATTACACTGTTGGTGACCTGAAACCAGACACAATGTACAATATTGCTGTTGCGCCAAACGTTGTTAATAGCAAATTCATTAGTATTGATTCTCGGACCAAAAAGGGTAGGTAATCGTTTGATATTGTTGAGAAAGTTTTTATCTTTCATTATTCCTTACCATTTTTTCTTTTGAAATAAATTATATATTGAATATATTTTGCTCTGCTTAGGTGTATTGACCTTTTTATATTGGTTAACATTGGAAGTGTATTGACAACTTTCATAATTTTAGGCAATGTGTTTTCCACACATTTAAACATACAAAACACTTTTACTTAAAGTATATTTTATTTCGTCATGGACACCAATAGAATTTTTGCTTGTTTCTAATTTCTAATTCTCAAAAAAAGAATGAGTCAGTGTGAAAGTGTCATGGTCAACAAATGTTACAAAGTGACTTCTTGTTCATCCATGCTAGTGTTGGTTGATCAATTGCAAAGCAATGCGATAAAATTACTTCTTCTACATTCTCAATTGTATCTGTTGCTAATAGATATTCCACTAAATGTATTTGGTAAAATCGCTGCAGGTGCTTACATTTTTATTTCCAATTAAATCATTGAAGTCTGTAATTGGCAGCCACTATACACTACTGTGATATCTCGTAGTGTTTGGTTATAACTTGACGTTCTGTAATAGATATTTTCCGAAATCCCTGAAGTAGGGGTGAATTTTTAGAAGTATGTTGTTTTATTTAAACTGTAGCATCTATTGCTCCTGCCATTCTAGCTTTCTCTCCTTCCTTTACAACTTGTTTGTGTCCTTCTTCTTTCTTAGTCATCATGTATGGCTGATAATTTAAAATTAGTGTATCCTGTAGCAAATGACAAATTTATTCGAGGCATTAACATTATTTTTTCTTCCATGGATAAAGAAATTTCACAAATCATTGTGTTTTTTCAGTGAATTTTAATTGTAGAAACCGTTCTTTCCATTTGTTGATAGGTGTATTTATTCACTTATGATATTAAGGTATTAAAACTTACATTTGGAACTACTTTATTGCCGGTATCTTGTTTCAATAAAAAACTAAGTCTAAAACATGTTTTCAGTTGACTTTCTCTGGCATTCAACAGTTGTTTCGGCCTCTGATACCAACATTGTTGAAAATCTTTCAGGGTTCATTGATCAGTTGCAACTTTTCTCTAAGTTTCATTTGTCCATTCAGCAACAAGTTGACTTGAGCATTCTCTAGTCTTCTCATTTGCTTGTCCTTAAACAATTCATCTCTATGTGTGTGTCTAACATTTTTTGGCAAACATTTCGAACTGGATGGTGAACTAATTCTTCTCATGCACGTTTTTTGAATAGACTATTTTGAAGTCTTCAAGTTAGAATTAATGTCAAGGTCCATAGAAAATTGCTGCTGCTTTCCTTTGGATTTTTTTTTCAGTTACAGTTAATCGTTGTTTCCGTTGATTTATTTTTATCATTATTTTTATTATTAATGAAGATTTAAATACAGGATGTATCGTCAGTTATATATACATAATATACATACTGTTGTCAATTATGCCCTGTGTTGCAAATAATATTAGATTAAAACCGGCTAAATATAAACCACATATATTTTAAACTCCATGGCAGCTGTGCATCAAGGGCATGGGTGCTTATGTCCATGAGGTCAAAGATGTTACATGACCCTCATACCAATGAATGGATATGCATTTTTAAGAATATTTTATTGTGCCATACCATCTCATGATTTTATGACAATCAAAGGAATTTACTGGAATTTATAAATTCAACAGAAAATCATGTTATTGTTCGCTGACAGAATATTAATTATGTCATAATAGTTAAATACAACAGGGAAGTCAGCGAAAGATACAATAGTCATGTGTGCAATGGTCAAGATTAAATATAATGTGGTAGACAAATTTCTGGACATGATCATAGTCCAACCAAATATTAATGACAGTGGTTTTTAAGTTCAAAGTAAAGACTTTGCAAGGGTGCTAAGTCATTTGTATTATTTTACAGGATATGTGAGTGTATTTCAAAACTGTATTTCTTTATTAGTTTTACACCAACTTGTTTTCTTGACTGTAAACAACCGACTATCACAAAGTCTCGCCATTCACTGGTTGAATAATACGGAAACAATGACAATGAGTGTTTCTGCAATGTCTGAAGTTTCTTACCGTCCGCTTTCTATTTATTACAATAAACAAAATAAACTTCGATTTACATCTACTGATGATGCAGAGCAGTCAGTATTGTTAAATGGTAGAACGACAGTGGATGTTGAGATACATCAGGATCAACCCTTCAAATACATATTTCTTTATACTGTTCCAGGTATCAAGCTTTTAGAAATTTTCAGGATGAACATTATAAATTATTTTTTTATTCACATTCATTTTATGTTACATCTGTATTAGTCATTATATTTATCTTTAGTTGGCAAATTCTCATTATGCAATTTTTAACAGAATGATTTATTCATAAAAACTGTGAGCCCCTTAATTTCTGTTTCCAGATGTTGCTGCTTCTGGGCTTCAAGTATACACCGTTTTGTACCAAATAATAAATATTGGTGCAAATGATTTGATAATTTATGAAGGTGATATTAAATATGGTCTGCCAACGGGACGCTCAGAGATTGGTCGCATTGAATTCGAATCTAGAGATCAGCCAACACCAGTTAGGTTAACAGCTTCAATTGTTGGGAGAAGTGAAGAGGAAAGGATTTATTTAAAAGATTTCCTACCTTCAACTATAAATGAGATGTTCACTATTTATGTTGGGAGTCAATGTACGTTCCTTTTTTGTGTCTGTCTAGAGAATCTTTTAACATATCATTAATAGTTTATACAAATCATAAACATCATGGCTGTTAATTGTTGTAAAGTTTTTATTTGAACTGTAACCCTCTTCACATGAGTGTGCTTTATAGAAAACAATAAGGCAATGCATTAAAAAATACGTTAAATACAAAAAATACATTAAAAAATGTAGTAATTCATCATGTTTACCTTACTTAAATGTATATATACTTCACAAAGCATGTCTTTTATATTCTTTTTTTTTATTTTAACCTTGACATTAATAGATAAAAGAATTAAACCATTGTCCTACATGATTGATGTCAACAACACGTTAGCTGAAACTATCATTGTTGAGTGGTCTCTAAGCAACATAACCCATGAGCAGGTTTACGAATTTGGACATGTTGAGAATTACGTTCAATTCTCATATATTGACAGCCTTCCTTCCAGTAAGGTGAGAGCATTTTATGAAAAGAATGACAAGATTCAAGAATTGGCTGTGAATGATAATGCTTTCCTTAATATAATTTCACATGGAGATGTCAATGATGTTGTCCCTATTGTTATCAGTCGACCATGTAAGTTTCAAATTTATGATTTTTAATTTCCATTGATGTACAGCTGATTTTTCATAACTTTTCATTTTTTTGTACGAAAACATCCAAAACAGTCATACTCAAATTTGCAATTGTTTTTGTAGGCTACTCATATAACGTTCAAGTAACTGTGCAAAACAATTACGACGATTTAATCAACTTGAAGTGGAGAATACCTAATAAATTAACAGTTGCCTCAACTATTTTGAAGTTTCATGTGTTGGCTAATGCAGTAGACAACTTGCAGTTATTTTTCAAAAGCTCGGAGTTGTTAGATAGACATGATTTACTTGATGCCATTGAGTTCTTTGCTGTGTCGGATACCTCATCTTTGTTTGTCAATGGCATGGAGAGCTATATGACAGATGTGCATGAAGGAACGGGTGGAACAACTGAGAAACTGGTGATTACTAAAGGTAACCATGATTTCTATTTCTTTTCTTTTTATCTACTGGCATCAAGATGAAAGATTTTTATGAACTTTATTTTCCAGTGACATTCACATGAAGCACATTTTGTTTTGTTTTTATATATTATTAAATATCTTGTCATTGTTGCACAGGAAAAATGCTAAATGCAGTAGTTAATATACGATTGGTGAACAAAACACGTACATCAATCACTGTGCAATGGGATAATGTAGATTATGACACTTTTGTTGTTAAAGTTACTCAATTGAGTGACTTCAATGTGGAAATTTACAGGCTACAACATTCTTACAATCCGGCTGTTTTGTTTATTTATTACGAAGTAACAAACCTAAAAACAAATGAAACTTATGAAATATTGGTTGCCCCAGAAGCTGAACAGCAGGTTTTTGGGAGATTGATAGTAAGGACTATGCCTGGTAAGCAAATGTTAATCAGTCTGAAATAGTGCTTATTCCTTTGTTTACCTAAGAATGGATGCTGGAGAAATCATTTAAATTTGCTCCTTTTATTGTTTACATTCCTTTTGAAGTTGTCTAGCATCTTTCCACGCAACAGGTCTTTATTCCTTCAGGTCAATTTTTTAAAACACGCCTCATGGTAAGGAACCAATTTACACAGGCAGTGGATTTAGAATGGAGGTTAACAAACAAGAAACTCATTGACATGCCGTCGGTTGGACCATATCGGGTTCCAGCACAGCAAGGGAAAAATTTCACATTTCAGTTCGCTAGCACAATGCCACTCCCAGATATGCTACCACAGGCTGTACAGTTTTATGCTGTTCTTGAGGGAAACTCCTTGTTCATCAATGGATTAGAAAGTTTCTTGGTGGACGTGTTTGACAATGATTATCCACCACCTGCTAAACTCACAGTGAGCGGAGGTAAACTACTGGGATTTTCTATAACCAAATCTCAATAAAAAGCTACATACCTTATTATACAAAATTAAAGAATGATAAAATTAAAGCCAAAAAACTAACGCAAGAAAAAATTAACGCGGCCCAAAACTCATTATGCTTTAAAACTGACAAAATTAACGCGGTTTCCTGAATTTTTACCTATCGCAGAAGAAAATTAACGTGGTTAGGGAATTTTTGGTGATTTTATATTTTTTCTTTAAAAACTCTTTTGTGTAAAAATTACAAATTTTCTATCGAACAAAATGGGTTCAACGGACTCCCGATGTTATTTCTGGCATCTGCCACTGCTTTTGAGATGCCAACAGCTTTCCACCCATTCATAATCGTTTCCATCCCTTTTGTTGACTTAAAGTGTTCATAGATCGATCCTATAAGTTTACCATGCATTGGTTTTAGAGTCGAAAGTTTTAAGTCAATATCGATAGTAGTTACATCTCTTTCAGGGTTGTTTTGCAGTTCTGTCATGATGCACTCTAAGTAGTAATTGCTAAAAGCAATCTTTTCTTTCCGCTTGAAGGTTGTATTGGTTGTCAAATCGAGGGGTTGCAGTAGGTGAGTCATATATTTCGGAACCATCACTATCACGATATTCAGATCTTCAATGCATTTTTTTACCACATCGGATGATTGGGCTTTAAATGCATCCCAAATTAGCAATACCTTAGCATCATATGGTAAATTCAACTTTCTTCTTGTTTTTTCAGCATAAGGGTCGATAACTTTTTTCAATAAACGAACTGTTTCAGTTTCATTGCTCCAGTGGGCTTCATTAAAAGATCCAAAAACCCTTCAGGGAATCGCACAGATGGTAACGATCTAGAAGTTTTGCCTTTGTAAATGATTTGGAATGGAAGAATATCCCCTTTCAATGTCTCTGAAAGAGTAACAATGACGCACCTTTTATCGGCCGCACCTTTTTTTGCAACATGTTTCTCTCCCTTTTTTGCCATTGTTATGTTATCTGTTGACACATACTTTGAAAGAGTTTAATCCACGTTGATAATAAGCTCGTTTGGAATGTCATATTTCCTTACAGCCTCCATGATGTCATTCAAAAACAAGCATCTTACTTCTTCCCAAGCTGCATGGTTTATCTTTGGTCGCGATGTTGTAACCATCCTTCGTGTGAAATTCATTCGTCTATACAAATACCGTACCCAGCCGCTTGATACATTAAAGTCCAAATACTGTCCATATTTGGGGAGATTTGATCGCATTAATCCCATAAGTACACCATAAATAACAGTTCGATTAATGTTTCCACCCCCATCACGCAGGTGCACCAAGAACTTTCGTAGCTTCAAGTCAAGTTCGTCAGGGAGGGCTAGTGGTCTGCCACGTTTTTCACTGATAACGATTGGTTTTTCTGGTGCTTTATTCGTAATTTGGGAACGATACTTTGTGAGCCATCCTCTGATTGTGCTCTCCGTGAGGTTCGGAAAATCATCAATAAAATTCTTTACCGCACGCGCTGGTCCATTTCGATGGGCAAATGCAGCTATTCTCAATTTCTCCCCTTCCTTGTACACCATTCGTTTCTGTTTAGGTCTTACTTCTGCTTCAGAAATCCCCTCAAACGTTTTTCAGTTCGTTTTCAGTTAATCCAGTCATTTCTTCAGTAAAGTGTTCCGATACATCTTTATATGCGGTTATAGCAGCACTGGTGTCGTTAGTTGAAGGCTTAAAATATGACAGAAGATTTGTGTGGCGGCTTATTGTTAACAACGAGAGTGAAAGACAAACACGCTTAAATTTGTGCTTGTTAAACGTGTAAAGTCATTGCATTGCGCAATTACGAAAATATTCGAAAAATGATTCGAAACTGGTTGTGTTGTGTTGTGAAGCTGTCAAAAGACTTTCTTTTCGGTAAACTTGTTTAAAAGTAAAAATGGCTTCAACGAATGAATTGGAAGTTTTATATTGATTCCAATTTACAACCTGTCTAAGAGGCTTTCACGTGTATAAAGAAACTGTAAAATGGAAGCCATTCAAAGGTCAAAAGATTTCTTTCAAACAAGAGATGGCTAACAAACACGACCGATTTGCTGTTGCTGGAAAGGTCATGCTTCCTAATAAAATTGCTCCCATTACTGTAGGCCATATTCCTAGGGAAATAAGCAGGTATACATGGTATGCAATTTTGGGAGGTGCACGAATATCAGGCGAGGTGATAGATGAGAAGCATAAGCCTTCTCCCCTTGTACAAGGTGGGCTAGAGATCATGATACATGTTAAAATTGAATGGAATAGCAATAAGAAATTGTCAATATTCAAATCAAAGATTGAATCCGTACAGTATCCTATACACGACGATTACATGGACAATTCTAAGAAAATCAAGGATGAATTACTCAAAGAGTTCAAAAACTTCGATAGCAGCGATGATGAAGATGTATCTGTTGAAGAGGTTCAGGAAAGTGGGAATGATTGCATTGTTTTAACTGATTGACTTTAAATTTTCTACTTTCTTTTAATGACTCTTTTGCAGGTAAATACATTTTATCCCTTAAACCGTTTTTTTTACATTTTAATCCCTTAAACAGCTTTTTTGGCGTTCAGGTATCACATTACTAAAAATTTTGGATTTCCGCAGAAAATTAACGTTGTTAAAATTAGTGAACACAAAAATTAAGGGATGACTAAATTAACAAATATCAAAATTAATGCGGGTATAAAATTAACGCGGATAAAAAAACCGCGTTAATTTCATCATTCGTTAATTTTGTATAATAAGGTATATCTTTCATGCATAAGAATACTGCTTATGATTTCTATTCAATTGTTCTGTTCAGAAACCATGTAGCTTATCGTTCTTGAATATGAAAAGATTCAATCTTTTCGATGCATTTCTTTTTTTATCATTATCATGGTGTTAAGCAGTGATACTTTGTTACCCTAGTGTTACCGGACATGGTTGGAGTATTAGAAGTTGTGTACATCACTGAAATATCCATCACTGTCCGGTGGCTCAGTGGCGATTATGACAACTACGAAATCTTATGGGAATTGGATAAAAATGGTGTTAGGAAAACAGACGTTATTACGCACTATAATGACCCAGAAAACCCGTTTGCGTATTACACCATTGAAAATTTGGCTCCATTTAAAATTTATCGCATTGCAGTACGACCCTATACCACTAATGGAGAGTTTTTCAACATCGAAGCCAATACAAACCCAGGTTGGTTGAGTTGTGATTGGTCAATATAAGTGGGAAAGATATAGTGTACCTCGTACACTCAATTTTCATGAATTAAAATTACGTTGTTTATTTATTTTATGAATACGAAAGCCTGTTTACTTTATGATTTCTAAATAAACAGAGTTTTCCCCGTCCGTTATCAAGATTGAGTTTCAAAACAACTTGGTCAAAGACCTGCATATGTACCGAACAACCACTGGTTACCAGGGTTATCCACCCATAAAGTTGCCTGGCATCAAGTCACGCGTTGTCGTGTTTGTGTTCCCCGTCACCGTTGTGCCAGCCTCCACTCGAATCCAGATCGTGGACAGCTCATCAGGCATGCTGATTACAAACAGAGACCAAGATTACTTTGATTTCATTCCACAGAGCTACATACAGAATTATCGTTTCATTATATTGGACGAAGGTAGGAGTTTTAAAATTTTTGAATAGTTATTAAATTTTATTTTTGTAACTTCAAAGCACTATGTTTCTTTAGACAAGCTGATTATTTTGAAACCTTCCTACATTTCGTTGAAAGTTTACAATCTGGGTATGACCGATGCCACTGTTATACTGAAAGATGTTTATGGCAAAACGCTGCTTACTAAACCAGTGCGGAACGGGGAGAGAGAAAGTCATATTATGTACGAATTTCAATCAGAAAAGTTCCCCTTTTACTACAACTTGGAGGCTATTTCGCCCATTAAACAGCTACTTGTGAACAAAGAGAAGGTGTTGCCTGTTTTCCCGACCTTCCAAAGAGCTGATATAACAGTGTTCATTGGAACAGAAGGTTGACTTTCTTTTAAATAATTACTTTTTCATTACATTTTAAATTTAATGATTATTGTAGGAAAATTAATGTAATCCAGCCACTGAAATTTCGTTTAAACCAATAAAATTTTGGTTTTTCTTTCTAAACAGTTATCTAACAAACCTTAATTCGTTTTCAGCGGATCAAAAAGACCTTCCGTCAACTTATATGATAGACATCTCATTGGACAACTTTTGGAACAATCCCATATCAATGTTGTGGCTTTCCTCAAGCAGTATTGAGCATATTGTTGTGGAGCACAACTCTTTTCAGAGAAAACTGTTTCTAGAGACAAAGGACCATATGCCCTCTCCGTACCTCTTCAAACTGGCCGATAACAGAACGGGCAGCGAAATCCTTATGAAAGATGGCGAAGTGTTTCAGCTACTTGTCGAATTTACCATGCAGCCTCAGCCAATTTCATTGGTTGTTGGTACAGACGGTATGTATTATAAACATCGATTTGCCTGTTTGTCAGTAATTTTGGTTTATCGCTTTGCATTGTAGGTCGTGCATTCATTAAACGCACATATTTTGTGATACTGAAGATTGTCAACATGCTTGACTCGCCAATCACTGTCAACTCTGATGACGGCAACATCATATTTAAAGTCGGGCCTCAACGCGAGGAATTCAAACGTTTGGTTAGAACATCGGTGACAGAACCTGGTACTTTAAACTTCCGTGGTTATAAGGAGTTGGACGAGTTAGCAATTAATAGAGAAGATGTGATAAATGTTACTCCTTCTCTTCGTCAAGATGAATTCGAAATGGTGGTCAACTTCAAAAAAGGTTTGAAATAAATAGCGCTATTTGCTAAAAATTACTGTTACTAACAGTTTTTATCAACGCAATGTTTTTCGAATATATTACTTTTAAGTTCTTACATAACAGTTTTTAGAACTCCTATCTGTTTATTGTTTTGTGTTGGGAGAACTCTTATATGTTTATTGTTTTGTGTTGGGAGAACTCCTATCTGTTTATTGTTTTGTGTTGGGAGAACTCCTATCTGTTTATTGTTTTGTTAGAGGTATTCTTGCCTATTGTGTTTCCTGTGGTGA
The DNA here is from genome assembly GCA_963930725.1 of Candelabrum cocksii. Taxonomy (NCBI): domain Eukaryota; kingdom Metazoa; phylum Cnidaria; class Hydrozoa; order Anthoathecata; family Candelabridae; genus Candelabrum; species Candelabrum cocksii. Next base: position 7,741,418 of record OZ005665.1, read on the forward strand.
ACTTAATCGACAAAGACATCACCATCATTTTCTCGAACGGGACAGATTTTCGTAACGTGCGAATGTCTCACATGGACATGAAAAACGTTACTTTGGACAAATTGTTTGCGAGTGGTCAGGTCTCATTGAGCGCGGTTAGCACAGGAGATGACGCTCGGCTCTTCATCAATGGTACTGCGATCGTACGAATGTTGCAGGTCACCAAACAGAACAATCAACTGTTCATTACTGAAAACGGTGGGTAGAATATTGCTTATCTTTAGTGATCGTCCTAATACATAACAGTGATTTTGTAGAGAGTGACTTCGAAAGCGACTATCTGCCTTTCTTTTTTTTCGTGGAGTTCTTGAATCTTCAACCAAGTGATGTGCTCATCAAGTGGGAAGAAAATGGAAAGTCACATAGCTACGTAGTGAAAGCCGGCAGTCTGGAATATTATCGCAAAATACTCATGCAAAAGAACAATCCATCGAGCCTTGTATTCTGGTACTTCGATGCTAACGACGAAAGCAATGGAAACAACAAAGATTATTCTTTTAAATTGGAAGGAGAAGATTCACTGAGTGTACAACCAAATACGTATTATCATCAAATAAATGTTGTGTTTGATTCAGGTATGTTGATCATGTTTATAGTGTGTTGATGGAATATAGTGTGTTTATAGTGTGTTGATGGAATAAACCATCTGTGCTTTCGGGATAAATACGACTATCTAAGCTGGCGTGCTGTCTTCTCCCTTCTAATAGTCTTCTTTCTTGTTATAATCGCTGATCATTCAAACATATTCGTTCAGCCAATGCCGGTATCTATTTCGGTCTACTGGTGGTGTTGTATCAGCGTCGGGTGTCGGGTTGTGGTCTTTTGAGATATAAGCGTACCGGTGTCGTGTTTGTCGTAGGGTCTCGAAATGACTCGTGAAGTGATGGTAGCGGTGGGGCTGCGGGTTTAATGGAATCTGTTCGTGGAGGGTTTGTTAGGTGAGTGGCAGGCAATCATGTTCTTGTATGGAAAATATGTAGGCGGGTATCTGCCTTGGTGAGATGATTGTTGGTGAGCGGATCATCGATTTCACCAACAATCATCGCTTCCGGGTAAAAATAATAGATGTTTGGCTGCTAGTGTCTGTTGTATAGTGTACTGGGAATCGATAGCAAAATATTCACTTGGTATTGTTTGTTTCTGAGTTGGTCACCGGATAGCATTTTCACACGGATGCTGATCTTAAGATATGTCGGTCTCTATCGGTCGTCTTTGTAAGATCATGTCTCAAGTATACTATTGACCCTAAGGATATTAGTTTGCTTCTAACTATGTCTTTCGATTTAGGGATCTTGAATTTCTCGCTTGAAATGCGATTCCCAATTCGTAGGTCATACTGTGATCTGATTCGTAGGTCATACTGTTGAGTAAAATGTAGGTATCAACCGTTATTTTGAACTAGTTCCTTTAAAATTTGGATAATTTCTTTGACAATAAGAATCAGCTGGGAATTGAATTTCACAATAAAAATTTATTGAGAAACTAGGAGAGGAATACAAACACTGTAACTATTATAAAATTACAACATTAACTGAATTGTTGAACAGTTTTTGAACAGTAGTGGAATTAGGAAATAAGGAGAAATTTGGTCTAGTGGTACTAAATAGTGCCAGGATAGGATTGAGTTTTTATGTCCTTTTTGATCAGAGTAAAAAAAGGTACGATACAACTAATCCAGATTTATGACTTCAATCTCAACCTCTTTTCTCCTTTCTTTTGAGCACCTTCATTGCCTCGTTTAAAGAGCTCTCGAATGTCTCTCAATTTTACTTCGCGTTCGACGAACCACTGTCAACCATTGTCCGTACTGAAGCCAATGCATGCTCAATGGCTTATTGGCCTTTATAATGAACTGACGAGTTCGGCAGGCAGAAAAGTCGTTATTAATGGCTGGAAGTCATGCGGTATCTATGATGCGATTGAAATGGGTTCAGAAAAGTTGCCACTGCTTGACCCATTTTCAGAAATTGATGGAATCACCATCATTCCATCCGTAGATTTCAACTCTGGAGAGGAGTATCCGCAGAAAGATCATCCTAATGTAAATAGCAGAGAGGATGATGACTCTGAGTCTGAGTACGAATTTGATATTGATGACATAAATGCATTTGACATCGTGTAAATTAACATAAATAAAAATGTTGAAATAAAAAAATGTGAAATTTTTACTTCCCGCGAAATTTAATCCGCGCGAAATAACACAAACTTTGGTCGTCCGCGAAATTAAATCCGCACGAAAACTACGAAAACCTACGCCTGCGTAAATTAATCCCTTTAAGGTAACCATGAATATCATACCAAAAGCATATCAAAGATGTGGTCTTTTCGATACAAGAGATTATAGCAATGTAGTTTTTTTTTTTTTTTTTATTTATTTTTTTTTTTTATTATTGGAGATTGCTCAAAACAAGGCCTAAAAGGCCACTTGCGAGTAAAGAGCTACAAAAAGTTATCATCAATAACAGTAATCACTGGGGAATATTTTGCAGCCTTCAATGACGTGGCCACAATCTTGTTATCCACATCCCATCTGCATGCATGCACATTTTGTCCGTCTTGCGAGGTGTTCTGATAGGAATCTTCCTTTTGTGTGCCCTACCCGATTGCACTTATGTTGATGTTCTACGATTTCCTTCTTAAATGCGTATTAGATTTGATATATCTTAATACAATTGTTCCTAACGTTGCTGACATACGCATCAACTCTTTTTTGGTTAAAAAATAATGAGAATTTGTTTTGCAAAATGTTTAATTTAAGAGGCTGCATATGCCCCTGATTCCTATTAATAAAAACGTAATAAAATACTGATATCACTTCATTCCAATCTTCACTCGTAGAAACCACCACACGCCAGTATTATTTGAACCTGGCAATCATCAACGTGCTTCCATACCAAGTCACTCTTCACATTGAGGATAACTCCATACAACCATGGACCATGGAACCACATTCGTTCCAAAACATTGCCGAAAAATATAGCGTTTCTGGTAAAGTGAGAGACTTGTTAGTCGATGCTGAAAGCAATGGCAAGGTTGAACCAATCAATGGAGAAATTAATGGTGTCTACCTTACTCCCTTAAGAACAAGGGATATGTATACTTTGTACGCTGGATTACGAGGTGTGTGCATGTTTCATTTAACTATATTTGTCTTTTCAAGTCGATGACGATATTGTAGAACAGTATTCTATTCTGGATGAATTTATTTTGTTTGCAGACAAAGAATCGACGCCATTTATGAAGATTTTCCATTCCAACATCACCTTTCACAACAAGCTTCCTTATCCTGTTCGTTTACCGTTGTACAAGTCTTTGGTTGAAAAAATCATCATGCCAGATGATGTTTATGTGTACACTAGTTCCTTTGCAGCAAAAGATATCGTTTTACCCTCCTTTCACCCGACCAATTTGTACTCCAAGAAGCCTGTTCTTTTTAACGATTCCTGGCAGTTACCTTTGGCGCTTGTGAATATCTTCAAAAATCAATATTCATTGGAGGGAAGCGTTGCGTTCAATGAAACAATGGAAAGTATGTAGCTGGTATCTATTTCGAAATGAACTGTATTGAACCCACTAAAACAGTCATCTATAAATCTTGTTCGTCTTTTTTATCAGTTTCACTAATTCATTCTATATTGGACATCATTGCCATAAAATTTAAACAACACACCTAACGTATGAAGGTTGTAGAGACAATTTTGTGTGCCTAACAAAGGTGTGATATAATATTTTTATTTTGCAGCTTCTCTCGTTTTACACATATGCGAGCTAACTGCATATATCTATAGTGCATCTCCGTTTGCAAAGCTGTACTATTCGAACCACGATTCCCGCCAGCACTTGGATATCACACCCACCACCATCTCTACCAAAACTCTCTACATACCCGTCTACAACTTAACTGAGTCCGTTGTAATCGAAGTAGCTAACGCTCGCGGAAAAATCCTGGAGTTGAATGGAAAGTCGAAACACACTATACACTTGTATCGTCCGAAAATATATATTTTTTTGACCTCTGAGCAGAATGGTAAAAATGCTTTTCTTTCTTACTTTCCGTATTTTCATAGACGACATAGACTTGATTTTCAAGTTCAAGTATAAGAAAGAAAAATTCTTTAATTTTTAAAGGTTTTTAAACTACGTATAGACGAGACAGTTCACGTGTTGGAGAGCATAGTTACAACGTCTTCCGAGATTTTATACGCATCTGGTAACCACAACGCTACGTTTCAGTTGCAAGCTATTGAAAAAGCGTTGATTTACATCCCGCTTAATTCTTTTCTTTCTGTACAAAGCATTGAATCAGAAGTGGTGTTATTGAACAACGAAACAATGTACACGCCTGTTAAAGATACAAGAATTATTCGAATATCGCAGAAAGGTAAGAAACATGTCAATTACCTGATCCATTGTTTTTGTATTATACCGTATTTGGAAATATCTAATATGAGTCGAAAGTGGAAATTCTGAATTCATATAAATTTTAGCCACTCCCAAACATCACGCGTTTGCGGTAGATTTTATTAACACCGAAACAGCACCCATTTTCATAAAGCGGCAAGCGGACAACATGGCCACTCTAAACGATGTTGCATTGATGGGAGATGAAATTGTGCGCGTGTACTTTACATTTTCATCAGGCATTCACGTCATTATTCTTAGTGCATATGAAGAGAACTCGGATCGACCGCTGACCATTAACAACCGGTTTACTTTAGCGGTTTATCGTAACAATGGCGGGAATTTGATGACAGCAAAAATAAGTAGATTTGGTATACTTTCATAGTTTATTCCCATTTATTACTTGTTTCATCCACTTAAATTTCAACCGTTTTGGTTACAAATTGCACGCGTAATACAGTTAATAAGACATACATTATAACTAGTAGACTTAATACAATGCACATATAAACTTCATGCTGATATAGAAATAGCTAAGTAGGTAGCTAGTGCAAATTGTGCTAATCAATCTTAATCAATTCTTACTGGAAATCCTAAGTGTAGCTGGTCTGTTAATGTTTATTCTTGCATGCATCTTGTTTGCCTATTTCGGACTTAGTGAACCAAAAGCGTGGTGAATTGTTATTTTAGCGTTTTTCTCTGATTGTTGAATGCATTAAGTGTGTGAAAAATGTTAGAAATGATAGGGTTAAGAATCTAACATGAAAATATTTTAAAATCTCGAGTAACTCTATGAGCCTTGAGTAGTTTTGTGAGCCTTGTTAACCTCGAGTAGTTTTGTGAGCCTTGTTAACCTGGAGTAGTTTTGTGAGCTTTGTTAACCTCGAGTAGCTCTATGAGCTTTGTTAACTTCGAGTAGCTTTGTGAGCCTTGTTAACCTCGAGTAGTTTTGTGAGCCTTGTTAATCTTGAGTAGTTTTGTGAGCCTTGTTAACCTCGAGTAGTTTTGTGAGCCTTGTTAACCTCGAGTAGTTTTGTGAGCCTTGTTAACCTCGAGTAGTTTTGTTAGCCTTGTTAACCTCGAGTAGTTTTGTGAGCCTTGTTAACCTCGAGTAGTTTTGTGAGTCTTGTTAACCTCGAGTAGTTTTGTGAGCCTTGTTAACCTCGAGTAGTTTTGTGAGTCTTGTTAACCTCGAGTAGTTTTGTGAGCCTTGTTAATGTCGAGTTGTTTTGTGAGCCTTGTTAACCTCGAGTAGCTCTGCGAGCCTTGTTATGTGGTGAATTGAAAGTACTAAAAACACCGTTTGAGAATGTCGTTTTTCAGTGTAGTCTACTTTTCACCATGTACTTTTGTTATCAGACTATTAAGAATTTTGTCTTGAGTTACTTACAATTTTAAATGCAGTGACATTAATCCAACTATATTTCCCTTTACAATTTACAGTTGGTGGAAAGTCACCTTCGTACAACTTTCAAGTAGATCTTTACAACAGCAATGCAGATACTGCGTTAGTTAATTGGAAGAATGATGGCAAGAGACAGCTAGAAACAGTGGTCACTCGCGAGAGGGTATTGTTAAGAGGCATCCAGAACAGCCAGTTCCTTCCCACGCCAATCTACTTTGAGGCCACATCAGTGACGGGCCGACCACTGTATTGGAGCGGTCAGAGTAAATTCATGATTATTCCCGAGGAGGCACCTCGAACTTTCTTTATGTTTTTGCATGGAGGTTGGGATTTCTCTCTTTTGAGGGATTTTAATAATTATTATTTTTTCTATTCCTTTCTTATTTAGAAGTTCCACCAGGGAATTGGCAACCCTATTTCATTTCTTTATCCATCCAAAACAATCTCAAATTGAAAGTGGTGATTCTATGGCAGTGGCAGTTAAATGGCTATATCTTGGAAGTGGAACCGAACGCTCGAAAAATGGTTGAAGTTCGCATGATCGAAGGCAATCAGACAATCGTCTTTCAAGGTCACACTGCCGATAATAATGAGCCAATCAAGTTGAACTCATTTGAGGTGCTGAAAGTGACATCAACTCGTTCGAAAACCATCTTGCCAGTGTCTGTCGATATGGTAACAGATGAAATTAAGACACTCAACTTCGGATTGAATTTGGTAAATAACTATCCGCTTCCTACGAACGTTCAATGGGAATTCAACAAACTGAGACGCGTGTTAACTCTGCAACCGCGTGAAAATGTTACTGTTCATGACGTTTTTCGTGTACGTGCTGGAGGTGAAACCAAGGTTATTTTCACCGCATGGGATGTCTATTCTAAGGGTGTGGTGTTTGTTAACAATCGAAAGCTTTTCAAGTCCGATCTTATTGTTGATGGAGACAGTATGGATGCATATTTAACATCAGGTTAGTTTCATTTGTTTCTTATTTAAATATTTCTCTCACTATCATTTTTATTGTAGCTGAAAATCTGTTTTACCACCAAGTCGAAGTGTTGAATCCGACCATTCGCAACGTGCGCTTCACATGGTCGGAAGTTGGCGTAGAAAATCCTGCGAGCGATTCGTTCACTGTGCAGGCGTTAAGTGAACGCCGCGTTTTTCTTCTGAAAAGCGAAAAAGAAAAGAAGATACTTCAGATGATTGCTGTAGATGAGCTGACGCTGAAGAAAGTACATTTAAACGGACAAAATGGTATCATATATAAGGGACCTAGTGAATTAGTAGTGGTCGGATCTCAAGTTGCTGATAAGGTTTTTTATGTAGAGTTCGTCGTCACAAATCTACTAGCGGAACGTGCAGTCTTAAACTGGACGACCGGCGGGCGAGTGCGCACTACTCTCATTCCTCCTTATTATTTTGACTATAATTTGTTAGAGCGCTTTCCCGCCCAACAAGTAGTTGAGTTTAATGCGTACATGGCTGAAAGTGAAATGCCGCTGCTGATCAACGACAAGAAAGTTTACAAAAAACAAGCTGTTTCGAAGGATCTCTTAGGCCCAACGCGACTTGTGTTTTCCATCTCTAAGACTAGTCGTTATTTGGCTGTATACATAAAAAACCCGACACCGGACAATGTCGTTGTCAAGTGGGAAACCTTTATGTTCAACGGAACAGTAACCGTGCCTAAGCAAAAACAACGTTACTCAATCGAAATAAAAACAATGGGAGGGTATTGGAATCAGAAACTGAAATTAAGGGCGATGCCTAACGGAAAATACACACTGAACTCTAGTCCCGAGTTCTTTACGCGTCTTCCTTTCAATCGGGTCATCGTTTTAGACTACCTGAGCAAAAATGTGCGCGTGAATAACACACATCCTTTTGACGTTTCGCTAGTTATTCAACAAAGAAACTCTGTTTTCTATATCGAACGGGAGACTTCCATCAACTTAAAGCTAGCCAGTAAAACGTACGTCAGCGAGGCGCTAACGTTCATCGCTAAAAGTGTTATTGATTTCAGCACATTACTAGTGAACGGGCAAGAAAAATTCACTGTCAATTACGAAGAGTTGCCGCCGTTTTTGTACATTAGCGAAACAAATATGGATCATCGTTTTTACTCAGCGAAAATATGGCTCATTAATAACCACACCTCTGACGTTTTGTTGAAGTGGAAAGAGAGAGGGAAAGAGCAAACGTACGTGGTGCGGAAAGGTATTAACCAAGAGACGTCACTGAACTTATACGATCAGTTACCAGTGCGGATATCAGCAGTGAGCATTGATAACCGAGAGCCGATATACTTGAATAGGCGAGACGAGCTGGTTATTAACCCGTTCGTATCAGGCAGTCATCCGCACACTATTGTTCTTTACGGATTTATTTCCATGTATGATTACTTCTACCATGTGGCGGTTATTAATCGTGACGTTACCGATACGCGAATTGTGTTGAAGCGCGGCAAAGAAAAAATCCAGGGGATTGTGCCTGGGAACTCTTACATGTTCTCAATGAACACTCCAATGACAAACATTGAGCAGGGACCCAAACAGACCATGGACTTATACGCGTATGATGATGTTACAGGCGAGCCCCTTTTTATAAATGACACCGAGTTCATAAGTGTCTCACCCACTCTGCAAGAAGACGACGCGACTCTGGTGGAGGTGACGGGGAAGCGGTTACCGTTGGCTGTCTACTTCTACTCGCTTCTGGTGACGGTTCGGCAAAATATTGACGTTATCCTTGTGTTTGAATTTGAGGATGGTGAAAGACGTTCGCGTGTACCGAAGTTGTTCGCCAACTTCACGTTGGATTATCCAATGAAAAGATACCGGAAACCGAATGATGTGACAGTTCGAGCGATTGATGAAAGCAGTAACAATGCCTTGTTTATTAATAATAAAAATGTCTTCAGTGCGAAAGCAAACCCGGAAAAAGTGTCACGTCAAGAAGTTTTCATTACGGATAGCATTGAAATGTCAATTGGCAATCCTGTTATCGAGCAAAACAAGTCGATCAACATACCTAACTATTATTTCAATGTGTTTGTCAACAACAAAAACAATTTCAAGGTTTCCCTAATCTGTATGCAGAATCAGATGGAGAAGAAGTATTTGGTTACGGCCAACGATTCGTTAGAGGTCCATAATGTGATTGACGGTTTGCCGACGTCAAACATGATGTGTATGGCTTATGCAATGGGCGTATCCATGAGCGTGAACAAGAAGGACAACGTTGAGGTATTTCCCACTACGCAGAGAGATAAGCTAACACTAGTGAATGTCACCGTCAATCCTGACTTGGTGCAACTAATCGCCACTAATACACTCTCCGAAGAAGTATTTATTACTTTCGGTTCATCTGTTGTTACTGTACCACGTGGCTCCCGAGAAAGAGTGTTTTTATTCCGCCCCAACAAACGCCTCATCGAGCGTTTAGTGGCCGCCACCTCCTCCCAGGTAGCGTTGTTAATCAACTCAGAACCTTTCCTTGACGTGAACTTTTTCAAAGAGCGCGTGATCGCTGTCGTGGTGAGCAGAGAGGAGCTGTACTACAGCGTACGCGCGGAGAACACGGAGTTGTATGACGTCGTGTTGCGTTGGACGGTGAACAACAAAGTTGATTGGGTGCACTTGAGCGGACTGACGTCGCGGAGAATACATATCGAAGCCGGAAGGTACGGCTATCTCCATTTGGTGCAGTTCACCGCAATGCGCGAGTGGTACTCAAAGTCTATGCTTGTGAACAATGTAGCAGTATTCCAAGTGATGGCACACCCTCAACATATTTTCTCTTACATGTATGTCAGTGCTTATAAACGTTCATTAGAGAACAATCGATATATTATTTTGTCCGTCACTAATCTGGTCGCAGATGACGTGGTCTTGTACTGGGAAGAGAAGAACATAAAAATTATTCGAGTAGGAGTCGAAAAAAAACTCTTACATTTTCACTTTACAGTTGAACAACGAGAACACGAGAAACTCGTTAGGTTTTTTGCGAAGAGAAGATCCTCCTCTGGGAAAACACTTTTGAACGAGCAAGAGAATTATTATGTGGACGCTTCACCAAAGAATCGCACTGTCAACCTTATCATTAGTGAGCCAGGTAATTGTTTTTAAATAGCTCCTGCATGAGTAAAGGGTCCATTTTATTTGCTTTTATGAACTTTAAGATGCAAATGAATTTAAGGATAGTATTCTTCTTAGAAAACAACTACGACATCTACCATACGAATATAGAAGTGGAGAACCATCACTACAACCCAATCCTCCTGAACTACCAACAGCCGAAAGAGTCCCACCAGCAGCTAATTGTACCGGCGTACTACCATGGTTGGTATCATTTGACGTTCTTGAAGAGCCCTGACTATCCAATGGTGATCGAGTTCAAGTGTTACGACAGCGTCTTTTACAGTATGATGAACATCAACTTAAGAACGTCTCTACTGCACCAACCCACCTCTAAATACCAGTCAATATACCTGAGTGTTGGAGATACAAGTAGGTTTTTGATGTTCCGGTTCTGTTGCCATAGTCATGCATTTTTAAACAACTATTTCTTTTTAGTTCCTTTGCAAAATCCCGGCAATGCAGAAATACCGGGTAAACTTTTATTTTTATTTCTCGTATACTTTCTTCACAGGTCACACTTCACAGGTAGTATTCAAGGTCATTCTATCGTATTTTCAGATATCAACAGTAACTATCCGTACTTCTTTGGCGTTCATATCACAAACGCTGGTACGTCCTCGGTTACAATAAAATGGACCGAAAACAGCCATCAAAGGACATTGTTGATTCCTGGCAACTCGTTCCGCGTCCATAAATCATTGGTGAAAGGCGCCAGGAGGCGACCGATATTGATGTTGAAAACAATTGACGGGACACCAATTAATGGAAGGATAGCATATCCGACTTATGCAACATACAGCCAAATTGTGAAGTCGCTTTATGTGAATGCAGATGGTAAGCATTTGCTCATTTGCTTAAGTACTATAATATAGTTCTTTTAATTGTATTTTATTTGATCAACTAGAAGAGGAATCTTTAAATGGTCAGCGGTTTTACTACTACGCCATGCGAATTGACAACTACGCATTCTATCCCGTGCAGCTACAATGGATTGAAGGTCTGAAACAAAAGCGGTTAACCGTGGGGCCTCTGCAGTCGTTAAAGTATAGAAGTCTGATGCCTTCTCTTGAACGGCCCAATAGCATCACGGTCCGCGCCTCACGAATGACGGCATCTTACGAGAGTGTGCTTATCAACAATAAACACGAGTTCACGTTTAACCTTTGGTTAAAGGAAGTCATGCATTACTTACGCATACAAGCTAATGGTATGTTCTGTTTTTAAGTGTAGTTTTCTTGTAAAGTCATCGAAAGTTTCTGATGGTTAATATAAAAATTTACCTGATTGGTCTCTCACAGATGTTTACGAAAGAATGAACACGTATTTTGTTGGGTTTGATGCTAAAAATCTTCTCAACCAGTTCATCACGTTGAAATGGACGGAAAACAATAAAGAAAATTCACTGAGAGTTTCACCATTTGGCAGTCAATATTACGATTCCGCGTTTGTGAGCCGAGAATACCCCGCGCAAATTATTTTGCGTGCATACCTCACAAACAGCGACAGATTAATGGAGATCTATGGCAAAATGTCATTTTCGTTTATGCCCACTCACCAACGAGGAAGATTTGTCCTCGTGATTGGAAAGCCAAGTACGGTGTTTTTACTAATTTGAAGCAGTCTGTAATGACATGAGTTTGAAACGATAACCTGTTTGGATTTAGATTTTTATGTCGTGAAGAACGAAATTTACACGATAAAACTGTTAGTGACTAATTACGCCAGTCAGCCGATGACATTAGAATGGGAGATTGAGGGTAATGTTGAGGATTGGTTGATCCATTCACTGCGTAACGACGAGAAGGTTATCAGTGTGAAAAACACAACAAAACCCGCTCCTATTTTACTGCGAGCTTATGATAGAAGGAAGAACATTGAAGGTTTCATTAACGGAAAGAGAGGGTTTTATGTGCAGCCCAAAGAGAATCCCATTTCCACTTATATCAACATTGACTCTGCAGGTATATTATATTAGAAAAATATTAAATTTTAGGTTTCTATACAGTCGACTCTGGATATCTGGAACTCGCAAGGGATCGGGAAAATGATCGAGATATCGAGAATGGGAAAAAATTACACAAAAATGAACTAAGTGACGTATTCTTACTCTTAACATATTTTAAAACCATTACTTTTAATAACTTCTTCCCAGGTACTTCAAGGCATTGTACCTTACAGTATTGACTTGAAGGTTTATTTTGCCGGTGTCGTGGTAAATTATAAGCCGGTAAATTAGGACTTAAAAGTTAATGCAATTAAGGGTGATCTGGTAAATTAGGGCTTGTTATAACAGTTAGATTGAGTTGAATTTCCAAAAATTTCAGCTAGTCAAAGAAAACTATTTCTTCTAATTTCGTTTAAGAATTTTCAAGGTAAATTTTTTTTTAAATGAAGTTTCGAAATATCCCTAAAGTATAAACGTCGAAAAAGTTAAAATGTATTAGGGTACGTTTGGTATTTATCTGTGTTTTCTTCAATTGATAAAGGGTACAAATATGCTTCTTCTAAGCAAAAATTAACATCCATTGGGGATTTACCATCAAGCAGAACACTTGCAAAAGCTCGATCAAAAAGCGCATAATTGAAGCCATCAGTTTGTTTTTAAACTGGAAGTAATACCTTAAGGGAATTAATTTTCGCGGGAACTTAATTTCGCGGGGTTTTTTTTAGGAAATTTCGCAGAAAAAAAGGGAATTTAATTTCGCGGATCAACATGATTTGGAAATTTCGCGTTCAAAGTGTATCCAAAAATTTCACGAATCCAAATTTCGTAAAATTTTAAAAGTAAGAAAGAAGTTATAATCGGAAGTTTTTTGGAGGTAGTTGATGTTGTTGAGGCTGCTATAGCTGTACCACAAAAAAAGCAAAAGAAAACACAAATCAAGGAAAAATCAGCTCCACGATGTAAAGACATTAGAACCCTTTTTAATAGAAGCAATGTGCGAAATGAAAATGAAGAAACCACCATTGTTATTGATTAAACTAAAAGTAGTGTTTTCATTGTATCAACCTCACAAATTTTAGTCTCAAAACACAAATTTTATACTTTAGCATACATACCGTAAAATTCCGAGTGTATTTCATTTCAAAAATTAAAGAAAAATACGGAATTTAATTTCACGGACAAAGTGTATCCAATAAATTCGCGGGAATTTAATTTCACGGATGAGGGCATTTGGATTTTTCGCGGGAATTTAATTTCGCGGTTTTGACCAAAATCCGCGAAAATTAATTCCCTTAAGGTATAACGCCGAGCTTCCATTATTTAAAAAAAGGTTGAAAGAGATATTTTAAAGATCGTTTGCAATTTTTTTAACAGCTTATCTTTTGATTAAATTTAAGAAGGATACATTTTGAATCTAATGTGGCTTTCAACTTCAAAAGTGAAAATAACATTCGAACGTTTTGTAATTCGAAATTTGAGTCACAACAAAAAACATCCAATCAATGAGAAGGAGAACACTCAAGAATTTCTAGCATTCTTCAGACACAAGTTTTTTTTAGTTTATTAATGTTATTAGCTGAAACTAGTCTATTCTGTACCACCACTATATGTCGCAAACGCCACTATATGAAGCAAACTCAACACTATATGTCGCAAACCAACACTATATGTCGCAAAAAAATCGAAAATCAACACTATTTGGCACAATTTGAAAAATACTTTGGACGTAATTTTCGTAAATTTGGGCCTAAAATGTAAAAATGTCACATATTTAAATGAATTTTTGCCCAATTGAAATTATATGACAATTATCTTTAAAATTTGGATATAGTGGTTTGCGCATGCGTAAAGGTAAATTCAATATATAGAGCCCTACCGAAGGTTATATCAAACGAGACTTTGCATGTGAATAGCCCAATGTAGTCCAATCATGAAATCCAAACTGGATGGATAAAAGAGGTTGGGAAAAAGTTACGACAACCGAAAAAAGATTAAAAAATTTCCTGAATTCCCAACTTTAAATATAATTATAATTATAATGAAGATTATCACTCCAAATTTTGAATCGTGATTGAAAATTAACATATCTATCAGAATAAGGTTACAAATCTCACAACTTAGCGTGAGCACTTGCGCATGCGTAACTTTAAATCGTCCATAGATCGTTCTAATTAAGATTATTTAAAACATATTTTTGTGTATGTACAGCTATGCTATTGTGTCACCGGTCAATGAACAAAAGGTTCCGATAATACTACGGTATTTAAGGGAAATAACACGTAACTAAGGAAAAACAGGTCTCGAATGCGCATAAATTCCACATTCTTAACTTTTTTCAAAATTTTATTCCAGAATATCTTACCAAAATTGACAATGCTTCTTGGTGCAAAATTTCAGATTCCCATCATAAGTATCTCGCGAATTCGGTTTTGCGCATGCGCAGCTCAAATGTTTTTTGACGATGAATTTTTGTCCTTAAGTTATCATTCACAACCGTCGTGCGCATGCGTAAAACATTTACCTCTGTAATCTAATCTACTATATGTTATATGAGTTTAAACGCAACCGTAATAACGTTCTAAGATAAACCACCATGTGATTGAATTTAAAAAACGTTAATAGAATTTTAAAAAACGAAAAACAAAATTATTTCGGATAAAATTGTAAAATAATATTGTTTCGAACCGTCATTTTCTAATCGTCAATTTCGAAACGTCTGTACACCATTTATATATATATATGGTCGGTCATGTAAATGCTAATTGGTAACTAGATTATATGTATATGTATTGTACATGCCAATTTCCAACGCAAACGGACTATTTTAAACTTTGGGCCCAAATTTGCCCAAATAAGGTTATTAAGGGTGAAAATATCCAAGTTCTGGTACTTGATTTGAAATCATCATCCTCTAATTAGTAAACCTACCAATTTTTAAAGCAAACGCAATATTTTAAACTTCATTATCTGAGTTGTTTGTAATGTTAAGTACTTATAGTGGCATTTTTGAAAAAATGTGATACTTTTTTCGTTGCGACATAAAGTGTTGATTGCGACATATAGTGGTGGTACATATACTGTATCAAAGTAAACTTTTACTTTTTTCATTAATGTTACTTATCTTCTTTATTTTCTTGTTCAGATGCCCAGAACCAAGCCAATCAATCTCAAGGTATCGTGCGCAATTGCAACTTTATCTGTTTAATGCTCTCTTTTGACGGTCTTTTCTTTTTAAGTTGACATAAAGTGTGACATGATGGTGGACATTGCGTTTTTGCTGGACTCGTCAGGAACAATGAAGGCTGCCTACCCTTACGCTAAGGTGTTTATGAAGTTGCTACTCGAGAGGTTCAAGCTGTCGATAGATGCGGTTCAAGTTGGCGTGATCACCTTCAGCGAAGAAGCAGAGATCAACATTCCTTTCAACAGATACCAAACCGCAGATGAACTGTACGAGCAAATAGATATTCTACCGTATGCTGGCTATCGCACGCGAATGGATTACGCGTTCAAGATAGCTGACGAAGAATTGTTTCAAAAGAACCGAGGCGCACGCAATGACGCGCAGAAAATCGTGTTCCTCTTGACAGACGGCCGACAAACCACAAACAAGAAGGACGAATTGGCCGTGAATACTGCACGCGATTCTGCGCAGCCGCTATTCGAGCGCGAGATAGGTATCGTGGCCGTCGGATTGTTTGGGAGCGAGCCCACTGATGTGAACATGCTGGAAAAGTTGACACGCAACGAAAGAAACGTATTCCTAGTTGAAAACTTCAACGAACTTGTCCACGGTCAACTACTAACCAATCTTTTGTACACTTACTGTAGAAGCGAAAGATACGCGTAGTCCAAATAATCCAAGTTCATATAGACATAACCACAAATATAGCAACGTTTTTCAATAATTTACGTGGAAGTGTTCTATGAAAGGAAGAATATGGAAAGAGTGATGAAGTTTTTCATTCAAGATTTATATAAACAAAAACATACAAGTTTTTTCAATGCGCGCGGTGTATAAACTTAGTTATGAATAAAAGATTTAAAAAAGAAATTATAAAAATATCAGCGTAAAAACAACGAAATGCTACATTTAATAAAAAAAACAACTTTTATCCCACTGTAAGTTATCAGCAAATATAAATTCACCGGGGAAAAGTTACTTTCCTGTTTAGCTTATTATAGTTATTCCCGTCACCAGGATTGTACCGATTGACGGAAGTGTGACTTGAAGAACTTGTCGATTCATAACGAGGTGCTTGGCTTTCTTCTTGCTTTGGCAGATCCACTTCACACTTTTTAACTGGCACTTCGTAGATATTGCTTTTTCGCAAATCCCAATATTTTTGTTCCTCGGCTTTGTTATCAATGGTTGAGTAAATTTGCTCGGTTTCGCACTCATAAACCATATTTTCAAATTGCAATTGGTTGTTGATACCAGCGTCTGGTTCGCTGTAACGCGAAGTCGCGTTAGGAATAACCTACAGATTACACGAGAAATAGTCACGTTATAATGACGTTGGGCTTCATCACTCAATGGTGAACAACGGATTGTCCCGTTTAAAACTGTTTTTAGTGTCGCTTACCAATATGTCGTTGGGTCTTACGGTTTCGTTTGCACCCATTTCATTGTTATAAAAGACAACGGAGACCTGTTTCTAAAGGGAAAATTATTTCGATGATGAAGAACTAACGCAATACCTATTTACCTTTTCCCTGCGTCTGTAGCATACAAGTGCTATTAAGGTAACCACAATCAATAAAGTCACTAGAGCTATAACTACATAAAGCCATGGTTCTAATCCACTGTCTGCGTTTCCATTGTCAATTACAATTTCCATTGTCAACGGGCACGAGTAACCTGCGGACTTCACAAGGTCGCATTCGGATTGGTTTAGACACGTCACAATAGTACCTTGCAGTCTTTCACAAAGACGCGCTGCCTCAACAAATTCATAGTTCGAATCCAATGGGATAAATTTCACAAGTGATTTCGATTCACTGATTGGCAGGATTGAGGCGCTCTCCAGATAGACTGGTGTAAAGTTCTCATGACTTCTTCGATCTAATTAAAAGTAACCAATATATTCCAATGCCTCTTTACTAGCAAACACGCTTCTACATTTCAGGAGGATTAGATACTTTAAGTTAATTGATATTATAACTTCGTGTAAAATATACTTTCCCTACCTGCTTTATCGGGGAATGTAGCATTTTTACCCAGCAGCAGATCTTCAACGAATTTCTCAATCTCATAGCGATAGTTGCCATGATAAAAGCGTCCATGGGGGACAGAGAAAAGGATAGGAAGCTGATAGTTCACAGTAGCACATCTATGATGCACATAGAAAAATAATCTTCCCATATTTCCAAATCTAAAAACACGTTACCTATGTTTTGCAAAATACACAGCGGAGCAGATTTCAGACGAAGTGCACAAGTCGTTACTAATGCACAATGACAGTTTTCGATCACAGTCTGGTGCGCTGTAACCCTGACGACAAAAGCATTTATCTTCGACCCAAACGAATCGTTCCGGACACGTTGGTTCTGCAAGAGAAAATATTTATCTTAATTTATTAATACAAAATAATTACAAATGGATAAACTTGTGTATAACGTGTTGGAACATTGTCTGAAAGAAAGCTATGGGCTTACTATCAAGAATCAAGGTAAACGATGTTTGTATCAGGTTACGCGGCGAGGTTTTGTCTACACAAGACAAACGAAAATGTATGCTCCCATTGAGCTGAAGGTAATTAATCTCTTTTGTGTTACGAATGATCAAATCTTCTGTCACAAACAACCAATCAGCGGCGTCACCCTTTATGGTACACTCGTACGGCAAAATTGTTGTTATTGTCTTTTTCGAATCGCAGAGATCCTTGGTGTTATGGAGATCTGGGTCCTCGATGAGTATGTGTGCGAGTTGCGAATCGTTATGGTATGTATGTACTACTGTCCTGCTCAAACAGAGATGTGTTGGTGCTTCGTTTACATCTGTTAATAATCATTTAAATTTTAAGTGGTTCAAATTCAAGTTTAACTGAAGATATATACCCTATACCGAAAACGAAGGCTCAATCAGTGTTTTTTTTAGAATGTCCCAAAATGTCAAAATGGGGTGCGTTGAAAATAAACTCATTTCATTTTCGTTTAGTAAAGAGTCAACTTTGTTTAACAAATTCGGTAGTAGGAGAAAAAATGGAATATTCCAATTTTCTTGGTTTCGCATAGGTTTATTAGATTGTGCATAAATTACTTGAGTTTTTCAAGATTAAAATTTCCATCGTACCTTCGGATTAAAAATTCCAAAGCTCATAGAACTTTCTTCAAGAAATATAGCAATTTTAGTATACTACTTCAATGGTCTTTTTAGAATCGATTAAGTTAAAAAAAGCAACGGATTTGGAGTATCGTAAGATGGAATATTCCAAATTTAGTTTTAAATTAAACTCGTTAGATAGGGATATTTTTTAAAAAACAAAATTCCATATTTTCATTTCATTCATTTGAGATATGATATTGAACATGAGCAATAAACAAAGTAACAATTATCTTAACTACTACAATAAATTTAGAACAAATAAAAATATGAAGATGGAGTTCGGATTAAATATTCCAAGTATCAGACTTTTATTAGGACGATTAAAAATTCAATAATTGTCAAACAGTAATTAATCAAATTAAAGGAGTGTATAAATCCATAAACCATTAAAAGGGCAATTAATGGGATTTTCCATCCTATTTCTTTTTAATCTGTTTCGACCTATTTTTAGCAACAAAATACGTCATATTTGATGATTTCAACTTTCAACTTTTCAACTTTTTTTGCGAAGATTTTAAAAATTATGACAAAAAACGTAATTTCTAAGGCGGCCTTTATATGAGACCCGATTTGAAATCAAACCGATATGAAATTTTGCAAAAATAACATGTAAACAGTTCAAACCGATACGAGAAATATTTGCTGCATAAATCATCCACAAAATTCGAAAGCGCGCACTTATTTTCTTTCAAGTTTGGATTGTTTGGATTGTTGTTAAGAGAGTTTGAAGCAAGTAATGTATTCTGCAAAATCTTCAAGAAGACTTGGAAAGACTGGCGATCATTTATCGCAGATAACAAACTTTGTTGAAGTTTTTCCTGTTGTTTCACCATATTTGTCAAAGCTTGAATTTGAATGCATAACGCCGATATAGTGGAAACGATCATGCCAACAACCAAAATTATAATGTCACTCCTTGAATTCGAAGTCATTTTTTTATAACTAACAAAATAATGTTGTCGAATATTCTCACACCAGCTACTTCACAAAATTTCGAAGTGCACGCAGACAGAAATAGTAATAATTGCAAATGATTTTTCATCTCAAACCGGTTTGAAATTTTTCAAACCGATTTGAAACATTCGAGAAATTGGCCCGATATGAAACTTCTATGTAAACGAAAAAAAACTGAAACCGGTTTGAAATCTCAAACCGGTTTGATTTCAAATCGGGTCCCATGTAAAGGCCGCCTAAGATGTCTAATTTGACAATTTGGGACATTCTAAAAAAAACACTGACAAAACCTAAGAAAAGATTCAGGCCTACAGCGACGATCGGAACATTAGGGATATTTGTAGTTAATTCACGAACAAAATGAAAAGATTACCTCTGATTTTTATCTCAACAGTTTTTGATATCAATAACGCTGGCACACCACTATCGTGACAAACGATTTCGACGTCATAGCTACTTTTTGCTTCAAAGTCCAACACTTGATTTGTTTGTAACAGTAAATTTTCACCCGAAACTTGAAATGTTTCGTCTTCTGTTTTGCAAGTTATGAAATCATTTTCATCATAATCGAATACCTGAATACCAACAAATACACATGTTTAACATGGTTAGCTATTTTTTCCATCCCTCAAATGCGAAAACAATTTTAAGTTAAAACATGTTAATTTATGTTACAACAAACGTAATAATTATGCGTAAAAAGAATTTTCAAAAATAAACTTTGCACGTGTTTTGACGCGGGATCATTTTGAATTGATTTTTTTTAATTTAATTTTTCTTTTGAATTATTTTTGGCGTTAAGGTAGGTTTACACTACATTTATTATACATTGCTTAAGTAAGCATTTCTCTTCGCGCGAAAGTTTCTACACCTATAAAACACTAATTTTATTTATAAGCATCAAGACTGTGAAATGACCATACGTTACGGTAGCTATGCTTATAGCAATTTTAAAATTTTTACCGCAAAAATATGCTTATAGCTATGCTTATGCATATGGAAAGCAGGGATAGAAACTATGCTTATATGCATATGCCGGTAATTTCCCTTGAAATACAGTATATAATCAGGGGCCGCGGCGACGGGGGGCCAGGGGGCCATGGCCCAAGCACATTTTTGCAAAGCAAAAAAAAAATCAAATTGAGAAATTCAGATTTGATAGTTTTCGAATAATTTCTCTCAATAGCAAATAAAAATAGCATTACATATTTTCTGTATGTTTAAAGTGAAGCCATTACATTGCGCATTTTAACGATTTATAAAAGTTCATCTCACTTTAGAAAAATGTAAAATAGTTTTTGCTTTTTATATTTTAGTTATAAATAGAGTCCTTCAGTGCGTCGTAGATTTTGAGTGCTTGGATTATTTGTCCTTTTTTAAGAGAATTTTGATTGGTCTAGTTTTGATGAAATCATGGAAAAGCTACATTACGAAAATTTGAAATTTCTTCCGAATTTTTTATTTGCACCATAGATGCGTTACTTTTTAGGATGTATCTTTATCTTGTATATCACATGAACGAGAAATATTCTTACTTTGCAAATAGTTCATGTTTCATAATGAATTTGTCAAAACTGGTAAAAAGAGGCTTGTTTTAGCCAACCTAAAGCGGCCAATTTTCAAAATTTTTCTTTGCCCGTTGCCGCCAACCAAGGTGACGCCTCATTAGTCACTATATTATGTGGCCCCTCCACTTTCAAAGTCGAGCCGCGGCCCCTGTATAAAAGTCTTTTCTTGTATAATTTTTAGCTTTGTTTTAAATTTCTCATATCTTCTGATCATTTAATATTGTCTCACTAAGCCCATTTCTCTGTCTCTGAATAAACTACATTAAGTTAACTTCAAAACAAGGCATTTTTAAATAATTGGGAATTTTTGTTCGTACGATGCTTATAGCTGTCTTGCTTAAAAAAAAATTAGCGTATGTATTGTTATTATGCAGGGCTTTAAGAACATGGAAAACAAAATAAAACACTGCGTTGGTGAGTATAATAATAAAATATAAGTTGCACACTCTTCTGCCTGGATTTTAATTTTAGCATTTTGAGGGATGGAAAAAATAGCTAACCGTTTGAAATTCATTTCTGACCACTTTTATCTGATCTGAGTTGGCCTATCACGACAAAAAATATATTTTAATTTTAAGGTTTTTTTTAGTTCCGAGCAAGCAATCTCAGGAAAGCAGTGTCTCTAATCACGAAGGAACCATACACCTTAGACGTCCAATAAAAATTTGAAAATCGATGACCCCCTCCCCAAAAGGAATGTATATACTATACCCTCAGTGGTGACCTTTGGGGTGGGCAAAGTGGGCGACCGCTTATCCAAAATATGCACAAATAAAATTTACATTAAGCACTAGCAGAAAGCAGTAGGCTAACTTAAACTTTTCCACAATAGTTTATAGTTTGCACCCTATTTATTTTTTTAGAGTCGGTTTTGCATATGTTCTCAACCAGTACCTGGCAACCCTGTTTGAAGGTGTTTTGTTTTTTTACTTTTGTAGGTGTTTTTTCTTCATGATAGTCAGTTCGGTGATCCTAATGACCGACAAGTAAAGTCAAGGACTTTTAAACTACAACAATTAATTAATTATTAAGCTACTCAAAATTACCGACAAGTAGGATCAAAATCATGTTTACTGTTTGTAATGTGTTTACTACTAACTTAAACATTTAAATGTTTAGTAGTAAACTATATCTAGAACACATTACAAACATTAAAAATTATTTTGATCCTACTTGTCGATCATTATGGCGGCCCAGTCAGTTCCTCGACTGTAATGTTTTGTTTTGTAAACTTTTAAATTTCAGTTGCAGACACTCCGTTGCTTGCACAAAAGTTTACGCGGATTAATTTTCACGGGCGTAGGTTTTCGTAATTTTCGCGCGGATTTAATTTTGCGGACGACCAAAGTTTGGCGGGAAGTTGGAATTTGGCGGGAAGTAAAAATTCCACATATTTTATTTCAACATATAAAACATATTTATCTATGTTAATTTACACGATGATTTCAAATGCATTTATGTCATCAATATCTAATTCGTACTCAGACTCAAGAGTCTGACTCTTCCCGGTTATTACATTAGGATGATCTTTCTGCGGATTCCAGAGTTGAAATCTATGGATGGAATTATGGTGATTCAATCAATTTCTGAAAATGGTTCAAGCGGTGGCAACCTTTCTGAAGCCATTTCAATCGCATCATAAATACACGGCCTGATATTCTGCATTTTGAAGATAAAAATAGAAGGCCGGTTTTTGTGATTGAAAAAATAAATATTTATAATAATTCGATTAGCAATTCCACAACCAAGGGTGCGATGTTCAACACATGTAAAATAACCATTACTCAAAACTATATTTAAAATATGTTCAGCAGCTAAACGTGCAGGTAAACCTGACTTGTTTATAATATCGTCGAAAAAATCCAAAATTGTAAAACCATTGTACACATAATTACTGAGAGAAGGAATTGTTGCCTTGATAATAATTGCAAGTAGTAGCTATCAGAACATTTTGGAGATAAATTACCTATTATCATCATACTGCAACAGTCACGAAAATGTTTATTTGGCTTTTTTGCAACATAACCTGCTATGTGCAGGTGCACACCATCTTCTCTGCTGTCTTCACATAATGAAATGTTATCAGTACTGTTGCACTTTGTATACTTAATGAAAGTCTTTCAAGTATCTCACTGTTAGTCATATCAACTTTTACATTTTTATCAATATTAATATCTTCCTTCAACAAACTTTTAATTTTTAGTATTCTTTCCGAACAATACACATCTTTCAACGCAACCAAAAATCTTCGAAAAAAAATTTGGCGATAATGACCAAACCTCCTTTCCAAAGGGGCAATCTAGCAGTTAAAACAAACTTGTATTCTTTCTCGCTCAACAGATCTTCAATTAACGGTGCATGGCATTGAAGTGTACGTTTAAATGGAGAACTAGTCTGCGGAGTTAAAGTAAATTTTTCATGGTGTGAAATTCGTTCAATCTGCCACTGTTCAATCCAATCTGCCATTGTCCTTAAGAATTTCGGCTTATTATCACCTTGCATAGCAGCATTTCCCAATCGGTTATTAAAGGAAAATTGGTTCTTGGAGTTTGATATGGTCCACTAAATATTAATTAAATTAAAAAAATCAGCTGCATCACTACGATCTGGGAAATATGATTTGATGGCAGTAGAAGTTGTGCAAATGCAACTGACACGCTTTGTTTGCAATTTCCAGGATATAAAACCTTTGCAGAAAGTTTTGGTGTCTTTCGTAAATTGCCATCAAGTTTTTTATCTTTCTCATGAGTATCATGCAATAATTTCCATGATATCTCACCTCCACTGACATTAATTTCATCATAAAATCTATCAAATCGGAATGGTGGAAACAAGAACCTCTTTTTATTCAACAAATTATTTCGAATATTCTTTATAAGGTGAACTGAGTCGTAAAACAAATAACTTTTATTTCCAAAGACAGTTATGAAATCATCCTCTCCATGACTGGTAGCTAATAATTTACTGTATGCTGAAACATTAGTTGCATTATTATCACAAACAATACCACGCACATTAAATCCATATGAATGCAAAATATGAACATACTTGAGAATTTCATTTTTCAACTGAATAGTTCTGAATAGTAACTAGTAACTGAATAGTAGTAGGAGAATTCCTTCTACAGTCGACTCTCTCTAATTCGAATTACTATTATTCGAACTTTCTATAATTCGAACTCGAATTCTAAGTCACCGTCAATTTTCCTTAAGAAACTCTTATAATTTACTTTCTATTATTCGAATCTCTGTAATTCAAAAACCTCCATATTTCGAACAAATTTTCTGGTCCTCTCGGCAAAATCCTCTCTGTAATTCGAATTTTCGGAGTGTAAACTAACCGTTAAGACTTTCAAATGTTTTTTTTCAAAATTCGAATTTCTGTTCGAATATTTTGTAAATATTTTTTTGTATGAAGTTTGATCATATTTTCTTGTAACTATGGTTTGATGAACTGCGTAAGATTTACGAAATTTGAAGTTGATTTGTGGAAAGGTCTCAGCGACGCAAGTCGTGTGTTTGACTTAGACATCTATCTAACACGAAACAATAAAAAATTGAAAACCTTTTCAGCAATTAGTGTCACTTTGTGCAATCATAAAACTTAGGAAAAGAAAAAAAAGATGATTTTTCTCAATTTTTCAAAAATTCCGATTTCTCTCTTTAATTCGAATTTTCACACTTTAAACCTAAAAATTCGAATAAGAGAGACTTTCTACTATTCGAATCTCTCTATAATTCGAACAAAACATTTTTCCCTTTGGGATTCGAATTAGAGAGAGTCAACTGTATCTTTCTTTCAGGAAGAGCTTACACTACATAGGGTATATTTTCCTAAACCAACTATCATAAGATAAGGAAACAATAACTTTAAATAATTCTACATTTTCGTTTGCACCAATTAACTCTCCTCCACATATTCTTCACATTTCTGTAAATACATCTCATCGAATAACAGGACAACATCACGCGATATATTTCCGTTCTCTCGCAAAAGTTGAGCAGATTTCATTGTATCAATACCACCTTGTGAAATTTTCCTTAATAATGATAAGGACGGCAACGGAAATTCACTTAAAAGCAGTTTAAAAGCTTGAACTGATGTATATCTTAACAACAGTGCATAACGTATAACATTGGAAGAATAAATAGGTCTTTTTTGAACTGTAATTCACGTAACTCTTCAAATAATGAAGCATAATTTTTGGCTTGTGATCGTATATACGCAGGGAAAGTTTCAAGCATCCTTTTATGCGACAACACACAATCTCGACCATGCCGGAAAACTGCGGAAGAGGGATTTGTGATCCTTTGTAGTACAGCTTAACATGCTTTACAAGTTTTTGTCAACTCTGATACATTCAGTAATTTCAGGAACCGACATTTCATTTGTTACAGTTTTATAATAAACAACATGATCATTATATTTAGTACAAGCATAATCAACTGGACATAAACATTGATCAACAGAGGTGAAATCCGTGATAACATTTTTTTATTTAAACTCACTGAATCCATCTTTTCTGAAATGTCGATTAATAGATGATTTTCGAGGCAAAGATATCGTGTTGAATCTAATGATGGTTTCGCATTGTTTTCTATTGTATTGCTGCTGTATAATCATGGGTAAATTGTTGGAACAGGTTTCAACTTTTTATTTAAACGGGTACGCTGATAGCCTTTACTCAAATACTTGCTTTTAAAATGATTTACGCAAACAACTGAATATGAAGAAGGTTGCCAATCCTTCCTGTTTATAAATTTGACCCAGCGTTTCCTCAGATCTTCATCGGTTGGGAAGAAAAATACAGCAGTTGACTTCTCTTCTGTCAAGTAATTCGATCGACAATTTACAACGCAACATTTATTCACCATTTCATTTATTATATTTATTATTTAGCTATATTATTGTAAAGCATATATATATAATTATTAGTTAGATTCTAGTTAGCGAATTATTTCATAAAGAATTATATTAAATAGCTATATATTTAGATCATAACATATTTCTTAAAGAAGAAGTTTTTCATCTTTCATCTATCTTTCTGACTATTTTATTTTCCAATAAAACTAGCTACAAATACCGTTTTTGCAAGTCGTAATATCAATATATTAATAGGTGTATGGTTTATATATTACTGAATAACAATGATAATGTATAGATTAAAAGTTTGGTTAGATTAAATAAGTACCTATGTACCTTTACCAAGTAATAGGCGCCAAAAAAAGTAATAGCTTTTAATTTTAATTTTAAATACACATCATGATCAGTGATTGCACTTCACAACCAAATAAGGAATGAATAATTTTTCAATATTCCCATCTCATATCTTTCTATTTGTTTCTATTAGTTTTAACCCTCCATAAAACATTTTAAAATATTGATAACTTATGTCAAAAACACCATTCTTAAACATGATGCCAAATCGTACGTCGGCCTTCTATTTTCTTCTTCAAAATGCGTAATATCAGACCGTGTATTTAAGTAGGCCATGGTTGCTTATAAAAAAAAATGTGTACTACTGTTTTGTGATTGAATTTATGGTAGAAACTATACATTCTTTTAAGTGTGAATGGATGGTATTCTTTAATAACTATGCCCACCAGACGACCTTACAAGTACATGTCTGGACCTCAAAAACGCAAAGAAAATAAGAAAAAAGCTGAATCTTTGTCCCAGTTCAAAGGATCAATTTACATTTACATTTTACAAAACACATTTTTATCCCATGCATGTTCCGAGGCAAGCTCTAACATTGCACAAGGACGTACCAGTGGTTCTAAGGAAACTGAGGTGACAGTGTCAATACCAGCTGAGACAGTAGAAGAAAATTTGAATGAATCAACGGGAAGTGATAATAATGTTCTTGATGCTTCAAATTCATCACATGAAGTGTATAGTATTTCAGTGGATCCAGCCAGTTGGCCATGTACTCTTCAAGGACGAGATAAGGACATTATAATTTTGGCTGTACCAGAAAAGCATGTGAACTACAGCAGCGATTTTTTCCCATTTAACAAGTCAACTGGCAGGCGTTTTACTCCAGTAAGTTTTTACAAAAGCATGCCAAATGGTGAGAAAATTGCAAGAAAATGGCTGGTGCACTCTAAAAAGTGTGACACAGTATTTTGCTTTTGTTGTAAGTTGTTCAGTTCGACTATTCAAGCTCTGACTCACAAGGGGTACTCCAATTGGAAACATATTGGAGAAAGATTGAAAGGCCAAAAATCTTCTGACCACATGGCTAGTATGTTGGCTTGGTATGGCCGAGAAGAGATTGACAGGGGCCGCGGAAGTAGGGGGCTAAGGGGGCTTTAGCCCCCTCAATATTTTTACCGATCATATTTTTTTAAGCTACAAGTATTTTTGGAATTTTTGTTCTCTTTTCAACATTAATTTGTTCAACAGTTTTAGATCCTTTGTTTTAGTACTTTTGCAATTTTGTTTCTGATATTACTCAGGACCTGGAGAAGAAATCTGTTAAACAGCCCTGGAGACAAATTCAAATATATTAATATTGTTTGTCTAAGTTGCCTTTTTAGCAGATCTAGAATCTACAATTGCGCGGATGAAGTTGCATGAAGTTGCATATTCCTTAATAGTTGATTGTACTCCTGACATCAGTCAACAAGAGCAAATGACCCTGATCATTCGAACAATAAATGTGGCTTCTGACTGCCCAACAATTGAAGAGCATTTTATGGGGTTTATTCGTGTTGAGGAATCGACAGAGAAAGCTCTGACTGACAGCCTGCTGCAAAACCTTGGTCTGTATTTACAAGACTGCAGAGGGCAAGGTTATGATAATGGTGCCAACATGAAAGGGAAGAATGTGGGTGTGCAAAAACGAATACTCCATTTGAATCCGAAGGCACGTTTTGTCCCATGTGCCTGCCACTCTCTAAATTTGGTGGTTTGTGATGCTGCAAAATCATCAATACAAGCTTTGAGCTATTTTGGTTGCCTCCAAAGAATATTCAACTTGTTTTCAGCATCAACAAAACGATGGGCTATTTTGAAGTCCTGTCTTCCACCTCAAGTTGTGCAGAGACCATCAGACACACGATGGGAAAGTACAATTTCCTGCATCAAGGTTCTTATGAAAAATTCTCCTTAAGTGTATTCTGCGATCCAAAAGATGCTTTTTGATGCATCCAATCTAGATCCTCAAACATTTTCAGAAGCACAAAGCTTGAAAAGTGAGCTTCATTCCTTCAAGTTTATTGTGAGCACAGTCTTATGGTATACCGTTTTCAATCAAATTAAAATGGTCAACAAGCTAATGTAGAGTACTTGACTCTGCAATCGCATTAATACAAGGAACAAGAAACTTTCTGTTGGAATATAGAGAAAGTGGCTTCGAAGATGCTATAAAGATTGCTGAAATGAAAGCAATGTCTTTTGATGACCCTGTGCAAGCTTCCTTTCCAGAAACCGCGAAAATAAGTACCCGCGAAATTTAGTACCACTACTTAGTCAGAGGGATTTTGGTCACAACCTCAAACAAAAATGTAACAACCCGAAATTTTCAGGGAATGTTCCTTAATACCTTACTTTTAACAAAAGTACTAAAATTCCCAAAAGTTCCAAGGGGTGTAAGACCCCTTTTTGGCGCCATCATTAATTTCCCTTTTCCCCGTATTTTCTGTACTTTTCACTGAGAAGTATGATGTACGACACAATGAATTCATAAAGACATACTAAAAAACTATATTTTTGGTTTTCTAAAGTCTTTGTCAACAAATATTGGAAAAAAGGAGTACTAGAAATTGGGTCCCATTTGATGACGTGTATGATGTAGCAATTAATATGCGAACATATTTTTTAGACATATAATACCGTAAAGATTCGAATAAGCGCACTGGGCGGTTATTACTATTTTTCTATTTTTACCCTGGGCGCTTATTAAAATGTTTCTGTACATGTCAAAGTTACTGGAGCCCGAAAACGTGAAGTTGGTCTTATAGTACCAGAGAAGTACTCGGCGAGAACAAAAAATCCGCGAACTGCAAGGATTTTAGATGAAGAGTTACAAAAGAAGAATGGAATGTTTTCATCCCTTCAGCTCAAGCATAAAAAGAAAGTGATTTATAGGAATTTCCTGTGTATTAGTTAAGAGCACAAACTACCTTAAAGGAAGAAAGTTTCGCGGGAATTTAATTTCGCGGATGGTCGAAACAATTTTTTTCGCGGAATTTAATTTCGCGGATGGGAAATTTGGTTAATTTTGGTGAGAATTTAATTTCGCGGATGGGAAATTTGGTTAATTTTCGCGGCAATTTAATTTCGCGGGTCGCAAAATTCTTGGATTTTTTTTGGGATTTTGTTTGTTGAATGATGGTATTTGTATCCAGATGATTCTTATTAAAGATAGAACAAAGGCTTATAAGAAGAAAAAACAAATATACTTCAACAAAATAACGTTAAGGTATCTATACTCACATTAATACTGTTCATCATCTAAAATCAAAAGCATTTCTTTCCAAATTGTCATTTCTATTATATTAAAGGTGTTTTTTCGTGCTCCCACAAATTGTTGTATGTAGTTATTGACAACAAACAGAACAACAGCAACTATGACGAAACATTAATTTTTAATTCCGCGGATGCCCGATTTTGGAAAATTAAAGGGGCGGTTAAAGGAAGCTGGGCGCTTATTCGAATCTTTACGGTATATCATTGGAAAGCTTTTAAAATGTTGATTTAAAATCATGCAAGAACCATATAAAAGGCTTTAACTTAGGAAGTTTATCCAAGGTTTTTGGTCCAGTATATTCACTGATCTCTACACCTTTATGTCTAGTAAGTTCTGCGACTAAACCTTTCTGCTTTAATCTCTTTATGTTGTGTAACTGTCTGATATCTTCAGCTGGTGTACTCTCAGGTGCTTAATAAAAGGGGGGAGGGGAGGGATTCCTCCAGATCTTATAACTGGGATCTTCATGATCTTCATGAGAAAATTTTCCAAAAATTAATAAACGTCCCCCCTTGTATTAAGCACCTGAGAGTAATTGATACTATGATTCCCATTCCGTGAAAGCGCGCGTTTCCCATCTAATGTCGTAAGATTGTGGTCGACATTATCTGCACTCCATTGTACAAACGAGTCATTTTGCACTGAACTGAGAGGCTCTGTACCCACCACTGCTAAAAGTGATTGCCGATAAAGTCTAACTTCGCTTTCTGTGACTGACATTCCAAGTTTGGAGAGATAGGATATTATTGAAGAAGGAGGACTCCACTTTAGTGTTTCTATATCATCCTTGTTAGGGTAAAACTCGCTTTGGCAGTTTTTGGTCTCGTATTTCTGTTATGAATAGTTTTGCTGCTAAAGTAATGATCCTTTCGACTCGGAAATATGTTGTTTGTATCGATCTATCATCCGCGGATAGTGCAATGGTACTGGCGTACAAATGGGAGCAATTAAATACCCTAAAACTCCGGGCCGAGGTCTTCATGATAATACTTAATAAGCGTTCTGGAAGCCTCGTTTAAAAACAAACAAACAAATCTAGAAGCAATTTCTTTATGTATTGAACACGATAAACCTCCTTGTCATTTGGATAGTTCACACATTTTCTCTCGAAATTCCTTGACAGAATGAAGAACCATCTATGACTCTAACCAAGCACATGCTTTTGTAAAGTATTTCTTCACAAGTTTTCCGTCCACTTTTTTGATTTTCAACTTTTACAACACTTCTATATTGGTCAAAACGTAAGAAACATTTCGAATGGTACTGACTTTCTTCAGCTACAAAATCAGCACAATCTGCGACTCTTGCTAAAACATCTATCGCCCATTTATCTTCCACATCTTCTTCAAGTCGCTGTTTACACTTTTTGAGCACTCTATTCTCTGTGCAGAATCCATCCAAAGACATCGGTGACCGTAAAACAAATAGAAAAAACTTTATCATTTTTATTTTTGTATACGGTTAATTTATGGTTTATTTGAATAAATGTTGCGTGGATTAATTTTACCAAGGCCTATGGGGTGATCCAACTTATTTCTTTCTCAAAAAAGACAAAACAAGAAGAGAAACAGCAGTTTTAAATCTGTTATTTAACTTACAATTAAGAGGCGTTTTAAAGCTGTTTTCGATTTTTTTATATTTTTTAAATTAGTATACTTTAACATATCATTCCAATTTAAAATGCATTGGTAACATATCGAGTATTTCCCATATTTTGAAGTATTGAATCGAGGTATATTGAGTTTGGAAAGTTCAGTGTTTCGTGTTGCGTGACAGTGTATATCTGATGATTTTGTGAAAATATTTAAAAGGGCATGGGGAAGGTTTTCATTTACAAAATCGTGAACAAATAAACAGTTGTTGATGTTGACTATATCGTAAAATTTTAGAATATTGCATCTTAAATAAAGTTCATTACTAGGTGCTTGAAATAGAGAAAAAATTATTGCTCTTATAGCAGATTTTTGTAGTAAAAAGATTTTTTTTAAATAGGGATTTTTTTTTGTCCCCATATTGATGAACCATATGTAAGATGCGAAGAAAAAATGGCGTAGTAGATTGATATTAATGTCTTTTTATCAACATAGTGGCTAATTATACGCAATAAGTTATTTGTTCTAATTAATTTTTTTGACAAAATATATATATATGTTTTTCCCATGTCAGATGTTCATCGAGGGTTATACCAAGGTATTTAACTTCCTTAGATGGAGTAAGAACTTTTCCGTTAAATTTAATTTTCATTTTAAAATCAAATGTTTTATTTCGCCTACAAAAAATAATATATTCTGTTTTATTAATATTTAAAGATATTTTATTAGCATTAAGCCAGTCGGTAACTCGTTTTAGATCAAAGTTAATTTTTTTGTTGATATTTTTCAACGATTTGTTTCAATAGAGTAAATTCGTATCATCTGCAAAATGGTGAACATAAGAATATTTTATGGCTTTTGAGAAGTCGTTAATATAAATCAAAAATAGTAGAGAGCCTAAAAAAATTAAATTTTATTAAATTTTATAATAATTATATTATGTTATAATAACATTAAATGTTATGTTCTGTCACCATAGGCAAATTATTCGGGGAGGCTCTTTTCAGGCTAATCATTTTGTCTCGCATGTTGTGTGCGATGTTTGTAAACTGCAGAAGCGACCTTTAAATCTACCTATTGATATTCAGTTGCCCGACAAAGCCCTTAAGTTTGTCAGTACTTTGTCTGCTATGAAAAGGCAGACTTGTATTGCCTTTTCACCCTGTGTGGATCCAAATGTACAAAAGTCAACATCTAAAACTGTTCGTAACAATAGTAACAATATTGGTTAAGATGTCACATTTCTGGAAACAGTGAAATTAAAAGATGCAATGTCTGAGTTAAACATTGTGTGTTTCCAAGAGCAACTGAAAGAAAGAATTGACCCGTGATATTGACCCATTCTCGCTAAAGAGTTCTTCGTTTGATAAAAAATGTTTTTGTTTGTGACAGTAATTCAAATTTCCAGCAGGCAAGATCGACCGAAAGTTTTTTTTTAAGTGGCAGAGTCAGTTTCCTTAGCTGTGTTATTCAAAGAAACTTGATGGTGGTTTTTGCTTGTTATGCCTTTTGTTTTTGGAGATTTTCCATTGAAAAATTATAAGATATCTGTCTTGTATACTTATTTATGTTTTGTATCAATATACATTTTTAATCCAAGACACAAACAAATTTTCACCTCTTTATTCTGCTTTTATTCAGTTAATATTTATATTATATACTGTTATCTCTTTTGTGTACCCAAATGACACAAAAATGTAGATAATGGTTGTAGAAAGGATCTTATATATTCAGATCATCAGAGGGAAAGAAAGAGGAAGCGTTTCCATGACGAAAATTAAACTGGATCTGGTCGACGTTTGGAAGGTTCGATCACGAGTCAGATTTTGAGTCATCACTTATATGCCCATCGTTGACCATCTTTGTACAGCACTTCATATGGTCGAGTGGATGCTTACAATCGGCTGGGAGAGCAGTTTGGTTTTTGTCCAATATTGCAAGTTTCAAGGAATACATAATATGCGACGCCACAAAAACGTGTCAACATTTATCCAGAGGATTTGGACACTGAACTCGAACCGGAACTTGCACACTTTTCTCACTTAAAGGGATTCCCAAGTTCTCATACATATTTAACATAAATAAATAAAAATCTAAAAAAAAAGAATAGAATTTATCCCAAACATAACAAATAATAACTTAACTAGTTATTCTGTTTTTTAAATTGTTATTGTTCAATGCGACGCTTTCTCTTCGACCTTCTTTCCGCGATGTTTATTTCTAACTAGATTCAGACCTCATTGTCCGTGTAAGGCGAAAAAGTGAAGTAATCATTTGTTGTGACGTACATTGTACGTAGTTTTGATGTATGAGATTAAGCCGTTTAGTTTGTAAGCCGGTTTCTGCATATATTTGTTGTAAAAGCGCTACAACAACTTTTGCGTGATGAAAAACAGCGTTTGTAAACAAGCACTAACTGGTAAGAAACAAGTCATGGCTCCAGTCTGCACTGAAACAAAAGACGATATTATTGAGCGATCGAAAAAATATTCACGTCTTCACGCAATTTGATTTACCTTAAGGGAAGAAATTTTCGCGGAAGAAAATTTCGCGATTGACAGGTCTAAAAACTGCGAATTTCGCGGAATGTATTTTCTTTATTTTCATTAAGTTTTGCGGAATTTAATTTTGCGATTTACGAAGAACGTTTACGAAGAACATTACGATTAAAAACAAACATGACAGCAAAAAAAGTTCAATTAAATGAGGATTTTATTCAAGAGTGGAAGAAACACGATTGTTTAGCGAAGTTTTTTTGGAGTTGGAACATCCTCAAATAGTTTGCATATTCCAATTGATCTCGTAGCCAGTAACGTGTCACATGCTCCTAATTGTGGTCGTCGTAACAGCCACGGTTTAACCCTAGCCTTTCTCTGTTTCATTTTTTCCTATAGCTAAATAGCGACCACGGCTGTTGCAGCAGCTAGCTCCGCACTCAGCGCGTGCAAGATTAGAAAGAGTTATTACTTTATTTTTGAAAACATTTGTATGAGCGTTTAAGCATACAGAAAAGTTGGCCAACTAGTTGTGTCATACAAATCTTATCATACAAATTGGAGCGTGTAAGACCGGTGTAAAGGAACTATTATACCCCCGTAACTATTATACCCCCCACGGTATAACTATACCGGAATAGCTATACCGGGGAGGTATAATCGTACCGGTATAATAACACCTCCCCGGAATAATATTACCCCCTTACAATATTTCTGTTTTAAATGTATTTATAGTTTAAAAAGTATTTATTGCACAAATTTTGTAATCTATCATAAGTGAAATACACCATTTTTGTTAATAATTGATATTTTGTTCAATAAATAGCTATATACAATAATGGGTCAATGTAAGGATTTGCACTACATTCATCATACGTGTATAATATATATATGATATCATTTGTTAGCTAGTAATACTTAATTTTATTACATGTATATTAACAAATGTGCCTATTAAAAACATTGATTTTGTAATAAATGCTATTATATACCAGAAGTTAATGAAAATCAATTAAGACTATGTGTTATTTTCAGCTTATTTATTCTGACTGATGAAAGGTGTACAATTATATACATTATAATACATGGCCTAATCATGCTTTTTATGGTGATTACAAAGTTGTGTACACGTCTATATATATGTAGTATAGTAGAGCTGGTTCGTAGTGATGATGCAAGTTTTGAATCATGACTACTTTATCTGAGTGGTTGTCTTCCCTTGCCACAAGAGACTTATATGGTAGCCACTTCTGACTGTCACCGCAATGACTGAAGATGTAAATAGTTTTATTTAAAATAGTGGCCAGAGCAAATATTTCGACCTCTGTCCCCCAGGTTCCCAAAGTAATCATGCCGCTAGTGTTAATGTACTTAGCTATGTCAGATGGCCTGGATGCGCATGGTATCCAGGTTGTTCAGCATGAAGGACACTGTGAGGGTTCGAAGAAGAGCGTGGTCTTCTTGTGATCCAGTGATAACGAAAGAAAATGCACGGAACAGACAGTTACCGTCCTCTTTGATCATTGATGTTTTCAGTTGCTCGTGGACGGAGATAAAACGTGGTTCATTTTGGTGTTGCCTACCATTACCACAAACAAAGTCCAATTTAAGTAGGTCACATTGTTCACGTTGCCAATCTTCGCATACAGATTTCATAGCAATCTTATCAATGTTAGTAGACGTCATACGTTTTGTTGGTGGCGGAGCGGTCTCCTTGTCATCCTCAGAAGGGGTCAAATATCTTTTCAAGTTGCAAGAGTTTACCTTTTTTTTCATGGCAGTATCACTATCTCCTGCAAGTTTAAAAACATTCTTTCCACACGAGGTAGAAATAATGTAGAGTCCAGTCCAACGTTCTGAAAAACGTCCGCCTTTACGGTCTTGCCGTACCAGGTTTTTGTGTAGGACTTTGTCACCACAGAAAAATCACTGACAGTTCGACGTTTATCGTATTGTTCTTTCTGGACAGTTTGCGCAGCCTAGATGTTGGTGGTAACTTTTGACAGCATACGCTCCCTGATGAATGTCATCCCCTTGATCTTGGCTGCTACATCTCCCTCGAAGCTGACATTGGGGTCAATATGTGACACTTCAACTGGTAGGACAGCCTGTCGGTTGTATATAATCGGCGTTATCTTTGTAGAGGCATGACACGACGTCCTGTAAGCAAACAGAACTGCAGGGAGGCACTCTACCCAGTTTTCACGATCACTGAGGGACTTGATGAAAGCATCCTTGATGGTTCGATTTTGACGTTCCACCAGTCCGTTTGCTTGTGGATGATATGCACTTGTCACATGCTGCTGAACTCCTGTAAGTCGATGTAACTCGTCAGATACTTTGTTGACAAATTCGCGTCCTTGGTCGTTGATCTGGATCTTAACACAGCCATGTCGACAAATGATATCTTCAAAGAGGAACTTAGCAACAGTCTCTGAAGTGTGATCCTTAAGAGCCCGTGCTTCTGGCCATTGGGGAAAATAATCCATAGCGACAACAGCACAGCAGTATCCTGATTCAGTTTTGGGAAAATTGGTTATGTCTACACCGATCTGTATCATTGTTTTACTTGGCACTGGCACTGAATGCAGTTCAGCTATCTCCATTTTCTTTGCAGGGTTCACCTTCTGACTGCGATCGCACTGTAAAATGAATTCCCTCACGTCCTTAGTAACGTTCTTCCAAAAGAAGCGTTCAAGGATTTTAGATCTGGTGCGATGTATGGCAACGTGAGAACTTAATGCACGAGCAGTGTCGCTGTCTCCAGATCCCATATGGACACTCTTGACAATGTGTTGCTGTTCTTGGGATCCCGGATCACAAGAAGCTTCGCACAGCTAGAACTATCTGATCTATCGGACTGGTGTTTATAGTATAACTGTCCAGCTCGCGCCACATACTTAGAAGCCATATGACGAAGATTGGCTTTGGCATTTTTAGATAAGCCAGATTGATATTGCTTATTAATCACGTATTCGTAGATGTTGTCACTCGTTGACGCATCTTTCTGCGATTCAGCAGATCTAGATTTAGTCGAATCTTCCATTTTAAAATTTGTATAATTAGTAAAAATTTGTATATTGTGCAAGCCGTCTGTGAAATATATCATGGAGATGTAAAATATTTCTGAAGGAACTGCTATATACCAGTAGCTATAATTTGTATACTGCGTTTTGTAAGCCGTCTGAAATTTATCATGGAGATGTAAAATATGACCAAAGAAGAAGAGTATAAGTAATCAGTAATAACGAAATATTAATGTTCCTATTAACCGAAGTTTATATTAGCAGTGGGGGTACTTTTATTCCGGTGGGGGTAAGAATATACCGGTATAATTATACCCTCAGGGGTAATATTATACCGGTATATTCTTACCTCCCGGTATAACGGTTCCGGTATAATAATACGGGGGGGGGGGTATAAATTTTTGGGGGTATGTTAGTACCGCTACACCGGCTTAACACAAGAGATGTCTGGAATTTAAATTGAATACATTGAAACTCGTTTTCTGGATGAGCTAAATTATGCATAAGTGTGAAAACACCTGGGAAGTCATAAAGAATAGACAGAACAATTTTCTGATATAATAACGAAGCAAATCACAACAAAGTTAGTAAATAGATAAATATTTATAGTAATGCCATCATTAAATTGAATTTGGTTGATTTCACAGCGATTGATGTGTTCAACGATTGACTCTTCAATGTTTGAAATTTCACTGCCGTTCACACTTTCTTCATTCTTATCGTCGTGTTTCTTATTTTTTTGTGAAGTTTTTTTTGTTTGGCTCAAAGCGATAAGGTTGAACAGACATTTCTATTCCAAAAGCAAACAATACGCAACGATGTTACATATCTTGTATGTCACAGGTCGCGTTATACCAAAGAGGTTTGAACCGAGGTTTAAAAATGTAAACATCGTGAAAATTTTAATGGCGGATAAAACACAAGACTTTCTTCGTTGTTTTAGAGGATTAAAGATAGCGACTTTAAAAACAAGTTACCGCATTATTTTTTACATTCGGTTTTGAGTTATTGTAATAATGTTTGTATGAGAACTTGGGAATCCCTTTAACAAAGGGACTTGTTGATGCAGAGATCATTGATTCTTTCGAAATTATCATGTACCAACAGATAAGCGGAAATAATCTCATTGAAGCAATTCCAAATATGGGCATTATGTTTCCTATCTAGTTGTGTATATTCGTCACCAACTGCAAAAGCGACAATCATTCTCAAAGCGCAATGGGACAAAAACAGTTTCATCGTTGGCACTTCTTTCTATTGAGAACATGCTGAAGTATAGATTTTTGGGTAAATAATAGACAGATTTGTCAAAGATAAAGACCGACGAAAAGATTTTTAACATAAGTAGTTATTTGTTAGTGTTGTTATTTGTTAGCACATTTGAAAAATATCATCAATAAATTTTATCCATTCTCTTCTATTTCAATTACAGGACTCACGAAAACGATTCACCCTTTCTCATTAAGAATCTGTCTCATTTCACGTCACGAGAAAATGATAAAACACAATTTCATTTGTACTAAATTTAAATGCTGAGAGCATTTCAGAATTCACACTGCTGAAGGTCGAGCAGACTTCATCATTCCCTACTTCATGTCCCGCAATAAAATAAAATAACGAACATTGGCTGAAACAACCATTAAAATCCAACGCCATGCGGGAAAAAATTGCAAAAATATAACTTTTAAGCAGTGGGAAATTGCAGTTTTGGAGTTATGTTAGTGTATTATTGAAATTGAAGGTTTGGCTGCTCTTTAAAGACAATCATCTCTTATTATTATTCTTATTATTATTATCTTAAGGCTTACAACAGTTTAGGCGAAATTCACCTGTAAAAAAGCCTCTCATATAATATATATATATAAAATAATTTCTAGAATGAATTATTAACATGACGCTTAAAATTTTCTATTCATCATATATATGTAACTTGTTTACCCAAAATTTATCTAATCGAGATTTAAATGCGTTTAACGATGGTGCCGATACAACATCCTGATGAAGAGTGTTCCAGTCATTTACTGCTCTGTTAGTTATAAAATGCCGCCTAATTAAAGTATGAGCGTCTTCTTTCACGAGCCGCATGTTGTGACCTATTGTGTTGTAGGGATTACGGTTAATATGTAATAGAGAGTTGTGGATTTCGTATGATTTATTGAAGATTTTATAAATTTGTAAATTGGGTAGAAGACGTGTAGCTCTTCTAAGCACATTTTCAATTTGCTTACTGTCTTTTTTAAATAGTGGGTACCAAATCGACACATAATACTCAAGATGAGGCCTGACTAGGCTAGTGAACAAAGGTCTAAAAGATCTATTGTCAAGATGCACGTACGTACGCCTTATTAGACCTAACATTTTATTAGCTTTGTTGACTTGTATCGACACATGTGTGGAAAAACTCATTTTCGGATCAACATAAACACCTAAATCTTTTTCATTTTCAGTTACTTCAAGCGGGACCTTTCTACCATTTGATTTTGTAAGGTAATATACATGCATTTTGTTTTTATTTCCGACGTGGAGTACTTTGCATTTATCAATATTAAATGACATGCCCCATTTTTCTGCCCAAAGTTCTAAGGTATGGAGATCATTTTGTAGCTGATTAGCTGATATATTTTCATCGTGCATTGTACTGAAGATCTTAGCGTCGTCCGCATAAAGCAAAGCTTCAGATTTTAAGCCATCAGTAATGTCATTTACAAACAACAAAAACAAGATAGGACCTAGGACACTCCCTTGTGGTACGCCACTCAACACTACTTTCCAGTTCGATTTAGACTCATTTATGATTACGCGTTGTCGTCTATTTGATAAAAAACCTCTATCCACGATAATACATCTCCATTTATTCCGTAACTTTTAAGTTTAGCAATAAGCCGTCTATGAGGAACTGAATCGAATGCTTTCGCAAAATCTAAATAAATTGTAACTATAGGTATGCCTTGTTCTATGGATGATGTCCATACGTCTAACATTGTTAATAGATTCGTAAAACACAAGCGTCCAACAATGAAACCGTGTTGTCGATGATTGATTAGGTCATTATCAAGGAGACGTTTTAGAAGATGATCTCTGACGATAGATTCGAGTACTTTATAGGGAATACTAGTTAAACTAATTGGTCTG
Organism: Candelabrum cocksii; assembly: GCA_963930725.1. Lineage (NCBI taxonomy): Eukaryota > Metazoa > Cnidaria > Hydrozoa > Anthoathecata > Candelabridae > Candelabrum > Candelabrum cocksii. Next base: position 7,780,918 of record OZ005665.1, read on the forward strand.
TAATTATTTGGGTTATCACGCTTTCCTTTTTTAAATAAGGCGTTAAGATTGCCATCTTTCCAGTCTTGTGGGTTTCTTTGCCTTAAAGCTTTATTGTAAATTATTTTAAGGGGCAAATCAATTACAGCTGATAGTTCTTTTAGTACTCTTGAGTGAATACCATCAGGGCCTGACGATTTGTTAGTTTGTAACTTTCGGAGCTTATAGCGTACTTCTTCTGATGTTACTTCGATTGAATTTAGTTTATGTGTGAAAGTTTCATTAATAGTGGTAGGAATGTTACTGGTGTTTTCGTTGGTGAAGATACTTGAGAAAAAGTTTACAAGAATATTAGCTTTATCAAGATTGTCTGTAGATAACGAACCGTCAGGTTTGGTAAGATCAGGTATGGTATACTTTGTCTTCATCTTTGAAGAAGCATATTTAAAAAGCGCTTTTGGGTTGGATTTAGATTCTTCGGCGATGTTCTTTTCAAATTGTTTTATAGCTTTTCTGCACTCCCATTTTGCCTGATTTCGTAGCCTACTATAAGCTAGATAATCAGAACTTTGTTTTGTTAATAAAAAACGTTGGTAAGCTTTTTGCTTGGTTTTAATTTTTGCCATCGCGTTTTTGTTAAGCCAAATTTTTTTCCGATTATTATTAAAGGACGAGCTATTTTTATGAGGAATATTTTTTTGAATAGAAAATGAAAGTTCATCTTTGAAAAGTTTCCACGATTCGTGAACGTTTAGGCCATTTAATCGTTTTTCCCAGTTATAATTGGTGAAGTATTCTCTCATAGCATCAAAATTACCTTTGTTATATAAAAAAACATTTTCCGTTTGCTCGGTTTTTAATTGATTACAGACATTGTTAAATGTAATGACGGAATGATGGCTTTTTCCAACAGGTGCAAGATATGATAGATTAGAAACCATTGTTTCTTCGTTTGTGAAAACTAAGTCGAGAGTATTTGGATTTTGTAATGAACGATGGTGTGTTGGTTCAGTGACATGCTGGAACAGAAACGAGTCTCGATAAGCTTCAATGAACTTGTTGGCTTCATGGTTTTCTGGAGTGTTTGTACTAATCGATTCCCAATTTAATTCTGGATGGTTGAAATCGCCCGTGATCAATATATGACACTTACTTTGCGACATAAGTCGAATAGCGTCATTAAGAGCATTGTTGTTACTCACAGAACTATTTGGGGATCGGTATATACAGCAAACCAACATACGTGTGTTTGACCCACAATTAAGTTCACACAAAATGTTTTCTTTAAAAGTAGAAGATAGCGTATTCGATACTATGCTTGCAGCATATTTATTTCTAACATAAATAGCTACACCGCGATGACAATTTGGACTTTCTAAGTTTGTAAAACATTTAAAACCATCTAGAGATAATTCAGAGGGTTGGACGGGTATAAAAAAATGTTTTGGTAAGATCTCAGTCACACATACAATATCAGTATTCTGCTGCTCAATTAAATGTTTAAGCTCCGAGAGTTTATTTGTTAGCGAATCGACATTAGTATATAGACAATTCAGATTTTCAATCTGTTTGTTTACTGCTTTTTTATGCGCTTTATATACATGTTCCAAAATGGACTTCTTACTCTGTACATCCATTCCCCCGATTTGTCAATTTGTTCCTGAGCCTTTGCCTCTTCCCGCAACTTATTAAAAGCATCCCTTTGCTCTTTGCTTCGATCATGATTAATGAAGACTGTGGAATTCGATTGACGTAAAATGTGAAGGTTTTTCATTATGGAATTTTTAATCGATAAGGATGAAAAAAAGTCAAATAATGGTAAGGTAGAACCTGTTTCCGATTGACCGATTCGTTCACATTTAGTTATCATGTTGGAGTTAATTTCAATATTCAATGATATTCTTATGAAGGTTATAAAATTATCTTTTTCAGAAACTTGTTTGTTTTCATTAATATTAAGATTAAAAGCAATGACATTTTTTTCTCTATTTTCTCTATCTTTTATACCTTTAATGACAGTATCTATCTAGATTTGTTACTGTGGCTCTGTAGAGGTACAGGCTATTGCGACTGGCAGGTCATTTAGAATACTGTGGCAGGGACGTGATCTTAATGTAATACCAATCAATCCGAGTCGAGCACACTGGGATGCTGATGGTTTGAACGTATCGGATAATTCAATGACCTTTGTTGATCCCCTCGCTAATAATGCCTCAACACAAACAGTTGCATACGGAAAGATGGTTGGAGTTCGATTGTTTCGTTAATTTAGCAAAAATCTAGTAGAAATCACAGATATTGAGCACACATTGCAACCCGATGGTATGAGATGTGGTGCCTACGTTTGCTTTTACGCTAGGTTAATTTGTGAAGGTACACTTTCTAATTTGCATTATATATCCTATTTTTATAACCGATAATGCTCAAATTCTCTTTTTAAAATTTATAATGTGAAGTGTTCGTCGTTACTAACTATTGTCTATATATAGTGAAAGTAGCTCAGTGTTCATGGATCATGTCAAGATAGTTGTTTCGTCCCAGTTAGTACTCCTCCTCAGTTACACATCTCCGCCTAAGTACAATAAAGAACTTATATTGATTGTTAGATAAACCTTTGAAGTTTTCTAACTCTGCAGTGGAGATTCGTCAACACATTTTGGACATAGTTGCTGGGAACTGTTTGGTGAAGACCACCGAAAATTGCAAGGTGTTTAGCATATTTTTAAATGTTATTTGTGTGTATTAGTTCGATGAAACTACTTCTAATAATAATAATAATAATAATCTTATATCTAATTGGATAATTTTCATAATTTTGACTACTTAACAGATTTGCGAACAAGGTGTTGATACTGAAAAAGAAAACGTGGTTGAAAGAAGATGGATTGAATGCACTCGTTGTCCACAGTGGTTTCACCAAGATTGTGTTGGGATACCTCAAGTGGAAGCTGATGCAGATTGTACATTTATTTGTCCCTTATGAATCGATGATTTCACCATTCTTTTTAATATTCCTTCTTAAGGGAAGAAATTTTCTGGAAACCATAGATTTTGATAGCTTCGCCTCACAGGTCGCTTTTCCTCGCTCTGTGGTGTCCATGGTATATGAAGTCTGTAAGCTCTCGTTCGGTAGAGAGTGTACTTTTTCAATATTTTGCTGACATAAATAGCTATGATATACCTTGTTGGTCCGCCAGTCCTAATTTCGCCACAATCAAATGTTGACTTTACGCCAATAAGGGCACATTTTGCGCCGTCGCAAGTCATAAATTCACCTTTTTTTAACAATTTACTCTGAAACATTGTCATTTTAAAAGCAAATTTCCATTTTCCTGTACCATGAATGTGCACTTAAAGCAATAATTAGTTACGCCAAGACGTCAAAATTAACGTCGACATATTAAATCATCTTTACTATTTAATATATATAAAGTATATTGTATACGGAAATAGTTTTATATTTATTCTAGTACTTTATTTTACTCTCAGTTCTTATTAGTTTTATTTCAAACTATTGTACGATATCATCAATCAACTATAAATAAAATTAAACTATAACTACTACTAAATACATACTAAACAATGGGCACCCATGAAACCACTAAAAAACCTACATGAGCAACATACCTTATGGACAAAAGGTCTTTCTTAATATCTAAAATATTTCCAAGTTAAATTCATCAGATTTATCATTCTTGGTGCGTGATATTCAACTCCACTACGGTTGATTATCATCCACCTTAAAAATAAATTCTCGTATAAATCTTTCATAAAAGTTTCACGGACAAAAAGTTCTATAAAAGATGACAAATGCTATAGTTCTTTTTTGTACTCAAAACAAGTAAAATTAAATTAATTTATTAATTAAAACTTAATTTTTCAACCCATCAATTAAATAATATATATTTTGTCATCCATTACGTCAAATTTCACTACTTTGCGAATCCATCAAAATTTCTTCCGAATTAAAAATTGCGTCATTGGCGGGTCAGCTAACCGGGACATGAAAGAAGGAATGAGGAAGTCTGCCGGGACGTAAATTCTATATGCTTAATGTCCACCATCTTTGTTTTGTAGTCTTATGTTTGCCGAAATGCATCGTCACATAAAAGTAGAACCGATTCCTACTTTTTTGTGACGAATTATTTCGTCTCATTTTACTTTCAAATCAAAACAAACAAAAGTGCGCATGTACAGACGTATTCGAGGCAAATTCGCTGATGATTTCGCCTCGTGGAAACCCGCCTTAACTATATTTTTCATGATATCTAATTTTCAATGTCTTCAACAATATCGAAAACGTTACGATGATCATCTTCCGGCGCATAAATATCTTCATCATTGTCGCTATCGCTCTCATAAAAATCAAATACAGGGTTAACAAAATCCTCTCTTTCTTCCTCACTGATTTTCGCTGTGTTGATGTTGTTCTCGTGCGTGACGTTGCCATTCTACGCTTGAAAACTTACAACGAATGCAATATCTTTGGTGATTATAATAGGGAAAAATTGAAAATTATCGGAAAAATCGAAAAATAGTATTAAATTTCGCGAACGAAGAAAAGTTGTTTTGCTGGGAATTAAATTTCGCGAATAAAGGGAAAAACCTTTCTCGTGGGAATTTAATTTTGCGAATGAATTGCCAATTCGCGAAATATTCTTCCCGCGAAATTTTCTGCCAATAAAATACTTTGTATAAGAAGTAAAAGTTATTTTAACAAATTCTCAACAACATGAAAACCATTGGAAACAAAAACGTTCGAATGAAGACTTTTTCGAACGTTTTTAACTACGGCCTGATTACACTGAAAGTTTTCATTTTTATCAGTGAGATACAGTTTTCGTTTTTGACAACAAGTGAAAATAAATAAACGCCCCCCCCCCCCCCCCCCTTGTATTAAGCACCTGAGAGTAGAGTAAATAAAAAACACTTTTTGTGGCCTTGATATCCCAAAGGGTATCCCCCCATTTAAAGTACTTTGATTCATTTAACCTTCTGCAAAACCAATTTAGAGTTTTTATCTTTCCTTTTGGAAATAATCAGCTTTTCTGATCTATAAAAACACCCTAGTCATGTGATGTTGCCAGTTTTTCTGAGCGGCTAAAAACATAACAAAATTAGTCATAGTGTGTTATTTCTTCAAAAATTATCTCTAAGAAATATAACTTACTTTGATATGTCCAGCATAAGTACCCGGGGAGCTGTTCTCAGAAATAAACAGGTTTTCCGTTAACATATTGTAGGGCGCTTCATTGACATTTAAAATAACTACTGGAAACTCTTCGTAGGCAAATTCACCAAGATCATCAACAGCTTTGATTGCAAAAGTGTATTCAGATTGAACTTCAAAGTCGAGATCTTTTAACAACGCTACAAAAAATAAAGTCTCTTAACCTTTATTAATTTACCCGAATTGTGTTACACACATCAATATCGCATAAGAGTGTTTCACAACATTTTCTTTGAAGTAACTCTGCAACACATAGTGCAAACCTACACACAAACACTAATTCCATGACATTCTGTCTTACTTTCATTTACTACCGTAAATGACCGATCTAACGCCCACTCCCAAACTGACGCCCCTCCCGAATAAACGCCCAGGGTTAAAGTTAAATTTTTTAACTAACGCCCACTCCTGATTAAACGCCCATTCTCGAATAAACGCCCAGGTCCATAGAGAAAAATTAAAATAAACGCCCATGGGCTTTCATTTGATTCAGAGCAAAACTAATACTACTTTCTTTAATCTTTAAAGTGTGGATATTTTGAAACAGTTTCACTAATTTTAAGCGTAAAATGTTCATACAAGTTACTCTTTCTATTCAGTTCGCTAAACAACACATCTGCGATCTTCTTGCTCTTGGTGTAGCACAAGTACGTTCCAGGCACAACTAGTCCAACTTCTCTGTATCTTTTCCCAGTGACTCAAACTTCGACCATGTTTTGTGAGTTTGATTCTAAGAATTGCACTAATAACTTCGAGAACTCTATCGGAACATGGCCTACTTCACTGTTCATCTTTGTCTCATCTTTTTTGTAAACACCGATGGCATGCTTGTCATGTTCTCTCGCTTCTTCTCGTTCGTCTTTGCGGCAAACTAGGATTTCTCTCTTTTCTGGAGTCCACTTTGCCTTATAGATATGATGTCCTCTCACAACAGATTCAAAGGAAACACGATAAATCATTACAAAACTTTCACAAGGAGCACTTCTTGCCATACTTACTTTATGGATAATTACGACCGTTTATTTTTAAATTAAAAAACATGACTAATGTGATTTTCAACACCTGATGACGATGAAGAGAATGACGAGAAACTTGATATCATGTAGTCGACGTACATCTTCTCGATTATATTACTTTTGTTGATGGACTTTGTTTATTAACGCCCCTCCCTTACTAACGCCCCTTCCGAATAAACGCCCAGGGTAAAATTCGTTTGTTAAAATAAACGCCCAAGGCGTTTAATCGGTCATTTACGGTATGTAAGTAACATGATAAACATTTAACTACAAAATTGTTTAAACACTATTTCAAGGAAAACACACCACTTACTTAGATTTGCAGTACAATGAATCGTGGTGGAGGTCACACATGTTGTGGTTGATACACCAAACACTTCAGTGTTCTTCAATATTTGGAAATTGATCTGTTGCCCTTCTTTATCTGATGCTGAGACTGAACCAATGATATCACCAGCTATTAAATCTTCGTAAAGGGATACAATATTTAATGTGAGATTTTCAGGCTTATTGTTCGCACTACTGTGAATCAATGTAATGTTCTGGTCTAAAAACACTTTAGCAGCTTTTTTCTCTGCACCACGCACAGTAATCACAACAATGAAAGTATCTGTGTCGCTGAACCTCTCAATCAAGATGAGGTTGCTTCCATTCAGGGCAAAGCTTGGATGATTTTCTGTCAGTGACCAAACGTAATCATCAGAGGTGAATTTAGGGTCTTCATCCTCAAAATCTATGGCAGATAATTTTCCAATAATACCGTTGACTGGGGTTAGGTCAGTAAATTTGTTGTTTGAAATTCGAATTTTGTTCGGAGGATCGTTTACATTAATGATAGTGATGTTGAATAATTTTTCAGCAATCATTGGATCATCAGCAAAATTATCTTCAGCTTTGATTTTTAACTGAATGGTATTATGTGACAAAACATGTAAAACAGGTTTTTCAGTGTTCTTCAGCACATTACCATATATAGCAAACTTTTTAGATTCTTTTGATTGGGAAATAGAGAATGTCAATTTTTGTGCAAGGTCATCTGTTGCAGAAAAAATCCCAATTGTTGTGTTAATTTTGGAATGTTCTAAAATAGAGCTGGAAGATATGGTAATATTTTTAGGTGGGTCATTCACGCGTCTACAGAAATATTTTCTAGCGTGTGTATCATTCCAAACATTTGCATTAGATACTGTAACACATTTTAATAACACATTTTTTAAAGGATTTATTGTGGGGCTCTCTGCATTATTAATGTTATATTTATGTTTCATATCAGGAAAATAACATGATAAATGACATTCTTTTCCAACTCTAACGCCATTTGGACAAGTTATTTTTATTTCTTTGCATTTTGAACCGTACTTCTTGTCACTGACCTCTAACGGACAATTATATTGTTTTATTTGTGCACACAACTGCTCTTGGCAAGTTTTACCATCACTATTCAAAACAAACCCATCCTCACATGCACACCTTCCACTAATGGGGTTGCATTTTTGATTGCATGCATTGTTATCTGTACCACAAGGAACTTGATCCATTTCAAATGCACAATCACAACAAGCAAATATACCAGCTAATGTACGCTCGCGTGTCTTGAAACCTGGTGTACAGGGATTGGTTTGGTTACATATTGACCAATCACTCCAACTATTCCATTGAAACTCTAAACCGATTTCAAAACAGCTTTATAAACAATGTATATAGTTAAAATAAAAATTAAAACATTAAAGAATTAATGACAATTTTAAAAATATATATATTGAAAACACAATACCTTCACATGAGACGCATTCAGATGAACAAGCAGATGTGAAATCGCAGCAGAACACTGCTAGTATATATAAACATGATTTGCAAGCCATCATCATCACATCATCTGAAATAAAAAACAAAACTAAACAAGTTTTAATATAGCTTTACCAATTATAAACAATTTGTTTATAAACGTCTAAAGGACAAACAGCATAAATATTTTCTTAGATATTAATTTCATCACTGCCGCCCTTGTTTCTTTTCTGTATATTGACCTGATAACACAAGTACTGATCCACAATGTTAATTACAACAATGATGTCAATGTACTTTGTAATGAATAAAGTGAGTTATGTGATGTCACAGTTGGAACCCCCCCCCCCCAAATTGACACTCTAGGAGGAGATGTGTTTTTTTCTCCAGAAAGGGGGGATAAACAACAAAACGGGGGGTTGATCTAGAAAAAGGGAGGGGGGTTGTATTTATATATGGGGTCATTCACACATATTACGTAAATACTTTTGTGAGAAAATTTCATGTATGTTTTGACTTGATTATAACACCTTGTATTGATATGAGAAATATACAAGAAATAATATAATTAGTTTTATAATAACATCAAACAAATATATAAACAAGCTTATTTGTGCCAAGCGCAGAAACCAAATGGCGATAAGCACAATGAGAAATGTTTTCTTCAGACAGGCTATATTGGCTCTAATATGGATGATTTTAAAATCGCGATAAAATGAGAACCGCTTATCAAAAAAGGCTGAAATTTTGGATTTCTGTCTAACTTTTTATGTACTTCAACATATATAAAAATTCTCAAAATCTGAGAAATCAACTTCCAGCGTGTGGTTCATCCTTACAAAAAATTCTTCTTAAACTACCAGAGAGAAGGTCTTTAGAATATGTGAAAGAAATTAAGAGAATGCATGATGTAAAAATACATTCTTTAAATATATAAAAGTGTATTTTATATTATCAAACAATTACTTTTGAATGACTGATATTACTGTTTTTTGTCTGTCATTTGGCTCCTTCCGAAAAGATATCAACAAGGGGGGGGGGAGGGGGTGGGCAGGTTTTTTGAAAAGGGGGGGGGGGTGGCACAAAAGAGGAAGGGATGGATTAGAAAGGGAGGGGTTAAAACCTGTTACCAACTGTGGATGTATGTGAAATTTCCTACAGGAATAATATCGTAAAAAAATCATGATAACTTTAAGTTTGGACCCTGGATGAATCTCATTATGTCATTCTTTGAAGGTATGGATCCTAATATGTGAAACAAATATCATATCAAATCTTGAAAGCTATACTAGTACGCAAGATTATTAAAAGTAAACTACTTGATGTTATTGTGCCAGATACAAAAAAGTCGAAGCAAAGTGTTAAGATGATTTGAGAACAAACAGTGTTTATAGTCGACATGATAGTACAAATTAGAGTTGGTGTGAGAAACCGGCCTGGCACCTGTGAAGAGTTTATTATTAAGATTCTGCAGTCATTTCCGAAGGGATATCAACAAGTCAACATCTTTGCAGATATATAGATCCAGTTGTTTCAAAAATCAATGAAGAGATAGAAAAAGGTGGAACCCATTAATCTTCATCCAGCTCCTTGTCATTCCTGGTAACAAATCCATTGATGTAATAAAATGGATTTATTGCCAAATTGCCATTAATGAAAAGTTTTCTCACTGAATCACGAAAACATGCCAGCTCCTCACAAATTAAAAGTGGATGTTTTTGCCATTTTCGAAACCCATACAATGATACCCTTTTTTATGATTGAGTGGATGAAATTCAATAAAGTGATTTATAACACAGACACCACTGTGATAGGGTACCACATAAAGTGACAGAGAATTACAGTAATCTTGTCGATATATACATATAGTCAAACAACATAATCATTGCGCATAAATACTTATTGCACACTTTTTTTAAGCAAATTCTAAGAATTTTATTACTTTTTTCTAAGCAATAAACAAATTTTTGTTGATAAATATAATGCAGCAGTTGCAATTGGAACGCTGAAAGTTCTGTAGTACTGGGAAAGTATTGAAAACCATAGTACACACCATGTTCCCGTGGCCCAAATCAGTCTGATACAACAAGTCTAAGCTTTTTATTTAATATCTGATCAAGACGGAATATGTCATGAAAATAGCGTATACTCATTATACACCAAATTAGCTGGCTATTTTGATTAAATATTATGAACTTAATTCACCCGCAATTGGAGGCTTATTGACAGAATGTAGGGAAAAAAGTCACAGGAAAAAAAGTCACGGAAAAAAGTCACGGAAAAAAAGTCATAGAAAAAAGTCAGTCAAGTACCAGTATAACAGCAAACTGGATGGTACAACAGCAGAAGTTCACCAACAGGTCTTCAATGTCATTGTAGAGGATGTTTTTTGTAATGTTACTGATACATGTTTTGTTGTAATTATGTTTGTTTCATATCTTTTTAAATGAGAAGCGAATTAGACAGCTTAGCATATGTTTCTACAAAAGCAAAAGAAAACCTGTACAAGCTTGTGTATTGATATAAAAAAGAAGATGTGGATGTATGATTGCCAATGACCCAACTGTCCACAAGAGACCAAAATAACACAGATATTAACAAATATAGGTCACCTGTACAAGCTTGTGTACTGATACATGTTGAAGTGATTGCACATCATCTTCACATGTTGAAACAACTTGGGCGAAGAACTGGCTTGGTTTGTTTCTGGTGAGAGCAGCTTGCTCTTTCATTGCGTACCTGGACTTAGTGTACTTTATGCTGATATCACTTGGATCATGGTTGTGTGGCTGGCCAGGAGTTGGATTTTCATTCTGCAGTGAAGTTGTAATGGACCCTTTACATGCAGTGCTAGATCGCTTCACACATTTCCACCACTGTACTGTCTTTCTGGTAGTATGCTTGGTATACATGTACCCCTGGTAGCAAAGTTTGGAACAGTCTTTGTTGCTCTTGATGACTTCCATACTTGATTTAATAACATTTGAAATTATTCTTTCTTTTATAGAAAAGTAAATGAAGTCATACATTTTCTTTAATTTGAGTCAAAGTTAAAATTCTATAATATGGTTTCATTCATGAAAAAAATGTTTGTTATGTGCACTTCTTTTAAATAATTTTATTTCTTGTGACTTTTTTACCTGTGACTTTTTTTCTTGAGACTTTTTTTTCTGTGACTTTTTTCCTAGAGGTTTTGTGACTTTTTTTCTTCTGACTTTTTATCCTGTGACTTTTTTTCCGTTGACCTATTGACAAGAGGAAGATTTTACATGGGGATATATGCAAGGTTGCAGGTTTAATTGAGGGTGGAGGGTCTGTATGGACTGAGGGAAATTTGTAAAATGTGGTACATGCGTACAATTCAGTACCAGTGGCATGTACATGACTTGCAACATCATAATTACATGACACAGCAGGTAATTCCTTTGACTTAAAAGAAAAAGAACACTTAAGAGATATTGTCTAAGAATCACGCAGACCATGGGAGTGACCCCCTCAAAAATAGTTGTTTTACTAATATAATGTTAATTTCGTAAAGATAATGAGGTGGTAAAAAATATTCGACCAAAATTTTTTCGTTAACAAGATATCGGCCATATCGATTTTTCATTAAATTGAAATTTTGTGCTGTTCTTTAATATTTAAAGTTAAAATCCTACTATAATGGAGGAAAAACCTTAGTATGTTTGTTTTTTATTGTTTGTTTTTTTTACACGCCCAAACGACTGGACCGATTGGAACCAAATTTTCAGAGTATGATTGTGATGCCCCTGGGATGGTTTTTAGCCAAAGAAAGTTTTATTTAAATTAATTAATTAGATGTGACTTATCGATTACGTAGGTTTAAAATTTATAATTATATATCATTAAATATTTTATGGTTAACTTTGTTTCCCAAAACAAATTCTTTCTTAATTTAAATGTATAATTAATTTATCTATATGTACATGACTACCCATATATAGACTTTTTTGGGAGGAGATTTGCATAGATTGGTAACATACATACATACAGAATTCCTCAATTATCATATTATTGTTAACGTGCGTAGGACGGGTTCATTGCTAGTATAAGTAATGCAATGAGTACACCTTGGTTATTCCTGGTTATTATGGTTCTCTACCATCTATTCTTTCCCTAAATATACAAAGAAATCCAAGGTATATCTCTCGCGTTTCTAAAAATCATGGCTCCAAAGTACGTAAAAATCAATTCTGGTCCTTTATTTGAGGTCAATTTTCTGTCAATACAAATGGTACACCCTGGGTATTTTTCGTTTTTATTAAAGTACAAGAGTTCTCTAAAAAAATATAAAATCCATGGTGCAACACTTGCGGAAGCAAATGATAGACTTTGAAGTTCATCATTTTTCATTTTTTCCTTGCAAAAACACAATCTTAATAGCCAACACAACCAATTCACAGGCATAAGTATCGTTGTAAAATGTTCTCAAAATGATGATACTTAACTATACTGCTTTGAAAAATCCAAGGTGTCTCCTTCAATCTTTCTAATAATAAGGTTCAAATATCATTAATTCTCAAGAAAAAAACATTCCCTAGGTTACATAATGTATAATGCTTCGAAGCAAACACAATGCAGAAGAAAGTTCTCTAAATACATTCTCATGAAAATGCTAATACTATGTAGGAAATGCAACGCTGATAGAGCGGTCCATTGTCAAATGGTGCATTCCGTATCCAAAAGCGTGCCCAAAAACCATAGGTAAAATTTCCCGACTTTATCTTAACAGAGATTGGATTGAAAAATCATCAGAATCCAAACTTTTTTCACGGCAACGAGCAAATTACGCTGTGGGAAAGGTAATTGACCGCTTGGAAAAGGAAAAAGGACTGTGCCCACATGTGATTTGCGACGAGTAATGTTATAATTTTTGAAACAATACTTTGTATAATAATCATTGTAAATATGAGCATACTTTGTAAATAATACCATAGAGAGCAGTACAAGAGATTTTTATTTACGGCCTTTTTATATACTTTATTTGCGTCAAAACATATATATATATATAGCCCATGAGCTCAACTAAAAAATTTTAAGTTTTCGGCTCACCTCTTAGGAATAAGCCAAACATGTTTTTTTGTTATCCTTAAGGTGTCTACATTCGGAAAAGGTATGATAACCTGGGTAATTTGGTAGCTTTTGTATAAAATTCAGGGGGTAAAGCGTGACCCTTCAACTGCATAGTGCAAAATATAATAAGGGAAACGGAAATTTGTTTACTTAAATGACAGTAATTTATATAATAATGAACCAATGATGATATAAGTTTTCAAACTTGATCATAATATGTTAAAGTTTAAAAATATATTAAAATATTTGAAATTTTTCTTTCAGGGGGTAAGCAACAGGAAAAATATAAAAAAATAATGAAAATTATTATTTTTTGGCTATTTTTTAAGTGTTTACCCTACATATCATAATGAAATCAATTTTCTAGTAATGTCTTATACAATAGAGTCAAGAAACATTCAAAAACTATAAATAAAAAGATAATTCCAGTACTCCAGGGGGTAACAGTATACAAAAGGAAAATACCCCCCTAGGACAAAACCCCCTAGGAGAAAACCCCCTTAAGACAATACCCCACTAGGACAAAACCCCTTAGGACAAAACCCCTCATAATCTCTTCAACATTAAAAACAACTCAGATAATGAAGTTTAAAATATTCCGTTTGCTTTGAAAATTGGTAGGTTTACTAATTAAATGATGCTGATTTCAAACCAAATACCAGAATTCAGATATTTTCACACCTAATACCTTCTTTTTGGGCAAATTTGGGTCTAATGTTTAAAATATTCCGTTTGCTTTAAAAATTGATAGGTTTACTAATTAGAGGATGCTGATTTCAAATCAAGTACCAGAATTTGGATATTTTCACCCCTAATCCCTTTTTTGGGTAAATTTGGGTCCAAAGTTTAAAGTATTCTGTTTGCTTGAAAATTGTTAGATTTACTAATTAAATGATGGTGATTTCAAACCAAATACCAGAATTCAGATATTTTTACCCCTAATACCTTCTCTTTGGGCAAATTTGCCCAAAAAAGGAATTAGGGGTGAAAATATTCAATATTCTGTGATAGTCGCAGCAAAACTCACAACTCGGACCATAATGTTTCAATATATACATTGCAGACTTAGTGACGGATTTTCCAACAGATAGAATGTCATCTTCAACAAAGTCTAAAATTGCAAAACAGCTGCTAACAAAGTCAGCAAGTACTTTCGGTGGTACAAATAATCCTCCTCTTGAAATCAAAGTTAAATATTGATTGTTTATAATATCATTATTTCTTGCGGTAAGTTTGGACTTGCATTCAACACATTTTGATCTTTTAATGAGCTTTTTAGCAACGTAGCCGGAAATAGTAGTGGCAACCTCTGAGCTGTCATCATCTAATACACTTTCTAAAATCGCTTCATGACGACACGTAAAAGGTCATTAATCGTATCGCTCTCATCCTCAACATTATCAGGTTTGTGGTCCTCTTTCCAAAAGTTCACATCTTCCTTTATCAACGAACGGCACAATAAGATACGCTCTGTATTTAACACTTCTCTCAAACTAACTAAAAATCTACCACCACTCATTTGACGGTACTGCGAAAAACGACGCTCAATCGGATCGCTTTGAAGGCGAGCTGTCAAAACAAAATCATAACCATCTCCTAAAAATTCGTCAATTAGCATGGCTTGTGATCGTATCGCATTGATTAAAGCGGATGAAGTTTGCGCCGTTAGGGTAAACGTGGGTGAAAGGGACCATTCTTGAATCCAGAAAGCGAAACAACGAAAAAAGTGTGTCTTATTATCATTCAGTACTACAGCATTACCAAGCAGGTTTGGACAGTAGGGTTGTTTAGAATTAGATATTGTCCACCAGGTGTTGACAACATTTAAAAACCCTGAGACATCAGCACGATGCGGATAATAACTCTTAATAGCAGCTATTGTCGTTTCATGGAAAAGAGAAAGAGCGAGTGGAACACTTTGTTTGTTGTTACCAGGGTGAAGAGCTTGATAAGACAATTTTGGTGCTTTTCCTAAGTTTCCTTTTAGCTCTTTGTCCTTATCGTATACGTTGTAAAGATCTGCCCAGCCGATATAACCTTTAGGACAAGTCAGTTGGATGTTATTCTGATTGTAAGTAAATTCTGGAAAAACAATTTTTTTGGCATTCAGTAAGTTATTTTGGATATTCTTTAAAAGATGTACGGCGTCAAAAAACATGTATGTTCGTTTTCCATGATTGTTTGGATGCACGAAATATAAGTTTGAATCTGAATTAAACAGTGTTTTAAGTGATGTGAACG
Source organism: Candelabrum cocksii (assembly GCA_963930725.1). NCBI lineage: Eukaryota > Metazoa > Cnidaria > Hydrozoa > Anthoathecata > Candelabridae > Candelabrum > Candelabrum cocksii. The sequence continues at coordinate 7,796,263 of OZ005665.1, forward strand.
CATTTACATTGGAAGAGTGGTTATCAGCAACTAACCCACAAACACAAAAGCCAGCATACGCTAAATTTTCAATGACATTGACAATTTTATTACATAACCATCGACCGTTAAATGTAACCTCTGGTATAGCTTGGGCAACAAAAGGTACTGATTCCTTTAAACCTACAACCATAAAAGCCATTATTCCTTTAAATAGATTTCCTTCTTCGTCGGCACCTACGTATTCTCCAGATTGGTATTGAGCCGCTTTCTGCAAATACATCTCGTCAACCATAAGAATTAGATCAGAAGACATTTCTTTTTTTTCCTTGAGCATTTTTAAAGCTTTTAATGAATCAACTCCTCCTTGTTGAACCTTATTTAAAAGTGAAACTGATGATAGTGGAAATTTTTCTAATAACAGTTTGTACGCCTGAAGAGATGTATATCTTAAATGAAGAGCAAATCGAATCATGGATGCTGAGAAAGGAGGTCTACCCTTTGGTTTGTAAAGTTCCCTTTGCCTCAATTCCTCTAATAGTGGTTGGTGATTTTCAATTGCTGTAGACCTGATGTAGGGAAGGAAATTTTCCAGCATGCTTAGTCTAGCCAATTTTGCATTATGACCTTTAACAAACCATGGTGGAAGTGGGAGTGGTAAACCATTATATTGTAACTGGACATGCAAGTCCTCATCAATTCTGATAGACTCCAAGACGGTTGGAAATTGTGAAGCTTCATTAAATTTCAGTCTATAAATCATGACACTTTTTTCGAACTTTCGAAATTCAAATTCTGGAGGACAATGAAGCTCATTAAAATCATTGATTGAACTTATGTTGTCCTGTTTCTGGAAAGAGTCCAGTTGATCTTCTTGAAAAATTCTTTTACGTGTAGGCTCCCTGCATGTCTGATTTGTAGGTAGAACAGAAGGGGTATTGCTAAACTCTGCAGAATGTAATGTAGGAACAGGTTTCATAGACCAATTCAAAGTTGTTCGTTTTCCTTTGTTTAAAAATCTTCTTTCGAAATGCAATTCACACAATACAGAATTTTTCGAAGGAATCCAATCTTGTCTATTTACAAAGCGAATCCATTTTTGATTTAGCTCCTCATCTTTTGTTAAAGGAAAGTATAAAGATGAAAGTTTTCAACCGATAAACTATAGCCTGTTTGACACTTAGGTGCGGAACATTTATTTACCATTTTTTTATTTTTCTATAAAAAGAATGCTTAACATTTTAACAAGTTAAAACTTCAAAAACAATATATATATATATATATATATATATATATATATATATATATATATATATATATATATATATATATATATATATATATATATATATATATATTGTTTTTGAAGTTTTAACTTGTTAAAATATATATATATATATGTATAACTATATACAGTTACCACACCATTAAAGATGTCCCTCGTTCGCGAGGGTCACCTTGACTAAACGAAGAAATTGTTCTCTGCTTAAATCAAAAATAGAAAAAATAGAATGATAATCTTTGTATTTTATTTGGAATAGTTTGTTAATGCTTCCAATTGATTTGTTCCAATCAGTAATGCTCTGGTATTTTATAGAATATTTGCCATATGTTGTACTTTTAAAATGAGGTAAAAACAGCTTACCATTAAAAGCATTACGTGTTCCGTGTTGGTGGGAATTAATAATTTTAGAGAAAAAATTACTAATTGAAGAAGGAACATATTGTTTTAGTGAATCAAAAATAAATAAAATATTTGAAATTTTGATATGAAGTTGAAAAGGTAAAATATTAAATTTTTTCATAGCATCAGATGTATCAGAGCGAAAAGGTTGAAAATTTATTATTCTAACCGCAGAGCGTTGAATTGACAATATTTTATTAAAGTTAATACTTCCTCTTTGACCCCAAATCTGACAGCAGTAACACAAGTGAGAAGAAAATATTGCAAAATACAAATCTTTTAGAATTGATTCATTAACAAAAAATCTAACTTTAGCGAGCATATATATATATATATATATATATATATATATATATATATATATATATATATATATATATATATATATATATATATACGCGTAAGGTTTATGATAACGAATAAATATTACAGAGTGCTCAATGAACAAGTTCAATGAAAAAAATTCAGAGCGATTGAATATATATATGTATAGTATCTCCAAGTAAAACTACACCATTATAGCAACTTAAAGTTTCTTGCCTGAAGCATTTTTCAAGCTATACACTATGATGATAAATGTTAGATATACATGTTAGCTATACATCATAGTGTATAGCTTGAAAAATGCTTGACGCAAGAAACTTTAAGTTGCTATAATGGTGTAGTTTTACTTGGAGATACTATACATATATATATATATATATATGCTCGCTAAAGTTAGATTTTTTGTTAATGAATCAATTCTAAAAGATTTGTATTTTGCAATATTTTCTTCTCACTTGTGTTACTGCTGTCAGATTTGGGGTCAAAGAGGAAGTATATATATATATATATATATATATATATATATATATATATATATATATATATACATATATTCATACTCCCTATCCCTGTTTTTATTTTCTTAACTGATAGTATATCCCCCTTTTATGCTTACTTTGAGTTGCAATAAACACAGTATATATAATTTATACATGGGCTATTTGATATTATCGATTTTTTAATAATTTGGGTCTTATGTAAAAGATTACATAACTAGAAAGCAACAAAAATGCCGACTAAAAATGCCTATCATTATGTCAAAAATAAAATAAGAATGAAAATGATAATAAAAATGTTTTGAAATATCAACAACATTCATGAAAACCATTCCGCACAACCATCCACCATTTTTTATTTGTAAGTAGGCCTCTTAATTTTAGCCTCAAAATGTGACATATACGGCCGTATTTTTAGTAAGCCATGATTGAACAACTTTATTGTTGATCTGACAGTTTTCTTCATTGATGCAAAGGTTCCCAGTTGTAGTCGCTTTATTGGATGGTAAAAATCAACAGTCTGACTAACTAATTTCTCCTCGATAAACTTCTGTAGCTCTTGTTCTCCTTTAAATTCTGCCTCTGACAAATCCTTCTTAATTTTTCCTGATGGGAGAAGACCTGAAGAAAGGCCAACTAGTTCCATTTCCGACAATAGAGGAATAAACACTGACATTAAGGTGTCATGAGCAGCTTGTACATCAGATTGATCTCTTCACTCTGTATGAGAGAAATTCTCCAAGTTACTCCTTGCTTGAGCTCGATAGGCAGCCGTTAATGTCCAACGTTGAACAGCCCCATGGTTGGTGCTGAAACCCGAAGAAACAGAAAGCCCTCAGTGCATATTAATTAAGTGTCTATTAATGTTTTTACAAATGATTTTATTCTTCCTCTTTTTTCAAAGTTAAATTCCGAAAACAAAAGTATTTTTTTACTTGGAGATTTCAATATAGATTTAATTAAAATTAATTCTGATAATGAAACTTCTGATTTTTTCAACTTTATAACTTCTAATAACTTTCTTCCGCATATTACCTTACCAACAAGAATTACTGAAAAATCTAAAACAATTATTGATAACATATATTCTAACGGTTGTGATAAAAATATGTTGTCTGGTAACTTAACATCAACAATTTCTGATCACTTACCTCAGTTTTTCATTCAACCTAACTTTTATGCAACATTTGTTCCTCGTAAACACAATATCTTTCGTAGAAATACCACATATTTTGATAAAAAAGGTTTTCTTTCTGAATTTAATAACGTAATTTGGGATGAAATTCTTGAATTTGATAAACTTAACACTGACAACAGTTTTAATTTATTTTTTGAGGTTTTTAACGGATTATTAAACAAGTATATGCCACTCAAAAAGGTCAGTATTAAAAGCTTCAAACTCTCTCTCAAACCGTGGATAACAAAAGGTATTTTAACATCAATAAAAATAAGGAATAAAATTTATCGCAAATTTATTCGAACTAAAGATATTAATAACAAAATCAAGTTAAAATCTCGGTATAATTCATATAAAAACTTATTAACTAAACTATTAAGATGCAGCAAACAAAACCATTTTAAGAAATACTTCATTGATAACTCAAAGAACCTTCGAAAAATCTGGATCGGTATACAACGTTTAATAAATCTAAAAAGTAAAAAAGATTCTGTTCCAACTGTTATTCTAGATGATAATGGTGTTTCGCTGACCGATCCTGTGAAAATTGCTGACAAATTTAACTCATATTTTACGACAGTCGCACATAACATCCAATCTAAAATTCATTCATCTCATACAAATTTTAAAAAATACCTAAATAATCCGAACCTCAACAGTATTTTTATATCTTCAACTGATGAAATAGAGATTTCCTCATTAATACAAAATCTAAGTAATAGAAAAGCTATTGGACCAAATAGTATACCTATTGTAATCCTAAAAGAATTAGGTAATTCAATTTCTGTCGTTCTTTCAAAGTTATTTAACCTATCTTTTACGACTGGTGTTTTTCCAAACATTCTTAAAACATCTTCAGTTTTGCCGCTTTTCAAGAAAGGTTCTAAATTAGAATGTTCAAATTATAGACCAATATCTTTGCTTTCAAACATCAGTAAACTCTTGGAAAGACTTATGTATTCTCGAATTTACAATTTCCTACATAAATTTAATTGCCTAAACAAATTACAATTTGGGTTTCGATCGAAGTATTCAACAGCTCATGCCTTAAGTATAACAGAGAAAGTGAGAGAAGCTATTGATTCTGATCTTTTTGCATGTGGTATTTTTGTTGATCTGAAAAAGGCATTTGATACAGTCCATCACAAAATTCTTCTCGAAAAACTTGATCACATGGGTGCAAGAGGCATTGTTAATGAATGGTTTGCTTCGTATTTGCAAGATCGGCAACAATATGTAACGATTAACGGGTTTTCATCATCGTTAAAGTCAATCAGATGCGGCGTTCCTCAAGGTTCTGTGTTGGGCCCTTTGTTATTTTTAGTTTATATTAATGATTTTCATAATTGTATAAAGTTTTCAACAGTGCATCTTTTTGCAGATGACACTAATTTGTTATACATCAACAAGTTAATAAAAACCTTATGTAAAAAAGTAAATTGTGATTTACAAAGAGTTAATGATTGGCTTAATGCAAATCTTATCGCTTTAAATGCTAATAAAACCGAATTTATCATTTTTAAGAAGCATCATAAAAAAAATGATTCTGAAATTAAAATCATGTTGAATGGATCACGTTTAAAACAATCAACTTGCATTAATTATCTGGGAGTTTTAATTGATGAAAACTTAACTTGGAAACCCCACTTAAGCGAACTTTGTAAAAAATTGAGCCGATCAAATAGCATGCTTTCAAAAATTAGATACCACGTTAATACAAAAATTTTGAAAAGTTTGTATTTTTCAATTTTCTCGTCACATTTAACTTATTGTTGTCAAATTTGGGGACAAAAAAGAAGCATAAATCTAAATAAATTATGTTCTATTCAACGATCAGCACTAAGAATTATAAATTTTCAACCTTTTAGATCAAATGTAACTGCTGCATTTACTAAATTTAATATCTTTCCATTTTCGTCTACTATTAAATTCCTCAACATTATGTTTGTTTTTGATTCTTTAAACCAAAATATCCCCCCTTCGATTGGCAATTTCTTCACTAAACTTTGTCATTTTCATCTTTATCCATCTCGCAATGCCTTAGCTAATGAACTTAAAATTTTTTCATATAATACAATTTTTTATGGAAAATACTCAATTAAACACCAAAGCATCATTGAATGGAACAAATCAATTAGAGACATTAAAAATATTTTTGATGTAAAATATAAAAACATGCATTGGTTAAATTCTATTTTTGATTTAAACAGTAAACAATTTTCTAATTTAGTCAAACTTAGCATCAGGGGTAAACCTTGTTTAGCTTAGTGTTATTAAACAAATATATGTTTTGCTTGGTGGTTTGTATTTTATGTTGTGTGTATCTTTGCCAATTAGATAATATATATTTTTTCTAGATATATTTTTTTTTACGCATATTTCTACTGTGGTGTCACTACCTTGTTCAGCTTTATGCTATTGAGTGACACCAACCATATATTTTTGTAATTTGTTTTTCTATGAATTTTTTGTATTTTTATTGTATGGTGAATAAACAACAATTACAATTACAATTATTATACACCTGCTAAATGTATGATTTCTTTCTCTCAAAGAAAAGAAAAAAAACGAATACAGATTTGTGAAAAATCAATACAATGTCTTCATTACTTGTTGCATACTGCTGCGGTGTCAATATTTGATATGACAATAACAGTACTCCACCATAACTCACCTTTTCTCTTTCGTAACATTAATTTTTTAGTATATAAATAATAAAATAATATTTAAGAAATTAGGCTTATTTTTGTTTATTTTTACCCCCTGGAGAACTAAAATTAGCTTTTTATTTACAGTTTTGAATGTTTGTAGACTTTATTGTCCAAGACATTGAGAGAATTGAGAGAAAATTGATTACATTATGATCTCTAGGGTAAGCACTTAGATTTTGAAGAAAAATTATTATATGAATTACTGTCATTTAAGTAAACGAATACTTTACCCCATGAATTTTATACAAAAGCTACCGAATTACCCAGGTTATCATATCTTTTCCAAATGTAGACACCCTAAGGATAACAAAAAATTATGTTTGGCTTATTCCTAAGAGTTGATCCGAAAAAATGTTCCAGGTCATGGGCTCATACATATTGTGAGAAATCACAAGTATCTAAAAAAACACACAAGCTTTTGAATAGCAGGCTTCAATGGAATGACAAGCTTACACTTTTTTTATAAGCATGAGGGAAAATCGGCTCCAGCATCATTTATGCTTAGCATTTTAACAATTTCAGGCTCAATATATGCTTATGTATATGCTTATATTTTCATTTAAAAAAATCTACGTTTACACCTGTAAAAAATGACGACGAAGTAGAAAAAAATCTATTTGAATTTATTGATGCATTGATTCTTGAACCACTTTAACAAACTATTTAACAATAATTGAATTCGATATGGATTATGATAAACGTTAAAAAATAGTTATAAAAATATTTATTTTCACTTCTTATCTTATTTTTATGTAATAATAGAAAGAATGTTATTTTCCAAATTCTGTTTTTCTTCATTTGTTTATACCTTAACTTTTTTCGCCAGCCCTAAATTTGAGACTTTGATAATCAATTTTTTTTATATCGTAAATTCGTGAGGCTCAGTATATGCTTAAGGTATAGTCAAACGGAGTAAATACTGGACACACAAAAATCTGGGGTAATTACTGGACAAGTAAAATGTGGACTGATTTTTAAAGATTTTGAAAAATTGCTTCTAGAAATCTTTAAAGTAATCACTAAGGCAACTATGAGCCAAATATCAAAGAAATATATCAATAGCAACCATATTTACCCAAGGTCCAATTCCCTTTAACGTACATTCCTCTTTTCGCTACTTAGAAGCCATTTTACTCTTCTTAGAATCGCTAGGTAATTTTTACAGTACCGAAAAACTATTTTTGCAAACAATCCTTCACAACCTTCACATTTTCAAATCCTTCATCTTCAAATCAAAAAAACAAAGAAATTTTATCCATTGTGGATTTCAACTGTAATCACCTTGATAAAAAGCACTGCACAGAACCTTTAATTCTGAATGGTCTCATACAAGTCGTGAAGGAACCTATAAGAACAACAGAAACGTGCGAAACTATAATTGACCTAATCTTCTCAAATAAACCTGATCAGCTAACAGACATTAAAGTGATTGCATCAGCTATTAGTGATCACGATATTATCGGATGCAAAAGAAAGCTAAACAATGCCAAATACGACCCAGAAACAATAACATGTAGAGACTTTTCCCATTATGATCCGGCAGAGGTGATTAATGAACTCAAAGATGAAAGCTGGGACACTATCTACGCTACAACCGACCCCGATCGAGCATGGAACGCTTTAGAAAGTACGCTACATAACACGCTGAACAATCACGCACCTATAGTAAAAAAGTTAGTCAAAGGGAAAAAGTGTTCCTGGATAACAAGTGATCTGAAGAAGGAGATGAATCACCGTGACTGTCTGATGCGGAAATTCAGAAAATTGAAAAGTACAAACGACTTCGAAAACTTTAAACGCCAACGAAACAAAGTTAATGTTTTGACTCGAAAAGCGAAAAGTCAATATCATCAAACAAAACTTAACAAAGCCGCAAGCAATCCTGACAAGTTCTGGAAGACTCTAAAATCGATATTTCCTATCAAAGAAAAAATTAAGTGTGTGAAATCGTTTCTTGTTGATAACGTTATTACAACAGATTCTACTCTTATTGAAAACAGCTTCTGTATTTTCTTCACCAATGCTGCATTGAAAATCAAATCGAAAGCTATTATCTTAAAAAACTTTATTTGGTCAAAACCACTCTATGCTCACACTAAAACGTACAATGTCTTCCGCTTCAAACAAATGCAAGTCCCAGAGATATACAAACTACTGAGAAAACTCCAAAAAAAGGCAAGTGGAAGCCATGACCTACCTCCTTGTTTTTTAAAGGACATAGCCTCCCACTTAGCTGAACCACTTTGCTACGTGATCAATCTCTCCATCAAAACTGGCATCGTACCAAGTAATTTCAAACACGGGAAAATTACCTCTGTCTACAAATCCGGTTCGAAAAACAACAAGGACAATTACAGGCCGATTACTGTCCTGCCAGCCTGCTCCAAAATATTTGAGAGATGCATTTACAACCAGATCATAGACTATCTCGAACAACACAAACTGTTATCGACATTCCAATTTGGCTTTAGGAAACAAAGGAGTACAGAGCTTGCAGCTACTCTGTTCCTTGATTCCATTAGAAAGAATATGGAAAATGGAGAAATGACTGGCTCAATCTCCATTGATCTGAGTAAGGCTTTTGATTCCCTAAGTCATGCCAAGATATTAGAAAGTCTACAAAAAAAGGGATAATTGGGACTGAAAAGGAACTCTTGACCAACTACCTCTTCAACAGAAAACAAACTGTCTGCTACAACAACGTTACCTCATCTACCCAATATGTTAAATGTGGTGTCCCTCAGGGTTCTATCCTGGGGCCTCTACTCTTTCTGATAGCATTTAACGACGTAGAAAATGTTCTTGTCCACTCGAAAATAATCATGTACGCTGATGACACCGTTATATTCGTCTCCGCAAAATCAAAAGAAGAACTCGAGCAGAAACTAAAGGAAGACTTCACACGTATCGCAGACTGGATGGAAAACAACGATTTGATTACCAACATGAAGAAAGGAAAGATGCAATGTATGCTGTTCGGTACAACCAAACGAACAAAAGATATATCGCTAGAAATAAACTATCGTCACCACAACATCCCATTTACTAGAAGTTACAAATATCTTGGGATGAAATTAGATCAATCCCTATCCTTTTGTGATCATTTTGCAAGCACCTACAAAAAAGCAACAGGAAGACTGTATCTCCTCAAGAGAGTTCGACCACAACTTACAGTCTATGCTGCAATCACGATTTACCAGAGTATGATAATCCCGTTATTCATATACTGTTCTAGCGTCGTTCTGAACTTGAACAATACACAACTGGCAAAAATGAAGAGGTTCGAGAAACGTGCACATGACATCATCTTAGGAAAAATCAATGTCAGAAACATCATTCCGACCAACGAGTCACTGTAGAAAGAGACTGTGCCTGCAAGTTTACGATTCTATCTCGGGAAACATATGTGAGAACTTCATGGACTACTTTGAACTGTTAAATAACAACACAAAGAACAGAAACAAACTCATCAAGTTGCCAAGAATCAAACTCGAATCTTCCCGGAAAAGCTTTAATTACAACGGTGCAAAAGGTTACAATGAACTCCCATTGCAAATTAGATTTGCCGAAACAAGGAGCAAATTTAAATGTATGCTTGATGTGCATTTTAAAATTTAATATTGTTTTTAACATGTTCTATATTGTTTATAAATAAATCACTAACTTTTGCATTTTATACTAACATCCTTCTTTTTTACGTCTTCTTTTACTTCCCGATCCATTTCTTTTCTTTTAGTAACAGGACCCATAGGAGAACAAAAATATTGTATATATATTGTAATTATTGTACTTATTTTTGAATGGTTATCCTGTATAAATATTCGTATAAATAAAATGAAATAAATTTAGACTCATTTTTTTACAAAATTTTTTCATAGAGGCTAAAAACAGCTGTCCAGAGCAAAAACTGGACATGGACGATAATTGCCCTTCATGTTTGAGTTAAATTGGGCAAAGATTGGACACAATTTTTATCAACAAAGAAGTGTCACAAATGAAAATGAAAAAGAGCCATGCTTTTACAAGCATGTTTCTCTTTATTTTGAACGATGTATTTCATCCCAGAAGACGAGCTTGATAAACTAATCAAGGTTCTTCCTCAATATCGGAAACCATTGCAATCGACCCCAACTGTCCAACCATCTTTTTCAACAACACCCTCGTCATCTCGTCCATCAACCTCGTAATCTTGTCCATCACCCTTGTCATCTCGTCAATCACTCTCGTCATCTCAGCCATCGACTCCAACAGCCGTTTCAAAGTTCTCTTTTAAGGAAACCATACTGAAACACATGGATGATATACAGGCCAAGGGAAAGCCAAGCAGCCAAGGTATTAGCACAAAGAAAAGAAAGAAAGTTAACTCTTTCTGCAGTCTTGTGACGAATCAAGACGCATTTGATAAAATAGAAAGCGAGCAAAATGAAAAAAAACGGAAGGCAGCAGCGAAAGGGAAAAAGAAGAATATGGCAAGAATGGATGGTAATGGTAAAGATGAGTCTGATAACCCCATAGTTATGGAAGTGTTCAAAGACGACGATGAAGATGAAAATGTAGATCTGGATCCACAAAAAGAAAGCTAAGATGCCGTTTTTCCTCCAGATTCTGAAAACAAGGCTTTCAAATACCTGCGTAATATCTGGCAGGAAATCAACTTACCAACACCCGAAGATTCGTTGCTTTCAAAATTTTACGCAGGTATTTACTACGTCAAACAGGGAAAACCATTGCTTTACATTGGTCGCGTTCTGCGCATATTTCTGCAAGATAAGGATGGTCCAGCAGCTTCATTCTCATTTAGATTGCCTTTGCCCAGCAGTTGCAGCAGCTACTGTTCTTAAGGAGCCACCAAATCATCTTCCTCGCGATGTCGGAGAATTCGAGATTCATAATGTGATTGCTGGTCCGATCAGAGCAATTTTATTGAATTCGGGGATATGGTCCATCCCAATATTGCGAAGTTCCGGACAACTAACTTTGCAAATAACTGGCAATGATTGGTTATTGGCTGAAACCACTTTAAGGTAATGTCCGCGAAAGGAGTTACTATATTTGTAGCAAGTTTCATCCGAGATAAAGATTTTTAGTATCTACAAGGAAGGTTTGTAAATTTTGTCCAGTATTTACCCCATTTGACTACTATGTGCTTAGTTTTTTGATAATTCCAGCCTCAATTATGCTTATAGCCGTTATGCTAATATGATGTTATGATATTAATAAGATTTTAACCATCACAAGTAATCAAAATAAAGTATTGAGTTTTATGTACTACGTTTCTAGTATACCTTGTCATCCGGCTTCTAATTAGCATCTACAATATTCAATATATATAACACAAGCTTTATAGCAGATTATAATTAAAAAAAGGACAAAGTACAATTTCTTTGCATTTTTAGCTAATCTGTCGCTGCATTCCAAACGTTTTCTGAATAGGGCTCCATCACCCATACGCGAGGTGCGCCAACATTTTCTTATAACAAAACCTATCGTTCTCCGGTGTGCATTAACTTTTTTCACACATTTACCTCGGCTGCGCGTTTGCCACGATCTGCAGACTGGGGTCTTTAAGAGCATTTTAAAACAAAACTACTTTAAACAATGAAATTATCAGGTTCTCATTCATTTGTTGGTGAAAGTGACGTAATAGTGTCAATCCCTGAACGTTGAGATAAAGTTATATATATATATATTATCGGACAGATTAGCCAAAAATGCATTTATAAAAAATTAGATAGGTAACTATCTATGCCTAACCTACCCACACCTCATTTCCACGGTTCAATGTTACGTCTAAGCCCTTGTAATATTTTTTCCTTGTAATATTGGTAGCATTCCACTGTTGTTCAAAAATAATCACAGTGATTAAAATTGCTTTATTGAAATCAAAGGAATTAAATTGAAACAACAGGACATGAAACAATAGCGCCATCTGTCATAGAATAAAAGGATGATTTTAAAACTACTGTCATAGAATAAGGTGGCTTTGAGAATAACATGGCATTTGTTTATTTACTTGTCTCGCTCAGCAAATTGTTGATTCGATGCGAAACTTATATTTTTAAGGTGGTTGTTACGGGTACGGCAGCCGTATCCTTTTTTCTTTGGGTTAGAGGTACGGCATCAATCTGCGCATGCGTAGATTCGTGACAACTTCCGTCCAGGTGTTGCTGTATCTTCAGCACGGCGATGTTGTTTGTTAGGAACATGGCAGAGACTTCCGTACCTTAATTCTGTAACCTGCGATTTGGGTGCATTGTAAATGACGTATCCCGACATTGCTTTAGGAGTACGGCAGAGATTTCGTTGCAACATTCCTACTTCGTTTTGTTACTATACGCAAGGTCTACGGTACTTCCAGTACTTCGTACGCATGGCCGGCGATTAATAAGTGTGAATTCTGGTGCTTGAGTAAACACTAATGTCATAAGCTATAAGATTAGACAATTACATGCATCAGGTTATTTGCCAAGTACTAGTGGTGATATGTTTGATATTTAACGAGGCTTGTCTTGGGCGCCTCTTTTGAGTCGCTGCTACGCTTCGAGAACTGCGTTTATACAGCTTTGTGTATGTTTTACGCTCATATTGTTCAACAGCCTCTTGTAATCTGGAAAGTGATAAGAATTTTGTGTTTTGGGCGAGCACTGCATATTTATGACCACATGCCGCCATGTCTGAGAGATAGTTTGAACCACGCCGGAAAAGGAGCCCGCATGGTTATGCGCAGAAGGTTGCCGTATATATAACTAAAACAAGTTTGTGTACGGTTGCCGCATCCGTAGTCACTTCGTATTTTTAAATGGTAAATACTTTCTACACACTAGCTCGTTCTACTCTGGCGAGTAAAACTCGAATTTTGAGTTTTGTAAATAGAAAATCAAGCATCATCAAGCAGAAACACTAGAATCTGTATGATGTAACATGCGACAACAAAATTGTAGAAAGAAAAAAAGATGAAAGACGTCGACTCGATGTTAACAAAAATCCTCTATTTGTCATAATATCACGACAGCTTGAAGATATCAATTATAATGACAATTATTATTGCCAAGGCTATATCGATTCGGTTGAAGGTTTGAAGACATTTTTAGAAGAATTTCGCGTAGCAATCTTTTGTTACAAGAGGTTAAAAGATTCGGTGACAAAAGAAACAGCAAGGTATACTTCATAGGAGTTTTAAGCCTACCATACAAAAGCGATTTTTGTATAATTGCTTAAAAATTTTGAACATTAATTGTCTAACAGAGAAGGTTGAAGATATTAGGTCGGGCGTAGAGTTTGATAATGAAAGAGGCATAAAAAACCTTTAAATCATTTCAAAAGCAATGTTATTTATTCGATGCTGATATTTCGACCTACTTCTGTGTAGTAGGGCATCTTCTGAGTGGTTACATAGATAAATTAAATTGTGTTTAAAAGTGTCGTAAAATAACGAGAAAGGTTAATTGTAAGAAAATGACGCGTTGAGGTGTCGATGGTTAATTAAAAAGTTGAAGATTCGCGCTTTTTCGTGGACTTTAGGTTGGGTTTGTAGGTTTTAATGAGTACGGTTATTTTATTCGTTCTTCTAACTTATTTATTATAGAAAGGCTATTGTGGCAACTAAAGCAACTTCATAGACTTCATAGGCATTTTATATTGATGTTGTCCCTTCGAAGTTGGCCGTTGCTACAAATACCAAAATTGGACTGAAAAAAAAAATCTGCAGGAAATAAGAAAGTGTTGTTGGATATTTTAATTTCTTACTTTACCAAACTATTAAACTTACTATATTCATTTTTGTTGCAAAAAACTATCAAAATAAACAACAGCGATGGGATATTTCAAAACACTCAGATAAAAGGCTTCTGCGTACAAATATATTTCTTTACAATATTTCTAAATCAACAAATATTTACATTTTCTGCAACTTTATTCATCATTCTCTTTACGATTTTTATCTGACAGCTTACCATGTACTGCTTTCCTACAAGTTTAAATATATATATTATATTTAGATGATATTCAACTACCAAGTTGGATATAGCAAAGGTACAAGCAAACCACACATACAAACAAAAAAAAGGGTGTGATGCGAAATTGCTTATCAAAGTGATTTTAATCTACAGAAATTTCACAGTAAGATCATATTTTACTGGGGTTGGGTTTTTATTCATCGTTTTATAACACATAAATTGCATATATATGTAGTGCTATATATTTCACTTAACAATTTATAAATATTTTAATATTTAGGCAGAAATCACTCCGGATATGTCAAAAGTACAATCAAGGGAGAAAACATGAACAAAATGAAGGACCTAAAAGAATGAATGGAATGACAATTCCATAATCATATTTTAGATAACCTATCAAAACCTTCTCAATCCATCAATCCACTCCTTGTAGAACACTCCAAATAAAGCTGTGCATATTGAGAGCATCGACATCTGTTCTCTAAAACAGGTTTGGATGATTTAAGAAAATTCAATTTGGTTAAATAACCAAAACATAACAGAAAGAGACTGTGACCTTATTTTGCTTTACCTTTAAAACATGGGATTAAAAACTGTATAATACAGAATCCAATGGAGTAGATCCAGATTCACTTTCTACACTTTTTCAAGAAAGATATTTTGATAATAATAACTCGTTATTAGAAAATTTCCGAAAGACAAATTCATGTCATATTTACCAACATTACTTTGGGTATGAGCAGAATCATCTACATCGCATATGGTAAACACCATCAAGTCATATGTTAACACAGAGACCAGAGTTTTAGTTTCTTCAATTCATTTAAACAAAAATCACTGGGGGGGGGGGGGTAGTTGTGATTGATAGCATAAATGGTGTTGTCTATTTCGACAAAGGAATTAAGCTAAAATTAAATCAAAGTATTGTGTCTAAAATTGAAAAGGTTTTATATGCAATGAAATTGTATAGTCAACTGGGGTAAAAACAGGACAGTTAAAATGAAGGGGTAAAAACGGGACAGGCTAATGAAACACCTTAGATAAAAAATCTCAAAAATGAATAATACTATCTTTAGAAATATTCTCCATCCATCATTTAACCACAAAAAACCATGGATACCCCTACCTTGTGTTAGTTTTAGCAGCAACAACAATTTCAACTGTACTTGATGAAGTTATATATATATATATATATTTTCCAACATATTCATCATCATCATCATTTACATTTTTCACGTCTATTTTCCATGCTAACATGGGTTAGACGAGGTTTCAACAGATGATATTCCCCACAATTTTGTAGGTTTAATCATTTGATGATTCATTGGAGCAGATGTTTTTTACAGCTGGATGCCCTTCCTAACGCCAACCTCAGTAAGAGGAAAATCAGTGGTGAGTTAACCCACGCAAGATACTAACTTTGCATTTTAAACTCTGTGGCAGCAGTGCATAAAGGGCATGGGTGCTTATATCCATGAGGTCAAAGATGTTACATGACCCGCATACCCGCATATTATATATTTACGTATATTCTTTAGTTTTCATATTTAAAACTTCTTTGTACCTAGAATAAAACGTTATAAACATTAGAAAAATAGTGGTAGAAACAAAAACAAATAGTCCTTGTACTGTCCCACATTTACCCCTTTAAGGCATTCTACTCTATACCCAAAACGGAACGCGTCCCACTTTTACCCCAAGGGTGTCCCGTTTTTACCCCAAATTGCGGGGTAAAAGCGGGACACATATCAGATCGATTTTTCTAAAAAGTAAAAGTCATTGACCAAAACTACTTCGCGCTCGTTCAAAGCCATTTGTAGTCCAATAAAATCACCAAAGATGGTAGCCACAGTTACAGCGGTTCAAGAATAATGCAAACATATGTTAAAATTGTCCCGTTTTTACCCCAGTTGACTATACCTGATTTTCCCATTGCAAAGTTTGCCAATGTTAATATTCTCCGGTTCAATTTTCCAAAACAACCATCTACAGGAATTGGTGCTGCCAGTTGTGTTGTAGCTGCTATCCTTGCAATTACGGATATATTACCTGGTCAAGTCACATTTCCAACACCACAGTTTATGTGGAAGTTTAAGAGTATGAACATTCACCCAGTTGAATTACTTTGCAAAATTGTCACCATGGCAATGTCACCTTAAAAAGACAATTTATGCAAATATATTAGAGAAGTTTATTTATATATGCTATTATTAGGGCAATAATTTAGTTATAATTTAGTTATTATTGTTGATTGTGTTTCTACATATATTATAAAAAAAAATTCTGTATTGGGAGAGACCAACTTCATCTTTCAATTGTTTTAACTTGTTGCTAGGAAATAACTTAGGTAGTTATTTTGTGATTGGGATGCAAATGCAGTAATAAGATTCATTTTGATTGATTAACTTTGCAGAACGCATATAGCTAGATATAGCTAGCTAGCTAAAGTATTTTTAAGGATGTGGCTACGGGTCCGGTCACCGGGTCTCTAAATTCTAAAATTATAGGTCCGGCTAGCCGGGTCTTTAATATTGAAATTTTAAAGACCCGGCTAAATAGCGCTGGAATTTACAATTTCAAATTTTTATAATATTTTTTAAGGTAAAACCGTTTAGCGACCTAAACAAAATCGTAAAAATTATAAAAATGTAAAAAATTTATGTTGTGTGCTTTGAAAATTGGTAGCTTTACTAATTAAAGGATGCTGATTTCAAATCAAGTACCAGAATCGGGATATGTTTACTCCTAATACTTTATTTGGGCTAATTTGGGCCCAAAGTTTAAAATATTCCGTTTGCTTTGAAAATTGGTAGCTTTACTAATTAAAGGATGCTGATTTCAAATCAAGTACCAGAATTGGGATATTTTTACTCCTAATACCTCATTTGTGCAAATTTGGGCCCAAAGTTTGAAGTATTCCATGGTGAAATAGTACTGCGCATGCGTGTGCGATATCTGACAATGATGTGAAAATTAATTTAGAATTTTTGTGGATGAAAAATTATGTTGATGTTATATTTAAAATATTAAGTTATTCCGACCAGTGGTTAAGGAGATATAAGAAGCTCAACACTTAAAATCTTTTTGCATTTATTTGAGTATATGGAATGCGGCCAACCCTAGTATATTAGCAATATCTCGGTAAATAATGAATTTTATCACTCCAAATTTTCAATGGTGATGGAAAATGATGATATCTATCAGAATGATCTGGTTACTAATCTCAAGAGTCAGTGTAAACCCTTGTGCATGCGTAAAATTAAATCGTCCATAGATCGTTCTACTTAAGGTTATTTAAAACGTATTTTTGTGTATGTATAGCTATGCTATTGTGTCACCGGCCCATTAAAAAATTTTTGAAAAAACTACGGAAACCAAGAAAAATATTCAAAAACAAGATTTAAATTTATTTATAGATTTATTTTTTTCGGGGTTTGGTACTAGATTACTCATTTTGGCTCGGCCTCGCGATAATCTCATAAAGAAAAAAAAAATTCAAAAAAGTAGCAAATGCAAAGAAAAATAACTTCCGTAATTTTGACCATTAAAACTTCGTGAATTTTTACGTGAAAGAAGAAGACATCCTCGGCATGATATAAAAAGTTCGAATTCTAATTCGTAATAATTACAGTGTTATTGCCCCATGCATACAGCTCACTTTTTACATATAATCGGCACTACCCCCGATCCCATACCCTAAATCCGAAAACTATTTGCACTTTTGAGGTCTTCTATATGTAGCTAAAAGTTACATAAAAAATCGACTTGATATCGTTAACAATGTTAGAATATTTTTTACTTATACAGCCCTAACCCCAAAAATAAAAAATATTTTTAAAATATCTTTACGGCCTCATATCTGGCTTAATGTAAGGTATCTTCACTATGAAAATGGTTTTCTAAGGTTTAGGAATGACGGAGTAATCAAGTGATGACTATTCACAACTAAAACTAGATTTAAAAGTCACGTGGTACGCTAACCACAAGATTTTTTTTGATTTTTTAAGCGCTATTATTGGTCTTATATTGCCTCCTAAACATTCCCAAAATTTTAGCGCGATACGACCCTTTTGAAAGAAAAAATCTTTGAGAGTACATCCGATATCCATTCGAGGGTAAAGTATATTGAATTTTACCACTGACTTAGGTTTCGACCTCATAAATGCATAACTCAATGAATAATCAAGATATTGAGGTGAAATTTTCAACGGAGATTGGAAATAATAGTATCAATCTAAAATATATGATAATTATCTTTAAAATTTGGATATAATGGCTTGCGCATGCGTAAACGTAAATTTAATATATAGAGCTCTACTAAAGGTTATAAGAAACGAAACTTTGAATGTGAATGGCCTAATGATGGGGCTAACTGGATAGATAAAATGAATTTGGAAAAGGTTACGGCAACCGAAAAGAATATTAAAATATTTAATACGCATGCGCTTAAATCGCAGAATTCCCAACCTTTTTTTAACATAATTATATTATAAGCTAAAGCCATCATATAAGCATCATTTTTCACAAAGGTTTACAGGTATCATATTGTCTTAACGAAATATGCGCGAAATGGTACTGCGCATGCGTGTGAAATATCTGACAACAATGTAAAAATTAATTTGGACTTTTTGTCGATGAAATATTATGTTGATGTTATATTTAAAATATAAAGGTATTCGGATGAGCGCTTTAGGACATATGGATAGTTCAATTTTCTGTAAAATAATTAAACACGACTGTTAAATATCCCAATTCTGGGACTTCGTCTGTTATATATACAGTACAATCCCGATAACTTGAACTTTTCAGATTTTTATCTGAAAAATTAGTAGTTATTGTCGTTGTGTCCAGTTGATTTAGCAATGATACATGGAAAGTTCCCAAAATCACAATTTCCTGAGGTTCCTACTTTTAATTATAGTGACGACTCCGATTCTGAATGGGACAACGCCTTTGACATGTTCGAAGAATGACATTAACTCGTGACAACTTAACTTGTGACACTAATATTTGTGTTTAATTATGTCTCTCAAGAAATATTTGTGTTTCCAAATACCATACTCCTTAGCCATGAAATTTCTTGTAAAATGGCCTTGCGTGAAAATTAATACGCGCGAAATTAAGACCCGTTGCGTGAAAATTAGTCCAAATAAGGTAGTGGTTGCTTTTTTGAATACCACAGTGGTAATTCAATGTTTAACAGGATGAAAAATTAATGAAGAAATCACCGAGGGGGAGTATTTTATACTTCTGATCAACATCATTTTACAGGGGGAACTTTTGTTTTCACACGAGTGATTTTAGAATGAGAATTGATATTTTTTCCTACGTCTATCAGCCCCTTAATCTATCATTCTTTCATCATTCCTCTTTTGCGACCAAACAGTATCTGCTTATTTTATTGTGTTTTATTTATTTATAATATTATTTATTTTTTATAACACTTGACTATGTATTAACAATACAGGACCCAAAGGAAGAACAGAATCTTGTAACTATGTATATATTTTAAACTATTTTGATTTGGTTTTATCCTGTAAAAACATTCGTAATAATGTCTTTTCATGCAACTTTACATTTTTACTCTCTAATAAGTGCCTTGATCACAAATCGAAAGGTAGCCATCCTTGCGCTCTGGTTACATACGGTTATATTCTCCAATAAATCTCCATAATTTTCCTGCAAATGTCTAAAAATAAAACAACTAATATGCATATCAACGTCTGGCAGATAGAAGGCAGGATTCACATCCATAAACTTTTTTTTATGCTCGGCGTATGCACGCATGTCCTTCTTTATTAAGTTTGATGTGATAAAATCCATAATATCTTTGTCCATCTTTTGCAACTTTTCCTTTAGCACATCCTACGGTAGAGTGAACTCTGCGTCCATAGGTAGAGTGGACTCTTCATCTAAATATTTATGGATAATGGAACATATAACATTCGAAATTCATTGCCTCAGGTTTTGAAAAATGGCATTGCAGGCTGTTAACAAAATGATTGCAGTGGCAATTTTTATGAAAATATTTATGCAATTAAAAGTAGACTAATTTTTCCTGCAGACACTCTGATAAAAAAGGCATCGTCCTATAGAGTATATTTAAATATATTTAAGAAAAAGCTTTGTTCAAGCAACAATCAAGTTCTAATTTCCGTATGAATATCAAGCACAAAAATTCAAAATGATTATCATTGGATTTATATAAAAGTAAAATTTCGAAAGTAAACATTGTAGATCAGTGGCAAATTTAAAAGGTTGTCATGCTTTATGGTGGAGAGTTAAATACATTCAATTTTCGTTAAGTGAAAGCGTTAGGAACTCGATAATCATTTTTCTATTGTCCTTCTCCACCATAAAGCGCGACAACCATCGTAATCCGCAATTGTAGAGATTCTACATAAGATAAGTTACTTACTTGACTAACTTCGTGATTATGTTCAGATGAAACTTTTATAACTTCAAAGGTTGCGCCATCCTCCGAAGTTCTAATGCTTACAGAAAACAGACAATTCTTCTTTAACGTCATATATACCATAAATAAAAGAAAGAATTACTAGATACTATGAGTGGAAATATGTAAAACAGTGTTCTTTTATGATTTGTCGTAGAAACGTCTGTGAGTTTTATTAATTTTGAATCGTTTATATGCAATTGTGATAGTCTACCTTCTAACAATATCCATTTATAACAAGGCAATTCACTAAATTGGCAATTCATGTTTTTCGTATGTCGGTGCTTCGTGGACAAAATGGTTTTCCACCATGTATCCAAACCAACTTCAACTGATAATAATGTAAATCAGGATTTAGGTATCTTTTAATGCCACGTTTTCGACAAGCTTCAATACTCCTACCATCTCTTTTTGACAACTTGATAAAATTGCTTTCCTCAAAATCAGTACACTTCTCTTCCAGTTCTTGTAGACTCTTAAACTTCTCACCAATACCAAAATTCACTTTAAATTGCTCCATTTTACATTTAAACCTGTAACGAATTTAATCAACCTATTCCTTGCCATGACAGCAATTGTTCAACAGGGATAATCAAAGCAAAACCAGTAGTTCAGCGTGATGGTCTAA
The DNA here is from genome assembly GCA_963930725.1 of Candelabrum cocksii. NCBI lineage: Eukaryota > Metazoa > Cnidaria > Hydrozoa > Anthoathecata > Candelabridae > Candelabrum > Candelabrum cocksii. The sequence continues at coordinate 7,817,672 of OZ005665.1, forward strand.
CTAATTAATTCAAAGGTAAAATTCTGTTCTGTTCAGGCAGTCGTCAAGTTAAATGTTAACAGCATAAAACAAGAAAAACTGTTTACTCATTTTAGGGTCAAATAAAAAAAATCATATGAAAGGACAAATAAGAGTATATTACTTACACAGTTACACAATAGAATGCACACATAGCCTTCTCAAGCATTTGATACACCAAGCTAGCTATTTGTTTAAGAAATAATGAATCAAACCTTTAAAAAAATCTACAAGTATATCATGTTTAGTAATCATTTCCCAATACATGAGATTCGCCATCAGATTTAAAAGGATTTAAGACATGCTTCATTCTCTCTTCTGGTTGTCCTCACAAACAAACTAGAAAGGAACGGTTAGTTCCACATTTAAATGAACCGAACACCGGAACTACTTTTAGCCGGGTCTTTAAAATTTCAACATTAAAGACCCGGCTAGCCGGACCTATAATTTTAGAATTTAGAGACCCGGTGACCGGACCCGTAGACACTCCGTATTTTTAACACAATGTTTATGTCATAATCCGGAAATTAACTATAATTTAACTTACGCTATAGACGGAAAAAGCCTACCGTTTTTCCTAATCTTCCATCATTGTTCCTTACTCAGTTTGTTTTCTCACCAACTAACTAGGTAAAAACTCACTCTGTTTTTTCTTGCTTCTTTATTTCCACCGCCGCATCATTTATATTTCAGTTTTGTTACTTGAAATAATGACGTCACTGGCATGAGCTAGTGTGTAGGAAGTATTTACCATTTTTAATTACATAAATCTAGGTGTCTAATTAGCTAAAACTAGTGATTAATAACTATTTTTTGTACGTGCAATAAAAAAGAACATCGGGAACACTGAATTTGGTTTTTATGCGAATATAAATATGAAATGGAAAAGAGAAGAGTAGCTTCATAACGCTACACATAGCTACTCTTAGTATTTTAAGAAACAATAGGTAGATGCGTACTAGATTTTGTTTTATATGATGGTATACGTTTATAAGTAATGTAAAGACATTTTCGGGCGTAATTTTGGTCTAAATTCTTAAAAATTAAGCACTAAGAGTTATTTTTTGTGTGGCAGAAACCCAAACAGACAGTACTGTTAGAAATAGCGGGTTCAATTTTATTGCAGAATGATATACTTTGAATGTCAATGACAACATTTTCATTAAATTTCAAGCTTTGAAGATTGTAAACCAGCTGATTCTAATCCTACTTCCAGAACAGTAGCTAGTGACTTGTAGAAAAAACAGACAAAAATATATATATTATATATCACTTTACTGTTACAGTTCATCTAACAAGACAAACACCGTAATTTTAAAAACACTACACAGGGATGAACACAAGGTAATACAATCATGTTAACTGATAGGTTGTTTATAACCCTACCAACCTAACTGTAAATGAAAATAAAATTTGTTATTTAAAAAGATATATTTATAAATGCAAACATCACACCTTTATAGTTACAAAAGTAAAGTGTTCATTTTCTGACAAAAAAGTTCCATGTCATAACTTGATGTCAATTTATTAGCAATAAATTGTTGAAATTTTCATTTGCTGCGTTGAAGGCGTCCACACAGTGGTGTTCTTTTTCAATGTTTTCCTTTAGCGAATAATATTCTTCACTGTAGCAAACAAAATTTCTGGCTTTTGTGGTTCTTTAACCAACTTATGTTTAAATTTTTCTCGTCAAATTTCAGTACAATGATTTGTGGACATTATTATACAAATTAACCAAATTCTAAATTTAGATTTTAATATTAAACATTTTTTCACTTGCATCTACGGCGAGAAGTTTTTTGTTTTTGAAAATATTGCGACTGCCCCGAATGCATGTCACCAACGAGCGTACAAGCGCAAATGAAAGTTTCCTCGTCAGCCAATTCATCATTGTCGAGTATGGCACTTTGCGTTTCTCGGAAATGAGTTCGGCAAGTCTTTTGTAAAACTTTATCTTCTCGCGACTCATGCCACCTGTTGCCAAAAATATCAAAAGAGTAAAGGAGCCGTGCTCAACTTCTTGAATTCTGGAGTTGTACTTTTTCTCCTTTTCGTTTATTTCGTAACATTTGAGGGGAGTCTGGGAAGCGTATCTTTTAGCTAATGGGTTAAAAACCCTGACATCTAAAAATGCTTTTTGACCCGCAATCCAGAAATCCCTTGCTGAAACATCGAAACGAGCGTCTGGAGAACGATTCGAAGACTGCGTCAGGACTTCGCCGTCAATGTCTTGATATATCGTTTTGAAGTTTCCTTGTTTAATTTTTAAAACATTAAATTATGCGCTGATATAAGATAAAATATTTGAGATTCTACTATTATTTTAGTAAAGAGTTTTTCGATTTAAATCTAGTTGGTACCAGTGGGCAATGCGATGTCCGTATGACGTCCATTCTGGTATATGGGATGTCTAACATAGACGGCAAGGGACGTCCACGAGACGGGCCAAATGAAACGCATTATGTCCGTCCCAATGAGTCGTCAAAAGACGTCCCCAGCAGATATCTTATATGAACGTCCATAATACGTCTCCTGGTCGTCCAACAACGTGATAAAATTTCTGAGGGAGAAAAACAGATCATGAACAAAAACACCCATTATTGTAATGAATCAAAATATATTTTACAATAAAATGAAATACATAGTTTGGGTATAAATATATTTATTCATCTGGTTGTTGTTCAGGATGTTTAGTTTTATTTCGGATGGCTCTTTTGAGGACATCTCCAATATGATAGTCGATTCTATCTTTGTTGTATTTGTGTTTCGTGCTGTCCAGAAGAGCACCTAAATAAAACCACACATATATTTGTTAGAACTTGAAGCAAATACCATATATATTTCTATTTCCATTCAATAATTATAACGCCAAAAATTCAAAGCGTTTGAAAAAAGACGAACAATAGTACAGCATTTTTTTTAATAAAAAGAAAACAAACGATAGCTTAGTAAGGTATACTTATTTTTGTCGAAAAAAGAGAAGGACACAACTCGTATCCAAAACCAAAACGCAAAAATAGGGGCATTAAAAAAGTTGAACTGAAGAATACTACCTTTTAATTTAAGAAATTCAAGGTCAATGTTTTGTCTCCAAAACTCAGCCATAAGTTTCATCTTGCCTACATGTAACCTCGCCCTTATTTTAAATTTTTTTTTTTTGTCAGACACACTCCGTTTATTTATATATTTTCAAACATGATCTTATTGAGTTTATTGGTTGAAAGAAAAGTCCGTACCGCGGATCGATAAAAAAAGTTGAAAAGATGTTTTTTATCCTGTCTGATCGCTTGAGTGGAAATTGATCTTTATGAGTCGGTACTGGATTTACTGATTTAATACAAGCAACAATTCGTAGTTATGAAATTAGTGTATCATCTACATACCTATGAAACATTTATAATCTTGAGTCTTTGAAAACGCCCTCTTTCCCTTCAAACCATCTTTACTAAATTGATCTTGCACTGTCCGTGTCATCATCGCATCCAATGCAAGCCAAATCGCAGTTCTCGTATCTTTCCCTCCTATCTGCTTTAACTGTATTTTCTAATATAAAAAATGGATGTCAAACCTAGACAAACTACAATCAACGGTTCTTACAGTAACACAGTGCTTAAAAGTAAAAATTACAACTCACTGTGGCGATCAAATGACTATATAGAAGTTAATAGGGCAGTCACATTAAAAAATGCTAAGCAACAGTAATTTAAACCCACATAAACTTTTATAAAAGTATGCATGCTTTAATTAATATAATTCAAGCTACTACAAACATATACAGTATAATTATAGTAACCATACTAGTAAAATGAAGTTATAAACTAACAATGATTAGTGATATGAATATCATGTGAAAATAAATCTCCAACACACACTAAATACAGGTATTTGAAATAGTCATCCATTAAAAACATTACCTTTGTTTGTCTGTATTTTCTATCGAGTAATTTAGTTTCTTCCTCGTCAAATTCTGTGATAGATTTGATGACTTCCAGACTATCACTACATTCAGTGATATTATTGTTCCGCATCAAGGTCAACGTTTCAATAATATTCTTCTGGTTCTCTTCAAATCTAGCCTGGCGCATTAGAACAGTATACTGAAACTCTAAAAGGTGAAAAAATGCCTTATACTCAGTGCTTAAAATAAGAATATCTATGATAATCAGAAGAACTTCATAAAGTAATCAAGTTTCTCATTAAAAAAAATCTTGAAGGATAAACTCTTAAGTATATATACATGGAAATGATTTTGCAATACTTCTATTTACAAATTTATTTGCATGAGCATTTTTCATTAGCATAAATATATTCAGGTACTACTGTAGTAAGATAATACTTGATAGATAAACATTAAAAAGCAGTAACTTTCATCACTGTCCAAAAAATATTTGTTTACCTGTTTTGGGCAAAGTTGCCATATGGCAACAAAATAAAACTTTAAAAATAAGTTTATAACTGCTATTTTTCCCCCGAAACTTGTTATTTGACCTATGGAGGGAGGGTATATATGTCAAATATGAAATTTTTATCTTCAAAAGATACAAGGGTGACCAGTAAAGGGTTAAATTGATTTAAAAGGACCAACTATTTATTGCTTGGTTGGTATGGCACTGTATTGGAATAATCTTTATTTGCAGTATACCTAGTTTTGAGCCGCTCCTTTGATATGAGTGAAAATTTAGTTCATTAGGTAATACAGGGCTCTAATTAACGACTCACAAATCAAATTTAACAATTGATAAAGCAGCCTTTGTTCTTTTTTTTCATTAAAATCGCAAACGAAAGAAATCTAATATATCATCATCTACATTTTTCACGTCTACTTTCCATGCTAGCATGGGTTAGACGAGGTTTCAACAGATGATATTCCCACAATTTTGTAGGTTTAATCATTTGATGATTCATTGGAGCAGATGTTTTTTACAGCTGGATGCCCTTCCTAATGCCAACCTCAGGAAGAGGAAAAACAGTGGTGAGTTAACCCACGCAAGATACCAACTTGGCATTTTAAACTCCGTGGCAGCAGTGCATAAAGGGCATGGGTATATATATATATATATATATATTGATAATTTTAAAGTTCTTATATGATTTATCTAAATAAAAGGTAGTAGGTAGGTTTTCATATTTAACGTGGGTAACCAACAAATAGTCTAAGCTATATCCGGAAGGGTCCACGGGTTATAAATCATTAACCATCCCCCAAGTTCAAAAGGTCCTGGTGTATTTAGAGCTTCCATTTGAACTGACAGAAAAAAAATCTGCTCAACCAGACAACCTTTAACTCAAAAGGCCAAAGAGCTTGGTACCCATTTACCAAATAAAGGAATGCTGGGTTGGCACTATTGCTGTGAGTCCATTTTTAAAACTACCAAGCTGGTGATGCGATTAATCAGCCTAAAAGCGAGTTACTAGTACCATTTAGAATGTTACCAGCATGGAAATCCCACATATGCAGCTTTAGACTGTTTAACATCATATCCAGGACAAGAATTTGCAAACGTTTTTATGGTTTTTTTTATTTTTAAAGTGTGCTTATAAAGAGAAGAACAAATTTAATTTTTGTTATGTTTTATTGGTTAATTGTTATTCTTTTCTGTTTCTTTCATCACAAATAAGTGATATATATATATATATATATATATATATATATATATATATATATATATATATATATATATATATATATATATATATATATATGAATAAACGTATACTTTAGCGTACTAGCTAGAGAAAAACAAAAGACAACCCACAAAATCCAGTTTAACTTTGAACATCAAAAACTCTAACAATATTATATCTATTTACCTTTTTACTTACTTATAATATAAGTACTTTTCGTTCGCAGTCAAACAGCTTTCACTCAAATTAATCTTCCATTTATTTATTACAAGTTTAGGTATAGATAGCTAGGTAGACTATATTTTGCTAACTAAACTAACTTTATACCTCACTTAAAAACTGGATAAAACTTCTCAAAACTAAAAACCTGATTGCGTTTATTCACTCAAATTTACGTATGGTTCATCGAGAAAAGTAAACAAAAACAAACACGGTAGTTTTAAAATCACCCTTATTCTATGATAGTCAGGGCGCTGGTGAACTTCTTTTTTTAATGGGGTGCGGACATTGTAAAACCTATTGAAATAATATAAGGGCAATCACAGGAACCCGAAAATCTTTACTGGACATTCTAAAAATAGCAAATGACTAGTTCCAGGTCATTTTTCTATTTTGTGACGGCACCTCACAGGACAAAAACTTTTTGTCAGAATTTGGTAAAAACCTTTATACCATTCAAAAGAGCATTAAAAAAGAAGGAAAAAATATATGAAAAGCTTATTAAATGTTATTAGTGACGTCATCATTTCACGCGATAAAAATTTTAAAAGCCATGAAAATTGAAAATCTTAGATATTTTATCGAAAGGAAATTGTCTAAGAAGCAATAGATCCAAGGAAGCCAATTAGTGAGGCAGGTGCGTTTCAATTTTTGACGATTTTGTGCTATTTAGGGTACAAGCATGTAACTTGGCACGCATACAAGTAAGGCCATAACAATTATTTTAAGCCTCAGACCCACTCACCAAATGCCCCATTTTGGTCTCCATGACAACAAGGGACATTTCCAAGGCAACAAAATATTTTTCTTGTAAATTAAAAAAACTTTTATACCATTCGATAGTACATCAGAAATGGACCAAAAAATATAAAAACACCTCATGCTAAAAATAAACTGGTAACAAGTTACTAACTGTTAAAAAATTTAAATACAGGGGGTAAATTTTATTGTTTTTATTAGACAATGATCTATGAAAAATCACTTTAAATCGTAATACATATATCAAAATGCATAAAATACATAAATAACGCGTTACAGAAGCAGATTGTTTTTGCTTTAATTCTTCAACACAAAATTCGTATTAAAAAGTTGTCAATGATTGAACATTGACCCTTGACTGTTATTCGAATGCAATTATGCTCTATTTCTCGACTTTTGGTGTCTATTTCTTCTAATATTCGATTGTCTCGAACATGTTTAGTTTGTCCCAGAGGAAAATGTGCCTTTCAAACAGAGTTGAAAGGCTGTGCTTTAAGAGATATAAGCGATATGGTTAAAAGAAGATTTAGCAGTGAATCAATCGGGAATTTAGGTATAGACTGGGATTTATGTTTATATTGTCAAAAGAAAACAAAAGAAAGTTTGATATGTCCGGCAAGTTTAAAAAGAACAAACCATGTTCCTACAGCCACTTACAAGAAAATTTCCATAAGTATTGAAAAGGCTGAGAAGCTAGGTCTCCCGCCGATTTCACTTTTATTTATTATTATTATTATTATTATTATTATTATTATTATTATTATTATTATTATTATTATTATTATTATTATTATTATTATTATTATTATTATTATTATTATTATTATTATTATTATTATTATTATTATTATTATTATTATTATTATTATTATTATTATTATTATTATTATTATTATTATTATTATTATTATTATTATTATTATTATTATTATTATTATTATTATTATTATTATTATTATTATTATTATTATTATTATTATTATTATTATTATTATTATTATTATTATTATTATTATTATTATTATTATTATTATTATTATTATTATTATTATTATTATTATTATTATTATTATTATTATTATTATTATTATTATTATTATTATTATTATTATTATTAATAATAATCTTTATTATATTTTTTATTATTATTATATTTGGCAACTTAGACAAAAATCTTTTGATCGGAAGTTTCGTTAAAAACGATGCCATGTTTCACAAGTCATGCACAAATAAGTTTAGTGATATGGCAGAAAAACGATTTCGATGAGATGAAGACAAGTAAGAGGTCAACGACAGTACTGAAAAAACTTTCTTACCAACTATCGGAGACTGGCTGGAAGATTGTGGCTGGTATGCAGCTTTGTTGAAGCAAGCAGGGACTGCCGAATCATTTCTTCACGCAGCACATGTATCCAGAACTCGAAACGCAAAACTAGAAAAAAAACCTCAATTCATTCTATTTCCAACTCTCAATTCGAATGATTTTTGCATTACGGGAAGGAAAATGTATCTTTGGAGAAATTGGAAAGTCGCTTCGGTTCAAATTTGCCACAGACTTTAATAAGGATCTAAACTTTCCATATTTAGGTGACTGCTGCACACTCTGATGAAAGATGCATATCGTGATTACAAAATTGAAAATGAAGGATACGCAAAGTCGTTCGATGAATGGAAAGCTGATTTCGAAAATATTTATCTGCAGTTCAGATTCTGGTCAATAACACTGAAATTCGAGCAGGTGATACTAGCGTTTGCTATTATGGTACATGTCACTTGAACAGATGTTTATAATCGATGGAATGTTTATTGTTTTACACAGGTGCAATATGATTAACAGCAGATTACCAAGAATTGCTTCGCTGAATGATCGGTGGTCCAGAGCTAGCCATTGCGCTAGTTTTATATTTACAAGCGACCTCTCATGGCGATCTTACATTGAAACCATTGCAAAATCAGCTATCATGAAGCTTGGTTCTCTTTTACGTGAAATGACTTACCTCACGCCTGAATGTATAATTTTCCTTAAATTCGTCCTTGCATGGAATACAGCTGCCACATTTGGGCAGGTGCTCCTGCAAATTGCTAGAATTTGTTAGACCGTGTTCAACGGCGAGTTTGCAACGCAATCGGCAAAAACTTATCTTCTAAACTGGACTCCCTATCACACCGGCAAAACGTAGCTTCTCTTTGTCTTATCTATGGGCGTTGTTCAAGCGAACTATCATCACTTACACCTTCTCCCAGACTTTTCCTTCGTACAACTAGGTTTTCGTCGTCTTCTCATAAATGGACTGTTTATGTTCCAAATTGTCCCTTGGGATTTTTACAAGAACAGTTGTTTTCCGCAAACATCTAGACTTTGGAACTCCCTTCCATCTACATGCCTTCCTTCTGACTATAACCTTCAACTGTTCAAATCAAATGTTCGTCGCTATCTTAAAACTGCTTAACTTATCCTGTAGCTCTTTACCCGCAAGTGGCCTTTAAGGCCTTGTTTTGAGCAACTACAATAAAACACACACACACACACACAAAAACGCTTTACAATTGCATTATTTTGTTTTAATGTTTTGTAAGAAGTTTGGTCTTTAGTAATTTTAGCCTTAATTTTAGTATAATTTGAAATTTGCACTTCACAGATAATTAAAGAATCATTTACTGGCATTTTTTGGTTACCTGACAAATATTTGTAATTTTAGATATTTTTATGTAGGAATTTTGGTGAAAAGATTTCCATATTTCATATTTTTGAATATTGTACATGGTTTTTACACCCTGGATTTGGAATTTTTGAACGGCTGTAACTCGTTACCAGTTTATTTTTGGCAAGAGGCGTTTTTATATTTTTTGCTCCACTTCTGATGTACTATCGAATGGTATAAAAGGTTTTTTAATTTTCGAGAAAAATATTTTGTTGCCATGGAAATGTCCCTTGTTGTAATGGACAGTGCCGGATTAACCATAAGGCAAACAAGGCACATGCCTTAGGGCCAGCCAAAAATCCAGGCGAAAAAAGGTCACACAAAATATTTTGGGCGTTATTTTTATCGTCTCTCGTATATATGTATATATATATATATATATATATATATATATATATATATATATATATATATATATATATATATATATATATATATATATATATATATATATATATATATATATATATATATATGCATCAGCCTGGGAACAAGCTATTTTCAAAACTTGGCAGACAATTATCCAGAAACAAAGCATGACTACTCTGGAATGAATCTCTTCCTTCGAGTGCCTTCAAACGGGTTTTGTCAAATGGTGATGCGGATGACTTGTTTATTCTCCAGCCATGACCTGTGTCTTTTGCTTTTTCTGCATTCTGTTTTCATCTGATCGGTCACAGTTCATCTGATTGGAAGAATATGGCCCAATTCTTAACAGCCCATGAAATCAGTCCTTACATTATGTCAAAGAGGTGTTGTTGCTGGGAGAATTGACCAGCAATTGCATTACAATATGCTGGAGCAGCGCAACTACTGGAAAAATGTCCTGTCACGCTGTGTTGCGACTATTACTTTTATTTGTGAAATAGGTCTTCCTTTTCGAGGTGGCAATGAAATCGTTGGCTCCAGAAAAAATAGGAATTATTTGGGCATCTTGGAACTGATGGGCAATTTGATCCATTTTTGTCCCAGGACATCTGTACTGATGCCAATCGCGGACGTGGTCACATATTTATCGAAAACAATCTGTGTCAGCTGTGGATTGTTGCATTGAAGCAATTTCGTTCTTTGACGTATGACGCGACTGTATGCATTCTTTATAGCATCAACACATCGTTGTGGTGTCCCGATGACCCATGTTAAAAACCAACCTGAATGCCTCGTTCCGAAATACCCATCAGATACCCGGTGGTCCGCTCGAGTTGATGCTGCAAAAGCAGTATTTAAGGGGTACCACCAATTTAAAAGTACTCTTCAGGCGATCTCAGGCGATCCCAATCAGAATAGTATCACAAGGAATGAAGCGGGTTCATTGACTAAACACATGAATACCATTGAAGTTGCCCTGATGTGTGAACTTTGGAACGATATTCTGCAGCGGTTCAACATCTGTAGCAAGTTGTTACAAAGTTCTACCATCGAATTAACTCCAGCTATTGGTCTGCTGAAGAGCTTGGAAACATTCTTGGATGAATGCCGAGAGAAGTTTGACGATTATGAGAAGCAGGCAGATGATCGCTGTGGCAACAGTACATATAAATCTGAAAGTCGGAGACAACCAAAGCGTAAGAGGAAAATCAATGATGGAGATGCTACAGATGCTGTGAAAGAGATGTCAGGCCAGGAAATGTTTAAGGTCAATACCTTCTATGTCATCATCGATCAGTTGAAAAATGCTTTACAGAAACGTATTGAAGCATATTCTATTGTGCTGCAGAGGTTTGGTGTTGAAGAAGATATTGATGTTGCTGTTAAAGTATTAGTTACTGTGTATTCAAAAGACCTATGTTCTGATTTTCCAGCAAAATTTCGACAATTTATGTGCTGGTATAATGAACAGAGACACAATGAAGAATGATTAAGTGCCCAGAAGATGTTTCAAATGCCGCACATTTCTGGTGTCTATCAACCATTTCCAAATACTGAACTAGCACTGCGGATCTACTTATTTCTAATGGCAACCAATTGTTCAGGAGAATGCTCATTTTCGCAACTCAAAAGAATTAAAGATATAAAACGATCAATGGGTCAACAGCTTCTTTGTGTACTGTCATTTCTGTGCATTGCTCAATAAGATTAACTTCAAAAAAATAATAATAAATATTCTGTTTTAAGTTTAAATTTTCTTCCTTTTGTCGATAAGTCCAAAATTCATGCCAGTATTTTCAGGCCACTTGATGTGCCTTAATGTGCCTTAGGGCCTTAGGGCCAGCAAAGCCTTAATCCGACACTGGTTATGGAGACCAAAATGGGGCATTTGGTAAGTGTGTCTGAGGCTTAAAATAATTGTTATGGCCTTACTTGTATACATGCCAAGTTTCATGCTTGTACCCTAAATAGCACAAAGTTTGCACCGATCGACCCCACTAATTATCTTAAACCAAAATATATTATATTATAATAGTCTAAATGTTGATATTCAATTGATTCATCGTCATCACTTTCATCGTCACTGAAATATCAGTCTCTCCATTGTTGTTTTTCCAATTATCACAACTATCACATGGCCGTAACAACCGGGGGCCATGCCCCCCACCCCAAAAATCTTTTTGATTATACTTTACATATTATTAAGTTTCATGGAAGTGAAACATTTCACAATTAATTTTCTTCTCAAGGGATGAAACTAGCCTCATAATGTGTTTTTAGAGCTTTCAGATTAGAAAATTTTTCCACTTCCTTATCCTAAAGATTTTTCCTAAGTTTGCCCCCCCCCCCAATTTTTAAGTTGTTACGGCCTTGTATCAATGCATTGAGATGTCTGCACATTTCAATCCATGAACAAACCACATGCATGCCTCCGTACTGCATTTCGATGTTTTGCAATTGCAAGATATAAGCTGTAAGACGATTTTTCAACATCCATGGGACGAACAGCTGGCCATTGTCCGATGTCTCAACCATGGTTTTCCTGTATTGGAGGGAAGTTTGTGATAGGTTGTAAAAACCTTTATACCACTGCAGTGACATAAGAAACTCGCTTACAGTGACAATAAGAGAATCACTCGTAGGCAAGAGATTTTGGGGCTCAGATGTTTTCTTGCTGCTGGTAAATTTCAAATAACGAGCTTTGTCGGAATTATTACAATCCATACAATCGACATACAAATCTTTCAACCATTGGGAAGAGAGATGAATCAAATATGAAATTGTCACCAAACAAAGAAAAGAAGTGTTGAAACTCTTCATTTTTTTCTAACAATTTGAATGCCTTTAACTTTCCGATGCCATGGAAAGCATGAAATGCAGCAACACAGGTAATGATTTGCAACATAATATACCAAGCTTTTCAGCAATGCTTAAAGACTGGACTGCATAGGAGCCACATGGTTTGCACACAAAAAAACTTTTGTGTCTGCCTCCTCCTGATTGTTCCGTAATTCGAGTTCTTCCTTAAGTAGTACCTGCAGAAAAGCAAAATAAATCAAGATTAAGATATGCCTACCTTTTTCTTTAGTTAAACATAATCCGAAATGGAAAATCAAAATCTAGGAAAAGAGAATTTTTACCTCCTTATCAAGACATGTAATTTTAAAGGATTTTGATGCACAATTTACGTAGAAAGTTCTTCTACGAAGTAATTGGGCGAAACGAGTTTTATGAAACCAGTCATCCATCAAAAACTGTATAAGTTCTGTTTTGTTGTCAGCATCCTTCATATATTTTTGCCATTGTTTCGGTTTATTCTGACGTGATCTTTGGATTTGAACCCGGAACTTCACTACGTCTTGATCTTTCAAAAGACTTTATAGAGCCATCGAGGTATTGATCAGTTACAAAATAGATAAGAGAATAATAATATTTTCTATTTCAGGCTAGCAAGTTTTATCTTCAGTGTTTTCTTTTTCGATCTTCGTTAGGGACTTACGATGTGTATATAAATCATAGCACTTTTGATAAAATTTCAATTCGTTCGTGTCTCCCTCGAGGGTCCCCTGTATTGATTCGTCTTTTTGTAATATACTATTAAGGGAGTAAGATTAAATTTTTTGAAAAGAAACAAGAAGATACAGGGAAGCAAATGTAAAATATTTCCGGATAAAATAAAATAAATATAACTATTCTTACCAAGCATTTTTTACTTTCTCTAAAGAATGTTCAGTAAAACCTTGTAACAGAAGATTCTGTCCATCATATTGGTGAAAATGGAGGATACATTCAAAACTACGAGATTTTCGATGACAAAAAATTTCTGGAGCTTTTAGACTTAATGCCATTGAAAAGAACAAAGAGTAAAGTAATATTATAATATAAAACACAAATATAAAATATAAAATTATAATTTGTCGTTTCCTTCGATTTTGATTGACAGAAATTCGAATACTTTTATGTTGAGCGCAAAACATGTTCGCCGTCGCATCGAAGCTTTACAAAGACGGGGTATATCTTTAAGAAAAAGAACCTAAAATTAAATTCAGATATTAAATAAAAACATTATAAAAATATCTTGCATCATTCTAATTGCGAAATAAGATTATGTTTACATTCGTTTTCAAAACGCTGACTTTATATTAAAGTTTAATATATATTTTTAAAAATATTATTTCCCCCTGACTCATCTTAACATATTTTTTATGAGTGTTGTAAGCATATGTTTTAACATTGAGTTAGTTGATTTTTTGTTGTTGTTTTTTGTTAATATCTTCTTAATTTGCTACAGAAAATCTGTACAGTACTTAATTTTGAGTTTTCTCAACGGTTCTGTCACTTCTAGTTACTTTTTAAAATGTCCCCTTCATATGTAAGTGGAACATCATTTTTTTCATTATCAGCGCCCTGACTATGACAGATCTGCGCAATAAACTTTATTGTTCTAAAACAGTTGTTGTATTTCCTCTTTGATACACTGCCTACCAATAAACACCACTCCTTCGAATAGTAATAATAGAGCGAATGAGTCAGCGACAATATTGATTAGTCCTAATAGGATACCAGAGAAGGAAAATAAAGAAGGGATTTTGTATTTGTTGGTCTGTATTCCGGAGCGAAGTAACGCACACGCAACGATTATGTATATCAAACCCTAAAAACGTCAAATCTTCTGACAAGTTTCCAGATCTTTGGAAAATTACGCCACTCGGCAAACTGGTCTCAGAATGTGATTATGTACACATGCCATACGATTTGTATTTTCCAAGTCTGCAAGAGGATCTAAGCAAACGAATCTGCAAGAATTGTCACGTTTATTTTCCTAGCATGGCTGCTGTTACACGTCACACCAAAGGTGATGGATGCGCTGGAAATACACTTAAGATAGGAAGAAGATAGCGTGAAACAAGCAGAAGAGTCGTACCAGTCCTCAGTATATATGAGATTCTGTCCAAGTCTCCTTTTTTGGACGCGGGAGATGGTGAAGATGACGAATAAGAGCTATTTTTATAAAAAGAAGAACAATCTTTTGTTTTACCAAAACTGTCTTTCTTTTTATTGCAATTCTGATACAGATTTCTTAAAATGTATTTCAAACCTTAATTTCTAATACAGATATCAGAAGCAGATTCACGATCTTATTCTATTACATCACAACAACACAGATAATTCTTTAAACCCCGATTCTCCAATTTTTTGGTGTCTACATCCGCCCCTGATAACTGATTGTACTGTATATCTAATTTAACTTTTCTTGAGGACCACCCATGCATAAAGTATGTACGTATTTTTACGTCATATTTAAACAATAGCTGTAAGCATAGACCTAGAACCCCTCCCCTATAACTACTTATGTACTTCATGGACGTATCTTATGTAAGGGGATGTTCGAATGATATCTCTGAGGCTACTGCTGCCTATAAAGCAAATAATTTTTTAACAGATTTCGGGTATTTAGACAATAAGAAGTAATTTAAGACTTTGAAACATATTTGAAACTTTCCAGCGAGCTCACAATTGATGACGTAATCACTATGGTATTTTTGCAATATTGAGAGGGGAAAATTCGTTGCAAATGGAAAAATAGTCATTAAAATGCCTTTCTTAATCATAATTGTAGACTGGAGTTATATATTTCAAATTTTAGTTGCAAAAGACGGTGGCTTAGGATAGTTTATGACGTCATTTCCAGGGGGTAATGTCGGAAATTACACGAAGCCTTGTATAAATGGCCAAAAAGGAGCAAATCAAGGGCAATTTTGCTTGTTACCAGGTATAATGTCGACTTCACCAAAACCATGCATAAGTGCTTGAGTGGGTATTGTGAATCGCCATAGAAATGGAAAACAACCGGCTAACAATAAGTCCATAACAGCTACATATATTAATTGACTGAATTCTACTTCATTGTCTGAATTCTACTTCATTATTTTCTGTGATGTTTGTTTGAGTGCTATTAATACCTTTTAATATTGTTTGTCCTTCGTCGCCATACTATTCACATTCCGCCGCCATTACATGTCGATTGTCTTGCGTAAGTGCATTTATCACATGTTCACCATCATACCACGTGACTTTGTCAAGTTACAGTTGTTGTGCAGAAGATCGTTCGATTATAAAGTAGGTCGTGAAGAATTTCGAAAAGTTGGGGATATATTTGTTTTATCGCTCTCGTCGTTCTGTTATCGTATCTATCTTTATCTGGTGTCGCTGTGTCATTGGGTTATTGATGATATAAATAAAGAAAGACGAAAATGAATCAAGTCTGATGACATGGAAGAGGTACGATTTCTCGTTCTTTTGATGTCACTTTTTGTCCTTTTCTTCAAATGGTAAAATCGTTATCGTTAGCTGCTAATTCAAGAGAACAGTTTTGTTTCTTCTATATGTCTTCAACAGTAGAAGGCTTGTTAACGAAATGTTTGGTAAACCATATATTCTTTTTTTCCATATTAAATGAAGGGAGAGCATAGAAACATATCATATTTCTAGGGATGGCAAATAGATGCAAGAAGTTCACGACCATTTTTTAGCCCTGACAGCGGACGAAATGAGACACGTTGTCTTTCATGTAACCAGTCATTCCAAGTTGACGACAAAAGTGTCAAAATTGGTCCAAAGGCATGGCATACTCTGAGGGGAATTTCACAAAAATGGTCAACCTTAAATATTCCTGTTAACGAACAGCAACACCGATTTACTGAAGTTCAAATTAGAATGAAGGAAGAGAATACAGATTTTTCGAAGCATGCTCACGCATCATGCAACACAGAATTCCGCAATAACTCAGACAGGCTTTGCAGAAAGTACGGCACTTTAGAGGAGGTAGTGCATGCAGAAATGGCAGATGAGAGTGATGCTTCACTATCACCAGCAAAGAAAAAAACAAGATCTAACACTTGATTGGCTCATTTAGAAGATAAGCTTCTTTGTCTCATAAAATTTGTCTGAGTTATTGGGGAATTCTGCGTTGTTTGACGCGTGAGCATTAGGGTGGGTCAAATTTTTAGTTTAAAATTCCACACATTGCACGGGGTTCAGTCACATGTATAAAGTCTATTTTACATATTTTTGTAGTTGTGCTATTTTCTAGCTCGCACAATTTTTTTGAAATTATGGATAAAATCGAATTTTAGCACTTTATTTCAGGGGGTTGGCGTTTGTTTATGAATTTGTACTGCATTTTGTAACTGTTTTTTTCAGTTAGTGACTGAAAGAAATGAAAAGGCAAATATTTTACACTTTGTAATATACACTTTATGTAAGATAAACGAATTATTATGTACACTATAAACGTGGTTTCATGGTGCATTACATTACATGCATTACCGGTACATTGCTGTTCAATGACACACAGTAATTGGCAAATATGTAGGACAACATCAGGTAACATGAATAAGAAACTACTAGACTGAATGGATTATTAACATTTCTTGATGTCAATTAATCTAGAACTGTTCAGTTGCATCCTGACTCCCACTTGTAATCCACTGGTGCTTGGTTTCAAAAACTGGTAGGAGGATTCTGGACTTAATTCCATTTAGAATGGTTCTGTGTCTGCTTTCCTTACCACTTTTTGTTTCGGCTGCTTGTGTAATTATAGAAACAGCCCGTTCAACGCCTTGACTGTGGCAAGAAATACTACCTAAACGTAACGGCTTGTCAACTGCTTTTGTCATATCAGATTCAATCTGCAACAAAGGTGGGAATGTTATTTCTTCTGTATTCCAATCAATCATTTCATAATTAACCGGAGCATCACATTTTAGATTAGGCAAAATAAAGTTTCTTTCATGCAACGGGGTTGTTTTTGAAATCAGCTCAATAGCTCTGTGCCTTACATTTGCATCTTCATCAGCCAATATGCTTAGAAGAATACTTTCGGGATGAGCATATATTTGTACAATGTAGTTGATGACTTTATCGGATATGGCTTTTGATGACCCATTGTCTGGTGTTACATGATCCACGTAGACACTACCAGGTTCTTTTACAGTAACATAGTGCCCTTCTCGTATGGTACCAGCAGCAGTTCTTGTACCATCTTTTCTTCTTGCTGTACATCACATTTTCCATACCAACCCGTACCTTCTCTCTAGCCACTTTTTTTCGATCTAGTGTATTTGCGTCATTCAATAACCCAATATATTTCAATGCAGCATTGACAATAGCTGCAGTTGCTCGACAGCTGACTCGACAACGATCAGAAACTATGGCTAGTTTATCATATGAATGTCGGTTTTGTACGATTTCTCTTAATTCCATAGGTACTTCATATTCATCATCAGGTTCCGAACCGACAGTTTCAGAACTGCTGGTGATGCTTTCAGATTCGAATGTTGCATATGTTGATTCTGTAGCAGCATATTCAAGATCAACGTTCACTTCCTTCTTTTTCTCAATTCTGTTCTTTTTCGAGCAGCAGTCCCCGTAGTATCCAATCTACCAAGTTGATTTTTCTTCAGTTTTGGCCAACAAACGCATCCTATTTGAGAGTAGGTAAGCGAACATCACATCTGCTTAAAGATCTTTCTATTCCTCTGTCGTAACAGTTACAAGTGCAAATGTCAAACATTTCATTAAACTCTTCCAAATTTTTCTTAAAACTGTTGGTATTTCTTCTTTGGGTAGAAATCTTGTTTAAATTGCTCTTTCAATGAATCTTTTTATCTTCAAATATATTCCTTCATGTGATGTTCGCTTACCTACTCTCGAAAGGAAAATGCATTACAAATATTTTGCACCTCAGTAGCAACAAATCGTTGGCAATCACTAGTACTTAATTTGGCATAATTTTCAGTCAACTCATTTTCACGAACATCAAATAATATAGAAAAACATCAGATTTGGTAGGAATCATTGAAGAATTAAACTTGGTAGGAAATCCAAAAGCAGAATTAAACGACCTCTTTCAAGTTTTCACCATTGCAGGAATTTTTATGTAGACTAAGCTATTAATTTTGCTAACTTCAAATAGGCTAATAATTGAAACTTGTCGAAAAACACTCATTAATACTTTACATCATTTACAATCCTAAGCTCTTTTAAGTCAGCATAGTCTACCATCTGTGTGCTCACTGCAAGCTAATATAAAATCTATAGTAGTGCTAAAAGACCATGGGAGTTACAATCTACGGCGATTGATAAGATCAGTTTAACAAAGATTTATCATTTATCATATTTTAGTCTATGTCTCTTTTACTGATCTTTCTTTCCAATACACAGGACTCTGTTGATTCATAGGCCCTGCCTCTTCTGTGTATTTCCTTACTAAAAAAAAAATCAGCTAATCAGAAAGGAGACCATTTGTTGATAAGTCAGCAAGCACGCCATTAAAACCTAAAGCTAGCTAGCTCTCGCAAAGCTCTTTGATTAACTACAGCATTTTTTTACAATATCTGTTACTGCTTTCAGAAAAAACAACTCAAAATTCTTAGTAGGCTAGAAGACTTATATTATTGCAAAGGGTGCTTTATGAACAAAACATAGATTCCCTTAGTATATTCCACATTTTGTGCTTATCCGCTGTCAGCTTTATAGGCCCATATAGTATTAGCTATATTGTCCGTATAGGGAAATATGAGCAAATTTCAAACAAAATCTGCGAGTCAGAAGCAAGTCGCACAGAAGTGGTTGACCACTTGTTGGAATCAGTGTACGATGGTGAACTCCAGGCATAGTGTGGAATTTTGAATTTAAAAAATTTTATATTATTTGACCTGCACTAGTGAGCATGCTTCGAAAAATCTGTTTTCTCTTCCTTCATTTTGCTTTGAACTTCAGTAAATCGGTGTTGCTGTTCGTTAACGGGAATATTTAAGGTTGACCATTTTTATGAAATTCCCCTCAGAGTATGCCATGCCTTTGGACCAATTTTGACACTTTTGTCGTCAACTTTGAATGACTGGTTACATAAAAGACAACGTGTCTCATTTCGTCCGCTGTCAGGGCTGAAAAATGGTTGTGAGCTTCTTGCTTCTCTTTGCCATCCCCAGAAATATGATATGTTTCTATGCTCTCCCTTTGCTTAATATGGCAAAAATGAATATATGGTTTACCAAACATTTTGTTAACAAGCCTTCTACTGTTGAAGACATATAGAAGGAACAAAACTGTTCTCTTGAATTAGCAGCTAACGATAACGATTTTACGATTTGAAGAAAAGGACAAAAAGTGACATCAAAAGAACGAGAAATCGTACCTCTTCCATGTCATCAGACTTGATTCATTTTTGTCTTTCTTTCTTTATATCATCAATAACCCCATGACACAGCGACTCCAGATAAAGATAGATACGAATACAGAACAAATATATCCCCAACTTTTCGAAATTCTTCACGACCTACTTTATAAACGAACGATCTTCTGCACAACAACTGTAGCTTGACAAAGTCACGTGGTATGATGGTGAACATGTGATAAATGCACTTACGCAAGACAATCGACATGTAATGGCGGCGGATTGTGAATGGTATGGCGACGAAGGACAAACGATATTAAAAGGTATTAATAGCACTCAAAAAAACAACACAGACAATGAAGTAGAATTCAGTCAATTAATATATGTAGCTGTTATCATAACTTATGGACTTATTGTTAGCCGGCTGTTTTCCGTTTTTATGGCGATTCACAATACCCACTCAAGCATTTACGCATGGTTTTGGTGAAGTCGACTTTATAACTGGTAACAAGCAAAATTGCCCTTGATTTGCTCCTTTTTGGCCATTTATTCAAGGTTTCGTGTAATTTCCGACATTACCCCCTGGAAATGACGTCATAAACTATCATAAGCCCCCGTCTTTTGCAACTAAAATTTGAAATATATAACTCCAGTCTACAACTATGATTAAGAAAGGCATTTTAATGACTATTTTTCCAATGAATTTTCGCCTCTCAATATTGCAAAAATACCATAGTAATTATGTCATCAATTGTGAGCCCCCTGGAAAGTTTCAAAAATGTTTCAAAGTCTTAAATTACTTCTTATAGTCTAAATACCCGGAATCCGTTGAAAAATTTTAGGTTAGGCACTTGGTTAGATTGTTATGATAATTTCCCTGTCTAAATATATGTATTTCGCGAGAATTTAATTTCGCGAATGCCCAAAATCGATATCTTTTTTTTGTTCCTTTTTTGGAAAAAACAATCAAAATTGATTTGTTCTTCACATGTTTTAAACATGTTGTATATAATACTAACATAACTCTAAAGAAATACTAACTATATTTTTCATGATACCTTCCGGAGCATAATATCTTCATCATTGTCGCTATCTCTCACATAAAAATCAAATGCAGGGTTAACAAAAGCCTCTCTTTCTTCCTCATTGATTTCCACCGTGTTGATGTTGTTCTTGTGCGTGCCTTGCCATTCTAGTACGCTTGGAAACTTACAACGAACGCTATCTTTGGTGATAATAAGGAAAAATTGAAAATAATCGGAAAAATCGAAAAAAGTGCTAGAATTTAATTTCGCGAACGAAGAAATGTTTTTTTTCGCGAGAATTTAATTTCGCGAATGAAGGGCTAATTCCCGAAATTCGCGAAATTTTCTTCCCGCGAAATTATCTGACAATAAAGTAGTAGCTGAAAGTTTTGTGGCGAAGCGTTGATCTCAGCAGAATTACAAGCTTCCTCGTCTTGTTCATTTCGAAGATTCTCCTCTTGCGTTTTCTTCAAACCACGTTTTGCTAACTGCCTTAAAATTGTGTGCGTTTTCATACGATTAAATTTTGAATAACTTAGAAATTATTCGAATGACAAATTACAGTCAAAAGAAGCTGAATGTTGTTATATATATATATATAGACATTGCTCAAATGTCAACTTTGTTGTGTTCGGCAAAATACATCGACGAACACGTGTTGAACGCCGCTGTATAATGTGCTTTTTGATAAAATAGTTTCAACTGTAAACAACGTTCGTAGTTTATGTGTCTTATCTGTGTGAACGAGTACATAACAGTTGGCGACGAAGATTTAAACGAAAATGGCAAAGTTAATGTCAAATATTCCTTCCGTGGAACCGTTTGTTATACGAAATTCTGAATCTATGAATTTGGATAAGAGGTGGAAATCGTATATTGAAGAATTCGATTTGTTTATTTTGGCTTCTGGAATAACAGACGCAAAACAAAAATTAGCCTTGCTGTTGCACCTCGGTGGAAAAAATTTACGAGAAGTATATAAGACGTTAAAAGAAGATAACGATACGTACGACGCAGTGAAAACGAAGTTTTTGACATATTTTCTTCCGAAAAAAAATATTACATACGAACGTTACGTTTTTAAAAGCGCATCACAAAATCGAGGAGAGTCATGTTCAGCCTACGTTACAAGATTAAAATTGTTAGCAGAAACGTGCGAATTCGAAGAGCGAATCGATACGGAGGTACGCGATCACTTTATATTCACGTGTAACTCGAAAAAGCTGAAGAAAAATCTCTTACAAGTCAAAAATCTCACTCTTGGAAAATTAGTCGACATAGGACTCAGCAAAGAATTCTCCGAGAAACAAGCTGAAACTATAACCGTCCGGTTATATGGGTGAAAAACCACCGGAAGAATACGTCCGAAAGTTGAAAAAAGACGAACGACGTTACTGGGAAAAGAAACCGAAAAAAGAAGAGAGAAATAAAGCAAAGTCGAATCAGTGCTACAAATGTGGTGGAGAATACTCGAAAACTCACAAATCATCTTGCCCTGCTATAGGAAGAAAATGCTACTCGTGCGGTAAATTAAATCACATGTCGAAAATGTGCAAACAAAGCAAAGACAAACCAAACAAGGCGTATCAAGTGACGAACAAAAAAGAATCTTCCGACAGTGAAGAAGACTACAATATATTTATGCCGTTTGATGAATACGAAATCCAAAATGTTCAGTCAAATGGGAAGTCAAAAGAAGCGATTGTAAAAATAAACAATGTGCCAACGAAAATGATTATTGACAGTGGTCGTCGATAAACGTTATAGATAAAAACACTTTTTCTGAAATTTGTCGAAAACAAAAGATTCACTTAAAAAAGTCAAAACAAAACATTTATGCATATGGCAGTGATAAACCATTGAAAATGATTGGTTACTTTGAAGCAGAGATAGAGAACAAAGAACGTATTGTTATTTCGAAAGTCTACGTTATAAACAGACAAAGAGCTGGCAATCTGATTGGGTTATCAACTTCAAAAGAACTGTTGCTAATCAAAATTGTCAACACGCCCAATATCACAAACAATGCAGACAATGTTCATGAATGTCGAAACAATAGATCACGCGAGGTGAAAACAGAAAAAAAACGTGCAGAAAACACGTGCAAAGTGAAAAATGAGACGTTTGCGCACGTTCCAGAAAACTTGAAAACATTGTGCGAAAAATATGAAGAAATTACTCAAGGAAGAGGAAAGTTTTTGAATTACGAATGCAAATTAAAAGTAAACGAAAACGCTAAACCAATACAACAACCATTAAGGAGACAACCGTATAGCTTACGAAAAGCGATAAAGGCGAAAATTACGAAAATGTTAAACGACGGTTTGATCGAAAAAGTAAACACACCGCAAGCGTGGTTGAGTAATATTGTTGTTACACCCAAGTCAAATGGAGATGTACGGATTTGTTTAGACGCTAGACAAATCGGTACTTTCCTGTTAGTCCCCCCCAAAAAAAAATAAAATATAAAGGCACAGATATATAGAAGGGAAATAGACAGTGATTAATAAAGACAATATTTCAACACAAATATTTCCATACAGGATTTATCTACACAGACAAATTCTAAACAGGTGACATATATGTGACTATATCCTGGATTATTCTGTCAAACAACAAGTTGTTCCTGTTCTTCTGTCTCCACATCCATTCACAAAGATACGAATCCAGCATTTGTCTGTTGGTCCCATGTTGTCTTTCATTTCTTGATTTCGCTAGCTTCCAGGAGTTTTTGACATTTTGTGTGTGCGCTCCGGTTACCGGATCCACAAAGTTTATGGAATGGTTAACAGTAAAATGATTGAAGCCCATAACATTAATACCACCATACGCTCTCCACAGATCTGACATTACAGTTGTTCCAGGCAATATTGAATTTTGAATGATTGGCATAAGAGTAGCTGCATTTCGATTTGGAACGGCATACATGAAGCATTCCCTCGTCTCCCGGCAGATTCCACCAAAAACCCATTGCTGTGGTAGAACCCTACCCTGGTGATTTTTACGCCGACTAAACAGGCTTTCGTCGACCTCAACTGTTGTATTCGGCCCACCAATTGCAATGGGGTTTTGCAATAAATCTGCTGCACAAACTTCCCGTAAGTAATTGTTCCAGTCAACAACTGTATTTTTATCCATAAGTAGTTCTCGTTCACAAAATTTGATGCTGGTCATTTCGTATGCCCAGCAATAAATGAAGAGGATTATATCCCTATAGGGTAACCGAGAGCGCCCAAGCCATGTATCAATGCGTAAGCCAGATTCAGTTCTGCACTGCCTCGATCTGCACCTCCAACGGTCTCCATTGTCGCGTAGCTGCAATGTCATTTGATGCCCATTTGCGCAAATCTTGGGATTGTGAAGCACTCCCCTTTGCTGTAAAAACAGTACACTTGCTTGTTTGTCAGGGATTTGACTTGACAGCGTTAAAAAGTTCATCTTATTCAAAACAAGTATGTGACAACAATGAATGATTTTTGGAATATGGACAGAGATATAAATTTTCCAGACAATGGAGTCTGGAAAATATGAAAACGAAATATACACAGACAAGTCTGGATATACGATGCAGACAATGGAGTCTGAAGATTATGAAAAAAGAAGTCTGAAAAATATGTTGTGAAGCACGCAGAAAATTGTGTCTTTTCGAATATTAATCTGGGGGGGACTAACAGGAAAGTACCGACAAATCAATAGAGCAATTCTTCGCGAAAAGTTTCCGATTCCAACGATCGATTCGATGACCGACGAGATGTCACAAGCGAAAGTATTTAGCAAAATCGATTTACGCGAAGCAAATACAGCTTAGCGAAAAGTGTCGAGAGCTAACCAATTTCATCACAGAAGACGGAATTTATCGTTTTAAAAGATTGATCTATGGTATTAATAACGCTGGAGATATTTTTCAAAGATGTCTACAATCAAAATTAGGCGATGTGAAAGGAGTAAAATGTATCAGTGACGATATAATTGTTTATGGTAAAGATGAAAATGATCACAAAAATAACTTAGAAAAACTGTTTAAACGTTTAATGGAAAATGGATTTAAAGTGAACGGTGAAAAATGTATTATTGGTCAAGAAAGTGTGAAATTCTTTGGAGTTATTTTGTCAAGCGATGGCATTAAACCTGATCCAGACAAAATTCGGTGTTTAGTTGAAGCACCTGCCCCGCGTAACAAAAGTGAAGTTATGTCGTTTCTTGGATTATGTACGTTTATGAGTCGATTCATCGAGAATTTTTCGGAGAAAACAAGTATTCTTCGCGAGTTGATAAAGAAGAAAACCGTATTTAATTGGAGCGTACGACACCAATAATGTTTCGAAATGTTAAAACACGAAAATCACAAGCGATTCGGTAGTTACGTTTTTCAATCCCGAAAAGAAGTGTGTACTGTGGACCGACGCAAGTAATTATGCTGTTGGTGCAATATTATTGCAGCCGGACGAAAACGAAAGTTTAAAACCTGTATGTTATATTTCGAGAGCATTATCGGATGCCGAAAAGAAATATTCGATTACTGAAAAAGAAGCACTAGCGCTAGTCTGGAGTATCGAAAAATTACACTTGTATTTGTCACACACTCGATTTGATGTGATTGTCGATCACCAGCCGTTGAAGTTTATTTTCAACTCGAAAAATCGTACAAGTCCTCGAATCGAAAGATGGCAGCTAAAATTAATGGGTTATTCGTTTGATATACAATACAAACAAGGTAGTAAAAACATAGCTGATTTTCTTAGTCGAAACGTTAAAGAAAGTAATACAGTCGAATCGAATGTTACTAAAGATTACATAAATTTCGTGAAAGAAAATGCGATTCCATACGCAATGTCGATTGAGGAAATTAAACGCGAATCTCGTGACGATGAAGAAATACAAAATATACGCAAAGCGATCAACGATGGCAACTGGTCGAATTTACCAAAGTACAAGAATATTTTCTTTGAATTTTGTTTAGTCGATGATATCGTTATGCGAAGCAATAGAGTAGTTGTTCCTGTAACATTGAAGAAAAAAGTATTTGAGATAGTTCACAAATCGTGTTTGGGTATTGTTAAAACGAAAAATATATTACGTAGTAAAGTATATTGGTACAACATGGATCACGATATCGAAGAATTCATAAAGACCTGCAGTACGTGCGAGAAATTATCGCAACCCCAGAAACAAACACCAGTGACGATGACGCCACTGCTGAAAAAACCGTGGAGTTTTATTACTGCTGACTTCTATGGACCTGTTCAAAACGGAGTCAAGTTATTAGTTATTACCGACGTATTTTCGAAGTTTCCGATAATAGAAGTTTTGAAAACAACAAATGCAACCACCGTGTGCAATTCTTTAGAGCGATGGTTCAATTTATTCGGATACCCCGATAAAATCAAAACCGACAACGGTCCACCATGGGACAGTAACGAAATAGACGATTTTTTCAAAGCACGAAACATCGAAAACAACCTGTCAATACCTTTGTGGCCGAGGAGTAACGGGCAAGTAGAGCGTTTGATGACAAGTATTACGAAGTCGATACGTCATGCAACAAACAGAAACGAAAACTGGCGACAAGCACTGCAGTTACTTTTGTTGAACTATAGAAACTGTGTTCACCCTGCGACGAATAAAAACCCCTCAGAACTTTTCTTTGGACGAGAAATAAACATTGGTTTACCAGAAGTTCAACCACAATTTGTAAACAAAGTGGGGGACGTTCATGCTCGTGAACCCCAAACATGAGGGCTAAGCGTCAAGTACAAGTGACCGACTCTCAAAGCCTTAACTTCCTTGTTGACATTGCCTTCTTCTATATATTTCTATATTAAACTTATTTAACTTCTATATTTCTATATTAGACTTTAGGACAAAAGCGTTAAACTTTTTAGTTCACTTCATTTTAAGTAAAACTGAAATACAAAAAAATCTTTAAAACCTGAAACCTCTTTTAAAAACATGCAACTTTGATATACAAAAAACAAAGCATGGTTTTTTGATTTGAATTCTTCTGAATAATCAATCAGTTAAAGCACATATTTGTGGTTTTTTAAAAATCTTCTTCAGCATATAATAAGTATTTAGAGTGAGTGACCTTTTTTTGCTTTCTTTTTTTTATCGTGGACTCGATTTAAACACGGATTGTATTGGTTTATATTCAAATTCCAGACAGTTTATCAGAATTCAATTGCACTATGTTCCGAAACTGCCGACTCGAAACTAGCCCTTTTGAAATTTACCTTTAAAACTTATTTAAAACGAAATTGGCTAGAGAATTAAAACCCAGCCAACACGAATATTTTCAAAAGGAACCGACAGACATGCTAACATGATGCCCTACAGATCTTTCAACTCAAAGACAAACTAATGCAGAAGAACTTCTCTGTAACAGGATAGAAAATCAAAAGATAAAACATGTTGAAAATAAATCAACAAATGAAACATTTTGCGCATCTTTCAACGTATCAACTTAGGCATACAGAAGGAGCATAACTAATGTTGTGAACTACGCCACTTAACAACAATCATCACATGTTTTTAATGGTCATTCAAGTGAATGTAAATTCATTTAAGTTTTTGTTTAATTTGATAATTTTTGAGATACTCGAAATATGGGGAAAATTAAACAAAACAAATGTGATATGATTGAGGCGTGCGAATAGTCGCACACGCCTTACGTAAAGAAAATAATGTAAGGATAGCTTTTAAACGCACGCCTCGGGAGATTAAGGCGTGTGTGGAGGCGTGCGCATTACCTATCTTTGAGAAAGCCTGGGTATCCAAGAGCAAACCAACATACTTTAAACGTTTCACGACAAAAATATGCCATCTTCGAATAAAATTTAAACGATTTTGCTTTCACTGCTGCGAAATGCACCAACTGGAATTTTCGAGTCAGCTGAGTTTTTTGTGTCCTGTTGAGTGATTGAATCATCGGCAGAAGTGTTGTTTGTCTTGGGGCTGACGGTCCTGGTAAAGCAGTAAGATCAACGGCTGATGGCTGTTGTAACCTTCTTTTTTCCGATAGACGTACAACTGCTGAAGCATGTATTTTTGATCGTAACACATGGTCACCAAAATTATTCTTTTTAATCACCGCAGTTCCTTTCACAAAAGTTTCGACAGCTAAAAAAGAAAATTTACTTTCAGTCAACACAAAATTGGAAGCTGAAAAAACAATTCAGTTGCAAATAGACTCTGTTTATATACGTTTGTACATTTTGATGCCAGAGAAATAAAATAATTTCTTACCTATCTTTGAAACATCTTTTTTATGCGATCGTATATCTGCTAATTCAGAATATTCCTTGCATAGTTTGCACCAGATTTTAGAAACATTTCCGTCGTATTCGTTACACTCAAATCTCAAACAATCATAGCCCCAAGCTTTGACGACTTTTTCACTGGGCATTTTTCGTGTGATGTTTTTTCTCTGTACGCTGATTTTGACCCCGTAAGTGTAAACAAATGTATCTTTTGAAAAAACGTTTTATGTTCTATTACAAACGTTGACGCTCCTCCGCGCAAAAAAAAAGGAGAAAACAAAGGAAATAAATAAATATTAATTAAAAAAGATGGAGAGCATTATTTTGTCTTTAATTGTACAGCTATGACGTCATGCTCTTTTTATACATAAAAGACAAGCATGTGCAGTGGAAAAAAAGATGAGCTTTAAGTTTTAATTTATACACACAGTAAACGTTAGAAAGTAAGGTCGGCAAAAACAACTGTTTATCTTTTTAATGTCGGCGTGCCGAGATATTCGGATCAGAAGGTCGGCAGGCTGATGCCGACTTTGCCCACTATATGGTCGGCTTTTACGGCTTTTACTTTCACTGACAAACATCAACATATTATGAAAAAGTTAAACGATTTTACGAAACATATACCGAAAAAGCGAAAACGTACGCAGATAAGAAGTACAATCACATAGTACCGGAAATAATAGTTGGAAGTCAAGTCTTAGTGAAAAGGGGAAAGCGAGATAATAAACTACAAACAGTTTATCAACCTGATGTGTTTACCGTTCTAAAAATAATCGGAACAAAAGTAGTCGTACAAAACAATAGAACATCGCAAACATACTCACGACATGTTGCGACATGTACTATCACGAAACGACGACAGTACGAAACAACAAAAACAAAACGATAAACCGACTTTGAAACAATATCCTCTGAGATCCAAACGCTGAACTTCTAAAGAAGGGGGATGTTATATATATAGACATTGCTCAAATGTCAACTTTGTTGTGTTCGGCAAAATACATCGACGAACACGTGTTGAACGCCGCTGTATAATATTGAGTGCTTTTTGATAAAAGAGTTTCAACTGTAAACAACGTTCGTAGTTTATGTGTCTTATCTGTGTGAACGAGTACATAACAAATGTTTGAAAGTATCTAACAAATAAACTTGTAAGCAATGACTTCACAATACGATAAAGAAGTGCAGTTTACATGTGCTGTGAGGGGTTATCATTACTACCGGAGAGAATGGCAACCAGAGGTCGAAGAAACAATTGACTGTCTGTGCTCACCAAAAAAATAATCTCTTTGATCGCTTTGCAATCAAAACAACAAGGAAGGACACTGATCATATTGTCGGTCATCTACCTATGGAGATATCAAGGACTACAAAGTTTCTCATGGATTGTGGTGCTGTTGTAACTGCAAAGTTAACAAGTGATCATTATAGACGATCGCCTCTTATTCAAGGTGGGCTCGAGATTTCTTGTATAGTCCTAGCAAAGATGAATGGTTATTCAGCCCGGAACCAAATGTTGTTGAATAAGTATGAAGAGATGGTCCGTTCTTTGTATGTGGAAGCGAAGAATGAAGAAATCTTAGGTTCATTCCTTTACCTGTGGCAATTCCTCAAAACCTCCCCAGACAAAACCGCCGTTAAACGTCAAGAGAAGAAAACGAATGAATTGACACCAAAGAGTGGGGACATTCGAAACTTCTTTCAAGAGGGTCGTAAGGGAAAAATTGTAGATGACAGTGTTGATGTTATTATATTAGACTGAAAGAAAAAACAGCTTTTTTGAATTAACTTGTTTCTTACCTCGTTAAAAATCAAGAAAATTTTGCGGGTTTCGCTGGCGATTTTACGATTTTGAAAGTTTTTGCGGGACTTAATTTCGCGATTTTTGACCGAAATTGTGGTGGTACAACTGTTTCGGATAAGACTTTATGGTAGCGTTATTTAACTATTAAAACTGAAGTATTTATTTATGGTTGAATGTTTTTTATAAGAAACACTATATAGAAACACTTCTATATTGCAATTCTTCATTTTATTAAAATTTGTCAATCGGTCTTCAGTTCACACAATGAGTTTCCGGTTGTCAAAGGCTGTTATTTTCCGATGGTCATGGTATCTGTTATGGTCACTTCAGACAATCTAACCTACCGCTTTCTCATGTCTGTATCGTGCTAATGTTACCAAAGGTCTTGCAATCGTTTTGTTTTAATCAATGAGTTCGACGACGAAATTGATGACGATGAAAACGATGATAGAACAAAGACGTCATCTGAAGTCCTTGATAATCTGGATGCTACGAAGAGTTTCATGAAGATAACGAAATGAACATACTGCTAAATGACTTAATAGGAAAAGCACTCGAGAAACAAAACGTTAGACAAAATACTATATGTGTGTTCTTTAAGGAATGATATTGTAAGTTAAAACGTAAAACATAATGAAATTTTGATGAATTTTCCTTTGAAAACGTCCGAGCCTCTATATTGTAGAGACCTCGTTATAGTGACACCTTCAGGAACCGTAGGTGTCCATTATAGAGAGGTTTGAGTGTATGTAGTTGCAAATAGTGAATTATGTAATTAGGTGAATCATTAGTATTCATAAAATTATATATTGTCAATTTGATAACTCAATAACTCAGCAAGTGCAATACTAGATGAATGAAACATAGATGTGTCTTCAACCTCAGGATTAGCTACTGATAAAAGGTAAAATACTCTCTGGAGTGCGATTAAGTGTAAAGTGCAAACCATCCAATTTCCCTTCGATTGAACAATTTTTCCGCATTTCGAATAGTTTGATTTTTAGAAAGAATTTTTGGGAATTGAATACTCGAGAAAATTGAACAACAATTTGTGACAAAGGTCATTACGACACCACATATATCTTGGATTTTTCATTTCCGTGTAAACATTCGTCAATAGACCAAATGTCTTTGAGAAACGCGAAAACCAAGCGGAAGAATCGAAGGAAAACTTTCATTGTTTATGATTTCGATTCGCAGAATACCAGAACCATCTATCTTAATGGATACGTAATCCTAACAATACCCTAGGAAGAGTATCAAATCAAATCATCCTTAGAGTTTGGAGGATTTTAGGGCATCTGAAGGTTGGCTTATAAGAACTTTGCAAGGGATATGAAGAGAAAAGTACGGAATACGTGGAATACGTATGAGTTTTGCTAAAGCATTGCCAACTAGAAAAAATCGCATTTTTTGTAGTTTAGCATCGCATATTTTCATTCAATAAAGCAAAGAATGCCATAAAAAGAAGCATTACAATATTAAGATTTTTATACTCATTACATAAACTCATCTTTCAAACGCTAACCCCTGCGCAAACGCTAACCCCTGTGTAAATTCACATTGATTACAAATATCACGATAATACTCCGATCGAAAACAATAGCTTTGAGTTAGTTAGGAAAATTTTTTAGCAAAGGAAACCTTTTTTGTGAAAGAATATTAAAAAATCTTTACAACCTGTACAAGTAGATACGTAGAAACAAATAATTTCTATAACATTTAACATCTTGTTAAAAAAATTCCAAGAATCTAAGAAATTTTTTTTTAAAGTCATAACTTCAACACAAACACAGTTTTCCATAGTGTACAGTTTGTCAAATAATATCATGATGGTGAATGCCAACCATTTCATGTTTATAACACATGGATATTACTCAAAAACTGGCGGAGGGCATAAATGTTCATAACGCCATACTCTCTAAAATAAATTGAAAGAACAAACATTCCCTCTTTACTTCGTCCTCTTGGCCTTTTGTTTCAGTACACTCCAATCAAATACGTAATCGTACTGGTGATTAAGCGTGCGAAATAATATACGGAATAGTTGACGCAAGTACATATAATCGGGCATCTCTTCAAAACGCAACCCACGGCAATAGTTCAGAAACATTGTGAACTCAGCCGGACATGCCTACACATAAAAGTAATCTGAAATATAAAATTTGAAACCTCACTGAAACCAAACGTTAAGTAATAAAAAATACCACACAAAGACTTTCGATTGATGTAGCCATTTTCTTGTCACTGATTTTTTCATATTTCTGTTTCTTTGTTGCAGCCTAGAAGCAGAAAATGAATTAAAATTTTCAGATGAGTAATCTAATATAAGAAAATACAGAACTTTTCATTAAAGAATATCTCTGTAAAAACTGCAATGTTACTGACATTTACTCAATTGTAATGATGGTGATTGCAAATATCCAAGTGGTTTTAAATATTTGGAATTGCAGTAAGGTTCAATATATTTTATTATAAGTTTGAATTTGTCACAATATATTTTCTTATTAACCGTATTGCTGATTGTTACAAAAACACCAAGACGGATTGAGGCAATTTACATGGGTTACGTATCTGAATTAAAATGGAAATACTGAAACATTATTTCAAAACATGTTACCCGCAATCCTTGCCAAGGTAAACTTGATTTATTAAAGTAAATCAAAACATAACCAAGCGATTCCATATCATCACGTCGACTAAAAAATAAAAACAATAACTAGTAGTATGCTCGTGTGAAAAAACAAAAGCTCCTCTTCATCAAAAATATACATACTGAATATGTCTAAAATAGAATTTAATAATTTTAACTATATACTTTGAAGGAAATTTTTTTAAAAAAATCATGCCACGTTCTGCGAATTTTCAGCTTACGTGCTCCGCTAACTTAATACACATATTCAAGGTAAAACTTTTACTTATGCTAAGGGACTAAGGCTACTTGGGTGGAGAAAGAAATACAAACCCCGAATCATGTTGAGGAACGATTGAGTACGCATCCGCGCAAATAAATCTCTATAGATAAATCTTTAAAAAGCATGCTTTAATTGTAAACAACAGTATTTAAACGAAATGGAGGGGAAATAAAAAAACTAATTAAATTATTATTCTGCTTGCGCCAACGAAAAGTCTAAAATTATTCGTTTTTTCTGACCGTTGGGTAATGGGTATGAAATAAAACGCATGAGTAGCGAAACTCCACTTTAGTAGATTGGAACAACTACGAACCAAAAGAATGATCATGAAGAAGGTAAGATAAACTTCAGTCATACGATAAGAAAGAACAACCTGGAAAAACCATCATTCACGGAATCATAGCAAGAAAAGACGTGAATATGGAGAAAGAACGTTGCTGAGCGGACACTGAGTAGCATAGTGAATGCCACAAAACCGACCGATCGAAGTTTGTAGTGCTCCACAACCGATCCAAGTTTGCAGCATTAAACTTGTGGAGAATATTAGCAAAATAAATTGAAAAATTACCATTGTTCTATTCCTATATGTGCATTGATGCTGGCATAACGAGCAGTGCCTGTCAAATTTTTGTCTTCTCTATAACTAATGTGGGTTTTAGTGTGGCTGTCTCTGTACTTCTTTGCTAGGCCAAAATCAATGAGGTAGACCTATATGAGAAGGAATCGAAATTTAAACATTTCGTATATGGTATGTCCTATAAATAATATGAGCATTTTACCTTATTACAATGTCTACCTATACCCATGAGGAAGTTGTCAGGTTTGATGTCACGATGAATAAAGTTTTTGTTTTGTATGTATTCAATACGACCGATCATCTATAAATGCAAAGGTTCAATAAAGATATAGAAATATGTATATTTTGCATACAAACAGCAAAAAATACCTGATCAGCTAACATGAGAACAGTCTTCATCGTAAAACGTCTTGCACAGAAATTAAATAAATCTTCTAAACTTGGTCCAAGTAAATCAATTACCAAAACATTGTAATCCTTTTCTTGACCAAACCACCTGAAACAAAAGGAAAAGGAGAATGAGTTTAAGATATAGTAACAAATATGATATCGCTTTTGCGCCCTGTAAACCTACTTATTAGCGGCATATCTAACAAAAGAAAAAAACCAGCTACTTAAAAATATCTGAAATAAATATAATAAATGGTACCAAACAAACCTTTAACAATTAACAAAGATAATAATATGACTAAAGTAATACAGTAAGAATAAAGTAGCTTCCTTGCATAAAGGTGCATAGGTTTGTTAGTTACTGACAAATTAAAAAGGCCAATCAGTGGAAAGAAAAAAGCCGTAGACTTGTTTATACTACAGGTACCTAACATGGGGTATGCCAACACCTCCTTGAAGTAGACGATAGACTTTAGACTCATACAATAATTGTGGATGACGTGCTCGTATGTTCTCAAGTTTCACCGCAACCTCCTTGTGAAAAAAATAAACCAATTTGAAAACACGGGATAGAGACTTTTTTAGTTTTCGGAAGTATTTATTCCGAATTTTTAAATACATGATGACAATGTTAATATTTATATTAAAATTCTATAGTAAGTTTAATTATAATTCGAATTTGTGTAACTTAACATAGTTGATGGAAGTAAGAAAAAAAAAACCTTATTCCTACAAACATAATATTACGAAAACAGACAATGACTCGATAAATCTATTAAGGAAGGGTAAGCCGAAAAACCATAGGTTTTGTATAGCTGTCATGAATACAAACGCTCAAAAAATATATGAAGAACAATAACTTGTTCAAAACCATTTGCAGTTCAGCAGTGGTAGCAAACAAACTTACCTCTCCATTTGTAAGATTCAAAGCCAAATATATATCACCAAACGATCCACTTCCAATTTTCCGCACCAACTTATATCGACCGCCAACTATAAAATCTTGCTTGGTAGAAAACGACATATTACAATTATTCTGCTGAAAAAGAAAAACATAACAGCATTTGATTGGACGTTAAAATTACCAAACATAATTTCAAATAAATAAACCTATATATAACATAGAAAAGAACATAAAGAAAACAACTTTTCATTTTATTTATAAACTGAGATCAAACGTAACAAAAATTAATTATAAAAAGCGTAACTACCAACCCGAAAATAAATATCTGGATTCTGAAACTCTGCTTTAAAAGGATACTTAATTCCTATAAACTTTTGAAGAATATTAAAAAATTTATGCAACATTTATAAGTAGACACAGAAAGAGATAATTGCTAAAATATTTAAATCTTGTTAAGCAAAGGTCCAAGACCCAAGAATCTTTTTGTTATAACGTCAACACAAACACAGTTTTCTATAGTGTACAGTTTGTTTAATAATATCATGATAGTGACTGCAGACAATACAGTTTCATGTTTATAACATATGGATATTACTAAAAAACTGGCGGAGGGCATAAACGCCATACTCTCTAAAATAAATTGAAAGAACAAACATTCCCTCTTTACTTCTTCTTCTTGGCTAATTCATCTAAATAGAACAATTTTAAAAGTTAATAAAAATTGAATGAAGTCTTAATCCATAGACATTGAGCCGTACATGTATACATGTCATTTGACCAAACACACCTTGGCCAAAAGATAGTCAATGTCCACCTTTAGGTTCCTTCCGTTTTAGTTTCAATTCCGCCCTTTGAACACCTGATCCTGTAGCCCCTGGTCCAGCAGATGGGTGAACAGCACTGGTATTGTTTATAATTAGCGCAGCCTTTTGTTTTAGTACACTCCAATCAAATACGTAATCGTACTGGTGATTAAGCGTGCGAAATAATATACGGAATAGTTGACGCAAGTACATATAATCGGGCATCTCTTCAAAATGCAACCCACGGCAATAGTTTAAAAACATTGTGAACTCCACTGGGTAACCCTGTAGAGAATGAACCATTTGTGCACGAACACGATTATTCAGTTTCTTACCTTACACAGACTTTCGATTGGAGTGGCAAGTTTCTTCTCACTGATTTTATCGTATTTCTGTTTCTTTGTTGCTGCCTACATATGAAATTACAATCAGACTTGATAAATACACAACTCTGTTGATGTTTGTTCGCGATTCTCTAACCACCATTTTATTATGCACATTAATTCCTTCTGCTTTTCATACTGTAAGGTTATATACCCGCAATCCTTGCCAAGGTAAACTTGATTTATTAAAGTACATCAAAACATAACCAAGCGATTCCATATCATCACGTCGACTAAAAACAATCACAGCAATTAATGATTATTGTTTTCTAAATGAGACCCGAAGAATTTCATATTTATTAAGACAGAGTGAAGCAAAATTACTAGGAAGATGGCATTCATTACACTTGAACAAAAGATGGGTTCCATACACCTTTTTAAAATTAGTAATAGAATTGCAAGGCTAAATAAAATTCTTTTGTTGTAGTACAAAATAAATGTAAATCAAAAGTATAAAAGAAGTCAACTTTCTTATATTATTCAACAACTCCAGTGTTCTGAAGTATTTACAAAAAAGGGTCTAACCACCTAAAAAATTTGATCATTTATTTGAAGAACAGGATTCAAATCAATGCCCAAAAAATAGAATTTAGGCTCACATTAGACTTAAAGTTTCATTTCATAAATTTTCATTTTCAAAAAATATTCGAAATGCGTGGCTATTTACACAATACATCTAAATAATAATAATAATCCTGTGGAGAATTGACGATTTATGCTCTTTCAGGTAATACCAACTTTGTGCTTTTTAGGCTAATTCGGTTAAGTCAAGATAAGAAGAGCAGTCCTGGTAGAGTTTGTGAATTAATTAGTTTTTTTTTATGTAGAGACAAATTGTGAATAAAGGCTAAAATACATAATCAAATTAAACTGACCAATGAAAAACTGATGAAAAAACCCTTCAGTAAAAACCGACCGTTTTTTAAAAAGATAGATGTGTTTAACTTTTAAGTTTAACATGACAGTTTCTCTATTGAAATCATTGATATACATTTCTTTTGTTTTACTTTTGTTTTTTGGGTGGTTGGTTGAAATGTTGATTGTGATTGTCAACTTGGACCTAGGGAGCCAAGGAAGTTACTTCCAACAAAGTAGACAGGGTAGTGTGATGCGATGGTAAGCAAACGTCTGTGGCGGCGGTTGTGTTGTCAGTTCAACTTGAACTTCGGGAGTCAAGGGTGGCACGCTTCCGGCAATACTAAGGTCGAGCTCTTAGCCTATCCACTATCAAGACTGCTGTGCGTAGTGAGGTGCCACATCCTTCTCGAGGTGACCCCTGTTTCGTATTAAAGCACAGCGGATCTAGAGGAGTAAACCTCGATTCGAAAAATCCTGTCATAACCAGGGTGACAGTTGGCGTCGCGGCGGTTTTCGATGCGACGAATTCCGGTGTCCTAGTCGTTGTAGGTTTGGCGGATGATCCCCTTGTTGGGACAACGGTAAAGCTACCTGCCCAAGTGTGGGAACGGTGACCTCTTGAGTGTCATATACTCTAAGTTTGGATGTTAGCTAGTGCAAGCCAGTAAAAATTGTATGTTTCAAACACTCAGGCTTGGCTGACTCTCGGGTGTGGAAAGCAGGGTCCGGCTTAGGCAAATCATGCAAGCACCCAAAGCATTCTTTGCGTGTCGGTTCACTGAATGTTGGAACGCAAAAGAAAAGAGGTAGTGAGGTTGTTGAGACTCTTACACGTAGAAGAGTAGATTTATGTGCAGTGCAAGAGCACAGGTGGTCTGGTGCGGTTGAGGCAAACCAGGCTTGGATCATTAAAAGGAAAAATACAAAATACAAATTTTCCTGGTGCGGGAATAGAAGTGGGTTTGGTGGCGTCGGCATTTTATTGGCTGAAAAATGGATCAACAAGGTATTTGAGGTACAACGCATATCGGATAGAATCATCCTGTTGAGGCTGGTGATTGGGAAATCTGTGTTCTCCTTCATTTCTTTATATGCCCCTCAAGTTGGAAGACCATTGGAGGAGAAAGAAAAATTCTATGATTTCTATGAAATTCTATGATTTCATGCAAAACTTAGTTGTTAATGTTCCGCGATCTGAAGTCCTTTTTGAAGTTGGTGACTGGAACGGTCATGTTGGAAAAGATTCTGGTGGTTTTGGTGTGGTACATGGAGGTTTTGGATACGGTACACAAAATGTAGAGGGTGAGAGAATCTTAGACTTTGCTATGGCTAATAACTTGATTGTGGGTAATACTTAGTTCAAAAAGAGAGAGTCGCATTTGTTGACATATAGCTCTGGAAATAATAACTTGCAAATAGATTACATTCTGTATCGTAAAAGCTTGAAAAGTAGTGTCACAAACGTTAAAGTTATTCCTTGTGAGGAGTGTGCTCTACAACATCATCTCCTGGTTTGTGATCTGGCTGTATCAATACCCAAGACGGAAGAAATTTCAATCTCGTCTTCGTACTTGGAAGCTCCACGATCCGGTCGTAAGAAGTACGTTCTCCGATGCCTTCAATTCTAAAGTTGAGAACTTACCTACCACTTCAGCTGTGATGGTGGATATCTGGTCTACGTTGAAGAGTTGGGAAAGGAGTAGCCATTAGAAAAAGAAGCCCTTCGGGTCTCCTTCGACTGCGGTCGCAGACTTTTACGTTGAAGAGTGCTCTCTTAGAATCAACTTCTTTGGTTTGTGGCTCGTCTAGATCTCCCGAATGGAGAGCTGAGACGTAGTGGTGAGATGATAGGGTTAACAATGCAATAAAGGAGAAAAGGAAGCGATATAAGGCTTTCAAGAGAATAAAAAAGCAGGGGGTGTTGGCAGACACAAAAAGTGCTAAGACTGCCTACATCAAGGCCAAGCGTGTGGCTAAGCGAGTCGTTTGGCTTGCTAAATCTGAAGCCGAAAAGAAGACATTTGCCAACGTTTCTCCGAAGAGTACTGAAATGTTTAGAATCGCCAAGCAGATGGATAAAACAAATCAAGATGTGGTTGGCGAGAAATGTGTAAAAAATGATGCTGGTGAGTTGTCTCTATCTGAAGACTAGAAACTTAAAGCGTGAATGCTTGTTTATTGAATGTTGAATTTGATTGGCCGTCTGATTCCCTCCCTGCTGCTGAATCTGTTGCAGGGCCCCCTCCTCCAGTAACAACTGCTCTTGTTACTGAAGCCATTGCGAAAATGAAATCACGCAAAGCAGCTGGTCCCTCTGGCATTGTTGGTGAGATGCTATGCTCTTCTGGTGATGCAGGTGCTGAATTGGTGAGAAGACTTGTGGAAGCTGTTATCCGTGAAAATGCAGTTCCTAGTGACTGGGAGGAAAGCATCATCCTGAATCTTTACAAAGGTAAGAGTGATGCTTTAGACAGAGGAAATAGCCGAGGACTGAAACTCACAGATCATGTCTTGAAGGTTGTTGAACGTGTGGTCGAGAAACAAATAAGAGAGATGGCTGATATAGATGAAATGCAATTCGGTTTCGTCCCAGGTAG
This sequence comes from Candelabrum cocksii, assembly GCA_963930725.1. NCBI lineage: Eukaryota > Metazoa > Cnidaria > Hydrozoa > Anthoathecata > Candelabridae > Candelabrum > Candelabrum cocksii. The sequence goes on from OZ005665.1 coordinate 7,857,056, forward strand.
AGGCACTACAGACGCCATCATCATCATTCGCCAGTTGCAAGAAAAATATCTCACTGTAAAGAAACCACTCTATTTCGCATTCGTCGATCTGGAAAAAGCGTTTGACCGGGTGCCTAGAAAGGTAACCTGGTGGGCAATGAGGAAATTGGGTGTTGAGGAGTGGGCGGTTCATGTTGTAAAAGCCATGTATAGCAATGCCAAAAGTCGAGTTAGAGTTAACGATGGTTTGAGTGACTTGTTCGATGTGAATGTTGGTGTGCATCAGCGTTCTGTCTGAGTCCCTTGTTATTCATCCTAGTCCTTGAAGCCCTGTCCCGTGATTTCCGATCAGATGTACCTTGGGAGGTGCTATATGCAGACGATTTGGTCTTAGTTGCTGAGACGCTTGAAGATTGCATTGCCAAACTAAAGGTGTGGAAAACAGGTATGGAACAGAAAGGGCTTCATGTCAACTGCAACAAAATTCATGATTTCTGGTAGTCGTTTTGGGTCATTACGTGACTCCAGTGCTTTTCCATGTGGTGTTTGCCGACGTGGTGTGGGCGCCAACTCTATTATGTGTTCACAGTGCTTCTGTTGGATACACAAGCGGTGCAGTGGCATTAAGGGGAGGTTGAAGGATGATCCTAACTATGTGTGTCCTTGATGTTGCGGTATTGTCAGGCCTATTGATAGTAGACCACTTGAGGAAGTTGATGTTGATGGTGTGAAGATTTGTGTGGATCCCTCCTTCTGTTACCTTGGTGACATGTTATGTGCGGGTGGTGGATGTGACCTTGCTGCCACAACTAGGTGCTTGGCTGCATGGGGCAAATTCAGAAAACTTCTGCCTTTGCTTACGTCGAAACATATCTCGCTTAAGACCCGTGGAAAGATCTTCTCTGTTTGTGTCCGTTCAGTGATGTTGTATGGTAGTGAGACCTGGGCTCCTACAGTAACTGTCCTCCAGCGTCTGCAAAGAAACGACCGTGCCATGATTCGGTGGATCTGTGGTACAAAACCTAGTGACTCCGTTTCATCTGCGAAGCTATTGACCAAAATTGGTGTCGCTGACATTTTAAGTGTGCTTCATTTGCACCGCCTTTGCTGGTATGGACATGTACAGCGTTCATCTCAGTACATCAAAGAGGTAATTGACCTTCCACTCCCTGGTAGATGTGACCGTGGACAACCAATCAAATCTTGGCAAAGCTGCATTGACGCTAATGTTCGCAATTGCAACCTTACCCGGATAAGCCCGCTCGACCAAGAAGACTGGCAACGTGCTTGCCGACTGCTGTCTACCCCAGCTGCTGGGACACAGACAGCAGGATAATCTAAGCTCCGGATATGATGATGATTATCGAATATCGCATAATCAGTATATATTCACGTGTGTAAAAACAAATAGTTGATTAAAAAAAAGACAGCAAGATTAAAGGAAATTCAAAAACAATGAATTCATTAGGTAGAAACTTGTCTTTAGGATGTTTTACTCCATTTAATAAAGACACAAATGCTAAAGTGAAAAGTATATTAAAGCTGAGCTTCTTCATTTTGTTTTTGAAAAAGGCTATCATTCAAAAAGCAACTGTGATGTTTTCTTCGATGTCCATTGGACACAAACTGCTTTTTCAACTTTTAAATTGATTGTGTAAACTGAATTGTAGTTGTACCTGTCAGTTTTTCCATTACAGCCTTTGCGCACACAACATATTTTATAGAACAGCTTTAGAAGGGATAGGCATTTCCAGACATACACATATAGACATATAGAGATTTAAAATCAATCACAATCACAACGATGATTAAACCTTCCAAGTTTATGTTCTAGTTTTATTGTTGTTTAATAGCAGAAGAAACTTTTCCGAGGTAATATTTTGAATTGTACTGTACAAAACAAAAGTGTGAAAATTAAACACAGGTCGAGGAGAAGACAGAAAGTTTATTTATTTAAAAGTAAACAAAATCGATTAAATAAATCGATGGAATCAATTGAAAACATCCACTAGTGTGACAAAATTCATACTTCGATAAATATTAATATTTTAAAGTCAGATCTGCTCTCTGCCAGTCAACAAAAGGTCAGTTTAAACTGATTGTGAATTTAGCATTTAATTTCCAATACTCAATAAATGACTTATTTGGAGTGTCTTCAGTTGAACAATTACATTTTTAGTGTATAAATATGAATGAGTTAAATAAAGAGTTACAGCTTTGCACACATTTCCATTTTTAACGTTATTTAAACTGCACCTACAAAAAATTGTAAGTCAAAACCAAATTTAACTAGATAAAATTAATAAATTCTTATGTGAATATGAATATGAAATACTATAAAAGAACACAATGTGATTAAAACAGTGGTGTATCATAAGGGTTTTGACCACTCGTCCTTTTTTCTCGTCCGCAAAGAAATACACCCGTTCGATACTATAAAAATTTTATTTACCTTATTCCGTATCTAAAACAAAGCCATTTTGGCTTTATAATTAACGATTATAAATACTTTATATCAGTGTGTAGTATTCCTTTGAGAAAAAAATTCTCCTCAAAGAAATATTTAATCTAAAATATGCAAGGAATAAATACATTTATAAAGCTAATAGAGTTGTTTTGGTTGATACGTTCTATGATCGAAACAGTTTCTTTTAAACATTTGGTGAATTAATTATGAATGAAAACAAGAACAAAATGCAAATGCTGTTTAGAATTATCAGCTAACTAATCAACTAACTGCCACTTATAATTAATTGTGTCGTAGTAATACAATTATCCTGATATTCAACATTCACATATTTAATTATTTAACAGAGAACAGTTTTTGAACCAATCATATCGGAATTTTAACAAGTTAAAATACGAAAACTTCTTCAGTGAAAACCATGTCTTCTCGAAATTAGGAAAAAGTGTGAAATTAACCCGTTAAAACATAGCTGTCATGTTTATTTCTTTAGTGTCTACTGTATGTTTATTGGTTTTTCAAAAGTGTCTTTTATTGTTTTAAACAAAACTGAATGTTTCTTTGTGGTTTGATCTTTTTATCTTCCATCAAATGCAGCATAGTTCTACTGCATTTATCTTTCTCTATGTTGAATGGAACTTTTAAGCAACTTGTAGCACCACGTTTAAGCATATCTAGACTTTCGCTTCGCTTGTTCATCAAATGTGCACATTAAAATATCAACATCTCTGTTTAGTGCAGAAAGTTATCTAAAATATTATATATGATATTGATAAGGAATGTTTTTTAAAGTAATTTATTTCCCACTGTTTTGATATTTTGATGTTAATGTTTTTTAATCACTCATCCATGTCGGACGAGTGACATCAACATTTCTAATTTTTTCACTCGTCCGCGTAACATTTTCGCTTCGCTTATGATACACCACTGTAAAAGTACTCAAGGGTTCATGCATTTCAAAAAAAATTACCATTGTTCTATTCCTTGATGAGCATTGGTGCTAGCGTAACGTGCGGTGCCTGTCAAATTTTTGTCTTCTCTGTAAAGGATGTGAGCTTTTGTATGACTGTCTCTGTATTTTTTCGCCAGGCCAAAATCAATAAGATAGACCTTCAAAAATATATATATATATATATATATATATATATATATATATATATATATATATATATATATATATATATATATATATATATATATATATATATATATATATATATATACACACTAGCTATATAAACACAGTGCAAATTGCACACATGATAAGAAGAGATTTCTTATGTAAAAAGAAATAATTGTAAGCCTACCTTTGTGTGTTTGTAATAGTCATGGTTATTAATACAGTTAATTAGAAAATAAAAATATTTCCATTTTCTAAAGTAAATAAAAACTAAACAGAAATCTGATGCTAACTAGCTTGTATTTCTGAAAAGCATAGTTTGTAGAAACCATATAAAATCATATTTTCCACTTTTCAAACACAAAATATTGAATGTTTTTATTTTGTGACGCATCAATCAGGTAGAGAGGATATAAAAAAGAAAATTAAACGTGAAGACTTTGCTAGATAAATACAAGAGGATAAACTATATTGAAAGAAGTCCCTGCTACTGCAAAATATGGTGTTCCAAAAACATCATTTCTAGTTGGATGAAAAATAAAAAATATTCAACAGTCGATAGAAATTAAAAATTTAGTAATGACTGAAGCTGAAAGTTTGAAAATCTCGTTAATTTTGATAGAACTGAAAATTGTAAACGGTCCACTATTTTTGATTTCTTTGAAAGATGAATAAAGATCTCTTTTACTTTTGAGTTAGATTTTCATTTTTCTCCCAGAACTCCATAAATTTTGCCCTACAAGTTTCAATTTATTTTTCTTTAGTGTACCCTAGCATCATAGAAACAAGGCAAGTTAAACCCTAAAAAGGTTTTTCTGGAAAGCTCAAGTTAGTGGAAAGTTTGCAATAGCAAATATAATTTTGCCCCGGTTCCCGGAATCAACTTTATATACTTAAAATGATATGCATGAATGATGTCTTACAAAAAAGCACTTGTCACATTGTTTAATATTTCTGTTTTCATGTTTCAAATTTAATAAACAGATATTGTAACCAAAGTAGAAAAAAAAAGTTAAGAACAGCCTGAACTTTTATAGAAAAGTAAACAGACCTTGTTACAATGTCTGCCGATCCCCATGAGAAAGTTGTCAGGTTTGATGTCACGATGAATGAAGTTTTTGTTTTGAACATATTCAATACGACCGATCATCTATACGATAAAAATATTATCTAAAAACAAGTTTTCAAACAAAAAAAATATATAAAAAAACTAAAAGATCTACCTGATCGGCTAACATAAGGATAGTCTTTATCGTAAAACGTCTTGCACAGAAATTAAATAAATCTTCTAAACTTGGTCCAAGTAAATCAATTACCAAAACATTGTAATCCTTTTCTTGACCAAACCACCTGAAACAAAACATACATACATGAAAGTAAAGATAGGCTGATTAGCTAATGATGATTGATAGACTTTTCATGTAATGTAAATATGCAGGATTTACAAGCAAAGATTTCAAGTTAGAGATATTAGATACCTAACATGAGAGTTTTTTGAGAGATACCTAACATGGGGTATGCCAACACCTCCTTGAAGTAGGCGATAGACTTTAGACTCATACAATAATTGTGGATGACGTGCTCGTATGTTCTCAAGTTTCACTGCAACCTCCTGTGTCAAAGAATACAACATCTCCAAGACACAACACAAATTTAGCTCACAAGCTAATAATAAAACCCTTTCTAGAGACTAAGACTTGATATTAATATATTTTTAAATGGTTAATAATATAAACAAATAATGGATAAAAATATCTTATATATCTATGTACACATACACACACAAGAAGTAGGACTTATAATTATTTGTTTTATTCAACATGCTTTGAAACACTTTTATAGTGTGACATTGAAAAATGGCTAAAACAGAAAAATGTTGATGCTTCTATCAAAATTTAGTAAGCCTTCAAATTGAAATTAGCAATTAAGAGTTGTTGATTAGTATTGATATTTATTTGGTTTCAATCAATACATGTTGTTGCATAAAAAACAAACAACAACTGTAAAACTTGTTCAAAAATTTACATGCATTGATTGGTGATCTGTAGAAAGTATAACTACTTTATCACCAAATCCCTGTAAAAATACATACATACTTTATTCAAAATATAACTCAACGAAACAACAACAGTCTAGTAACTACAGCGCATAAAATAACGATCACCGATCAACGATCGGCAGGAATCAAGAAAAGATCGCCTGAACTTTGTGAACAACGATCTTCATGATTGCCGAACTTTAATAGTTCATGTTGTATATAAGTAAATAACTTTAAAGAAAAGAAAAGGCTGCCGGTTCCAAACAATAGTAAATCATCCTTGATTAACACTCGTTCATAACATAATGTCTCTCTTTACTTTTCGTTTGATATTGTGTGCATAGTTCTGTCTCAATAATGTTTTGATTTTGTCACAACATGTTATCTAATGAAATTTGCTCGACGGCCAAATCAAACAAAAAGTAAAGTAAAGAGAGCGAAAAAGCCTAAAAACAACGTCCGTCAATTCTGAATGATGTAACATCCAATGGTGACGAGAGTGAGGACAAACTTGTCTAATATTTTCTTGTACGTAGTAGTTATCGCGAGATACAAGAAAAATATGGCGAATATTTTTTTGAGTTTTTCAAAATATTTAACAAGCTTTTAGGCGAGTATACTTTAAGTATATAAAGTTGATTCCGGGAACCAGGGCAAAATGATATTCGCTATTGCAAACTTCCCACTATCTTGAGCTTTCCAGAAAAACCTTTTTAGGGTTTAACTTGCCTCGTTTCTATGATGCTAGGGTACACTAAAGAAAAATAAATTGAAACTTGTAGGGCAAAATTTATGGAGTTCTGGGAGAAAAATGAAAATCTAACTCAAAAGTAAGAGATCTTTATTCATCTTTCAAAGAAATCAAAAATAGTGGACCGTTTACAACTTTCAGTTCTATCAAAATTAACGAGATTTTCAAATTTTCAGCTTCAGTCATTACTAAATTTTTAATTTCTATCGACTGTTGAATATTTTTTATTTTTCATCCAACTAAAAATGATGTTTTTGGAACACCATATTTTGCAGTAGCATCTTGTTTTTCGAGTATTTCGCGATAACTACTTTATCAATAGGTCTATATGATATCTTATATAACACGCTTTGAAAGCGTGAACATGAACGTTGTCACAACTCAATGATTTTACGATTACATTATTCTAAAATTCGCACGTGTCATATTTTGCACTGTTTTTAACCAATAGGAATCCCGGAAATAGTTGCTTTAACCAATCAGAAATAATATTGAATTTTGCACTCCTTTTTAGCCAATCAAGAAAAAATATTGAGTTTTGCACTCTGAAATATGATATATATTTCCTTGTGATTAGCCAATCACGTTACAGATATTCACGCAACCTATTGATAATTGTTGTTATAAGTACCGGACATTACAGTGGAAGATTGTCTGTAAAAGTTGCTTTCCATTCCAGAACTTGAAATAAGTTTCTTTAGCAGTTCACATTTTGTTTACTTTTGTGTAATGTATTCTTTCCCTTCTCTGTCCCGTCATAAGAGCCAAACAACCCTCCTGGAAACGAAGTTGTTTTGTTTGTTGCCTTGTGTGGAGTAAATACAGTCCCCGGAAACAGAGGTTCCGTGCTCTGTTTACATCACGTCGCTGCATCACGTGATCACAAAGAAAGCATAGATCTTTTTCCGTTAGCAAGCTATTTTGAACAGTGCCATTATGTTGTTTTTAAAATTCTCTAAAGCAGTTTGCGCTCAAGACAGATTTCTCTTAAAGAAATTCATGTTAAGAAATTATTAGTTGGTTCAAAAGGAATGACTGGGTGGATACACTGTTGTTTGATTACAACTTGTTAACAAAAAAGTATGATCGCCTAAATTTCAGTCATGATCGCAAGTTTTTTTGCAGCAACGATCATCATGATCGTCAGGTTTACAAACGTTATTTTATGCACTGATACTATAATAAATACATTAATAAATAAAGATCATCATAGCAATAATAATTCATTTCCGTAATTGATGAGTTTTTTTTTAGTTTTTTTTAAACACACGTATTGAATTAATTCCTTTTTCTTCTTCACATAAAGCATTCCAAATTTGTGGTCCTTTTAAAAATATTGAAAATATTGATGTTTTACACGATCTAGAAAGTTGAAAGCTATCTACTGAAAACCGTGTGTAATGAGAATGTTCAAGATGTGAAAAGACATCATTAAAAATCCGTGGAGTAGTTTTTCTATCAATTTGATACATGAATATCGATATTTTGTATGTATAAATTTGTATGACATTCAGTACTTGTAATTTTTTAAAAAGCGGTTGTGATTCAGCTAGTCTGTCTTTGTGAAAAATAATACAAAGTGCTTGTTTTTGTTTTGTTAGGATTCTTTTTAGGTTCGTTTTCCATATACTTCCCCATGTGATATTTCCAGAATTAATATAGGAATGAATTAATGCAAAGTTTAAAACTTTACTTGCTTGATACAATTTTCCGATGCTTTTTGAGACTTTGTTTTCTAAAATATCAATATGGGTCTTCCAATTTAAATTTTCATCAATAACAACTCCCAAGAATTTAACAGATGCTGATTGACGTTTTTCAACAGCATTCATTTTAAGTGCTGGTAATATGTGTGGAACCTGTTTATTTATATGCGACTTTCAAAATAAAATATATTTTGTTTTATTAGCGTTCATAGAAAGTTTATTTGCTCTTAACCACTCATTCATGTTGGCAAGTTCATTATTTATTTCATCAAATAATTTATTTATATCTCTGCCTGCTAGGAAAATGCTTGTATAGTCTGCAAACATTATAGGTTTTTTTGTGTAGAATTTGGTAAATCATCAATATAGATTAGAAACAATAAAGGTCCCAATATAGAAGCTTGAGGAACCCCATGAGTTATATCTTCCATCTCTGTTTCACCCTAATCGGTAGAAATAAATTGTTTCCTTTTATGAAGATAATTTTTGAACCATAGGAAGTTATTTTTCTTAATACCATAGAAAAAAAGGTTGTTTAATAAGATTTCGTGGTCAACAGTGTCAAAGGCTTTAGCTAAATCTAGAAAGATTCCTAAAGTAAATTCATTTTTTTCAAAACCTGTATTATGAACTTGATTTGTAAGTTGGAGTATGGGATGTTCCGTAGAAATTTGTTTTTGAAATCCAAACTGCTTATGGTACAGGACATTATTTTGTAATAAATGTAAAAATAGGCGGTCATACATAACCTTTTCAAATAATTTTGAAAAACACGATAAAACAGAGATAGGTCGATAGTTATTTAAGAGGTCCTCTTTTCCTGATTTAAATATTGGCGTCACTCGTGCTATTTTTAGTTTATCTAGGAATATTCCATATTTCAGAGAAATGTTCAAAATGTGACATAACGGGTTTTTAGTAACGAGCGTTAATTTCATCAAAGCCAGAACTTTTATTCAGTTTCAGATGTGAAATTGCATTTTGTATTCTGCTTTCCTTAACTAAGCCTTCTTTCATAGTATTATAATCTCCTGATAAAAAGCTATTGAATTTGATATTTGAAACTGGGATAGTTTACTACAGACTTGCCCCAACGTTAACGAAGTTTGTATTAAAGATACTAGCAATTTTTTTCTTTCCTTTAATTGCACCGTTTTGTGTAATTATTGTGCTTGGTATATTGTGGTAACAGTTTTTTTAATATTATGTTGGTATCTATCTACCGTATTTCCTCTTATTAGCGCCCCCGGCGCTTATTTAAAAACTGACTCAAAAAGTGCGGCAATAATCAGAGGGAGGCGCTTAGAAAATAATTTTCAAAATGGTATAGAAATAAATTTTATTTAATGGAATTTTCTCGCTCTTCAAAAACAATAAAACAAAATATCGGCTGAGACCTTGGATCATGAAATGAAGAAACGAAAAGAACTATTGACTTATTTCAAACTTACGCACAAGCCTGAGTTTGTGAAAATTATGAAATTTCCCTGGTTTATGAAAGATAAAAAATAATTTAGAAGCTAAAAAAACATATTGTATTGTATAACTATCCTTTTGTATGGGTTACTGCTCTTTTTCTAATTAGCGCCGCTTTTCTAGGTGCAGCGCTAATATGAGGCCCGGCGCTAATAAGAGGAAATACGGTAATTTTGTTTTGAAGTAATCGGACTTCCCTTTATTTTTAATATTTTCAAATACTTGTTTGAAATTTTTACACCTAGTTTCATTATGTTGCGTTTTAATTTTAGAGATTTTTCATATAACCTTTGTTTTTTCTTTGAAGATTTCATAATTTCAGTTGATATCCAAGGACTTTTTAAATTCTTATATTTTATTTCAACTATCTTTTCCGGAAACATGCGTTATAAATAATGGTAAATTGTTTTAAAAAGTCATCAAACACAACATTGGGATCATTAAACTGACCAAATCTTTCCAGTTAACTCTTAACAGTGTTTTGTTCAAGTTTTCTAGATTAAATTTATTCATAAACCTTTTGTATGATATGTCAGTTTTAAAAACCCCAGGTATGTGTTGATTATCTATTAAGTTATTAGTAGAAATATGAGAAAGTATTAGAAAAATATGTAGTATATTGTTGTTTTTAATGACATCTTGATACAAACGTTTGTTCAATATTTAATAAACATATTTACGGTTGTCCATATGTATTTATTATTTTTCCCTGCATAGTTATATTTCGACATGCTTAGTGTAGGTCTTCATCAGACTAATAAAAAAAACATATAAAGAAATTGAAAAAACAAATGACGTCAAAATGTCAATACAATGTCCACTTCCGAAGATGAGAGAATATATATAGTCAATACAATGACACCAACGTTAACGGCAAAGTTCCAAACAACACCAAGGCAAATTAAACGACAAGGAAAGTTCAATGACAATGAATACAAAAACCTTAACCCATTAGATCCTGTATGACCAAGGATATATGGGGGTATATGGAGTGATATATGGAGTATTAAAAGCGCACAAACCCGGTGTTCCTGTAGAGCTGTAGTGCATCAGAATTTAAACCCCCCCCCCCCCCCCCTAAATTTGCAATATTTAACAACTTTGAAGCACATTAAACTCCATAACCATTTGAGAACAGCCAAAAACAGCGCCAGACATGGATTATTTGGGAGAAAAACTATTAGTATACAAAAAATCAGGTGATGATATTTTTATTTGCAAAATAATAGGCCATCAAATATCAAAAAATCCATTGTCTGCTTTGCGACACCCAAATGTTGCTAATTTTGTGCAAAATTGATTCAACTATAACTTTTGAACAGATTGGCCAATTGAACTAAAATGTTCAGGGTTGTGTTTTCTCCATAATATGTGTGTGGCCAAAACTTGAATGTGGAAATCTGAAGTAGTACCCATGGGTACTTAAAAAACTGGGTGATTTCATATGGAATGACCCTAATCAAAAAGTGGAGGACAACATCCAAGCATTCGACACTTTAAAGGAAAACTGTCCTACAAACTAAGTGGAAGAAAGAATATATCAGACACTAATCCAACAGACACTATATAGCTGCTCAAAAAACAAAATCCCTGTATGTTGCATTAAACGTATGCTATACATACGATTATTTTCCATGCTGGCATGGGTTAGATGGGTTTACTGATGGCACGCCTCCATCCTACTATATCCTGCGGTAACCCAGGCTGAACACTTACCATCAACAACTAAATCCCTACACTTCTTAACCCAGTTATTATCATTCATTCTCTCAACATGACCAAACCATCTAAGCCGAAGATTCTCTTACACTTTCTAGTCCACAGCGTTCTCTTAACTCATTTGAAGGTTTCCTTTCCTTCAATGTCACATCTAATCATTCTCATGACATTACGCTCTAGTCTGTTTAGTTCAATAGTTCTAACTCCCCATGTCCCCCAACTATAGTCAAGGCTCCTAAAATCTACGCATCAACAAAGTCCTCGAAAACATACGCAGCAAAATTTCACAATAAAAATGTAAAATAATTGTTTAACTGTTAGTAAACTTAGAAAGTATAGGCCTTTCTTTGTTACTCTAGCTAGTTTTTATAACCATATGTGTTTATTTTTCATCGAAATAAGCGTCATGTTGAATCGACCTCGTTAAACAGCTGTGAAAAGTTCTCGACCACGCCGACTAACTTTCCAATTACGAAACAGGTGTTTGACATGTGCTCAAAATAAATGCATTGTCATGTTCTTTAAAGGTGTTACTTTTAGGAAATATAAAGGTTTTGATTGGTTCGTTTATAGAAATTGTGTAATAATGGTGCGTAGGTTTTCAAGTCCAAATCTTGATACAATTTTTAAAAAATACGCAGCTGAATCACTTGCAACATAGCAGTTCAAGCGATAACAACGATCATTGAATTCTTTACTCTCGCAAGAATTAAGTCGTCTGAAGATATTAAAAACAGTTTTTTTAAAAACTCAACACGCACATCTCTACACGCTAAGTAAGTTATACGTAAGAAGTTATTCATATGTATGTATTTATTTAGAAGACAATTTATTTACTTATTTTATACTTTAATATTGAAAGTTTATATGACTGCGATCTTTGTTTTAATTTCTTAAAGGAATGTATTTTACATGTGTTATCTTCAGTATGCCGAACGAAAACGAGTCAATGAAGAAGTGGACGGAAAGCGACATGCAATGCGCTTTGAATGAGATCAATTGCGGAAAGCAGATTCGTCCAGCGGCCGCAAAATATGGGATGTCGGAAGGTGTTCTAAGGCTTCGAATGAAAAAAAAGAAGACAGGTAATACCTTTGATAGAGAGAGAGGTTCACAATTTAAAGCAGAATTTGCTGATTAAAAAAATACAAGGAAAGAAGCAGATATATTTTTTTGATGCACTTGTTATGCCAGTTTTGTAAAAGATTTTGATGCCTTTTGGTAATAAAATCAATGCGTTTTATAATTGCCGTGGATATTGTTCCGACTGCCGATCTTATATTTCTGCGGATATAAACCAATCATTTCATTGTGAATCAGATATATATTTACTTGTTCTTCAGGGCAAGTATTGGTTGGTTCCGGTCGGAAACCTGCTCTTGATGGAGAAGAAGAAAAGTCATTGGCAAGTTGCATTGCATCTCTCTGCAACCTTGGTTTCAGTCCAAGTACTGATGAAATAAAGGAATTGGTTCATCAATATGTTTCCAAACATGACTTAGAAACACCTTTTCGAGATGGGAGGCCAGGAAAAAACTGGCTTAAATCATTTATGAGGCGTCAAAACCTTAGCTTAAAAAAAGCTAATATGATATGCTCCGCAAGGAAGTCCGCAACAAGCAATCCATTCATAATTTATGACTTTTTTGATGTCGTGGAGAGAATAATTTCTTCCCACAGTTTGACCTCCAAACAAATTTGGAATTGTGATGAGTCAGGCTTCCCCACTGACCCATCAAAAGCGAAAGTCGTGACACCTAGAGGAAAGATCACCAACAAACTTACATGGGGAGCAGGCCGTGAAAATATTTCAACTCTTGCGGTCTGCAGTGCAGCGAGTCAAGTTTTAGACCCATTTATTATTTTTAAGGGGATTAATTTCCAATCAAACTGGAAAGGTTTGTCTGCTCTCCCAAACACCTGCTATGGCATCTCCAAAAATGGATGGATGACAACTGAAGTGTTTTTCAGTTGGTTTGAAAAGTATGTTGAGCAGGTAAAGGAAAGACCGATACTGCTGATGTATGATGGCCATTTGTCGCACGTATCAATCGAAGTCATCCAAAAGGCACGCGAGGAAAAAATTATCCTCGTAAAACTTCCACCTCATTCAACGGACAAACTACAACCGTTGGATGTTTGTGGTTTTGGACCACTGAAACGTATTTGGGCAGAGGAGCTCAATCGCCGTGTGAACTCTGTTGGTCCAAAGTCAAGCCTAAGTAAATCAGTGTTTATCGATTTGCTGTGCAAAGTATGGCACAAAGGATTGGCAGAGGATAACATAAAGTCTGGGTTCAGGGCAACAGGAATTTATCCAGTCGACCGCACCAAGTATGATTCCTCGTTGTTTGACCCAAGAATTTATAAAAAATATAAAGAATGGGTCGATGCGGGGAAACCGGAAGACATCCTGTTTGAGGATGATTCAAACGAACAACAATTACTTCAACTTCTTTCTTCTTTGTTTTCCTGTTTTGATCCTCCTTCCTTCTCTTCTCCAGTTTGTGCTTCCCAAGCTACTTTTGAAAGTTGCACTCGGTGTAGCCATCTGGGTCCTCCTCCCTTTGAGAAAACTGGTGGTACTTGGGTTTTGGGATGGACCTGGATAAGCAACCCAGCCCCAAATAAAAGCTTTGAAGAAATTGTTCTCGAAAAAATCAAAGGCCCCCATGCGGAAACAAAAATTTGTCGCCGAAAAAAGATTGACAGAAAAACGAAAGTAATCACAGAGGAAGAATACCTTGACGAGTTAAAAAAGATGGAAGCAATACCATCTAAACGGAAAAGAAGAAACAATGAGAATATTCGGAAAAAAATAAATATGGATGAGGAATTTAACGAAGAAGAAAACTCCTCTTCCATTAACGAATGCGAGTTTGAAGTTATTTGTGACAATAAACTAGCATTGGTCGAAACATGGAGATATCTAAATCCACCTACAATGGAAGCTGAAATTGTAGGAAGATGGTTTGCCTGTATATATAAAGGAAAAAGGAAAGAATCCTTGTTTATTGGAAGGGCGATACGTCGGTTTCTGACTGATGCACAAAATGTAGGAAGATACACGGCAGCTGTCGAGGTGGAGTGTCTGCAAGAAAAGCATGGAATTTCTGACGATATCTTTCGAGAACATGGGGATGGCAGAAAGGACATTTACAACTGCCCTGTTTATGATATTGTATGCGAATTTGTAGGGAACGGTAAATGGAAGTTCCCGCAATATAATGAAGTTCGGGCAGCCGTCGATGACGCGAAGAAAGAGAACAGGGAGAGAGATTACAATTCTTTAATTTGTAAACTTTTTAATTTTTTTTTTTTTTTTAAAACATAATTCTTTTGTAAGTAAAGCATACTGTAAATAAATATATTAATCTTTGCTTATTAACACTGCAATATTCCTTTGATGCGTGGTCATAGTATAAAGAACCTTGAAAAAATAAACGGTTCATACGCAACTACAATTCTTTTCGATTCTTCAAGCAGTACAAAAACTTCAGTATATAATTGGAATAATCTATCAATAAATTTCCATATCAAACCTGAAATGAAAACATTTTAAAAACGTTTTAAAAGCAAAAGAAAATGGTCAACAAGATTAATCATGAAACACTGCGTATGTTAAAAAGTCATGCCTCAAAAATATACGCATGCAAAATGGTTGCGTATTTTCAAAAGTCAAATGCGTATTTTTTCGTGGTTTTGGCATTTAAAATATACGCAGCATAATTCTATGATTCTGCAGCCAATTTCAAATAATATGTGACTAAGGCAGTTGTTTTGGATTGCGTTTGACCACGGTAATCTACACTTTCAGTTTCAATCAACGAATATTGACAAAAATTAAATAAAAGCAAAGTTTATGCTAGATGCGTAGATTTTAGGTGCCTTGACTATATATAGAAAAATACTCATTACACAAGCATCATACACCCTGCCTTTGGTGCAAAGAGATATCACTCTAGAAGTTAGGAGATAAAAGTTCTCTAAACTTTTTCCACCCAGATCTAATTCGAGTTACAACTTTGTTCTGTGCCTCCTCCTGTACTAATCATGTCGCCCAAATAACAAAAGCCATCCTTTGTCTCTAAAAAGTCATCACCTATTTGCATTCTGCTGACTGTCCAGTAGCTAAGGCAATTTCATCAGTACACACCATACACACATAGTCCACCACTGAGGTAATTCAACCTTTTATACCATTACACTTCTTATGAGTCCAATGATCACAATATTTGCAAAATACTCACTCTAAAGATAAAATAAAGTAAAGACACTCTACTTTTAATTCCTGAGATAAAGCCTCCAAAACCATGATAAAGAATAACGGACGAAGAACAGATCCTTGATGAACAGCAACCTTAACTCCAAATTTCTTGCTATACGATCCATTCACTCTGACATGACTTCTGGCATTTTCATACATAAACATAACAACTGACATTATCCATTCATTAAATCTTAACCTTCCCATTGCCCACCAGACTACTTCACGTGGTACTCTGTCAAAAGCTTTCTCTAAATCAACAAATGCAAAATATAACTTCTTATTCTTTTGCAAATATTTCTCCTGCAACTGCCTGACTATTAAAATTGCACCAATAGTTCCCCGTCCAGGCATAAATTCAAACTGTATATCATCAATATTCGCCCTATCTCTAATAAGTCTTGTCAATATCCTTTCTAATACTTTCATAACTTGGTGTAGCATTTTCAGCGCTCTATAATTACTTCCCAGGGCATCACCTTTACCTTTATAGCAGGAACTATATTTACTAGAGCTAATTTCCCAGTCCGCAGGGACTACACCTTGACTGACAATAGCATTTACAAGTTCAGTAATGATGTCAATACTATCCTCACCAGATGCCTTCAGCATTTCTGACACAATACCTGACGGACCAGTAGCTTTACCATCTTTCATCTTACTAAGAGCCGATTTAACCCAATCCTTTTCTATTCTTACAGCAGGACCCTCAATTGGGCCATCTGGTGACAAAAGACTGTGGTCCCATTCAAACTCTTCATTTAGTAATTTATGGTAATAACTTTCCTAGGCCAATTTTTTTTGCACTATCATCAAAAGCTAAATCTCTAATGTCATTTCTTACACATTTTTCTTCAATGATATCCTGATCTGTCTTACTCATCTGCTTTGCTATTTTAAAAAATTTGTTTTTCTGATCTACTCTACCTAGCAAATTTGGAAATCTTTCTTCCTCTGCCCTTTTCTTTGATGTATAAACTTCTAACTTTGCTGTACGCTTTGCTTCTAAATATGGCTCCTTATTCCCACCTGCCTTCCATTTTTCCCATAACCTTCTTTTCTCCTTCATAGCCTTATCAACAACATCATTCCACCACCAAGTCTCCCGCCTCCTGTTAGGGCCCTTAGTCCATCCACATACACTATTAGAGGCACCTAATAGACTGCCTTTCAACTTAGACCATATAACTTCAACATTAGTCTTTATTTCTACTCTCTCCAAGTTTTGTTTAAAACTGGTACAAAAACTATCCCTCACTTGCAGAGTCTTTTAATTTCAAAATGTTTCTTCTTTCTCAACAAAAGTCCTTTTCCTCTCAGTTCCTGACTTAATGCTCAAGTCACACACAACCAACCTATGCTGACTAACGCATTCCTCTCTTCAATGACCTTTACATTCCTAAGTAGATTCTGATCTGACTTCCTGATAAGGATAATAATCAATCTGGGTACTTGAGTTGCCTGATTAAAAGGTCACTAGTCTGCTATTCCTTTTCTTAAAGACGGTATTACCTACCAACATATCCATAGCTTCATTAAACTCTAATATTCTTTCACCTTCAGTGTTTCTAGTTCCATACCCATAACCTCCATGTATACTACCTTCATACCCTCTAGGTGTACTTCCAACATGTCCATAAAGTCACTAGCTACTAACATTATCTCCTTTTCTCCTAACTTCGATACCACCTCTAAAAGACCATCATATTTTTATCTTTAAAACTATCATCCAAACCACACTGGGGTGCATAAACAGAAACTACTGAAACTACATTCTTGCCCACTATTAACTTAATAATAATTATCCTGTCATTAACCCTATTTATATCTATCACTTTATCAATCCATTTTTAAGCTAAGAATATTCCTACTCCTCCTGTCCCTTCCTTATTTCCCACCCAAAAAAACTTGTATGAACTCTCTTTGCCTGTATTCATCCTTGTAGATCCTCCTTTCCATCTAACTTCCTGTATGCAACATAAATCAATGTGCCTTCTACTAATTGTTTCGCCCACTACTCCTGACCTTTTCAGTCGTGTAACATAAGGCTCGTCCGACGGTACGGGACGGGATTTTTTGTTGAAGACAAGTGAAAAATTAATATTTTACCTTGGAATGGAAAAAGAGGTGTTAAAATTTTTAATTTGCATTACCCAAGATTTAAATTTATTTTAATTTTCTAAATCTAAACAAAGATTATTTTTAATATGATATAAAAAAAGATATTTTCTATTATCCAAAAGCATTCAAAACAGCGCCATTTCAAATAACTGCGTGGATGAGAACTACATGACTGACAGACATGTTTACAGGCGATGATACAGGTTGTTTAAAAGTTCCATTCAACTTACAGACAAACAAATGAAGAAGAACTATGCTGCATTCGATGGAAGAAAAAAATATCAAACCACAGAGAAATGTTCTTTTTTGTTTACAAAAATCACTTTAAGAGAACTAATAAAAATGCAGAAGACACTAAAGAAGAAAATAAATATCTTTATAAATAAGGTCTTTAAAAAATATTAAACGGCGTTCAAGTACAGTTACGATGTTAGCTTCAGATGTTAGCAGTCTGGCGTGAGGCAAGACTCACTGAAAGATAACCAATATTTTATTTACAAAGACAAGAACTTTTATTCTATTTTTTTCTGCAGTAACTACTTTGTATATTCAGTAATGTATAAAACTTTTAACGTTGTTTTAACAAAGAATGTATTTATTAGGTTTTAATGAATATAAGAAAGAGTACAAACAAGGTGCGCATTGTTATTTTATGATTGTATTAGATATAATGATCGAAATTTTATTATCAAAGGAGAATTTATTTGTTCAGCTAAATTGTAAACCTTATCTCTGGTTGTTGGAGACATATGTTGGTCGGGTCTACTTTAAAATTTGCAAAATCGAATGAAATATAACGAAGAAGACAGATACTCTAGGCGCTGCGGTAAGTTTTGTATGAAAATCTCTGCGTACTAGGTCTGACTTTTGATTTGTGTTATGTCTTAGAGATTCAGAAAAATCTACTTTCCCTGATTGGGCCGAAATACTAGATGAAGTTAGCGGCAACTTTTTGAGGTCTAATTCTTTGGATTTCTTGTACATACTACAGAGTACGTCAAAGTAATTGATGCCCCCATCTTTTGAAATACAGCATACAAGAAATGTTTTGGCGAGTGATTTCATATCTTCATCAAAGTTTTCCTGACAAAACGAAGCCAAACGATAAAAGTTTTCACTTAAAGCTAATTTCAATCTAGACGATTTTGTTCTGATTTTGCTTGTTGTGTCACAACATAATAAACAATTTATTATACTCGGGAAGATAACCGTAGAGGTCTCCAACTAGAAGAATTCCAACCTTTTGAAGGCTAAAAATGAAGATCTTGGGTTAATTATCAAAATACAAATAAAAATACGACTTTTTCCAAATGATTAAAAACAAGATGATAATAGAAAAACGGTTAACGCATGAACTGCAGGCAATAAATCAACGACAGTAGACTCTAGCCGTTTCGCTAGTTGATGAATTTGAAATGTTGTTGTTGAACCACTCTTTAACCACTAATTATCTACATCTCCTTAAAGCCACGATGTACCCATTAAAACGATTACCATTCGGTTAAAATGATACATTGAACAAATGAACATGTCTGTATCACCAGAAGTAATAATGACTCTTTCAAAATTTTCGTACCTTACGGACTGATTGACATGATATATCATACGATCATCAGCTTCCTCATGAGCATTCACTTGTGCAAACTGCTTCTTGGTGGTTTCCAGTTCTTCCCCTTCTTTTTACCCTTCCGCATTTTTGGGATTGTGTCAAACAGCTTGGTAGATTTAGAGTTAAGCTGTTCTTTCTTTTGTCACACAATTTAAAAAGAGAGATGCTGTTTCATCATCTAGAGTTGCTCCAGTTATGAGGTTCTTCATTGCTGTGTGCTTGGTGTCAAATGGATTTCCTCTCTCGGTATGTACACTTGGTTGGTTTCACTGCACTTCTGTGAAAATTCTTGTTGAAGGGAATAATCATCCTCGTTGTCTATACCTGACAATTATCGATCCATCTTGAATAATTTGCTTTCTCGTGTTTGATCAGACTCCATGTGCAAGCTGGTTCTTTCCTTCGTGTGATGCCAATAATACCAGATAAACTCTTTGTCTGTATGTTGTACTTCGATTCAAGTGCTTGGTCCATGGGTATCACGCTTCCCTTCCGTTTCGTTAGTTTCACAACAAATTCTCCGTGTAGAAAATTTTCATGAATTAGTCGATATTTTTCAGGCAGACTTCAAAGAAAAGTGGCAACCAAGGCTTGTAATTAGTCTTAGCAAATGCAAACGACAATTGTAAAGCATGTTGTAGAGCGGACAAATGCAATAGCCAGTCTCTTTCTCTTACTCATTGTAAGATCTCTCAAGGCAGGATAAATTTTTTCCACAAAGCTGTTCCAAAAAGCAAACTGGTTACATGCTTTTTCGCCATTCCCTTTTCAATTGCCAATTTTGATTCAATTGTTGCAGTTAGGTGATCCCATTTGGTTATGACACTTTCTGACTGGTTTATCATTTGAGTGATTCTCTTGACAATTTCATTCCTTATGTCAAACTCATCTTTGTTTCTTTGACTCGCAAACTGGTTCATTCGAAGTGTTTGCAATACTTCTAAAATGATAGCCATACAACGAATACCACGGACATAGTCACCCCCACACATGACGGATTTGAAATTCTATGGACCGTAAACCACGTTTTCAACCAAAACGGAATCAATACCAGTTTCCTCTAAGTATTTCCTACAGCAAGCAATCATGACTTTCTCCATGTGAAAACCATCTAAGCCTAAGAAGATGTTATCGAAACGGGTGAGGTATAGCTTTAGTTGTGTTACTTCAAACTCATATAACTTTTTCCAAATTGTTTTACCCATAAGGTTATTATTTTTCTTAAAATCAGCATTAAATTTCGCGTTGAATGTTATACAATATAACCACCTTGGGAAAATTTCTTCTACCAACAAAAATTTACGCCCTTGAGTGCAGCTTTAGAGCGACTGACCACGTCCCAAACAGGGAAAGTAGATTTTTCTGAATCTCAAAGACATGTATAACACAAATCAAAAGTCAGACCTAGTACGCAGAGTTTTGCATACGAAACTTACGCCAGCGCCTAGAGTAAGATAACAAATACAGATAAAAAGTGGTGTTATAATGTTGGACTTAAATTCTTGTCGGAGGAGTGAAAAAGTTAAAAGCACTCGTCTGACGGACGTGAAGCGAAAAAACCTTATGTTACACCACTGCTTTTATGAAGACTACTTTCATTAAGTGTGCCAAGTGTCTCCAATTTACTTTCTCATCTAAATTATTACGATTTTGAGTTAATAACTTGTTGACGGTCAAGTGATGCTTACACCTTACACCATCACAACCGTGTGCGACACCTTTGCATGAAGTTCCGTCCCTGTTTATGCAGTTGTGTTTAAAATTTTGTTGTACCATCATGTGTGTTGGAGCGGGGTTTTTATGAACTGGATGCCCTTTCTAACGTTCTACCTGATTTGCAGATCAGGAAACTGTTTTTATCGTGACACCATCACTACAGAGATAACCAACAAAGGCTAAAGAGCTCTCCCGACTCTTTCCTACTTAAAAGTAGAGGTTATATTTCAGAGTTTCCTTCTCTTAGACAGGTTACTAGCCAAAGCTAAAGACTCCCATCAAGCCTAAGCAGTTTAACGTGCAACATCTGATTCACTATCACCTATCAGTCGTGTCGAACCTGCAAAATAAATGCGCCAAGCCATCAAAAGGAAACTATCATATTGTCCCCTCCACCACAATGGCCATTCCAATACATATGCGGTGACTATTTCGAATTAGCAGGACACACGTACTTTGTAATCGTTGACCGTTTTACTGGCTGGTTAAATGTATATCATTACAAACCAGGCCAGTCTACTACTACAAGCCTGATTTCAGCACTGCAAACGCTCTTTAAAACCTATGGTGCACCTGAAGAGTTTGACACTGACGGTAACCCCCAATTAACATCTGTTACAATAAAGAACTATCCAGCAATAATCTCTCATCTGTCACATACCTCCAGTTGAATGGCAGGGCTGAATTAGCAGTTAAAGCTGAAAAGCGAACATTAAAGGGCAATGTGTCCCATGATGGTTCATCTGATAACAACAAAACAGCACATGTGATCCTTCAGTACCGCAACACACTCTGGTCTAAATCTTAATCCAGCTCAACTTCTACTTCACCAACACATATGTGATATCATCCCTGGCAAACCAGAACTGTATCAATTACACAAAGACTTGGTAATCACCACTGACTAGTGTGAGTTATCACTTGCTTCCAAAGACAGAAAAGACTCTTCTTACTGACCGATATAATGCAGGAGCTCACAATCTCACTCCAATTAGCACTGGAACGCTTATTGCTATCAACGCAGTATCAACCTGAAACAATGGGAGAGGACTGGTCAAGTAATTGAAGTCTTACCCAATCAGCAATACACCATACATATGGATGGGGTCGGCCACATTACGATGCAAAATGGAGAGTTCATTAGGCCGCTACAAATCCAACAAACATTTAATCCAATACCATCCACTGTAATCCCCCCAAAAGTCGTTGCCGAAACACCAAAAACTGTTCCATTTTATGTATACTACCACTCAATTAAATTAACTAATGAAAATAACCAACAACGTACAGTTGTAGACATACAATTAGTATACAGCAAAATAAACATACTGATAGCCGATTACATTTCGGTAAATATTGGTAAAATCGCAGCCGGTGCAAATTATGACCATGGGAAATTAGGACTTGTGATAAATAATGACTTGAAAATTATATCTTTATTTAAAGCTATCAAGTGTCCGATAAAATAATCAGGGTGTTAGGCAGCCTTGTGGCATCGCGATATATACGCGGTATTCCCAATTGCCTACGAACTCAAAATTCCCAATACAAGCAAAAAAATACTACTAAAAACAGTAACTTAATACAAACCCTAACCCTAACCACAAAAACATTTTTTTACAAACTTTTTTCGCGTGTTTCTTTGGGATGAAGTAGATGGTTTAGCCTCTGGGCTGGCCTTCTCCACTGTAATAGTAGAGATGGTTTCAGGTGACTCTGGTCCATGGAGACATTCAGTAGGATGTGGCTGGTGCCCCTTAAATTAAAAAAACTTGAAAAAAACCAAGATTACTTTTTACTATGGGTGAGGTTATGCTTAAGAAGCATAAATATGAAGTTTCAAGTAATTTGGGTAACGTTTAGGACCACCTCCCCCTCGTCGAAAATATCACGAAAGCCATTCCAATGAAAACAGTGTATTTGCATGTTTTAAACAACTTTCACTTTCAACTGTCACCTTTTCGAATCACAATAATCACAATGTTAAAAACCAAGACTTTGAGGGCTTGTTATGGCGTCACAAATTAGGTGCTCCATTTCAATCATTCTCCACCACTTGCAGCACATTTTGACACCGTTTTTCAATTTGTGCAGTAGACAGGAAGTCCAATTTTACCCCTCTTTCTGCACTATCATTAACAACACGGATGTTTTTAATGATTTCATATCCTACTGAGTACGATGGAATATCATCCCAATGCTCTACAGGAAAAGTGAAAAAAAATCAGTTGGAATATTCAGCAAGTAGAAAAATTGCCAGGTTGAACTGCCAACAAATGAGAACAAAGAACAAATGAGAACTGCCAACAAGAGTGGAACTTTCTGTGACAGCGGACAAAATTGGCTTCCCATATCCAGTTCCCTGTCGTTTTAAAAAACAGTTACCTTTTCAAAAGTGTTTAATTTGTCCACAATTTACTTCTTTTCATCATTGTGCACATGGTTGCTAAACAGAGAAAGCCCTGCCAGTTCCTCAGTAAGATACCAAGTGTGATTTTTACATGCATTCCACAGTATCAAGTCATTCTGTGGGGCATCATCAGAAAACTGAGCAGTATACCACCATGGGAAGTAAATAATAAAATAACAAACTCCATAAACCGATGGATCTTTTCAACTTGACGACTTGCAAATATTGCTCCTTTCAGCAACTCTATGATAATTTTCTCCTCTGATCTGATCTGATCATTTTTAAAAAACTAAACAATACAAAATTTTACTCATCCAATGTGCCTCATGAAGGGCACCAGGACTTTGGATGGTGAATTGCGTATTTCCATCATCCAAGATACAAAAGCACTAGTTCTAATACTTCTTTGTAATCACCTCTTAGTGGAGATTTGCTTTGAAGTATATTGTTATATAATTGAATGATCTGAGGAGATCATTCGTCTCGTGGAGCATAATTAAAGTTAGTTGAGTCACCGGCTGTTAATGATCAAAAGTTTTCTCTAAATCTTGCGAATACCGAAATTTCAGGACTCTTTGATACTTAAATTTTTAAATCAGTCCATGTGTTGCTTAATACAACTTCCCCAATGTGGTGACGACATGCACACCAAAGAAGTTGCCGATTTAGCTTTTTGAAGCCAGCAGTTAAATGCCCAGTATTTGCAGAAGTTGTGTCGAAAACCATGCACTTAAATACAATCTGTACATTTCCAGTAGACTACATGTTGTGTCCGCAATCAACTTCCCAGCTCTGTCAGTACTGTGCCAAAATCACATTGTGACTAAACAAAGCTCATCAATTGCCATTCCTGTGATTCATATTAGATCTTCCTGTGAGAAAACCAAGCTAGTGCAATGTCCTGCTGTGACCCTGTTGGATAATTCATAGCTCTTCCTTTATTGTTTTTGCAATCTCAGGGCTAGTAGGTGTTAAAATAGACATTAAAGTAAAAGCAACTAAATGAGCTCTGACTGGGCTGCATGAGACTATGAAGACTGTATAAGCAGGACTAATTTAGAACCTGCTCTTTTTGGAGTGATTGATTAAACAAATTCTTGTTATTTTAATTGGGATGAGGTGGTCCTAAACATTAACCATTTTGGCTGAAACTTCATATTCTTGTTATTTGAGTGGAACCTCACCACCAAAAAAAGTAATCAGAAAAATATTGATATGGGGGCACCAGACGCACCCTAACGTTCAGGTCACCACCAAATCGGTTGGTCGCATTTTATACGTCAGGGCATCGAATGTTAGCATGTGGAGATAGAGCCGGCAACAGCTTGAGTAGTGATTAACAAACACATTGCAAGGAGACAAATACGGCAAGGGACAATGAAAAAAATACACGAAACTATGAAAAACGTACACGAAACAGTAAAAATCGTATATTGCGTACACATTTTTTTTGCGTAGGCAACAATTTTAATGAGAAGACTGGCGTTAGAAGTCAATTGAAAAGTACAAGAAACTGTTTCCGGATTTTTACTACTCTTCGGCGTCCAATGGTTGGTTTTGTAAAACATGCAGATCATTTGCAGCCAATAGCGGATCTAGGGCATTCATTGAATGTCCTGGACAGTTTGCAGACCATCCCGTTGAGCGCACAAAAGCTCATCTCTCAATACTTCGGCATAAAAAAGCGACACAAAATAAGCAAGCTTTCCAGGAATTAACGAAAAGAGATACAGACGTCTTGATAATGTTAGGCAAAAATAGCTTGGCGCAAGACAATATTAGAGTTGCAAAAACACGATTTGCTCTTAAGTCTTTTTTCCGTATAATACATTTACTCTAACCCTAACCCTAACCATAAAGAAGAATTGGGCTCATACACATAATTTAAAGGTCTTAGTTGAGCTCGTTGAACAATGTAAAGATGTACAAGTCACATCATCTCCTTGCCCCTGCCAATACAAAGTATATATCACCAGAATACATATCGAAATATATAAATATTATGTACGACTGTCAGCATGGTATGCACCCCCCCCCCCCCCCCCTCCAGATATAGAAAATTTTTGGGAGGACCTTTGCTGCTGGGGGGATCTAAACAGCTATGGGTTAAGTGGGGGCTGTTTCTTTGTATAGATAAAAGTCATAATTTCCATTATTTTGGGTACATTTTTCTGGTACTTTCAAATTATTCTCAAAAAAAGATGCAAAGCTAGTTTACTACTTTTCTATATCTACCCTTGTGAAATAATTTTGTTCTATATAACTTTCTGTTTTCTGTGTGTTTACAAGGGTATCACTTTAATTTCAAAGGGGGGTAGTTGATAGAAAGGGGCGGTACCAACCCCCTCAGGAACTATGGTAATACTGGGGGATAGTATAGATATATACTAGGGGGGACCTAAATCTTTGGAGAAACCTAATTTTTCTAGGGGGACCTAGCACCCTTCTGCATACCGGTGGCGGCCGACTTCATCAAGCTTCCGTTGATTCAGTCACTGCGTAAAAATAAATATGCATTCTATTTTGATAGTTTTTTAATAATAATAAAATACGCTACGAAAAAGTCTTTATTTTTAAAGGTAGGAGTTGTATCAATTATTCTCAATTTTTCTGTTATAGCCAATCTAGAGCACTTTTAAAAGTTGAAAGAATTTCACCATGGGGGCTTGCTTTGGTAGGTCAGGGCAGTGTCCTTCACAGTCTTGTGCCCCCATGCTTAAAATAAAAAAATTCCATCACACATCCATATCGCAGCAGATGCAAAACCATATGTAAGACACAATCCGATACCGGTTCCATTTCACCAGAAGGACGCAGTCAACAAAAGTTTAGATGATGATGCGAGAAAAGGTATCATCACTCCTGTACCAATTGGAACTCGGGTCGAATGGTGCACCACCATGGTCACAATGAAAAAAAAAGAATGGCAACATTCAAAGCACTATTGACTTACAACATTTGAATGCACAATCAAAACATGAAACACATCATTACCAATCAGTGGTATAACCTAACACTCGTCCGACGGTACGGGACGACCAATGATTAGATGCGGACTAGTTAATTTTTAAAATTTAGACTTCCAACTGTCCGACGGGACGACTGTGTTTTTTGCTGAGATCTGTCCTTTTCACTGTTCTCTAACACATTTTTTTTTGTTCAGGGCTTTTTAGTATTTTGTAAGAAAAGATGTTAACAAAACAAGTTGTTCGCTCCTCCTCGTAGATGTTGTCGTTTTACAGCGTGTAGATCACTTGACTCCCAGACTCTGTTTTAGAAGCAATATTTTCCCTTTCGATTTCACAAAGACGGAAACACATAGTTACTGAAATCTTCTTATAAAATGTTTTTTTCTGTTATATATATTTGTATTTTGTATTTTTCGTGTTTTATCAGCGTGCCGAATTTAAATGAAATGCACTCGTGTTGTTTAGTTTAAGGCAGCGAATTGAATTGAATTACGAAAAAATGTGATACATAATACGCGTTACTAGGTGCTGTGATAATAAAACCGTCACGAAATTCAGAGTTTTAATGCTATTAAATGTCACAGCACATATTTGCACGTTGCATAGCGAAATACAGCTATAACAAGTTGAAATACGACTGCAAAGTTTGGAAAAAGCGTGAAGTTAATAACCTTTAAAAACGGATGTTTGTTTATGCGTTTTGTTAAATTGTCTTTTCGTTGTTTTTGTAAACAAAACTGAATGTTTTTTTGTGGTTTGACCTTTTTATCTTCCATCATATGCAGCATAGTTCTTCTGCATATGTTTGTCTCTAAGTTGAATGGAACTTTTAAAAACCTGTAGCATCGCATCGCATGTAAACATGTCTGTCGGTTCTCTTCCTTTTTTCTATGATTGACATCAAACTT